>CM062804.1:550386092-551716592 GCA_031772625.1 Pinus tabuliformis
TGAAAATGATGCACAATCTCATATTGGATCTGTTCACACTGATAATGGAAAATAATACACTTCAAATGAATTTGAAAACTATCTTCGCCAACATGGGATCAAACATCAAACAAATGTACCTTATAATCCCCAAAATAATGAGTAGCTAAAAGAATGAGTAGGACAATCCTAAATATGGTATGTTCCATGATGTTTTTCAAGAATGTAAAATTAATTTTTTGGGTTGATGCACTTCTATGTGTTGTATATGTAAATAATAGATGTCCATATAATTCTATTAGAAACAAGAATTGTTATGAAATGTGGTATGGCCACATTCCTTCGGTAAAGCATCTCGGGGTCTTTGGTTCCACCTATTATGCCTTGATACCAAAAGTACGTAGAAACAAACTTGGTGCAAGGAGTCATAATTGTATCTTCTTGGGGTATTCAAATAGCTCCAAAGCATATTGTCTCTATAATGAAGTTAATAAAAATTTTGGTGTATCTAGAGATCTAATATTTCTTGAATCTTCCAAAGATGACAATGTTGTTGAGTGGCAACTTGATCGACTTGATAGATTCGAACATGCAAAATCATTTCAAGAATTTGATAATAAGATTCCACATTTTGAAGGGGGGATTCCTATACTGGATCAATATGTGGAATCCTCTTCTGAAGCACTCTCTCCCCCACATGAAACTCCAATCACTAATGATACTTTGAGTGATGTGATTAACATAAATGGGAGACTCAATTTTGATTCAGTCCCAACTCAATCAACTGAGTAGCCCGGACCATCTTAGAAAGGTCCCCCAAAGTGGCTAACAAAGACACTTGAAAGTGTTCATCCTGATGAGGTTGGAAAGAATGAGAAATAAATTCAACCAGACAAAATCCAGGTGATGTAGTTAATTTTGATTCACCTATTTATATGAATGTTTCTTATGATTGTGATCTGAATTTGTCTATAGATTTTGAACCAACTACCTTGAAAGAATTCACTTCTCATGATGAATGGAAAGAAGCGATGCAAAAGGAGTATGATTTCTTGATAAACAATGGAAATTGGAAGTTGGTTGATCCTACATTGGGAACTGTTAACAGTGGTGGACTTGCCAACATGTCAAGGAATCTCCCTAGTAAGAAGTCCTAACTAGACCTCAAACCATTTCGTGTAGGAATCCCAGCAGTGGGTCGTACGGTATCACCTTGATCGTGGTTGCACAAAGAGGCAAGTAAGATGTTCTTGATGGTGGAAACGGTGTGACATATGCAGTAAGCCAAGGAAGATGCATGAACAGTTCTAACACAGAGAAAGTGGGGTGAGTGCGCCCCTTGGAAACCTGTGAAAGCACGTAGCTTGGAAGGGAACATATGAGCGAAGATGCATCACAAGCTGGAAAGAAAGTAAGCTAAGAATCCAAAGTGATGCTTAAACCAACAACACATCTCAATAAGATTCATACATATACATAAAGAGTCCATACATGCATGCGTAATAAAATAGATACATATATCATTAGAGTAAACAAGATAGTTGAAATAAAATAACAACATATGCATGAAATGTGTTTGCTCTATTATATTAAGAAGTGAAAGTTCCAATCATACAGTACAACCATAACCAACCATTAGTCATGACAACAGAAATTTACAGTCACTGTTGCCTACTCCTCTAAAGAGATGTACCAGCTCTGCATTGTGGATAAGCCAAGGGTCATTACAATACTCTCCAAGCTTTCTCTAAGATACTCCTATCAGAAGCTTCGCTGACCAAAAGCCCCTACAATGAGTTATGAGGTACTATATATAGCGAAGGTTGGGGTGACCCTTGACATTCCCCTTTGTGACTGTTCATCTACCCTCATGACTCTTCAACTACTCTATGATTGTTACATTCAGCTATGGATACTTTAACTTCCACTTGACAAGATGTTATATACAATCTACATATGTACCCATGTGAGACAAAATAGGCTTGAGTAAGCCATACAATAAATCACTATGACTTGAACAATTGTGGGAAGACCAACTCTTCGACGTCTTTCATGATGGTCAACAGTGGAAAACTGATGCCAATATTGGTTGTCTATAATGGTGTCTGTGTACTCTATGGTCACATCTTTTTGGAAATGAACTCTTGCCTCTGTTGCATCTAGGTACACTTCTTTGGCTCCTCTGTCCAACTCATCTGATAACATGCGCATCATTTTCTTGAGCGCAACTGGACCAATGACATACTGATGCATAGTGTCTGCATTGGTATCTAAGTCTGCATTGGTGGCTATGCACATCAACTCATCAAAGTACAAGTCTAGATCCAGTCGGACTTGTGCCTTTATCTTTGCCTCAGTGAGTGTCCCAATAGATGGGATCACATGTGCACACACAACAAAATCCATGCTTCTGAACACCCATGCATGGGAAGCCTGCAAACTAGTGATGAACTGCGGGAGTTCTTCTTAGTTCCAAATCTGACTCTCGATGCGTGCCTTTAACTCAACTGCTCTGGGCTTCATCATCTTGGGAAAGTGTAATGAGGCTACCTTATATCTCATTGTCCATGTTTTCATGTGGTCAACAACAATATGCATGTTTGACAAGATATGTGTTCTCCTAACACATCATTGCTACCAACCATTGAGATGGACAAATGCCTTATGCACGGTATTAAATCTGGAATACAATGCCTACATTCCTGTCTCAAGGGATGATACTTCATCCAATATCACCTTCTTCAAATCTACTCGAGTGGATTTTGTAACCAGTTCTCCTCCCTGCTTGGCTGTCTGTAAGTCCTTATCCATTCGCTCATTCTCTGCTATCAAGAAGCGAACACTCGAATGAGTGACTTCGGCATATGCTCTGGTAGCATCGGCCAATGCTACAGGATTCTTGCGCACATCAGATATGATCACTCGTTACTCAAACTACACAAGAGATGTGTGGTCAACCCTAGTAGACACTCTGCATGATTGTACAACTCTATGTTGCGACTCGTCGAATGATATATTGTGCATCTCGTCTTCTGGATTGTCTCCAAGGATCCTAGTATCTCCTTGGTCGCTTGTGACCTGCTCTACTTTCGGATTCGGTGAAGTCGATGGGTCAACCTCTTAGTTGTAAGGCATGAGGTCGATGTCCTACTCTAAATCTAACTGCTCCATCCCTGTACCAATATGCTCAAGTGCTCGTTCAATATCTTGAGTGAAGTCCTGCTCCTGTGGTGGCTCACCCTGCCTTCTTTGTGGTAGATTCTCGGATGAGTCTACCACCTGTATTGGGTGTAGTTCATAAATCTATATATGTTGCGCCCCCTACTGTATTTTTCTTTGTTGCACTTCCTTCTCCTGTCTACACAACTCTTGTTCCTTCCGGAGTTGCTCCTTCAACACATGCAACTCCTTCATTGTTTCCTCCATCCTCTGTTTTTCTCTCTTCGTTTACGTGGTCCTCCTATTGCATTGTTTCCTCTTCACCTCTATTGCCAAATTTGTTTTCTGCATAAGTGGGTCTACTCTGAACTTTCATCTTTGTTTTGCCTCTGCATTGTCAATAATCTTTCTCTTGCCTTTGTCGCACGCCAGTATGTTTACCCCTATTGCTGCTACTAGTGCTCTCCTGGATGCTGCTTCGCTAACCATTCCACAACGATGTTGACCAATTCATTGGGCCTGGAGAAGTTGTGACAATATCTCCATGGGTCTTCCTCAGCCCAATGGCACTCCCCGTGGATCCATGGTAATTGTACTCTCACACAGTGATCCTTCAAAAAACAATGCAGGTCATATGGATTGAAGGTTCAGGTGCCGAAAGTAAATTTGTTGAACTTTTCTATCTCAAAATCTGCATGTTTGAGATTTCATATCTCATACAATGCGATCCACAATGGAAGAGTGGGCCAATGTGCCTTCCTCTTCCGATGCAGCCTAGCTAACAATCCTACTGAGATGTGGTATAACACTTCTTAAATGACAATCTTGTCCATGGAAAACTTTGGAAAAACATGCAGAGGCTTCTCCGCGTTATACATCCATATGAAGGTGCCAAGAGGTGAGGCATACCAATCCACTATGTCTATTAGTGAATCCATTTCTTCCTTGGACATGCAAGGTGGATCTTGCTCAAATATCATCTTGTACACCAAGGTGATAAAATGGTATGACAGTTGTGTGATAACTCCATGGAAGCTACATTCAGAAAAAAAATTACAATAAGTGTTCACAGAGGTTTTCGTTGATGTCCATGTCCACTTCAAGCCCGAGAACTCCTAACAGGCACATATTGTATCCAAGATGTAAGAGGACATGTAGATTTCTGCTTTTTGAACTTTGGGTAGCTGTCGAGCTCTTATTGCCTGGTCCTTTAGCCTGTGAGCCAACATGTCAGACCAGTTGCATACTTTGCCTTCGCTAGCTAGTTGGTCCAACGCCATCACCCAACTCTGTGGGAAGTTCTTCATCTCTCTTGGCAATAAAAGAGACATGAAAATATGACCAATTACTGATACGCCTTCCGTAGTGTCTTTGTCTTGTAAATCTAGTTGGTTGTCATTCAGAATTTAGCCGATCCCTTCACCCAACTCTCCAAGATATCCCTGGAGTTGGTATTACTGTTGGGTATGATGATGGGTGTCTCCATTTTGATCACTGGCTTCAAAAAGTGGTACATCTACTAATAATCTTGTGTCCTAAAGGTAACAATATTTGTTTTGTTGACACTGCTCAATGCCATCATCTCAGGACAATGTGCGAGATGATCCAATGTATCATGTTTGCGCATGAGAACATGGGGTATTTGCATGCAATCTAGTACAAGCTGGACTTGTGAATGTTCACATAGGCTTGGCAATCTTCAAGATCTTCCCCAAATGTACTTGAGAATGCATCATTGACCTATTGCCATTTCAGCTTGATGTCTTTGTCTACGATCAAATTTGTGTCTGCGTATATCGACAAACTCATATACCTAGCTCAACTCCTACTCTAGTTTCACTTCCATCAGTGTCCTTTGACCCTTCTCACATGGAGGCCTTTGATCCTAAACTGGTGATAGATGGAAGAACACCTACTATATCTGGAGACATGGTGACATGCATGGTAAGAAATCTGTCAGTTAAAACCAAATCAAACTTGAGGACCGACATGCAACATACTCGAGGAACTACTAGCAAGGATTGCACAATTTTCACTGGGAAGTCGGGAGACTGGTTGCCGAAGCTACACAAAAGGTGGCTCAGACTATTGAGAGGCATGTTGACTGTTGGATTTGCACAATGTGCAATCCAGACTGGCCCGTGTGCAATTTCAGCTAGAAAATGATACACACCCAAGGACTGCATTGCACAATTTTTTGGGCTAGCAAAGACTACCTCTTAGAATTATGCAAAGCAAGACTGGAGGGCACTGATTGGCTAGATTTGTGTATTTTATCGGAGGAAGGCAAAGCCTTCCCTCTCAGAATTGCGCAATGTTATCTTGCAAGGAAGAGTATGGACCAAGGTTTCCCAGACTTGTTGATGAGAAACTAAAAGCATATGAATATGTGAATGCATGACGATACTAAGTGTAGGTAGGAGTGGATGATCATGCATGTAAAAAACGAATGCAATATTCAGAAAGAGGAAATGTTGTAGCATTTTTTGATTTTGATAAGTTAGAATAAATTAGACAAAAAATGAAAATGTAAATACAAAATGTTAAGATAAGATATGGACAAAAAGAATATTGAATAGAAAATGTTAAGAAAATTTTTGAATAAATATGTCCATATCAAAGAAAATGTTAGGGTAGATGCCTTAAAAAATAAAGGCAAAATAAAATGATAGGTTAGACTGAAAAGAAAACAAAAATACCATGAAAGTGTGCAAGTCTAAATACCACTACTATTTACTTTTATGCATAATAATGATTGTGTGCAACTTGTTATTCATGCCACAATCCATGGTAATCAAATTGTTTAATCTTGGTTATTCCATGCTTTGAATTTTATGTTTATAGATCAGAGAATAAAATCTAACCAAACAGTTTAATCTTGGTAGATCATAGTTAGGTAGAGAAAATAAAAGGAGCTCATAAGCTTAATCTGAGCCCTTGGATGATATAAGGTTAGAAATAGATAGATTACTCTTCAGAAGAAAAATAAATTAATAAGGGTTTGCTAGCCTGAATGCACCGAAAGAAATGAAGAAAACATGTTAGAGGTAAGAAATGGGTAAGTAGAATAAAGGGTGCTAAACTACAAGGTTAATTATATCAAAGCACGTGCATCATGCTTATACACAGCTTTCAACATGTATGGTCCACTATGGAAGCAAAGACAGAGATTTACAAGTTCATGTGATTAACTTCCCCCACATTCATTTTTCCCCTTTACTTACTAATTTCCTATCTACAAGTATATTCTAAGTACTTTTAATCCTACAAGTCAAAGAGGCTCAAAGCATTTCTCTGACTTTTGGTGGGACTGGACCCTCGACTTAATGACTTATGGACTCAAGTGCTAGAATTCCCTTCATAAAATCCATTTCCCCTCATCACCATAAGAAAACTCCTTTTCCTAAGGTTAAACAAAATTTTCCTAAGAAAAGTGAAAACCCCCCATATAAATCCCTTTCCAAGCAAAAACCCACAAAAAAACCTTTTATCCTAAGTATAAAGCAAAGTGCAGAAATACTTACATTTTTCCCTTTTACTTAAGAAAACCTCACTCCACTCATTTCATATTAATTCCTAACTTTTCTATATAAATCTGATATAAACCCTTTTCCCGTATAATAATTAAACCCTTATGTAAATACCCCGACCCTTAGTTTTAAACAAAAACTATATGAACTACTCATATCTCGATACAACTTTACGTAGTTTACCTAATCCCGATAAACCTAAGTTAATCCCAACATTAACCTCACCTGATTCCCTCATCTCGCAATTAAGCCCTGCCCGATCGCTTAACCCAAGATTAATTCCTAACTAATTGCAAACCACTATGATTAAAACCCCTCCCCCCCCCAAAAAAAAAACTCCCATTCATTTCCTCCGTGCAGCTTTTCCGCCCAACTACCGTCAGATCACAATCACCCAAATCCAATGGACCAAAGCCATATCGGTCGCACCCGATGGACTACCTTTACCTGCCCAATAAGGTAGTTTTGCCTGACCCCCCGATAGCTACATGTCAAGCTCTAAAGCACATTAGGTGACCCCTCCTAAAAACTGCCCAGGCCACAAAAGCGGTGCAACGACCCTTAAAACCACTTCCCTGCCAATTTAATAAACCGCCTATCCCCTATAAATACGAATTTCAAACCATTTTCAAAAAGTCACTCGTTAGACTTTAAACCTTGAAAACCCATGTTTTCATGCCTTTCTCTCGTTTAATTGTGTAAACCCATAAAACCCTTCAGTGCCACCCTAAACCTCTGCGATACCATTTGACCTCCAACTATGTTCAGAACGCTACCACAAATCCTTCCCCAGGAATCCTATGCAAACAAAGCCATCAATCCCCTTTCCCGTGGAACATTTGTTTTCTTAAGTATTGTTGTATTTTGTAGGTAATCAACTGAAGACTTGAGCATTAGATAAATAACTCTGATATCAGTCGCAGAGTCTATTTATTCTAAGACTCAACAAGAAACCTGTTAAAAAGTCTATATTCAGAGAAGAAGACAACTATGCAGAGCCTTGACTATTAAAACAAAGGATCAATGATACAACTCTCATGATTAAAAAACACTCAGGGATTCTTTCTTCATCCTGGATGAAATCAAACATATATTTTGGGTAAATCCCACTTTTACTAAATACATCGAGATGGATGAAATGTACAAAGGATGACAAGTTTTTTTATCCGAGATAAGAAACACTGGGAATAATTAATAGATTTACTTAATCAAGGATAATTGAACAACATTTAGCTTTTGAAGGAACAATCAGTGAACATCAACCATCTTTCAACTTTTTCAGTGACAGTCATCAAACAACATAGCACCAAAGCAGTGCCAGATCATTAGACAGTTTTATTTTTGATTGTGTAAATAATCTATTTTTGTAAAAGCAATTCAGGATATTTTTCGTCCTACTGTTGTATAAATAACTCTCTTCACGAGTTATCAAGGGTTGCACCCTTGATGAAGAATTTCTAGACATTTGATGTACTTGACTTTTCTGGAACCTCAATACGAAGCAAAGGATTATGAATTTTGTTTTGTATAGTTTGTGTTTCATGTAAGTTTTTCCTGTATTACTCATTCTTTTTTTCTTCATATTCTTATGACTTACAGAGATAACTAGTTAGGAATAATTGTGTCTTAATCTATTCCTATAAGCTTTCTAAAGTGATAATTATTAAAGAGAATGGATTAATGAACTGTTTGTTTAATTAATTCCTGCTGAATCAATAAATCATCAGCATCTCAATGTAAGCATAAGCATATTCTCATGAACCTTCTGAACATCAGTCAGAGGTTTTCATACTTATGATTATGTAATTATCTATCTGAGAATTGTGATAATCATGTTATTTTTTGTTTTCTACTCACCACTATTCAAGCTTTATTACTGTGTGAAATTTTATAGCAACCCTTTACTAAGATATTGATATTATTCAAAGGATTAGGTATATCAGTTCTATATTTTTTTTATTCATTGGTCTCCCAAATCAAAACAAAAACCCCCAAAACATTTATCTTAGATGCTCTGGCATAATAGCTGACCATTATTATCTCAGAGGTACAACATTGAACTGGTGCCGTTGGCGGGGATCTCAAATTTCATTAATTTTTCCTGGGGCAACGATATGTATTCTATTCCTTTAAGGTGATTAAAGGTCTAGAAAGGTTAAAATCCTTCACTTGGCAACTCCACTCTCTCAAACTGGCACTTTTTAAGAACGCCATATCTCGTTCATAGGGTAACCTAGTTGATCCTTTGTCATATCATGAAAATAATTCTGAGAAAAGCTAGTTGTAAAAGGGGTCATCAACCCTCTTCTTCTTCTTCTTCTTTAGTATTATATTCTGAAGATTTACCATCATTTGATCCTTATAATAACATTCCATCTAGTCTAGATTACTCTCACCTATCACCTAGGGTTGCTGAACTCTTGAGGAGAGGAGTTGATTTTAAATCAACATTCCTCATTCATTCATTTGAAACTCATCCAGAACCCTCACTACCACCAGGATCTCCTAAAATTGAATCTGACTTGGGTGTTAATTTACCAGAATATAAACCAACAGATTTCATATCCCCTACCACTTATTCGTTTCCTCCCACTTTTGGACAACCTAAAGCTTCTACTTCTAAACAACCCGAAGACACATTCTCAATGTATTCAAATCCACTCTTTGAAACAAAGGAAGGTATTCATCCACAGGTCCAAAAGTTAGTTCTTAGGAATCCTTTGAAATCACTCACGAGATCCCCTCCTTCTTCACCTCCATCTAGTTCTTCAAACCCTCAATCACCTTCTTCAACTTCTTCTTCATCTTCTTCAACTTCTACATCCACACAAACACCTCATACACCACCTCCCACTCTGGTTTTCCAACCTATTGTACATCATAGATATGAAACTTTATCTTACCTCCTAATCTCGATGCATTCCTAGCTGGATACTTGAAATACCTTCCCAGTTATAATGGAGAGACCATTCCTTCTGCTGAAGACCATCTTCAAGCCTTGTTAGACTTTGCAGATAACATGAATATTGAATGAGAAAATTTTTACATGAGGTTGTTTGTAAAATCACTTGAAGGAAATGTAAGAATTTGGTTTAGGAAGCTACTTGCAAATACCATTAGAAATTGGGAAAACTTACAACTATATTTAAAAACCAATGGGCTGTGAAAAAGGATCCTCTTTACTTTCTTACTGAGTTTGATGAACTTAAAAGAAATTTTGGTGAACCTGTTTCAAACTTTATCAAAATATTCAATAAGATTTATCATAAAATGCCCCCTGATTGTAAACCCCCTGTCGCTGCAGCAAAGTCTATATTTTCTAAAGCCTTTGATAATGATTTCGCTATTATGCTGAGAGAGAGAACTTCAAGAACTCTTGAAGATATGCAAACAAATGCTATTGAGGTAGAAGAAAACAAGGTTGCTTCAACTACTTTGAAAGCTAAAGAGGAAAAGGCCCAAAGAAAAATCAAATTGACACTAGAGGCTTCTAGTTGCTCTAAGACTAAAACTGAAGATTCTAAAATATATGAAATAACTTCTCTTCTTAAAAATCTATCTAATAGAATTTCCAAGATTGAGACTCAACCTAGGACAACTCAACAAATAGTTTCCAGACCCCAAAATCAAAATCAAGGTCAATATCAAAGAAATCCACCATTATGAATTCTTTAGAGACCTAGCAATGATCAGCAAGTTCCTACTCCTTTGTTGATAGATGATCAACATCCTGATGATAATACTATGACCATCACTGAAGATATAAATAATTTGGATACTTCCTCTGATAAAACAATTATTATTCCTCATACACAACAAAATTAGGTTCAAGAAGATCAAGAATATTCACAGGTTTCTAAATACCATGCCTTCTTTGAATTTTTAATTGTAGAGTTGAACAAAAGATATGACCTTAGGCCTAGGCCTGGCCTTGGAAGACTTCGTAAGGAAACTCTAGTTATTGAACCTCGTGCCAAAACTCCTCAAACTCAAACAACTTTCATTCGACCATTAGAACAGCCAATTGATATTCCTCAAAATGACAAAAATGCATTGACTACTTTTAATGTTGAAAAATAGTTAGAAAGAGTTAAAAACCCAATTCCTCTTTCATAACTTTCAAAAAACCCTGGGTATAAAAATTAGGTCTCCAAATGGATACAAAATACCTCGGTTGATGCTGAAGGTCATATCATTTTTGCAAGATGAAAAACCAGCAATTGTTTTTGGCCCAAGCTCATATATGATAGATGAAGTAGTGCCTCCTTTCTATGTAATTCTTAAGACAAATGATTCCATGTTGTATAATTGTATGCTTGATTCTAGAGCATCACATAACCTCATGCCAAAAACTATCATGGATCATTTGAAACTTGACATAACTAGATCCTATTACACCTTTGATTCTAAAAGGGTGCCTTGCTTAGGATTGATTAAGGATTTAGTAGTCACCCTTGCCCAAATTCTAGTGAAAAGTATTGTCAGACTAGGAGGTAACTCCTCAAATCAAAACTCATATTATTCATTCAGGTTGTTCATTGTTATATACAAGAGGGAGTGACTATTCAGTTCATCTCCCGATGACTCTCTATCTTCTCTATTATTTATTTACACTAATAACAGTTGTACACCAATCCCTCTTATTAGGTGTCAACATTCCCCCCCTAATCTGAAGGGATGTTGGTGATTCCAAGCATCGTTCTGAATCTTTCAAGATTTTCTCTTCCAAGTGCTTTGTTGAAGATGTCTGCAATTTTCTCATTAGTGGAAAAATGGTGGAGATGGATTGTTTTGGCCTCAACATGATGTCGAATTAGATGATATTTAGTATTGATGTCTTTGTTCAATCATGGAACTTTGGGTTCTTGGCCAACTTTATTGCAGAGGTATAGTCAATCATGAGTGGAGTCAATTATACTTGTTTTACCTGCAAATGTTCAAGAATTTTCCTGAGCCACACAATTTGTTTTGTTGCCTCAGCTGCTGCCACATATTCTGCCTCTGTTGTGGAATCTGCTGGAACTAATTGTTTGTGTGATTCAAGAGACAACTCCTGATCCAAGACTCATAGTATAACCTAAAGTAGATACCCCGGTGTCTTTGTCTCTATCGAAGCCTGAATCAGAGTATCCAATCAAGCTGAAGTCGCCCACCTGTGTATACTTGTTTCCAAAGTCTTAAGTTCCCTTCAAGTACTTTAGAACTCTTTTTGCAGCAGACCAATGTCCCTCACAAGTCTTTTGCATAAATTTGGAGAGGATTCCAATAGAAAACGAAATGTCTAGTCTGGTAGTAGTTAGGTAGTTGAGACTTCCTACAAGTTGTCTATACATTGTTGCATCCTCAAATTCTTTTCCTTCAATGGATGTAAGCTTTAAGTTTTGTTCCATTGGAGTAGTCAGAGGATTGCATTCAGTCATGCCAAACTTGTTCAACAGATCTCCACTGTACTTCTTTTCAGAAAGGAATATGGACTTCGGATGTTGAGTTACTTCAATACCAAGATAGTAATGAACATAGCCCAAATCAGTCATTTCAAAACCTTTCTTCAATTCCTTCTTTATGGATGCAATGAGGCTTTCATTGTTCCCTGTCATCAAAAGATCATCTACATATACCACAAGATATACAACTGTTTTGCCTACTTTCTTGACAAACAAAGTTTCATCATCAATATCATAATGTTTTAAATTGAGTTTCAAAAGATGCTCACTTAGTTTTCATACCAGGCTCATGGTGCTTGTTTGAGGCCATATAAGGTTTTCATGAGTTTGCGTACTTTATGTTCATGTCCTTTCATAGCAAATCCTTCAAGTTGGGACATAAAAACATTTTCTTTTAGATCTCCATTCAAGAAAGAAGTTTTTACATCCATTTGATGGACTTTCCAACTGTTCTGAGCTGCTAGGGCAAAGAGTTTCCAGATGGTAGCCCATTTTTATGTGGGGGCAAAAGGTTCCTCATAATCAACCCCTTCCTTTTGTACAAACCCTTTTGCCACAAGCCTGTCTTTGTGCTTTTCAAGTGAGGCATCAGCTTTATATTTTTTCTTGTAGACCCACTTGTAGCCAATTGGTTTAGTTCCCAATCGAGGATCAACCAACGTCCAAGTGCCATTCTTTATCAGGGCATCATACTCCTTTTGCATTACTTCTCTCCATTCATCATGAGAAGTAGCTTCTTTCAAGGAAGTTGGTTCAAAATCTGTAGACAAATTGAATTCACAATCATAAGAAACACCCATATCAATAGGTGAATCAGATTCATCTACATTACCTCCATTTTGCCAGTTTGAATCTCTAGTTCCTGTCTTTCCAACCTCATCAGGATGTACACTTTCAAGTTTCTTTGCCATCCACTTTGGGGGACCTTTCTCAGATGATCTAGGCTGCACCGTTGATCGAGTTGGGACTGAATCAAGATTGATTCTCCCAATTCTGTCAATCACATCACTCAAAGTATCATCCGTTGTTGGAGTTTCATGTAGGGGGGATAGTGCTTCAGAAGAAGATTCCACAGATTGATCTAGTATAGGAATCCCTCCTTCAAGATGTGGAATCTGATTATCAAATTATTGAAATGATTTTGCATTTGTGAATCTATCCAAGCGATCAAGTTGCCTTTCAACAACATTATCACTTTTGGATGAAACAAGAAATATTACACATCTAGATACAACAAATTTTTTTTTTTACTTCATCATAGAGACGGTATGCTTTGGAGGTGTTTGAATACCCCAGGAAGATACACTTACGACTTCTTGCATCAAGTTTGTTTCTATGTACCTTTGGTATCAAGGCATAATAGGTGGAACCAAATACCCTAAGATGCTTTACCGAAGGAATGTGCCCATGCCACATTTCATAAGGAGTCTTGTTTCTGATAGCATTAGATGGACATCTATTCTTTATATATACAACACATAGAACTGCATCAGCCCAAAACATAATTTTTACATTTTTGAAGAACGACATGGAGCGTACCATATTTAATATTTTCCTATTCATTCTTTCAGCTACTCTGTTATGCTGGGGATTATAAGGCACAGTTGTTTGATGTTTGATCCCATGTTGGCGAAGATAGTTTTCAAATTCAATTGAACTGTATTCTTCTCCATTATCAATGTGAAATGAGCCAATATGAGATTGTTCATCATTTTCAATCCATGCATGAAAGTTCTTGAATGTTTGAAAAGCATCGAATTTGTTCTTCAATAAATAAACCCAACACATTCTGGTGTAGTCATCAATAAATGTCATCATATATTTATTTCCATTTATAGAAGAGATAGTCATTGGACCATATAAATCTGAATGAATGAGTTCAAGTTTTATATGTGCTCTGGAGTGTGAATCATGAAAGGATTGTTTTCTATGCTTTCCTACAATGTAAGCATCACATTACTTAAGCTTCCTAGGAATTGTAGGCAAACCAGTAACACCATTTTTCTTCAACAAGCAGAGGTTGTCATAGTTCAAATGTACAAATATAGCATGCCATAATAATCTTGATGGAAGTGTGCCTTCTTCATAATGGGAATTATATGAGAAATTTTGTGTACAAGCAGAGGTACCCTGCAGCTTGAGAAGGCTTTCTTCTTCTATCCATGTCATGACAAGTGAGTGATCAGATGATTATCTCACCTCAAGCTTGCCATCAAACATATGAATGGAGTGACCTTGTTGGCGGATGTGGACCAAGGACATTAAGTTTCTCCTCAACTGTGGGAGATATAGAACATGATGCAGAAGAAAGTCTGGAATACAAGGCAATTGAAGCCTTATTGTGCCAAGCCCTGATGGCTTAAGTTTTGATTGGTTTGCAAAGTATACTGCTCCATCAACATTGTCAGTAAATTCTTCAAAAAAATCTTTTCTATGAGTCATGTGGCAAGTTGCTCCTGAATCAAGCAACCAATCATTTTTTGAAGAAGCAACTGAAGCATTAAAAAGGTCTTCATTTCTCCAATATTACATTGTGCCACAACATAATGAGTGGATTCAAGTGCTTTACCTTTGTCTATGTCATTATTTTTACCTTTGGGTTGGTTTCTTTGTTGCTCAATTTTGTCCCAAGGTAACTTGCATGTGGAGGCATCATGTGATCCATTTCTTTTGCAGCGTATGCAGTGAAAATATGACTTTTCTCCTTGAGTGTTTCTTCCCCCCTGCCTCTGAAATATCTTCCTCTTCCTCTTCATCCACCTCTTCCTCTGGAAGAATCTTGGGCAAGATTATTTTCTTTAGGAGCAAGGCACACAACCTCTTCAGAAGATTCAGGGGTTGTCTTTGTTAGGCCCCTATACTACTAGTGTAACCTCTTATTGTTATTAGTACAACCCACTTATTATATTGTTGTACCCATGTAGTCCCCATATTGTTATTATTGTGCCCCATAGAAACCCACTATTGTTATTATTGTGCCCTTACATAATTATTGTTATGTCAGCTCTGATTATATTATGACCCCTTAGACTCCTATATATAGAAATGAGGTCTTGTCATTCGTATCATTGAAGAATTGTTCATTTATGTAATGTAAAGGAGGTTTCCCCC
Organism: Pinus tabuliformis; assembly: GCA_031772625.1. Lineage (NCBI taxonomy): Eukaryota > Viridiplantae > Streptophyta > Pinopsida > Pinales > Pinaceae > Pinus > Pinus tabuliformis. The sequence continues at coordinate 550,401,316 of CM062804.1, forward strand.
TCAAAGAGGATGAATTCTAAGGTGTTTATCTCTCTTTTCTATATTTTTGTGAGCTGGTTCTGTAACATTTGGTATTAGAGCTTTGGATTCTAGGGTTTGGCTGCTCCAAATAGGTCATCATGGAATTTTCACTATAAATTTTTTTTCTGTAGTGTGTTAGAAGTAAAAAAAAAACTCATTTGAGATGAAATCGCGCTAAACCTCAGTTCCGAACTTTAGAGCGTTTTGCACAATATTTGTGGAGATATGATCTGAGGAAGTTGGTCTTTTTGTAGACTCCTAAATTACATTCCAAACAGGTGACCTTGGGAAAATCATCATAACTTTTGTTTTGAGCATTAGATTGAAATTTCGTAAGAAGTTACAAAATGAGGACGAACTGTAGTTTCCTGTGTATATTTTTTAGACCTGAAGGTCAAAACAGTGACACATGGCACTTCATATAAGTTCGCTCTTCTGAAAAGGTATATAATTAGGTCATCTTGGGAGATTGTGCATAACTCTGCCTTGGGGAATCTAAATTTGATCAAACTAGTGGCGTTAGAAAGAGAACTTGAAGAGCTTTTGCAGGAAGAAATTTCAGAACTTGGAGATCTGAAATTATAGAGTTAGTTTCAAGATTGACCTCCTAAAATCAAGAAAAATCAAGATGAGGAAGTTTGATGGCAAGGATCCGGTAAATAGGATACTACAAATGGAGAAATATTTTGATCTACATGGTGTACCATTGTTACAAAAGGTATGTATTGCATCTTCATATTTAGAACAAGATCAATTTTTATGGTATAAAGGGATTTGTTCTCGTAAACAACTTGTTACATGATCAATTTTCATGTAGGAAATTATAGGACATTATGAGAATATAAAGAGCAACACCTTCTTTAGAACAACACCACAACAATTGGAAGAAAAAGGAGAAAAAGGGCTTTGTTACAAAGTGGAAAGAAAAATTATGGCAACAAGGAATTCTACCCCTCACAACTATAAAGATGGAAGTGTTGTTTCTCCTATCCTTCCACAACCTATAATGGTTACACCACAACAATTGAAAGAAAAAAGAGAAAAACGACTGTGTTACAATTGTGATAGCAAATGCACTAAAGGTCATAAGTGTGCTGAAAAGAAATTATGTTACATAGAGTATGAAGAGGAGGAAGAAAATAATCAAGAAACATCAAAAGTAGAGAATATACACCAGGACCCAACCCCAGAGAAAGAAGAAATGAATCCGACCATATCTTGTAAAGAATTGGAAAGAATTACCACTCCTCAAACTCTCAAGGTAGAAGGACATATTAAGAAGAAAAAGGTTCAAGAAGTAAAATTTCACATCAAGAAAGAAGAAATGAATCCAACCATATCTTATAATGCATTGGCCAGAATTACCACTCCTCAAACTATCAAGATAGAAGGACATATCAAGAAGAAAAATGTTCAAGAAGTGAAAGATCACATCGAGCATCAAGAAATGAATCTGAACATATCTTGTAAAGCATTGGAATAAATTACCACTCCTCAAACTCTCAAGATAGAAGGACATATCAAGAAGAAAAGGGTTCAAGTGAAATATCACATCGAGCATCAACAACAAGTTCTCCAACTTTTAAAGGATAATGCCACTTTGGTGCATAATTGAATGAAACAAAAGGTAGATCAACATCGTAGGGAAAAAAATTTAATGTAGGTGATTGGGTATTTTTACGACTGCATCTCAAGCAAGCTATTTATGAGAAGGAAATGTTGGCAATACTACATGCACTTAAGAAATGGTGACCTTACCTAATGGGTAGACACTTCAAGGTAAAAATGGATCATGATAGTCTTAAATACTCTTTAGAAAAAATATTATCTTTAGAAGAATAGAAAAAATGGTTCACAAATATGTTGGGTTATGACTTTGAGATCATCTACAGAAAAGGGAAGCAAAATTTTGTTGCAGATGCACTCTCAAGAAAGGATGAGGATGTGGAAGCATTATTTTGTGCTATTTCTATTATCCAACCAGATTGGATAAATGAAGCAAGGGATGAATGGAAGAAGGACGAAGGAGTGTAGCCACTCATTCAAAAGTTTCAAAAGATCCCAATTCAAACAATATTTCCAGAACTTGAAGAGGAAGGAAAAATCATATTGGAACCTGCAACAGTCACAGAAACAGGAACCCGACAACTACTAAATCGATCAATTTCATAGTATCTCATCAGGTGGAAGAACTTACCCGTTGAAGATTCCACATGGGAGGACAAGAATTTTATATAGAAGCATCAAGAACTACTCAAGCATTGAGGACAACACTTTTTGAAGGAGAGGGGCATGTTAGGCCCCTATACTACTAGTGTAACCCCTTATTGTTATTAGTACAACCCCCTTATTATATTGTTGTACCCATGTAGTCTTCATATTGTTATTATTGTGCCCCATAGAAGCCCACTATTGTTATTATTGTGCCCTTACATTATTATTGTTATGTCGGCTCTAATTATATTATGACCCCTTAGAGTCCTATATATAGAAAGGAGGTCTTGTCATTTGTATCATTGAATAATTGTTCGTTTATGTAATGTAAAGGAGGTTGCCCCCTCGAAGAGGCTGAATTCTAAGGCGTTTATCTCTCTTTTCTATCTTTTTGTGAGCTGGTTTCGTAACAGTCTTCTTTCCAAAAGCTTTCTCTCTTTCATCAAATTTCTTCACAAGAGAGTCAAATGTAATATCTTTGAGATTTCCATTTGCTTGCAATGACTCAAGATAATTGGAGTAAGTGGGATAACGTGCCTTGAGAAAAGTAATCAAAGGAATATCCAATTCAGCCTTAGTGACTTTGATATCATGCATTATAGTGCAAGAGCAAGAGGATCATTATTTTGTAATGCAAGGGTGAGGAGTTTAATCATGAGTTGAACAACTTCAAGTGCAAAGTGTCAGTCATAGAGTTCCTTTAGCTTTTGTAAGGCTTTGAATTCATTTGAGAATGGTGAAATGTGTTGACTCACGTCTTCACTTATTGATGCTGCAATCAATGCATAGGCTTTGTTGTTCTTATTTTCATAAATAGCGAGCTCCTTGTCTGAGGTAGGCTGGACTGGCACTTCGTCTCCTTCTCCAACACACACTCCTTTCCATAGCTCATTAAAAATGAGAGTGTGTTGGATTTTCCATGACCATTCAAGATAATTATCCTTACCAGTGAGAACTATTCCCACAATAGATATGATTGAATGCATATCATTATACCAACAACGTTCAACCTCGTATCGCCTTATTTGACCCGTATACTAGAGTTTGATGTTTAAGTGATGAATGGCGGAGAGATGAATAGTGTTAAGAGATGAACGGTGAAGATGAGCTTCGTTCAAGCATAAAGGAATCAACGGTCATCAAAAGCCGAGTCATGGTGTTGTCGATGGTAGAATATCAATGGTTATCACAAGTAAAACAAGTCGGGGCAATAACCACAGCTAAAGGCAGATTTCGGGTTACAAGCAGGATTTCGAGCGGAATAAGAACAGTAAGTGGTATTGAGAGGGGAGCACTTGATTCCACTAAGCAGTTGACACGTAGTGGCTAGGGGAGAGAGAAAAACTGCTCATATCAGGTGGGTAACTCTCGTGCAACTAATGCACCCGAAATCACTGTAGACCGTCGGATTGTGGAAGTGTTAATCAATGGTGGAGATTAAAAGGCACTTTTCGGGTGGGTAACCACAGTGCAAGTGGTTCCCCCTAAAATAAATGTCAACCATTGGATCTAGAGGTTGATATCAATGGTGGAGAACGAGCCAGATAAAGTGAAACCTCGGGACATGTGTCCGAGCGGGTTTAATGAAGGGTATGATCGCATCGCAAACATGTAGTTGCATTGATCGGGGCAAGGAGACTTGTGATATGCTATTAAAAGCGGACCCAACGATATTTATATATGCAGGTTTATAGCATTTGAGATCCAGCCCAAGGGAGGAAACTCAAGTCACTACAGCACCTTCAGCTTCAATGCACCATTCGACACAACAATGAATGACATTTTACAGGGTTTTGATAGAGATGTCAGCCTACAAAATATGCAAAATAAAGGCAAAACAAAATAGGAGTTACAAATTAAAAGGGAAGCCAAAAAATGGCGCCTGCTCTGATACCATGTCAGACCAAGAGGTAACTCCTCAAATCAAAACGCATATCATTCATTCTGGTTGTTCATTATTATATACAAGAGGGAGTGACTGTTCGGTTAATCTCCCAATGACTCTCTATCTTCTCTATTATTTATTTACATTAATTACAGTTGTACACCCAATCCCTCTGATTAGGCATCAACAAGTATAGTACTTGATATAGTTGCCACATATATCCCTCCCAAATTCGGAATGCTCTTTTCAAGGTCTTGTTGTGCCAAATTAAGGGGAACTCTTGATATGGATATGTCTTATGCTACTATTCCAGTTTATGGGGGAGAAAAACTTAGATTATATAGGGAAGTGAGATTTGTGCACACTGTTTGTAAAACAAACCAGCCAAAGAACCATCCCATTCATGAAATTGACCAAGATTTTGGTTGCTTTCAACTCTCTTCAAACCAAGTGCATGAAACTCAAGTTAAAATTGAAGATGTAATTGAAAGTCCAGTACCAAATAAAACTGATATATGGAAACTATTCTTTGATGGCTCCTATACAAAAGATGGATCAGGAGATGGAGTAGTTTTAATATCACTAGAAAAAGAAAACATTACCCAATCATGTAAGCTCGACTTCGAAGTTACAAATAATGTGGCTGAATATGAAGCTTTCCTTTTAGGATTGCAATTAACCAAAATCTTAAAGGTTCGAAACTTAAGTGTTTTTACTGATTCAGAGCTTATTGTCAAACAAGTGAGAAGTATTTTCCAGACTAAACATCCTAGAATTAGGTCTTGCCGAAATGAAGTATGGGATTTAGTTTAAAACTTCTTTGATGCCTTTAATTTTATTTATATTCCAAGAGATTAGAATATTCATGCAGATGCCTGAGTTTTTTATGCTAGTTCATTTAAAATTCCTAATCATACTAATGTACTCTACCGAATACAAGTCAAGTATAGACCATTTATCCTAGACAATCTGATACACTACAAGTATTTGAAGATGATGAGCACTTGAAATCTTTTCTTCAACTTGTAGATCAATTTTCTCTTCTACAAATTGATGAAGATAGATCCGAAAAAAATGAAAATACAAGTGAGAATGATACTACAGATTTTAGTTCAAAAATTGTTGATCATAATATTATTCAATTGTCTAACAATTTTATTCCAAAAGGCTTTATACCTTTAGAAAAATTGTTTGATGAAAATGATGTTCTCCGAAATCCTTAGTCCATTTCTTCAGAAGAGGATATAGAAGAAATTAACATTGGAACAAATGATGATGTCACAGCATCAAAATCTGTGCATCTATAGACCCTAAGATTAAAACTCAATATCTTAAGTTACTTCAAAATTATAAGGATGTTTTTACTTAGACCTATGCTGATCTAAAAACTTATGATACTTCATCATTACAACATAAGATCCCTTTGAAGCCAAAAGCAGTCCCTTATCAACAAAAACTTAGGAGGATTAATCCAGCCCTTCTACCGACTGTCGAAAGGGAAATTAAGAAAATGATAGATGCCCAAATCATTCTCCCTCTTAGATATTCTAATTGGGTTGCAAATTTAGTTCCAGTTAGGAAAAGAATGGAGAAATCAGGATTTGTGTGGACTTTAGAAATTTGAACGAAGCATCATTAAAGGATAGTTACCCTTTGCCTAAGATGGACTAGTTACTTCAAATGGTTTCAGGAGAACAAAGAATTTCTAGGCTTGATGGTTTTTTAGGTTATAATCAGGTGAATATTGATCCAGAAGACAGGGAAAAAACAGCCTTCACTACACCCTGGGGTATATTTATGTATGCTAGAATGCCATTTGGCTTATCAAATGCTGGAGCAACATTTCAGAGAGCTATGGATGTAGCTTTCATGGACCAGGTAAACAAATTTGTAGTTATTTATCTTGATGACATTACTTTTTTTTCTAAATTTGATAAGAAACATCTAAAACACTTGAACAAGGTTTTTGACAGGTGTAGGAAATTTGGGATATCATTGAACCCTAAAAATTCTTTGTTTACTATCAAAGAAGGAAAACTATTAGACCATATAATCTCAAAGTAAGGAGTGGTAATTGATCCTAATCATGTGTCTACCATTGAAACATTGACCTTACCTAGAAACAAGAAAGAAATCAAGCTTTTTTGGGTAAGATTAATTTTTTAAGGAGATTCATCCCAACTTATGCAGAGATTGTAAAAGATATAACTGTTATGCTCCAAAACGATCATGAAGTTAAATGGACTGACTCTTCCAAGCATGAATTTGATCAGAACAAGAAAGCTATCTTTGAAGCTGCCACCTTGGCCAACCCTGATTATACTAAACCATTCAGTATCTTTTCTTTTGCCTCGGAAAAAACCCTTGCTGCTGTCCTATTACAAAAGAATTAAGATTCCCATGATCAGCCGATAGCCTTTTTCAATAAGGTTATGATAGATGCCAAGCTTAAGTATGACATAATCGAGAAGCAAGCCTATGCCCTCATTCAAGCCCTGAAATCTTTCAAGATGTATGTCCTACATTCACCTATTACTGCTTATGTTCCTAATGGTGCTGTAAAAATTGTTTTAACTCAACCTAACATTGATGGGAAAAGAGGTAGGTGAATCACTCAAATACTTGAGTTTGATCTAACTATCAAAACTACAAAGCTAGTAAAAGGCCAGGGATTAGCCAAGATTCTAGCAGAATCTAATTGCAAAGTGCTTGGAATCAAATCTATTTTAGATGTACAAGGGAAGAATCCACAAGAACCTTCTGTACTTACACAAGGAAAGAATCCACAGGAAACTTTCCTAATTCTACAAGGGGAGAATCCACAAGAACCTTCTCTTCAAATTGAAGAAAATAATCCACAAGAACCTTTACCTTCAGATCAAATTAGCCCTTTACATATTGATGACAAATTTCTATTGTCAGATTTGTATAAAGACACTGTAAATTTTCTCCTCCATTTTGAATGCCCAACATCATTTTCCAAAGCCCAGTGTAAAAGTCTTAAATTGAAAGCAGTCAAGTACTGCATCATAAATACAAATTTGTACTGGAAAGATCCACTGAATATTTTGTTATTATGTTTAACAGAATCAAAAGCTGAAGGAATCATTGATCAGTTTCATGCAGGATTTTATGGAGGACATTATGCTTGGAGAGCAACAACATACAAGATATTAAGGGGAGGATTTTATTTTCCAACATTGTTCTTGCAAGTAGGGGTAAAAGTCAGAAGTTGTGTTCCTTGTCAGATGTTTGTTGGTAAGTAGAAACTAGCAGCTCTTCCACTAGTACCATCAATAATCTTAGCACCTTTCCTTCAATGGGGATTAGACTTTATTGGAGAAATCCATCCCACTTCAAGTAATCAGCACAGATGGATTCTCACAACAATAGACTACTTCACTGAATGGGTGGAAGCAATTCCAGAAAGAAATGCTATTGATTCAGTAGTAATTAAATTCATTGAAGAAAACATCTTATCTAGGTTTGGTTGCCCATCTCAAATTGTCACAGATAATGCAACAACATTCTCTAGTGTTAAAATGATTGAGTTTTGCTAGAAATATCAGATTCTGTTACATCATTCAACTCCATACTACTCTCAAGGTAATGGCCTCGCAGAATCCTCAAATAAAAGTCTGGTAAAGGTAACCAAAAAGACCCTAGCAGATCATAAAAAGAACTAGGACTCTCATTTAGTTAATGTAGTATGGGAAAACATAATAACTCCAAAAATATCTACTGGTAAATCTCCTTTTTAGTTAGTCTATGGGAAAGATGCAGTATTTCCCACCAATTTGGCTTTCCCAGTTTTAAAATTCTTATAGGACTCAATAGATGAACCTGATGATTTTTCAAGAAGGATAGATTAGATTATTGAACTAAATGAAAATAGAGATGAAGTTCAATACAAATTGAAGAAATATTAGAATAAGATTAAAATCCTATTTAACAAAAGAGTCAGGGAAAGGGACTTCAGAGAAGGTGACCTAGTTCTAAGATGGGCTCGGGAAAGCATGGTAAGTTTGACAACCTATGGTTTGGTCCATTAGAAATTACTAAAGTAAAGGGTAACAACACCTTTGTGTGGAAAAATCTTGAGGGACAATATTCCACTTATCGTGTAAATGGAAGGTTTCTCAAACATTTCATTCAGTACTAAGAAGTTGGGATATATTTCATTGTAAATATTCCGGTTTCTTTTATTTTTAAGCAGTTAGTGAGATTTTTTACAGCAAAGACTCCAGAGCCCGAGGAGAAGGCACATGGATCTGCAGGTTCTCTGCATTCTACAGGAGAAAGTAGACCCCAGTTGGAGCCGATGTTGTAGAATATTTTGGTTTTGATAAGTTAGTATAAATTAGACAAAAAATGAAAATGTATATACAAAATTTTAAGATAGGATATGGACAAAAATAATATTGAATAAAAAAAGTTACGAAATTTTTTGAATAAATATGTCCATATCAAAGAAAATGTTAGGGTAGATTCCCTAAAAAATAAAGGCAAAATAAAATGCTAGTTAGACAGAAAAGAAAACAAAAAGACCATGAAAGTGTGCAACTTGTTATTCATGCCACAATCCATGGTAATCAAATTGTTTAATCTTAGTTATTCCAAGCTTTGAATTTTATGTTTATAGATCAGAGAATAAAATTTGAACAAACAGTTTAATCTTGGCAGATCATAGTTAAGTAGAGAAAATAAAGGAGCTCATAAGCTTAATCTGAGCCCTTGGATGATATAAGGTTAGAAATAGATATATTACTCTTTAGAAGAAAAATAGATGAATAAGGGTTTGCTAGCATAAGTGCACCCAAAGAAAAGAAGAAAACATGTTAGAGGTAAGAAATGGGTAAGTAGAAGAAAGGTTGCTAAAATACAAGGTTAATTAGATCAAAGCACATGCATGATGCTTATACACATCTTTCAACATGTATGGTCCACTATGGAAGCAAAGACAAAGGTTTACAAGTTCATGTGATTAACTTCCCCCACATTCATTTTTCCCGTTTACTTACTAATTTCCTATCTACAAGTATATTCTAAGTACTTTTAATCCTACAAGTTAAAGAGGCTCAGAGCATTTCTTTGACTTTTGGTGGGACCAGACCCCCGTCTTAATGACTTATGGACTCAAGTGCTAGAACCCCCTTCATAAAATCCATTTCCCCTCATCACCATAAGAAAACTCCTTTTCCTAAGGTTAAACACAATTTTCCTAAGAAAAGTGAAAACCCCCCATATAAATCCCTTTCTGCTCAAAAACCCACAAAAAAACCTTTTATCCTAAGTATAAAGAAAAGTGAGAGAATAATTACATTTTTCCCTTTTACTTAAGAAAACCTCACTCTGCTCATTTCATATTATTGCCTAAATTTACTATATAAATCTGATATAAACCCTTCTCCCGTATAGTAATTAAACCCCTATGTAAATACCCCAACCCTTAGTTTTAAATAAAAACTATATGAACTACCCATATCCCGATACAAACTTACTTAATTTACCTAATCCCGGTAAACCTAAGTTAATCCCAACAGTAACCTCGCCCGATTCATCAATCCTACAATTAAGCCCCACCCAATTGCTTAATCTAGGATTAATTTCTAAACTAATCGCAAACCACTATGATTAAAACCCCTGGGCCCCCCCTCAACTCCCATTCATTTCCTCCGTGTAGCTTTTCCGCCCAACTACCATCAGGACACAATTGCCCAAATCCAACGGCCCAAAGCCATATCGGCCGTGTCTGATGGACTACCTTTACCCGATAAGGTGGTTTTCCCCAACCCCCCGATAGCTACATGTCAAGCTCTAAAGCACATCAGGTGACCCCTCCTAAAAATTTCCCATGCCACAAAAGCAGTGCAACGACCCTTAAAACCGCTTCCCTATTGATCCAATAAACCGGCTATCCCGCATAAATATGATTTTCGCATCATTTTCAAAAAGTCATCTGTTGGACTTTAAACATTGAAAACCCATGTTTTCACGCCTTTTGCCCATTTAACTATGTAAACCCATAAAACCCTTTAGCACCACCCTAAACCTCTGTGATACCATTTGACCTCCAATTACATTCAGAACGCTACCACAAATCCTTCCTCAGGCATCCTGTGCAAACAAAGCCATCAATCCCCTTTCCTATCAAACCTTTGTTTTCTTAACTATTGTTTTGTTTTGCAGGTAATCATCTAAAGACTTGAGCATTGGATAAATAACTCTAATATCAATCGCAGAGTCTATTTATTCTAGGACTCAACAAGAAACCTGTTAAAAAGTCTATATTCAGAGAATAAGACAACTATGCAGAGCCTTTACTATTAAAATAGAGGATCATCGATACAACTCTCATGATTAAAGAAACACTCAGGGATTCTTTCTTCATCCCAGAAGAAATCAAACATATATTTTGGGTAAAGCCCACTTTTACTAAATACACCGAGATGGATGAAATCTACAAAAGATAACAAGAGTTTCTATCCCAAATAAGAAACGCTAGGAATAATTAATAGATTTACTTAATCAAGGATAGTTGAACAACATTCATCTTTTGAAGGAACAATCAGCTAGCTTCAACCATCTTTCAACTTTTTCAGTGACAGTTGTCAAATAGCATAGCACCAAAGTAGTGCCAAATCATTAGACAGTTTTATCTTTTATTGTGTAAATAATCTATTTTTGTAAAAGCAGTTTACGATATTTTTCATCCTACTATTGTATAAATAACTCTCTTCACGAGTTATCAAGGGTTGCACCCTTGATGAAGCATTTTTAGGCATTTGATGTACTTTACTTTTCTAGAACCTCAATACAAAGCAAAGGATTCTGAATTCTGTTTTACACAGTTTGTGTTTCATGTAAGTTTTTCCTGTATTACTCATTATGTTCTTCTTCATATTCTTATGACTTTACAGAGATAACTAAGTAGCAATAATTGTGTCTCAATCTATTCCTATATGTTTTCTAAAGTGATAATCATTAAAGAGAATGGATTAATGAACTGTCTATTTAATTAATTCCCTATGAATCAATAAATCATCAGCATCTCATTGTAAGCATAAGCATATTCTCTTGAACCTTATGAACATCGGTCAGAGTTTTTCATACTTATGATTATGTAATTATCTATTTGAGAATTGTGATAATCATATTATTATTATTTTTTTTCTCACCACTATTCAAGCTTTATTACTATGTGAAATTTTATAGCAGCCCTTTACTGAGATATTGATATTATTCAAAGGGTTAGGTATATCAGTTCTATATTTTTTTTATGCATTGGTCTCCCAAATCAAAAAAAAAAAAACCCAAACCATTTATCTTAGATTCTCTGGCATACTAGCTGACCATTATTATCTTAGAGGTATATTATAGGAACAACATGCGTGTGTGTGAAACGAGTCACTGAATCGGTGACTATTCATGTAAAACAATGTCATGCATGCGACATCAGTGAGATGAAAACAAAAATTAAAATGGTGTTTGTATAAGCTAACATGCATGCAAAAAATATTAGGCATTCACAGAAATAAAATAGAGATCACTCACACAAGCTAAAACACAAAAAGCGACAAAAATACTGCAAAAGACAAGTAAAGTGGATTTACCCGTAAATAATTGAGCTGGACGTGCCAAAGACTCTTTTATGTGTTGTGAGATGTTAGAGCTCCAAGATTGATTTGAAGAATTAGTTCTAAAGCATTGAATAAATAAGCTTGAGGCCCATGATGTGCATGCCACAAATCTAGGAAAAAATGGCACTTAGAGGAAAGTTTCTAAAATGATCTTTCCATGTAACCTCTAGCTGCTAAAAATAGATCCCTAAAATAGAGGGTTGTTTTTTGCGTCTTTATTTTTTCTATTTTGAGAAAAAGAAGCCCATGCGTGTAAGTCAACTTTTATGGGTCTCAGGTGGAACTAGTCAACCTGAAGGCCCATGCAACAACCTTCTTGACTAAGAGGGATTTTTGCATAATTTCTAGGAGGAGTTAGGCTTGTTGTCCAGATGGATCGTGCAATTTTTGGGAGGAGAAGCTGACTGCTACCCAGAATTGAAAATTTCTAGGATGAGCTGCACTCCTCGGCTAGATTGCGCAATTTTCTTACGGAAGGTTGTTTGACTGGATTACGAAATTTCTAGGCCCAGTAGACTTCCCATTAGATTTTCCAATTTCTGGAGGGAAGACTGGTTCCCCTCCAGAATTGAGCAATTTTCTAAGGGAGTTGCTCAACCAGTAACTAGTCTAAGTCTGGAAAGGCAGCCTATGAGGGGGGTGAAACAAACTATCATGCACAGGCTGAGAAGCTGCTAAAAAACCAATGAAGCTTATGTACTTGATTGTGCAAGACATGCTAATAGGATGGTTGGTAGGGAGGCTCCAAAGTGAATCTAAGGAAAAATTTTGGAGGGTGGTTGTAGCCGCTACAGCACTTGGTGACGCAATGGTAGAATTCTAGCTCTCTGAATGGACCTTGTTCATGAAAAGCAAGTCTAACAGCTCCAGAAGTATTGTTCATCTCTCTTTTCATCTTGGTTTCCACACTTGATTGATTGTAATATGTAGCATCTGCCAAGCTCTTGGTTGGTCAACACAGATTCCAAGCTAAGACAACACAATTTCTTCAATTAGGGATGAGGGGTATATTAGTGCACAAGCTTTATGGTCATCATAGTTTTAGTTTCATCTCTGGTGTTGCTCTGCTACCAGCAGGTCTAAAAAGTACCCCAACAGAGTTACGCAGGAACATAAACATTGCTCCACTACTAGCGAGCCTTATATGTACTTGGTGGAATTACCTGCATCACCTCTATGTGCAAGAAGCCTTTCTCTTCTTTCACCTTATTCATTTTTCATTTCTTTTGAAAATTTGCACATTTTCATTTTTCATTTTCATAATTGTGCATAACACTTATTCATTTCAGAGGCAGAAGAGGGATCCCAACTTATTAAGAGTAGAAGACATTGTTCCTTTAGAGAAGTAGTTTATATGTACCTCTAATGTGCTTGTTGAGGTTTTCCCCATCACCTTACTCTACTTGACTGAGCTACCAAGGATTAACCCAAAAACAACCGACTAGAGTAGGTGACACTAGTTAGTGTGCAAGCATTGTGTTTTCACCAAGGTTCACTTTGAACAATGCATATTTTCCATTGGCATATCATGGATTGAATATAACAAGTTCTTCATACAAAGGCAAGACGACAGATAACCAAGTATTGATAACTGCACAAGTACTCTTGTACTTTACCCAGCTTGTTTCAACAGTCGCACATGGTTTCATGCGAAACTAACCTACGACCACAAACAAGCAAACAAACAAAAAAGTAAAGAAAAAAGTAGAAGTGACTACGTAAGCAAAGTAAGTAATCAAACAAGAAGGAAAGCAAACAAACATGCAAAGTAAGAAGAAAACATGCATGCAAGAAAACAAACCAAAAGCAAAAACTACTCCTACTCCTAAGCTAATGGTGCATGGGTCTGCTCACGTGAAGTGATACTTCCAATGCTGCCATCAGCGCATTGGTCGACCCATGTTGATGAAGGCATGCTTCGTGAACAACACAACTGTGTGAACCAACAAACATGAAAGATATAAAAATGAAGACAAATACACTCCGAGTTTAAATGCGTCCACAGAACATAAATGATTGCAAGTGCATGACATGAAATCCATGGACTTACCATGGTGTTGTGTGACACTACGTGCAGTTGTTAAGCATACGCACACTCTTGACTGTGACATGCAAGAAAACGAAAGAAACAAAGACAACTTGTGTCATGCACATGTGCTTGCTATGTAAGATTCCTCCAATGCATGAGCGATGGGATTGTGTAGTTTGAGTGGAGGAAGCATAATCTGTGTGTGAGATTGATCTTTAATGCATACAGATGAGTGATGAGGAGCCTCAGGTGATTAAAAAATTTCTTGATCAGAAGTGAAACCAACCTCAGGATAGTGAGGGCCTAACATAACCATCAGCTTGGGCTGAAGTGCCTCGACAGTCTATGGGGTTTCGACTCATCGATAGATAGATCATCATAAACAGTTTTCTTGGAAAAATCAACTGTGATAGAATCAGCATCGTGATCTAATATGGGAGTAAATAGATCATGATAGCTACGATCAACATAATCAATGATTTCATCGGCATCCTCATGATCTGATGAATCAAACAGAGGGGTAGATGAGAAGCGGAAAAATTCACCTTCTATGTTTCCAGAAAAGGTAGATGAAAAATCAAGTGGATTTTCAACAAATAATTTTTCCTCTCTGTTGTCGGATGATGGAATCACATTCGGTGTATTATACAAATGATCAACAATGGGAGCATCCATAGACGAAGATACACATGCGAAATCAAGGATGGTAGAATCACCAAAGATGTCAGGGAAACACGGAGGAGGCTCGGACACATGGGATTCATCCTTCGCCGATGGTGGATTCTCAATCCCCTAGTCATACTCTTCATGAATGATAGCGCATGTTGGTTGTGCAACACCAACTCTGTCAATGGCTTGATCCTTGTTCATAACAGGTGTAGAGTCTGGAATGGAAGAATAAAAGGTAGTGGAATTTGAAGGATCATTAGAATATGAAGATGGAGGTTGAGGTTCAAGATAAATGTGAGAGCACATGGGGTTTACATCCAAGTCTACACGAAGAATGAGAGAAGTGGTGTCGAGAGGATGTGACAGTTGAACAAATGTGTATGCTAGTTCTCCCACATCACTCTGTAGTGGTGGAGTTGTTTGATGAGGGGATGACGAATAGTCACTTGTGACAACAACCGTGTATGTCTGCGATTGCTCAACTCTATCACCGAAGTATGTTGAGCGAGGCTTGGGCTTGAACTTTCTTTTATGATTAACAGATTTGTTAAGACATTACTCAAATCTATCCATGAGATACTAGAATTTCATCTGACGTTTTAGAGCTTGAAAATGCAACAAACGGAAGCAGTCCCAAAATTCCATAAGCGATTCATGCGGGGCCTTCCATTGTTGTAACATTTTTTTGTCAAGAGGTTCTGGATCAAAATGATGGAAAGTAGATTCAATGATATCACAGAACTACTCAAGTGAGTGCATGTTGCCGGGAGGCATACTCCAACACCAAAGTTGTGGGGATTTGTGAAGTGTGTATGTAAGCAACAGACTGATCTCTTCTGCATAGAACTCGTCTACATCATAAAGTGATGCATAGAAGTATTCTAAGTACTTAGTCCAGGCTACTTCACCTTCACCACCATACGTGAATTCGGACAAGGGATTGGAAAACTCCCTTGTGATGTTGAGAGGTTTGACATGCGAAAAACATCACGGAGGGATGAGTGTGAAAAAATCCATGATAGATATATAAAGGTTCAAAATAGGATGAGAGGACACAGCTTGTCATTTGGCCCTCCTTCTAGTGCCAGAAATGTTGACGGTGCTAGACCTTCCAACATGACAGGGGATCTCCCAGGTAAGAAGTCCCAACTAGACCTCAGACTGTTTGGTGTAGGAGTCCTAGTAGTGGGTCGTACGGTATCACCTTGACAGCAGTTGCACACATAGGCAAGTAATATGTACTTATTGGTAGAAATGGTGTGACATATGTAGCAATCCAATGAAGGTGCATGAACAGTTCTAACACACAGAAAGTGTGGTGAGTGAACCCCTTGGAAACCTGTGAAAGCACATGGCTTGGAAGGGAACACACAAATGAATATGTACCACAAACATGAAATCAAGTAAGCTAACAATCCAAAGTGATGGTTAAACCAACAATACATCTCAATAAGATTCATACATACTTATACAGAAATATTCCATACATGTATGTGTAAGCAAACATATACATAGATGATTAGAGTAAACAAGATAGTCGAAATACAATAAGAACATATGCATGAAACATGTTGGCTCTGTTATATTAAGAAGTGAAAGTTCCAATCATACAGTACAACCATGACCAACCACTAGTCACGATAGTGAAATGTTACAGTCACTGTCACCTACTCCTCCAAAGAGATGTACTAGCTCTGCACTGTGGAGATGCCAAGGCTTGTTACAATAGTCTACAAGCTTTATCTAAGATACTCCTATTGGAAGCTTGGCTGAGAAAAAGCCCTAACAATGAGTTATGAGGTACTATATGTAGCAAAGGGTGGGGTGACCCTTGACATTCCCCTTTGTGATTTTTCATCTACCCTCATGACTCTTCAACTACTCTATGACTCATACATTCAGCTATCAACACTTGAACTTCCACTTGAGAAGATGTTACATACAATCTGCACATGTACCCATGTAAGACAAAATATCCTTGAGTAAGCCATACAAGACATCACTATGACTCTAAAAACTGTGGGAAGACATACTCTTCGACATCTTCATGATTGTCAACAATGGAAAACTGATGCCAATCTTGGTAGTCTGTGATGGTGTCTGTGTACTCTATGGTGACATCTTTCTGGAAACGAAATATTGCCTCTATTTCATCTGGGTATAATGCTTTGGCTCCACTGTACAACTCATTTGATAACATGTGCATCATTGTCTTGATTGCAGCCGAACTAGCGACATACCAAAGTATAATGGCTGGATTGATTGTCAAGTATGCGTTGGTGGCTATGCGCATCAACTCATCAAAGTACGAGTCTAGCTCCAATCAAACTTGTGCCTCTATATTTACCTCGGTGAGTTTCCCAATAGATGGGATCACATGTGCGTGCAAAATAACATCCATGCTTCTGAACAATCGTGCATGGGAAGCTTCCAAACTAGTGATGAGTTGCAGGAGTTCTTCATAGTTCCGGATCTGACTCTAGATACATGCCTTCTAATCAACTGCTCTAGGCTTCATCATCTTGGGCAAGTGTAACTGGGCTCCCTTGTATCTCATTGTCTATATTTGCATGTGGTCAACAATAATATGCACATTTTACAAGATATGTGATCTACAAGCACATCGTTGCTACCAACCATTAAGATGGACAACTGCCTTATGCATGGTATCAAATCTGAAATACAACTCTGACATGATTGTCTCAAGGGACGATACTTCATCTAGTATTGCCTTCTTCAACTCTACTTGGGTGGATGTTTCAACCAGTTCTCCCCCCTGCTTGGCCTTCTGTAGCTCCTTAGTCATTTGGTCATTCTCTGCTATCAAGAAGTGAACACTTGAGCTAGTGGCTTCAAAATATGCTCTGGTAGTGTCAGAAAATGTTGTTAGATGCTTTCGCATGTCAAATACAATCACTCATTCCTCAAACTGTGCAGGAGATATGCGGTCATCCGAGTAGACACTTTGTGTGATTTCACAACTCTATGTTGCAATTCATCGAATGATATATTGTGCATCTCTTCTTCTGGATTGTCTCCAAGTATCGTAGTATCTCCTTGGTCACTTGGAACCTTCTCTGCTACTGGATTCGGTGAAGCCAGTGGGTCAACTTCTTGGTGGTAAGGCATGAGGTCGATGTCCAACTCTAACTATGGCTACTCCATCTCCATATCAATCTTCTCAAGTGCTCATTCAATCTCTTGAACAAAGTCCTGCTCCTGCGACAGCTCACCCTGCCTGCTTTGTGCTAGCTGCTAGGATGAGTCTACCACATGCATGGGAACAGTTTCATCAATATGTGTATGTTGCGCCCCCTTTTGTATATGTATTTTATGCACTTCCTTCTCATATTTGCGTAGCTCCTATTCCTTCTAGCGTTTCTCCTTCAACTAATGCAACTCCTTCACTGTTTCGTCCATCCTCTGTTTTTCTCTCTACCTTTGCGCGATCCTCCTATTGCATTGTTGTCTCTTTTCCTCTATTACAAAGCTATTTTCTACACAAGTGGGTCTACTCTGAACTTGCAACTTTGTTTTGCCTTTGCACTGTCAACAATCTTTCTCTTGCCTTTGTCATGCACTGGTATGTTTACCTCTGTTGTTGGTGCTCTCCTAGATGCTTCTTCATGCTGCTTTGCTAACCATTCCACAATGATGCTGACCGGTTCATTAGGCCCGGAGAAGCTATGAAAATATCTCCATGGGTCATGCTTATTTATTTTTACTTTTATGTTTTACTACTAACATGAAAATCACCACCTTAAAAAAAAAATATCCACACTTAATTCATTAGAATTTTTAAAGTGTAAAAACTAAGCCCTTTAAACAAAAAGGGTTGATGCTTATAAGCACTTTTCAAAATCAAGATCAAAATCACTAACAAAAAAAAATGTTCACACTCAATACATAAAAAAATTTAAAGTGTCAAAAATAAGCCCTTTAAAAAAATCAGTTGATGTTGCATCAACACTTTTCAAAATCAGCATGAAAATCACTAACATTTAAAAAAATGTGTTGACACTGCATCAACACTTTTCAAAATTAGCATGAAAATCACTAACACTTAAAAAATGTGTTGATGTTTCATCAACACTTTTCAAAATCAGCATCAAAATCACTAACATCGAAAAAAATGTTCATACTTGATACATAAGAAAATTTAAAGTGCCAAAAATATGCTAAAAAGAAAGTGTATTCTCGCACCACCACTTTCCAAAACCGGGTGATTTTTTTCTACCTCAAAAAAACAGGTACTAGTTTAATGGGAGAGGGGTGAGGGAGGGGGTGGAGGGGGATGGGGGGGGGCAAGGTGGGGGTGTGGGGGGGCCACGGTGGGGGATGGAGTGGGGAGGGAGGTGGGGCGAGGGTGGGGGATGGAGGGGGCAGGGAGAGGTGCGGGGTCTGAGGGAGGGGAGGGAGAGAGAGGGAAGAGGGAGAGGGGAGAGTCGAGGATGGGGAGGAGAGAGGGGTGAGGGAGGCAAGGGTAGTGTGCTGGGCGATGGAGGGGGCCATAGGGGTGCAGGGTCGGGGAGAGAGGAGGGGAGGGATGGGCGAAGTGTGTTTATGTTTAATTTTTATGTTTAAATTGTTTTATTTTTTTTAAATTGTTTTTTAATCATTTTTTTTAAATTGTTTTTTTTTAATGTTTTTTTCAATTGTTTTTTTTATTATTTTTTTAATTTTTTTAAATTATCTTTTTAATTGTTTTTTTAAATTGTTTTTTTTTTTTTTTTTTTAGTTAAATTATATATATATAGATATATATATATATATATATATATATATATATATATATATATATATATATATATATAGATATATATATATATATAATTGAATATTTTTTTACATTTTTATGGGTTTTTTTTGTTTTCTTAATTTTTTTTTTATATATATTATATGAAATTTAATTTTTTTCATGAATCATCCCCTTGCCACCCTTGGCTGGTTGGGCTTCAGGTTGGTCGGGGAATTTTTTTCTTTTTTCTTTTTTTTTTTTTTTTTTTTTTTTTTCTTTTTTTTTTTTTTTTTTTTTTTTTGTAATTCTATTTTTTAATTTTTAATTTGTTCTTTTATTTGGTTATTTTTTAATCTCTTTTTTTTTTCCTTTTTTTCTTTTTGAAATTTTACATGGTATGGTTAATTTTTGTTTGCATTTTATAGTTTTTTTGTCCTTACTATATATTTTGTATATTTGGTTTTTTTTGTCATGTGTTCTTTATCGTTTATTACTTGTTATTATTTTTTATTTTTATTTTTTTTCAATATGTGAATTTTTGTTTTCTTTTGTATCTTTGTGTTTTTTTATTGTTTTTTTTTTCAATATTTGAATTTTTTTTCTTTTGTATTTTTGTGTTTTTTTATTTTTTTTTCAATATTTGAACTTTTGTTTTCTTATGTATCTTTCATATATATATATATATATATATATATATATATATATATATATATATATATATGGTCTGTGTCTATGCTTGTCTAGCAACCGGATCCCATTATGTGGAATTTGATAGTTGATTTAAAAATTTTCGTTATAACGAATCGAGTCTACCCCATAATGTGTTAATTTCATGGTTGGTCTTTAAATTTTCATTACAATTGGTTGAGCTCACCTACAGTGCATGTCAATTGGATAGTTGATTTTTAACTTTTTTTTGCAATGTATCAAGTTGTCTTAAGCTAAGATTTCAAAATCGCTATACATTTAGCATTTTAAAAAAATTACTCTTGGTATAATAACTCTTTCATTCAGGTGTTAATTTTTAAAGTTCTTTTAGTCACAAAATTTCTCCATAATGTCATGTTTGAAATATTTTGAAAATTTAAGATTGTTTTGTAGGGAGTTGTCTTTAGTGCGACTTTTTGGAGATTCTGGTGATGGAATCTGGCGGAAAAAATTGAGGTTAAATCTTGATTTGTATTATTTAAAATGGTTTTTTAACTGCATATTTGGATTCAGCACCCTGAAAAACCCCTAGGACGCTTTGATTGTGCAGAAATTACCTATCAAACTTGCGATTTCAATAAATTGCTACCAGATTTTAGAGAAATTTGACCAGAAAAACCCACTGGAAAAGCTTGCAAAAAGTTGCACTAAAGACTACACCGTTTTGTAGTCATAATCTTCGGTTTTAATTCCATGGTTAAAAAATTGTTAAGATTTTAATGTTCTTCTAAGTCATGATATTTTATCTTTAATGTTATGGCTGAAAACAATTATAAATATTTTTTCGTAGCACCACGCTTGAAAATTGTTGGAATTTAAGGGCTTTCAAAGAAGTGATATTTTAAATTTAATGTCATGCTTAAAAATTGTTGGAATTTTAATGGTTTTCAAAGACGTGATATTTTATCGTTAATGTCATGCTTGAAAATCATTAGAAATTGAAAGTTTTCCAGAGTCATGATTTTTTGTTTTTAACGTCATTACTAAAAAGTGTTGAAAATGTACCCTAAAAAAAAACAAAAACAAAAAACAAAAAAACAAAAACAAAAACAAAAAAAATAAAAAACAAAAAACAAAAAAAACATTATTCTGGAATCAACACTTTTCGTTTTCAAGGTGCTTTTTACACCAAACAAAATGGATTGTATTGTTTATCCTGTTATTTTTAAAAAATATTGAAAATTTACCCTAAAAAAACACTTTATTCCGGCATCAACACTTTTTGATTTCAAGGTGTTTTTCCATTTTTTTTTTGGATTTTTGGGCTCGAGTACCCTTTTCGAGGTAATAGTTCTCGTTCAATCAGTAACTATGTTTTTCTTGAATGGAGATCTGAAAGAGAATGTTTTTTATGTCACAATTTGAAGGATTTGTTGTGAAGGGACATGAAAATAAAGTATGCAAACTTGTGAAATCCTTTAATGGCCTCAAATAAGCACCGCGACTTTGGTATGAAAAGTTAACTCAGCATCTTTTGAAACTCATCTTCAAACATTATGATCTTGATGATGCAACTTTGTTTGTAAAAAAAAGTTGGAAAAACAATTATATATCTTGTGGTATACGTAGATGATATTTTGATGACAGGGAACAATGAGAGCTACATTGCATCCATAAAGAAGGAATTGAGGAAAGGTTTTGAAATGAATGACTTAGGTTATGTTCACTACTATCTTATTATTGAAGTAACTCAACATCCAAAGTCTATATTCCTCTCTCAAAAGAAGTACATTGGAGATCTGTTGAAAAGTTTTAGCATGATTAAATCCGATCCTCTAACTACTCCAATGGAACAAAACTTAAAGCTCACATCCATTGAAGGAAAATAATTTTAGGATGCAACAAAGTATAGACAACTTGTAAGAAGTTTCAACTACCTGACTACTACCAGACCAAACATTTCATTTGTTGTTGGAATCCTCTCCAGGTTTATGCAAAAATTTTATGAGGGACATTGGTCTGCTGCAAAAAGAGTTCTAAAGTACTTGAAGGGAACCCAAGATTTGGAATGAAGTATACTCAGGTGGGTGACTTCAGCTTGATTGGATACTCTGATTCTAACTTCGATTGAGACAAACAAACTGGGGTATCTACTTCAGGTTATGATATGAGTCTTGGATCATGAGATGTCTCCTAGAGATAACACAAACAACCAGTTCCAGCAGATTCCACAACAGAGGAAGAATATGTGGCCGCATCTGAGGGAACAAAAGAATTTTTGTGGCTCAGGAAAATTCTGGAAGATTTGCAGTAAAACAAGTACATTCAACTCCACTCATGATTGAAAACACCTCTGCAATAAAGTTGGCCAATAACCCAAAGTTCCATGATCGACCAAAGCACATCAATACAAAATACCATCTGATGTGACATCATGTTGAGGCTAAGACAATTCATGTATGCCATTGTTCCACAATGGAGCAGATTGCAGACATCTTCACCAAAGCGCTTGGAAGAGAAAATATTAAAAGATTCAGAACGTTGCTTGGACTCACCAACATCCCTTCAGATTGGGGGGGGGAATGTTGACATGTAATCATTGGGATTGGGTGAACACTTGTAAATAATGTAAGTAGTAAATAATGGAAAATAAAGAGCCATCAGGAGGAGAACCCCAAGAGTCACTCCCTCATGTATATAACCACGAGTAATCTTAATGAATAAACACAATTTATTTGAGGAGTTATCTCCTGGTCTGACAGCTGTGCATTTGCAATATTTATCGGTTTCAAACAGTCGCTGGCCTAGGAAAATGTCCTAAGTAAAAATATTAGGGTAGTGAAGTAGGGACATGCAAAGTGTGACGCGCTAGGTTTTCTTTTCGATGAAACTTCTACTAATTTTTGGAAGGTTGAATCAAATCGAATTTCATACAACAAGTTTATGCGTTCAGTAATATATTTTTGGGAAAAAATTTAAAATTCGTTGTTTCAAGCACTGGGGAACCAAATCAACTAGAAATGCATTCAAACATGACAACATGACAAGAAATTGCAGAACCTGTGGAAACAAATTATCTAGGACAAGTCAAAATTGCCTCGTCTACCAAGCTGGGAAGTGGGTTTGGGTTAATGCCAAGCAATATCAGAGCATTTTAAAACGAGGACTAGCCTGTCTATAATGGGAGCAGACAAGGAAAAAATTGACTTAAAGGGAAAGTACTCGAGCCCTTCGCAGTAAGCAGTCAAACAAGCCCCCTATGTAAGCATGTCACAACAACAAGCCCTGAGGAAAATTCATTGATGATTCTGCATTCTATAGTCCCACATCCACACCATTTACCTCATCATCTGATCTTTATATGAAAGAATGGTTAAATGTACAATAAAGGTTGGAGGTTTTAGAAGCTAAAGAGAAGGAAAGAGATCATAAAATTTATTTAATAATAGCTAAAAACAAGACTTTAGCAGAAAGCAATAAATTTTTGGAAGAATAAGTGGAATTTCTATAGGAAGCTCTCTTGATAGGGAAGATAGAATGGAAACGCATGAAAGTAGATGTGAAAAACATAAAGAAATATATAGTGGAAAGTACAGAGGTTGTGAATATGAAACAATCCTAGGATAAAGGGAAAGAGGTTTCCCAAATAGACAACCATGAAGAGAAAGCAAGAGAAATAAAGAAAGGAGATTCCACAAAATTTTCCAAAACTTGGGCTCAAGTTATTAGCAATTCTGCTAATATGGAAGGAGAAACAAACATTCGGGTTGATAGCATGCAAGATAGAGAAAGCAAGGAAATACAAAACAGAGCAACGCACCTAATTATTAAATGGGTGAAAGACTATGGGAAAAATGAATGTACTTTTGACGTTGCAAGGGAATTCTTGAAAGAGAAGTTTCTATGGTAAGGACAAATATGCCAAGAATGGAGGGTGGGTAAGTTTAACGGTGAGAGAGCCAGGCCCATAAAAGTCATCATGCCTAGCTTGCATGATAAATATATCATTCTAAGAAAGAAGCATCACTTGAGGTGTTCTCGCTTTTTTCTAGAAGAAGATTTAACTGTAAGATAATTGGAGGAAAGGAGGGAAGAAATGCCAAATGTTAGGGCAGCAAGAGATGAAGGCAAGAGAGCATGTATTTATAAAGGTAAAGTTATGATAGCGCGATTTGGACCTCCTTTCAAAACATAGAAGCAATATCGTAATAAAGAAGAGGCAACAAACTTTTCAACAGGAAATCATGAAGTAAGGTCGGTATGGGAAAGCGGGGACAAAAAATCAACTGTAAGTCTTGCATGTCAAAATAAATAGCAATCAAGTCATACCCATGTTTTACTAAGATTAGTTTTTTGGAGCTGCATAGGTTACCCATGGAGATGAGGACCTGGGTTAGGGCCTATTGTAGAAGATAGAGACATAATGTTCCTCATAGAAACACATGAGCATGAAGGGTGCAAGACACCTTTGTTTGAAGGATACTGGAAGATGGCAGCATGGAACAACGCAGAAAGGAATGGAAAAGGACACAGGGGTATCATGGTATTAGTGAGGGAAAAATAAGGTCATCTCATTTAGTTAGAAAAATAAGACTCAAATAAATAATTCATTTGGTTTAAAATATTAGAAAACGGAAATCACATCAGAATTGCAACATGTTATTTTGCACCACAAGTTTCAAAAATCTAAAAAAGTAGAGGGCTTGACCACAAAGATCCCTTTGTAGCCTTAAAATCAGATATTGCAATATATTCTCAACTAGGTGAAAGTCCTTATAGTGGGTGATTCCAGTGCTAGGATTGCAAGTGAGCAAGCTAGCATTCTTTGTTGTAAGGAAGACTGCAATCGTATTTGGCTTATAGAAGAGATTAATCATCAGTGAGAAATAATTTCAGAGGACAAGGCTACAATATCTTTGGTGAACAATTATTTACTCTATGTGGGGCCTTCGATTTAGTCATTTGTAATGGCTCGAATAGATAGGCAAAGTCCGATAATTTCACTTGCAATACTTATAATGGAGCAAGTGTAGATTATGTAATTTGCTCGCATGGTTTTTGTGAAAAAATGGAGGAAGTTTTTATTAGAGATCAAGTTTGGGACTTAAAATCAGATCACAAACCAATTTATTTAAGTTTCTCTTGGATTGGAAAGAAGAAATTAAAAGTAAAAAACTTAGTGTTTTCAACATAATCTAGCAAAGGGAGGAATTATTTTGACTCCCAAAAATTGTAATACCTTCAAAATGATGCTAGATGGGCTCTTCGATAATGAGAAAATCCAAATTCACAGCCTTCATAGTCACAGATTAACACATTTAATTCAAAGCACACTTATAGAGTGAAAAAAGAGAAAAAATTAAGAAGTATAAAACAAATTGATTTCTGGTTAATGCTTGGTTTGACGAGGAATGCAAAAAGGCAAGAAGAATGTGGAAAGAGTTAAACAAGGATAACATCAAGCTCAAAGTTTACAAGAAAATATTAAGAAAGAAAAAGGCTGATTTCATGGTTTCAAGGAGGGAAGAACTTATCTTCCTTAGGAAAAATAATCCCAAATGATTTTGGAAGGAGCTCTAACTAAAAAGGATGCAAACTAAAAATAGTATTACATCTTCTAAATGGTTTGAATATGTGAAACAACTCTATGAGAAGGATCCCAAGGTTGACCCTCCCCCCTTGATCAACACTGATACTGAACTCTTCACGATGAAAGAGGTAGAGATGGGTATCAAGAATTTGAGTGTTGGAAAAGAAAAAGACTTAGTTGAACTCCAAGTAGAGTATCTAAAGTGGGGCTCAATGATTCTTGGACCTCACATTACAAAATTTTTCAACAACATCATACAACAGGGGTTCCCCACATATTGGACAACTAGTTTGGAAATACCTCTTTTCAAGATTGGTGATGTCAATAATCCCTCTAATTATAGGACCATAATGATAAACCCCTTCTTTGAAAGTTATTGGAAGCATGCTAGAAAATAAAATCAGCACGAGTGCACAAGAGAGAGATAATCGTGCTAAAGGCAAAGCACGTTCTAGACCTAAACATTCCACAGTTGATCATTATATAACTTTAAGGCACATCATTGAAAATGTTTAGGAGAAAAAGGAAGAGGTATTTTTTTGCCTTTTTTATTTCAGAAAAGCATTTGACACGGTTACTAGGGATAAGATTTGGCACACAATGGAGGAACTTGGGGTTCCTAAACATTTGAGAGAAGTTGTGCTTAAGTTGTATGAAGAGGTGAAAGCCAAAATTAGAACTTAAGTAGGCATTTCTGAAAGTTTTAGAAGTGATATCGAGGTCAATCAAGGTTTCCCATTGTCTCCTACCTTTTGTGGGTCTATATATCGATAAACTTGAGGAGTGGTTAAATTCGCAAGGGGGTGATGGCATCCGTTTGGGAAAGTTTGTTAGTGGTTTTTTCGAAAAAAAATAAAACATAACCAACATAATTTCTACTTTGAAGGCAACATTCTGGAAGAAGTTTCGGATTACAAATACCTTGGAACTGAATTCAAAAAAATTCTAAGCTGGGATGGTTGTAGAAAGAAAATAACTTTGGGCGATTGGAAAGCATTTTATGCTTTTCGAAATAGGTGTAGAGAGGCAAAGTTATGGGACTAGAAAACCACTCAAAATAATTTTGGGCTTCTAGTGATTCCGATGATTCTCTATGGTTGTGAGCTGTGGGCCAGCAATACATCTAATATGCAGTGAAAACAAATTTAGAAACTTTAGAAGCATTTGATTACAATCAAATTCAAAATTAAAAGTGTAGTTCCTTATGCTATCTTGTTAAGTGAAATAGGGATTTGTCCTTTTGAAGAAATTTCTCTGGTGTGAGTCATAAGGTATTTAAAATAAATGAGCAAATGGAAGAGGGCAGGTGGCCTAAGTTTGTCTTCAATGACATATTGTGCAAAAGAAGCAAGACTTGGATGCAACAAAATAACAAATGGTTTAGTAAATGGGCTACTTGCTTGAACATGTGTCCCATAAATAGTAAATAGATAAAATATTTTGCTATGGATAATTTCCACAAGCGTACTTGGGATAAGGAGATAGGAAGAAAGAAAAAGTACTATATTTAATCCTCTTCATAAGCAGCAACAAAAAGCGTACCATTAGGGGAATTTTGAGGTCTAAAATGGACCTCCTAAGGAAATTATAAAAGAATAGTTGAAATAATAAAGTAAGATTAGATTACATAATCAAATTTTAGAGGGAAAAAAAAAAAAAAAAACTATTTTTCAACTCGTATTTTCAACTTATCGCCCTATGGGTTTACTCAAACTTCGAGCGGAAACACTCACTGGATGCAAAATTTGATTCATCGTCCAAGGATTACCCATGTTGCATACTTTCGATGGACCCTACAACATGATAAATGATAAATATATGAAAAACGTGATTGCAATCATGTTTTTTCATGTATTTCTCATTTTTCGTGTAGCAGGGTCCATCAAAAGTATGAAACATGGGTACTCCTTGGATGAGGAATTAAATTTTGCATCCAACAAGTTCTCCCACTTGAAATTAGAGTAAAACTTTAGGGAGATAAGTTGAAAATACGATTTGAAAAAGTAGTTTTATTATTTTATTATAATTTAATCTTTTTACTTTTTTTATTCCTAAAATGGTGAATCATCCCCCATGGTTGACATCATCATCTTGAATCCTATTGGTTCTTATAAAGTTTATTTTGGTTGTACATTTTTCTTAGCAGGCCCATTTTAGACCTCAAAATTCCCCTAATATAATAGAGGCCAATATTTCTTGGAGATCCAAAATTATTATTTCTCAATTAAGGACTAATTCTCATCAACTTTGTTGTGAAACAAGGCACTGAAAAAGGCCAAAAGAAGTGTGGGAGGAAAGAGCATGTATTTTTTGTTCTTTCAGAACAGTGGAAACATAAAATCATTTCATTTTAGAATGTCAGGCCTTCAAAGACAATAGGGAAAGTTATGCATATATTCTGACCACTAGCTCTTATGTCCTAGTATGATTACAACATTATCTAGTAGTTGAGAACATAGTTGATTGAAACCGATAGCTAATAAGGTTATCTAGTAGTTGAGAACCTAGTTAGTAGAAGGTAGTTGGCACCCAAGCACAAGAATCTACTACTTCCTTTCAACTACTAAAATAGTGTTGTTGTTGCTAGCAAAATTGGAAATTGAGCCTTGTATATAATTAATTTATCTTTATTTAACTAAACATCCACTCAACACATGAAAGTGATGCTTCACTTTGCAATTCTAGAAATAAATGGTGCATACTAGAATAAAACTGCAAGAAGCCCAGACATGAAGCACTAAAGCCAAAGCTCTACACAAGGAAATATAAAGGATCACAAAATGCTATTTATAGAGTGTGGAGGAGCCCATGCATATATTTCAGAGGCAAAAATGAGGGGGTGCACCTCTGAGCTCCAAACATGGGCTTCTGCACTCTGCACACACAAACATTACTAACCACAAATAAAATACAAGTAAAGGGAATTAATTAATTAGGGTATTAATAGTTATTTTACAAATATTTATAATTTTAGAAGTGTAATTTGTGCTTGGCTTCTTACAGTCATTCCTTACCATTGTTTGTTGCACAATGAAATGTTCATTATGTGGAGTGTGGAGCTCCACACTCCGGTGGGTTAATGAGTCTACAAACTCATACTTCCTTTGCATCACCTCACAGAAGAGTTTCAATAATATATCAACCAAGACACCAAGAACATTGGCATCAAAGGAGACAAAGGCATCCACAATGTACCTCACAACTATGTCATTGATGAGATCCAGTGTTGGACTCTCTGCCAAAAGAAGTATCAATTCTATCGCGTGTGAAGTTACACAGTGTCTACGAAAAAATAACTAATATTAACGCTTACATTTTGTCAAACAGGATCAAAGGAATAAGAAACCTTTGTACATAATAATAAGTATGATATGTCATGTAAACATCCCTATCATTTACAATCCCTAACCATCCCTAAAGGAAATGACTTGTTGCTCTGTGGCCTCCCTTGTTTCTCTTATTTTTCAGGTACATGCATCAATCATTTTCATCACCATTTTCTTTAAGTAATCATCCACTATAACATTTTCCAGACATAGATAATGTGAGAGGAAATGACTCCAAGATGGAATACAAGGTAAAAATAAAGTAGAAGAATAGTGTTCATTTGATCAAGCACGTAGAAATTGAGCTCAACCATTCAATAGAGTGAAGGTGATTACAGTGACTTAATTTAAAAGCGTTAGGTCCAATTAAATATCATATTTTTCAAGATGAGTTCCATGCTCTTGTCGGATAACGAGGTGCTAAACGTTTACAAACATGTGTGGCCTTTTCTTTTTCTAATCTCCATTTAATTTTACTAAAACCTATTAAAAAAACCCAAAACAACTTAAATTGTGATGCACCATTTTAAAAGAAGAGCGATTTTTAAAAAGTTGAATAATTCCTTTATTAGTTATTTGATGTCTCTACCAATGCCCCACAAGTGATGAAATTGACCCCAAAAGTGTTGAATTTGAAGTCTCATTGAGTCACGTGAATCCAAGCAATGCATTAATAATATTAAATGTTGATTTACGGAGCCAACAAAACCACAAGACTAAAGAAGCGAGAGAGAGAGAGAAATACTAAGTTATGGAATATTTCTATATTAAAATGAATTAACTGAATATTCATATTAATTAAAGCTAATAAAAATGCGGATATGTAATTGTATTAATTAAGTAGCTAATGTTAGTAAAGCTAATCCACTATTGTAATACAAGTTAATATGGATATCTACAATTAATGCAAGCATATTATATTAACTATATTATATTGAATTTTGGTGGATTAGCTTTACTAACATTAGCTTTATGCCAGCAGTAAAAACAAATGGCAACTGACCGAATCCATTATTCCAAGTTTAGCTGTGCAGAGAACTTTGCGTGGGGAGATTTCACTGTGCTTATCATCAAATCCATGAAATCAAATTCGTACAAATCAAAGAATACTATACAAATCAATAAAAAACAATGAAATATAGACAGCCAACTAAAGCAGCAAGAGAGGAATTATGGAATATTCTGATATTAAAATGAATTAATTGATTATTCATATTACTTAAAGCTAATAAAAATGTGGATATGTAATTCTATTAATTAAATCGCTAATATTAGTAAAACAAATATGTTATTGTAATACAATTTAATATCTGATATCCACAATTAATGCAAGCATATTATATTAATTATATTAGTTATATTATATTGTCTTTCTGTGGATTAGCTTTATGAACATTAGCTTTATGCTAGCAATAAACACAAATGGCAATTAATTGAATATGTTATTCCAAGTTTATCTCCACACTTAGTCGTTGCATATGCATGAGTCCTTAAAATATCATTGAAGCTTGTGTGGAGAGGTTTCACTGTGTGGAGAGCTTTCACTATGCATAGAACTTTATACGAAGAGCTTTCATTGTGTGCAAAGAGTTTTTTGTGGAGAAATTTCATTGTGCGGAGAGCTTTCATTGTGTAGATTTATCTCCACACTTCGCACAACCTTTAATCAATTTATTAATGGTAAAGACAGGGACTATATTGCATTACAAGTACTACCCTTTTTAATTGCATACACAGTTGTTTAGATTTGTTTTCCTTTAACAACTATATTTATATTTATCTTTATGTTTTTCTAATCTAATGACTTTGATTTGTTGTATATGACAGGTGGGTGAGGTTGGAGTGAGTTAGTTAAGAGGAAATATGCGTGTGTGTGTGTGTTGAAATGTCTTATTTTTGTGATCATACCTTATGCTCTTACCTCTATTTTCTTTGCCTCTACTCTACTTTTGGATATGTATATGACTCTTGAGCTGTTTTTATTTCCTCTCTAATTGAAAGGGAGGTTTCCTCCTATGGATTTTGATATCTTAATAATCCTTGTTTCTCACCATTTGGAGGTCTTGGTTCTTAATGTTGTTTAAGCTATATATATTTGTGCAAGTTTAAATCTATGTATATCTTAATGAATTAATTAAAATAAAAAGAATAATATCAAAGTTTGAGTCTTTGTTCAATATAACTTTTTTATCATAGGCTTATATCCCTATGACATTGATGGTTGATAAGGTGGGACCTTACATTTGGTTAAGCATGTTTTACAAGATATTTTAAGAATGATCAACTTTTATATTTTGTTTTTAATTTATTATTAGTCTTTGCCCCTTAGGGCCTGCAAGGAATATAGTAATCATTTTTGGCACCTATTAGTTTGGAACAGAAATAGATGAAGTATTTTTTCGTTAATCAATGTTTAATCAAAGTTTTAATCATGGAAACAACTATGCCATGAACCTCAAAATTCATATTAATTAAAACTATGATTCAACCACGTATTAAAATATAATATGATAGCAACTTTATTCAACCAATTAGAAATTTGGAGGTCTTATTTAACCTCTTCTTGAGGCCAAAAGGTGTATTATGTCAAAAAAAACTTAACGCAAGGTTAGTTGTTTTATTTTTTGGGAAATAAAGTAATGTTATAAAATTTGAGCATTACCTCTTAACATTTAATGTTAGGGAGCACATAGATCATAGTCTATAGCCCATCCCATTTTTATTGAGCTTCCACATACATTTTTCTTGAACTTCCATGTACATTCACACGCAATATGTGTTTGAGCTTCCACTTACATTCACATGCAATACGTGTTGGTGTTGAGGTCTATGTGATCTGAACTTATGCAGGAACACAAAAAAATATAGAAATACCCATATACACAGAGATGTAGGAGAAAAAAAAATTCATTTCATTAATATCAAAGAACTCAAATATGCTTACATACAGAAATAAAAATAAACTAGCTCGAGTGATCGTAGCTTATCTCTAAGAAGAGATGTGGCGACTACATGCCTCTAAATTGTGTTACAATGAGGCTCAAAGGCCTATTTATTATTGAGAAATAATAGAAAATCCAAAACATACAAAAACCTAACCCTTGGAGATGAAGTCCCAAAACTATAGGCCCTATTTGGGTAAATTGGTACATCAACTTCCCAGGGTCGTAACTTTGGCATACAATCTCCGTTTGCCTATCATAATAACTTGTTTCGAACATCTCAAAGAGGTGGCCAAAAAAACTAGTAATCTAGATTGGGACTTTTTTGGTCTCTTCACTTTCCCTAAAAATGTATTTTAGTCCCTCAAAATGGCTGCAAAAGTTTAGGATGCAAAAAACTGCTAAAAATAGTAAGTTGTGCTACAATTAAGGAAATTGAAAAGAAACATGGTGGGGATCCAAGTGGAATAGGTGGGTTGTAACTAATATCCACCTGGATTAGTACTCCTCCCTCTGGAAGAAATGGTCCCCATTGTGTTTGGTTCCTCCACGAGATGGGGAAACTTTTGTTGAACTTAGCCCCTCATGAGCCACTTGCCTTCTTGCAGGAGTTGGTCAGCATTGACTACCCGATATAGTTGGATCTTCTTCTGGTGAGTGTTCTTGATATGTGTTTCAATGATCCATTCAGTTGTCATCTGTTCCATTTCTGGGTTTAACTCTGTTGGTGTGAGTTGTTCTGCAATGTCTCATGTGTCCAATAATGGTGGAAAATAGGGTCAAAGACGGTCCACATTGAACACTAGGTGTAGGTCGAGGAATGGTGGAATATTGAGCTCGAAATCATTATCCCCTACATCCTCAGTGATGGTGTAAGGCCCATATCAAAGTGGGAAAAGTTGCGGTGGGTCCCAATGAGGCACTCCTATAAATGTAACCAAACTTTATCACCCACCTGTAACTTGTGTGGCACCTAATGTTGATCATGACACAGCTTGTACTTAGCATTGGCTCTATCCAATATGTCATGGAACTATTGGAGGTTGTGTTGAATGCACTCAATGAAGTTGTTAGCCATGTCATCTTTGGACTAGACATGAGCCAAATATGTCTGCGTAGATGCAAATGATATGGCAACATCAATGGGACATAGTGGCTAGAATCCCAACCCCACCTGAAAGTGGTTGTGGCCATTTCAGATATGGAGAGCTCTATTGTAATTTTGTTGGACATAGGGGAGGCTTTCATCCCATGTGCGTGGATGCTTCGAGTTATACATATTGAAAATGTGTACGATCATCATGTTGATGACCTTTGTTTTTCCATCAGTTTGGGGGTGGAAAGTCATGGATTTAGTGAGCTTGGTATCCAACATCAACCAAAGACTTGACCAAAATGTACTTAAAAACTTGTTGTCCTGATTTGAGATAACGGACTGTGGGATCCCAAAATGTACCCACTCATTCAAATAAGAGCTTAGTCATGGCTTCTGTTGTGATACTCTTCTTGTAGGCCACTAGAATGGCCATCTTAGAGAATTTATCGATGACCACGAAGATGAAGTCATTTCCATGCTTAGTATAAGGAAGGGTCGACATGTAATCCATGGAGATGGATGCCCAGGGTTGACTAGGAGTAGGAGGAGGAGTATATAGGCCTTGATTCTTGATGGTCAGTTCAGCAATGGCATAGGAAATTCAAGATCTGATGTGCTTCCGAACATTCTGTCAAAGGGTTCGACCAATAAAAATACTTTTACAACATTTCCACTGTTTTCTCTACCCTGAAATGTCCACCGACCCGACTGTAGTGCGCCTACAAAATTATCTTGGCATGCTCGCTTGAAGGAACACAAATGTGTCTCAGGTGGCATAATAGTGCATCTTAGAGGTGAAAATTTGAAACTTTCTTACCTTTTAGGAGTGCCTCGTATGTGCTACCGAAACTTTCTTAGCTTTTTAGGAGTGCCTCGTATGTGCTACCGAATTCTGGATCACTCTTGTAAAGATGCAGCCACCCTACAATCTCGTACCCACAAGAGTCGAACACAGTGGTCAGTCCCATGACCGGTGATCAGCTTAGGTAGTCTACAACATTATTGATGTTTCCCTTCTTGTACTTAATGTTCAAATGGAACTGTTGTAGGTATGTGGACCATTTCTGATGGCGATCATTCTGCAACTTCCTTTGTGTTTGTATGAACTATAAGGGTCATTGTTTTGTGTGGATGTCCATTTCCTTCCCCAAAATGTAATTCTTCAATTGTCGGTAGGCTTGCGCAATGGAATACATCTTTTTGTCATAAGTGGGATATTGGATTCCCTTGCTGAGTAAGAGGTACACCAATATCATAGTCAGAGGCATATGTCTTCATCTTAAATGGTTGTTGCACGTCTGGTAATGTGAGAAATGGTGCAGAGCAGAGGTGATGCTTCAACTTTCCAAACACCTTCTATTGGGAATTAGACCAAAAGGACTTTTATTTTTCTACGTCGTTGGCAACTTGACTTAAAGGCCAAGTGATATGAGAGAACCCCAACAAAAACCTGCGATATAAATTGGTAAGACCCAAAAATCTATAGAGCTCTATTAGAGTGTGTAGGGTTGGCAAATCCCAAATGACTTGTATCTTGGATGGGTCCACATGTACACCCTACTCATTCATGATGTACCTCAAATATTGAACTTGGGTCATGCCAAAAGTGCATTTCTCCAAATTGGCACACAACTTGTGTTGTTGCAGGGTTTAAAGGACCTATCGAATATGGTGGAGGTGATCTTCCCAAATCTAGCTATAGATCAAGATGTCATATAAATAAACCACCATGAATTCATTGGTGAAGGGTTACAGATGTTTTCCATCAATCTCATGAAGGTTGTTGGAGCATTTGTCAACCTTAAAGGCATGACGAACCATTCAAAAGTGCCCTCCTTGGATTTGAAGGCAATCTTCCACACATGGAGGGTTTGATAGGAACCTGGTGATAATGGACTTCAAGTCAATATTACTGAAATATTTGGCCCCCTTGAGATATTCCAGAAGGTCATCAATCCATGGGATTGCGTACTTATTCTAGATAGTGATCTTATTCAGCACCTGATAGTCAATATAGAGTCTCCAGGTCCAATCCTTCTTTTATACCAATACAATTGGGCTCCCACGGGGTGATGAGCTTGGCCTGACGTTCCCTTTCTGCAACAACTCCTAAATCTTCCTCTTGATATGATCGTTCTCCAAAATAGAGTGTCGATGAATTGGTTCATTGGGTAGTGGTGTGCCCGAGGTCAGATCGATGGAGTGTTTGACCTAACAATATAGAGGTACCCCTGTAGGTGAGGCAAAAATGTCCCTGTACTCCTCCGTGGCCTTGTCCATCTATTGCTATTATGAAGACGAGCCCTATCTGGAATATGTGGCCACATCCTTCTTCTTTCCCTAAGGGTGAATCATAAGGAAAAAAATTTCCTAGTTTGGGAAATGATCTTACTTCTTTTCTTTGCAGTGATCAAAGAAATGGCGGTAGGCAAGGCTACCTCTGGTATCCAGTATAACTTATCACCCAAATTGATAATCACAGAGCGAGGTCTATACTCATATACGTCATGCCACTTCCACAAGTATGCTTGTTCTAATAATAAATCATAGGCTTCAAGATGAGCAACATCACGCAGTACCTCATTTGTGAAGGGCTTGATGTTGGTGATCAAAGAGATGGCGGTAAGCGAGGCTACCTCTGGTATCCAGTATAACTTATCACCTAAATTAATAATCAAAGAGAGAGTTCTAGACTCATATACAACATGACACTCCACAAGTATGGTTTTCCTAATAATAAATCATAGACTTCAAGAGGAGAAAGATCACACAGTACCTAATCGGTGAAGGGCTTGATGTTGTAGGGAAGGTGACATTGATGGCTGACACAGAGATCTCGTCCTTGGTGAAGCCACCTGATGGTGTATAGTTGTGGATTTTATGTACTCGATATTCCCAACCGCTTCACGACATCTACTAAAATTAGGTTCTTTTGGATGCCACTGTCGACAATGAAATGCAACAAAGAAGCCTTCACCCACATTTGTGAGTGGAAGAGGCATTCCCCCTCCTCTGGATATTCAAGCTCATTCTTCTTGATCTTAGAGGTGGCCATGGTGGCACTGGCTCCGTATCAATGATCTGCTTCCCTTTGTCATTCCCCTTGTCGGGTTCTAATTCAAAGTCAGAACATGCATCTGATTCAGAAGCCTTCATCTCGGCCACCAATGAATTCTTGGCCCGACACTCATTTATTGTGTGAGTGGAGCTCTTATGGAACTCACACCATTTTCACGTGTCCTTCTTTTGTCTTCATGGTGTTGTTATTTTCTTGCAACTTTGGCAATTTTTCTTGAGTTTCCCTCCCTTGGCTTTGTCCTTTTCTCTGTGGTTTGGGAGCGCCGTTTCCTTGCTTCGGATTTGTAGATCCAAAGTCTCAATTCTTCTGTTTAAACTTCTACTCAATCTTGATATCATATCGATATGTTGTGTTGAGCAAGGAGTTGTCCAAGAACTCCATCTCGTCCTAGATGTACTTGTGTAGACAGTCATGGTACTTGGGTACCAAATGCTGCTCAGAATCCTTGATACCCAGCTTCCTGCGAAGGGTATGGAAAACATTTGTAAACTCCATCACATCTTGGTCCATTCCCTGACATAGCATGTTCCACTTTAGCTATTTATCTTCTTAGCTCCCAAGAGGGTAATACGTTTCCTTGATGACGTCTCAGAAATAATTCTAAGTGGGTGCGGCTGAAAACAATGAGGATTCCCTCTCATCCTTTTGTTCATAGTAGGTTTCCCATGAGTCCTTGATGTGTGGGGCGACTTTGAGAAGTGCAAAAGTAATATTTTCCTGATTGGAAAAGTCATGAACTAAAAAATATCCTTCCAACATATTTAACCATTTATCTACGACACTTGCATCTATTTGGCCCTCAAATATGGGAATATTGAAGTTAGATTGTACCTTAAAAGGAGTGGCACCTCTAGAGTGGCTGCTGGATAAATATGTGTCACATGTGGGTAGCCATCGTATTAGGATATTCCAACACATAGGAAATAGTTAAGCATAACTCGGTCTAGTGTATAGTTAGGTAAAGTGTGTTTCTTTAGTATGTACTTTTCATAACTTACAATCTGACGGTCATGATATGTTCTAGACATGAAGTGATCTAACGATTCATTCTCTCCTTAGTATTACCAACACTTAATCTGTGTCTTAGCACCCGATTGGTCCATGATCTCTATTTAAAGAGCATGGAGGATCATTTGTAAGGTGATAGTTCATGTGAGAAGCTTATGTAATTTTTCTTTCTTTTACATTAATAAATTTCCTGAAGTGGCCATGTTGGTTCAGGCTGTGAACTATTTCCCTCTTTGAGGTTTTTAACCATGTCAAGAGTACTGTTGTATTGATTTGTGATCTATTTGTGGGTGGTGTCCTTTGGTGTTCTATCTGAGGAAATTACCCTGTAAATTCCTACATGGTATCAGAGCTATTTGAGGGCCGCATCCATTGGTGATCCAAATCCGAAGCCAGTACAAATACATCTGACTATCGTTTCCTAGATCTACTATTTTTTACCATTTTCAGGCCTACAGGAATGCTCTATTGTGTCAGGAGCATCTATTGTAATGAGTAACCCCATTTATTCCACACAAAAAGGTTTCCAGTAGCCCTGGCTACGTCGTTTTTAAGATTTGTAGGTATACAGCATTTATTTGCAGTTTTAGTTATTTATCTCTCTGTTTTTAATTACCAGATCCATACCTTTCATTTCTACCTATGCTCTTTTCCCCACGACGCTATGTGATTTGGGCAAATCAAAGACAAGAAGGAAGGATTTTTCTCATGCATATGCTCTTTTCCGCTACACCTTAGTGTTATCTCGGAAAATCAGAAACATTGAGGAAAATATTTAGTTTCTGATGAAATCTAACTTCAAGTCGTAAGGTTTGATTTTTTATGCATTTCCATTTTGGGTTATGTGGATTTTTGTTTTGTAGGCAAAAAAGGCTTTCTCAAGTAAGCATGCACTCCAAAGCTTCATTGACTAAAAAAAAAAACCCTTCCTCTTTTCCAAAAATTACTAAGATTTTAAACTAGCTCACTTGGTCCAAAGTTACTTTATGTAAAAGTGTTCTCACCCATTACTAACATTTTTCAAAAAGTACATGCAACTTATGTTTTAAAATTACTTTATGTAAAAGTGTTCTCACCCATTATAAAAAGTGAGTCACTAATAATTCTAAAGTCTCTTTATCTTTTATTTAAGTTACAATTTAGTGGGTAGCTCATAAAGTACCGTTGTAAAAATGACTTTCAATTATTTATAAAAGTGGATCACATAATTTTTTTTTTTAAGTGAGTTAATTAGATTAAGTTTCGAAAGGGGTAGGGGCTGGGGTTTTAAAAATATAACTTATCATTCACTTCCACACATTCACGTACTTTGTTGGCATCCTCAACAACGTTTCTTCAAAAAGCCATAACTTCTTCATCCAGAAGTTTTTTCAAAGCTGTTTTTTTCTAATCGACCTATTTTTTCGAAATCTTTCCATTGGAACACTTAGTTTTAGCATCTACAACTTCAATTTATGTTAAAATGGAAATTCCATGCCAATTTATTCTTGATAGCACCAACTACTTCCTATGGTTGTCCTACATCGAGGATTTACTTAGAAGTAAAGGTCATTATATAATAGCCTCAGACCAAGAGTTTAAACCTAAAGAGGAATATAAACACGCTAAATGGGAAAATATGCAAGATAAATCATGTGGGTTGATATGTATGTCTATTTCTCGAGACCTTAGATTCCATATCGCAGAACTTGATACCCCTGATGAAGCAATTAATCAACTCAATAATTTTTTTGGAATTAAAAATGAAATTAGATCCCATCAACTCGAAAATGAGTTGCTTATGTTGGACCCAATAATTATTCTTCCATTGAAGATGTTTTGTCCATGTTCAAGACCCTTAGACTTCTCTTGGAAGGTGTTAAGGTTACGAAAAAGATGGTAGCCTTATCTATTCCATTCTTGCTAAGTTGGGACCAACCTGCTATGTGTGTGTTTCCACCTTCCATTCTACAAGAGAAGCCTTTATTTCTCAAGGATAAGAATACAAGTCCCCCTCTTTTGATGCCTTTTATGATTCTTTAATAAGAGAACAAGAAAAAATCTTACATCTTGGTATTCTTAATATTGCAAACTCTTCTAAGAAAGCCTTAACATCCCAACATAAACCAAATTCAAAGAACCCTAACAAACAACATCCTAAAAAGAATGGTCCTAAACCAAACAAGGGTCCTAAGCAATTTTAGCCTCAAAATAAAAAATCAATTCAACAAAATGATAAGACAAATAAAAGAAAAGGGAAGAAGACTGATAGACATTGCAGTTTTTGTAATCATGATGGCCACGTAGAATCCAAATGCATTAAAAATATGGACGCCTTGGAAGCAGCAATGAAGAAGCATAACATCCATTTGGAGTAGTCTTCAACTTCAACTTCATGTTCAGAAATAACACATTTTGCATGTGGTTGTCAAGCATGCCGGTCTTGTTATGCACTATATGTATATTCTTCTTCTAATTCTCATGAGTGGTTCATTGATTATGGAGCTTCT
The DNA here is from genome assembly GCA_031772625.1 of Pinus tabuliformis. Classification (NCBI taxonomy): domain Eukaryota; kingdom Viridiplantae; phylum Streptophyta; class Pinopsida; order Pinales; family Pinaceae; genus Pinus; species Pinus tabuliformis. The sequence goes on from CM062804.1 coordinate 550,440,690, forward strand.
TATCACATGACAAAAAACAAAGGCATGTTTTCTTCTTTAAATGATTGTAACACCAAAAATATATATGTTGGTGACGATAGATCTCTTAGTGTTGTAGGGACTGGAACTATTCATCTAGACAATGGTCAAGTTAATGATGTATTATGTGTTCCTACCTTATCCTACAACCCTCCATCTGTATATCAGATAACTCATTTAGGTGAAGGTAAAATTGTTGAATTTTCACCTCATGATGTTGTAATTAAGGACCTAAGAGATCCTAGATAGATTTTAGCTACTGGAATTGCTAATGATTCTATACAGTTGTATAAGTTTAACAACTTTGGGTCATCAACTCTTCCCTCAGTATTTGTTGCTCATAATGATGAAGTTAGCAAACTTTGGCATGAGCGATTTGGTCACTTAAACTATCACTCCCTTCAAAATCTAAGGAAAATATGGTGATAGGTCTTTCTATGGCATCTTGCAGAGATGGTGTCTATCCCAGATGTGTAGTCAGAAAATATCATCGAGATAGTTTTGAAAAACATGCCTCTTGGCACACCTTAGCCCCTTTACAACTTGTGCACAGTGGTTTATGTGGTCCACTTACAGTTGTTTCATTCTCTGGCTACAACTATTTCTTAACTGTCATTGATGATTTCTCCATACACACTTGGGTATACTTCTTAATACTCAAGAGTGAAGTCTTTAACATGTTCTTGTCCTTTAAGGCCTTTGCTGAGAAACAATCTAGACATCAAATTCTTAAGCTAAGATCTGATAATGGTGGAGAATATGTTATCAACAAATTCATCAAATTTGGACTGAGCATGGTATTCAATTGCAACATACTGTTCCATATACTCCAAAACAAAATGGTGTATATGAAAGGAAGAATCACACCATAAAGGAAATGGTTAATTATATGATTCAATCTAAAGGGCTTAGTCTTAATTTTTGCACAGAAGAAATTAACCGTGAAAATTACATAGTAAATCACACTCTTACTAAGGTTTTAAATAATATCAGTCCAGAAGAAGCATGGAGCTCAATTAAACCAAATGTAAGTCACTTTCATTTTTTTGGAAGTGAAGCATGGGCCCGTATTCCTGATGACAAACATAAAGCCTTAGAACCTAAGGGTGAACAAATGTATTTTTGTTGGATATTATGAAGTTGTCAAAGGATATAGACTTATTCCACCTAAATCCAAAAAAATTATCATTAGAAGAGATGTAATTTTTTCTGAAAATATATCAGCCTACAAGCATAGTTCGACAGACGTGCCACCTCTCTCTATCCCTTCTACTTCTGAAAATATTTCTTCTTCAGATGATGACAGTGAGGATGACAATCCTACCCCACCTTCTCGAGATCCTCCTTCAGCTCCTCAGCTTCCAAAATGGGTCTGTGCTACTCAGGATGCAGCAGGTTCTCTTACATGTGATCCTACAAATCAACGACGTACACATTCTCAATTCGATATAGCCTCTTCTTTACTGTCTAAAGCTTCAGCAAATTATGATCCTGACACCTTTGTAGAATATTTAGGCCATCCAGATTGGAACACAGCTATGAATGAAGAATATCATTCATTATTTGGAAATGATACATGGGATCTTGTTCCTCTTCCAAAGGGATGAAAACTTGTTAGATGCAAATGGGTTTATAGAACCAAGTTTGGACCAAATGGAAAAGTGTATAAACATTAAGCTCATCTTGTTGCTAAGGGTTTTTAACAAGTTGAAGGCATTGAATATACTTAAATCTTCTCCCTTGTTTCCAAAATGAACTCTATCTACCTTGTTCATTCCCGTAATGCCTCTTTCAAATGGGAATTCCATTAGATGGATGTTAAATATGCCTTCTTGCATGGGGACCTGCATGAAGAAAGCTATATGGAACAACCTCCTGGCTTTATACAAATAGAATCTAGTCTTGTATGTCAGCTTAAGAAATCCCTTTATGGTCTCAATCAAGCCCCTCAGGCTTGGTATGCCGAAATACATAGCTTTTTTTAGATATTGGCTTTTCTAGGTTTTATTCGGACAATATTGTCTACACCAAAAAAGCAGGTAAGTCTCTTATCATTCTTGTTCTTTATGTTGATGATCTTATCCTTAATGGCAATGATCCCAACCTTATAAACCATGTGAAGTCCAGCCTTAAAAACTACTTTGAAATAACAGACTTAGGACACTTGCATTATTTTCTTGGTCTTCAAGTCTTGAAATCCAAGGAAGGTATTTTCCTTTCCTAGTCCAAGTATTCCTGTGATATTCTACACCACTTTCACATGAAAGACTGTAATCCAACCCCTTCTCCCTTTCAGTCTAGAGCCAAACTTCTAGTCACTTGTACTTCCCTTGAAGTTGATGCTACCTTATGCTGTTAGCTTGTGGGAAAACTTTTGTATCTCACCCATACCCATCCTGAACTTTCCTTTGTTGTTGGCCTTATTGCTTGGTTTATGAAAAACCCGCATGAAATTCATTAGAAAGCAGCTAAAATAATAATTTGTTATGTTCGAGGTACAATTCAGTTTGGGATTCATTACAGTGTGGAAGCATCTCCTCTATTGGTTGGTTTCACTAATTTTGATTGGGCTGGTGACCCTGATGAGCAGAAGTCTACTGCAAGTTATGTCTTCACTCTTGGTTCTAAACCTATTATATGGAATTGCAAGAAACAATGTGCAATTTCTCTTTCTTCAGATGAAGGTAAGTGTCATGGTGTCATAGAAGCTAGTAAGGAAGCCCTATTTCTTTGTTAGATCCTATCAGAGTTTGGCTTTCAGAAGCAGCATCTAACTACACTTTGGTGTGATAATCAAAGTGTCACTAAAAAATGCAAAGATCCAGTCCAACATCAGTGTAACAAACACATTGAACTACACATGCACTTCATCAGAAATATCATTCATGACCATGTTCTTGAAGTGCAATATTGTTCAACCGATGATCAAGTTGCAAACATCTTTACAAATACTCCCACAGAGGTGAAGTTTACTAAACTTTGATTTATGGTTGGAGTTTAGGAAGTTGTCACTAAGGGGGGATAGGCTCTAATGCCTCCTTCCTTCTCATATTGTGTCATATTCGTACATCCTTCAGTCTTATCCCAAGTTGTTCTTAAGGGGGGATGTTAATATATTCCAACACATTGGAAATAGTTAAGTATAGCTTGGTCTAGTTTATGGTTAGGTAAAGTGTGTTTCTTGAGTATGTACTTTTTGTAACTTACAATTCGACGGTCAAGATATGTTCTAGACATGAAGTGATCCGTCGGTTCATTCTCTCCTCAGTATTATCGATACTTGATCTGTGGCTTACCACTCGATAGGTCCATGATCTCTATTTATAGAGCATGGAGGGTCATTTATAAGTTGATCGTTCATGAGATAAGATTATGTAAATTTTCTTTCTTTTACATTAATAAATTGCCTGAAGTGGCCGCGTTGGTTCATGTTGTGGATTGTTTCCCTCTTTCAGGATTTTAACCATGTCAAGAATATTGGTGTATTGATATGTGATATATTTGTGAGTGGCGTCCTTTGGTGTTCTATCTCAGGAGCTTACCCTGTAAATTACACATGGAAGGATATAGGAAAAGTTGTCCATCATCGCATTCCTTTGTCACTTGAGGGATTCCTCGAGTAGTATTTTGAAAGGATTTCCTAGCCCCTCTTCTTTCTTTTCTTCTACCATGGTAGGCCACCAATTTTTGTGAGACTATTCTTGCAAAGGTTCAACTAGATCAAGCCTTAACTCCTTATACCCTAACCTCGTTGGGGACATGCAAAGAAAAATAGAGAAAGATCAAACCGCTCTGATACCACTAATCCCGACTTATGGAGGAACACAACAAAATACAGAAATACCCATATACACATAGATGAAATAGAAAAAAACTTCATTTCATTAATATCAAAGAACTAAAATATACTTTCATACATAAATAAAAATAAACTAGCTCGAGCGATGGTAGCTTTCTTCTGAGAAGATATGTGGCAGCTACATGCCTCTGAACTATGTTACGATGAGGCTAAAAGGCCTATTTATTATTAAGAAACAATGGATAACACTAAACATCCAAAAACCTAAACCTAGGAGATGAAGTGCCAAAACTGTGGGCCCCGTTTGGGTAAATTGGTACATCAACTTCCCGGGGTCATAACTTTGGCATATGATCTCCGTTTGGCTATCATAATACCTCATTTTAAAGATGTCAAAGAGGAGACTAAAAATAAATTTACAATTTAAATTAGGAATTTTCCAAACTCTCTATTTTCCTTAAAAAGTTCTTTTAGTACCTCAAAACGGCTCTAGAAGTTTAGGACCCGAAAAACTGTAAAAAATAGTCAGTTTTGCTACAGTTAAGGAAACTAGAAAGAAATATGGTGGGGATCCAAGTGGAATAGGCAGGTGGCCACCAATATCCACTTAGATCACTATGTGCTTGGTTTTTTATAATGGTGCCCTTTCTACTTACTTGTGCATTAAGCTTCTTAGGCCTGAAATTAGGTGCAATACTATTCATGCCAGAGCATGGAAGATATGAGAAGCTCGTGGATTTGATTCCTTGATGTTTGGTAGCATGAGAACTCACTTTCCTATGAAGCTAAGTTTGGTAGCATCAAAAGCTAAAAGGTATGGTGGTTCACTCAAAACCCTGCATAGTAAAACTTTTAAAATTTATTGTTGATTTTACTAATAAAAAATTTTACAATTTTTGTCTGGGTTTAATTAAAATAGAGATCATTTGCGAGAGACACATACTGGGAGCACTACAGAACATTAGAATATTTGGAACCTCAGAATTATCAAAATTTGAAAAGTATAATAATTCACTCAAAAACTTGCATAGAAAAAATTTTAAATTTTATTATTAAATATTTTTACAATTTCAGTTAAATTTATTTAAAATTCCAAAAACAAAAAACAAAAAAATAAAACCCTGCATAATAAATATTTTACTCGTAAAAATTTCACGGTCTCTGTTCCTATTTATATTTAATTTAAATTCATAAAAAAATTAAATTAAATTAAATATTTACCCTTTATCCTTGCTTCTTCTTGCTTATGTGACTGCAAAATTTCACCTTAGGTTTAACTCCCTCTACCACTTAACAATTAGGGTTTTTCATTTTAGGCATTTTATATTTAATGGATTTGTGTACTTACTATATATAGGGCATTTGACATGTAAAGTAAGGGTACCAGCCTTATCCTTAAAAATAAAAACATTTTTCCGTAGTGTGTTGTGTGTAATATAATACACCAATGTTGGTGGTGCTTCTATCAGTTACATATTGCACCAGATCTTGTTGGTTTTGTCGAGTTTGTTTACTGGTGCACCTAGTGTAATATAACGTATTAGCACGCTACTGCCAAATAAGACCGTCATAATTTGAAATTATTTAAAAAAATAATTTTCACTATCACTGTTGAATAATTAAACATGCGATGCATTTAGTATATTAAACACACTAGGCCGTTTATTCAAATAAACGCTCTGGTTACCGGAGCTCTTTTTTTATGAAAATTATTTGATTTATGTATAAAATGTATTTAATGGTTTCCTTATTTAATGGTATAGGTTTTCTATTGATAAAAAAAATGTCTGAGAAGTTGTTAACTAACAAAAATATTGATCGAAACAATGATAGCAAATCCAAAAAAGCAGAGAAGGCAAGTTCTTTGTAATTTTTTTACAAAATTAATATGTTTGAACTATATGTAAGCTTAACTAATATCGATTGGTTAGTGTGTGTCATATAGAGCTACAAAAAGAAGAAGGTCGATAAAATTATTTCTAATCTAAGTGAAAAATAGCGTAACAGTATGACAGAAAAATTAGAGAAGGATGAATAAGGTGAATTAAAAAATACTATTCAATATGATTGTTTTTTTTAATAATATACTTAATAATATTAGATAGCATGTTTCAAACAATTTATTAATTGATATATTTTTAATGTTCTACAGGGAGAAATAATGAAGGAACATATCAATGGTGTTCTAAGAAAAGAAAAATTACAGAACATGTAAATGACAATGAATTGGTCCTTAGATCATCTCAAGTGGTGCTCAAGGTTACTAAAAGGAGGAAATATTTTTACATAACTATGAGGGTTATAGTGGAATGAATGTATAGACGTACTTTCCAGTTACAATACAAAAATCAATCCAATGATTCCAAGAACCAAATTATATTTAAACGAGAGGAAGTGTTTCCATAAAACGGTCAATGAGACCTATCAGACTTGCAATCGAAAAAACATACAACAACAAAAAAGAATCACTCAAAAGGTAATATTCTTAATTAAAATGATTTTCTAGGATTATATATATATATATATATATATATATATATATATTACTACAAAACTCTCATTTATTAATATCAATTTTGTTATATTTAGTTTTCATATATCAATCTAAATATAGTTTATTATTTTTTTAGAAGGATTATGAAAATCCCAAAGGATTAAAGAGCTGATATGGAAAACATGCTAGTAGGAATGTCCAAAAAAATGTACAAGGATATGGTCAAAGAAATGGACATAATTCCATCACAGGAGGAGTCATATCAATAACAACGTGTTTCAAATGTATGTAATAATGATTGACTTTGTACATATAAAGAAATAATTTGGCATTAAATATGTATTTTCAATTATTTTCTTGCAAAAAAAAAAGTAAAATGAAACTCCTTCAGCACATAAAATAGAATGACAAGGAAGAAAAGGGTTTATATCAAAGTTTGTGAGTAATTGTTAATGTTTCCTTATAACAACACAAAGTTTCATTTTTAAATATTTTAAGTTTCTTTACAACAACGATCCTTGAATGCCTTCAAATAGGTGCTAACACACAAATAAGAGTCATCAGAAGAATTGGTTGACTTTGGGTTAAATATGGGTTGTGAGTATATGTTGACATATCACAAATTAATTGTGGAATTTGTAAGTATCTATGATGTTTTACTTCTCTGAATTTATAATTAATAGAAAACAAAAATCCTTTATATTAAATCTATGATTTATAATGGGGCATAAAACCTGCAGGAAATGAAGTATGGAACTACACTAATAGAAGAGTTGTTGCAACAAGGACTTGGTTTTGAAGCCATGTGTCATTCACTTATTTTTATGGTACATTACTATTCGATTTACATTGATGTATATTATTTATTTTAATCTTAACTATTCTCACCAATGTAGATACATTGTTTACACTTAATTTTTATGTTTGCAGATGGAACAAGATAAAGAAGACGAAAACAATTGATGCAATCAACAAAAAAACCATCCAAATAACCCAAGCCATGGAAGTAGATCGATCATTGACAACAGTTCTAGCGAATATGATCTATTTGGGTAGAAATACAAGTTGTTGTATTTTTTGAAATAATTGTCTGTGAAAAATGAACATTTTGTTTAATGTAATGAGCATAGCGTACAAAATGAAAGATAAGGGGTTGCCAATAACAATCCCATTTTGTATGAAAAGATTCATTTTAATTTATTCTAATGTGTTATCGAATGTCACTGTGAAATGTTACACCATTGATTAAATATATGGATAATTAAATATTATAGTGAAGAGATGTGAAATATGATAATATAAAAAATTAATTTGAACATCATATAGAAATGCACTAATCAAATTTTAATTTATTTAAATACTATTATAAGATATATGTCAAATTAAGCCCCAAGGGTTAGCTCAGTTGGTCAAAATCAGTGCCTCACCATCAGGAGGTCACTGGGTCCATTCTCCCCGAAGCCTTGGGGTCAGGTCTTGCAGTAGGCCGAGGGGTGTCAGCCCAAAATTTTCTGTGGATGTAGCGCCACCCGTTGACCAGGGTTCCCATGAACCACTCTAAAAAAAAAAGAAAAAAAGATATATGTCAAATTTTCAATGAATAACATATTTAAACCCCACAATAATTGCATTGTCACTGGTCAATGTTTCTAAAAAAGAGAAAATATCATACAAAAAAAAAGTGCACCCATATAATAAACACACACTTGTGCATTATGTTATCTAAAAGCATTGTTTTGACATTTTTTGCATGGTCGGTGCCTTTTATGAAAACCACAGCACCAAGGATTTTAATTCTTCAAGCATCGATATTGTTTGCAATTAATGTCATGATGCATTGTAATTCTTAAAGCATCAATACTTTCATAGAACTAACATCTCGATGTTACATAATATTATTTCCAACACTGGTGCAATATGAAAATTAGCAGCACTGGCTCGCTTATATCATTAGCGCACTAATACTTTTACACAAACCATACGCATCGAAGCTGTGAGTTTAAATAAAATCTTTAGGTGTACAATATTTTTTTGCTTGCCCGATGTCGTTCCTGAAAAGAATACACCAAGGCTCTTTATTAATGTATATACAATGGGGTAGTACATATTTCATGCATCGGTGTTATTTTAATTCAATGCCTTGGTGCTTTTAGTTATATGCAACCTCAGTTCTTTTATATATGTAGCACAATGACGTTATTTTTCCATTAAGTGCACAACTAAAAAAACATCTGCTAAAATCTTTGTCTGCCTAGATTTTTTCATCTGTGATGAGTTTCTGTTATAAGCTCCACTAAAACATATTCTACCACAAATAGATGTTTTAGAAGATGTTTTTTCGAATTATTTTTCCAATTTTATAACACAAAACCTTTGTTATAACCTTCGCTAGAATGTATTTTCATTTTAGTGACTCTACCAAAAACGTTGCTCATCGAATGACACTACAAGAAAATGAAGAAAAAAAAGAGGTTTATGAATTATTGGAAAAATGTAAGATTAAAGAAATCTTGAGTCCATGTGTTGTGAAAAAAGTATTGAATCCAAAAATGGATGAGGGCTAGATCATGTGTACAAACTATAGTGAAATTAATAAAATTATTATCATGTATTGATTTCCACTACCAAAAACCGATGATTTAATGGATTGTTATAGTGAAGTAAAGTTTTTTACAAAAAATTATTTAAAAAGTGGATATCATCAAATTCATATCAAATAGGGGGATGAGTGGAAAATTTCATTTAAAACAAATCATCCGTTGTATGAATGGATTCTTATGCTATTTGATCTTAACAATGCAGCCGACAATTTCATGAGGTTAATGAACAAAATTTTAAAAGAATTTAAAGGAAATTTTTTTATTATTTATTTGGATGATATTTTAGTGTACAACGAAACTAGGGAAGAGCATATACAACATTTAAAATTAGTTCAGGGCATGCTCCAAAAAGATAAATTGTTTATAAATTTAAAGAATTGTATTTTATGGGGGGAGCGGACATGAGGGTTTTGCAGTCTAGGGTTTCGACGAAGGAAGGATAGAGGGGGTACCGAACGCTGTAGCAGCGTACAAGGGTAGAACACGGGCAAGAGGATCAGAGTACCGAAACTTGATTAGGAAAAGCTGAAAAACCAGAAGCCTGGGGGTAAAAAAGAATTGCAAGAACTGAAGGAAAAGCAATGGAAACGGCGCAGGGGAGGGGAGAGATCCCCTCCTACAAAGCAGTGACAACAGGGGAAGCGCAGAAGGAACGGCAGAAGGAAGAAGAAAAAACAAGCGAAGGAGAGACTTCAGCAGCAGGATCGAAAAGGAAAACGGGATCAACAAGCAAATGTCTGTCGAGGGCAATGAATAAACCCAGGTTCGTAATACCTAATAACATATTAGAGGAATATAGAAGTTATATGAAGGATTATGCTTTGATCTGTAAATTTGTAGGGTTCTGGCCAGCAGAGAGAGATCTTTTCAGATGGATCCAACAAAGGTGGAAACCAAAAGGACATGTGGAAATAAAGCTGGGAGTGAAGGGCTTTTTCACAATAATATTCTCAAATCTAGAGGACAAGGAAAGGATCTTTGAGACAGGACCTTACTTCATGAATAATGTTGGATTATTTATGAGACCTTGGGTAGACTGTTACAACCCAGAAAAAGAAAAAATGCTACAAGTTCCAGTATGGATCAAACTCTTTGGTTTACCAATAGAATTCTGGGACCCAGAAATCCTTGAGGGTATAGGGAACGCAGTAGGATCTTTTGTGAAAGTGGCAGAATCGACAAAGAGGGGAAGATATACAACATACGCAAGAATTTGTGTGTATATGAATATAACAGAGCCACTTCCAAACACAATAGAGTTGGAATACCATGATGAGATCTGGCACCAACCAATTGATTATGAACATATCCCGTTTCGCTGCAGAAGATGCCATGAGTATGGACACCTATACCGAGAATGCCCTATCACGTTATCAGAAAAGGAAAAGGAAGTAGACAATGAAAGGAGAAACACGGCAAAGGAATCAGGACAGGAGGATGAGAACTTCAGAGAAGTGCAGAGAAAGAAAAAAGGAGGGAACAACAAGACACAGCCGGAAAAACAAAAAGGAATCAATATTATAGAATCCCAAAACAAATTCCAAGTTTTATAGGAAGAAGAAGTGGAAGCAGAGGAGAAAGAAGATGAGGAAATAGAAGGAATGGAGGTCATAAAGGATAATGCAGATAAAGGAGTAGATAAAGTAGATAAAGGTCCAGAGGCAATAGAGGAATCAATAGAAAACCAAGAGGACCAACGAAGAATGGAAATAGATCCAAAGAGAACAAAAGGCGAGGAAGAAGAACAAGTAATGAGGAAGCTTCTGTAGGAATGGAAGACGCTCGAAAAAGATTTATTCCAGAGGAACAGAAGCAGATGTATAAAGAAGCCTTTCAAAGATACAAAGAGAAAAAAGGAATAACTGAAGACAAAAGAATTGGGAAGATGGAGATGCAGGAAACCCAAAATATAGGAATGAGCAGTACTGGCAAAGGTGGGAGAAAAAGAGGTAGAAGAACACTGAGTGAAACAATTCAAGAAGTGGGAGAAATGTTGGTGAATTCAGGAAGAGTTATACCTCTCTCAGAGGTATTTCAATCCCCCCCAAAACTATTGAGATGATTATCACAAGCTGGAACATAAGAGGCCTCAACAGTAGAGGCAAGCAGAGGTATTTAAATGACAGACTGAAAAAAGATAAGCCTAGCATAATGATAGTACAAGAAACAAAAATAAGTACAGAGAAAATGAGAGATATTTTGAATAGAAACAAGAACAGATATGAAATGATGGGACAGGATGCGATTGGGAGTGCGGGAGGATTGGTAATAATTTGGAACCCAGAAGAAATACAAATAGACAATTGGATAAGTTTCCCAAGACTCCTAACAGGAACTGCAAAGATTATAGGAACAGCAGAGGAGGTTATTGTAACAGGTGTTTATGGACCTCATACCCAAAGAGAATGGGAAAATTTCCTGCAAAATCTAAAAGCAATGAGGACTCTAATCCCTGAAAAACCGTGGATAGTAGGAGGGGACTTCAATCTGATTAGAAGCTTAGAGGAGAAAAGAGGAGGCCTAAGAAGAATGGATACAGCTATGGAACAGTTTGGAGATATGATAAGGGAGGAGGGCTTGGTTGATATTCAAACTATAAATGGAAAACATACTTGGAAAAACCAAAGAGGGGGAGCTAACCAAATTGCATCACGACTAGATAGATTCTTAATTTCTGAACAAATAATGATGAAATATGTTTTCATAGAAGCCACAATTCTTCCGGTTGTAGGATCTGATCACTGTCCGATTAAGATGGAAATAGATCTCAAGCAAAGACCTAATAGTAGACCATTTAGATTCGAAGCATTTTGGCTCAGAAACGAGGGGCTGATAGAGAAACTAGAAGAGTAGTGGAAAAAGACCGAACAAAAAGGAAAAAATAAAATGCATACCTTCCAACTCAAATTAAAAGAGTTGAGGGGCAAAATAAAAAAGTGGAATAGAGAAGAATTTGGAAATATTCTGAAAGAGAAACAGCGCCTAGAGCAAAGAATGAATGAGCTGCAACAGATGGATATATTAGAAGGTTTACAGGAAGATAGAATAAAGGAAGAAGGAATTATAATAAATCAACTAGAAGAGAGAAGAAAACAAGAAGAGATCTTATGGAGACAGAAGTCAAGAGTTCAGTGGCTTAGAGAAGGAGAAAGGAATACTAAGTTCTTCCATAAAGCAATGATACAGCATAGACAAAGAAACAGAATTTTCTCCATTAAGAACCAAGAAGGTCAGCGTATACTTCAGCATGATGAAATAGAAAGAGTACTGGTTAATCATTTCAAAAATCTTCTAAGTGAAACTCAGGAAAACAGAACAGAGGCTATAACGAAGATAAGCAAGGAGATCCCTAAACTGGTAACTAGAGATCAGAATTTGGCATTGATGAGGAAAATTACTATGGAAGAAGTGGAGGAAACAGTTAGGAATATGAAAAGGAACAAAGCCCCTGGGCCAGATGGGTATACGATAGAATTCTACCAAGCAGGATGGCACTTCTTTTCTGAAGAAGTCCTAGAAGTGGTGGAGGAAGCTCAAATTCATTAAAGAATATGGCCAGGTATAAACTCTACTCTGTTAACTCTCATTCCTAAAACTACCCACTCGGATCAAGCTGAAGGCTTTCGCCCTATAGTGTTATGTAATGTTATCTACAAGATAGTGGCATCAGTGATGGCCCAGAGGCTGAAATCCATCCTCCCGAACATAATATCCCCAGAACAAACTGGGTTCGTAGAAGGAAGACAGATTTTGGATGGATTAGTGGTGGCCCAGGAAGTAATCCACACCTTAAAGGTGAAAAAGGAAAAAGGAATGTTGATTAAATTAGATCTGTCAAAAGCCTATGATAGACTAAATTGGAAATATTTAGAAGCCATCCTTCAAGCCTTTGGATTCTGTGATAGATGGGTGAAATGGGTCTTAAGTATGATCTCAACGCCAAATTTTTCCATCTTGCTAAATGGAGCCCCATCTACTACTTTTAATGCTTCAAGAGGCCTTCGACAGGGTGACTTATCCCCCTTTCTCTTCATAATAGCAGCAGAAGGATTAGGTAGATATTTCAAAAAAGAATTAAGAGAAAGAAAAATCCAAGGTCTAAGGTTATGGGGCAATCACACTATAGTCACCCACCAACAGTTCGTGGACGATATCATGATATATTGTAAAGTATCCCTGAAAGAGGTGAGACAGATAAGGAGAATAATAGAGGTGTTTATGGAAGGTTTAGGTATGGAGATAAATAATGAAAAGTCAAGAACGTTCTTCTTTAATACAGCGGATCCCATCAAAAATCACTTAACCAGAACCCTGGGTTATAGAAAAGGGGAGCTCCCAACAAAGTATTTAGGAACCATGTTGGACTCATCATCCCTAAAAATAGGAAACTGGAGATCCATAATAGAAAAGATCATGAAAAGATTAGAAAATTAGTCTTTCCACACCCTGAATCTTGCTGCAAGAGTCGTACTACTCAAATCAACCATACGGGCGATCCCAATATATCCTCTATCAGTAATGGCAGGACCAAAAGGGATATGCAACAAGATGATAGAGATTTATAGAAAATTCCTATGGGGAGGGCCTAAGCAACAAAAGGAATGGGCACTTTGCTCCTGGGATAGTCTAACTAAAACAAAAGAGAAAGGTGGATTAGACCTAAGGGACCCGTCTGTACTAAATCAAGTTCTAGCAGCAAAACTAAGATGGAGATGGATGCAAGGAGGTAAGGACCTTTGGAAAGAAATATGGACAGAAAAATATAATATGCCATCAACACCTGAAGGAATATTAAGGAAACAAGAAATACCAAGAGGATCAGCTATATGGGAATTGGCTAATCAAAACAGAGAAATAGTAGATGGAAATACATTCTGGGAAATCAAAGGGGGCCAAACAGTGAGATTCTGGGAAGAAGCATGGCAACAAAGGGAGAAAATGGCGAATATACAGGGAATGCAGGATATTTACAGAACAGGGATAGACAAAGGACTCATCTCGGTCAAAGATTATTGGATAGAAGGAAGAGAAAATGAAGAATGGAGAGAATGGAAAAAAATAGAAGATTGGAACAGGAATTCAACTGAGAACCAAAAAATCTTGTTTAGTAAGGAATTAGAATCCAGGAAAATAAAAATCAGAGGAGGTAAAGATATTCTACGATGGGGAAAAGAAACTAAAGGAACTTTCACTATTAAGGAAGCATATAATACAAAAGTCCAACAAGACCAGAGGGAAGAGGAGCAGAAATGGAGAAAACTTTGGAAAAATAAATGGTGGCCGAAGATAAAGATGTTCGTGTGGTTGGTAGGAAGGAAACGAATTCTAACATGGGACCAAATTCAAAAAAGAGGATTTTCAGGCCCATCAAGATGTTGTCTCTGCAACCAAGATGGAGAAGACCAGGAACATTTACTAAATGGTTGCAGAGTAGCACAATACCAATGGGATAAGACTAGAGATCTCTTTTCAAAAACTGAACAAAATCCGCAAGATATCATACAAACTCTATGTAATTGGGGAGAAGGAAAATTTAAAAGCTCGGTGGTGAGAAGAGCCTAGAACATGGTGGCAGGATTCAATGTGTGGAATATTTGGAAAGAAAGAAATGGAAGAATTTTCCAAAAGAAAATATCAAACCCAGAAGAAGTTTGGCAAAGGACCATGAGACACATCAGAGAATCAATTCTTGCAGAAGTATGGACAGAGGAAGATTGGAAAACCTCTGAAGAAGAAGCAGAAATCCTAAGAAGGTTGAATTTGGAACAAGGGATGGTCTTTCAACAAAAAACAAAGCAACAACAACCTATTGGTATACAAAATCCCGCAGTCTTCCGAAGGCCACAGGAAGGGTTTATCAAGCTCAACTTCGACGGAGCGGCAAAGGGGAATCTAGGTCTAGCAGGATACGGAGGAATTTTTAGAGACAATCAAGGAAATACATAATGGATTTATGCAGAACATGGAGGAACTATGAGTAATAATGAAGCAGAATTCATGGTAGCTTACCAGGGCCTCAAAATTGCGATAAGAAATGGATATAGGAAGGTAGAAATCGAAGGAGACTCAGCCTTGGTTATAAGCACCATAAAAAAACTAATACAAGGGAAACAGTGGGAGCAGGTAGCCAAAAGCTAGAGAATGGCGAGCCTGGTCCAAGAAATTGAAGAAATACTGAAAGGCATAGAATACAAGACCACCTCTCACGTTAAACGAGAAGGAAATAAACCTACGGATTTATTGGCCAATTGGGGAAGCAAGGAATTAATAGGGAAAGTGGATGATAGTTGGACAAACCAACTGGAGATGACAAGATGGGAAAGTTTAAGACAACTCATAGATCACGATACCCATGAAACAATATAATTGCAATCAAAAAACCGAGGGGATCCTGAGCGGGATGACAAGGAAAGAGCATTCAGCAGCCAAGACAGGACAGAAGGACGGCGGCCATACCCCCCTGACCATAGTAATTAATGATAATTCAGAGCAGAAGGTACAGAAATCAAATCAAAACTCGAGAAACATCGCAGAGAGTATCAAGCAAGTAATAAGGGAAAAAGGAAAAGGAGGACAAACGCATCATAAACAAAAAGGTGGCGATAAAACTATAAGGCAGAACAAGAGGAGGATGACAGATAGCAAGACGTTGAAGAAGGTGGCAAGGAAAGGAGAGACCTGGCAGAGGAATAATAAACAACGACTTAAGAGAGTTAAGATGGCAGCGAGCTGGGATAAAGAAGTTTAGTCAGAGCTGGAAGATTACAGAGACAGACAATTCGATCGGAGCAGAACCAAAATTGAGGTCGAAAGCTCAGAAGACATGGAGATTAACCAGGATGAGGGTTTCCTGAGGGGGACCTTTGAAATAGGACAGAGCAGTAAAAATGTTAAACGAGGCAGAACAGGCGGAAGAGGGAGAGGACGCGGACGACGAGGTAAGGGCCGACCTCGGCAAGAAAACAATGGAGAGGAGGGAAACCCGACACGGGAAAAACAAAAATGGGGGAGGAAATCTATCCGTAGGATGGCTCATGAGGCAGAGCAGGCTTACAATCAGGAAACAAATGAAGACATCCGAAAAATCATAGGTGTCATGGAAAACAAAGTCTTGGAAGAACCGTCAGACCCGGAGATGGAAGAGTGGAAATCTCCGTTGCCAAACCCAGGAAATACCAGGGGTAGATTAACCCTATACCGTCAAGCTCTCCACATTTACTGGGTCCTGGAGCACCTTTTGGCCAAGGCAATGGAACAGGTCGATGTAGAAATGGTGGAGATGGCCCAGGAAACGCAGGAAGCAAGGAAGGAGATGGCTAATGTCAAAGTTATAATGCGTCAACAGAGGGAGCAGATCAAGGAGATACAGGGGATGCTGAAGGAACTGATAAATACCAAGGACAAAAATGAAACCAAAAAGGGACGCGCAGAGGCTTGAGAGGCTAGTTAACTCTCTCTTTCTAATTTTTGTTGCTACAGATCTGTTTTGGGAATTTGATTGCATGATACAACAACCAGTAGTGAAGATAGGTCTTTGAGTAGATCTTAGAAAAAACAGTCTTTGAAAACAATCTGATTATGAAGGTTTAATGTCTTGTAAGTTTTTTCTGACGGTATGATAAAAGAAAAACAGTACTGAATGCATGATGAAGAGGAACCAACAGATCTGGTTTCCCATATGGGCGGATTGAGGTTCCTTAGTATGTAATTTTTCAGTTTTCTGTAGATAATAGAAATTCCCTAGCTTACAAAAAAAAAAAAAAAAATTGTATTTTATGAAAGAGGAGTTAGTTTATCTTGACTTTGTAATTTCCAAATATAGAATGAAGATGGATAAAAAAAAATTGAAGGAAATTATAAATTGGCAAGTTCCACGACATGTGTATGAGGTAAGAAATTTTCATGGACTTGATAGTTTTTATCGAAAAATTATTAAAAATTTCAACAGCTTGTGTGCACCATTACTAGGATCATTAAGGAAATGAATCATTCGTTTAATTTGACTATAACAACAAACAAAAATTTTAAATCATTAAAGAAAAGGAACACAAAACAACCAATTTTCGCATTTCGTGATCATCAAAAATCATTTCAAGTTGATACATACGACAATGGTAGCGTTATTGGAGCAGTTTTGAGACAAAAATAGCAACCAATCAATAACTTTGGTGAGAAATTAAATTAACCCAAGAAGAAATACCACTCATATGATAAGGAATTGTATTTTGTTGTTTAGGATTTGAAGAAATGATGACATTATTTAATGCCAAAGGAGTTTATTTTATTCATTGATAATCATGCATTCTAATTTATAAACAATCAACCAAAACTTAGTCAGAGGAATGCTAAATGGGTTGATTAAGCATGCCTCTAGCATACCATTAGATCTTCAAATAAAGTACAAAATACATTACATAGGATTAGTTTAATTCTAAAATAATTTGAATTTCATGTTACTAGATTTGATGAACTCAGAGAAATGTATGAGAATGATGTTGATTTCAAGGAATCATATGAAACATGTAAAAATCATGTGATCACAAATACAACATAGTGGTCCAATTATATGATTCAAGATGGTTTATTATTTAAATAAAACAAACTCTATATTCCCAAATGCTCCATGAGAGATAATTTAATATGTGAAAAACATAGTGGAGGATTGGCAGGACATTTTAGGACTAATAACCTTTTTGTTGTGTTAAACCTATTTTATTATTGGCGAGACATGCAAGATAATTCGAAAAAAATTATGGAAAGATGTAGGATTTATCAACAAGAAGGAGGAAGAAGTCATAATATTGGGCTATATCAACGATTTCCCATTCCTAGTAGGCCTTGAGATTCAATTAGCATGGGATTGCCTCAAACTCAGCGAGATGATGATTCATTTTTTGTTGTTGTGGATATATTTTCAAAAATAAAACATTTTTATTACATGTATCAAAGCCATTGATGCCACTAATGTGGAAAATTTATTTTTTAAATAAATTATGAGACTACGAGGATTTCCTCGTAATATTGTGTAAGATAAGGATACTAGATTTGTAGGCCATTTTTGGAGGAAATTATGGAGGAGGCTAGATACCAATTTAAATTTTGGTTCTGCATACCATTTAGTAGATCGATGGTCAAGCATAAGTGATAATCAAAATTTGGGAAATTTTCTAAGAAGTTTGGTAAATGATCATGCCAAACAATGGGATCAAGTGCTCACCCAATCTAAAACCCAAGCTAAATTCACTTATAATGATTCTCTCAACACAATTACAGGTATGAGCCAAGTTCAAATTTTATATGGAATGCACCCTAGAGGTGTATATGAATCAAGAAATTTGGGTAATAAATTTTGAGGAGTGTAGTAAGAGAATAGTTTGCAATTAGTATGTAGGAGTTGCAAGAAAGGGCGAAGAAACAACTACAAGAAAATAACAACAAATATAAATGATAGGTAGACATGAGGAGGAGGTAGCAAGAATTTCATATTGGTGAGTTAGTCATGTTACATTTGAGGAAGGAAATATTTCCAACAAAAACATATAATAAACTAAAAATGAAGAAGATTGGTCCTTGCAAAATCTTGAAGAAATTTTCCTTTAATGAATATGAAATATAACTCCCTCAAGACATTGGAATTTCACTTATCTTCAATGTAGTTGATTTATATCATTTCAAACAAGAATATAGTATTATAAATGATGAAATTGGTAGTGATGAAAATCAAACTAGTGGATGGGAGAGTCAATTGTCAAAAGTGGTTCCTAAAGAGATGGAATCAGTTTTGGACAAGAAATTCATGAAAGGAACAAGAGGCAAGGAATATTATTAGTATTTAATGAAGTGGAAAAAAAAACTAGTTGAAGACTTTACTTGGATGACAGAGGAAGAGATTTCAAAGTATGGTGGCACTGTAGAAACCCTTATGAAGACTTTCTTCCCCATGAGTCTGATACAAGAGCATCACCATCATTAAATTCATTTGACCGTGATGGTAAAAATTTCATTTACTATTGGAAGTGGGTTTCCTAAATCTATTTTAATTATTTGAAATAATTAATAGAATTAGTATTTAGTTATAATTAATATGTATTTACATTGAACATAAATTTGCAATGTAGCTAATTCCAAGAGATATTGTAACCATTTTATTATTTTGATATTTTCTAGAGTTAGGATTTTGATCCACAATTAGATCTGAATTAATTGTCATTTTGTACTAAAACTAGATTTTGTAACTCAGAGAAAGGGTTCATATAGTTTTTAGAATTTAATATTGTGAGTGTGGAATTGTGTGGTTTTCTATGTATTCTAGAAAAAAAGGGTCATTAATCTAATTGTAGATATTTTTTTCTTTTTTCATATGGTTAATTAGCTTTCAAGATTGTGTTTAAATATTAATCTAGATCTCTATTTCGGTCTCTATTTCAATTACTTGAAATCAATCAAGTTGAATTCATTTTCTACGCATTCATTACCACATTAGTTTATTCTATGACTATATGGAACTAGGTAAAACTTTATAAAGGGTTTTTTTTCCTTTATATTTCTCAAATGGTGCCATATAATTCAAGATGGTCGATAGTTGGTCGTTGAGGTGAAATTTCTTTTAGAGAATAAAAGTATGACCCCTAAGTATGGCTTAGTCGGAGTCTGTGCAGTGCTTTGAAGAGAATATTGTATCAAAGGAATTAGCCCCAACCTAAAGTCAAAACCCTTCGATTTTAATGCATTTTTTTATCAATCATGACCTCTGACCTCACATGGAAGCCCGACCCCTTACAAACTATAGAAGATTTGTTGTCAACCTTAGTCATAGTTACAATGCAAAACTTCATATTTTAAGAATACTTGACCTGACCTTGTAATTTTGTAAAACAGGTTAGTTGTTTTATCACTTATTTAATAAAAAAGGTGGGGTTTCCTTAATATTATTTGAAACAGAATTTGCATATAATTGTGAAATGGAGGAAAGAGTCGAATAGGGTTATTGAGAAGAATAAATCAACATGACAAGGACATGTCCTAGTCTTACTTAACTAACCATATGTGTGTGTGTGTGTGCATATCAACGCCATCTCTCCCAAGCTTATAAAACTTCAGCCCAATCTTGGCCTGTAAATAATATGAATGTAAATGCTAACCTTCTGGACCTTAACAAGACTTAGCCCAGTCTTAGCAACATACAAAGAACACCATCTCTCTTAGGCCTAACATGAACTTGCCTCAACCTACACACACACATATGTATCCAAATGTATATGTATAAGTGTATAATATATCTATATATCTATATATCTATATATATATATATATATATATATATATATATATATATATATATATATATATATATATATATATATATATATATATATATATATATATATATATATATATATATATATATTCAGAATGTTATCCCTCCTAATCTTATATTTTACATTCTAAGCACAAAGTCACAAAGTTAAAGAAACTTCAATACCTAAATAACTCAGACAAACATCCCAGACTTAGATAATAGAAATATTTACATATCTATTACATCTGTTAGACCATTTCCATATTACTATTGAAATAGAAATCACTTCTATAAAATTTAAAAAATCGATCCAAATCCATGCATAGAGAATAACTACAGGAATTTAGCCACTAAATCCATTATAGGAACTCAACCATTCACGAGTATAATATAATGAAGAGAAGGCATGCTCCTCAAAATAATAACACAATATAGGTATAGTAATAATATGAAGTTCAAACACACATGATTAACTTAGATGTAGAGGTCCAACCACCTAATGCACCCAAATAAACTTAATCAAACCTATCCTCAATAGATTATATGTTCGATGAATTAGACGAATCAAATATTGAGTTGTTTTCCAACAAATATCTACCAAAATCAAGTAAACAAAACATTTTGTAATATGTCTATAACTTTACTAATTTATATTTGGTGAAATTGGTTCAAATCTGTCAGACCAAGAGGTAACTCCTCAAAACAAATCATAATATTCATTCAGGTTGGTCTTTATTATATACATGAGGGAGAGACTATTCATTTCACCTCCCGGTGACTCTTCATCTTTTCTATTATTTATTTACATCAATTACCGTTGTTCACCCAACCCTGATGATTAGGTTTCAACATTCTCCCCCCCCCCCCCAATCTGAAGGGATGTTGGTGAGTCCAAGCATCATTCTCAATCTTTCAAGCTTTTCTCTTCCAACTGCTTTGGTGAAGATGTCTGCAATTTTCTCATTAGTGGAACAATGGCGGAGATGGATTGTTTTGGCCTCAACATGATGTCAAATCAGATGATATTTAGTATTTATGTGCTTCGTTTGATCATGGAACTTTGGTTTCTTGGCCAACTTTATTTCCGAGGTATTGTCAATCATGAGTGGAGTCAATTGTACTTGTTTTACTTACAAATCTTCCAAAATTTTCCTAATCCACACAATTTCTTTTGTTGCCTCAGCTGTTGCCACATATTCTACCTCTGTTGTGGAATTTGCTAGAACTGATTGCTTGCGTGATCTCCAGGAGACAGCTCCTGAGCCAAGACTCATAGCATAACTTGAAGTAGATACCCTAGTTTCTTTGTCTCTGTCGAAGTCTGAA
Organism: Pinus tabuliformis; assembly: GCA_031772625.1. Classification (NCBI taxonomy): domain Eukaryota; kingdom Viridiplantae; phylum Streptophyta; class Pinopsida; order Pinales; family Pinaceae; genus Pinus; species Pinus tabuliformis. Next base: position 550,462,226 of record CM062804.1, read on the forward strand.
TCAGAGTATCCAATCAAGTTGAAGTCGCCCACCTGTGTATACTTGATTCCAAAGTCTTGAGATCCATTCAAGTACCTTAGAACTCTTTTTGCAGTAGACCAATGTCCCTCACAAGGCTTTTGCATAAACTTGGAGAGGATTCCAACAACAAAAGAAATGTCTGGTCTGGTATTAGTTAGGTAGTTGAGACTTCCTACAAGCTGCCTACACTTTGTTGCATCCCCAAATTCTTTTCCTTCAATGGATGTGAGCTTTCAGTTTTGTTCCATTAGGGTAGTAAGAGGATTGCATTTTGTCATGCCAAACCAATTCAACAGATCTCCAATGTACTTATTTTGAGAAAGGAATATGGACTTTGGATATTGAGTTACTTCAAACCCAAGATAGTAATGAACATAACCCAAATTAGTCATTTCAAAACCTTTCCTCAAATCCTTCTTTATGGATGCAATGTAGCTTTCCTTGTTCCCTGTCATCAAAATATCATCTACATATACCACAAGATATACAACTGTTTTTCCAACCTTCTTGACAAACAAAGTTGCATCATCAAGATCATAATGTTTGAAATTGAGTTTCAAAAGATGCTCATTTAGTTTTTCATACTCGGCTCGAGGTGCTTGTTGAGGCCATACAAGGATTTCACAAGTTTGCATACTTTATGTTCATGTCATTTCACAGCAAATCCTTCAGGCTGGGAAATAAAAACATTCTCTTTTAGATCTCCATTCAAGAAAGCAGTTTTTACATCCATTTGATGGGCTTTCCAACCATTCTGAGCTGCTTAGGAAAAGAGTGTCTGGATGGTAGCCCATTTTGTTGTGGGGGAAAAAGTCTCCTCACAATCGACCCCTTCCTTCTGTGCAAAACCTTTTGCCACAATCTTGGATTTGTGCTTGTCAAGCGAGCCATCAGCTTTATACTTGTTCTTGGAGACCCACTTGCAACCAATTGGTTTGATTCCTAATGGAGGATCAACCAGCTTCCAAGTGCCATTCTTTATCAAGGCATCATACTCCTATTGCATCGCTTCTTTCCATTCATCATGAGAAGTAGCTTCTTTGAAGGAAGTTGGTTCAAAATCTGTAGACAAATTCAATTCACAATTGTAAGAAACATCCATATCAATAGGTGAATCAGAGTCATCTACATCACCTCCGTTTTGTCGGTTTGAATTTCTAGTTCCTATCTTTCCAACCTCATCAGGATGAACACTTTCAAGTATCTTTGTCAGTCACTTTGGGGGACCTTTCTCAGATGGTCCAGGCTGCTCCGTTGATTGAGTTGGGACTAAATCAAGATTGAGTCTCCCAATTCTATCAATCACATCACTTAAAGTATCATCCATTGTTGGATTTTCACGCGGGGGATAGAGTGATTCAGAAGAATATTCCACAGGTTGATCTAGTATAGGACTCCCCCTTCAAGATCTGGAATCTGATTATCAAACTCTTGAAATGATTTTGCAGTTGTGAATCTATCCAAGAAATCAAGTTGCCACTCAACAACATTGTCAGTTTTAGAAGATTCAAGAAAGATTACATCTCTAGATACAACAAAATTTTTATTGACTTCATCATTAAGATGGTATTCTTTGGAGGTGTTTGAATACCCCAGGAAGATACACTTATGAATTCTTGCACCAAGTTTGTTTCTATGTACCTTTGGTATCATGGCATAATAGGTGGAACCAAAGACCCTAAGATGCTTTACCGAAGGAATGTGCTCATACCACATTTCAAAGGGAGTCTTGTTTTTGATAGCATTAGATGGACATCTATTCTTTATATATACAGCACATAGAACTGCATCATCCTAAAACATCATTTTTACTTTTTTGAAGAACAACATGGAGCTTACCATATTTAAGATTGTCCTATTCATTCTTTCAGCTACTCCATTCTGTTGGGGATTATAAGGTACAGTTGTTTGATGTTTGATCCCATGTTGGCGAAGATAGTTTTCAAATTCATTTGAAGTGTGTTCTTTTCCATTATCAGTGTGAATAGAGCCAATATGAGATTATGCATCATTTTCAATCCATGTATGAAAGTTCTTGAATGTTTGAAAAGCATCAGATTTGTTCTTCATTAAATAAACCCAACACATTCTGGTGTAGTCATCAATAAATGTCATCATATATTTATTTCCATTTGCAGAAGGAACAAGCATTGGACCACATAAATCTAAATGAATGAGTTCAAGTTTTCTATGTTCTCTTTAATTTGAATCATGAAAAGACTGTTTGCTATGCTTTCCTAGAATGCAAGCATCACATTGCTTAAGTTTCCTAAGAATTGTAGGCAAACCAGTAACACCATTTTTCTTCAACAAGTGGAGGTTGTCATAGTTCAAATGTCCAAATCTAGCATTCCATAATAAAATTTATGGAAGTGTACCTTCTTCATAACGAGAATTGTATGAGAAATCTTGTGCACGAGCAGAGGTGCCCTGCAGCTTGAGAAGCCTTTCTTCTTCTATCCCTATCATGACAAGTGAGTGGTCAGATGCTTTTCTCACCTCAAGCTTGCCATCAAACATATGAATGGAGTGACCTTGTTGGCAGATGTGGACCAAGGACAACAAGTTTCTCCTCAGCTATGGGAGATATAGAACATGATGTAGAATAAAGTCTGGAAGACCAGGCAATTTGAGCCTGATTGTGCCAAGCCTTGATGGCTTGAGTTTTGATTGGTCTGCAAAGTATACTGCTCCATCAACATTGTTAGTAAATTCTTCAAAAAAATCTTTCTATGAGTCATGTGGCAAGTTTCTCTTGAATCAAGCAACCAATCAGTTTTTGAAGAAGCAAGTGAAGCATTAAATAAGTCTTCATTTAATCCAATATTACATTTTGCCACAACGTAATGAGCGGATTCAGGTGCTTTACCTTTGTCTATGTCATTAGTTTTACCTTTGGATTGGTTTCTTTGCTGCTCAATTTTGTCCCAAGGTAACTTTCTGTTGAGGCATCATATGATCCATTTCTTCTGCAACGTATGCAATGCAAATCTGACTTTTCTCCTTGAGAGTGTTTCCCCCCCTGCCTCTGAAATATCTTCCTCTTCCTCTTCAACCACCTCTTCCTCTAGAAGAATCTTGGGCAAGATTCTTTTATTTATGAGCAAGGCACATAGCCTCTTCAAAAGATTTAGGGGTTATCTTCTTTCCAAAAGCATTCTCTCTTTCAGCAAATTTTTTCACAAGAGAGTCAAAGGTAATATCTTTGATATTTCCATTTGCTTGCAATGACTCAAGATCATTTGAGTAAGTAGGATAAAGTTCCTTGAGAAAAGCAATCAGAGGAATATCCAATTCAACCTTAGTGGCTTTGATATCATGCATTATAGATTTTACTTTAGATGCAAGAGCAAGAGGATCATTATTTTGTAATTCATCAGTGAAGAGTTTAATCATGAGTTGAACAACTTCAAGTGCAGAGTGTGAGTCATAGAGTTCCTTTAGTTTTTGTAACGCTAATGGTTAAATATGGTGACTCACCTCTTCACTTACTGATGCTATAATCAATGCATAGGCCTTGATGTTCTTATTTTCCCAAATGGTGAACTCCTTGTTTGAGGTAGGTTGTTCTAGTTCTTTGTCTTCGTCTCCAACACACACTCCTTTCCACAACTCATTGAAAATGAGGGTGTGTTTTATTTTCTTGGACCACTCAGGATAGTTCTCCTTGCCAATGAGAACTACTCCCACAATAGATATGATTGAATGCATTGTAAAATCTGTGTACTATGGGAAAATAATACTTCTGTTGCAAAATTTTACTCCTAAAAAAAAATTGATTATGATATATGGAGATAGAGGTATCACTGTAGAAAATGTAATACCATACACTGCAATATCATTCAGCGTAATAGAATTCACCATTCACCAACTCTAATATTCAATGCCATACACATATACAATGTAGCAACTCACATTCACTAAAAATAATCATACCATTTGCGCAGGAGAGGAGGCTTTCATCCATAGGCTCTGGATAGCAATATAATTGGAGTAGTGTATCAATTGAAACAACATATCAATTGAATGGCTTAATGGCCACATAGGTTGGTATTAAGTCGTGTTGGGACCCGGTGCCACTGCCTCCAATATAATCTCCAAGGGAGGCCACAACGTATCAACTAAGCAGCGATGAAATGAAGACCCCTAGCACAAAAGCTTTGGGTGGAAAGCCTAATGCCCCTGAGACTTCTTTGAAGTATGTTGCAGCTGACAATTTTCCCAATTCAGATTTTGATGATCTGCTAGCTCAGACTTTCAGAAGGACATGCTTCACTAAAGAATATCCGAGTCCCTCTGAAATTCTTGTATCGGAAGAAGGCTTCTTGCACCATTCTGGCAACACATATGATGAAATATTCATGCTTGATGCAAAGGTTGCAGAGTCTTTAGGTAAGGAAGAGTTCGCTCATGTACTAGCTCAATGTAATCATGAAATGAACAGTCCTTCTTCCTACTGCGGGGATATGCAGTGATGGCAGTGGGCATTTTCCCAATGGCAAATTCACAATGCTTACAAAGGTCATCTAAAGGAAGAGGCAGGAGAAGCGGCAGCGGGAGTCTTGATTTCATCGACAAGAAGTGCCCATTTCATCGAAAAGTATCGCACAGCGAATGAAACCATTTCAAAATTAGGAGTCGACTGTATTCCTAGATGAGAGGTAGCGTCAGAGTAGCCAGGCTAGGTAGAATCAACAGAATAATAGTGAGAGAGATGTCAGTCTGCATAGGTAGAATAGGGAGTTACAAAGCAGAGGGAAGCCAAAAATGGCGCTGGCTCTAATACCATGTTAGACCAGGAGGTAACTCCTCAAAAAAAATCAAAATATTCATTCAGGTTGGTCTTTATTATATACATGAGGGAGAGACTGTTCATTTCATCTCCCGGTGACTCTTCATCTTTTCTATTATTTATTTACATCAATTACAGTTGTTCACCCAATCCTAATGATTAGGTGTCAAGAAAATCCACCCATCACTTTTATGTATAAAATATATGGGTGGATCAAAGCACAATAGTGAGTTAGTAATTCATTCAGAGAGAAAAGTTGGAGTAAAGTAGTGGGGAGATTTCCAAACATTCTAGTGAGAGTTTTTAGGATTTCTATATCGTTCACCTCTCCACAATGAAGAGATTGTTGATCATTGGAGATGTTGTCTATGTGTTGTTGAGAATTTAACTTTAATGGCGTTGTTGATTATTTGTGTTTATAGATGATGGGTGGATTGATTAATTTTATTATCCTTTCTAAAATACAGAATAGTTTAGTTTCTTTTTGTTTCATTTCTTTCAATTATGTAGTTTTTTGTGAAGAGTGTGAGCGGATTTAAGCTCTTATCCATTTTCCCACATTTTACATGGTTTAGTGTGAATTTAATTTCCACATGAGTGATTTTCCTTTCTGTATGAGTGATTTATGTTTTGCATGAGTATCCTCACATAATTCTGAATTTCTTGCTTTAGTTTCCATTATGCATAAATAGGATAGGAAGACTATTAATGCATTGAACTCCACACATATGCTATAAGTTTGGAAAAACCCTAGTTAACAATTTATGTTAGATTGAATGAATTGTTTTAATAGAAAATTAATTTCCCAAACACATTCTCTGAGATAAAAAAGACTTAGAAGCCAAAATGGAAGGAATTCAACAAGAATATATTCCACAAGGTAGGCTATAAGAGTTTATCAAAAAAGAACCTAAAGTTCTCACCTATATGGAAGAACAAAGGAAATAGGAAAATATCCTTTGGAAACAAAATTCATGAAGTTTTTGGATAAAATAGGGTAAAAACACAACTTCCTTCCATAATTCAATGTTATAGCATTGTCATCATAATCATGTATCTTTCTTGAAAATTTAAGAAGGTATCAAGTTTCACGATAATGAGGATATGGAACAAGAGATGGTTCATTACTAAGTAATCATATTTTTTGATCCCAAGACATAAGGAGAGGTAGCCATATAGTGAATTTTGTAATGTGTTCCATTGCTAGACACTAGGGAACAAAACAAAGACTTCCTAAGTGAAATAATTAAAGAGGAAGTGAAATTGGTCATTAAATCCATTGCAAATATCAAATCCCTAGGGTCGAACAACTTTCTCTTCAAAGAATGCTATAAAATAGTTGGCAATGATCTATTGGAAACAATGAAAGAATCACATAGAGCTCAAACCATACTTCAAGCTTTTGATGCCATCTTCTTGTTAGATTTTTGTAGCATCATATAGGTGTTTTAATCTAAGTTTGTGTCTAAGAGACTAAGGAACATGATATATTCAAAACTAAGAAAAGTTTTTAAAGCTAATAAATGCCTTAATTAAATAAATTAGCCATCATTTAAATTTTTCCTAAGTATAACTTAGGAAAATTGGTTAATTTTAATTATGGAAATTTGACAAAGCTCTAGAAACTCACATAGATTGAGTTTTAGATGATCTTAGTTGTTGATAACAATTTAATCATATCCATTGGTGATCCAATGAGAGATTATAAGAGAAACTGGTAATAACCAAAAGTCGTATACACAACAGAAATCTTTAAAATACTTCAAAGATGTAAATGTCCATTGTAAGACATGTAACTATATATTGAATAGTGTATAAAATAATTGATGTGAGATATGATATATTTACAAAGGAGAATGAGGGTCTACTTATATACGCTAGGTAGGTTCCCGTTAATGAATTGTCATATCTCTAAGACATTCCTCTTCATTACTAACTAACTATCCATTAGTTAATTAATTATTAATTATTATTATTATTATTATTATAATATTTATATTTATATTTCTTATTATTATTTTTATATTAATTATATCCATAACATTTCCTCTCTCTTCAAGAAGATTTGTCCTCAAATATTACTAAGAATATCTTCTCATCTCTAAACTTTCATCTTCATTGATACAAGATGATATCATGCTCTGAGTAATAGAAAAAATTGTCATATTGAGAACATATTCGACCATCATAAATTAATCTTCTATGGAATCTTTTGATCTTTGAAAAATCGTGATGAATATTTATCGTAGGACTGGATTCTCCAAAATTCAGTATTCTAGGGAACATAAATTTGTCGTTTATGTTCTAAGTGATATTGGTATGTAGATTGATTGGAAGTTATGCTCTTGTGATAAAGATGTTGATAAATAGTTCTTTTGGTTGGACTTTCCCTTATCATGTTAGTGGTTGTTTCCTGATTTCCTTCAGGTGGTGTTGTTGTTGAGTTGGCTATTGAATCATCATCTAGAATGTCTATCGTTTGAACCTCAAATTCTACATGTGTCTTCACTTCAATAGGTTTATCCTCTATTTGAGTTACAATTTTGACTGCATCGATATTTGTTTCTTTATCTTCAACTTGCATTGAAACGACTGGAGACTTCAATAATACTTCATGAAGTTGTTATAATTTGTCATTTAGTCATTTATTGTCACTTTTAAGCTTATTTATTTGTATAAGTAAGGTTTGGTTATAATTCCTTAGATGTGAAAGTTCGCCATTTTCTGAATCGTTGAATTTGTCCTTAGTATCTTTCTCCTTATCTTTAATTTTTTTATTTTCTCTAATAATTTTTTATTAAGGGCTTTTAGGCACAAATTTATTTTTATTTATCTCATATATTCTCCTTTATTTCCTTATCAGAACTTCCCTTTTCTTGTTTTAGTCTTTTTCTCTCAACCTTGGACTTTTTAATCTATGAAAGTAATTTCTCATTGTGGTCCCTTAGATGCCAAATTTCTTCGTTGCTTTTTGTTGATTTTTCATGAAACCAATCTTCGAGATATTTACATTTATTTCCTGATGCTTCATTATTTTGTTGAATTTTTTTGATTTCTTCCTTTAATTTTTATATTTTCATCTGTTCATTATCATTATGTTCTTTGTACTAAACAAACTTCCACATGTTAAACATTTTAAATTGCATTTTTTTTCAATATAAGTGTATCCAATAATGTCTATACAAAATGGACATTTAGTCCAAAATAATGATTGTTATGTGGAACTCATCTTTTCTTCCTTCATACATAGATTATTCATCTTCTCTTTTCAATAATTGTCTCCACTTCTTTATATATATATATATATATATATATATATATATATTCTCAACAATCGTTGTTTTTTTTTTATTTTCTTAAACTCTCTTCTTCTTTTTTATAATTTTTTTTTTTTTTAATTTTGTTTTTTTAAACTTTATTTTGTTTTTTTTATAAACTTTTTTTCGATATATATTTATAATTTTTTTCTTTTTTCTTTTTTATTTGTGAAAAGTTACAACCCTAGTGAAACGTGGCTATTCACCTCTTCGGGGTATAATATAAAATATATGTCCACTTATGTGCCTTTGACTCGATTAATTTTCTCCACGTAAAAGTAAATCTTACCATCACATAAAGAGATTTTGTATTTCTTTTGTTCTTATTTTACCTTGAAAATACCGTGGGAAATTACCATGGGTTGCTAAAACCACGAGCTTGTAAACTATTTTATGAAGAATCAAGATAATCATATTTACTCTTCCTTCTCTTACGTATAGTTTTAAATATATTTGCAAAGATTCCATTTTCGCTTTATCATGCACTTTTTATCAACAATCTAGAATCTTTTTATATATATGAATTTTCTCCTTCAAAATTTACATCGGACTATTTTTTTTTTACTAGAATAATTGAAATGGTAATAGCCAAAGGGGGCCAAAGTCCTAAATGGTGATATGGAAAATTTTCAACTCTAAGAAAAACACTTCAATCACAAAACACAAGGTTGACAGGAGGTTGATGGCCAAAGGCTTGGTGATCAGCCAACATGGCTCTGATACCAATGTAACAACCAAAAGTCATATGCACAACATAAATCTTTAAAATACTTCAAAGAGGTAAATGTCCATTATAAGAGATGTAACTATATATTGAATAGTGTAGAAAATAATTGATGTGAGATATGATATAATTACAAAGGAGAATAAGGGTCTGCTTATATACCCTAGGCAGGTGCCCTTTCATGAATGGTAATGTCTCTAAGACATGTCTCTTCATTACTAACTAATTAACCATTAGTTAATTAATTATTAATTATTAATTACTATATTTATATTTATATTTATTATTTTTATATGAATTATATTCATAACAAAGATCAAAGGGGATGGAGACAGGCACACTTGAGAAAATTTGTGAGACATAAGGAGATCGAGATCCTTAGAATATTGAGCTATTCAGTTGTAGAGATCAAGATCCTTAGAATGTCGAGCTATTCAGTTGCAAAGATCGAGTATGGAAGAAGAGTTTGATCCAAAAGGAAAGCAAAAATAAGAAGGAGAAACGAAGAGAAATTTTGTAGGGATTTCCTAGTGATTTCTAGTTCTAGAGAGCCAACCAATTGGAGGCTAAAATATTCTACAGAGAATCCATCCAAATGTTGTGAATTAACTAGATTAGTAGAGAAAGTTGATAGGAAGAGGTTGGATTATATTCCAGAGGCGGAAAAATCATTTTGGAAAGCAGAAGAAAATTTTGCAGTGGTAGGAGAAGGCTAGATGACCACTTTGGAGCAATTCGAGGAGGTCATAAAAACTACACAACCTAGGATTATGAGCATCCAGGTTGGCAGTGCGAGCAAGCCAAAGGGAGGCTCAATGATTTTGGAGATGGGAGAAATTTTCTCCAATTTATTTTTCCACGAGATTTGTTGGAGGATAGCCAGTTCTACATCCAAAATTTATGTACTCATAATTTTACTACTGTATAATAATAAAATAAACCCTCATCTACTACACTAGTTTTCCCTTTGAGGTTTTTCCAAGGATGTTAGTCCAAAAATATTGGTGTCATTTTTATTTTGTGTGTGTGAATCTATTTAACTCAATTCCAGTTTATTTTACATAGTGTAATTTTATTGTGAAGAATTACAGTGTGATAAATATTCATTATTTGTCATAACAAATAAACTACATAACTGATTAGCTAGAAGAATAAATATCTAGTTGTTGGAATTCAAGGAATTTTCATAGTTCTCACTCTTGTCATGAAAAAAGAGTGTGGGATGCCCAAACATATTTTTTCCCATATCCCTCTACAATTTTGTATACAAAGTCATCACTAAGATCATATCCAACAACCTCAAACCCCTCCTCCCATATCTCATCTTGATTGAGCAATCAAGGTATGTTGAAGGGTGTCAAATTCTAGATGCCATAATTGTTTCCAATGAAACCATTCGTTCTTTAAAAATATCTAAAAAATTGTACATGTTAATTAAGCTTGATCTTTCCACAATGTTTAAAAAATCAGTTGGGCATATCTCTCTAGGATCCTCCAAGCCTTTCGATTTCCTAATGATTAAATTTATTGGAAAAATGTTCTCATTTCATTTATTTTTCTCTCTATTCTCCTAAATAACTCTCCTACCAAACCATTTTCTACCTCTTGGAAAATTATCTAGGGTGATTTCCTCTTCCCCTTCATCTTCATTTTAGAAACATAAGGGATAGGTAGAGCACTTAAATCCACTAACTCAAAGAAGATAAAATTCCTTCATATATTTCAAGAGGAAATCCCATTATGGAATAATCAATTGATGGATGAAACCATGTCGTAGAGTATTTATCCCTTTCCCTGCTTATGAAAATCAATGAACCTAAATCTCATTTTTTTTCTTTAACACTCCACATGTTGTATAGAACTACATTGCTAGAATGCTTTCTTTTTTTATCAATAGACTACCTTCAAAATATTTGGGAACTAAACTAGTTGACATCTCTAAAGCACAACCTATGGGTGGATCTAATTAGAAAATTTAATAGAAATGTGGCATGTTAGACTTTTCATGCTCTCAACATAAAGGGCAAACTTGTCTTACTCAAATAATTCCTCCAAGCATTGTAGATCTATCTCTTCTTGACTCGTATAACTCCCTCCTCCATGTTTATCTCTATTCAAAGTATTCAGAAATATGTCCTATGAGGAGTAGCTAAAATGGATAAAATATTTGGCATTGATGGCATGGGAAAAAATTTGCAAGGCCAAGCCGAAGGGTGGTGTTGGCTTGAGGGATCTAAAAAATTTGGCTATGATTCTAGGAGAAAAAATTTGGTGGTGTCGGTTACAAGGAGGGAAATACTTATGAAAGCATATCTAGATTTGAAAATACACAAGACATGCCCAACTGCAACAAATAATTGATACTCAATTCAGACTTGTGGGATCCTCTATATGGAACTTATCCCAATCAGGCATGCACATAATCCAACAACATTTGTTTTGGGAAATTCGTGACAATCAAACAACCTTGTTCTTGGAGCACTCTTGGTAGAAACTACCTAAGCTACAGGATTAACATGATCATAGATAATATTAGATTTAATATGATATCTCAAGGCTGACTTAAAGTTGGATATTATTAGAATAATTCTAGTGGCTCCTTTTTATTGAGAAAATGGTTGTAGCTGAAGTAACGAAATCCCAAACAAATTTAGGTTATATGGGTCCACTTTTGGTAGGAGAAAAGGAACGTCTCAATATCTAACCATCCATACAAATTTAAGCGGAGATGTGAGTCTAGCAACACCTTCTCCACTAACGAAGCATACAGTTTACAAACAAGCTTCAGGGAGATCCATAAAGTAGACATCTGGAGCAACATATGGAAAATAAAAAATTTCTCAAAGGTAGCCATATTTTTGTGGCTCTTCATTTAAAGTGAAACTTTGACCTAAGATAACCTACAAAAACATAATTACTTTAGTACTTCCTTATGCTATCTATGTCATCTTGAATAAAAAATATTGGAACATGTGTCACTCGTATTGGGATCCACTAATATCCTTTTGAAAACTCTAGAAAGAAGTATGCATCACTCAGATAGGGATCCATCCAACATCACTTAAACTATAAAAATATAGGGATCACATATATTTCATATCCCCATATTAAATTAAATATAGATCCTCCTCCCAAGACTACTTCTCTGAGTCATATAGAAAGAAAGAAATTGGTGCCCTTTTCAAAGCTAGTTCATTTCTCAAGAAAATATTTGGCTTATCACCCAAATGAAATATTTAATAATGTATAGATTCTTGAGCATGATCAGACTAGGAATGGAAAGCTTTGGGGAAATAATCCACCATTCCTCAAGAGTAGCACCAATATTGAGGCGTGGTGTGGGGCATAGCTACATAAGCATCATGGCTACACGTACCAGCTCCATGTTAACTGGTAGATCTTGTGCGTCATAGTCTATCATTATAGATCCAAATTCATTGGGATAGGATAACTCTTTTTCTGAGTATAACCCATTGCTACATAAAATAATAGGAAATTTCCTTTGTCATTGTGGGATAAAAAGCATTTGAATATTGATCGAGTGCATGTCGCATCAGGCATCCCCTGGTGCACATTGAACCTGCTGAACCAAGGGATATATTGGTTGGCATATATGACAAAGCTGGTTTATGGTTGATGTGACATGTCATCAGGGGTAGTGTGCTCATCTCACGGTGGGGTATTGGAGTGTTGGGTAAGTGGATAGTATCAGTAACTGAAGGTAGTACAAATTCAGTCAAGCAATTGGAACTCCATCCATCGATAAGTAGTAAGTTATTCCGAGTACATTTCGAGTGCGAGGAGGGACTACTCACCTGACAGAAGGAGGGTGAGGAGTGTGTGAGTGAAGTTATAAGATGCATCATGTATGTACCAAGTGGGATGAAGTAGAGGTAGAATATTCATACCGAAATTGGCTAAGCCTCCAGTTATGATTTTAAGAGCATAGATGGTTCACTTGATGGCTTTTCACTCACGTGTTATTAGTATTATCCTGATGGATCAATCTACTTAATTGATTAATGGAATTCATCTACCGGGTAAGCCGAATCAATCACGGGTAGAGTTGTTTCACTGAATCTATCTTTTTTTTGGGGGGGTGGGGGGGAGGGAACCCTCTTGATAACAAAGCCACCCCCCCTTTTTTTCTACCTACCCTATTAGCGTAGCGAGCAGGCACCTTTTTAAAGGATTACAAGGTCTCCTTCCCCTTGGGTGGGGAGCCCCAAGCTGTGCCTGGTCAAGCACCTCAGAAAGCCTTTTGATAGCCTCTTGTAGTTGTGCACTTCATGTCGTCCTTTCTACAACTTCACCAATTTCACACCGATGTATCGCCCTTGACTGGGTTATCATGATACTCTATAGGCCTTATCGATCAAACTGGGAGGTTCACTATATGTAATTCAACCCGTTTTCCCCACCAGATAGATAAGGAAAAAAACTTTCCCAAGCTGGGTGAGCAGGGGAAAAAAGTGAAACCTTTTACTTCAAGGGGAATAGCGAGGGGAAGGTGAAACCCTACTTAACAGGGAAGGGGGGGGTAGTTTCCTGCCTACCGATCAAATTTCTAAGATTGACCAGCCATCTATACTATCTATTCATCTCTATTAAAGAGGATTCATCTTGCTATGTGAGTAGCCTTCTTACTTATAGCTCCGAGTAACCCTCATCTAGGCTCCGTTGGATGACATCGACATCCCTCTCGTTGTCTGACCATCCTTATGATGGTTCCCTGGGATCAAATATTCTGACCTAGGTTTACGTTGCCATTATCGGTATTGGCCCGATGTTTATGTACTATCGTATGTAATGCGTGTGAAGGGGGGACTATAGTATAGGGATTTCCGTTTATATCACATATTTTTTCATATTAGCTAGCATAGATTTGTCTCCTTGCCTATAAACAGATGATAGTGTCATGCACCTAATATGTGAAACCGTCAAGCAGCATGACCCGGTTCTACGTCTGATGTGCTCGTCCAAGGAGGGAGTTTTCCTAACCCCCCGAAACCCAACTTGAATCACTAACATAAACCCCACAAAAAATTCATTAGTTTCGAATATAGTGAGTCCCTATTGATTATGCAAATTGAGGGGTTTTCTATTTTGGGGTTTGTTTTCCGAAGAAAAGAATCACCCCGCTAACAGCCTCTTCCTCTTCTTCCCTGGCTGGATCGATAAAGATTTGGAGGTTGGGAAAGACCCTCACCCATATGAATGAGTGAGCGACTCCGTCCCTTGTTTCAGTCAGAATTAGTCCCCCGGATCCCGGGACATTGGCTTCCGCCAACAGTGAACTCCTAAGGATCGCATCCCGCGCATATTCTGCATTATAGCCTGCAACTGATTCAGCTTCCGCTTCTGGGGGATCAGGAGGAGCTCGATTAGTTTCTGCTGGACGAGAAATAAAAAACATAACCAATACGGGGAACAAGGGAATACCAAACCATATCTGCCTTTGCGCCATGACAATCTCACTCAAATTACGGGGACCTACACATATTGGTACAGTATACCGGGGTCCCCGGTCAGGGCCACACGTGCAAGTTTCCCTGCATGTGGCTCGTCCGTGCTTTGCTTTCCAAGGGCGCGCCCCCGGCCCCTTGAATGAAATGAATAGATGGAGGGGAACTTCACCGTGTTCAGAGACTATGGCAGGCATTCACTATATTGTTAAGTTATGGTATGTTCTATGTTTACTTCTTTTTCTTATTATATTCCACCGATTAGCAATCACATGTACATAAAGTAAAGTGCAGATAGAACATTAAACGATCGACAGAAAACAAGCCAAGACAAGAGACACAAGATGTGGCGGCTAGCTAGGGACAAACCCCACAATGTGTGGGGAAACCCTTTGATCAAATCTTCTTTTATCTTCAATAATTCAGCAGAGAGAAATAGTACAATAAATCTGATTCATATCAGTAGTAGCAAACCCTAGATCAGTAGCATCAACATTAGCGGCTTCATTATCAAACTAGGGCAGACCATATCTCACAAACCGACAGTCGGATTGACTTCATTCCACCACCAAAAGTTTCGGCTTCCAGAGGAGGTACAGTTGAACCTACAGTGTAGTTCAGATGAGGAGATCTTCTAGGCCACGCAAGTCAATCTTTACTTCTGCAGTTGCAGCTTCAGTTTCAGCAGTTTCCGGCTTCAAACTAGGGCAGTCGATATCTTGCAAATTGTTCGTCGGATTGACTTCATTCCACCACCAAAAGTTGCGGCTTTCAAAGGAGGTTCAGATGAACCTACAGTGCAGTTCCAAAGAGGAGATCTTCTAGGCCATGCAAGTCAATCTTTACTTCTGCAGTTGCGGCTTCAAATTCAACAGCTTCCGGCTTCACATGTGTGAGAGAGAGAGACCCATTTCAGCGCAGTAGAGAAGAGACTCATATCTGCGCAGTAGAGAGAGAGAGATGTGATGAGATGAGTGAGTCCAAATGAGGAAAAGTCCTCTTATATTTATACACAACGTTGGTGGGTGAATAGATGCGACTGTTGGGCTTCTAAGCCTACATGAGTTGTAGGTCGGCTTGATAATAATTCCATAATCAAAATAAATTCATATCTCCATGAATACTTATCGGAATTGGATGATCTTTATATCAATCCTACACCTCTCGACGAGAGGAATCTAATAAAAATATTATTAGCCATGAATAAGATGACCCACATGAAGTTTTGCCCTGGTTGCCAATTTTAACACTCCCTCTCAACCATGGAGAACTTCATCTGCAATTTGTCTATCGGTCGTCACTATTCATCCATCAAATGCACTGCCTTGTACAGCCTGACCCTTGCCCTGCTCTGCTCTATTTTTCCTGTTCTGCTTTGTCTTGTTCTACCCTGCACTGATCTGTACTTTTTTTTTCTGTTCTGCTCTGCTCTTGCATTGTTCTGTTCTACTTTGCTTTTGTCCGAATTATGAAGAAGAAGAAATGATCGAGGATGTATCATACTGACTCAAAGTCAGTCTCAAAGTATGTACCACTAGTCCCAGACCAGTCTCAACCAACCCAAAGTCAGCGTCATAGTGAGTACAACTCCAATGGTCCCAGACCAATATCATCCTCCACTGACTCAAAGTCAGTCTCAGAGTATGTACCACTGATCCCAGACCAGTCTCAACCGACCCGAAGTCAGCGTCATAGTATGGTACAACTCCTACCACTGGTCCCAGACCAGTATCATTGATCCCAAATCAATGGAGGTCATCCTAGCGTAGGGAGTACGGTAGTTACAACGATGCGTCCATCGGTACTACTATGGTCCCTAACTTCATTTCCCTGCTCATTGATCAGATGAGAGGTACTTCCCATGAGTCCCAGACTGCATGGGTAGGATGCCTCGACAGGAGAACTAATCAATCTTGTCCTCACAGGAGAACACATCAATCCTGCTACAATTGCCATGGAGAACACATCAATTCAGGCCTCACAGGAGAACACATCAATCCTGCTACAATTGCCATGGAGAACACATCAATCCAGGCTACCATGGAGAACACATCAATCCAGGCCTCACAGGAGAACTAATCAACCTGCTACATAGGAGAGCGAATCATCCTATTCCACAAGAGAGTGAATCATCTTGTCCCACAAGAGAGCGAATCATCTTGTTCCAGTGTGCACCACCAGGGGAGGGTGAGTCACCCTGTGGTCATATGTTGCTCCAGTAGGAACCGCAAGCCCTCAGAGCTCCCAGAGCTCAATGTATGCAACATGCAGGACCCTTGTACAAAGGTTTCTTGCCGACTCCAAGTCATTTGGGAAAATCACAGATTAGATCTTTCCTCGGGGCTTTGACAAGGTGTATCAACTTGTACATCATCTTAATGTGATGGAGCTTCCTTGCTCATCGACTTACCATATCCCAGATGATGTCTATCTGCTGGAGCAACTGACGAATATGGGATTCCTCAATAATCGAATCCCACCTCTGGTTGTTACAGAGAATCACAGTGGTATCCAATGTAAATCCAAACAGCTCACTGAAGAGCTTTCGCAACCAGACTTCCTCACACGAGGTTATGCTAGTAACAATATATCCTGCTTCGGCAGTGCTCAAAGCCACCAACTTCTGCTTCCTGCTCATCCAGGATATCGAAGCAGATCCCAAGGTGAAACAGTACCCGGAAGTGCTCTTACGGTCCACCACACTGCCTACCCAATCAACATCAGTATATCCAAGTAGTCTCACAACTCCGGCAGTGTATCTTAATCCATGAGAGATTGTGTCCTGAAGACATCTCAGAAGATTCCTGGCATCAATCCAGTGAGGCTCAACCAAATATGAGCTCAAACAATGCTAACTGCAAAACATATGTTCGGACGGAGGTTCACCAAGAACATCAATGCGAATGAGTTTTTGAAACTCAGAGGCATTTCCCAAGTCTGGTCCGACATCACTACCATATAACTTCTAAAAGTTAAGATCCTCGAGGTAGTCACAGGCTTGCAGTCCATCATACTGAATCTTTCCAATATATTTACCACATATTTTCCTTGAGATAGGAAAATTTCCCTTGGCTTCTGCCACATTTCAAGTCCTTGGTCCTTCATTTCAAATTCAGAAGCCATCTCCCTCTTACATTTGTGAATGAGAGGGTTTGCACTTGTTAGAAAGAGGTCATCCACATACAACACCAGTATGAGAGGCTTGTCATCTTCAACCTTAAAGTAAAGGTTAGGATCAGCTTCACTCCTAGTGAATCCCAGCTTCATCAAGTAGCTATGGATCCTCTCATACCATGCTCGGGGTGCTTGCTTCAGCCCATAGAGAGCCTTCTTCAACCTGCATACATGAGATTTTCAATCATAAATCTCAAATCCTTCAGGTTGCTCCACATAGACCTCTTCTTTGATAGAACCATGCAAGAACGCGGTCTTAACATCCATCTGATGTAGGTTCCATCCTTGTGAAGCCACAAGGGCTATGATCAAGCGGATGGTCGTATATCTGGCAACAGGTGCAAATATCATAGTCTATACCTCCCTTCTGGTATAAACCACGAGCAACAAAATGAACCTTATACTTTTCCATACTTCCATTTGCTGCATTCTTTATCTTGTAAAGCCATTTTGAAGTAACTATTGTCTTGTCCAGGGTCTGGGAACTACTTCCCAGACATCATTCTCCATAATAGACTCATATTCTATGGTCATAGCATCCTTCCATAGTTAATGCTTGATGACATCTGAGAATGATGAAGGTTCATTTTCTATGATCGTGCTCATGATGGTCAGGTATCCCTGATACCTGTTAAGTTTCTTACTTTGATGGAAGGTTCCTCAGGGTGCAACATGTCCTTCAGCATCATCAAGTATCCCCCTAAGCCATGAAGGCCTCTTCCTGGAAGAGGAAGGCCCATGTGGAGGAGGATCAATCAGATCCATGGGTTCTTCTACATCAGGCATTGATTCATCATCCTTTTCTTTTGGTTCCCTGGTGTCGGCTTCTTGAGATCTCCTCAAAGTCAGAAGATTGATCACCTTGCTGAGAGCCATATCTTCGTCAAAGGTGACATCATGACTAATTATGACTTCCCTTTGACCGGCTACATAGATTCTACAGCCTTTAGTATTTTCACCATAGCCCACGAAAATTCCCTTCTTTCCAGATGCTCCCAATTTATTTCTTTTCTCTTTCGGCACATGAAAGTATACAGGGCTTCCAAAAATTTTAAAATGAGAAACATCAGGTTTCTTACCGGTGAATTTTTCTTCAGGAGTCTTGGAACCCAATGCTTGATGAGGGAATCGATTTTGTACATATACGGCAGTGTTTGCAGCTTCAGCCCATAGAAACTTAGGAAGACTTTGATCATGTAGCATGGCCCGAACAGCTTCCATAATTGTGCGGTTCTTCCTTTCTGCCACACCATTTTTTTCAGGAGTATATGGTGTAGTAGTCTCCCTCTTAATGCCAGCCTCAGATATGCCTGAGTGAACCAACTATAATACATCGGAGGTCTTGCTTTGGCTTGAGGGGAAGGGTCCCCTTTTGAGCTTTCCTTCGACACATCCCAGACATACACCTTCTTTCTCTACTTGGAATTTGAGCATCCCTGTCACCATTTGTTTTACACCAAGTAGAGCTTTGTAATGAAGGTGGGCAAACCTCCGATGCCAAAGTTCGGACTGAAGTGATGTGTCATAAGACATGACACCTAGTAGACTTCCATCGACCTGATATAATGAATCAAAACTAAACCCAAGTGTAAAGGCATATTTAACATTATTTTTCCATATACGTACCTTGCCATCGCTGAAGGTTACCTTGTAGCCTTTGTCTTCCGTTGCCGAGATGGACACTAGGTTCTTTTTGAGGTTAGGTGCATTTCATACATCCTGGAATTTCTAGCCTTCTTGAATGCTTGTCCTCTTCCTTGATTCCCAGCTCTCCTCTTACCTTTGTTGTTGAATTTGTCATTCCTTTGATTGCCCTCAGAGGGATTTCGAGTTGCACCACTGCATACTATGCCATGCTTCTCTAATCATGATTATCATCATGCTGCCCATGTCCATGATTTTATCCATCATAATGCTGCTCAAACTAGTGTGCATCATCATCATGCTATCCTATATGTCCATGATATCATGTTGCCCTTTATGTCCATGATCTCATTTACCATGATGCCCATGACCTCATACATAGTGACTTGCTTTATCGCAAATGTAACATCGTCATTTTCTTCTAGCCTTAGGTCCAGCCTTTCCTTTTGATTTAGTCCCGGAATTATTTCTTTTCTTAGCATGAGAAGAAAAAGCAGCAGGAGGACCTTTAGGCAAGGGCATTTCCTGCTCTTCTACCCTTGTTTGTTCTTGAATGCATCTAGCCATTAATTCCTCGAAACTAGGAATTACATTATTGTTCAGAAGAGTAGTCCTGAACACATACCATTCAGATGGTAATCTTCCGAGAGTTGTGAGTGCCATTTCTCTGTCAGTAATGGTTTCCCCAATAGATAGGAGATCATTCTTGATCTCGGTGATTCTTAAGAAGTATGCTTGCATACTTTCATCTTTACCCTTCTTGATTTCCCTCAACTTATTTCTAAGAAACAAAACTTGATTTGCATCATTAACTTTAAATAAACTCACCAGTCTGCATAGATTTCCTTGGAGGTGTCTAGATCAGAGATGTAGGCCACCAAGTGCTTGTCGATAGAGTCCCGGATGATCTTCTTTGTTTTTACTTCTCCATTTTTCCATTTGTTCCAGGCAGCAGCAGATGCATTTGATGAAGGCTCAACAATATTGCCTCTTACATGGTCCAGCACTCCTTGATCTTCAAGGGTTAGATCGATAGACATCTTCCTTCCGTGATAGTCAGCTTTCTCATGGATCTTGTCTTCGGCAGGAAAGAGTGTTGAGGACCCCATAGTTCTTTTAGGATAGCCTTGCCAATCTTCTCTTCAATGATTGCTCTTGCTCTTGCTCGGGCTTTGTCTTCACCTCGGCTCTGATACCATGTTAAGTTATGGTATGTTCTATGTTTATAACAGTTTACTTCTTTTTCTTATTATATTCCACCGATTAGCAATCACATGTACATAAAGTAAAGTGCAGATAGAACATTAAACGATCGACAGAAAACAAGCCAAGACAAGAGACACAAGATGTGGCGGCTAGCCAGGGACAAACCCCACAATGTGTGGGGAAACCATTTGAACAAATCTTCTTTTATCTTCAATAATTCAGCAAAGAGAAATAGTACAATAAATCTGATTCATATCAGCAGTAGCAAACCCTAGATCAGTAGCATCAGCATTAGCGGCTTCATTATCAAACTAGGGCAGACCATATCTCACAAACCGACAGTCGGATTGACTTCATTCCACCACCAAAAGTTTCGGCTTCCAGAGGAGGTTCAGATGAACCTATAGCACAGTTCAGATGAGGAGATATTCTAGGCCACGCAAGTCAATCTTTACTTGTGCAGTTGCAGCTTCAGTTTCAGCAGCTTCCGGCTTCAAACTAGGGTAGTCGATATCTTGCAAACCGTTCATCGGATTGACTTCATTCCACCACCAAAAGTTGCAGCTTTCAAAGGAGGTTCAAATGAACCTACAGCGCAGTTCCAAAGAGGAGATCTTCTAGGCCACGCAAGTCAATCTTTACTTCTGCAGTTGCAGCTTCAAATTCAACAGCTTCCGGCTTCACATGTGTGAGAGAGAGAGACCCATTTCAGCACAGTAGAGAAGAGACTCATATCTGCGCAGTAGAGAGAGAGAGAGATGTGATGAGATGAGTGAGTCCAAATGAGGAAAAGTCCTCTTATATTTATACACAACGTTGGTGGGTGAATAGATGTGACTGTTGGGCTTCTGAGCCTACATGAGTTGTAGGTCGGCTTGATAATAATTCCATAATCAAAATAAATTCATATCTCCATGAATACTTATCGGAATTGGATGATCTTTATATCAATCCTACACCTCTCGACGAGAGGAATCTAATAAAAATATTATTAGCCATGAATAAGATGACCCACATGAAGTTTTTCCCTGGTTGCCAATTTTAACACATATCCATCCCTAGCTAGCTGATCGGGGTGCATAGGCCTACCGACCAAGCGCTCGCTTCAGCTTTTTGCCCTTAAGCAGGTTGTTGGAAGTATCGGTGTTGGGGCATATAGGTTGTGTTGCTCTATCTCGGCATCCGGAGGGAGGCAAGCAATTGGTTGGGTCTTGGAGCGAACTACTCATGTGGTTGGTTGCCCCCTTTCACTGTGAATAAAAGCATTTGCTGCAAAAGGGTTAGGGGGTTGGTTGTTCGGCAGATCCCCAGATATTCCCGGAGCTACGGTCCCTCCACAAGGTTATAAAATTGGCACTATCTAGAATTCATTTGTGAATTTGTTACGGAAACTATGATCGATCCATATTTTTGTAATTCTGTAACTATAGATCTTGCCTTTCCTTCGCTACGTCTAGGTCTTACGCATAGCGAAGGTAAGGTCCCTCAATTTACTTCTTTGGTGAGGGGCCGGTCTTCGAGTTCCTCCATTTTCACCCACCCAAGATCTAATAGCAAGAAAACGGAGCTGCTCCTATCCTCGCATGCTTACTCACCTTATATTTCTTCCCCTCAAAGCCTAAACGTGAAGGTAAGAATAACCTGACCTAAGCTACACAAAGGAAAGGGTGAGGTAACAAACTCTCAACCACCAGGAGAGGGATTTTGCTACAGGGCTTCCCTTCATTCAAAGGTCCTGAAAGGAGGTGAAAATGTGAAAGTTCTAAGGTGTTGTGTCCTATCCCGTTGGTCGAGCCCTGCTTACACATCCTCTCCTAATACTATGAAATTCACATTGGTCGAGTGAATAAATTCTCTTTATTGTATCTTTGT
Organism: Pinus tabuliformis; assembly: GCA_031772625.1. Taxonomy (NCBI): domain Eukaryota; kingdom Viridiplantae; phylum Streptophyta; class Pinopsida; order Pinales; family Pinaceae; genus Pinus; species Pinus tabuliformis. The sequence continues at coordinate 550,484,441 of CM062804.1, forward strand.
CGAGTGGATGAACATTAAGATAGAGAAGTCGTTAGGGGATGAGGTAGCAAGGTTACCACTTAGTGAGACAAATATCTCCAAACAAGTCCTTAAAAAGCCCCTTTTAGGGGAATAAATACAGGGCTTTAAATAGTCTCTGAATTTACGAATGCCGGCCAAGGCCCCCCACCAGATAAGTGACTTTTAAGTGACTCGCCCGACCTAAGAAGGGCGAGGTACTATAAGAGGCACTCACCCATTATGGGTGAGGGTTTTCACACTCGACCGACAAAGGTGATTTATTGCTCACCCATAAGCCCCCCACCCAATAAGCAAACCAAAAAGGTACGAGGGACGAGTCGCTCGGTCGTTATGGCCGAGGTACGTGAAGTGACTCGCACTACTGTAGAGGGCGAGGAACAAACACAAGCCCTCTAAAGGTGAGGGCCTTTAAGGAACTTTTGATTAAGAATTAAGGTTATCCCTATCGGACCGATACCTACCCCTCGCTACTATCTCTCTATAGATAGGTAGATAGATAGGGGGGGTATAACCTTGCGGCACCCACCGGATTTTACCAGGACCCGCTGCCTATGAAATAAATAAGAGAGAAAGAAATAGGTGCCCAGCGATTCCTTCATCAATAGGGGCATCATCATCACCTACAGCCCCTTCCTCTGCCGAGCACTTCCACGAAATGGAAACGGGCGGCATCGTCGACCGACATTTGTTGCCCTGGTGTATATTCCGGAGTACATTTATGGCCGATCTGTCACCCATACATTCCTGGCCCCTATTCATATTAGTCCCTTAGGTTCCGAATATATATTCCCGCAGTTCAGATTCGGCCTATTACTATTCATCATTAAGGTTCCCACTTCTCCATCCAAAAGCATGGTTCCTGTCGCTGTAGAGTCCATTCGTTGGGTGATCCCTCGCTCTCACGTTCGAGTGTTTGCTCGTCGTTTAGGCCGATGAGTGGCATCTCTGCCCATTGCAGCCACCCCCGGGGGTTATTCGCACCTGGATAGTACCAGGACCCTTGGTGCCGCCGGACTGCCTTTTCCGGAAGGGGCCTCAACCCTGTTGTTGCAACTCAAAATTAGCCTTGCGGCGAGACGCGGACATTACCCATGTTGCATTCCCTTGAGTCCATTCCCAAGCCAGGTTAGGGTAACATCTGATCGAGAACTGTAGTAGATCCAAACATGCTCATGAGGCGCACAATAATAATAATGCTATTAAAGACTTCGTAAGAGACCATTTTAGCTACAGATAGTAATGCTCCTAGAAAAGTATATTTTGGATATGGGGAAGTTCCAGTTTCCAATAATCAACAAGAGGATCATACCCCCACCCGGTCCTCTATGGACCGTATGAGCACATCTATGACCACCATGCTTATGGCTCTCTACCCCAACTTACTTGTTTCTCTGCCTGGGGCCTTCCCCCCCTTTGATTCCTCAGGAAACTCCCTTTTTCTTCAAAATGAAGTGGCGAGGCATGTCCTCCCCCCACCCCCCCCCCCTTATCTAACAGATATGATATCATTTTATGGTAAGGATAAAAATTGCTTTCCCAACAAAATAGGGGAAGGAGCGAAGCCGCTTGTCCTTGCTCTCGGAAGAGCAAGCGACTACGTTCCTTCCTCAGGCAAGGTCAATCCAATCCTTCGACAATGCTGCTATTATATACGTAATTACGCTTTAGCGTAGACAGACACAACTCCGTTTCTTATCGTACTTCTCTTTTTTCCCCTCAAATGGTGTCACTTTCTTCCCCTTTGAGAAGGTAAGTAAGTGCTGATCTCCGATAATTCTATTATTATATATGTAATTATGAATTAATTCTTTATCTACATAACTATGCTTTGACTTATTCTATCTCTAGTAGCCGAAATCGCTTTCTTTCTTTCCATCAAAGCATTCAAGGGTTGTTAACAACAAGAAATCCGCCCACCCGAAAATCTTGTTGCTGGATTACCACCCTTACTTACGAGCATTAGGTGGGGGTCAGATCTGGGTTGTCTATCCATTCTCTCTTGCCAGGCAACGATTAGTTTGTTAGTGGCAAGAGAGGTTACTTCAAATGGATGCTAAATATAGGATTAGACTTAGACTTAGACTAATGTGTGAGTCTAGGTCCCTCCAGCTAGGGAGTCATAGTCATTAATGACATATGGATGGTGTTCTCATATCAGGGTCAAAATGGGTGGGATGGATCAACTGTTTCACTATATCTGCCCCATGCCATCTCAATCAATGAAGTCTCTGTAAACTAATGACTTATAGGACTAACTAGAGAGATAGCATAAATATAAGGCTTGAATGGAAATAAAAAGGATATAATGGCCCCTACCCTCCCTATTAGCATAACGAGTAGGGTTTTCAAGTCGCCAACTCATGCATGTAAAGAACCTCGGAAAGCTAGATTAGAGCCTCTTATAGGCAAACAACTTCACCAAACAATACTGCAAACTCTATAGGCCTTATCAATCGAACTGGGAGATGCAAAAGCCTTCCTTATCTATTACTTGGAAATCCTACCTTCCTGAAGATAAATAAGGACTATCCTTAGCCTTTCTGTTGTAGGGAAAAGTATCCGACTCGGATGACCCTATCCCACTCTAAGGGTGATAGTTCCTTAGCAACAACTGTAAAACAAACTACTTAAGGTTTACTTCTTTATGAAAGCAAAAGAGAATGGAGAAATGCACTAACCGTTGCCTTGCGCTTAATGTCGAAGCCAAACTCTTCTCTTTGGCCGCTTGCTCCTAGCTCCTTGTTCTTTTGCTTGCCCAGCTACAATGAGATCCTGCAAAATAACAAAGAAGGAAACTACAAGAGGCATGCAATCATAACTGGTTCATGGATTAGTGTAAACCAAACATGCAATCATCACAATATATTATTGAGACAAAAGCACATAGAAGAACCTCAATAGCTTTTATTAATGAAGAAGTAAAGGTTCTGAGAGTATTACAACCATTGAAGGCTCCAACCCAGCAACACCTCCCAGCAGAAAGAATTTCTCCTCTTCACCTCTCTCAAACAATCACCCAATAGTTCTATAGTGAAACCAACAGCATATCATTACTTTGCACAAAATTCCAGCCTCCTGAGCTCATAGGAGAGAGCTCAATATATAGATGAATTGAGAAAGGATGAGTCAGCTTGCAACTGATGTGTAGTTGCCTTGTGTCCTCTCTCTCTTCAGTTAATCTTTAGTTGATCTTCAGTTCTTGAGTCCACTTGGAGAACTTTGCTTCCACTTGGAGAAACAGAGCCTCTGACTCATCACAAGGCGAAATACCTGATCCAAGTGTCATTTTTGGAAGATTCCAGAGCAATGACTCAGTGTGCCACTTGTCCCATCTCGCTCAGCGCAGGTGGCCTTTGTTCCACTTGCTTTGCAACGCAGGTACACCATGGAGCAACTGAGTTTTAGCGCAGAAACCTAGTGGAGCACCTGCTTTGATTTCAGGATTGCTTGTTTTTTAGTGTTTTCAGGTGGAGAACTGATCTGAGAGCTGTTGGTTTGCTGACCTTGTTCCTCTAGGGGTAGGAACATCATGTTTAGGGAACTTTGGATCCCTTGGATTATTGACAATTCATGCTTGTTGCTGTAAGGCACAAATTTGTCTATAACAGATGCCCCCTAAAGTATGAGGTCGTTTATCGGGTGAAATGCTTTATTGAGAGGATCCGAAGTTCATTCAATCCGCTGAGAAGTGTCCTGTAATAAGATACAATACGATACATTATTTTTCATACATTTTCATGATCTAGCTGAGGCGGGCATTCCCATGCTCAGCTTTATAAATACATTTTGGTACATAGAACAGACGATCGTCTGATTGTAGACTGATAATTCTCTGCTGAAATTATCATCCTTTGAGAAGGATGATCATCTGCTGCAATGATGTACATATCAAATGTCTTTATATCCTGAATATATATCGCAGCCCGGATGGATGAAACTAGATCCGGGGTCTTCAATCTCTTCCGATCTTCACTCGATGTACAAGTCGATCCATGTGAGAATTTCTTGAAGTCGAACATGGAAAGACATCGCTTGATTACCGGCCAATGATGTAAACCGTTAACAAGCGCGAGAGGAATCACCGATAAGGATGATGACCCTCAAGGTACAGCAGTATAATTCACATGGTGGGAATAAAGGACTTGGCGTCGACCACCATGCAAAATCCTCTGGTCGAAGGTCATTGATGTATACCTGTCACCGGAAGTGAGAAACTTGCCATTGAGGCATGCAAGCTTCAAAGTACTGAAGGGGTTGTTCCTAGATCAACTCCTTGGATAATGAGCTGATGTCGACAAGGAGCGATCCGTCAAAGGAGGGCCTTAATGAATCCCACATCAGTGACACGGAACGGAGCTAGTGATTGTGATGAGGTGAAAACAAACTGTGATGTATGATTCAGGGTGGCGGTCATGAAGTGGATGAAGGATAATGTATGGCAGTGGATGGGACACGGTTGACTCTTTGCAGAACCACATCTCTTGAACATATAACGACACTGATGTGATGGATCGGTGGCATTACCCCAATTGTGGATGGTGTGGCGAGGACCATGGTTATGAGACCGGTGAATGAAACAACCCAACCCGATGTGATACGGAGGACAAAGTGTCATGTTCAAGAGTGACTTGCTACCATTAATGCTGTGAGGTTCTCCCAATTTTTCCCCAGTCATTGCTGACCAGTACCTCTTTATTTTTGTCAAGCTTGAGGAGGATAACATATGCTTGTTCTATAACCTGCCCTTCGGGCAAGCCTATCGCTATGTTTTAACGAGCCTAGTGATAGGGAAACTCGTTCTCGTCTAAAGACAAGTTTGTCACTATTTAATCATTTTAACGAGTCTAACGACAAGGAAAACTCGGTCCTTTTCATTTTTAGAGAGTCTGAAAAGATACGGAAAGTTAACTCCAAAATTCCTTTTTCTTCTTCTAATCCCTTAAGTCCGAAAAAGTATAAAACAATACAGAAGGGATGAATTTTCGATTGCTTTAACGAGCCGAACAAAACAAGCGCTCGATCTTTTTGTGCAATAATCCCTCAGGTCCAAAAAGATTAAAATCTAGAGGAGGGATAGCTTTCCGGTCGCTTTAACGAGCTGGAAGGCCAAAACTCGGCAATCTTTTCATATTTTACGAGTCAGTGAAAAGAGCTTAAAGACGACTCGTCTTTCGAGGAACGAGTGATTAACAGGGCAGCAGCAGATTCCAGGTACAGGTTGGAATATTCCAACCACGGCAGTGTCACAAGGATGGCTTAGTGAAATCACTCTTCGCAGCTGTTCCTCAAAATGGGTAAACAAACATATGGAGATGAATGATTGGCCAAATGAACGGATGGAGGTGAGACTGCAAGAACACGACCAAGGGCTTTAATATGGCTGTCAAAGGTTACATTTACCAAGGTTATTTACCGGTTCATTTTTTCTAGGTGAGCTTGAACTCTAGGGGAAGATTGCTCACAACTTATTTTTATTTTTTAACGAGCATGAACTATGTGCTAAAACTGCTCGGATCTTGCATTTATTTTTTAACGAGCATGAACTATGTGCTAAAACTGCTCGAATATATGGTTTACTTTTGATTTTTACCATAACTAGCTTCTCTTTGTCACTGATAGCACTGCATCTTCAAATTGCTGCAACAAACTAGTTAGAAATGAGTAATATTTACTTGAAAATGAGATTAACACATTAATATTTACCTTGAACTACGTAAAAAGCAAATAAAAAGGGTTTTTACCTCGCACTTTACCATTTCATTTGCATTTTGCTTGTTGGAGCTTTGGAGGAGCCTCTTTCCCCTTGATTTTCACCAGCTGATTCCGGGAGATTCTGCGGACGATTTTCGGCGCCGTTTGGACCAGGTAGGAGCTAAACCTTAGCTCTTCATTTTCATGGTTTCATTTTCCTGTTTTATGCCTGTTTTGCTGTTCTATTGAGCCTCTGGGGTTTTGCCAGGGCGCCCTCTGATCAGCGCAGGTTCCCCATTCGAAAACTGCGTTGGGATCCAAGCTGTTTGAAGGCAGCTTGTCCCCCAACGCGGATAGTACACTGGACACCTGCGTTGGGGCATAAAAACAACACTTTTTCACAGATTTTGATGAAATTTTTGCCAGTTTTTCATCAATTTCAGGAGCTGACTCATTCTCTTGTTTGTTTTGCAGGGATTCTTGATCAAGATGGCCCTCACATGGCGAGAACGAGAACATGAAGAAGAAGATATGATTGCCCTTCATGATCCTGTTACGGTGGGCGCGCTACGAGACTGTGGTATGCTGAAGTTTTTCCGTATCTCAAGCATGAGAGCACAGATTTCACTACTGCAGTATATGCTTGATGCTTGGGATCCTGTTAACCAAGTATTCCAGATCAGGAACAAACCTATTCCATTGACCGTGACAGACATTTACTTCTTGACTGGTTTGTCAAGGCGGGGTGCTCCCATTTCTTTATCTGGTACAGTTCGGGGGAATGATTCCGTGAGAGACTATGTCCGCCAGTATTGCAGGGAGGGGTCCCAGCCGAGCAGAGACGGCAAGGTAATCATCCGTGATGTTACCAGCAGGCCTCTCAGGTCTATTCTGTATACTCTTGGTAGGATGGCCGGTAGCGCATCTTTACATGTTGCCAACAGGTCTCATATGCAGCACGCCTTGGAGTGTCTCCAACCGAAAATTTTCAACTGGAGTGATGCAGTGTTTACTCAGATGAAGAATCAACTGAACAAGGTGAAGGACGGGAAGCTGAAGAACTTTGGTTTTGGTTCGATTCTGACTGCCTTTTCCTTGGAGAAGATCCCTTTGATGCAACCTCAGTACATTGATCTCGGAGTGCCTTCTCCTACCGAGCAACGTATGCAACGATGGGTCGATCACATGTCCAGACATGCAGGTCAATCCCAGATTTCTTTCAATGCTGCTTTCTTCAGGTGGTTCGATCGCCAGGAGATGGCTTTTTCCGAGTATCCATATGTTGGTATCGATTTCCGGGGTGATTCGGATATGGTACTGCCAGACGGTGCTCAGTGGGATGCTACTGGTAAGAACTTCAACCATATTACTGTTCATTGTTTTCATTTATAATGTTCTTGTGCTTTATCCTATCAAGACTTTAATTTGAACTCATGTGTGCTTGCAGATGTTGGTCCTGTTCGTCCTGCGGTTCGTCTGAGACCACCTGTTGCTGCTCCGGCAGAGGAACCTGCTCGGAGAGTTATTATCCTGATCTTAGCGATACTGAGACCCTTACAGTTGTGCAGGGGCAGGTTGAGAACCTTACCCGTGGTCTTCCGGATGTACAGATCGACAAGTTACCTTTACCGATGCAGCAACATACTATCGGTGTACCTAGACGATGGACCCGTCTTCTGCGCATGATAGCGCAGACTGTGGCTTACTATCAGGAGCATCACTAGGCTAGGGTGCCCCCTAGCACTTTTGGAGTTTTTAGGTCATATGACCAATTTTGTCTCGGTTACAGAACATTATGTATGAACTTTATGAACAGCTTACATATATTTTGATTTTCGATTTTCATTTTGGTTGATTTGGATGATTCATATGTACACTTTTTATGATGCGTCCTTTTACAAATGTTGCAAATGTCTATTTAACACATAGTTTGCCAATGAGTCGGTTAATGTGTTTAGATATGTTGATATTGAATTGAATCAAATCGTCTTTCCAAGATCTTTACTCTTAGGAACATGCGATAAATAGCTGGATTGCGAACAGAATATATACCATTGAGTTGTCGTATTACGAGCTGTGAGTCTAGCCTGACAATTAGTCGGCATATACCATGTCTGATGGCATCAGAGAGTAGTTCTATCAACGCGCTATACTCAGCGATGTTATCCGTTGATTGCCCAATACATACACCTCTGAAACTTACTAACTCGCCGCTTGGATCAAAAATGGCCCAGGCTGCGGAGGAGAGGTTCCGCGAACTACGACTCGCTCCGTCGGCATATCCAACACATGTCTCCATAAGGTTTGACATCTGCAACGGAAAAAGGGAATCACTCAACCAGAACAAGAACTTTGGCAAAAACAAAATACAACAAAAGCATGCAGGTTACTATTTAAGCATAGTAACGCTTGAGGTACAGCCCGTTCTGGGGCTGCGCCAGTGGAATTCCGTCGTAATCTATTAACTCGTAGGCTCCTTTTGCTAACACTCTTTTAACAATATAGGGGCCCATCCATAAGGAATTGAATTTACCTGCTCCTAATTTATCGGATTCTTGGTCATAAAGCAAGACCAAATCACCTTCTGAGAAGACACGGGGTTTGACATTTTTGTCGAACTGAGCCTTGACTCGTTTCTTATGGGCTTCGTTAGCCAAAACGGCATCACGACGGGTTTCATCCAAGTGGATTAATTCCAAGAAACGAGCCTCTTCTTCTGAAGTTCCGGGGAGGAGATCAATTGCGAGTTTAAGCGACGAAATTTCACACTGGATCGGTAAGACTGCTTCTAGCCCGTACACCAATTGGAAAGGTGTGAATCCGGTTGCATTTCTTACCGAGGTTTGGTAGGCCCACAAGGCTGCATACAGGATTAGGTGCCATCTTCTTTTATGAACTCCGATCATCCTCTGCAACATACGCTTTAGGACCTTGTTGATTGCTTCAACTTGTCCGTTGGCTTGTGGATAATACGGAGTAGAGCTGTCGTGAGATAGCCCTAGTTTGGCAGCTAATTCGACCATCATGTGATTGCGGAAATGCGATCCATGATCTGTAACTATAGCCTGGGGTACGCCGAACCTGGTGACTACATGATTGAAAAAGAATAGGGCAGCTGTTTCACCAGTATTGTCCAATGTAGGCATCGCCTCGGCCCATTTGGTAAAATAGTCAACTGCGACTATAATATACCCATGCCCCCCGGTCGAGGTGGGGTTACATTGCATGAAATCGATGCCCCATTTGGCGAAAGTCCCAACTGCAACTATTGGTTGCAGTGGTGCGGGTGGTCTTCTGGTTTTGCTATCAAAGATTTGGCAGGAATGACAACTTCGGACTGCGATTATGCAATCTTTAAACATGGTTGGCCAAAAATATCCTGCTCTTAATATCCTTTGGGCTGTAGCGAAACCGGATTGATGCCCTCCACACGCGCCTGAATGACACTCATTCAGGGCTTTTTCGGCTTCTTCATGGGTGAGACACCTTCTCAGAACTGTATCGATACCACGACGGTAAAGGATATCACCGACGATCACGTAGTCTTTTGCTTGGTATCGTATACGTTTCTGTTCGGAGTGTGAGGTGTATGGCCAAAATTTTTGGGTTTGGAGATAGATAATTATATCTCCATACCATTCATCGCTCGCAGATATCAAAAATAAATTCTCGTCCACGATTGATTCCTTGGAAGTTTCATCGTTGGACGACGATGGGAGATCGCACAATAATTCTGCAAATACCAGAGCTTTCTTTGACTTGGATTTCACAAATTCCAGATCAAACTCTTGAAGGATCGCTATCCATTTGGAATACTTGCCCCCCAGTAACTGTCGCGATAGTATATAAGTCATGGGGTTGCAATCTGACAGAATGGTAGTTTTCCTAAAGAGGATATAATGTCGAAATCTCTGTACCGCTTGAACAGCAGCAAGCGCTAGCTTTTCAACGTAAGAATATTTACTTTCTGTATCATTTAAGTTTTTACTTAAATAATATACAGGATGTTCAACTCCATCGATTTCTTGAACTAAAACCATTGCAATGGTTGTATCCGCTGCAGCTAGATACAGGTTGGAATCCCTAAGATAATCCGGGGCGTACATTAATGATGCTTTTACTAGAGACTCTTTCAAAGCGTCAAAGGAAGCTTGCGCAACCTGGTCCCAGTCGAAGGGTACATCTTTTTTCAAAAGACGTGTATAACGTTTAGCAAGTTCTGCGTAATTAGGAATGAACCTCCTCAGAAAGTTTGCTTTCCCTTGGAGTTTCTGAATCTGAAGAAAATTAGAAGGTGGAGGCAAGTTGATGATTGCCTGAACCTTACAGGGGTCGAGACGAATCCCATCTTTGGAGACTACAAAGCCAAGTAAACGACCAGAACCGACGCAAAATACACATTTGTGTGGATTGAGTCTTATCTTGTAGTGTCGGCAACGTAGAAATATCGCTCTTAGATGCTGCGGATGATCAGTCCGCTTTCGCGAATGAGCCGGAAGATCGTCGAGATATGGTTGAACAATGCTCTTGATGTCATGGAAGGCATAATTCATAGCCCTCTGAAATGTCGCCCCTGCATTCTTTAAACCAAAGGGTAACTTTCGATAAGCGAATGTACCCCACGGACATATAAAAGCAGTCTTTGACTGGTCCTGTGGGCGGATATTAATTTGATTGTACCCGGAGAATCCGTCCATAAAGGAAAAGATTTCACATCCGGCGCATTCATCAATTATCTGGTCGATGAAGGGCGTAGGGTAGTTGTCCTTTGGACAAGCTTGATTTACATCCCTATAATCGACGCACACTCATATTGTTCCTTGTTTTTTCATAACAGGTACAATATTCGATACCCAATCAGTTAGCGGAACCGGGTAGATGAATCCAGCATGGAGAAGTTTCTCAACTTCTGCCTTGATGGCAGCGGCTTTCTTAGGGTGAACCTGTCGAAGCCGTTGCCTTACTGGTTTGATATCAGGATACATTTTAATTTCATGTTCAACGATACTCGAGTCGATGCCTGGCATTTCATCATAAGACCAAGCAAAGACATCTCTAAATTCGCGAAAAAGAGCGTTATATATTTCCAGTTCTGAAGGGGAACAACCTTTGCCAACATGAATATTCTCTACAACACCTGTTTTGGTCGAGATATTTATGGCTATAGTCTCTTCAATATTGGATAAGTTTCGCTCGGAATCCACCGTGTTTACAGTATTTGTTAGGAATTCAAAGACTGAAGGGTGGTAAAGATCTTTTTGAGTATCTTCTTCGTATTCCGGAAGAAGGGAACGATGGTGGTGGTCATTCCATGGTGCCCCCTCAATCATCATTGATTGTAAGATTCCTTCGTCAGTCCCATGTACTTTTGACCAAGGATCTAATGGGGTACCATATTCTCTAGATCTATCTACCCAAACGCTCGATGAGCGCTGATTGGGGTTCGCCTCCCAGGCCTGAAACATTGATTGCTACAATATTTCAATGGGGCTTGGTGGCAAAACCATTGCATGATCCATAGCGACCTTGCCTTCTGTTTCCTTCAAGGTGGATACCATATTGCATGTTGCTACAAATGGTACATTTCCTATGCAAATAGGAGGTGGTAGCACGAATGTTCCCATCATAGTGGGATCTTTCAACAGACCTACTCCAATATCTTGAATCGACCGGTCGCTACCATGGATCATGGGAACGCTTCCTGTAACTTGTGAACCATTAGGGAGGAAGTTTTGTTGATCGACGACCGTAATCCCTCCTTCAAAGGGGAATGCGATCTTCCTAAAATAAGTCGACACAACAGCTTGCATGGCATAAATCCATGGTCTTCCCAGTAGGATGTTATAGTCAAGATTGCCATCGATGACTTCAACATCTATTTCTACTGTTTTTCCCCCTAGTTCAACTTTCAGGTTACTAAGGATACCGTAAGGGGTATATATCCTTCCGTCGAATGCTTTTAATGTTGTCGATGATCGCGACAATGTTGGAGATCCTAAAGTTTTCCAGCAACTCATCGACATAATACATGTTGATGCCCCCTCATCAATAATTGTTCTATGAACTGTTTTGTTGAGGGCTTTCACTTGGACGAGGAAAGCTAGTTGAGCTGGTAACTGAGGATCATACCCTTTGTGATCAAAGGACACTAGATTGGAATCTTTAGGATCCACCCCACCAATTGCTGATAACAATGCCTGCCTTTGGGATGGGCAATGCTGTAGTACCTCAAGAGTCGACATAGCAGATGGCGATTGCGCCAAATCTTCCACTATGTTATAATGCTGTGCTGCTCTGGCACGAGGATTAAAGGTCGACTTGTGCACTACTCCCTTTGGCGGTTTTATCGTTAATTCATGCGTGATGGGGGGTACAACTTCTGCCGAGGTTGTTGTCGAACTGCTAGGTTGATCTTTACCTTTATCGTTCGACACCTGTGGATTCCCGTAATCTTTGTTTCTTGTCGAAATCAAAGCATCATTTTGCTGTTTTGAAACCGACAACATAAGCACTTGACACGGGTTAGGAAATGGATCACTTGACACGGTTGAGGCATGAGGACTCTTAAAGAACCTCTTTAGCTCAGCTTTGAATGGGCAATTCCTAGTGTTGTGATCTTTGTCATCGCATATTTGACATGGACTCGGTTTCCTATTTCCAGGAGGGTTCGAAGAATTTTTCTTAGGGGATGACTCACCTTGTTTATTCTTCTTCCCTTTGTTTTGTTTCTTCTTGCTTCCTGGTTGATTGGTTTCTTTGCCCTTATCTGTCGATATGGCATTTACTTCCGAAGCAAGAACTTCTTCATGCGCATTTTGGTTCGAATCCTTACGAGCCTTCTTTTGATGGGTCCTTTTTGGATTCGTTTTTGCCGTGCCAATCACACCGTCGCCGGCATGAGAGTCACTATTTGATTTAGGAGGAGGAGGGATTGAAAACTCTGGTCTAGGGGCGTCTGGTATTTTGTCATAGAGCATGCCGGACTGAGTATATACTAAGTCCAAATATTGTGCACGAGCAATAACCTGCTCTTCTGTTACGACTCCCCCCTTCGCCACATCTTCCGTTATGGCCGGAAGTAACGACTTTATAAACCACTCAGCTAAAAGCTGATCAGGAACGTATGTTTTAACCATTCTTCGTCGACATCGCCACTCATGTATATGATCTGATATATGAGTTGCGGTTGTCTGTTTGAAGTTAGTCAATATTTATGTTCCCGTTTCATACCTTATTGGTAATTGAAAGTGGGTTAAGAATGTCGTGGCAAGGGAGCTAAAATTGTCGAACGAACCTCTTGGCAATTCTATATACCATTTTGCCGCTGGACCTGTCAATGTCCTCTGAAAGAGGCGAAGCCTTATCGAATCATCATTTAGAGTGTTCGACGAACACCACAGATGAAATGTCATCACATGATTCGACGGGTCTTCACCTGGATTTCCATTGAATTTAGGAATGTCGGATGGAAGTTTGTGTGGGATCACTGGCCACCATGGGGCGTAAGCAATTGGATCATTGGTTAACCGATGTAAATCAGGCAACTCTAAAGTCGCCACGAATGGTAACTGTTGATTCAAGTTAGGTGAAGCGTAACCAGGGTACGATGGAATCGCCTGAACAGTTGGTCTTTGCATACCAGCATAATGGAGTTGATGTTGGTATGACTGATACGGTTGATGGACTTGACCACTATAAAGTGGTTGATTTTGACCATTTTGGATATATGGTTGTCCAGTATTCGCAAAGATTTGCTGTTCAGAACCTTGGTACACTTGCTGGAATTGTGGCTGTTGGTATTGCACTATCCATGGTTGCGATACCATGGGTTGTTGTGCTACACTAACCATTGGACCAAGATGTGGGGTACTTGTACCCGATTGTACTTGTGTTGCCCCACCAGTAGGCGATTGTGGTTGGGTCGCAGGGTCAAGGGGCTGTTGCATGAGAACCTGAGAAATCTGAGGTTGACATACAACAGGCATCGTTTGAACTTGCGACACGGTTACAATAGCCGGTGTAGTTGGGATGTTCGTCACAGGTACACACTGTTGCATAGAATATACAACTCTTGGTGGCTGGGATAGCATAGGTACCCAACTATTCGTTGCAATTCCACCATAACTTGAGTAAGGTTGAGAACTCCCGTATGGGTACCCTCCCGGAGGGGGTAATGAAAAAGCATACTGCCCCTCATACGGTGGTAATCCAGAACTCAAGGCAATTGATTGTCCTGGAGGACTGGATGGCCTAAATTGATTCCCAAAAGGGTCAATTTGATGAGTCTCACCATAAGAGTTACCAGACATTGCTCCGGAACAGACAGGAACAGACCATATTGTCGAGATAGTCCCTTGGTGGACTCTTTCTAGCGATTGAGAGCTAGTTGGGACAGATGGGATGCCGGCGAACATTGTTGGATTTGCAGCAGGTAATTCTGCTGTCGCCGTGTCATTTGACACAGTCCTAGATGTCGACGGTTGTTCAGACATTTTGAGTCTATCCAATTGATTGCCTAGTGATTCTACAGGAACTTTCACTGGTGATGGACAAACTTCTGTTGTAGCAGGAAATAGAGTGACCTCTACTCCAAAATGAATTGGAGTGGATACTTGCGGTTCCTCTATAATTTCCTCTATCGCAATCAGACCAGGTGGAAGAGGAAGACCGTCAGGTCCGTAAAAGATTTCCGGTGCCGAAGAAGGGGTTGTATCAACAACGACAGATGTTTGAGGAACAAAACTCTCTGGACCAGTTACAGATGGAACTGGTTCAGTTATACAAGTATTTGCCCCCATACTAGGATCAGTATTACTGTCCTTCTGTGGCGGTTGAACTTCTTCTATAGAGGCAAGATTTCCGGAAATGTTTGGAGTAACCAGAATCTCGGATGTTGTCGGAACACTTGTTCTAACTTTTAAAGGAGATTTTGAACTGGTTCGACGAGCTCGCTTTGTCCGGATTGTTTTCGATTCCGGAGACAAAGATGGTTGACTCGCAAGCCTCCGAGAACGACGGATATTCAATTGACTTTCTTCCACGATTGCGGATTACTCGATCAACCAAAATATAAAGGGGAAAATTTGTGTTTCCGATTTGAATGAATTTTATTAGACGCTTTTAAACATAACTTTGCTTTTTCATGTTTTAAGAGTCGAGAAAAAGCTAAAGATGACTCTAGTCTCCTTCGATGTATTAACGAGCCCGAAGTGACAAATGCTCGGTCGGACCTTTTCAGTTATAGAGTTTGAAAAGAGCCAAAAGAAACTGCTCTGGAGATCTAGGCAGAGGGTGTGCCAAACCTTTCGCGAAACCACAGAATACGTTTTACGGTACGGGTGGTCGATCTTCGTGAATGTTGTGTTCACTGCATCGCGATCAGTAGGGCGGCCGACACGGCTTCCTAAGGATAAAGGATGATTTCCTATAGGGGTCTCCCAATATATATGCGACGGTACGTGGGAGCACAAGTCCGTATTAGTGCCACCGACTCTCAGGAGGAATCACCCACCTTCGTAGAGATCGACAGTCACTATGTTTAACGACGCCGGAACACGTCTCTACCTAGACCTCTATGTGTTTGCGTTATGTTTCAAATGCGTTGTTAGGTTCATTCAGTATATTTTAAGTTGATCTTTTTTAAAGTTTGCCTTTCGAGGTTCACCACGAGATGTATATGAACAATTCCTAAATGCAGCCTAAGATGAGAAGCAAGCTTTTTTCAAATCTTTTTGACTGATGAAAATCTTAACTACTGAGGGAGAAGAAAGGCAAATCTTTTCACACAGTTCATACAGCACAAACTAATGCACTTTCTCCTAAATCATCATGCAAACTTTTTCAAATGCAAAATGCACAATGCATGTATTTTCTTTTCCCTTTCTTAATGTTGATGGGTTACAAAAAGAAAGTTGTTATATAACTTTGATTTCGATTTAAAGCGAAAGTAAACAAGTTTGTCCAAAATCAAAAGACACCTTAAGATTCACTTGCTTAATCACTGGAAATGCATGAAATCAAACCATAATGACGAAAGTAAATGACTAATCAGCTATGGACAGCAACCAAGCTAACTCTTTAGACCAGTAAAATGCCTAACACAGGTTTAGATCTAAGAGGCCAAAAGCAAGACTAGTTTACTCTTCGTTATGGGAAATTGTAAATGAGTAAGAAATACAAAGAACAAGTACAATTTCGTTATATGACAGAGGCAGAATGATGGCAAGTAATATTGGTTTCAGAACAGGTGCAAGACTGGTAACTGGCAGCCAAATCAATAGTGAAAACAGGCAAGAAAAAGGGAGGAAACCCCAAATGCACTAGGCAAAATTGGGCCAACGCAGGTGCTGCACGGCCAGTCTGGCTCTCAGCGCAGGTAGCCCCTTCGGGACCTGCGTTGCAAAGCAGGTAGCCTGTGTACTACCTGCTTTGGAAAATGAAAGTTGCGTTTTCTCAGTTTCCGGGTCACAATTTTCTCAAAAATGCACAGTTTTTGCTCAAATCAGAAGCAATCAGTCAAGCACACTCAAAGTGATGATTAGGAAGGTGAAAAGCTATCACTAAGAGCTTACAAGGATCCTTGTAGATCAGCTCTTCAAATCATGAACTTGTTCAGAAATGAGCCAGAGTAGCTGCCCTCTACTTCGCTTTTGATATAGTCAAAAGCTTTTCGATTTGGTACTCTCTTGTTCAGGAAATGAATAGCAAAATACTACAAACACCATCAAACGGATACGATCCCCAGCGGAGTCGCCAGTTTGTTGTAGGGAAAAGTATCCGACTCGGATGACCCTATCCCACTCTAAGGGTGATAGTTCCTTAGCAACAACTGTAAAACAAACTACTTAAGGTTTACTTCTTTATGAAAGCAAAAGAGAATGGAGAAATGCACTAACCGTTGCCTTGCGCTTAATGTCGAATCCAAACTCTTCTCTTTGGCCGCTTGCTCCTAGCTCCTTGTTCTTTTGCTTGCCCAGCTACAATGAGATCCTGCAAAATAACAAAGAAGGAAACTACAAGAGGCATGCAATCATAACTGGTTCATGGATTAGTGTAAACCAAACATGCAATCATCACAATATATTATTGAGACAAAAGCACATAGAAGAACCTCAATAGCTTTTATTAATGAAGAAGTAAAGGTTCTGAGAGTATTACAACCATTGAAGGCTCCAACCCAGCAACACCTCCCAGCAGAAAGAATTTCTCCTCTTCACCTCTCTCAAACAATCACCCAATAGTTCTATAGTGAAACCAACAGCATATCATTACTTTGCACAAAATTCCAGCCTCCTGAGCTCATAGGAGAGAGCTCAATATATAGATGAATTGAGAAAGGATGAGTCAGCTTGCAACTGATGTGTAGCTGCCTTGTGTCCTCTCTCTCTTCAGTTAATCTTTAGTTGATCTTCAGTTCTTGAGTCCACTTGGAGAACTTTGCTTCCACTTGGAGAAACAGAGCCTCTGACTCATCACAAGGCGAAATACCTGATCCAAGTGTCATTTTTGGAAGATTCCAGAGCAATGACTCAGTGTGCCACTTGTCCCATCTCGCTCAGCGTAGGTGGCCTTTGTTCCACTTGCTTTGCAACGCAGGTACACCATGGAGCAACTGAGTTTCAGCGCAGAAACCTAGTGGAGCACCTGCTTTGATTTCAGGATTGCTTGTTTTTGAGTGTTTTCAGGTGGAGAACTGATCTGAGAGCTGTTGGTTTGCTGACCTTGTTCCTCTAGGGGTAGGAACATCATGTTTAGGGAACTTTGGATCCCTTGGATTATTGGCAATTCATGCTTGTTGCTGTAAGGCACAAATTTGTCTATAACACTTTCCCAAGCCGAGAAAGTAGGGGAAGGAAGGGAATGAACCAAGAAACACCTTTGAATAACTTCAACGGACCCGCTTAGCTTCAATGAGTAAGAAAGAAAGGGACCACAGGGATAAAAGGTGGCATGGGGAAAGGACTCATCGAGAAAGAAAGTTGTGGTGGGATAGAATATATGGAAGGAAGGCTTGCAGGAAATAAAATGAAGAATCATCCAGCCATTTATTTAATGCTAGCTAGTCCCTAGTTTTTTGTCTTTGAATCTCACCTTAGTCTCTTTCGCACTATATAATCAATCAAGTGGTCGTTGAAGAAATATTTGAGGGGGGAAGGCAAAGGCTCTTTCCAGGGTGTGGTAAAGAAAGAAGGAAAGTGATAGAAATTTGGTGAATTATTATCTATCTTATGATGTGTATAACGAGAAACACATTCTCTCTCTAAGATCAATTGCTTGCTTCTTTATTTATGGGGGACTTGTATTAGGATCATATAAATGAGGGTCTCTGGAGCAAGGGTTATGCATGTCAGGCGGACACCTTCTTTAGAGAGATGAAGAGTAAGTGATATTCTTCATAATTACCTTAACTAACTAGGAAACCTACGAAGTAAGGAAGTATATGAAATGTTAGCACTTATTCCTTCCAACAATCCATGGAACCTCTATGTTCCCAATATGTATTTGGCCTAATCATTATGCACTGGATTCTATCCATAATGAAAGAACCAACAAGTCCAAAAGTGAGGTTAGTTAGCAAAGGCTATAAAGAAAGGCTAGCTAGATGGAGGGAGGAGAGGCTGGGAATGAATCTGAATGTCGCCTACATGCTTGTGGCTCAATGAGTATAATAGTGCTAGGCAATGGCAGGCCTTTCCTTCCTTTATTTCAATAGTATCCTTTCTCTCACACCCTGGGGAGAAATTGAATTTTCCTAAGGGGGAGACATAGGCTAGTGAGAAATCGATCAATCAAGCTAGTTAGAGAAACAATTTCATCATACAAGCAAGAGGTGTGTGTGTTTCCCTAACCATGCGGAAGAGTTGAAACCTTACCATCATTGACCCCATTTCAACCTTCAATAAAGTAGTTCCCTATCATTCATTAACAAACCAAACTATTTAAGGAAAGACGTGCAATGGAGGGGAAAAAAGGGAACTTCTTCCTTTTTTCGGGTGGGGGAGGCCATCTTCGATTTCATATTAGTATCCTATTCATTTGAAGAAGATGTTTCAAGTAGTAGCATGTGGCATGACCTCTCCCTTTGATCGAGCCTGCCTATTGAATGGATCTGACTCCATAGACTAGGAGTGGGTGGGTGGAAGGTGGAGTAGGCACATGCATGATGGTTGTTCAAGTGAGTTCATGTTGGGGTTGGATAAAGGAGGATAGGAGTGTGGCTCCTATCTGCAGCCATTTGTATGTAATCACACCTGCCATTTTGTGAGCTATCGATCACCGAGTGACTTATGTCTACTCCATTTAGATTGTCTCTTAGAAATATTTCTTTCTAGTTAGTGGTTACTGGTGCACCCAACTGGCTGGGAACGGACCGACCAGTCTGGGGCTGGTATATGCGCGTTAAAGAACCGGGTGGACGGCTGGCTACAGAAGAGTTGGCGAGCGGATCACTCCTTCCTTAGATCATTCATCATCTGCCCAACCCTCGATATTGAACAAAGTGCATCCGTTGGTTGATGGAAATCGCCAAGTGTCATTCCTCATGTACGTATACGTTCTATCTATACCATTCTATCCTTGTGAGATCTCCATGAGATCCGTATTAGAACCATCCATGCCAGACTCCGCCGTCGCCTCTCTTTCCTTCTGGCCGGACTTCTTCCCTTCTGCAGCTTTCTGGTTGGGTCCAGGGTACAGGGGCTTTCTCGTGACACTTCCCCCTCGCATTCATTCCCCCGAGGCTTCATCCCCCTTGGCTTCCGCCGGGTCGATCCGAGCCTGGGAAAAGAATCTAATTCTCCGTACTTTTCTTTCGAGAGTGAGTTTTTTCTATTTCTGTTTTGGGTCAGGACCCTGCATGCATATTCTTAATCTCTCGGTCGGTCGGATAGATACAATATGAGAGGCGAGCCTGAAAAGAAAGACAGGTCAACTAGCTTCTTTGCCAACCCGTTTGGTGATCGATCAGGAGATAGATAGAGGGAGTGTAGGAGGAATAGGGAGGGCTCATAATCTTCCCAGTTTTAGTTCAGATTGTTTGTGTCCAGCTTTCCCAATCCTAAGAGAGAGAGGATCAAATCTAGTCTCCTGCTTGACGTTGTGGTTCTGACCCTTTATTCCCCCCCCCCCCCCCCCCAACCCTTCTTCTTTTTTTGTATCTTAAATTGACTAGTAATCGAAGTTAGACAAGTAAACACAACTTTTTGAATAGAGCCAAGGAAATAAATAATTATGACAAATCTATTTTCAATACTGTAATATCACTTCACTTATTTCCTTGGCTCGTACATGTTGGTAAGTAAATAGAGATCTAATAAATATAAGACATACATACATAACTCTACTCTCATTTCTTTAAGTAGTTACGGCATAGAGCAAAGTGCACCACCCAAGTTTCAATTGGCTCGATATCATATTGGTAACTAGCTAGAGAGATAATAAAGCCAACGAAAATAGGTATCAAGTGAGTTTGTTATGTCTTCTCCTTAGTATATCCCTCCTGAGTGAAGTGATACATTACTTCAAAGCCATACTTCGTAAAATAGGGTGGGCGACTACTTTGGGGAAGGATAGAAAGAAGTTGATCAGTTCAGTACTCAGGTATTATATCGAATAGTTTGGAATTTCATCTAGTATGGAATTTGGTCCAGGAAGGAAGAGATATGGAACTTGCTAGTAAGGGAATATAATCCTTTTGCAGAAAGGGATACGAGAAGTACAAGAATATGTTAGCTCTCCCAAAACAATTGAATCTAGGAGCTTACATTAGAGAGGCGGGTGGTGGGAAATCCCATCCACTTTATTTTGGATGTGTACATTCTCCACAGGATTGGCTGGTGGGGAGGAAGGAATGGATATGAACAAACAAATGTTCGTGTAGGAGAAAACCTACACCACAGTTCACCCTCTCCTTTAATCACTTATCCTAGGCCCACATCCTACCCCTCCTCGTTCACTCCTCCACTTCTAAACTTTCTCAAGTTAAATTTTGATGGACGCTAAAAAGAAAAATAGAGCCAAGTAGGGTATGGAATATTCTTTAGGTACCGCTCAATATTTCCTCTCTATGTATACTCTAGGTTCATGGGAAACAACATCAACAATGTTGTTGAACTAAAAACTTTACAAGAAGGACTGAGGATTGCACAAGCCCAAGGCTACACCAAACTAATCATGGAAGGAAACATGTGTTAATTTGGTAGATCAATGAAAAATTCCAACCATGCAATGAGATTCCTCTTTTCAAGAGGACCATCTTTTACTATTGAAGTGTTCATTTTGAACAAGGGAAAGTGTATTTTTGAATTAAATCCCACATGTGCATATTTGATCAAGTCAGCCCTATAGAAAATCGGTCACCGTTGGAAGGCTATAAATACAAGTGACCTCAACCTCATTTGAATATAATCATGAGACATTATTTTATTCTCTTCTGTGGTTTGACTCACATAGGTCTAAGGCAAGTCCACTAAGATTGGTTGGAACATGTCCGAAATTGCAAGGTATGAAGCTCGCATCTCTATTTTTATGGTTTTAGGTATTAGCTACAAGCATGTCATGGAGAAATTTCAATTGTAGTTACATGAATGTCATGGAGAAATTTTTACCAAAGCATTTCATCTGCATGCATTACACATCTTACCTATGACTGGGACCTAAAGGTTGAATTTTCAACTGACCAAAGTTTTTTACTCATTAACCGTAAAGTTCGGCAGTTGACTACAAATAGTGGCACTTGATTACAAGTCCCATAATTAGGCTTTTGGATTATTTGCATTGTTGGATTCATCTCATGGATATTTCCTAGTTGATTTTGATAAATAGTTTTATGATGAAAGATATGAAGCATTATATTCTCTCTTTGTTGAATCATTCAATGACAATCTAATAAGAAGAATAATTTGAAAGGGTTTTCCCCATAGTGGGTTTTTCCCTCATCTCCAACCAATCATGGTGTCTCTATGTGTGAATGCTTTTCTTTTATTGTTCCTTTATGTTCTACGACATTGATTTTAATTTTGTTATTTCTATATAATTGCATATGTTGTTGAAAAATGTTGTAAAATTGAATAATGATATGATGTTATGGGGTGAATTTAGTATGCAAATGATGAAATGAAATTATCAAAGCAAAGAACAATAAAACCTTAATAAAAATTAACATGGTATCATATTTGGGCTGAGGAAAAGTCATTGAATATCACCCCTATCAAGACACCCTTGCTAGATGCAAGAGAATATGGAGGATACCTAAAATAATTCTAGGATTTGAAGGAAACCGTAGGAAATTTGGCTATTAGGTTTTGATGGATATTATAAGGTTAGGGTTTGGAAGAAACCTTGGTTTATGGAAAATATTTGATATATACAATGTAGAAACCCTAGCATGATCAATGTGAAGATGTTGAAGTACTTGTGATAGATTTGCTAAATCCCTAGATGGGATAGTCTCTATTAGGCCTAGTTGTTGATGAAGTCGGTAAATATATTGAAGGCAACAATGTTATATGGTCAATGTATAGGCATGGCTTTTGAAGGCTGGTTCAAAAGGGAGGTGAGCACCTTTCATTGAAGATATGTACTTTTCGATTTATGGTTCTCCTTTATGTCTTTACTTTAGTTTAGATATGATTGTTGTTTTTATTATTACTTATACTTCCTGCATGTATATTTGAGTATTTGGATGCTTGTAACCTCCTAATGAGTTGCGATAAGTGGATCCTTCTTAAGGCTCATGGCTAGTGCAGGAAGAGAATAACTAGAATTGGAAAAGTTAAAGAGGCACTTGATGAAAAGGTGACAAAGTGATACCGCTACCTATGTAAAACAAGAAGGTGCACAGGTATTTAAATACTACAAGGTATTGGATGGAAATGTAATCCCTAAGGTATGACAAGTATATCACCTTAAAAAATGGCTCATGCGTGCATATGAAAGTAAGTTCGATTCATGATATTTATAATGGGATGATTTACTTGGTAGTGAAAAAGTATCTTACCTTTTATACATGATGAACTTCTTGATCCTATGAAGCTGATTAATATTGATCTTTGATATATTGATATACATGATGTTTGGATAGCATCTAAGATTTTGGATATCTTGATCCCATAAAGAAGGCTAGCACCTTGATGCTATTGATAATGTTTGTAATAATCATGGTAACCTTAATGATGAAAGTATTAAAATAAGATTGATATACATGATCTTCTTGTTATCCTTGGTTAGGTTTTGATAAACTTAATAATTATGTCATATGGTAAAATATTTGGATGAAATAACTTTATATTGTGTTCATGATCTTTGAAGTATGATGAATCACCTGTCTTCTTCCCTAATCATAAGACTTTAATTCTTGATAAAATTTTGATTTTTGGTAATGAAGTAGTCGATGCTCACATGTTATGACAATCATGGATATATTTTTTAGAACTTTATATAGCTAGATTTTATGATCTAACAATTTTTCTGATGCATGACAAGTATTTTGATAGAATGTTTTGAATGATGATGATTGAAGTGACTTTCCTTTCAGAGGGATAATATCTTTATAAAATCCCTTCTCCTATTGTCACTTGCATTAGATGTATATGAGATTATTTATTGTTGAAGTGTGTTTTCTATACATAAATAAACAAATATCTCATATTGTTGGTTTGCAGCAAGTTCTGGACTGAGAAAAGAGATTTTTCCTTAATCTAAGCCTCAATTTTATGGAAGAAATATTAAGGGTTCGGTTATAGCCTCTCAACCACACGGAAGAAATCCTATGGGTGTGGTTATGCCTGTAGGTCACAAATCTAAAGCCTTATGCATTGTTGAAAATAGCAACAAGAAATGTTAAAAATAGAAATGTTATAAGTAGCATTGCTATAAATAGCAGTTCAAGTACCAGTGTTGGACATAGCAACAAGGAATGAAAAATGGAAGTGATAAAAATAGCATTGTTATAAATAGCGTTTCAGGATAGATTCCAATTTTAGTTAGTCCCTAAACCAAAAATTGAGAAGTAAAATTCGAATTTGATCTTAGCAGCTGCTTGTAAAATAATTAATTAATTCATCTTGAGTTAATTAGTTGCAGAAAATCAAACATGAAGTCTATGTGAAGACATGCAAAAGTTATCCCATTGATTGAGGAAGTTATCCCTTGATTAAGGAGATCAAGATGAGTTGTACTTTGAGTTGTAATTAGTTAGCTCAGTTAATTGAGTTAAGTCCAGTTAAATTAGTTCCAACAGTTTGTGGAATTAATTGTTAGTTCAGTTATTTAATGCTTGCATGCATGCAACTAGTGTTCTCCAGATAACTGAATATTCTCTCGTAAATAACTCATGCATGTCGGTTCAGAGAAAGACCCAGTTGAGATTAAAGGAAGGGAAAATGTACTATCATTTGGAGGATTTTTACTATAAAGGAAACTCATCCATGCAAAAGGAATTATATCCTTCAGGTTTGTGCAGATATTTCTGAGCCAAGTGAGTAGTGTGAGGTGGGAATTCACACAAGTGGAAGCACTGGACCCCACGAAAAATTGTGCAAGGAAATAGGAGGCTTGGATTACAAAGGAGAAGGTTGTGAGAACCTTTGACTATCTATGAGCAATATTGTTTGATTGCAGAGAGGGCAGGATAGCTTGAGAGCTCATTCTTTTTGTAACTTGAACAAGATTTCCACTTGTATGATAATACAGAGATTGGGGTTTTAGGCTGAGGCTTTCCCTGGATTATTTCTTCTGTGTTATGTGTGATTGCTTTCTCATTCCTAGTTATATGTGTTTTAATTGATCTAGCTCAAATTGATTAAGCTTCCACAAAGTTTGTTGTAGAAGTAGATCTTGTATTTTGCTTTAGTATATTGCATTATCTGTTGATCTACAGTGGGAATTTCTACATGCATAAAATCAGGAATGCACCAACAATATGACAATCCTTCAAATATGGAGCAGACATCAGAAAGTTCCATGAGCAAGGAAATTTGGATGTTTGGCTTACTATATGTGAACTTATTGACTAAACTTGTGTTTGCAAGTGACAGGGATATGCATATTAGTATGTTATTTCTATTTGATCATTGAAGCTAGTGTATAACATTATTTGATAATAGCTGCAAGGGTTTGACAAAATTTGGATGATTAATATAGATGAGCAACGACATGATGCTTTATAGTTCATAAATATGATTTAAAACATTGACATGATGCTTCATATGCTTTTGGATTATGGACTAATTGAACTCAATGTGATACCAAATTAGGGTTTTGACTTGATATCTAATGTGTTTCCTTGATGACAATGTTATGTGAGCATACTAAATTTCAGTGACTAATATTGGTATTGAATAATGGTTTTGTACTGGCCTCATTTTCCTTGGCACAAAGGTTTAAGTATAAACAAATGTGGTTTAGTATGAAGTAATCTCACAATAAATGGATGGAACCTGCATGACTTATCCTTGGTGTATGCATTTGCATCTAGTGATAGAAATGATTTATATTATGATCATGAGGATTACTTGATGAGTTTTGGTTTGATGTTGCTTGGTAAATGAAAATTCGTTGGCATGACAATAGATGAAGTTGTAACTTGATATTTGGATGTGAGCTCTACCTGTCACCTAGTGAGAATAATTTTTTACAGTGATATTGATGATTTTGATATTAGTTTTGATCTGGCATATAAACTCTGATAAGATGACTTAGTTGATCTCATTGCACAATATTGAATTATGTAAGGTTGAGAATATTGGTCTTGTAAAGTGTTATGTTTGTAGAAAGAATTTTATGAAGCAAGCTCCTCAAGCCTGATATATTTGCATTGACAATTATCTAGTGCAGTTAGGAAGATGTGTTGATCTGAACCTCTACTTCAAGAAGGGTCCAAGGTATGACTTTGATTTTGGTTTTATATGTTGCTGGTCTACTCTTGATAGGTAATGAGCCTCTAATTATCAAAGTAGAATGGAGTTGGCTTCTAAATCTTGAAATAATGTATCATGGCATGATGAATCACTTTCTGACATTTGGAAAAGAAAATATATATCATGAATCTACTGAATAGTTTTTGGAAAGTGGAAATGCAAATCATTTGACACTCCGATTGAATTTCAAGAAGTTATGAAGAGAGATTGTTGAACATGATTTGGAAACTGATATTTGATTGAAGCATTGATGTTTTGTGTGAACACTCATCCGTATATATGTTTTAAATGGAATCTAATTCAATTCATGATTGAGTTTCTTCATACAAATTGAGTTACCTCAAAACACACTTTGAGATATTTTCATGGGGCGATCAATTTTTTGGTCTGAGATATTATTCCTATGATATGTGACTACATGGATGTACTGATGTTGATCAAGATCATGATTAACGATATAAGCACATCTGTGTGCTACCTTAGTATGATATCTTTCATGATATTTTGGATGAGAATTCCATAGCTTTAAGCACAACCGAGATTGAGTACTATGTTGTTAGCATGGCTAGATGTGAGGTAGGATGAAGAAGCTCTTTGAAGAGTTGTTTGACCAGGTTCTAGATATGACAAGAATAGATTGTGATAATAATGAGTGAGATCCGATTGGAAGAGAATCCAGTATATTTTTGGGACTGAAATACCTTCATATATTAAGACAGTACTATTGTACGAGATAATATTAGGATTGGGGTTGCTACCTCCATGAGAGGGAGGTTGAAAAAATTATCCTTTTTGTGATCTATATATATATATATATATATATATATATATATATATATGATATTTGATTTGATGTCCTGTATGAGTATGAGACTGCTTCTATTGAGACATGATGATTACCAAATATGTGCATGATGATATGTTTCTAACCTACAAAGAGCAATATTGATTAAGAACATTAAGTCAACTTTCCCCTTTGTCTGAGCTCCCAAGTTGAGGAATTGAGATGGAGGGCTCATGGGGTTGATATAACTCTTGAAAATAAGTGTGCATGATCCTTACTCTTACAATAGGTCATGTATATCCCCTATTATCACCCATAGGGTGTGTGTGATCCTTGCCTATTCTGATAAGTCAGATATCTCTCCATATCTTTGTTTATGCAAAGTATACCTGAGTTGGCATCATACCCACAAGTTGGGTTTGTTGGGATTGTCCCTCCCCCTCTGGACAACAAGTTGAGGAGGCTTGGGGGTGTGTGATAATTACCTTTGGTAAGTCAGGTATCTCACCCAAGGTTGAATTATGATGCAGGTGTTCTACCACATGAATATTTAGGGT
The DNA here is from genome assembly GCA_031772625.1 of Pinus tabuliformis. NCBI lineage: Eukaryota > Viridiplantae > Streptophyta > Pinopsida > Pinales > Pinaceae > Pinus > Pinus tabuliformis. The sequence continues at coordinate 550,511,410 of CM062804.1, forward strand.
CATTGTTGGGAAGATCAGTGGGCAATAATATGGGTTGAGATGTGGTCCCCTATATCACCTATTGCTCAATATGGGGTTGACGATGTTTAGCTCCCCCATGATATTTTGGGTTGAGATATGTGCTCCCTAATGAGGTTCTAGGTTCAGTTGGGCTCCCTGATGATAATCTCTATGACGTTTCATGGGTAGTAGCATTGGGTTCCCCATTGGAAGTGATTCTAGGTTGAGATGTGCTCCCCGATGTAGTTTCAAGTTGAGATGTGCTCCTTGATATTATTTTGGATTGATAAGTGCTCTCCAACATGATAGAGGGTGCTAGCTCTAGCTCCCCTTCGATAACAAATTCTTCTTCTTTTAGATTGAATAATGTTCAACATATGAGTAGGGATGATCAAGATATAAGTAGGAATAAACAAGATATGAGCAGTAATGACATTTGATGATGAGATACTTGAGATAGGATATGATTTGATGATAATATTCTTACGATGATTATAATATGCAGTTGGAATTTTTCCCTAGCCAAGAGGGAGTGTTAATTTGGAAGCTCAGTGACAAATTCCAACCATGGGATGAGATTCCTCTTTTCGAGAGGACTAATTCTAACTATTGAAGTGCTCAATTCGAACAAAGGAAAGTGTATTTTTGAATTAAATCCCACATGTGCATATTTGATCAGGTTGGCCCTAAAGAAAATTTGTCACCCTTCGAAGGCTATAAATACAAGTGACCACAACCTCATTTGGATATGATCATGAGACATTTCTCTATTATCTTATTTGGTTTGGCTCGCATAAGTCTGAGGCAAGTTCACAGAAATTGGTTGGCACAGGTCCAAAATTCCAAGGTCTGAATCTCGCATCTCTATTTTTAGGATTTTGGGTCTCATCCACAGGCATGCAATGGAGAAATTTCGACTATAGTTACAGACACCTCATGGATAAATTTTGACCAAATCCTTTCAACCACATGCATGACACACCTTCCCTGCAACTGGGACCTAAAGGTTGAATTTTCAGTTAACCAAAGTTTTTCGTTTTTTGACTACAAATTTTGGTAGTTGACTATAGACAGTGACAGTGGATTATAGGTTCCCGAATTATGGCTTTGGATTATTGGCATTTTTGGATTCATCTCTTGTATATTGTCTAGTTGATTTTGTTGTAGTTTTATGATGAAATATATGAAGCATTGTACTCTCTCTTTGTTGAATCATTTAAGGACAATCTAATAAGAAGAATAATTTGAAAGGGTTTTTCCCATAGTGAATTTTTCCTTGGTCTCCAACCAATCCTGGTGTCCCTATGTGTGAATGATTTTCTTCTATTGTTCCTTTATTTTCCACTGCATTGATGATGATGTTATTATTTCTATATAATTTCATAGTTTGTTGAATAATGTTGTAAATCTGAATAATGATATGATGCTATGGGGTGAATTTAATATGCAAATGAGGAAATGCAATTATCAAAGAAAATAACAATATAGCCCTAGGAAAAATTAACAAGGTGCAGTTGGATAACAATGTGATCATCAAATTACTCAATACAAATCCTTTGGAAAAGGTCTCTCTAAGTTGAAGACTTGACAATATCCTAAAATATTCTACCACACCCCTCACTATTATCTGAGTGATCATTCCCACCCATGTTCATAGCATGCCATATAAAATAGCAGGTAATCTAGCTAATGAAGGTTACATTAAGCAACTCACTCTGATTTCCACTCCCTAGAATTCCTTTCCAAACTTCCCTATCAAATAGGAGTACTCAATCTTGGCTCAAAAGGACTAAAATTCCTATACTAGGGTGACAAAGATGAAAAAGGAGGGGGTCATGTTGCTTCCATCCCACCAACTTACACACTAGGGGGACATGTTATCACACCCCCTTATGTATACATTAATTACCATGAAAAAATCGGGGATCGTCATATTGTTCCAACACCTGACATATTCACTAACAAATTCTCATGAGAGCTAGAGGTTAAGAGGTCAAAAATGGTATGAGTAGATATAAAGGTTTGAATGGGATGTGTACTAAGCCATGTGGTGAATCTATCATTTCAATATTTCACACTATGATGAACCTTAATTGGAATTATGGCCTGAGAATATGGATTAAAATTACAATCATGGGATTGGAAAATCATTATTTCACATGGCACTCAACTCCACTTAGGGGAATCCCCTTATAGGTTCTCTTTCACAAGTTTTGAGTCTACTCCTAGGGGATTTGAAGGTAGACATGACTCAGCCTAGCTAGTTCCCTCACCTTCTTTGGTGATTTTACAAACTTTGAGTCATTTGGGATGATGTATTTCGGGTGGTTCCATATGTGTCAACCTATGCTGGAGAAAAAAATTCCTTATAATATTATAGTTGTTCAGTTAAATCATGTCTTCACACTCCCTAGTAAGCCACTGCCAAAATAAAATAGCTCCAGTAGGCTTTCACATGCAATGATGCCTTTTATTTTCACTAACAACACCATAGGATTATTAGTAGCTGAGGACTCCATCTCCTCCAAGGAGTTATGAATTTTGGTCCTGCCAAATCAATTTCTCTCCTCTGTTCCACCTTGGAAAAGTCACAGTCTAGTAGCAAAATACCCTATTCTAGGATATCCTTGACCATAGTATGACAAAACTCTCCATGCCAATTGGCGTCCTCATAGGCTTATCACCATTCAAAGTCTGAGTCAATGGTGGTACAATAATCTTATCTCTGATGACGCCACTAGTTATTCAGAGCTTCAGGTGGCACTTTGTTAATACCTTTGACATGCTCTATTAGCTACCAGCCATCATGTCAAAGAGCAAGGGTAGATTGAGGTTACTATATAGAACATATTGCACTCAAGTTTCTATAGAAAAAAAAGAACAACTATACACAAATGTGCTTGCAAATAAAATATACAAGCTATTATAAATTATTTAAGAGAGAACCTTTGTTCAAAGAATAAAAAATCCCTAACACCAAGAAGTTTACATTCAAATATGGGCACAAACAGAAGAATGGTAATATCCACAAATACTTAAAATTTGTCACTGAATTGAATGAAAGTAAGACATTGAGACTAGCCATGCAATTAACACCAGGTCATGAAGGAAAAACACATTCATAATCTTATAAACATTTGTAGAAAGCTAAGTGTTCACAATATAAATATACGAATAACCCAAACTAGGTAATAAACCCTGAGAATGGGGTATCAATTTCAAAGACTCATAAAAATATAAATTGAACAAACAATATATTTGTACAATACTTAATTTATAGTGAAACCCATGTTTCTTTAGGAAAAACAAAACAACTATAAATTGTCCAATTACTTACAACTTGGGATAAAGTGGTGAGCAACAAATTGTGAAGGAAACAAAATTTACTAAACGTACAACCCAAACTAAGCCATTAATAAAAGCTATATGGCTTAATAGCATGCGACCCTCTCGAAAAACCCTGCATTTGGGCCATGGAGGAAATTGAAAGAGAACCTATAAAGGAGAAGCCATAAATAAGAACCTATTTGGGGAAGTGAAAAAACAACCCAAAAGTGTTAATTTCTTTTCTCCATAAGAGTGCAACTTATTGGACATTGGCTAAACCATCACTCCTCATGTGTTTTGTGACATGTGCTTAACCGCCTCTCGTGGATCTCTTAACTTTGGTGATGTGTTCATTTACTAACACCTATGGTTTTTGTGTAACGACAATCGTGATTCCAACATAACTAAGTGACTCTAAGTGTAACCGAAATTAAAATTGGCACAAATTCATTAAACGCAGAACCATAATAAGACAAGAAACTATAAAGAAGAATAAATACCTTGGGGTTTTTATTTTCTTGTGGGTAGACCTCACCCTAAACAAGGTTAAAAATATTAGAAACAGGCTAATAATTGGAGTGACTCTGAAGGGAATCCTTAAGAAAACAAGAAGGACACTGACTAAAATTACTTGATATGTTGGATGACGAGGGTTTAAACCTGGCTATTGATAGCCAAATACTCTCCAAAACTACTATAAGATACCAGCAAGCAGAGAACTCAACAAAGGGAAAAAATGGAAACTATAAGTTTCCTATAATGAGTTTCAACAAAGTTAGAAGCCGATAGTGATTCACTATAAAACAGAGAAGGAAAGGAATAGTTGCAAGAATAAATCTGGAATTGTATCAATTAGGGTTTGTGACAGGGTAGTAGATCCCTCACCAAACCTAGTCACATAGCAAATGAGCTAATAATGTGATGAGGGCAAAGGAGTTAGTTACCCTAACTTCCCAACAAGCAGCAAGAATCGTCTGATCATAACCCTAAATATCAACGGTGAAATCCATGCCACTTAGCAACAGTCACATCAACCACAAGGACCCCCTCATGCATGACAACTAGAGTGGCGAGAAGCTTCTAAGGTACAGAACATGGTGGGATAATCAAACATTGAAAACATTATAACTTACACCTAAACCATCAAGGGTATGAAGTTAGGCTTTGGTTTTGGCCAAAAATATTAATCGTGATAAATGCAATGTGACCTAACAACCTTAAACTTAATATCAATGTGTGTTCATAGTTAAGTTATAAATTGAATGTTTCAAAAAAAAATCAAATATTAATAAACAATAATTAAATGTAAAAATGTTAACTCTTAAAAACACTAAAAATAAAAATTATTATTATTATTATTTTAATATTGGTAGATGTTACATACATATACATTGGGGTGTTCACAAATAATATATGAACAATGGAGCAGAGTTCTAGAAAATATGAACGGTCTTCATCTCCTTCCACACAAAATTTTCGCGAGGGTTATCCTACACTATGATATAGGAAAGTTTTCCATGCTCTAAATTAAGAACACATAAGCAGTTTTGTATGTATGTATGAGATTAAATTTTCAATTATTTTTAATATTATATATTTTTAAAATTAAAAAATTTGATATTGTGAATATTTTATTTGTTTTTTATTTAATATAATAGTTGTTAAGCATTAAATTATATATGAATAAATATTAAAAAAATAAACAAAACACGTGTAATTTCAAATCGGTTATAATTCCTAAAAGAAAATTATTAAGGAATGCATCCTCATTTTACTCAATACAAGAAATTAATGACAAATAATGGTTAGTCGATTGAATTTTGAAGGGAAAAAATAAATATATAATAATATAGACAAAAATGATTTTATTATTAAATTTAGTTATTATTTATATAAAATTATAAATAATAGTTATTATCTATATAAAATTATTTAATATTTATAATAAAAGTTTTATTAATTAACACTTATAATAATAATATAATAATAAATATATAAATTATATGTTATTTTAAATTACTATATAATATTATATTATAGTTTAGTTTTATTTTATTTTTAGAATATATATATATATATATATATATATTTTGTTTTTTTTGTTACAACTCTCTAACATGTCATAATATCTTAGAGATAGATTTTCAAATGAATAAATTGGTATTTTAGATATAGATTTATTTTATATAATTTATATTTACTTTATATAAGATTATTTATATTTAATTGCATGAGAGAATAAATATTTTGATTATTTTATATATTAATACTCCTATGGATATAAATTAGGTAAAATTATTTATTAATTCACAAATATAATTATAATATTGATTAATTAGTATTAATAAAATAATTATTTACCTATAATTATTTTTAAATCTATATTAATTACATTAAATATAAACATTAAAAAAAATATGTTTTCAAAAATCTAATTTTATTATTATTATTATTATTATTATTATTATAATTTGACATCCCTAGGTTTTAAATTAGTTATTGGACATTTTACTATTAAGGACAAAGTAAATTTTTATTAATTAGATATTGTGTTGGTGGCAATAGTAAAAAGTAATTGAGTTATTTAAAAAAAACATTGTCTTTATTGAAGATACGAGAAATTGCGGATGGACCTCAGTAACTCTCTTTTCACTAAACAGTTATCAGTTAGAAGCAGTTATTTCCTTGCCTCCTCTTTCCTCGAGAAAAAGGAGGGAGGGGTTGACAAAAACAAGGAGGAGGGTTCCTTGAGCTGAACAAAGATTTAGTGGGAAAACCTCCAGAAAATATGGAAAAACCTCCAAAAATATCTTTCTTAGTGGAAGGAAAGTGTTTTCAGGTTGGACTTGGGGTCTTGAGGCTAGGACAAACTAACTGTCGCCTTAGAAGTTGTTGTGAAGGAATTGAGGAGCTTGCGAGCTTGCGGGGAGAAGGTTGGACATGATAGCGAACTTCTCATTGGAAGGGTAGAGAGGTTTCATCTGTGAATTTTTGACTTTCCATTATCAGATAAGTGTTTTAAGTATACGTATATAAGTTGCATTTCTTTCTTATTATTAGAGACCAATAAATAAATAGACAGAAAAGGATATCCACTCTAATAAGCTTGATGTTAGTGATATGTGAATGAAATTTCTTTCTAGTGTTTGAAAACAGTAAGAAATAATAGCTAACTTTGTTCACTATAGGACATATGAATGGAAAGAAAAGAATAGTAAATGAACATTTCTAATGTATTTCCTTTTTGTATTTATATCTGGTTATATAAGACATATAGATGGAAAAAAAAAATAGTAAATGAACATTTCTAATGTATTTCTTTTTTTATTTTATATCTGGTTATTTGGAAATAGTAAGGAACAAATAGCTAACTATATGCATTGTAATGAGTAATACATAGATAGAAAGAGAAAGAAACCAACATTATTCGTTTGTGTTCTTTTTATATAAACCTGAGAGTTTTAATAATTACAAGAAACTAGAAATTACAAGATTTGGGATGATGACTAAAATCATACCGAAAAAAGGAACTATACAAGTATTTTATTTCTGGAATAAACAAACTAATTGAATAACACGTTAATCTCCGGGTGTAAATAATAAAACTACCCGATTAAGTCTTCCGGGCCAATAGCTAGGTCAACCTGGTTGATCGTTCTAGTGTGAACTAACTACTGGAATACTAATTATAATCTAGGAATTTTCTTTTAGAATAAAGAGAAAATGTATACTTCACACAATGCATATCGACAAACCTCTTTAAGAGTAATGATGTAACATTTAAGTCAAAATTTACATTACAACTAATAACGAGAATAAGTAAGAACTATTAAATAGTTATCGTTTCACTTAACCAGTGACTCTGATAGAAATAATTCATTAAATCATACCAAAAAAATGGGACTCCTTGATGGAAGTCATAATATGTTGAGTTGAAACAAAGAAAAATGGTTTGGTACCCTACAGGGCCCGAATCAGCTTAAGTTTCTTGGATATACATGTTATTAAATATAATAATGAAAGATCATTTACTAATAACCTGTTGTTATATAATACTAGCAAGGTATCTCTCAGACTGTTTAGGACGGTACAGGTGCGGAACCACTCTCAAGTTTGGGTGGAGATTCACCCTTGAGTTCAAGAAAAATTAGGTACTGAAATTAAAACGTCCTCAGAATAGGTCAACATACTTACTGAATAGGTTAATATTTTAATGAGTTACATAGACGCTCAACAAGAGGGTGACCAGTTACAAGTAAATGGGTAAACTGAAAGAAACAATGAAAAAATATTCTAATAAATTACGAGAAGAAAGAAAAATGAGCTCAGATTGTTAAACGCACAGTTCACAAAAAAGACCATGTCAAAACCTAGAACAATCAAGGCAGAGCATTAATATGCCTAAAATAAGCAACCAGACATACATATAAATCCAACGTTGATAGAATTTCCAAAGACCATTACCATTTAAAATGAAATAACATTGTTATAATTCAAACCAGGCCAACGGCCTCGGAACTTCAAAAGGAAACAATATTGTTAATTAACACTATCATAATATAGACCAGACAGGGGCCTCGTGACTCAAATTGAAATAATACAGTTACAACACAAATTGGGTTGAGGGCCTGACTTAAAGGAAGATATGGTTCCAATTAGGTAGGCCATAGCCTCAACCCTTCAAAAACACATTTTCTTAGGCAACCCACATACTTCATGTAAATACACTTAAATAGGCAAGTCATGCTAAACCCAGAAGAAACCAAGGGTTGTGCAAAATTCAACCCAGAGGTGAAAGGGAAATATAGCTGAGTAGTTCCTCAACAAGAATCTTGTTGGAAAAATTTACCCTGCCAACGTGTTGTTCAAGCTACAAATGGAACAACGACTCTATTAGCATATCATCATTACGAAGAAATGAAGATAGAATTGTAAACAATAAATTCTTAATTATTTAATCTGCCTGAAGGCTCAGCTGAGACTTCCAAGGAAGAAAGGTTTTTTGATGTAGGAGCATCTAGGCCTAGCCAACAATGTGATGGTGTGGTCACATGTTGTGGCTAATGAAAGTTTGGAGGAAGACTTGGTTGTTTAATTTGTATTAATTTCAAAATAAATGTAAGTAGTTAATTATTGCCTAATTTTGAACTGAATTGGGAATAAATGGCAAAGTGATCCTCCCTGTGTGGAGATCAAGCCAAGCAGTTAGAATGATTAGTTAGAGTAGGATTTTATTTCTTCAAATATAGTGAATTCCTTCATTTGTGGAAGGAAATTGTTAGATCAAGCATATATGTGTTCCTTTCTTTTCTTAAAAAAAGGTGAGACAGAGAGGAGAAGATTGAGAGTATTGTAAGCCTATGGGCAGCGTAGGAGAAAGAGGCCATTAATTAGAAGAATCAGGCCAGAGAAGGAAGAGAGCCTCAAAATGTAGTTTTGTATTTATGTTTGTATACAGAGAATTGATTTTGAGTGTGGAACTGTGTAATTGATGCATTTTTGTGTTCTGTCATATATGTATGCATAGATAGCTAAAATCCCAATTGCAGACATATTAATTGACCATCGATCACTGTAGGATCGATGGCGGTCCATTGATGAATGAGCGTATGTATTATAGAGTTGTCATATTTGTATAGATAGAGTTTGGTGGAAAAATTGTGTTTTAACACAGAAAAACATCAAAAACAAGCGAAGTCAAGTTAAGAAGGCGTAGAGGACAGGAGTGCTCAGTGGTCATTGGATCTCATAGATCAACAGTTTAGATCAAATCAGAGCGCCGAGCATTGATACATCGCATCGGCAGAAGTGTGACATCGGAATCGGGTCTTATAACCTTGCGATCGTCGATAGCCGATTAAGCGAGGATCATCGGATCGAAATCGAGATCGACGGCCTTGATTTCATTCGACAATCGCAATCAGAGGAAGTAGGAACTGGGGAATAGGGGAAAGCGATACGTCGATGAGCGATAATGTGATATCGTGATAGTGATAAATCGGCAAATCAGAATTGGGCTTATCAGAGTAGCGCAGCGGGAAAGGTATGGGAATTGGCAGACTCGATAAATTTATAGAGGCATTTGAATAATATTTGAGATCTGAGCCATTGCTTCCGAAGCGGGGTTTCTGTTTAATTGTATATATTTCGATGTTATGGTCTACGATCATTGCGATAGCGATATCACGATAGACCAAAGGGAGGGGCGATGAGTGGACCCGATAGAATTATAAATTCGAGTATAATGTATTTAAGGTCCAGACAAAGGTTTCAAACAGGTTTTTTCAGGCATTCCCATGTATTTCCCGTGTTCTATGTATTTTGATAAAAGGTATGGTCCCGGGGGTTTTAAACGTATAAAACACTTCCGATATGCATATGTGTGGGCATGAAGCTTTAAAGGGCCATTAAGGGGAAAATGAGTCCCGATAAGGTATATTGGTTGTGGCAGCCTTAAGGTTGCGTCATTTTTGGTATCAGAGCAGGTTAAGGAATGAAATTTCCTATGAGAAGGATACCTTGATTATGAAGATTTATGACTACATAGGTATGAAAGTAGCAGTAGTTGAATGTATGCAATTTTGGCACCAGATTACAACAATGAGAGTGTAGAAGAACTTTTGGGAAGTTCTTAGAGATTGCAGCAGAACCTTATTCCAACTAAGGCTTGGAATAGATAGGGACAGAGGAGTCCTTAAGAGAAGTGAGTGGAGAAACCAAAGAGAGAGAGAGAGAGAGAGCAAGAGTGCTCAATGAAAGTTCTAAAGAAAGAGGACTTGGAGACCAGGCAGAGGAGAAGCTTGGTGAAAAGATCAACTTAGAAGGAAGTTGATTGGTTGCAGGTTTAGAAACTCACACAAAAGAGAAGATAGCTATGGAAAGTCATATGGAAGGTGCAGAATAAGGCTACAAGATGGAGGAGAAGAGTGCTCAAACAATCCATAAGGAATGGATGAGTCAAGTAGAGCTTGACTAGGAAATTGTTGAAATAAGAAAAGAACTCGATGTGTTAGAAATGTTGCTAGAGGAGAACCAAAGACAAGGTTGGATCTTGAAGAGGAAGCCAGTGAAGTGGCCTAATTTATGGAGAAGGCTGCAACAAGAACAGGTAAAGTGGTTAATGAAAAACCTCAGAGAAGGAGAGGCAAAAATGGAAATTTCCATTTGTAGACCAGAACAAGGTGAAACATTGGGTGAAGAGGATGGTGGGAGATCAGCTAAAGATCTCATGAACTATTGGAATAGTTCAAAACAATTAGAAGATATGATGACAAGGGAAGTAGATGAGGCAACGAAGCCTTGTGATTTTAATTCTCATAATTTGTGTATGTTTTCAGGATATGCAGAGGATGATGGATAGTCTGGTGAAACTATCACAAACAGGAATGAAGCGCTTGAGGTGAAGTATGATGGAGAATGTCTTTTAGAGGAAGCAGGTGCTGATTTATTATAGCAGAAAGAGTTCATAGATGAAATTATGTTTGGTGTGAGACATTCAGATAAAGTTGATGTGGACCAGAAGTCTAATGAAAATTCCATAGTCGTATTCCAAGGAGGTAAACAAATGAATTTGTTTAATGAAATTGATGAAAGAAGTTTATAATATGATAGTGCAGAAAACAGGATAACTCGGGAGGATTGCCAGGAAAATGATGAAGCTAAGAATGGAAATTGTGATGAACAGTTGGAGAGATTTCACATGGAATTAGAATTTTTAGAAAGATTGCTTAAGGAACCTGAAGGAGAAATGAAGCTTTCAGAACCTGATGAAGAAAAGGATATGGTTACTATGCCTGATAAGGATGAACTGTCTCTAACATTTATAGAGTTAAGTAAATGTTTAGACTCTTTAGTTAATGATGTGATTGCAGGTGTGAAAGACAGCATTAATAAATATGATGCTGAAATCAAAGAAATTGAGCAGAGGTTATTTGAAGGTGAGATGAAGGATCAGGAACAACAAGGAAGTTATGTCCATAGAGACATGAAGGAGACAGAAGTATTAATTCAGCAAGATAAATATAGAAGAAACCAGCAATTCAAAAGGGATGATCATCTACATGAGAGTGAATTTGAGGAAGGCATTAGATTCCAGAAGTATAGCAATTGACATTAGAATGAAGAACAAGAGGCTAGTCTAATAGTACAAAGGAAGACAATTGAAGACTGAAGATACAGATGGAGGACAAAGAAAAGAGTCAAGTGTAAGCTATTGCAACAGAGGTCGAATGGCAAGCTGATAAACGAGTTCAGGGAACTTAAACAAATTCATATTGATTTGTTAGAGAAGGAGAGACTCAAAGGAATGGAGTCATAGCAAGAAGGGTCTACTAAAATCCAAAAGATCTATGATGGAGGATTGGTGCTTGAAGCATCAAAAGAAGATGAAAGGTATTGTATTTTGAAAATTGAAAGTTGTTGTGTGTTTGCAGGTCATATAGACTTGAGGGAAGATAAGTAGTTATTGGAAACTATTATATTAACAGGTGAAGAGATGACTACTCACAGTCATATGCAGAATAAAGAGAAAAGTTACATTCAAGTGAAGGAAGATGTCCAGTCAGATGACATCCAAGGGATAAGTCAAAAGGAGGATGGCAAAGGAATTATTGAGATCAAAGGAATGTTTGGAAGGGAAGAGATCCATTCATATGAACATAGAAAAAAGAGTTTTCTTAGGAAAACTGGTGAAGCTAATACAACCCAAATGGAGAATCTTATGGTGTATTTAGGAAGTGGAAGTCAACTGGAAGAATTGATGATGAAATTATTTGAGGAGACCTTGGTGTCTCATAGTTTTGAAACTAATATGTTGTGTGTAAATGCAGGATACACTGAAGTAAGACAATTGATTGATGTTGTCATAAGGGAAAGGAAAAGCAAAGATATGGTGTTTCAGAAGCTAGAGGAAGTAAATTCACATAATATTGTGATGTAGAGGAAAAGGCAGCTGTTAAACATAGTTGTAGTGAATTATGCAGATATTGGACAACTATTGAAGACTGAAGCCAAAGGAGAGCAGCTACTGAAAGTTGATATAGAAGACTTTGTAGATGTTAAACAGTTATTGAGGATCATTGACCTTGAAGAAAGCCAGAGTAAAGAAGGATTAAAGACAAATATTGCAGACAATGCAGTTAGTGAAGATCGTGCAGAGCTTTTGGGAGAAATTCCAAATGAGATGGCAGATTTGTGGCATGAGTCAAGTCTTTTGGAGAAGAGGCAAGAAAGCCAAAGAATAAGTGATCAAATTGTACAACTAGAATTACATGAGAACAAAGCTGTCATGGATAACAAATATGAGAAATAAGTTGTCAGAATTGTTGGCATAATGAGGAAGAAAGGTAAAGTATTTGTGTTTAATGAATTGATTAACTCTGATGAAGATTTATATGCAGGAACAAGGCAATGTGAAGTCAATTTGAACCAAGGAGTTGATTCTGAAGATCATATTGAATTAATGAAGGGTGAGATCAGAATGTCTCAGAAAGATGGAATGATGTTGAATTTATAGTATGGGAGTGTTGAACTGGAAATGAATTCAAGAGATGATAGTAACAGAATTACTATTATACTACAGGGATTTATTGATGAAGAAGAGGCTGTAGACGAATATAATTCCATAATCCTTAAAAGTGCATAAATGAATTTACTGGAAGAAGAAATATTCCAAGTACCTAACCAAGCAGGAAAAATTCTAATTTTTCAAGAAATTTGTAGAATTGCAGGTATACTGGAATTTGAAGTAAGAAGTAGTGAGTCGTGAATGAGAAACTAGAAGAAGGAACTGGAATTGTTGCAGGAGATCAATGGAGAAGGTATTGGCATAGATATTATGATGTTTTATTCAAGAACACAATCAGTTGCAGGAGAATAGTATTCAACATGTGAGAAGTGAGGTGGACAAAGAATTGGAAGAGTTGTGGAGACTCATACAGCAACATTCCAATAAAACAAATAAAGGACAAAAGAAGAAAGGAAGATTGGCTGGAAAGAATGGTACAGGTGAAGGAAATGGAAACCTACAAATTAAGATGTGGGAGCCTACCATAAACTGTAATGATGATCAAACAGTAGTAACACTACTACATGTAGGGGGGTTTTAAGACAATATTTGAGTCAATTGTCTTAACTTAAGACAAAAAGAAACTTGTGTATTGTCTCAAATATTGTCTCTAAGCGAGTGTGGAAAAATATAATGTCTCAAAAATTTGTCTCTATAAAGACAATATAGAACACATATTATTATTGTCTCTATAAAAACAAGAATTATTGTCTATTAAGAGACAATTTCATTTGTCTCTCTAGAGACAATTTCATTTGTCTCTCTAGAGACAACTTCATTTGTGTCTCTTTAGAGACAATTACATTTTTGTCTTTTTAGAGACAATAGCTGAGATTAAAAACATATTGTCTCTATAGAGACTATATGTCCATAATTCAAACTATTATCTCTCTAGAGACAATACAAAAAATTATTTAAAAAATAAATAAATAAAATCATTTTGAATGTTCTTTCAAAGTAGTTTCACATTCAAAGTTCACAAATAGTACTCATGTATGAGAGAAACCACCACAGAAATTCATGTTTGATAGAAACCAGCGCATATGGGTTATTAATATTACCTTTGTTTAGCAAGAGGGGATTCAGTTCATTACTAAATTTACGCCCAAGTTTTACTACTTCAAATGGGAGTTAGAAGTTTGGATTTAAGATGCTACCTTAGCTTTGATAAGTGTTCCATCTCCCAGTTTTACTATAGTTAAAGAAGAATCTGTAGACTGTTGAATGGAAACGACTTTAGATTTATACAATGCGAATCTTTATGCAGAAATCAATGGAGAGCCTAATTAATGAAATGGTGATACCTTTATGTCTTCGACAAACAACATACCCATAAGAATACCTAGGCAAGCTTGATAGCCACAGTTATCAACTATGTAAACCAGTTTCAGAGTTAAAATAAATCCCCAGACATAGCTAGAATTTTCAGAGAAAGTTTTAACAAGCCATAATATATTACAAGCAACAATCATCGCAACTAGCATTTCCCCCAACAATACACAATGAAAGGCACTTGAGCATTCTTGAAATATTTGAAGAGTACAAAAATCTCTTATGCAAAATGTGCAAGAGTATATAATGGAAAAAATTGTCTTAGCATATAAAAATAGCTCTGTAATGGAGTTGAACTAAGATAGCTTAGCCAACTCCACCGATGAAAACATCTACACAGTACCCAAATCACATATAGAGAGATGCGATAATGCTATTCTAAGCCCCAAATACAAATCAGAATTAAATGTTCAGAACTCAAGAGCAAACTCCAATGATACAAAACTAATTGAATCTGCCAATCCCTAAATATGCAAAAGCATCTTAACAAAGCTATTCAAAAGCATCATCATCGTCTTCTAGAAGGAGTTGGGTTGTAGCTACTACAAGTTCTGCCTCGTACCTGACAACATAAAAGATTGTAAGCCAAAGTTTCAATCTTTTAGAAATGGAACAAATTATTTCAATAAAAGTTAACAAAAAATAATAAGAAAATAGCATTCTACTTACTGCTGCTGGGTTGCAAGGTCTATTTGAACCTCAGGAGGAGCAAGAGCAGGTGACTCCACAAAATCAAGGTTTGGATCCCTATAAAAATAACCCATTATAGAATCAATGCAATTTTTTTAATATAACATTCATATTAGGGAGCATCAGAAACTAGATTAAAGGCTCACCCTAAGAGCTTCCATGCCAAGTACAGGAATGGCTTCTCAAAGTTGTAGTTACTTTTTGCAGATATCTCATAGTACTGAAGATTCTTCTTTCTATGAAAAGTAACTTGCTTAGCTTTCACTTGCCTATTCTTCACATCAACCTTGTTTCCACAAAGAACAATAGGAATGTTCTCACACACCCTGAAATTCACAAAGATATTTAGCTAATCGGTTCAGGCAGTTGTGCCACCACACAATTAAGGAACCTTCATTTCTACTTAGAGATCCAACCCCTCTGCAAAAGAGATACCTGCAAAGATCTTTGTGCCACGTTGGGACATTCTTGTAAGTCAATCATGCAGTAACATCAAACATGATAACTTCACATTGCCCATGAATACTGCAACAAACAAAATCCCAATCAGTAAATAAGAAGGAAACAAATAAATAGAAGTGGAAAAACACGGAACCCTCACCAATTCAATCAGGAAAATGCCAACAGAAACAGGAAAAGCAAACCAATATTGATCAAAACAACCAATAACAGAGTCTGTCTATAAATTCAAAATTAAACTAAATTAAAATTCAAATAAATATAAGTGGAAAAATACAGAACCCTCGCCAATTCAACGAGGAAAATGCCAACAGAAGCAGGAAAAGCAAACCAGTATTGATCAAAACAACCAATAACACAGTCTGTCTATAAATTCAAAATTAAATTGAAGTAAAATTCAAAATAAAGAGACATAAACGAGTAAAACAGAGTGTTGTTAAAAAGGAACCAAAAAGGGCTCATAGTTGCTCCATTGTCATTGATATTGAGGTTAAAAGGTGTTGCTACATAGCCCACACTACATACATATCAACACAGGAAAATAGAATTGATACGTCAAAAGTTCTCTTGGGATCGATCCAAGTTTAAATCCATGTAGGACCTTTTTAAACAAAAAGTTGAAAAGGCACCCAAAAAGCTCAAATGTACAGTGCCCCAATCAACAGGTGTCTACTACAACTGCAGAGGATGACAAAAAACACTACTTTCGTAAAGTCCCAGGAGACTTGATTTCAAGTGAAAATCAAAATCAGTCTGGAAAAATACAAAAATGGGAAAATAATCAAACTAATTATTGACGTACCTTAACCACATTTTGTCATTAAACCTTACCTGACTGAGCTATAAAGTTGGGTCAGCATTTCATCCTTGGCTTTCTCAACTTGACAAAGCACCACAGCCTGCAAATCATCAAATCATCAATTCAAGTATCATGGACTGAATAAACACTGAGATTCTGTATGGTTGTATTGTGTGCTCATCCACATGGATGTCTTACTTTGGGAACATTTGCAGCAAGAGGCCAGAGGTCCCAATCCTGTGAAGAGCAATCTGCGTATGCCTAATTGATGTAGTGTCTGCGCCAATTGACATATAAAAGATTTGTGAGTGTATATTTCCACGGCCACTGGTCATGCTGATATAAAAGTTTTTGGATATATATTGTGCGCCAGTTTATTGATTTTCTAATGGTGTCACCACCCTTTATCACAGACTCAAGTAAAACATGCTGATATAAAAAAAAAATGGATATATATTGTGTGCCAATTTATTGATTTTCTAATGGTGTCACAACCCTTTATCATTTATCACAGACTCAAGTAAAACATGCTAATATAAAAGTTTTTGGATATATATTGTGTGCCAGTTTATTGATTTACAAATGGTGTCACCACCCTTTATCACAGACTCAAGTAAAACATACTGATATAAAAGTTTTTGAATATATATTGTGTACCAGTTTATTGATTTTCTAATGGTCTCACCACCCTTTATCAGAGACTCAAGTAAAATATGAGCCCCTTCATCACAGACTCAAGTAAAGCATGAGCCCCTTTACTTGAGTGCATGATGAGTGATGAGACCACTACTCGAAACCTAGAACATCAAGAACATTAGTAAACTTGGGCACAACATATATCCAAAAAATAGTCTCAAATTTAAGCTTCAGGAAAACTCACCGTGAGTTGTTGGCGCAATGTTGAAATAAGATAGTCTATGAAATCATCGGGAGCATATTGCCAGGAATCAGCCTCCACAGGGAGCAAATAATTGTTGATGTAGTCGTTGCTTCCGATGGACATTAAATAGATGGATTCACTAAAGAATTTCTCCGCTTTGGCATGCCCGATTTTATTGGAAATGGACATCTTGGTCCCTTGAAACAACTCTATTTGGCTCCACAAACAGAGTCATTGAATCTACGTGAGCATACAGTCAATAGGTGAGAAAATGAAATTAACCAAAAAAAAAAAAACCAGAGGAGCGAGTAATGTTGAGTAGTTATTACAAAAAGATATCCTGTTTCGTTTAGAATGCCTCCGCCACCCGAAGCATAGTTGACACCTTGTATCAACACGGTGTTGTCATCAGTGGATGGATCCAGGATCAGCGCCAGGATTGGCAAACTTGTTTTCTCAGCTGCAATATTAGCAACACCCAATCAAATCAATACCTCCAAAATGCCCAATATACAAATAAATATTCACAAGGTGAAACAAGTTGAATTATGGAAGGGGGATGTAAGAAATACCAACTATATCACAAATGGTTCAGCCATTGGTTTATCTGCCGGTAGGCATTCCGTTACCATAATCAATGTCATACCATGGATAATTGGACTTGGCTAAACTCTGTGGCAGGTGATTGTTGTTTCCAGCATCTGACAAAGAGTCCCCGAATATAAAGGATACAGGCTTTATCTCTCTTTCTGCTTCACCTGTGACAACGTTTAACGCCACCACCATCGTGATTGCCATGAAACATGTACTCACTGCCTCAATCACAAGCCTCTCCATTGCTCCCCTCATATACTCAAAATGCTCTGTTGCAATTGTTGTTGTGTTCGAATTACACGTCGCGATCCTCTGGTATTTATAATAAAAGGTGGTGATTTTAGTATTGTTGTCTGATACATAGAGTCAAGTATGAATATGACAAGCAATAGATGAAAAGTGGAGGAGGAAGTATTAGAATGAATAATCGTTAAGGTGTACTATTCAGAACAGCTTCCACATAACCACGGACTTGCATGCAGAGGGTGGCGGAGTAGTCTTCATGAACTGCTGATATTTTTTACATCGCGGGAAATCATCCCCACCACCTTCCTTATTCCATGTCATATGGACAGGAGGTATAATTGTGTTTGCCACCTCAGATTGCCAATCTTTACGTAATGATCCACTACCAAAGGCTTTCTCTACCTCTATAACAGCCCGCACCAAGGCTGACGAAGCAGACACATCAGATGGGATTTCCATATGTACTACAGAGAGGGACAAAGAAAGTACTGGAGACAGCTCGTCCTAAAAAAGAATGACACACGTAGCTCAGAAAGTTAGGAGGATAATAAAAGCTACAGGAAATATAGAGGGATTAGATATACGGATAGATATGGAAATGGTAGTGAGAAAATCCTATCAGATTCGGTTAAGTGGAAATTTTTGAAAGTTGAATATTTTCAAGGAAGTAGGTACAACCTTACGCATTGATGAGATATATATATGTGCGAGGGTATAAAAACCGATAGAGCTAATTAAAAATTTAAAATTAGCTGATGAAAGAGATCACGTCATAGCCAAAATGATGGTTAAGAAAGTCATTCGGAACGTGCCAACCCATGTGTCACGAGTACCAAAACATGAAAACTCGAGTCCATACCATTCCAGAGAATTCCAGAGCAAGGAGTTGTAAAACTAAAACCTTACTGGAAATTAACCCCAGAAAAACCAGGGGACCTGCAAACCTAAGGACCCATCTAGAACCCTGAACCTAAGAGTTGTCCAAGTGAAATGAAAATGGAAAAGCCTTAGACTGTAGCAGGAAATATGATGAAAAAAAATACCATAGTATCATGGAAATCAGGAACAATCAGGACAGTAGCATATACATCTATAGCATATATACCAGGAATTCCCTATTCTATAGTGAGCATCTGTGTATGGCCGGGAAATAATGAAATGGTTTGTAAATATTGTGCATGGGAATTTTGAAACAAAGATCTCCTTAAATATCAAGTAAGAACTCTATAATAGTAATTCTAACCGAGAAAAAAGCATTTCAGCTTTACCATATCAATTGCAAGGAGTAAGGAACCACTCAGACTGAAACTAAAAAACCACAGAGAGGATATGGAAAAAACTGAAATATAGTAGCACAACTCATCAGATACAGGAAGGAGAACTGATACCATACCTCTGTGCTTCACGCGAGACCTTCATTGCAAAAAAGAGAAGCCTAAACCATCAATACCGCCTGTAAATCCAAACCCAACGAAGAATGCTCCTCTTCAACAGGAAATCTCAGAACTGAAATAAGACTAATACTCACTTAAACGGGGAAATAAGGTTATCAAATACCCATCCGAAGCAGAATTAAGATGACCAGAACCATACTTTCTCCTGATATACTCCAAAGAGTAAGACAGAAAGAAAAGGTTCAGTCCATGCTAAACATGGACGAGAAAAGAAACCCGCTCAGGATGATGAGAAGAGGATTAAAACCGGCAGGCATCTATAATCATGGAGACTCAAATCTATGGTCATGGATGCGAGTAAGGAAAAAGGTGAAAGTTCAATGAATGAAATGAAAATGTGAGAAAGTCCTGCAATTGTCAGGCCATAACTAGTATGCGAGGCGCCAAAAAAGATCTAACCAATTTAGAATCATACCATGCGCCAGGCAAAACAGAAAGGGAAAGGCCATATGCCAGACTAAAGATGGCCACGTGCAGCTACAAGGATAAAAACTGAGATCCACTCGTCTAGATAGGAAACATTAATGGTAGACTAACTAGACCAAAATGACGTTATGAATCATGAAGACATCTTACCTGAAAAACGAAAGACACGCGTAGGGTAGCTGGATATAGGGAATGCCACACTCAAAGACATGGATCATAGCCACAAATCAAATACAGAGAGATATTCCGCATTCAAAGCCACGCGCCGAGAGATGGTTCAAGGCATAAGGCCTCGCACAGAGCAGCAGAGTTCTCATGTTGTTCTTTAACTTCCATTTTCACTCAAACAACTTTATCCATCGCTGCGAGCCACTGAAATCCTACAAATGAAGTCATAGAATTAGACAATGTGAATCTTTATTACAATATCTCCCACTTCCAAAACTCGCTTCAGTTAGTATTGGAGCTTTGTGAAAATTTCTTTAAATAGTCACAAATTAGCGCTCAGAAATAGAAAACTAGGTTTCCTTAGAGAAATCTTGGAATAGGGCTCAATATTAATATAAAAATATCCTTGGACTACCAATGAAATTACCTCAAAAAATAGTGAAGATTCCTTGATTATGCCAGTGAGTTTAGCCACAATAGAATCTAAAATTATTCCATAGAGGTGATTCAAATTAGGCCTCAAAATAGGTAAAAAAAACTCCACAAAAAACCTCAAGTATACTCCTCAGAAAATCCACAATATCTTTAGATCAATCTTAATAGCTCATAATGAAATTCATCCTCATCCATAGGTGAATGTGACTATTCCTCACCTACTAGAGTAGAGATAATTCTAGGATTGGATAAAATTTCAATGCACTCCAAGGAGATGTCAAGCTCAAATATAAAGTGGAGAAAGCTTCTAGAGGGGTGAACATCATCCTAACACATGGCGCCGACATAGACAAAATGAAACTCGAATTTTTAAATTTTGGAGCCAAAAATATCATCCTTAAAAGCTGACATGGGATTCAATGTATTTAATCAATAATCCCTTTACAAAGTCTGTTATGAAACCAGCTCAATAAAAGATAGAAAAGATAGATCAACGCCTTAGAATTCAGCCTCTTCGAGGGGGCAACCTCCTTTACATTACATAAATGAACAATTCTTGGATGATACAAATGACAAAACCTCCCTTCTATATATAGGAGTCTAAGGAGTCACAATATAATCCAACCGACCTAACAATAATAATATAAAGCCACAAAAATAACAATAGAGGGATTCTATGGGGCACAGTAATAACAATATGGGGGCAATAGGGGCACAACAATATTAATAAGGGGTATAACTACAATAGTAATGGGGTAATCACTAGTATTATAGGGACCCAACATGCCCCTCTCCTTCAAAAAAGTGTTGTCCTCAATGCTTGAGTAGTTCTGGATACTTCTGCATAAAATTCTCATCCTCCCATGTGGAATCTTCAGCGGATAAGTTCTTCCACTTGATAAGATACTCTGAAATTGATCGATTTCGTAGCTGTCGAGTTCTTGTTTCTGTGACTGCTTCTGGTTCCAATATAATTTTTCCTTCCTCGTCAAGTTCTGGCAATATTGTTTGAACTGGGAGCTTGTCGCCTATAACCTTCTTTAAACATGAAACATGGAAAACTGGGTGCAATCGAGAAGTTGCAGGAAGCTCCAATGTGTATGCCATAGTACCAATCTTTTGCAACACCTTGTACGGACCATAATACTTTGGTGATAATTTATTATCCTTCTTAGCTTGCTTGAGGGACATTTGCTTATATGGTTGTAGCCGTAGGAATACCCAATCACCTACATCAAAACTTCTTTCACTACGATGTTGATCTGCCTGTTGTTTCATTCTATTCTGTGCCAACACGAGGTTATCCTTTAAGAGTTGGAGGACTTGTTGTTGATTTTCGATGTGATGTTCCACTGCCTGAACCTTAGAATTTTCTCTTAAATATGATGTGATGGATGGTGGTTGATACCCATAAAGTTCCATAAATGGGGTCATTTTTGTTGCTGTATGGAAGGAAGTGTTATACCACCATTCAGCCAAAGGCAACCATTTGACCCATTGTGTTTTTTTATCAGATACAAAGCAACGAAGATATCCTTCCAAACATTTGTTTACTATCTCAGTTTGCCCATCAGATTGAGGATGATAAGATGAGCTATGAGCTAACTGAGTACCAAGACAAGAAAATAATTCTGTCCAAAAATTTCCAGTGAAAATGGGATCTCTGTCACTTACAATAATCTTTGGGTTTCCATGTAGCTTTTGAATTGTTTCCATAAATGCAGTAGAAACTGTACTAGCTTTAAATGGATGTGATAATGCACAAAAGTGTGCATACTTGGTAAGTCTGTCAACTACCACCATGATGACACTCTTTCCCTCAGACTTTGGTAAACCTGTGATAAAATCCATTGAAACCTCCTCCCAACGTTGGCTTGGAATGGATAAAGGTTGTAATAGACCTAGTGTCTTAATTGTTTCAACTTTATTTTGTTGGCAAACCAAACATTCTGCCACAAACTTTTGAATATCTGATTTAAGGCCATCCCAAAAAAATTCATTCTTAACCCTGTGGTAAGTTTTTAAAAATCCTTAGTGCCCTCCTAAGGGAGAAGTGTGCAATTCCATAAGAATATTTTGTTTTAGCTGGGAATTCTTATAGAGGTATAAGCGATCTTTGTACCATAACGAATCATTTTGCTAGCTAAATGTATCAGACATACTGGAATCTTATTGTAACTTTCGAATAAGTGCCCACACTTCTTCGTCATTCTTCCATTCCTCCCTTGCTTCGTTTATCCAATCTAGACTACAACAAAACCAGCGATTTGCGCCAGATTTAGCGCCAGATTTTAGTGCATTTTTTTTGTAATTGTGATGAGCAACCTGGCGCTAAATCTGGCTCTATTGTACAATTTTTAAAGCATCCTTTTTTGCACCTGATTTTGCATCCTTTTTCACGCTAGATTTTGCATCATTTTTTACACCAAACTATGCATCATTTTTTGCGTCAAATTTTGAACCAAGATTTGCATCTTATTTTATGACAGGTTTTGCTTCTAGTTTTGTGTCATTTTTTGCATCTATTTTTCATTCTCTTTTGCTTCCTATTTTGTGTCATTCTTTGCTTCCATTTTTGCACCATCATTTGCATCAAGTTTACACTGTATTTTGAATCCAATTTAACGTCTTTTTATGCATCCATTTTGTGTCAGTTTTTACATCTAGTCTTACGCCAGGTTTTGTATCTAGTCTTACACTAGTTTTTGCTTCTATTTTTGCACCAGCTTTGGTGCCTATCTTTGCACCATGTGTTGAATTTGATTTAGCACCAAATTTTGCATCCATTTTTGTGCCCATTTTTGCATCTTTTTTTGGACCATTTTTTACATCCACATTTACGTTTGATTTGTCTCCATTTTTCCCATCTCATTTTGCACCATATTTTGCGTCATTTGTTTCATCCAATTTTGCATCATTTTTAACACCATCTCTTGCATCTAATGTTACATCATTTTGAGCATCCAAATTTGCATTTATATTTGCAT
Organism: Pinus tabuliformis; assembly: GCA_031772625.1. Classification (NCBI taxonomy): domain Eukaryota; kingdom Viridiplantae; phylum Streptophyta; class Pinopsida; order Pinales; family Pinaceae; genus Pinus; species Pinus tabuliformis. The sequence goes on from CM062804.1 coordinate 550,534,772, forward strand.
CTTATGTTGAGTCATGTGGTGTGTCCACCTTTGCATCTTATTTTGTGTCTAATGGTACATTCAATTTAGAGCCATTTTTTAAGTCTACTTTTGTATTTGTTTTTGCACCAAGTTTTGCATCCAATTTTAAGCTATTTTATGCCCCTTTTTGCACCATTTTTTTGTGTCTACTTGTGTCCAATGTTGCACCATTATTTACACCGACTTTTTCATCCAATTTTGCATTTTTTTGGTGTCTAGTTTTACATCGTTTTCACCATCCAAATTTGCATCTTTTTTTGCCTCATTTTGTGTCCACATTTGCATATAATTTTGTGTCTGAGTTCGAGCCTAAATTTGCATGTGATTAGGAATCATTTTTTACATCCAATATGGCATCCTTGGTTTCACCTTTTTTCAGCCCCATTTTGCATCTTGTTTTATGTCTTTTCTTACATCTTTTTTTTTTCCTTTTTTGCACCCAAGTTTGCATCCCAAATTTACACCGTTATTTGCATCATCATTTGGCATATTAATTTATAACGCTTTTTGCTTCTTTTTAACGCTCAACTTTGCATCTTATTTTACATCTAGTTGTTGTCTTTTTTTGCATCTAATTTGGTGCCCATTTATGTGTCCTTGTTTTTGCCCAATTTGATATCCTTTTGTATGCCATGTTTTGTTCCCTTCTTTGTGTCAACTATTGCACAAATTTTCACTTCTAATTTAAAACACTTTGTATGTCAATTGTTTGCATTTTGTATTAATTCCTAGTTTAACATCCAATTTTACTTTCAATTTTGCATCCATGGTTACATCCGCATTTGACTTCTTATATAAAGTATATTTTTCTTTACATATATGACCCCCTTTATAGATTCATAGTGAAATATATGATAGTTTCTAAATATCATTAAAGCAGATATCACAATTCAAAATCATTTGTAAAGAAATTTAAGAGAAATTGACAACATCCATCCAAAAAAATAACAATGTGTCATTAACAATTTTCAAAACATGTATAAAATAGCAACATAATACTAATAAAATCAGTATTATTTTTAATCAAAACAAGTAAAATTCAAATATGATTAACAAATCAAAATATTTCATGAATATCGTTATTCTACAATAAATTAACAACATACATAAATCAAACTCATCGTATGATTACAAAATCAAAATGTCTCATTGATATAGGGTAAATTCACAACACCCATCTAAACATAACAATGTCATTCTACACAATAATTTCTTCATAAAAAACAATGCATGTGCATGCCTAGCTACCACCACCAAGATCATCCTCATGATCATCTTGACCATCCTCATTACTCTGATCCACATCATCACCAACACCGCAACTATCATCATCATCTCCTCCTTCACCACCATCATCCTCATCCTCATCCTCATCATCTCCTGATATATGTTGAACATAATTTGGATCATCGTCTTGGCAATCATTACCTATAGCATTCTGACAAAAAAAATCAATATTACATGTTAGTATTAATTACATAACACAATGCATGTTTTTGTTATACAATGTTAACCATAAAATGAGGTAAGATATAATATCTAATAGTACTAAAAAATAAAATGAAAATATGGTTTAAAAGTATATTGGAAATCCAACTAAGATTACATACCATAGAGTCCATCCAAACAACAAATTCAACCCATCTCTTTTGCTGCAGCACCTCCTTTTCCAAATGATTTGGAGGTCTTCCATATTTTAGTTCCTATCAATCAGTAAATAGGGAGAAATTAGATAACAATGACTTTCTTCTAGTACAAAATTTATTAAAAAAATATCACATGTTTAATATACTTACAAAGGTTGTTATCAGTGCTTTTAAACCTTTCTGGCCACTACAATGAGTGACTTTTGTCTTGGTTAACCTCGCCTTGGATGCCTTGTCCTTAAACATAAACCAATTCAATTTATTTTCACACAAATACATGTCTAAGATACTTATAAGTATTAATACATTCTAAATAATGTTTAATGAAAAATTCAATACCTGAATGCTCTCATTGCCGGCTTTTCTTTGTGCATCCAACTTCTCATATGATTTTACAAGTTCTTTCCATACTTTAAAAGGTATGTCAATAGGTCTTTGTTTCAGTCTTTGATCTTGAGGCATTTTTTTAATTTTTCTTGTTTGGTTAAAAATTTTGGTTAAAAAAAACCGAACAAGTAATTCACATCAATGGCATGGGGACTCTATGGATATGTGTAAAAAAATGGCTATAAAGAAAACATCCAAAAAACATATGAGCTCTCCCTTTGATGGTCACTTGGGGCATATGGCTGGAAAGGAACAACTCCATTTTCGAAAATCAAGGACAATCCTTTCTCAAAGTCCTTCCTAATATTTGCTCCAAATGTCTTAAAATGAAAAACAAAATTCAAAAGTCATCCTCAAACATCTCCCTTACATATAACGTTGGACCATAAATTCTTCACTTTTATTGTTATCGGCTCTGGAATGATTTTTCTATATGCAATTATATAATGAAATATGTGTGCACTAATGAAAAAACATTGAGTTTCATTTTTCATAATCACAAACAATGAAAAAAGAATCACACGTAACTAGCATCATTTTGGAAATTTTATATTTATTAAAAATCTTTAACATGTTTTCCTCCCATATCTCATAAAAAGGTGTGAAATTTTTTATATACTCTCCAATAAGCCTAAGGATCACATACCTTTTAAAACTTTGCATTACCATTATATGTTTCTCCTTGAAGATATATAATATGTTTCTTCTTTAACATATATATTATGTTTCGCATTTCTTAATATTTGACAAAATACTAAAGTTGAAAACAGTGGTCATTGTCTCAATCATATTCCTGGTGATCTTGTTCAGCATAAAACAGTTTGGTACAAGCAAAGTAGGCATGACATTTTCTCTGGCACTCATGATATGGTTTTTCTCTATTGGTTCTATTTTACTTTACAATATTATTTAACATGACATGACAATTTTAAGGGCATTCAATCCTGTTTATATCTATTACTTGTTCAAGAGGAACACTATCAAAGCATGGATGTCCCTAGGAGGTTGCGTGTTATGCATAATAGGAGCTGAAGCTATGTTTTCTGATTTGGGTCACTTCTCAGTAAGATCCATCCAGATAGCCTTCACATGTGTAGTATTCCCATGCCTACTATTGGCTTACATGGGTCAAGTTGCATATCTTATGAAGCATCCCTCTGTGGTGGAGAACGTATTCTCTGCTTCAATTCCAGATGGTTTTATCTGGCCAGTCTTCGTGATAGCTAGTGTTGTTGCCATGATTGCAAGCCAGGCAATGATCTCAGCAACAATTTCATCTATTAAAATGTCCATGGCCCTAGGATGCTTTCCCAGATTGAAAATAATTCACACATCCCGACGATTCATGGGTCAGATCTACATTCTTGTCATCAACTGGGTTCTAATGATAATGTGTGTCTTGGTATGTGATTGTTTTAAGAGCACGGTCGAGATATCAAATGCATATGGCATTGCAAAGGTAGAGATGATTATGGTGACTACAAGCCTAGTGACTCTTGTCATGGTTCTTATATGGGCAAAAAATATATTCCTTGCGATTGGATTTCCTGTTCTATTTGGATCAACTGAGCTAATTTATTTTTCTGCAGTTTTGATGAAAGTGGGGGAAAATGGTTAGATAAATGGTTTTTGCCACCTACTTCCTTCTTGTGATGTACATTTGGAACTATGGAAGTGTTCTGAATTATCAGGAGTTGTATATCTTGTTGGTCACAGAGATGTCAAGGCTAGAAAGGATTCATGGTTTCCTAAGAAACTGGTTATAATCTACTTCTATGCTTTCATGAGGGCAAACTGCAGGGCAGGCCCTGCAAGCCTCAATGTACCTCACGCCAATCTCTTGCAAGTTAGCATGACATATACTGTCTAACTTGAAGGTTTCCATGAATCAAACATGCTGAATGTTTTTCAAGGACCAAGTCACAACATCAATATGGTGATGGATAACAAAGATTTCCTTGAAGGTGGCAGAGATGAAGTGAATTTTAATGTGAAGTTAATAATCATAAGTTTTGTTGTCGACCAAGATCTTCATTACTTAGTCCTTGATTTTGTTTGATAGAGAATAATAGCCATTCCTACGATTAATCACTGATATTTATGAACAAAGACACCATTCTTTTTTCAATGAAGATGATAGGTGGTATTTTATATGCATGGTTAAGCCTAAGATAAGCCATGTTTTCTACATAAGAAAGTTATATTAAGTTATATCCATGAAAATGAAAGGAAGATGACATTGCATGTTTCCTCATATAGCTAACCATCGCTCAATAACATTGGATGCTTCTCCACCTCATTCATTACATCATTGCTTAAGAACCTTGGATGCTTCTCCATTTTTTTTGACATCATGTATTGATTATGTTGTTGTTGGAGGTTTTACACTAAGTTTTTCAACATCGAGCTTACTAGGGCTTGCACCACCGGGGTTATTAGTAAGAATCTCATGAGGTTTGCATAGCCATGATTATTAGAATCAAAATAGTAGGATTTGCACTAAAAAACAGTTCATAGAGCTTTCCTGCTGGGGAGAAAATCACAAGTTCAACTTCTGCAGTGCAGAGCACCGAGAGCTCATAAGCTTTCTTCAGCAATCCACCTACGTTTGGAAAATGTAGCCTGCCTGCTATAGGGATCTAAATTGTCTACCATATTATAAAGTTATCAGGCTATAGGGATCTAAATTCTAATCTGTCTGAATATGATTTCATGAGCTTGGAAGAAATGCTCCATTCTCATTGAAAGATGTAGACAGACCAAAAGCACATCAGCTATAGTCTCTTATCTGCCTACTCCACCCCTGGATGTAATAAGCTTGATGTATGTGTATCTTCATTCTCAATGCGATATATAAAACATTGTCACAAAAGCACACATAATTTAAATAGAGAATATCAAAGAATATTCCTAATGTTTTATACTTTGCTCATAAGTCCTCCAGATTCTGTGAGCACTTGAATTGATTTAAAAACCAGTCAACTTTGACAACAGTAAATGCTATGACTAGGAATCCACTCTTATATTTTGAGAGTTTGAATTTGAGTCATAAAATAAGAGGAAATATGAGCTACAAATATTATATCAAACATTAAAAAAGAAATATATACTTCTGAAGCAAGTGTTATGATTGCCCAGTTTCGCTACCATATCAGCAGGGAGATAATACTTATGAAGAAAGTGTGGTACAACAATAATGTCTGATAATTAAAAATACCCAATATAAATAGGATAGAATAAAGATATTCATTTAGGATAGAAAATACATTAATAAATGATGAATGATACAATGACTTATGGTCTCGAGGTTATAAATACTATTGAATGGTCACAAATATGAAAGAAACATGTCAGCTGGTAACCCCCAGCCACAATAGCAGCTGGTAACCCTAAACGGATTCAACCAAATTTGAACCTGGGACCTATGGCCTCCCCAATGAAATTCCTTGGGCAGATGCTTCAACCGATTGAGCTAATACTGGAGGCTGATATAATTAATATTGAGCTAACCGTTGGGGCCTATTATATCTATTATCTATTATATAGACATATATTAATTATGTTCATTAAAGTGTGTATGAGTAACCAATTTTCCAAAGTTCCAAAAAAGTTCAAATGAAAAGAAAATACCCCCTACCTTGCACATCTGAAGCCATAGGCACAGGAGATCACAACCAAGGAGAATCCAGGTTCAGTAAAGGAGAATCAAACTCATTTGAACTCAAATACTTTTATGCTTCATTATCATTATTTTTCCAGAAAAGGTGACTAATGGGTAGTACTACCAAGTATGATTTTTCTCCACTATCCACGCCAGATATACTTTAGCCAGTGACATGATTCAGGGTTTTTGCTCACATTGTCTCTTAGATCAAGTCTATGGTGGGGGCTAGGAACTCCTAGAGTTTATCTGGTAAATCCCTAATGCATCCCTTGTATTAAGCATTACCTCCATCCTAAGTCACATGGTTTGGGTTTAAGTTTGGTTTCAGCAATGATTAGGTTCGGTTCGAATTCAAATTTTTTGATGAAGTTCGGACGAGGTTCACCATAAGGTTCACTTACTCTCTCTCTCTCTCTCTCTCAAATATATATAGCATCTGTTAGTAAGAAAAAACATCAATAAACATAAAAAATGCTATCATAGCCTTCAAAACTGCAAGGATTAATCATAAACTTGAGTTGTGACATGAGTTTATGAGTTTCAAAACATAAACTTGGTCAAAAAAAAAAAAAGGTTTGCCAAATTTCGAGCCTCAAGGTGGAACTTCGGAGAACCTTGTGACATAGGATATAGCATCCAACACTTTAGAACCAAAATTTAATTCTAATGTTTGACTTTGTCTAAGACAAAAAAATTCGAAGGCCATGCTAAGCGATGTAGCAAGAATGTTGCTAGGGTTGTAAAGGGGCATGTTTCTTCGATTTTGCCCACATGGTGTCTTAGATCAAATCTAAGCTGTGGGCTATGAACTAACACAGGTTATCAAGTGAATCCCCAATGCATTCCTTGTATTAAGCATTACCTCCATCACCTTGGAAACTAAAATTAAAACCTACTGTTTGACTTCCTCTAATAAGACAAAAAGACTTCGAAGGTTATGCTAGGGAAAGTAATTATAATGTTATTAAGGGTGTAAAGGCCTCTAGTTCTAGCTTTTACTCTTCAATTTTATAATTATCATATCTTTTCTTTGTTCTGCAATGAATCGGTTGTAGCTTTTAATACAGAACTGTAAAAATAGACTTAATTTTAGTAATAGGCTCAATGACTAAAATGCAGTAGTAGACTCAACAATATTGACACTCAGAACTAGCTGCTATGTTCATGTGCCATGCAGACAAAGAAGCAGCAAAGTAAGAGATGTTTTGCTGCAGAAGTCGTCATACATGAAATCCAGGTGTATAGGTGAACAGGAGAAAAAGTAGGGTCATGCAAACAGAGCATACGCAAGTTTACTAACTAGATTTTGAAAAGAAAAGGAAATTTATTCAGAGATAACTTGAAGCAACTAGTGCAAGCGAGCAAACCGAAGGATAACATATAGCCTCAAGAATAACTTGGCAGGGATCAGCAAATAAGAAAAAATCACAATGACTCTGCAAAAAATCAGCAAGCAGTGGGGAAAATCAGAAGATTTGGAAATCAGAAAATGAAGAAAATAAATAGGAAAATAGTTTATCAGCACCCAAGATAACAGGAAGAATAAATAGGGACCCTTTTAAAAAATGTAAGAAGTGGCCAGGAGTAGGACAAGTACAAAGTGAGGAATTAACAAACAAAAATCATAGGCAATTGCTGAATATAATAGTATATGTGTCAGAAAGTGGAATCTTGATAAAATTGAAAATACCTGTCTCTCCCGAAGCTGTTTATATGTTCCTTTGTTCGATGGATCTGTCCCTAATTTATTGTTGCCATTGCTTCTGCCTTGAGCATATGAACTACCATCTGGAGAGGAAGCATCCATAATTCTGTTGTTTTCATATTTATATCTGCATAAGGGAATCTTGTTAAACAGAGTAAATAATCAACACAATCTAATAAATAATAAAATAAACAATGGATGCGACATAGTAAATCCCAACTCATCAAAAAACGATAAATAAAAAAGGCAGCCTAAAATATCAATGGTGATGAAAAATGGATATCGAATGAAATGTTCCTTGAGTTAATTCTCAACTATCATTTTTCCAAACAGAGGAGAATTGAAAACCTTCTAAGGGAATAGTTTTCTTCCATTAAAGAACCCCCAAGAAAATAATGGCTACATTTACTCCCAATGACTAACTATTACAAGTATTACAGTGCTATACTTGACACTATACTCTGATATAACCCAAAGAAGAATTAGGCGCACCATGAAGAAAACTACATAACATCTATGCTCAACTTGTTGCACCTATGTATTTTCTCATGTCAATATCACACCTAAAATGGGCATTGACCAATACATATTTACAGCATTTTATCTCTCCTAAAATCTTGAAAGCTATCCACATTCTGCCTTGCCTAAAATCTCCAGAACTCGAAACAGGAACCTGATTTTCTTTTCATTGAAGCACTTTAGAATCCTCTTCCCTGTAGTTATCTATCTTTTGCGTTCAATATGTAAAGAGGAATTATCCTTTAAGACTCTCTCTTAAAGTTTCAATGATTCAATCTTTCTTGAATTCTGCAGATATCAAGAAAAATGACCTCTGTACACAGAATCTGAACCAAAGACATTATAAAGATCACCATAAAAGTAAACCTTAAATGTCAGCCTTTCAAGTGACATCCTTACTTGTCACAGTCGTGGAAGTTTCACAGTTAATGGATTTGTAGTCACAGTGAACTTCATTATCTTGAGGCCTAGATTGTAATACAAGCATCAATCACGTCAGAAAAGCAAGCTATGAACTTTAAAAGTCAGGCTTTCAAACTGATCAAAGACAGTTGTTAATACATTCTAATTGTCTATATTTTGTTGTTTTGGGTGAGGCTGGAGTTGCATATAACTCCATACCCAGTACAGAGAGAGGGTACATAAGTAACTTCATATTTGGTACTGGGTGTGGAAACACAAGTTTCAAACCTAGGTCATCATTGTGATGAGCACTCCAACTTACTACACCAAAGCCAAAATGACTAATTATCCTAATTTATTTCTTGTCCCAAAAGCGAGAATTTGCCAATGTGACTCTGAAATTGAAGCCATTTCAGTCAGTGAAATTAATATACATATTTTTTATGTTACAGTTTCTATCTCTGTATTTAGTTTTCTGTATTTTGAACATGGACAATGTACTTGGAATAATTTAATTGATCACTTAAACCACGCACACTGTCATACATCAGCAGATATTATTGCAGCGCAACTGTCACAAAGCCTCCTTCCTAACTCACAGTAAATAAGTTGACATGACAATAATTTAACACGTCTATCCACATAATGCTGAATCTGAATTCATATATACAATCAGCACATCTACACTAAATCAGTATCCTCAACAAGGATTTGCACTTTGATCTCCTACATGCACTAACTCTTGTGGTATCACACTGTTCATTTAGATCAACAGTGACCACTGAGAATTAATTGTGCTCAAGAACTTGTCCCCACTAAGTCACATCACAAATGCTCTTGATATCTGTCTTATGGCATTTTGACTGAAAATTGTACAAATTTGTGAAGAACTCAATTGGTCTTCCTGCCAAAGGCACTACCCAAAAGAGCATCCAAAGCAGGTTAAAACTTATGAAAAAAATTTAGAAACATATAAGAAAAGAGAACAAGATAAACAACAAAACAGAAATCCATAGGTCACAAAAAGACCTGTGTTAAGCCCGAAAACAAAGTCAAAATGAACTCATCCATCAGTGAGAAGAAAATAACAAGTGTAGGTAATGCAGTAGATGAATTGTTTAGTAGAAAAAACCTTCCTCTGAACTGGAAGAACTGCTTCTGATGAGAACATGTCATATTATTTATTAATATCCTTACAAACTATGGTCTAATATTAATAGTTATTACAGTTCCAAATCAGACTGTTAGTTACACACCCCTGGGATTATGTTAACTATTATGGGTGATCAATACTAAAACTTTTGTTGCTGTGACAGTTGATAATTAGTAGTTATTGGAATCATTGGTGTAATCTATACACGTGACCACAGCCAATTCATATGTATCACTAGTGTACTACTGTAATCATGGCTAAAGCCATGCTTTATTCTTTAATTGTGTCACTAGGTGTGGCTAAGGGCCAAGGCTGACCTAACCAACTTCGATCTGTAGACTGCCCTTCCCTACTCACTCACTGTTGTTTTTTAAGTTCCTCTGCCCATTCATGCTGATATTTCAGTGATCAGACTTGGCATGCAGAAAAAAAGGTAACCAGAGGAATATCAAGGTTTTTAACTTTTTTCATTTGTTTTCATTCATCATTCTGTTAAATCTGAAATCTTATTTGTAGTCTCTCCTTTTCAGCGAATACCTTTAAGCACTCCAGCATCAATATATAGTTTTAGTCCCATTAACCTAATGTCCTTTCATCATTTGTGGACATTTATATAATTTATTTCTTTCTTCCGAAATTCTTCTTAAAATTATTATTTCCATTTCTTTATGAACCTTCTGTTGTCGAGCAATTGGTGTTATTTTGAGCAAAATAATTTGTAAACGAAGTTTCTTGGTTAGTGAAAAGCCCGCCAAAAGTACCTCTACGCCAAGTAGATCCCTGGAAAGTGTCTATCTCTCAATGTTAGTGACATCTCAACGCATTCACCCATTCGGGAGCTTTCGTAGGCAGTCAGCGTTGTATGTAGAGCATCTAGCTCGGCGGGCCTCACAGTTTGTGAGGAAGAGTAAGCAGATCGCAGAGTATTTGCTTATTTCACTCCTTTCGGAAAACCTATAAATTTTTTAAAGTAACTGCTACTTACAAATCATAAGTTTTTTAAAATAAATTCTACTTAGTTTCATATTTTTAGATTTTTAAGGGGTTTTACCGACCCAGAAATAGAGATTCAATAAATGGAAGAGAAGCTTACTGATGGTGACATCGCCGTCGGGGCTCTGGAGCATCTTGTCCATTCCCTTGGGGCCGAGTGAGGTGCGGAGGATTCTTGCAACGGACCTGGCCGCCGCAATGTTGGCCTTCTGAGCATCTAAGCCTCTGATTTGGGTCTTCTGCTCCTGCTCCTTTATTATGATAAATGGCCTCCCGTACTCATCAAATGCCAGCGCCATCCCTGCAAACAGTAACAGATTGCAGCACAGAGATTAAAACCTAAACATACAAGAGTGGCTGCTAAAAACACACTGGATTTTGAACCAGAAACCTGAAATGCGTGTACTCCTCTCTGTGTGGAAGACTGAATGTGCGGGTGGAAATCCATTGAAGTTAAAAATGGAACATACCTTGGCGCCGTCAATGGACTGAAGAACCGATCGTGGGGTTCGAGTGTCTGCTACTGGTGAAACCCTAATTCGCAAATCTCTGCAATCTCGTTTTCGCTCTCGCCTTGCGAAAAGCGAACAGATCCTTCTTCTTGTTCTAGAACGTAAACGAAGTTTGGGTTGGGAGGGGTTTTGTAAAGAAAAGTAAAGCTTTACCTTTTTTCAAAAATGCTAATTTCATAGTGAAAAACAGTAAATACATTTTTTTATTTTCACATCACTAGTTAAGTAGCTATATAATGTTTTTGGTTCTTGGTTAGGTTGGAAAATATTTATAATAATATAATTTTATGGTTGTTGTTTAAGTTTATTAGGTGTTATTAAAACCATAAATACATTTTTTTTATTTTCACATCACTAAAGAAGTAACTATATAATGTTTTTGGTTATTTGTTAGGTTAGAAAATATTTATAATAATAATAATATAATTTTATGGTTGTTGTTTAAGTTTATTAGGTGTAATTTTTTTAATTTCAATTTAATAATTTTTAAATGGAAAAATATGATTTTAATTTGGTTGTATTGAAAATATTTATATGTTTTTACATATAAGGTGGGTGCAAACAAAGGAGAATATATAGTAAGTCTATTTAATAGTTAATAACAAGTGTTAATTTCTTAAAATTATATGATAAATTTGAAAGGAGTAGGGTATGTATCTTTTTTCGGGTGAAATATATTAAAATTATTGTGTGAATGGGGTTGTAAGACCCTATATTTTCATCCTGGGAAAATATAGTCCTCTCTTAGCCACTTGCATAGTTTAGATTGTCATAAGCAAAGTAGGTACATTGTCTTAAGATGTAAACATTTCATTTTAAGCAGTGTCATAATGTGGTTTCAGCGAAGCATTAAAAGATGGAATGAGCATGCACATTTGGGATGCTAGTGTTATATTCAGCTTGAGGCATGATTTCACGTCTAAGAAGACTCTAACAAGGGTTGCAGAGGAGAGGTTGGGGGGTTGTAGTCTCACTTAGAAGTGTATACAAGCAAGTTAAGCCCTATGAGAAGTTGTGAAACAAAATTAAGGGATTTGACAAGTTGCACGAAGGCAACTTAGTAGTGGTACTAAGTGAGCAATCCTTGATTCAACTTGATACTCTCTCCTTGGCACTACCACTTTGTAAGATGGAGAAGAAATGTGAAATAGATGTGCAACCCACTAAAGAAGTTGAAGGTTGTTGTAATGTATATCGGTGGTTATGTCATGATGTGAAAGGAAGTGTTGGAACTTGGAAGGTGACCATTAGAGTAGATTTACCATGGAGTGCAAGGAGGTGCAAGGATCTGATAAGGAGGGAACTACACAAATCTAACAAGTAGGCCATATTGGGTTAGGATATTACTATTTTGGGACATCCAAAGTTGAAGGTGCATTTTATGGAGGTGCAGTCGAAGTGCTTGGGTGCATGCCACAGCGTAAGGGTATCTAGGACTTTTAGTGTGTGTTAGTGGTGTTAGTGCATTGTGTTTGATCAACACTAGCTAGAATGTGTTCCATGAAGGAAAAAATCCCACAAATTTGGGATGACTTAACCATTTGGCATTTAAGGTGTGTTATGTCCTAGTTTTGAGGAGACAATTAGAACCATCTTAGAGTGTGATGGGTTGTGCCATGGACTTAGGTCCACTTATATGGGTTGAGGTGTAAAGGTACCGTGTGAGTTGAGGAAAATGATTACAATGCTTACCTATATAAAGTGTTTATGATATAAGATTAATAAGTTTTTGTTGGAGAATGGAAGAGGAGGATAAGAAAAGAGAGGCATTAAGGTTTGTTGCAAATCAATCAAAAGGAACGAACTTGTTAATCTTATTAGCAAGATTGTTCAAGTTGTCTCTTCAATAGGAGTGAATTTTGGCTAGGACTAGGGAGTTAAGCATTGATTGGGTACTCTGGAAATCCAAGACCTAACATATCCAAGCTAGTCCATTAAATAGATTCATCTTGGGCAAGGGTTGTTAAGGCTAAGGTGCAAATATCCCCTCTGCTCAAACTATTTAACATGCAAAGTTGGATCTGATTCTTCAACTTGTCCTGACGATGAACCACACTGGTTGGTTCGAAACGCCTAAACAAATGATATATCTTGTGATTTACGCTGGAAAAATTTCTCGTAAACTACACATTAAGAAAGTTTGTGCACTCCTATATGGATAAACATGCTTATTATCTTTCATGAGTTTCATCAAATATTTAACATATTATTCATCAATTTTATTTAGATATTCATCATCTCCAATTAACAAATATACATTAAGCAAGTTCATGCACTCTTATATCGATAACATGCTTATTATTTTTCATGAGTTTCATTAAAGATTTAACATATTATTCATCAACTTTGGATTTGGCGAGGATGAATTCTAGTATATTACCAAGTGTGTTTTTTTCAATTGTAGTTCTTACTTTCATGATTAATTTGGTTGTAATTTTTACTTCCACGATTAATTTAGTCTAAGTTCTCTAGGTAGTCATTAATGATCTATTCAGTGCTATGTGGGGGTTTTACTTTTCAACAAATATGAAGTATCTATGTTACATTGGGACCTAGTGACCTTGTTGAAAAACCCTAGCAAACATCTTTGAAACCATTTACTAGTACTAGTTGAACTTGAGATATCTCAAAAACTAAAAGGAACAAATAAGGGTTGCTTTGCCAATCCACTCATAACCTAATCCACTTTGGTGTACTTATATTCTGAAAGTGAATCAAATACCAAGAATGATCTATGTCTGCTAAAACCTATAATCACATTGTTTCCCTAATAGCAACTAAAAACTTCTATACCCAGTTGTTGAACTTTTGCAACCAATTATAAACCTTCAACAAGAAGTAGTTTTCTAACGAGAATTATTGCCATATCTTCCTTGGTTTTACAAGGAAAAAGAAATAAAATTTCATTTGTTATCAAAGGTAAACCAAATTCATTATTTGCATACTTCCAAACCTAGGGTTTCGTATCCAAAGTAGATCCTAACCACATCAATGAAACAAACTTTGTTTTTATGTATCATCCAAACATTATGTACAATTACAGACTCACCTCTAATCCATTGTTTATAAAAATGTTGAATATTTTCATACATGATATACTGAACAGTTGGACAATGAAAATAGTTGTCATCGCTATTCTTCCATTTATATGCTTTTTGCAACTTATTTGAAAGAGCAATTTTGTCCCAACAATTAGACTTGTAGCATAAAGAACATGGTTAATACATATGATTAGACCAAAAACTAGTTACTACCAAAATTCAACCAAAAAAAATATTACTGCATAAAAATAGAATTAAAAACAAAAATTTCCCAAATTAAAAATAAATAAATGATAAACTTTTTTTTACCAAAATTTAGTGATTTTTTTGGTGCTAATACTAACATCACCATTACAACAAGATATTTTTCTAGTGCTAATACTGCCATTACAACAAGATATAAGAGGGATATAATGCAAAAAGTTTAATAATAATATGTATGTAGAAGATGGTCTTCAGACTGGTGAATTCATGATAATCAATGGGACTACAGTCAAAATAATTGGATGTTATTTACTTTTTTACATAGATTGTCAAAATAATTGCATAAATCGGTTTTTTTTAACCAAAATTTAACAAAAACTTTGCTAGTGCTAACATTAGAACCACCATTACAACAAGATATCTTTCTAGTGTTGACAACACCATTATAGTAAGATACCTCAAGAGAGACAAAAAATCTAAAAAGTATGATAGTAATACGTATCCAGAAGATGGTATTGAAACTAGTAATTGTTCACGAATCCATAAGATTGTAAGGTCATTCTCATTATCATAATCATTGTCATCATCATCACATCCTTGTCATTGTTATTGCCATCATTACATTATCATCATAATCACCATTCATGCCATCATCATCATCATTATGGACATTGTTTGCAATTGTTCATAATTGTAGATGTTGTAAGAAATATCATCAACCCAAAAAATGTGATCAGTGCTAGAAAAGGGTTGTTTAGGACACATTGATATACGTAAGAGAAATAACAACTCTATTTTTGAGAGATGATCGATGATGATCATCATCACCACCATTATCATCGTCATTGTCATTTTTATCATCCCCATCATCATCATTAATGTAATTTCTATCGACATTGTTGTAATCATCATCATCATTCATGCCATTATAGTTTTTGATGATGACCTAGATGAAAATGATGATGATGACACCAAAGATAATGCTTATGATTATGACAATGATAACATCTAAAATTGGGAAGATTCGCCAACGTCATTAGCATCGTCATCATCATAATCATTGCCATCATCATCATTGTCATTGTAACCACTATCGTCTTTATCATCATAATCACAATTTATGTCATCGCCATCATCTTCATTTTCATCATTGTCAATATTATTGACATTGTCATCAATTGTTCATAATTGTCAATGCCATAAGGAATATCATCAATGCAGAAAATATGATGAGTGTTGGAAAAGGGATGCAAAAGCGAACATAGAAATGGGGGCAACAATAGAAGTAAAATTGGATGAAAAGTGGATACAACATAAGTAGATGCACAACAACATGAAAAACCTGACACAAAAGTGGATGAAAAAGTAGATGCAGTTGTCAATGCAAACTTGGATGCAAACATGAAGGCAAAAGTGGAAGCAAACATGGGTCCAATGGTAGGTGTAAAACTTGGCACAAATTGTGGTGAAACAAATGTGGATGCAACAACGGACACAAAAGCAGATGCAAAAATGGATGAAACAAAAGTGGATGCAATAGGGGATGCAAACGTGGAAGCAAATGTGGTTGCAATGGTAAGCGCAAGATATGGTGCAACAAAAGTGGATGTAACAATAGACAAAAAATATGCAAAATAAGATGCAAAAATGGATGTAAAAGTGGAAGCAAACATTGATGCAACAGGCAAAACAAAATTGGATGCAAAAAATGGATACAATGTAAGTAGATGCAAAAGTAGATACAAAACGAGATGCAAAACCCAATGCATAAACCTGACACAAAATTGGATGCAAAAATAGATGCAATATTTGATGCAAAAGAGGATGTGAACATGGATGCAAAATTGGAAGCAAACGTGGATACAACAGTGAGTGCAAAACATGGTGCAAATTGTGGCATAACAAAAGTGGATGTAATGATAGATGCAAAAAAAGAATCAAAGTATGATGCAAATGAAGATGTAAAAAGGGATGCAAAAAGTGAAATTTAAAATGGGTGCAACAGTGGATGCAAAATTGTGTGCAAAAGTGGATGCAATAGAAGTCGATGCAAAAGTAGATGCAAAACGAGACACAAAACCCGATGCAAATCCTGGTCCAAAATTGGATACAAAAAGGGATGCAAAAATAGATGTAGTAGTTGATGAAAACCTAGACGCAAATGAGGATGCAAACATGGATGCAAAATTATAATCAAAAGTGGGTGCAAAAGGAGGTGCCAAACTAGGCGCTAATTGTGGCACAAAAATATTAGCTGCAATAGTGGGTACAATAATAGATGCAAAAGAGGATGTAAATATGGATGCCAAACAAGATGGAAAAGTGGATGCAACAAAAGTAGATGCAAAATTATATGAAAAACTAGACACAAAACTCGATGTAAAACTTGGCACAAAAGGGATGCACAAATGGATGAAAAAATGGATGCAAAAAATGATTTAAAAAAGGATGCAAAAAAGGATGCAAAAGTTGATGCAAGTGTAGGTGCAAAAAGTGGATGCAAATGAGGATGCAAAAGTATGTCAAACAAAATTAGGTGCCAAACTTGATGCAAAACCTGGTGTAAAGGATGACACAAAACTTGGCATAAAATTTGGTGCAAAACGTGGTGCAAAACCTATTGCAATACCTGGTGCTAAACTTGGTGTAAGATTTGGTGCAAAACTTGATGCAAATTTTGTGTCAAGTTTTGCACCATATTTGATAAATGGATGCAAATAGCACCAAAAATGGGCTCTAGATGCAAAAAAAGAAGTAAAAAGGGACGCTAATCGCTGGTTTTGTTGTAGTGGATCTGGTTGGATAATAGAAATGGCGCACAACAATGCTTCCACATCCTCATCCTTTCTTGAGAGTGCATCTGCCACCACTTTTTGCTTCCCTTTTTTGTAGATGATTTCAAAGTCATAACCCAACATCTTTGTGACCCACTTTTGTTGCTCTTCAGAGGATAATCTTTGTTCTAAAAAGTATTTAAGGCTATCATGATCCGTTTTTACCTTGAAGTGTCTTCCCATTAGGTAGGGTTGCCATTTCTTAAGTGCATGGAGTATTGCCAACATTTCCTTCTCATAAATAGCTTTGTGTAAAAACTTTCCCTTGATTTGACGAATTTCAAAAGCAATGGGTCTTTCATCTTGCATTAAAACAACACCAATTCCATTTCCTGAAGCATCACATTCCACAATAAAGGTTTTTGTGAAGTCCGGTGTAGCTAAGACCGGTGCTTGGCACATTGCCTCTTTAAGATGTTCGAATGCCTTTGTTGCTTCTGGGGTCCATGAAAATGCATCTTTCTTCAATAATGTTGTTAGAGGTGCTTCTATTCTCCCATAATTCTTAACAAACTTGCGATAATACCCTGTCAACCCAAGAAATCCTCGCAGATGCTTTATGGATGTGGGAATTTTCCATTCCTTAATGGCTTTAATTTTGCTAGGGTCTACCTTAACTCCTTCATGAGATACAATATGACCCAGATATTCCACCTCTTGTACTCCAAAGAAACATTTGGATCTTTTTGCATATAATTGTTTCTCCTCCAATAGTTGTAACACCCTGTCAACATGTTCAACATGATCCTTCCAAGACTTGTTGTAGATTAGTATATCATCAAAAAATACTAACACAAATTTTCTAAGGAATGGTTTGAAAATTGAATTCATCAAACCTTGAAATGTTGAAGGTGCATTGGTAAGGCCAAAAGGCATGACCAAAAATTCATAATGACCCTCATGGGTTCTAAATGTTGTTTTCGGAATGTCTTCAATCTTCATTCTGATTTGATGATATCCCGAATCAAGATCCAAATTGGTGAAGTAAATTGATCCATGCAATTCATCCAGTAATTCATCAATGACAGGAATGGGAAACTTATCTTTAATAGTGAGCTTGTTGAGCTCCCTATAATCCGGACACATGCACCATGATCCATCCTTCTTGTGCACCAATACGACTGGAGCAGAGAAAGAACTTTGACTTGGTTGAATTATACCAGCCTCTAGCATTTCTGCAACCATACGTTCAATTTCACTCTTTTGGGCATAGGGATATCTGTACGGCCTGATGTTTGGAGGAACACTTCCTGGAATCAGATGAATAGCATGATCATGATCACGAATAGGTGGGAGACATTTGGGAGTCTCAAATACCTTGGAATGATTGTCCAAGACTTTTTGGAGATCTGGAGAAATAGATGATTCCACTGTGGACACATCTAGCGAACATAATTGTGCAATTACACCTCTTTGTTCCTTTTTTAGAAGCTTTGTCATACCGTTAGAGCTTATTATCTTTCCCGGTTTCCCTGCAATACCCCTTAATTCAACTTCCTTTCCTTCCACAGAAAATTTCATGAAAAGTTCTTGAAAATTAAAAGCTATTGTACCCAAGGATTGTAGCCATTGGACTCCTAGTACAACATCAGCACCTCCCATTGGAATGGAAAGCATTGGGCTAGTCAATACATATTCTCCCATGGATAGCTTGATATTATGGCACTTTCCCGAGCAATTTATTGTTCCTCCATTTGCAACCATCACTTGACACTCTGGTGCTGGATATAAGAAGCAATTCAATTCTTTTGCTACCTTACAATGAATAAAATTGTGGGTACTCCTGAATCAATCAACACTATTACCTTTTTCTTCTTGATTTGTCCTTCTATCTTGATGGTTTGAGGAGTGGTAATTCCCGCCAATGCATTACAAGATATGGTCGGATTCATTTCTTCTTTATCTAGGCTTTGTTCCTGTAGTATATCCTCTTCTTTTGACCTTTCTTGCTCCTTTTCTTCTTCCTCTTCACAATCTATGTAGAATAATTTCTTCTCAGCACACTTATGACCTTTAGTGTATTTGCTATCACAACTGTAACAAAGCCCTTTTGCTCTTTCTTCTTCCAATTGTTGTGGTGTCAACCTTATAGGTTGTGGAAGACTAGCGGCAACAACACTTCCGTCTTTATAGTTGTGAGTGGTATGCTTCCTGGTTGCCATAATTTTGCTTTCCATTTTTCTTGCTAACCTGAATGCCTTCTCTAATGAATCAGGTTCCCAAAGGCGAACATCATGTTGGATCTTATCCTTTAAAGACCCTATGAACACATCAATCCTATGCTCCTCTAGAATATCTTTTACCCTTATGTTCAATTTTTGGAACTCCTCGATGTGTTCCATTATTGAACCCTTTTGTTTGAGACTTATCAATTGGCTAAAAAAAGTGTTGCTTTTTGTATCCTCATAATGTGCTATCAATTCCTCGGTAAAAATTGCCCAAGTGATAAATTGTTTACGAGAGCAAAGCCATTGATACCATACAAACTGATTTGGTTCCAAATATAAAGTTGCCATACGTACCTTTTGTGTGTTTTGCACATTATTGAGATCGAAGAATTGCTCCATCTGTAATATCCATGTGGCGGGATCCCTGCCATCAAACTTTCTCATATCGATTTTTGGAATATGGTGAGTCTTCGATCCAACATTAGAGTCTATGGAATCATGATTAACATTTCTTTTGTTTTCATCATGAGTTTCCTTTAGTACCCTTTCACCCTTAGTGACCATTTCTTGTAGCAACTTATTCATATTTATCTTCAATTCTTCCATCTTATCATCCATGCCATCAATTTTAGCGTCCATGCCGTTCACCTTAGCTTCCATGCCATCCATCTTAGCTTCTATGTCTTTCTTTAAACAATCCATCTTAGCTTCTACACCCTTCTTTAAACCATCCATCTTAGCTTCTCCATCTTTCCTTAAACCATCCATCTTAGATTATGTTGCTTTTTGTGCAAGTGACACTTGTTGCACTTGTTCTTGTAATTTTGATATATCATATAGCATTTCTTCTTCTTCTTCATGAGTCATGCTAGAGATTTTAGGTTCCTTACTAGGTGTTTGCATTTTCTTTCCTCGGGGCATCAGTTACTGATAATAATTCTCTAATATGCCCTTTGAATTCCTTCAAAATAAATTTTCAAACCAAGCTTAAGCAAAAATTAAAGAAAATCTACACACCTTTTTTTTCACTTTGTAGGAGCTCGATATTGCATCTGATGTATCTCTGTACTTTCTAATTATCTAGTTCTGAATTTGTGACCTGTAGTAGCCCTTTGTGTCCTCTTTCCAATGCCACAAGTCTGACCCAAATTGGATTCTCCAAGGAAGCGTTATGCGAAATCTCCCACAGTGACTTGATTATAGACTAGTTCAGTAGAGAAAACTTGTACGACGTGCCACAAGTCACTGTTTCGACCTTTGGATCTGAAAAACACCCACAAGAAACTACAGTCCGTCCTCTTTCTGTACCTTCTTACGAAACTTCAATCCGATCCTCAGAGAGAAAGTTATGACGATTTTCCCCAGGACACCTGTTTTGAATGTAATTCAGGAGTCTGCAAAAAGACCAACTTCCTCAGATCATATCTCCGAAAATATCACGCAAAAAGCTCTAAAATTTGACCCAAGGTTCAGAGCGATTTCTTCTCAAATGGGTTTTTTTTGCGACTTCTGAAACGTCCCAGAAAAAAAGTTATAGCGAAAATGCCATGATGACCTGTTTGGAGCAGCGAAACCCTAGAATCCAAAGCTCTGATACCAAATGTTATGAAACCAGCTCAAGAAAAGATAGAAAAGATAGATCAACGCCTTAGAATTCAGCCTCTTCGAGGGGGCAACCTCCTTTACATTACATAAATGAACAATTCTTGGATGATACAAATGACAAAACCTCCCTTCTATATATAGGAGTCTAAGGGGTCACAATATAATCCAGCCGACCTAACAATAATAATATAAAGCCACAAAAATAACAATAGAGGGATTCTATGGGGCACAGTAATAACAATATGGGGGCAATAGGGGCACAACAATATTAATAAGGGGTATAACTACAATAGTAATGGGGTAATCACTAGTATTATAGGGACCCAACAAAGTCTTTCTTTGTAAGTTAAAATTAACTAGGATGATCCTTAATAATCCCAATATTAATGTTAATCAACCATTTGAGAATAAGTTCCATTAATTCACCACAACATCAAGTTGCCTTCATCAACTCATTTTGGGGATATTTACCATACTTTTGAGGCACTAAATTTGATCAAGCATATCTCATCAAACATGAGGAGTTATGTGGCATTCCACCTACCATTGGAATCGACACAATGAGGAGAATCAAATGAAGATGGTCTTGGACCCAAAAACATTGATTCTTGCATCCAAATCTATCTCGATGGATAAAGATCATTTGCTCAGCTTTTATCTTTTGGCCCTAGGATAGAGATACATTTTGATTGAATTAATAGAGATATTTTTCAACCCTCTTTGGTAGGGGAAATCTAAGCCCTAATTCTCACAAGTCAAAGCCCTATGTCAAACACTATTCTGAGGCCTAGAGAAGCCTTTGCTAAGGATCTTTCACAAGAAATTAGGTGGCTATGTTTTGAGTCTCATTCAACCCTTTGTGGAATTTAATATAAAACTACTTCATTCCTTATAAATTTGTTCAGTGGCATCTTAATGAGTGTAGGAATGTGGTTTCATTTCAGACCTCCTAAGGCAACTTGAGCCTATGTTTCAAATATTTTTGGGAGGGTCTTGTACTTCACTAAATATTCCTCTTCTCACTAAAGTGGGGCATCCATGTGTTCTCTTATGTTGGATTGGATATTGGAGTGATGTCACTTGAAATGGTTGTTCAAAGTTCTTTTTGAGGTTGGATCGAGGCCTAATCAGAGGTGGGTCTAACGATCATTTATTATAAAGGTATTCCAAATGGTTTCCTTAAAAGTTATCTATAGACTTTGTCAGTTGATGGAATTTTAACGAGTTATCATTTAAAACTCCACAAATCTCCGGTTAGTATTGGAGCTTTTCACCTTATTACAATATGGCTCTCTAGAATTAGAATATGGGTCGATATTGAAGTCAAAATCCTCAAGTATCTCCAATAATATCATATGAAGAGTCATAATATTTAACTTGGAATTATGGCCCACCATGATCATCTAATAATTAATTGAAATAGTAGTAGACCCCAATTTAGGGATTGGGTGGATCATATGGTGGGACTATGCTAGTGGGAACCCTAAATAAATGACTTGAAACCCATTTGATTTTCTACCTTGATGGCATTCATCTCCCAAATTTCTTGTTGGATACACAAGTCCTGAAAACATGATAAGGAAGATGAGAGGAAGTTGACAAGGACATTAGGTTGTCATAGAACATCATAAAGTGTGTCCACATGGATGAACATGGAATGGGACCTAAGGTCATAAAGTCATAAAGGTCACAAAGGTGCATCAAAATATTTTTGGAGTGTCCCAAAGGTAAATATACAATTCTTGTCTCGTATAAAATAAAATATACATTTATTGTGGTGATAGTATCCACAAGATTCTTAGAACTGGTGGTATAGTGTTTGGCAATGAATGAATCAGCAAGAAAAGGGGGAAAGTATCTAACACCTGTACACTAAAGGCTAGTCTACAACTGATGTTACATTGCCTTGGAATCTCCACCATATTTGGGTAACTCGAATTCTCCATGCACTAGATATTTTGGGTTGATTGATTAATTAACTGGATGATCACTGAGTTTGACTAAAGTCCCACTGCACAATTGGCCTTCCACTAGTATGGGCTCTGAAATGTTCCATGATAAGTGCTTATTCTTGGGGCTTGGTTTTCAAGGAAAAGTCCAACGTTCACTCTAGACTAACTATGATCATCAATAACCACTTGGTGAATGCTAGTAGTCAACCAGTAAACCAACCACACAAGAATTTGAAACCAAATAGGTCAAAATGAAAATTAAGTATGTTAACGTAAGAGTTCAATAAGAACTTGAATTTAGTTACTCGTGCCTACTAGGGAGATATTTCCATTAAAGGAAATCATAACACAAGAAACAACACAACAAAGTACAAGTGATCTGAATGATGATGTTACCAAATATGTAAGTGAAGGACTCGGAAATTTATAGTGACCATGGGAATGATAGATCTTGAACAGAGCATGATGATGTTGTTGGGAGGGATATATCATTGTGAAGGGATGGATTTAGTTTCTAAAAGGGTCTCAACTCAATCTACCCAGTTGGATGGATTGTTTATCTTAGATACATTGAGATTGGTTAAATTCATCTTATCGGGTTCATGAGGGTAGGAGAGGGAGGTGAAATAGAGATGGGAAGCTTAACAGTCATCCAAAAGGAAAATATATGCTTGCATTTAAAGGTAAATGGAATGCTAGGGGGGTAATTTGATTCAAACAAAGGGTGAATTATGCTTCCCTGAATGGACATCATGAGACTGTGTTTAAGATTCACCATTCTGAAGCTGCAAGAAGACTAGAGTGTAAGCACAAGAGAGAAGCTAAACATATTGTGGGTTGTGAAGAGGGCCAAGGCCCTTTCTGGTTCCTCCTCTTTTATATTGGAGACACAAGATTTAAGAATGTTTATAAGGTAGCAGTAAAGATGAGATGGATTGTCAAGCATATGCTGGCAGGGGTGTTGTTGGACTGTCACAGTGGAAGAAATGATCTAATGGATAAAATGAATGCCTACTGAAAAAGAAAATTTCAATGTTGAGGTGCAACTTGGGAGGGGTAGCTGATGGTTCCCTATTCTAGGTCAAGTGCTTGCAATGGATTAAAGATCAACTTCTGCTGCAAAGTCTCATGAGGAATATGATTATGCAATAACTGCACCTGAAGAGTTGGAGGTCAAAGTCTAGGACTCATTATAAAGAAGCGGTTCAAACAATAACCACTAAGTTTTGAATGGGATCTAAAATTTGACTTTCTCAAAATTGAATGGAGTTGGAACCACTCTGAAACAACTCAAAACAATTAATGTTAATATTAAAAATTTAAGTAAAAGCTGACATTATCCTTATCTTTCCTTTTCAAAAAGGAAAGATAAGGAGAATGTCAACTTTTACTTTAACTTTAAAAATTAAATATTACCATTAATTACTAGGGTTAGGTTTTTCAGGGCCCTCGAGTTAATAATTTTTTTTTCCTTTTTAATATTTTTTATTAAAAAATTATTATTTGGTGGTCATTAGCTATGTTGCACTACATTCTTTAGAATTGTTCAGTTTATTAGAGAACTAGTGAATTTGGTGTTTTAAGGTCAGTTCAATACAAGACCGACCTTAGCCAATCTGAACCACCAAACTAGACTAGTACAACTCTAGAACCATTGGGACCAACCAATTCCACTAGTTCTAGGCTAGTTCTAATAAGAGTTTTCCCTTCTCATCTTCCTCTGAAGTCGTTTTGTTGGATCCTTTCAGGAATGGTGATTTGGAAAGTGCCATAAACTGTCAAATTGTTGTGAGCACCTAAGATCATAAGTAGTTAAGCCTTGGTAAACAGAAATTTACAAGGACCTAGTACAGACATCCCAAAAGATATTTAGTGAGGATGTGCATGCAAGAAACTATTACAGACCTCCCAAGATACTTAGTGAGGATGTGCATGACCAAAAAGCATAAAAAAAAATATCCACCCTCAAAAACCATACCCAAAACATTAAAGTGTGGTGCAAAACAAATTGCTGGTAAGCTATTAATGCTACCAACAATCATTTGCTCTCTAATTTCACAAGAAGTTCCTAATCAAGCTACCTCCTCCACTATGGTTATAGCAAGTTCTTGCAACTTTGTGAGCTACAAGAAACTAAAACTACCATCGAATCTCCATGAATTTTAGGGGACTTGACTTCTCTTCATGCCCCAACTATTTTGGGTTGATTGATCAGTTAAGTAGATGATCACCAAGTTTGACTGAAGTCCCACTGCTTAAATGACCTTCCACTAGTTCCTCCAAAAGTTAGAACTAGTTTAACTGACAACAACCTGAGATAATTGACCTTTATTGCCACAAGTTAGCAATCGCATATGCAGAACTGAACTCTAACTCCTCCAACTCGAATTTATTGAGTAAACTAGGTGACACAAGCCATGTCACACAAGTTAACATCATCCAAGTTGTCTGTTGATGTGGAAATTTGAATTTTTTCAATTTAATCAAGAAAAAATCAAATTGAGAATTTCTTGTTGCATTTTTCAACACATAGTTCATTGGAATGTATTACTTTCACTATGAACTTGGCATAGTTCACATGTTAAGTTCATAAGGTTTTGGGTTGATGTGGTTCTGTGTGTTGTGTATATAAATAATAGGTGTCCAACTCTTGCTATTAGAAACGAGACTCCCTATGAAATGTGGTATGGTCACATTCCTTCAGTGAGGCATCTCAGGGTTTTTGGTTCCTCATATTATGCATTCATACCTAAGGAACAGATAAAAAAAATCAATGCAAGGAGTCACAAATGTATCTTCTTTGGGTACTCATACCTCCAAAGCATACCATCTCTATGATGAAGTGAATAAGAAGTTTATAATATCTAGAGATGTGATCTTTCTTGAGTCTTCCAAGATTGACAATGTTGTTGAGTGGTAGCTTAATTGTTTGGATATATTCGAACATGCAAAGTATTTTCAAGAGTTTGGTAGTGAGATTCCACATCTTCTTCTCTTAGCTCTATAATTTCTATGAAGAGCCTTGAAGAAATCAGGTTGAAGGAAATTCCTTCACCTGCTTTGTCAGGAAAGAGCTAAGAGACTATTGGCAGTAGGTAGCCAAATCTGACAAGCGGTGAGGGTACATGCAAGATACAAAGCAAGGATTAATGCAAAGGAGTAATGCAGAGGAGTGTACTAACTACATACATATCATCAAACATCTTTCATCCCACTTAGGATGCCTTGCATCGTGCCTGGTTAGTCATAAGATCATGTTGGTCACAACCTCAGTAGCTTAAATAAACAAGTGGTAATACTCTTCATCTTCTAATCTATGTAATAAACAAGTGAAAGGGAGCAAGACACGTAGATCAAACACATGGAATGACTTTTAGTTTTTGCAACCATGAATGTCATTGAAGACGGAATGATACGACAATGATAAGCAAACTTTTAAGCTACATTAAGAGGTGTATTTCAAAAGACGTGCTTTATTTTCCATACCTAGCCTCCAAAGGGTTATGCATCAGATGGAGTCTTCATGCAGTCCTAATATTCTATCATACCTTAGGTTTCTTGGTATGCTTATTTTTCTCCTCAGCTCCTTGAGAGTCATCTATCATGTCATATTTCTTCGTGGACCTACTTGGGACGAGGCCCTAGGAGGACACATCTATGCAATTTCAGGCTACAAGGCAGACTGGGTAGTCAAGGGACAAAACTGCACAGTTTTTGGAGACAATGGGTTCTAGCTGAGGGAAGGACACTGGAGGAAACCACTGTGCATTTTTGAATGGTAAGGAAGGTTTGGATTTCTGCCCATTTCACAGTTCGAACAAGCAATGAAAAAGCTTGAGGGTTACATATGTGAAGTGTGTAGTTCAGGAAAGTTGGATGAGGCTAGGTTGCTAAGGAAACTCCAAAATTTAGCTAAGTGTGGGATCAATGGAACTTATGTGAATAGTGATAAAACTTCACTATGATCACACACTTGAAAACTTATCGATACAACATAGACCATCCAGAACATATAACACATACTTCACTTAATGCAACAACCTTTGTGGCAGCTTACGGCAAGTGCGGCTTCAATTATAGACTTTGGGAGGATAAAGGCGACACTTGTGTAAGAGTGTGTGAAATGAGTGTTAAACATGTCTCATTCTCATAAATATTTCCCCTTGAAGCAAAACAAACCTCCCTTTGCATGACAAGCGATTACCCCCATGCCCAAAGATGACACATTCTATGTAAAGATAAAAACATAAACGACTCTTAAGATTGAAAAGGGGAGCTTGAGATCATAAACTTACCAATAAGTGACTAAGGAATGATTGATCACAATATCCACAGTAGGCTCTGAAATTTAAGTGCAGGCCAAAATTTTGGAGGGTGTTGCAGCCTCTACAACAGAGCCTTCACCTTCTTGCTAGCTTCGTTTTCAACTAGTGTCTTTAATTCTACGAACTCAGAGAATGTTTCATCTTTATTCCACGTGAAGAAGATCCAACACTTCCATGAGAAGTCATCAATAAAAGTGACAAAATATTTGTGTCTGATAGTGTAGGTTGTCGAGAAAGGTCCATAAACATCATAGTGGATCCTTTCTAGGATTGCATGTGCTTTGTTGTCCTGATCATGGAATGTGGATTTTATGTACTTTTGTAATGTACATCCTTTGCATATATACTATTGCTTAAGTGCTCCTTTAGAGAGGCGAGTGGTTATTTGTTCTATAATATTCGAGGTACCATGATAAAAATGACCAAGTATTTTGTGCCAAAGTTCATCGATATCGCGACCTTCACTTTCTCATCCTTAGTGCTTAATGTAGCACATTCTTCCACATCTAGCTTATACAGCTTCTTCACACGAACCCCGATCTGCTTCACCTACCCCGTGGCTATGTGTCTCAGGAATGCTTTTCCTTTGTTGAATATCACTTCACAACCATGGTAAACCAACCACTCAGTGAATGTCAATAGACAGATGCCTAATCCTTTACCTTTACCTTTTTTTACTATCGCCTCATAATTGCTGGTTTTGAAGGGCATCTTTGATGTAATGTCCAAGACCTTCCGCCATAATAACAAATAGAAAGGGTGAGAGAGGGTCCCCTTGTCGGATACCTCTAGACGGGTGGAAAGGTGTGGAGGGGGTCTCGTTGACAAGAATTGAGAAAAAGGTAGAAGTGATGAGACTCATAATCCATCTTACCCAAGGGGGGGTAAAGCCAAAGGCTAGCAATATTTTTTGAATATATTTCCAGCTTAAAGTATCGAAAGCTTTTGAGAGGTCGATATTTAGGAGCATACCTGCCTTTTTGGTTTGCTTTATGGAGTGAATGATTTCATGAGTGAGAATTATGCCATCGGTGATCTGCCCTCCTTCCACATAACCTAATTGCTCCTGTGATATAAGAAGAGGAAGCAGGGGCTTGAGGCATGTGGCGATCACTTTGGAGACAATTTTATATAATACATTGCATAGTGCAATAGGCCAAAATTTGTCCGGAGTCTAGCTATTCTCCTCCTTAGGGATGAGGGCGATGAAGGTGGCATTCAAGGATGGAAGCATCCATCTGTTAACTCTAGACTCCTCGACTACTTGCCAGACTTCCTCCTTGATTAGATCCCAGAAGTTGTGAAAGAAGTCCGAAGTGAAGCCGTTTGGTCGAGGTGCTTCCCAACTTTGAGTTGTCACATAGCTGTCTCCACTTCCTGTAAAGAAATAGGCCTGAGGAGTATTTGATTGTGTTCCTCAGTTACGATCTTAGGAATAATCTTGATGATCTTCTCTATAGCTGGCAACCGATCAGTCTCCATTTCCTGATGCACCCTCCGAAAGTGGGTGAGGAGTTCCTATTCTATATCTTCATGCTTCTCTAGATGTTCCCCTTGTCGATTTTGGAGGAGAGTAATGCTGTTGTGCATTCTCCGTTGGATAGTGGTATGGTGGAAGAACTTTGTATTTCGTTCGCCCTCTTTAAGCCATCAGATCCTCGATTTTTGTCTCCAAAGAATCTCTGCCTGTCTTGCTCTTTCTGAGATCTGCGTTTGTAGTTGACATTCCTATTCTGCTATGGTTTCAGATTTGCCTTCAGCTATGATTCTCTACTATAATTTTTGCATTTCTTGTTCAAGATTGTTTTTCTCCTGAAAGACATTGCTGAAGGTAAAGCAATTCCACTGTTTTATTTTTTCCTTGATATGTTTTAGCTTTTGTTGGAGCTTGTACATTTTTTTTTTGACAAATTCGGTTGCTATTATAAATCTGAAAAAAGGAGGGAGACTGAGCTCCTGAAATACATGCTGAGGTGCCAAGAAGAGCTAGGGAAGAAGGAGTTACAGCTTAAACAAAATTCCTCCTTAATCCTGCCTTTTGGGCTTCTAAAAACCAAAGACCAAAGGTAAATCCTAACAAACTGCAGTAGTAAATAACAGCATTTACAAAGCATATCAATCTATATTACTGTGGCTGATGTGTCGAGCAGTGGACTCTTCAGGTTTGTCGTCGGTGCCAACTTGCTTCAAGATTGATGAACTTGTTGGAGCTACGTTTTTCTTTTCTGTTGTTCCTTTTCTGCTATTCCTTTTTTGCTGTTCCATTTTTTCTGTTGTTTCATTTTTTCTATTTTTCCTTTTCTATTGTTCCTTTTCTGCTATTCCTTTTCTATTGTTCCTTTTCTGTTGTTCCGTTTTTTCTGTTGTTCCTTTTCTGCTATTTCGTTTTTTCTGTTGTTCCGTTTTTTCTGTTGTTCCTTCGGGAAAAAGGAACAACAGAAACCAAAGGTATATCAGATGAGCTGAGATGTTGTTCGGATCCAGGAGGTCTCTTCATTATGGTATATGCTGAAATGATTCCACGCCATTGCAGATAAGGCAGCCCAGTGATCTGGCACAAGCTTTGTTGGCTTGACTGTCCGCAATTTTATTGAGCGATCGCAAAACATGATAGTAGCGCACATCTTTCATGGTGTGTCCTAAAATTTGGCACCGTCTGATAATCTGCTGAAGGAGAGCATTGGGCAGATCCCTGTTCTGAACCATTGCACTGATGACTATCACTGAGTCTCCCAATATCATGACTGTGTCTATACCAAGCTTCCCAAGTTGGATAAGACCTTGGTAAAGGGCCAGGGATTCTGCTCTGTTATTGGAAGTGTGGCCAAGACCCCACTCATATGAGAGTATGTTATCCCCATTAGCATTAAAAATAACTCCTCTTGCCCCTGCTACCCCGGGATTCGACTTTGAGGCCCCATCGAAACAAATATAATGCCTATTGTTGTTTTAAGCCAACCTGGAAATTCTTCCTCTTTTAGCCTGATCTTCCAGTTAGGGGAAACATTGTTGTTTCTGTTGCTAGCAGCATTGCCCTTCTGATTGCTGGTGTTTTGGTCTAACAGGTGTCCAATGAAAATGCATTCTTCTATGCTGAGTTCACTAACATTTATACTTCTCGGATTCTTAACTGAGATTATCTCAAGGGAAAGACTCCTTGCCTTGGTGCAAAGGCTTCTAACAGTCTAGTCCTTATCCTTAAAAACCTTCTGATTTTGTGCCAGCCAAATATTCCATAGCATATTGTGGGGAAGAATGTCCCAGACTCTCTTCACTGTGTTATTTTTCCTATGCTGCCAGGGGTAGTTTTTTTTCCATTTGTAAATAATTTCTCCTATGGTGTTTTGGGTGTTCCATGGGATTTGATTGTTATGAGACAAGTTCCTCTAGTAGTTGATGGCAAAATGGAATTCAATAAAGAGATGACGCATTGATTCTTCAGCAGCTAAGAAGTTAGGACAACGAGAGGGGCCATTAATTCCCCTCTTTTGCAAATTTTCGGCCGTGAGTATTTTCCCTTTGAGGAGGGTCTAGAGAAAAAACTTGATTTTTGGAATTGCCTCGGATTTCCAAACCACCTTCCAGTGGTGCCAACTTGGCATGGGGTAGCTGATGTTGCAAATATAATGGTGAGCAGCTTGGATGGTGTAAGAGGATCCGGATGGGTCCCAACGAAACCCATCAAGATCGTTCTTTTTGACAGGGGCTATACTGTGCAAAAGGGATTGAAGGACAAAAAGACTTGCGTTAAGACTATTGGGTATGGCTGGGAAGGCCCAACCTGACCAAAGAAGGGTGTGAGGATCCCATTGGGAGATCTGGTCCAGGTAATGAATGCATGTTCTTTCAAAAAAGGAAAGGATAGGGTGGACTCCCCCATGTCTGTTTATTGGCTGCTGACCCATGATTCTATCTGCTCCAATATTGATGCTTGCACCTCCCTTGGGGATTTTTGAAGTATTTTGAGCAATTAGTGGAATTGCTCTCTTGCATAATCACCAAATTTTGGAGGATTCTCTATTGGGAATATCTCGATCAAGAAGTTGTTGTCTAGGAAAATTGAGGTATTTAATTTCCAGAACTTTTTTCCACCATGTTGGGAGTCCAGTAATGAGTCTCCAGACAATTTTGCCTCCAAAGGCTAAATTGAGAAATTTAGGAGATCTAATTCCAATACCTCCTCGGTCTTGGGGCTGGATCACCTACTTCCAATTAATCAAGTTGAATTTCTTTTTATCATTTCCCCCCCTGCCATAGGAATTGGCGAAGGACGATTTCCATTTTGTTGTGGAAGGAGGCCGGAGCTTGAAGAAGAGAAAAATGATATAGGGGGAGAGAAGATATACCTGACTTAAGAAGAGTGAGGCAACCAGCTGGGTTGAGCCAAATAGATCCCCACTGCTGCACTTTTCTTTTCATTTTGTCAACTACTGTGTCCCAGACTTCTGCTCTCAAAGGTCCAGCACTTACAAGTATTCCCAAGTAAGAGAAGTGAGTCCATTCATACTTGCATGTGACTCCAAAGATGATGGCGATATTGTCAAGCACCTGTACTGTTGTGTTCCAGCCATATACGCAGCTTTTCAAATTATTTACCATTCCGCCAAAGTAGCTCATGTATTTGTCAAGGAGAGATTTGAAGCGCTTGGCTATTGTGGTGGAGGCCCCTTCAATCAGTAGGGTATCATCAGCAAATTTTGAATGATTTATGTTCTTGACCCCATCCCCAAATTTTATTCCTGTGATTAAGCCAACCCTCCAGCTGAAGTCCAACGCTCTGCTGAAGGATTCAGCCATTAGAATGAAGAGATAAGGTGAGAGGGGGCAACCTTGTCAGAGGCCTCTGGAGGATTGGAAAGCTTCTCTAGGTCTGCCATTTACAAGAGGGGAGATCCATGGCCCCGAAATGCAGGCTCGAATGAGGTTGAGAAAGCGGTCATCAAATCCCATCTTCTTCAAAGCTGCCAAGAGGAAGGAGTGTCTCACTCTGTCAAATGCATTGGCCAAATCAAGCTTGAGGATAAACCCTTTCTCATTTCTGGTTTGACTTGAATGGATGGCTTCTTGCACAAGTAAAATGGAATTAGTTATTTTTCTGTTAGCTAAGAATCCCCCTTGATTTTCGGAAATGAGAGAAGGGAGCAAAGGCTTTAGGCGGGTAGCAATGATTTTTGTCAAGATTTTATAGGAGGAGTTACAAAGTGATATGGGCCTGAAACAAGCAAAGGAAGATGGCCTGTTTTCTTTAGGGATGAGTGTTATATGAGTAGCATTGGTATATCCTCCTATTTTTCCTATTCGTTGGATCCGATTGAGCATTTTTGTCAAGTTATTTTTAATAATTCCGTAGAATGCTCGATAAAAGCAGATGGGAAAGCCATCCGGTCCTGGGGCTTTATCAGGTTGAAGAGTCCAGATTGATCTCCTGATTTCCTCCTCATCTATCTCCTTGCTTAAAATGTCATTCATTTCCCTGCTTATCCCTGTTGGGAGATGCTGCAATAAATCTGTATAATCCTTTGCTTCCTTTGTTTCAGTTAGCAGGTCCCGATAGTGATCTGTAGCAGCTCTTCGAATGGCTTCCTGAGTGCTTTGTCTATCACCTTCTGCATCTAGGATGGAGCTAACATTATTCCTTATCTTTCTGGTTGTCGTTTGCTTGTGAAAAAAACTGAGTTCTTGTCACCCCCTTGTAACCATAATTGTCTCAAGTTGAGCCTCCATTTTGTTTCCTCTTCTGTGTTAACTCGGTATAGCTGTAAGTAGAGTTCATTTTCCTGTTGTTTGTTCTCTTGGGAAAGGCCATTATCCTCTATTTCTCTTTGGATACTCTCCAGATTGTTCTTAATTTCTTTTTTTACCTTCTCTGGTTCTTGATACTTTGTTTTAGCCCATTCTTTGATGGCTTGTTTTGTTTTCCGTAGTTTTGTTTCCCAAATGAAACCGGGAGAGCCTTCCACGTGTTGGATCCAAGAGCTGTAAACAATTCCTACAACTGTTGGTATATCATTCTAGAGAGAACTATATCTGAATGGAATGGGCCCAAGTGGCCTATGATTTTCCAGCGTTAGAGTTATTGGGAAGTGGTCAGAGGTAGAGCACGTTAGAATGTTAGCATATCCGATAGAGAAAGCAGAGAGAAGTGTAATATTGATGAGAATTTTGTCCAACTGCTCCATGATGTTACTAGCACCCATCCTACGGTTGTTCCAGGTGTATCTACGGTCTTCTGGAGGGACATCCATAAGATCATGCTCCTGCATGATATTTTCCAATTGTATTCTATATGGATCAGGCATAAAACTGCCTTCCCTTTTCTCATTGGTGTGGAGGATTAAATTAAAGTCACCTCCTAGAATAATGTTAGTGTTCTCTTCTGCATCCAGACTGTCTTTTAGATCATGCCAACAACTATCCTTATCTCTACAGTGATTCGGCACATAGATGTTGTAGATGATAATGGCTTGCTGATTTGCTTTATTTTCCAGAGTTGTTTTGATCTAGTGTTGATTTATTGTTTTCGAAATACAGTTCCATATACCTTGATTCCAAAATTTTTCTATTCCTCCTCAGGCTCCTCTTGCCTCACTAATGCTTCCTCTATATTGTATCTACTGCTCAATGACTTTATTCATTTCCTTGTGGTTTTGTTTTGTTTCTTGTAACATAATAATTCCTGGCTTCTCAGAAATGATAAGATCCCTTAGGGCTGCTACCTTAGAGGGGTGCCCAAGTCCCCTGATGTTCCAAGATAATATTTTCATCATTGGATATGTAGTATGCGGGGAGGTGCTTGCCCCCCTTGGTCCTTGTTGATTGTTTTTTTGTCATGCTGCCCTAGGATATAAGTTTCTATGGGTGTCTGTGTTCCCATTGCTATGTCCTTTTACGCATTCTCATCCCTGTGCTGCTTAGCAGATTTCCTGCCTGGGCCAGGTTTCTTGGAGGGTTCACTAGAACCCCCGTGATCTTTAGATGAGCTTCTAGTGATTCTGTTGAGGGGAGGATCAAGAAGAGGCTGAGAGGAAATAGTAAGAGGCAATGAGGATTCAATAGTGTCTTGGCGTTGCCTTTCAGGGAGAGGGGGCTTCTGGGGATCAGGAGCAGAGTGGGGGGATGAGGGGTCTTCTTCCTCCAAAGATTCGAAGGGGTTTGATGTAGAGGGTAATGGTTGAGTCAAGACGGGAGGGGGGGAGAAGGACGCAGCTTGGATTTCTGGGGGAGGATTTGGTTTTGGGCCAGACTGTTTGGGGTTTGCTTTCTTTTTTTTGACTTGTTCCCATGTGTCTTCACTGGCTTCAGCATTTTCATTCATTTCATTTTCTTTTAGTTTACTACACCTATTAGCAAAATGACCATATTCATGGCATACCTTACATTTGAACGGGATTTGTTTGTAGTCCAACTGCTAAATATGGGTCCATTGTTCCACTTTGATCTTGATTGCTTCTGGAAGGCCCTTTCCTAAGTCGACTTCAACACAAATCCTTGCACATGCGAGCATGTTGTCCTTTGGTTCACATATATGTCGATGTATTTTCCGACAGCATTCCCAATGGCTTTAACCGATTCATCTCCCCAGCAATGAAAAGGGAGATGGGGCAAGCGAACCCAAACCGGGACTGCATTAGGTATATCCATTTCTGGGTCGAAGTTAGGGGACCATTTGTTCAGATAGAGACCTCTCGAATCCATGAAGTAGGGACCATTTCTGAAGATGAGATTCTGGTCTTCTTTGGTTTCAAAGAGGAATGTGTAGTAACCCCTTCCACAGAATCTTATTGCGATTTTTCCTTGGATGTTCGCGTTCCAGTTGCGCTCCACCCATTTCTGTACAACTCTGGGAGAGGGCCACAGGCCAGTAAATTGTCCAACCAGACCTCTCTCTGCTAGAGAGATCACTGCCTTCCTTGGGAGACTAGGGGGAAGGGAGATTTCTAGGATGTCAGCCAGTTTCTTGATGAACTTTGAAGCTATGGGTTTGTTTCGGATGGTAGCATTTTCAGAAATGAGAGAGGCGAAGATCTCAGCCTGGTCTTCATTGTCTTGCATCTGGGAGGGGTCGATCCTAGCCATGGAAAGGCCAGAAGGGAGCCAGTCGTAGCACTGGCCGGAGGAGGAGGGTAGAGCCTGACTGCAGGGGTGCCGAGGAGGAAGAATGGAGGCCCAGCAGCAGGGGCTGCCAGGCGGGAGGCCTGCGGAGGGCCACAAGAGGTGAGGTTGCAGGGGTGCAGGAGCTCTAGTTCAAAATCTTGCACGCAATCAAAATGTCGACATTGGAGCTTGTACATTTTTGCGCCTTTTGGTGGTGTGAAATTTGTCCATGTCTCTGTTATCAGGTTATGAAAATCGGGGTGATTCAGCAAAAAGGCTTCAAAGCGAAAGGGCTTGCGAACATTTTCTCCTGGTCTTTGCCAGTGAAGCCTAATAGGCCAATGGTCCGAGCCAGAGAGTGGCAATATAGAGGCCAAGAGATCCCTGACAAGATGTATTGCATTATCAAAGATTAGGAATCTGTCTAACCGAGATGCAATTTGGTGGGCATCTACACGCTTGTTGTTCCAAGTATAAACGCAATTGTTGAATTCCATATCTATAAGCCTATTGTTATGAATGTATTTTTTGAAGTGCGTGCTTTCACAGTCCAACTTGATCCATCCTCCTCTTTTTTCCTCCAATCTTGTAATCATGTTGAAGTCCCCTCCTATGATCCAAAGTGGGTGGGATCTTTCTGAGTTGATCTGAGTTAGCGTGTTCAGTGTGTCTACTTTGTTTGTTGCCTCCTGGGGGAAGTAGACATTAGTTAAGTGTCCATGAACATTTGTCCCTGTTAAATGAAACTTGGCCTGAATAAAGTTCTTACTGGCATGTATGTTGGTAAGTGTTATAGATCTATCATCCCAAACAATGGCTAGCCCTCCTGAGGCTCCCATGGCTTCCACCGCCACTTCTTTGCTTCCTGGCCATGCTTTGGCAAGGATCTGATCCAACGTTATGGAATTACACTTGGTCTCCTGCAAGAAGAGAATTTGAGGCTTTTCCTATTGTAGCATGTTCTTTATTAATCATCCCTTCCCTGGGCTGTTGAGCCCTCTGATGTTCCATGAGATGAGCTTCATGATTCACGATTGGGAAGGGGATTATAGTATTTGATGAGCTTGGAGTATCTTCCAGATTCCACCAGCATCTCCCCTATGTGGATGGTTCTCTGAAGATCAGTTTTCTATCCTTGTTTCTTGTTGTCTTTGAATATATTTCTTCCATCCCACTGACTACCAATTTGGATGCCTAATGATCTTTTCTTCTGTGCTCTTGAGAGAATTACTTCTAAGTTCTCTAGCTGTCGCTCAGGAATTTTGTCATATTCCTTTTTCTTACAAGCCTGTTCAAGTCCCAGTATATCTAGATCTCTGATGTCGAAGCTCTCTGGTTCCTCTTCCATGTGTTGTACTATTTCCTGCTCTGCCTCTGTATCATCTACAATCGTGAGCTGCATCTGAGTGCTATCTACCTCCATACCTTGAGCAGTCCTTTTCTGCATGTTACTGGGAGAGGGCATTTTGGTGTCCGCGGGTTGCTTAGAAGTGAGGGCTTTCTTTGAGCTTGATGGAGCAGAATGGGTGGAAGTCTTAGGAATGGCTTCAGGTTGTTTCTGATTATCTAAAATATGAACCTCCGGCTGGAGCAGGATTTCAAAGTTGTTGCTTGTTGAAGGCAAGGAGGTGCTGGTGACAGGTTTTTTGACTGAGGTAGAGGGCTTTTTATGGGTCTTTTTGTGATTGGGAACTTTTGTGAACCCATCCGAGTCGGATTTGTCCATTGAAGGGGTGGTCGTGGATTTCATATTGGAAGGAAAGTCTCAGAATAAATGTCCCAGGGCATGCCATTTTAGATAGCAGAATGGTACATGCTCGTAATCTATTGTTTGTAACCATTCATAATCATCATGGTAGAGGCTTACCGTGTCCGGGAGAGCTTTGTTGAGGTGCATGTATACACAGATCTGTGCATAGGAGGTGTATCGCTTCAGCTTTGTCTCCTATGCCACTTTTATGAATTCGCCTAAACCATTCCCAATGTCTCGCAAAGAGTCTTCGTCCCAATACTCCAGAGGGAGAGAATAAAGGCGCGACCACACCAGGGCCCAGCTCAAATCTTCTTTGTCCAGGTTAAAGCACTCGATCCATCCTCTTAGGTATATCCCTATTGCGTTGAAGAAATATGGTCCTCCATCCAATACCCTGTTTCAATCCTCCAGACAATTGAAAATGGTAGTAAAGAAGCCCTTAGGCCCTAACTGCAATGTTATGTGCCCTTTTGGCTTCCATTTGGCTATGATCCAACTATGCAAAGATTTCTCCATTGGCCAAAGGCCTATTAACTTTCCTATCAAATCATGACCCCTCATAAACTGGATCTGAGTGTTGATGCACTGACTTGGGAGCTCGATTTTGGGTCTGTCAACTACTACCGACTTGCAGGTGTTTGACGTCACTCGTGGTTCTTCATTTGTGTTGTTATTCGTTGGCGTATTTTCATTATCTGTTGCTGTATCTTCTGGATGGTCTATACTGACATTTTCAGTCTGTCATAGGCCATTTTCTGTATCAGCGGGGGGAGGCATCATGTCCTCCCCCTAAGGGGATTCCATTGCATGATAGTTGTTCCTTATTGTGTTGTAGCTGCCTTATGGCTGAAGGTTAATGGCAGAATGGCACAGTCTGTGAAGGTCTGCCAGTTGCAGAGCAGCGTCAAACCCTAAGCGCTCTGCTCTCCATTTTCTTTTTTTTGACATAAATGGTTAGTTTTTACTTAAAATTCGGCAAATCAACTGTCGAGGACTTTAACACTGAAACCCTGTATTTCCTTGTTACAGTCGGCGGGCAAAGAAGATTTTGCTTTTGAATAGTCCATTGAATGAGTTACACTGTGAATGCAGATAGAGGCTTGAAAAAGAACTTGATTTAGTTTCAGAATGGTGCCTTGAAATTCCACCGCTTTTGCTTTCCGTGACATAGCTTTGCTTCCTAGCTTGTAGAGAGGATATCCAACGTGCCGGAGTGTCAGATCATCCCAAGAATCACTGTGTTTTCTTTTTGAAATGTCTGGAGGAGTGTTATATAGTGTTCAAGAATGCC
The DNA here is from genome assembly GCA_031772625.1 of Pinus tabuliformis. Lineage (NCBI taxonomy): Eukaryota > Viridiplantae > Streptophyta > Pinopsida > Pinales > Pinaceae > Pinus > Pinus tabuliformis. The sequence goes on from CM062804.1 coordinate 550,573,041, forward strand.
AAGAGCAGTAAATTGGCCTTGAAGAGGCCCTCGTGAACTCCCCAGCACCTACCCAGATGTAGCAGTGAGTTCCAATGACAAACAGAGATCGAAAATGCCACGATTGCGTTCTGAATTTTCCCTTGTGGATGAGTCCGCGTTTCCTAACAGCAGCCAGCTCAAAATGGTTCGGTCCCAAAGTCTGGAGAATCTGAATCAGCAAAATACTCAAAGGAATAGAGGCCCAGACAACTCCAAAATTAAGGGATGTTGCTGAGAGATCCTAGGTTGACTGCCAAGTCCACCTGTGAGTTTAACTTCCTCAAAACATGATAGAAGGAGATTTCGTGGAACTTGGGCAATAGTAGTCTAATTTTTTTGAGGATGGGGGCTAACTACACCTGAGAAGGGATCTTTTGAGAGTTCATAGCCTGTATAATTAGTTTGGAGTCTCCAATGACTGAGATGGAGAGGATATTCTTCTTGATAGCCAGATTTAGACCCTGCCACAGAGCAAGAGCCTCTGCTCTGTTGTTTGTTTCATGCCCCAGACCCCAAGCAAAGCACAGCTCAGTTGAGCCACCTGGGCTTAAGATAACTCCCCGCCACCCACCTTTCATGGGTTACCTTTAGAGGCCCCATTGAAGAATAGGCAATGATCATCCAAAGCAGATCTCCATTTGATGAATTCCTGTTCTTCGAGACGAATTTCCTAATGAGAAGGGGATTTAGCAGGAGGAATGGATCTATTCTGATGATTTGGAACAAGCTCTTTTAACCATTGATCTTCCTCGCTATCCAGAATCATGCCATTTCTTATGGTGGGTTTGGTTTCTAAGGCCTCCCCCAACAAAGCTTTGATCTTAGTGATAATTCTGACCGGGTTACAACTCTCCTCCCTAAATATTCTATTGTTCCTCTCCAACCACAGTTTCCAGCATGTGAATTTGGGGATCCACATCCAGCCAGTCTTGAGAAGGCTTTTTTTGGAGAGACAGAACAGGGATAACTTGGCCCAGTTTCTTAGCAGGTCCTGAATATTTCCTGGAAGCTCTATTTTGTCAGGTCCTAACATCAGGACACCCTTCCAAACTTCTTGAGCAAAGAGGCACAACAAGAATAGGTGGTTAGCTGTTTCTTCATCTGATGCACAAGGAGGGCACCTGGAGGGACCTTCCATTCCACGCTTCCTCAGGTTATCTCTAGTGAGGATACTTTTATGCGCCAGAGTCCAACAAAAGAAGTCCATTTTGGGGAGAGCAGGAAAAGACCAAATAAATTTCCATTGAGTTGGCTCTAGGGAGACGCTAGGGATAACCATCATACTTTTGTAACCTTCTACTACTGAGTAAGAGCTTGAAAGAGAACCCCACCCTCTTTTTTCCTTAGAAGAGGCCTTTAAGGGAGATTTTCTTTGGAGCAAATCCAACAATAAATTGGCTTCACCATCCAGCCAATGAGGGATCTCCCCCAAATTCCAACCATCCCATAGACTTTCTGCATCATTTTTCCAATTGGAGATGTCCCAAAGGGTTTCCAAAAATTGCTGGCTTGAAGCCAAGCTCTGATATTTTCCAATCCTGCCATCTAATTCAAGGGCTGATCTCCAAGAATCGAATTTTCCCAAAAAAAAAAATTCCCATTACCTGGGATCCAATAAAGCTTATGACTGAAAAGTTTCAAAGTTGTGAGACAGAGTTTGAAAACTGGTGATCCTTTGGAAATTCTAGGAGGCTGGTCCAAGCACCTCAAACGCTGCCCATGAAAATATTTTTTCCACAGAACTCTCTTGCTCCAACTAGGATTCCCAGAAACAATGTTCCAAAGGAGCTTGGAGCCCATAGCAAGATTTTGGGCTGCCAGATCCCACATTTGGAGACCTCCTTCCAAGAATGGCTTCTTAGTAGTGTCCCAATTAACAAAATGGGGCCTTCTTTCATTATTTTTCGCTCCCTGCCACAGAAATATTCTCAGGAGACCATCCACTTTACTAATAAAGGTTTTAGGGGCTAGTAGAATGGAGTTCTGATAAACTGGGAGACTTATGAGAACAGATTTCATAAGGATTACCTTCCCAGCATTATTCAACCATGAGGCTCCCCAAGCTTGTATTCTGAGTTTTAGCTTGTCTAGCAGGGGCATCCAGTGAGCTACCTTAGGATTTGATTTGAAGATTTGGATCCCAAGATACTTAAATGACTCCCAGGTCAGGGTTCTTTCCATTTATAATAGCTTTGCTATGTCTGTCAAATCTTTGATCGAGCAATTCCAGCCATAGATCATGCTTTTTAGATAGTTAATCTTGCTACCCGAAACCTCCCTATAAATATCCAGCTCCTTCTTGAAGGTTCTAGCAGAATTTATGCTAGCTCCTCCAAGCAATAATGTATCATCAATAAACTAGGCATGATTTATGTCTTTAACATTGTGAGCCATTCTCAGGCCTGGCAGAGTTTGGATCTGTTGACAGTAATCTAGCTGGAAGCTAAGCACCGAAGCTTGAATGGCGTAAAGAAGCGGGGATAAAGGGAAACCTTGTCTTAGCCCCCTCGAGGCTTGGAAAAATTCTATTGAACGACCATTAACCAGAGGCACTATCCAAGGGGAGGCAATGTAGGCTTTCACCCAAGTTATGAGAACTTTTGAGAAGCTAAATTTCCCAATCATAGAAAACAGGAAATCATGTCTCACCCTGTCAAAGGCATTTGTCAAATCTAGCTTAATCGCCATGCCTTTCTCTTTTCGATGATAGCTTGAATTAATTTCTTCTTGCACCAGCACAATATTGTCAAGAATCTTTCTCCCTTTTATGAATCCTCCTTGGTTTTCAGGGATGATGACCGGCAGAATTTTCTTAATATGGTTGGCTATTATTTTTGTAATCAACTTATAACTTGTATTACACAAAGAGATAGGCCTGAATCTGCTGAAATCGGTGGCGCCTTTGTCTTTCGGAATCAAGGCAAGGAAGGTCAAGTTGGTACTGCCTCCAATATTGGTGCAGGTCTGAGATTTATGGATCATTCTCAGAAGGCCTTTTTTAATTGTAGACCAACAAGTTAAGTAGAACCTTGCAGTGAACCCATCAAGGCCCAGGGCTTTATCTGGATCCATGCAATCCAAAGCTTCTTTAATCGCATTCATACTGATCGGAGCAGTCAGCATAATATTGTCTAAAACTTGAACACAATGAGGAATAAGATCAATCGGATAGGGGAATCAATAGGAGGGTCTTCCGGGGCAGAGTAAAGATCTTTGAAGAAGGAGTGGGCTACTCACTTTATGCCTTCAGAATATTTAGCCACAATGTTTTGATAGTGAATTTCATTTATTGTTTTGAAGTGCTTGCGTGCTTCAGCTTGCTTATTGAAGTAGCTTGTATTTTTGTCTCCGGCCTATAACCAAAGATTTCTGGACTTATGTCTCCAGAACTCTTCTTCATCCCTACTTGCTCTATGGAGATCTTTTTGTAGCTCTACTTCTTTTTGAAGAAGGATTTGAGTTACATCGAAATTCTCCATTTTTAATTGATGGCCTGCTAAACTATCATGCATCTCCTTTCTTTTGGCGGTGGGCATTTTCAACCTTTTAGCCCACTCCTTGAGCTCCCTTTTAAGTCTCCTCATTTTTTCTTCCCACACAAAGAAAGGGGATCCTTGAACTTGCTGGTTCCAGGCCTCGGAGACCACCTCCTGGAATCCTTCTTGATGAATCCATACATAACTGAATCTAAAGGGAATGGGGCCAAGATTTTCATCCAAGGAGAGCTCAAGCAGAATGGGTTTATGGTCAAAGGTGTAGTTCGGCAGAATTTTAGAGGTGGCCATTAGACCACAAGTCAAGAAGGAGGATTGGACTAGAAATCCGTCCAAATGAGCAGCAATGTGGTCGAGGCCTATCCTTTTGTTTGACCAAGTGAATTTCCTAGATGTGGGCTTGATATCCTCCAATTCCCAATCTAAAATGAGGTCTTCAACCCATTCTCTAGCTGGGTCCCTGACCAGCGAGCCCCCCTTTTTCTCTTCTGCAGCTAGCGTAACATTCAGATCACCTACAATAATAATATTTTCTAGGTTGTGCAAGAAAAGATAGGACTGGAGCGAGTCCCAACAAATTTTTTCCTCAGATGGTAAGACCGGAGCATAAATATTAAACATACTTACTTGGTGGCCATATTCTTTACGGAGGAGCTTAGTGAGTAGCCAATGGGGGCAACATTCTTCATGAATCAGATCATATTTGGAGTTGTCCCAAAAGGAGGCAATCCCTCCAGAGGTGCCTCTACTACTGATAGCTCTCCCTTGGCCTTTATGCCAGAATGCTTTGCTTGCTTGGAGGAGTAGAAGGTCCTCCATTTTTGTCTCCTGGAAGAGAAAGATTTCAGGCGAGTACATCCTTACAATGTCTTTCAGAGCTTCTTCTTTCAACCTGCTGCCTAACCCTCTGCAATTCCAGGAGACATATTTCATTATTTACTGGCTTGGAAGGTTGTGGCTCCTTTTGGAGCCTGACCATGCTTGCACCTAGATCTGGTATTCATCATTCCTTTGAGAGTTTTCTGAGAGCCTTGGAGAACATCCAGATAAGTTTGTTCCTCTCTCTGTTTCTTCTTGGACTTTCGACCCCTGGCCGACTTGATAGGAGTGACTTGCGAGCTGTCTGAATCTGAGACTCCATCTTCTGAATCTCCCTCAAAATCGAAGTCAAGACTGATGCGCTCCTCATTTTCTTCTTTTTCCCCTTGTTCATCCCCTAATGGAGGAAGAATTGACTTTGCCTCTGCTTCTTTCACTTTCTTTGACAGGTCTTCTGGTTCCTCTTGGGTTCCAATGGCATCTGTCTTTACCCCAGAAGAAGAACCCTCTTTTGGAACTTCTTTGGCTTTTGGTTTAGGCCGGGGCTTCACTAATGGCCCTAAATTTTTCTTCTCAGTTGGTTTTGGGACTACCTTACCCTTTTTTATTTCTTTCCATCCTTCTTCATCCACTTTGTCCCCGGTTGGAGCTTTTGGACAATTTCATTGGAAGTGTCCATGTTCGTGACAAGTTCTGCATTTGAAAGGCAGTTGCTCGTAATCCAATTTTTGATCGTGATGCCATTCTCTGACTGTAAGTTTTACCACTTCGGGCACTCCAGTTTCTAGATCGACTTCCACACAGATTCTTGCGCAGGTATATTGGCCCTTGTTATCTGCTTTGTCAATGAAACGGCCTAGGCCATTTCCAATCTTCTGCAAGGTGTGATAGCTCCAGCAATGGATCGGAAGATTGGGAAGTCGTACCCAGACTGGGAACTCTTTAGGGGTATCGATTGAGGGATTGGGGGTCCACTTAGTAAGATACAGACCCTGATTTCCCATAAAATACAGACCATTTCTAAAAACCAAATCTCGATCTTCTTTGGAGGTGAACTAGAAAATGAAATACCCTCTTCCGACAACATAGCAGATCACATTGTTTTCCAGTTGGGGCCTCCAGTTGCGTTGGATCCAGTCATATGTTGTTTTTGTAGAGGGCCAATGTCCCATAAATTGTCCTACCAACCCTCTGTCAGCTAGGGCTAGGGCGATTTTTATCGGTTGGTCTTCTGGCAAGGCGATCTCAGGAATTTCCTCCAGTTTTTTGATGAATTTCGGGACTTCTGGAATCAAAATTTTCTTCCCTTTCTGCAAGAACAATCTTCTGAATGCTTCTTCTAAAGAGATTGGTGGGGTGGGAGAAGGCTCCCCACCCCCAGGTGCACTCATGGCGGCGGCTATGCTCCTCTGCAATCACAAAACCTAGACGCGGACGCTGTGCCAGCAGCAACACTGGCCGAAGGAGGGAGGCAGAGCCTGATTACGGGGATGCCGGGAAGGATTGAGAGCCTAGCAGTAGGGGCTGCAGGGGCTGAGGAAGAAATCACGCAGGAGCTCCAGTTCAGAACACGCACGCAAATCACCCTGAAACTCAGCGTTGCCCTCCATTTTCATTTGAAGTGAAATATCGTATTAAACATAGGTTTGATCTAAAGTGTTCATCGTATTAAATATAAAGTTTTGTCTTAAAATATTTTTGTCTCAAAATGCTTTTGTCTTAAATATAAAGTTTTGTCTTTAAATTTTTGTCTCAAACTACTTTTGTCTTAAATATAAAGTTTCGTCTCAAAATATTTTCGTCTTAAATTATTTTTTTCTTAAATATAAAGTTTTTTCTTAAAATATTGTCTCAAACTACTTTTGTCTTAAAATATTTTTGTCTTAAACTATTTTTGTCTTAAATATAAAGTTTTGTCTTAAAATATTTTTGTCTCAACCTATTTTTGTCTTAAAGTTTATATTTAAGACAAATCAATTGATATTAATTTTTAACGTAAAAAAACTAAAATAAAAGTTTTTGAGCAAAAGATTTCTTTTGTCTTAAAAAAATGTCTCAAAAGTGCCCTTGGTGTAGTAGTGTAAGATATATGAAAAGGACAGCAGCAGATAGTGAAAGCATAGCTAATGGGGCATTGCATCATAAAATATGGAGACTTGGAGAACAACAAACAACAACAACAACAACCAAGGACAAACTACCAAACCAAGTATGGGATCCAGGAGGACACAGATTAGAAGCACATGATCAGGAGATCATGATTATTTTTAACCTTGGGAGTCTGATGCAGGAGCATCTAGGCCTAGCTAGCAATGTGATGGTGTGGTCACATGTTGTGGCTAATGAAAGTTTGGAGGAAGACTTGGTTGTTTAATTTGTATTAATTTCAAAATAAATGTAAGTAGTTAATTATTGCCTAATTCTGAACTGAATTGGGAATAAATGGCAAAGTGATCCTCCCTGTGTGGAGATCAAGCCAAGTAGTTAGAATGATTAGTTAGAGTAGGATTTGATTTCTTAAAATATAGTGAATTCCTTCATTTGTGGAAGGAAATTGTTAGATCGAGCATATATGTGTTCCTTTCTTTTCTGAAATAAAAAAGGTGAGACAGAGAGGGAGAAGATCGAGAGTATTGTAAGCCTACGGGCAGCATAGGAGAAAGAGGCCATTAATTAGAAGAATCAGGCCAGAGAAGGGAGAGAGCCTCAAAATGTAGTTTTTATTTATGTTTGTATACAGAGAATTGATTTTGGGTGCGGAACTGTGTAATTGATGCATTTTTGTGTTCTGTCATATATGTATGTGTAGATAGCTAAAATCCCAATTGCAGACATATTAATCGACCATCGATCACTGTAGGATCGATGACAGTTCATTAATAAATGAGCGCATGTGTTATAGAGTTTTTGTATTTGTATAGACAGATTTTGGTGGAAAAATTGTGCTTTAAAACAGAAAAACAAAAAAACAAGTGAAATCAAGTTAAAAGGGCGTAGAGGACAGGAGAGCTCAGTGGTCGTTGGATCTCATAGATCAACAATTTAGATCAAATTGGAGCGCCGAGCATTGATACATCGCATCGACGGAAGTGTGACATTGGAATCAGGTCTTATAACCTTGCGATCGTCGATAGCCGATTAAGCGAGGACCGTCAGATCGGAATCGGGATCGACGACCCTGATTTCATTCGAAAATCACAATCGGAGGAAGTAGGAGCCGGGGAATAGAGGAAAACGATACGCCGATGAGCGATAATGTGATATCGCGATAGCGATAAATTGGAAAATTGGAATCGGGCTTATCAAAGTAGTGTAGCGGGAAAGGCATGGGAATTGGCAGACCCAATAAATTTATAAAGGCATTTGAATAATATTTGAGATCCGAGCCATTGCTTCCGAAGCGGGGTTTCTGTTTAATTGTATATATTCCGATGTTATGGTCTACGATCATTGTGATAGTGACATTACGATATACCAAAGGGAGGGGCGATGAGTGGACCCGATAGAATTATAAATTCCAATATAATGTATTTAAGGTCCGAACAAAGGTTTCAAATGGGTTTTTTCAATAATTCCCGTGTATTTCCTGTGTTCTATGTATTTTGATAAAAGGTATGGTCCCGAGGTTTTAAACATATAAAACGCTTCCGATATGCATATGCATGGGAATGAAGCTTTAAAGGGCCATTAAGGGCAAAATGAGTCCCGATAAGGTATATAGGTTGTGGCAGCCTTAAGGTTGCATCATTCTTTAGCTAGGCATTGATACAGGGAACCCTATGGTTTCTCCATAATCGACCAGAAAATCCTTGCACAGGTGGCAAAGGAGATTTTGGATTTGGCACCACAACAGGAATATGGTAAATGATGCTGGAAGTCTAAGAGAATTAGGGATATCATTAAGAAACTGCAGAGTGACGTACCATTCCAAGACAAAGGAGAAATGAGAACTGTCGGCAACAACCCTGGAGTTAGTTACCCTAAATCTAACTTGACAAATTATGACTGTCAGATCGGCATCATGTCCCTCCTTCACACAATTGCAGCCAAGCGACAGGTCAAAATGTTGTATATCTGGATGTGTGCCTCCGTGAATAGAAAGCCATCCGCATTAAAAGTGCATTATGATAGAAATAAAGTATTGAATAGAATCATTACCAAAATACATTTAATGAATTCATTTCGAACCGTAACCATGTTGATCACTATTAAACTCAAGGTACACGATTACAATTATGTCTTTGTGCATGTTTCAAATTACCTTGGTTTACGAAATTTATATAAGGTGTAATCAAACAAGTAGAAGATAAAAACAAATAAAAAATCAAGGTCATGTTGTAATGTTTATAAAATTTCAAGGTCATGTTGTAATGTTTATGTGTTACAAGTGGTATTAGAGCGCTCAGGTTACTACACTAAGGCTTGAGTGGATGAACATTGAATAACAAAAGTAATTATGATACACAGAGAGGAAGTTGGAGCAACATGAGATGAGGAGTAGGATCTACCCCCTCAGGAGGGACAGTTGGGCATAACCCGAAAGTGTGGGTACAGTTAGGTGAGGCAAATTAGAATACAAACACTGCGTTACTAGAAACAATCCAGCAGCTACAAGCAAAGATACTGAGCTTGCAGGTTGATAATGAAAGATTACGATTAGAGCAAGAAAAGAATATGAAAATCCTTTAAGATAGACAGAATCAAAGAAATCCAAACCCTAGCCAGGAGGAACGTCCGGAGTCCGAGGGAGGACAAACTAGCCATGAAGAAGAATTTGATAATGTCTCTAGTAAGAAAGGAACTAAAAGGCAGAAAACGGAACTCGAAGGGGAGTTCAAAAAGATCAAGTCACTAGTATATAATTGAGACTTTGAGGAAGCGACGGAGGCTTGGCTAATAAACATTAACAAATACTTTCATATATACGAATATGAAGATAATGTGAAAGCAAGGTTAGCAATATATCAGTTGCAAGGAAAGGCCACACTGTGGTGGGAAAAAATCAAAACAGTCAGAAAAAATAATGAACAGGAGGTCACATGGGAGAAATTTCAAAAACATTTTACTCATAGATATTTGACTCAACAATTCTATGATGATAAGGAAAAAGAATTTCATGAATTGAAACTAGGACAATAGCCTATGGATGAATTCATAACCAAGTTTACTTCTCTATTAATATATGTTCCTTACATTCGTGAAGAGAAGGCTAAAGTCCAACACTTTATTTGCAATTTACCTATCTATATGAAATAAAATTTGGAATTTGACAATCCTAAAATGATGGATGAAGCAGTTCGAAAGGCTCGGATCTACTATCATTAAATGAAGCACAAAGGCAAGGGCACCAAAAATTGGACAAGTAAGAAGGGGCAAAAAAATTTTCCAACTAGCAAAAACATGAAAAATGCTAGTACCAAGTATCTAGGTTGGAAAGGAGCAAATGGATTTTCCAATAGAAATAAATAGAGGTATAGACCTCAAAGTGAAGTGAAGTGAAGCAAAGTGAAGCATCTAGCAAGATAGAAACTAGTCAGGTTCTTAAACCTCCCTTGTAGTGTTGTGGTTGTGGGGAACCCCATTACTACAAAAAATTTCCCCATAGAGCGAGATCAAAACCAGTTAAAAATATTAAAGAAGCTTCTATTGTCAGTGATATGGCAATGAACATACCAAGGATTAACATAGTGTTGGAGGACCGCCAGGAAAAATATCAACTCACGATGGTGGAACTTGAAGGTAAAATATCCAACCACCCTGTTTCCATTTTAATAGATCCATGTGCAAGCTTAAGCTATGTTAGCCCAAGAATAGTTGATTTATGCCATTTGAAAAGTGTAAAGTTTAAGAGTCCTTGGCTGGTCCAGTTAGCCACAGGAGCTAAAAGAAGAGTTAATGCAAAAATAGAAGACTGTGTAATTGAATTTGATGGACAACAGGTTAAAACAAATTTAAATGTGCTACCATTAGGCTCCTATGACGTGTTGATAGGTATGGACTGGTTGGAACAACATTGGACCTTAGTAAATTGTAAAGACAAGACAATTAATTCTGTTTCCAATGATGGAAGCATAGTAGAAATTCAGGGTATAAGAAGGGAAGTTAAGTTACGCCCCATTACAACCCACCAACTAGGAAAATGTATGCGTAAAGGCTACCAAATTTACGTGGTCCAAGTGGGGTACACTAAATCTAAAGATAAATTGTCCATCTTGGACAAAATACCAGTTGTTCAAGAATTTAAAGATGTCTTTCCGGAAGATATCCCTGGGTTACCACCCAAAAGAAACCTTGATTTTACTATAGAATTGGTCCCTAGAGCTACTCCAGTTTCCAAAGATCCTTACAAAATGAGTGTTCCTAAGTTAACAAAATTAAAAATGCATCTTCGAGAGCTATTGGATAAGGGTTATATTCGACCCAGGGTGTCTCCTTAGGGAGCCCTGATTTTATTTGTAAGAAAGAAAGATGGTACTTTGCATTTATGCATCGATTACAAACAATTAAACAAGTTAACAATAAAAAATAAGTGCCCCTTATCTTGAATTAATGATCTATTTGATCAAGTTAAAGGTGTTGTGGTATTTTCAAAAATTGATTTACGATCAGAATATCATCATATTTGGATTAAAGATGAATATATATATACATATATATATATATATATATATATATAACAACATTTATAACATGATATGGTCACTATGAGTTCATGGTTTTACCATTCAAACTCACTAACACTCCAACAACATTCATGAGTATGATGAATGAGAATTTTCACCCTTTTCTAGATAAATTTGTTCTTATATTTATTGATGACATCCTGGTGTATTCTAGGAGTGTGGAGGAGCATAAAGAGCACCTTCGGATAGTATTGCAAACCTTAAGAGAAAACCAGCTCTACGCCAAATTTAGAAAATGTGACTTTTTCAAGGATCAAATCTAGTATTTAGGACATATTATTTCCTCTGAAGGCATAGTTGTGGATCCAGAGAAGATCAAGACCATCATGGATTGGCATGTTCCAACAAATGTGGCAGATATACACTCCTTTATGGGCCTTGTTGGGTATTACAGGTGATTTATAAGGGGGTTTTCTAAAGTCGCATATCCAATCACTTCCTTGCAGAAAAAAGGAACAAGTTTCAAGTGGTCAAGGGATTGTCAAGAGAGTTTTGAAAAATTGAAGCATTTTCTTACCACCACACCTGTGTTAAAAATTGTAGACACGGAGGAAGATTTTATAGCCTATGCTAATGCATGTAAGGAAGGTGTAGGTAGAGTTTTAATGTAGAAAGATAAAGTGATTTCTTATGAATCTCGTAAGTTAAAAGATCATGAGCAGAAATATTATGCTTACGATTTGGAGTTAACTGTTGTAGTTCACGCCTTAAAGGTGTGGCGACACTACTTGTTGGGGAAAATATTCTTACTCATGACAGACCACAACAGTTTAACGAGCTTCTTCAACCAACCTACCCTGAATGCACGCCAAGCTAGATGGACTGCATTCTTAAGTGAATTTGATTTTGAAATCAAACATTTGAATGGAAAGGATAATCGAGTAGCGAATGCGTTGAGTAGGAAGTTGCATTATGTCTACAAAATTACATTTAGTCAAGCATAATTTAATTTTTTTTATCAAATCAAGGAAGAAACACAAAAGAACCTGGAATATGGCTATCTCTGGCAACAAGCTAATACTGCACAGAATTCCACAAAGCAAAGAAGGTACAGTATTAACCCTAAAAGTTTGATGATGTTTAGAAACATAATATATGTTCCTAACCAGTTATAAATAAGGAAATTTATGTTAGATGAATTTCACAGAAGTCCATGTGCTACCCACCTAGGCTATCAAAAACTTTTTTCTACAATTAAAAAAATTATCACTGGCCTGGTATGAGGAAAGATATTGCAAAATATTTGGCCAAATTCCTAGAATGCCAGCAGGTTAAAGCTGAGCATCAACATCCTACTAGGTTATTACATCCCCTGCCCATTCCTGAATGGAATATGGTCACCATAACCTTAGATTTCCTCATGGGTTTACCCCAACCAAAAAGGTTAAATGACTCAATTATGGTAGTGGTAGATAAACTAAGTAAGACAACTCATTTTATTCCTATCAAGTTCACATATCAAATGACCTAAATAGAAGATATATTTACGAGAGATATTTTTAGGTTGCATGGAATGCTTTGAGTCATAATCTCTGATCATGATGTTAAGTAGACCTATGCTTTTTGGAAAGCGTTATTCATGGGATTAGGCACTCAAATGAACTTTAGCACTACTTATCAACCTGAGACCGATGGGCAAACTGAGAGAGTCAATCAGGTGGTAGAGGACATGCTACGTATGTATGTGATGCAACAACTCGGAAAATGGGAAGAATATCTACACCTAGTAGAGTTTTCCTACAACAATGGTTACCACGAATCGCTAAAGATGAGTCTTTTTGAAGTACTCGATGGGAGGAAGTGTACAGTCCCTGCAAATTGGAATCTCTCCAGAAATAAAATGATATTAAGACCAGATATGCTGGAAGAAATAAAAAGAACAGTGAAAAAGGTCTGGAAAAGTTTGAAGGCTGCACACGATAGATAGAAGGCTTACGTACGCTGATAAGAAAATAACCTACCGGGAATTCTAGGCGGGGTATCATACTTACGTGCGAATTAAACCAAAGAGAAGTACTCTCAGATGAGGAAAATGTGCCATGTTGGCTACTGGGTTCTGTGGCCCTTTCCAAATTCTAGACAAAGTAGGAAAAGTTGCATATCAACTCGCACTACCCTTTCACATTCGGGTTCACAACATGTTTCATGTTTCACTTTTAAAGAAGTATGTAAATGACCCCCAAAACATCATAAATTGGCAAGGTATTTAGGTAAAAGAATATTGAAAAAAAATAATATATGTAAATCTCTTTGTTATATATATGTGTGTGTGTGTGTGTGCACGCCAAGTTTATGATATTGTAATTATGGCAGGTCAAACCGTAAGGAGAATTTTTGGTAGAGCCCTTGCGTATACTCAATCACATAGAGAAGTAAATTTAAGAAGGCGATTTATCATCCAAGTTAAAGTGCAATGGAAGCACATTAGCCTGAAGGAAACCACTTAGGAGAATAAAGACTCTATGCAGGAGGCAAACCCCAAACTATTCCAAAAACAAATGGAGGAATGAACACTAGGGACGGTGTTTGGCTCAAGGGGGGAGAGATGTGACATCCCCAGGTTTTTAATTTTTTATTGGAAATTTTACTATTACTGACAAAGTAAATTGTTGGTATTAGTTATTTTGTTGGTGGAAATAGTAAATAGTAATTGGGTCATTTAAAAAAAATAACATTGTCTCTATGGAAGATCTAAGGAATTACGGATGAACATCAATAACTCCCTTTTCACCAGAGAGTTATCAGTTAGGAGAAGTTATCTCCTTGCCTCCTCTTTCTCCAAGAAAAAGGAGGAAGACGGAGGAGGGAGGGGTTGGAAAAAACAAAGAGGGTTCCTTGAGTTGAACAGAAATTCAGTGGGAAAACCTCGAGAATATATCTCCCCTAGTGGAAGGAAAGTGTTTGCAGGCTGGACTTGGGGCCCTGAGGCCAGGACAAACTAACTCTCGCCTTAGGGTCCTGAGGCCAGGACAAACTAACTCTCCTTGTTCTGAAGGAATTGAGAAGCTTGGTGGGAGAAGGTTAGACATGATAGACAACTTCTCATTGGAAGGGTGGAGAGCCTATATCTCTGAATTTCATATAAATGTTTTCAGTATATGTATATAACTTGCATTTCTTTATGTTTATTAGAGAATAGTAAGGAATGGACAAAAAAACAATATCCACTATAATGAGTCTGATGTTAATATATGAACAAAATTTAATTTTGGTTATTTATGAACAGTAACGGAATATTTATAGATAATAATATTCATGGTAACCAGTTGCTGCTGTAAGAATGTGAATGAAATTTCTTTCTGGTATTTGAGAACAGTAATAAATAATAGCTAACTTGTTCACTGTAAGACATACTAATGGAAAGAACAGTAAATTAACATTTCTAATGTCTCTCCTTTTTGTATTTCTATATGGTTATTTGGAAACAGTAAGGTACCAATAGCTAACTATATGCACTGTAACGAGTAATACATATGCACTGTAACCAGTAATACATAGACAGAAAGAGCAAGAAACTAGCATTATTCCTGTATGTTCTTTTTATATAATCCTGGAAACTAGAAATTACAAGGGTTGGAATCATGACTAAACTCATACCAGAAAAAGGAACTGTACAAGTATTTTATTTCTGGAATAAACAAACTAATTGAATAACACATTAATCTCCAGGTGTAATAAATAAAACTACCCGATTAAGTCTTCCAGGCCAACATCCCAATGTGAACTAACTACTAAAATACTAATTATAATCCCAGGAATTTTCTCTTAGTATAAAGAGAAAATTTATACTTCACACAATACATATCGATGAACCTCTTTAAGAGTAATGATGTAACATGCTAAGTTAAAATTTACATTACAACTAATAACGAGAATAAGTAAGAACTGTTAGTAAGAATTACGCGAAGAAAGAAAAATGAGCTCAAATTGTTAAACGCACAGTTCGCAAATAAGAAACCCAGAACAGTCGAGGCAGAGCATTAATATGTTTAAAATAAGAAACCAAGTATACATATAAATCCAGCATTAATAGAATTTCCTAAGACCATTACCATTTAAAGGAAATAACACTGTTGTAATTCAAACTAGGCTGAGGGCCTCGGAACTTAAAAAGGAAACAATATTGTTAATTAACACTATCATAATATAGATAATATAGATGTCTGATTATTGGTGGAAGTTTTTTGTATAATCTGTTGTATTTGTTTTACTCTTTGTCGTGGACAGTCTTCCTATGTATCCAGATCTTTATATTTTCTTAATATAAATCCATGATGATTTTTTCTGAAAAAAAATATAAACCCGACCCTGGCGTTGAGACTCAAATTGAAATAATACAGTTATTGAAATAATACAGTTACAACAAAAACTGGGTCGAGAGCCTGGCTTAAAGGAAGATATGGTTCCAATTAGGCAGGCGAGAGCCTCAACCCTTCAGGAACCCCTTTTCTTAGACGCTTTGTATATAGAGCTCTCTCTCTGCGGCATAGCTGTACTCTGCCGTGTACGACAATTGTACATACTCTATAGTCAGAGGTAATGAAAAAATTGAGGCAATAAAATAAAAAATTGTATTATCCCGTGATATAGAAATGTAGCACTAAAAGCGTCATGTTAAGAATACCTAGAGGCAATGCATAATAAAGTTTTGAGACAGGGGAATGGAATCTAGGTTAATAGAAATGGAAAATATACAAAGAAAGTAATGGATTTAAACTAAAAATTATACAATAATTTGGTTTAATTGAGAATTAACCTAATAAAAGAGCATTGAAGGTTATAATGACTGGTATAAAAGAGTAGAAATGTAAGAATATGCTATATCTTAAAAAGTAAGTAGTGAGGCATATTCTACAGCCTAGTACGACCCCTATGTGTACAAGCATGTCCATGCTCAAAGTTAAATTTTGCCGAGTGTTCGCTAACATAAATATAAAAAATTAGAAATCTAAATAATGTTTATGTTTGTTTAGATAAGAAAATATAAATAACCGTATAGATTAAAAAAAAACACAATACAATTATCTCACGCGTTTAGGTAAAAAAATTAAAATGCAGGGGTCAATAGTTCTTTTATCATATAGGTTGAAGTTCAAAGGATCTTAAATTTACCTTCAACAAAAAAATTTACCACATTAAAATTCCAAATTAGGTAAAATCTTAAATATCTTTACTCTTTACTAAAGCCACTACCATTTCTTAAATCAAAGTAAAAAGGTTAATTCAACACAAAGAATCCAAAATGTTGCTCTAAAATCTTTAATATTTATTTTAATTAATTATTTGTAAAATGAATTTTTGAAAGGAAAACCATATCCTATGGATATATTAAAAGTATACACAAATATTTCAAGGTCAAAGTTGTAGTATTAGAAAATATTGATTTGATGTAGTTTAATTATAAATTTTGCTATCATGACATGTAAAAATATCATTAAATCTAATATTCCTATTGAGAGATTAGTATTCATATTAATATTATTATTATTATTATTATTATGAAATATAATATTAATATTAATATTATTCAACTTAATCACTTTTAATTAATGCAATATTAAATTTAATATAATATTAATATTTTATATTATAATATATATTAATATATCATGGTATATATTAACTCTAGGTATCATGGTATATATTAATATATCATGGTATATATTAACTCTAGGGAGAGATGGAGAGAGTGTGTGTATGTTTGGGGGTGAGATAGAGAGACAAAGGAGGAGAGATGGAGGAAGATATATATGTATATATATATATAGATGGAGGGGGGAGAGAGAGGATAAGATTCCTTGAACTATAGGCATTAGTTTTAGCATACACGATGATTTAGAATCCTATTTGATTTCTTGCACTAAATGCATTGATTTTAGTGTAGATGTTGATTTCTAATGATATTTGATTTTTAGCACTCAATGCATTAATTTTAGTGTAGATTTTGATTTCTAATCCTATTTGTTTTCTTGCACCAGATGCATTGATTTCAGTGTAGATGTTTTCTAATTCCGTTTAATTTCTTGGACTAGATGCATTGATTTCAGTATAGATGTTTTCTAATTCTATTCAATTGCTTGCATTAGGTGAATTGATCTCAGTGTAAATGGTTATTTCTAATCCTACTTGACTGCTTGCACTAGATGCATTGACTTCATTGTAGATGATGATATATAATCCTATTTGATTGCTTGTGCTAAATGCATTGATTTCAATGTAGATGTTGATTTCTAATTATATTTTATTACTTGCACTAGATGCCTTGATTTTAGTGTAAATGTTGATTTCTAATCCTATTTGATTGCTTGCACTAGATGCACTGATTTTAATGTAGATGTTTTCTAATTCTATTTGATTTCTTGCACTAAATGCATTGATTTGAGTGTAGATGTTTATTTATAATTATATTTGATTGCTTGCACGAGATGTATTGATTTCAGTGTAGATGTTGATTTTTTGTTATATTTGATTTCTTCCACTAGATGCATTGATTTCCATGTAGATGTTTATTTCTAATCCTATTTGATTGTTTTCATTATATGCATTGGTTTTAGTGTAGATGTTTTTTTATAATCATATTTGATTGTTGGCATTAAATGCATTGATTTCGGTGTAGATGTTGATTTCTAATTTGATGTAAAAGAATGTATGACGGGACATTAATTTTTAAGTGATTGGATTAATAATGTGATTGATTTTAGTGTAAACACAAAAAAAAATATTGACAATATGCATTGATTTGTGTGTTATAGTAATTCAACCTCTTAATATTGGAGAGCAAGAGAGAAAAGGTAAGATGTTTACCACAATAGCTCAACTTAAAGATTTGAATGGTTTACGATTTCAACTACACTTTTCATATAATCCATATGAAAACATGAAAAAACTAACACAATTGACAATAAGAATAGTAGAAAAAAATAGTTTGAGATTGATCACAATGAAGATTATTTTTAATTGAGTACATTCTTATTATTCACATTTTTTGTCATTCAACACTATTACATTGTCACTTTGCATTCAAATTTTTTATTTATCAGTTTTCATAATTAAATCTATTAACAATATCTATCATCTCAACAGATTAAGGTAACTGAAAAAAAAAAAATATATATATATATATATATATATATATATATATATATATAATAATTAAATTAAAACTATTCTTCAAGATATATTTAGTAATACCTCAAGGGACACTATTAAGAATTAACTAGTTGTCAAAATTTGTGATACCTAAAATTAAATGAATTAGATGTGAAATATCAATCCTCTTGAAATTTATTGACAAGATTGTCTTCCTTCTTCATCACCAACTAATGACTAATAGAAAATTACATACACATAAATTTAAAATTAAAACTATTCTTCAAGATATATTTAGTAATACCTCGAGGGACACTATTAAGAATTAACTAGTTGTCAAAATTTGTGATACCTAAAATTAAATGAATTATATGTGCAATATCAATCCTCTTGCAAGTTATTGACAAGATTGTCTTCCTTCTTCATCACCAACTAATTACTAATAGAAAATTACATACACATATAGAAATATAACACAAAAACTGTAATATTCACAAACATTACCATCCAAATCCAAACACATAAACACAGAAACCACTCAAAGCATCCAAACACAAACACACAAACCACTTAAACATCCAAACATAGACATACAAACCATTCAAGGCAAGCAACATAGACTAATTAAAAAACAAAACTATATCGTCATGTCAAGACAAGAAAAAATAATGTAAATTTCAAAGTATGGAGTTTATCTAAAACATATACATCATAATGATAATCTAAAAACATGACATTGTTGCTCTCAGTTGGAACCAGCCTAGATCTATCTAACTCTAGATCTATCATGTGCCTAGAGGGATCAAATCCCTGAGGTGCAAACCTTTCCTCAAATTCTACACTCCAAAAAGAAGGTTTGCACCTCAAGGGATTTGATCCGTCTCGGCGCATGATAGATCTAGAGTTAGATAGATCTAGGTTGGTTATATTTATAAATGATGACCTCATTCCACCAAAACTAAAAATATGGTTAGATTGTCACGGTTGATTATCTCATAGACAATTTGTTTTTCTATTTCTATGTTTAAGTTCCCATGCTATGAAATATTATATATATACGCACAATGTAGAGGGTTATCACATGCTGCAAGTGTTGGTAGAACATATATGGTAACCGCAGGAGATTGAAAATGGCAATGGCCAAGGTTGTGGTTTGCATCTCCATTGTGGTGTTGTTAGTGGTGAGTAGTGCAATGGATTATGATTGCAATGATCCACAAATTCTTGAACTCATTCCATGCAACGCCTAATTTGGTTTTGGTGATCTTACATCTGACTGTTGTGCTACTATCAAAACTATTTTCTCTCTATTGAAGTCTGACACTGATTGGAAGGGAGTATGCAATTGCGTTGTGGATATCGGTTCAGGTCCAAACTAACCCTCTTTAGTTCCTGTCGCTCTGCCTCGCCTTTGCAATGTCCCTAACAAAGGAGACTACCCTTACTAAGGTCACTCAACCCTCTACAATATTTTTATTTGGAGTTGTTTTTTAGTTGGAGGTGAAATCTTGATTTGTGTTTTTTAATAGATTAGTTTTAGTTAATATTTCATTAATGAATAATAGCTTGCAATATATGTTTTTTTCTCAATTTAGTTTAACATAAAAGGTGTATATATATATATATAATGGTTAAGAGCATGTGTTTTTTTAAGAGGTTCTAGGTTCAAAACTAGAAAGGTAGAGTATCTATGTTTCTATAGACTTAGCAGTCAAATCGTTTTACAGAGGTAGGTCCCTTGTACCACAAACAAAAGAGTCTCATACACCAATTTGATATGCTTGATGGTAACCTTAAAATTAGATAATGATTATATCTGTATATATATATAGATATAATTGATACATTAAAATTCTAGAAATTCTTCTAAATATAAATTAAATTTGAAATTTGATATAGATAAATATACTTAATATTAAATTTATTTATCAATTCAACACCATAAAAATAAAGCGAAAAGAATTAAATTCTAGATACATAATTTAATTCGTTAATAATAATGAAAAGTAATCTACGTTAACGAAATGAAATAACTCATCACTGTAAAATTGCTAATTTATCAGTCATCATTTTCACTAACCAATTATAAATTATCTTTTTTCCTCGGAAAACAAGAAAGAAAATGTTACGTTGACATTAAACTAACCTCATATAATGAGCATAGTTTGACTTGATGTGGCCACTGCTTCATGGACCTTGGTATTATAATTCGAACATGGAAAAAATTATTTTGTTATTTGAGCCCTTTAATACGTAATATAAAATATAAAATATAATATATATATATAAAATATTTTTATTATATAAAAATTATATGTTATTTAAAAAGCATAGAAATTATATATATAAATATGTGAAATTTGCAAATATATATTTTTAATTTCATTTTTTTTTCTAATATCATTTAGTTTAATTAAATTAAAACTCAAATAATGTAATTTATTTTTTTTTATACAAATTTTATTTTATTTTTGTTGTGAACTTAGGCATTACTTCCTTCTATATTACAAAAACCAAATTTCTTTTTAGGTGGCTAGCCTGCCCACAGGAAACCAGGCTGCCACCTATCAGCATTATACTCAGACCAAAATTTGAAAATGTTTTTCTCCTTGATACTGTCATATCTATTCTTTCGAATACTACTAACTATTCTATCTATGAGTCTATAACAGAACAAACAGAATAAACAGAAACAATTCATATCCTTAAAAGTTGAAAAAACTATCCAAGAACCCAGCATCATCAATCCTCGTCTGAAGAATTAACCGGGGTGGGCGCCATGGTACTTGACCCTGGGGTCACATTTTTCTGCTCCAGAACCCATTTCATTTCCTGCATCATTTGTTCCAATTTTCCCAGCATCAGATTGTTGCTCGCTGCCTGTATCTGGACCGCCGCAATTTCTTTCATAAATATGGACTTTAAATTGTCCAATTCCTCCTGTGTCTGGCTCCTTAGCTGCTCCTCTCTCTGCTTTCTTTCCTCTTCTTCTTCCTCCCGGACTACCTAGTTCATTTCCATAGCACGGGCTACCACGTGCTTCATAATCCAATAATGTTGGATCGACTTGTTAAACAGTGAATTGCGGCTCCTGGTATTTCCTGGGTCTGGAACCAAATCCTCCCACTCCCCCCGAGGAATCTCCTTATTCGAGCTAATGGATCTCAGCTCCCGTTCCCACCCATTAATTTGTTCTCGAATTTCAGGGGAATTCCCGGCCATATACGCATTGATCATGTACATTATTTTCTCTGACTCTGGTTGCCTTCCTTGCCTCTTCGGGTTGCTGCTCGATCCTTCTTCCCGGGTCTGAACTTTTTCTTTCTTCGGAGCCATCTTGGTGTTTACCTGGAACCTTTTGCTGATTGTGTCTTGCCTACCTATCAAGACAACAGACCACAAGTCAGTACCTCTGATTCGAATTTCTGCTTCAACCCACTCACTTACCCCCCTTGTAATAGACTGATGTTCCCGATTTTTCTTCTGGTCCGAGGCCCCGGGCCACTCCACGACCTGCCCTGCCAATCAGCCCCTTATCCTCACTCCACTCTCTACTTCTCTGGAATTTCCTCGAAGACCCTCGTGATGGCTCTCTCTGTAAGACGCCATCATGCCTCGTCTCCCTGACTGATGGGGTAAACTACTTTCCCACCTGGAAACCGGTGGCGTTCTGCTCTTGGCCTTCAGGGATTTGCCTAAGTAGCAGAGATGTAAGTGGTTCCTACGGCCAGTAGGGAACCCTTCTTTTCCCGACTTAGCTACCCTCCCCACCCAACAGTTTTTCCTGGACTTGGGTTTTTCCCTCCTCAGAGGTCTGTGTTTCTCTCTGCCTGGAACACCATCATCTCTGATGGGGTAACGATTTTTCTTCCCATTTCTAGGGTAACCTTCTCCCTTCCTACTACTGGCGCTAAACTTCCTTTTCGTGGACATATCTAAGAAATAACAGAAGTTTCGACCTCTAACTATCACGAGAATTGCAATAAAGGGAAGTGAATATACATACCACCTTTCCTCGCTGGAACCGGACCTATGGGCTGATCGCTACGCCTTTCTGCCAACTTTCTTCGTTCCTTCTTGCTCCGTGCTATGCTGCATGTAAACTCCTGCTGCCACCTCAGGCCCTTGTTTGTATAATCCCCTTCATCCTTCCGTCCTTACCTCCACCTGTCCTTTTGATTTCCCTGCTCTCATCCCTGCGTCCCTTCCTTGGGATTTGCTGCTACCTGTCTGACCTCCTTTACTCATCATAACTACTACATTCTCTTGGCTGCTCCTGCCGTACCCTTTCTGTACCACTGATGCCACTTGCCATCCCTATGTGACCTCTTGTCCCGACTCCCCACACTCCCTCCAATTCCTTTCTTAATGACGCCTCGATTATCGCTTCTTCCCCATCATGTGACCCTATCCTTCCTTGCCCCGTCAACTACCCTGCTCTGTCACTTGTACCATCCCTGTCCGTCCTCACGATTATACTGTCCATCCCCACCTGCTGTGATCTTTCCCCGCATCTGCGACATACTATCGTTTCTTGGCCATTCTCCTCAGAGTTTCCATGGCCACCCTTATCGACGTCAAGCAGATGTTGTAATTGTTCACGCTCCTCCAGGAGTAACAGCTCTATTCCTTTGTTGTTTATCAACTTTCCCCTGTTCCGACTACCCTAGTTCACTAACCAGTCTGTCGGTTGGTTGCCCGAGTGTCTTACATGGGTGGGGATCAGATAATTGATTTTGGTAAGTAGCTTCCCTATTTCACCGATGAGCCACGCTGTTCTCCAACTCTTACTTATTTTTTCCGCAGATTTTTTCTGTTGCAGCTGCCTTACCATATCCACCACCAATTTTGAGTCGCCTTCGATTTGGAGGCTCTTAACCTTATCCTGAATCACAATTTCAAGGCCGCGCTTCAGCGCGTGAAGTTCCGCTTCGTTATTAGTCGCCTCCCCGCAGTCCATCGCGAAGATTCTTAAGGTTTTTCCTCTGTCATTCCTAAAGACCCCCCCGATTCCTGCTTCTCCCGGGTTGTTTTTGGCCGCCCCATCAAAATTTAATTTCGCAAATCCCTGTGGGGGGTGCCTGTACTGTTTAATTTCTTCCACCTCTCTGACTTGGTCTTTTCTTCGGTCACTGCATATCATGCTCTGGGTTAATTCTAGCCTCTGCAAGATCTTCGCCTCTATTTGTAAAACCTTCCAGTCCTCTTCCTTCCAGCGTTCCATTAAAATTGTTTCTCTCGTGTTCCTAATTGTTTGGTCCCATATGTCTGTCGAGGTGCGGTTTTCTTCTTTGAAGATCACACTGTTCTGGGCCTTCCAGATGTTCCAGAGCAGGAACCCAATGGATAGCAGCCAAGCACGATTTACCACCGGGTTTTGGTAAGGTTTCCTCGGCCAGTTTTCTAAGGTATTATTGATGTTTTGGTAATTTCTGTGACGGCGCTCAAACATCTTGTAATGGTTGTCCCACAGGGTGTTGCTGACAATGCATCTGTTCATAAGGTGTTCCATCGACTCCTCCTGTGCATTGCAGAGCGCACATCGTGATGGTCCCTGCCTCCCTTTCCTCTGTAATTGATCCCAGGTAAGCGCCCTGCCATGTAACAGAATCCATAAAAATAAAGTGACTTTCGGCCAATGCTTTATTTTCCATAAGTTTTTCCATTTCTTCGTCTCTGTCTGTTGATTCTGTTTAGCTTTTAAGTAATACCCTTCTGCTATAGAAAAGGTTCCTTGTATTCGGGTTCCCCATCTTAGGATGTCTTGCCCTATTTTTCTCGCCACTTTATGGGATGCCATTTCTTTGTGGTAATCATCCCATCTAGCAGAGTTGGGGACCACTTCCCAATCCTCCTTCTGTTTTCAATTAATCCAATAGTCTCCTATACCTGGTTTCCAAAATTTGTCAACGACTTCCCCCTCTACCTGGGAGGTGAAAGCTTGGATGACTTGAAGGCCTTCCTTATGGATGAGCCTTTCTCGTTGTTGCCAGGATTCCTCCCAAAACTTAGCTTTGTCCCCTGCTCTTATCTCCCAAAAGCTATATTATCTTATCAGTTCTTTGTTGCTCCTCGCCAAGTTCCAAATTGTGGAGCCTTTTACCTCTGTCTGACTTCTCATCCTGTCTTCTGGTCTCTCCGCTGCCTCATATTTCCTTTCCCAGATTGCCTTCCATAGGTCTTGACCACCTTGAGTCCATCTCCACCAAAGCTTCGCCCCCATCACTTGGTTGAGGATGTAGGGTTCCCTCAATCCTAAGCCTTCGTCTTTGGTTGGCTTGCTTAGCCACTCCCAAGATAGTAAGGCCCATTTTCTAGTTTTTCTGGTTCCTTGCCATAGAAATTTCTTGAACATTGCTACTAGCTTTTAACTAATGGACATGGGGACAGCTTGGCTCAATATCTGATAAATTGGGATAGCTTACAGAACTTTTTTTAGGAGAATTAGCCGACTGGGAGCATTCAACGATCGGAAAGTCCAATTGTCCATCTTTTTCATGATTTTATTTATTAGAGGTCCCTAGTTAGCGACCCTGTATTGGTGCTCATTAAGCATGATACCCAGGTACTTCGTTGGAAAGGTTCTAATTCTAAACCCCATTGTTCGCACCAGAAATCTTTGGGCCGCTAGCTATGTGTTGAAGAAAAATATTTCTGATTTTTCCTTATTGATCTCAGTCCCGGATGCTTGAGTGAACTCAGATAAGGTTTTGACAATCTGTTGGGCTTCCTTAAGCGTGGCCTGACCATAAATCATTACATCATCTACAAATTGCTGGTGAGTTACAGGGAGGTCATTCCCACAGATTCTTAGCCCCTTTATCTGGTCCCTGGCTACTTGAGCTTTTACCAGCCTGCCCAGTCCTTCTGCTGCTAGGATGAAGAGAAACGGAGACAGGGGATCCCCTTGTCTTAGCCCTCTCGAGGGGTTGAAAGCTTCGGTGGGGGTTCCATTCAACAGGACTGACATTACCGGTGAACTCACCATTGATAGGATCCATTTCACCCATCTCGCATCAAAACCGTGGGCTTTGAGGATGCCTTCCAAGTACGCCCAACTCAAGCGGTCATAAGCCTTAGCTAGGTCTAATTTGATTAGCATGCCTGTATTGCAAGAGTTTTTCAGGGAGTGGATTACTTCCTGGGCAACTATAATCCTGTTTTTTATCTACCGACCTTTTACAAAACCTGTTTGTTCCTGAGCTATGAGATTAGGCAGAATTGGCTTGAGTCTATTCACCATAATAGTTGCTAAGATTTTGTACACTACATTACAGAGGGATATTGGTCTGAAACCCTACGGTTCATCTGAGTTTCCATTCTTTGGAATCAAAGCCAAGAAGGTAGCATTCAGACCCTGATGCATGCGCTTTGTACACCTTGATTCCTCCACTAGGTCCAACAGGTTGTTACCCATGAAACTCCAGGCTACTTGGTAAAAATCAATGGTAAATCCATCAGGTCCGGGGGCCTTATTCTTTTCCATTCTGTTAACCACTTCCTCTACTTCTTCCTTTGTGATTACCCTGAGGAGAGCCAGGTTTTGTTCTCGAGTTACTTTTTTAGGGATGTGTTGACAGACTCTATCGATTTCCTCCTTCCTGTTAATGTTTGGTTCTGTTAGGATCCCTTTGAAATAGTCCACCAGGAGCTGCTCCATTTCTGCCTATTACGACACTCTGTTTCCTTGACTATCTTTCAATGAAAAAAATTTGTTGTGATGTCTATGGTTCAGCATCGCTTTACGGAAGAATTTGGAGTTCTTTTCCTCGTCTTTCAACCATTGGACACAGGATTTCTGTTTCCACAGAATTTCTTCCTGCTTTCGTCTTTCCTCCAATTGATTGATTATCCTGCCTTCCTCCTCTGCCAACTCCTCGCTTCTTCCTTCCTCGATGATTTGTTGTTGTATTCCTTCCATTCTGGTCTGTAGTTTTCCTCTCTCCTGCTGTATGTTGCCAAATTCCTCCTTGTTCCATTTTTTAATTTTTCCCTTCATGTCTTTGAGTCTAAGTTGGAACGTATGCGTTTTGTTCCGACCTTCCGTTCCCATCTTGCTTTCCTGCCACCAATCTTTTAATTTGTCTAAGAATTCTGGATCTCTTAGCCAAAAGGACTCAAAATGAAAAGGTATCTTTTTATTTTGATTATTTATAACTATTTCTAGTTTGATTGGCCAATGATATGACTCTATAGATGGGAGGATAGAGGCTTTGTAGAAAATTTCCATACCTATTATTTGTTCAGAGACTAGGAATCTATCTAATCTTGACGCTATTTGTTTGTACCCTCCTCTCCTATTATTCTAGGTGAATTTCCCATTGATTGTTGGTATATCTACCATCCTTAAGTCTGTTTGGACATCTCTGAATCTTTCCATCTCCGGGTCTTCCCTATTGATTCCTCCTTTCTTCTCTTCATTAGAGGTTATCATGTTGAAGTCTCCTGCAATAATCCACCTTTGCTCCTGGTGCATATTTTTTATTTTTTCCAAATGACTAAGAAATAAGCCTCAATTTGCCGGGTTTTGGGGCCCATATAATGCTGACACAGCAACCCATTCACTTTTCCCTATGAGTCTGAATCTGCCGGTCAGGATTTTGGGCATTCCTATCCACCAGTCTGATAGGACTTCTGCTGGATTCCAAATTACTGCTATCCCTCCCGCACTTCCTTTAGCATCTATGGTTACTTGCTCATATCTTGGGTTTATTTTATTGAGTATTTCCTCCATCTTCTGGCCAGAAATTTTAGTTTCATGAATAAGCATTATCTGTGGTTTGTATTTCTTCAGTCTTGCCACTAAATGTCTCTACTTCCCTTTGTTGTTTAGGCCTATAATATTCCATGATGTCAAAATCATTGAGGGGTTTGAGATAGGTTTTGAAACACCACTGACAGTAGAACCACTCTCCCTGTGTTCATCAGCATTTCTCCCATTAGTTGGATGGAATCTTTAAGATTTTTCCTTCCTCGCTTTTTTTTCCCTCCCTTGCCTTCTCCTTGTTGATCTGTTCTGCTTTCCTTCTGGTTCTCTTGATATTCTTCAGGAACTGCTTTAATTTTTCCTGCTTAGCTTTATACTATTGAAAGGTTTCCGCATACAACCTCTTTTGGTCTTCTAGGATGAATCTCTCATCCAAATTCCTTCATTCATTTAATAATTTTCTTAGAACTTCATCCTCTTTACTAAGGTCATCCCTTATTGTCTCCATGTCTGTCTCCATCTGTGTTTCCAGTTCTTCATGTTCTTTATCTTTATCCGTGAACTCACTCGAGGCTTTCCTCTTTATGTGAGCTCTTTCACTACTGGAACTATTGTCTGACTCTTTGTCTTCTTGATTTTCCATGGTTTGATCCTCCTCTTCTCCCTCTTCCTGTAATATTTCAAAGCTATTTGATTTCCGTGGGAATGGTTGTTTTTCCTTTTTGTCTTCCTTGGAGTTTTCTTTGGTTGTTCTCCGTCTACTTTTTACCTCTTGGAATCCTTCCTGGTCTACTGGCCATCTCTTTTGCAGTTTATTTCTCCTTTCTTCCTCTTCCATTGTTATGGGGCATTCCTTAACCAGATGTCCATGTTCATGGCATCTACGACATCTAAATGGAATATGCTCATAGTCTAGGTTTTGCTGCCAGACTTCTTCATGATATTCTAGTTCCACAGAATCTGGGATAGGGTTCGCTAAGTTCATATACATGCATATCCTGGCATACGATGTATACCTTCCTTTCTTCGTAGTTTCTGCTATTTTCACAAAGCTTCCTATTGTGTTTCCTATCCCTTCCAATATTTCCGGGTCCCAAAAGTCTGTAGGTAACCCAAATAATCGAACCCAAACTGGAGCTGCTAGAAATTTTTCCTTATCGGGGTTATAGCATTCTTCCTAATATCTCATAAAAAGACCAGCATTATAATAAAAATAAGGACCATTTTCAAACACTTTTTCCTTATCTTGCAGGTTAGAGAAGATTACCGTAAAGAAGCCTTTCGCTCCCAACTTTAGCTCAATGTGTCCTTGGGGCTGCCATTTTTGCTGAATCCACTTGGTAAGGTCTCTTTCAGATGGCCATACACCGAAAAACTTGCAGATAAGGGCATGATCTTTCATGTAGCTTCTGTACCTTTCCAGTTTATTTGATGGAATCACAAACCTAGGTTTCTCCTCTGCACATGGCAGGCATCTTCCCCTTCTGCCCGCCTGCCATGTCGCTCCCAGAACTGGACCTGCATTCTGTTTCTCCTTTGCCGACTGACTGTTCTGACCTTCACCTACCGCTGTGTCCTGATAGGAGGGGATCTCTCCCCTCCTGACTTCTTCTGTCATGACTGTGTCTCTCAGATATCTGCCTTGTCTCTTGTTATACCTCACTGTTGTCTGCACCCTAGCCTTTCTTGGTTCCTCCCCGTCGAATTTACCACATGGCTGCCATTAGGTTTTTGGTTGCAAGTCCACTTCAGTGTGTGTAAGAATGGTCTTGGTAGTTATTTCAAACAATTACATTTTTTAATTTTATTTATACATTTTTAATATCATATAATTCTATCAAATTAAAACTCAAATTCTATAATCAATTTCAGTTTCTAATCATTTCAGTTGCAATTTCAATTTCAGTTTCTAATCATTTTAGCTGCAATTTCATAAGATATAAAATTATCATTCCAAATGATTAATAAAACTAATTCATATGCTTCGCTATTTTTATATTTTACATTGAATATTAAATTAATTTTTTTACTCTACATTGAATATTAAAAAAACAATTATTCTACATTAATTTTTTTTTTAATCCAAATTGCATTTACTCCATTTAACCTAACATAAATTACAAGGGCTAGATTGACACTCTATCTTTTTAATGTGATGGAGTAGATAACACTAGAAATTGTACCCTTTCCTCTAAGAAACCTTATATTTTGAATTTGAATTTAATAAATTTTAACTCAATAATTATTAAAAATATATTATATATAATCATTTAATTTTAATTAATTAACATAATTTAATTTAATAATTTTTAATATTTTATTTTATTTAACTTAATAATTTATTATGTATAATAATTTAATTTAATGCTAGGATTCAATGTTATTTTTTAGATTTATAATTTTTTAGGTTTTTAATATTAATTATGAAATATATTAATGTTAGGTTTTAATATTTATATTAAGGTTTACAAAATTTATCTTAAGGTTTATTTATTTATTTATTTGACTTGAAAATCATGGTAAAATAACTAAAGGGTAAGTTGGTTGTAGGAGACATCACTCAATTATTGACTATTTTGTCACTCTCAACATCATTGTGGAGGAATGTCACAATAGTAAAGTCGATCTCTTTTGTTGTTTTGTGGACTTTAGAAAAGCTTTCAACATTGTTCCTCAAGATATCGAGATAAGCTCTGGGAGAGACTTCAAGAGATCATGGTCCCTCCTGAACTAAGGATTGTTGTGATCCGCCTCTACAAGACTGTCATTGCCAAGCTTAAGACCAAAGAAGGGTTGTCTAAAGACATTAAATGCAATATCATAATTAAGCAACAGTGTCCCCTATCCCCTTCCCTTTTTGGCATATACATCAATAAGATAGAGGAGTGATTAGATACTACAAGTTGCAAGGGCACCAAGCTTGTTGGTATAATCGTTACTCTTCTCCTTTATGTTGATGATATATTTCAAAAAGCCAGCATGACCTTGACAAGCAGCTTAAGACTCTTCATGTCTACTGCTCCAAGATGGGTATGAAAATTAATACTGACAAGACTAAAGCCATGATCATTAAATCCAGAAAGAGCACCCATGGTAGTTTTGTTTATGATAACAATTGCTTAGAGTAGGTTTCTTCTTATAAATATTTGGGTATTGACTTTCCTCATGATCTCAACTAGAATTATAGCATCGAGAAAAGAATTATTGGAGGCTCGAAATCTTATTATGAGCCTGAAACAATTGTAAGTCAGTTGACCTTTGCATTTGGAGTAAAAAGAGGTTCTTCTTTGATACTCTCAGTCACCCCTATTGTCTTATACATATGAGAATTTTGGGGTTGTAGTATATCCAGAGAGTCATGGAGAAATATTGAGATGATTCTAAAGCAATTCATAACCTACAACCTAAATATCAAGAAAAATACTCCCTATATTATCATCTTGATCGAAGCTGACCTGTCCCCCATTGAAATTACGACCATGTTTAGATATCTTATGTATAAGAAGAAGCTTCACAACATGGACCCCAATAGGCTCCTAAAAATTTCTTCTAACTCTAGTCAAAACCCCCACATTCGCCTCAAGTGCAGGTGGCACCATGATGCCCAGTCTTGGCTCAACCATCGGGGATTAAGGAGGGGATCGTTATGGGAAGCAAGGATAGTGTTAAATATGCTATTACCTCCAATTTTAAGGACAAGTTGTGGTATGATCATGAGCTCGAGGGTAAAAAGAACTAATTCTCATGAGCTTCGAAGTGAAACCCAGTAATGACGTACTCCCAAGACTCCCTAGGAAGATAGAATCTGTCAGATTTTTTATACTAAGAAGGTGGAAGATGAAAAGAACTTCCTTTTAGATTGTCCAATTCTTACTCACATGTGCTCTTATTTCCCTAACATCTGCCACACTTCCAATCTTCTTGACTTGTTAAGCAAACCCAATTATAGTTATCTTGGAGCACTTATTTCCCTTCTCTTTGATCATAGAAACAAGGTTTTGAAGAATCACAATTAAATTCTTTTTCTTTTCTTGAGGTCCAATAGGCCACATTGGTCATAGTGGACATTAATCATCATCATCATTAACAATATTATTGTTACTATTTTATTTAATTAAATTATTTAATATTATTTAGTTTAAAACTATTTATTATTATTTAATTATTTAATAATAATATTTTATGGATAGTAGGAGCAATATTGATTAATAATAATAATATCAATAATTATTTAGTAATAACAATAACGAGTACTAAGTGGACTATTCAAAAATCATGAAAAATGAGTACTAAGTGGACTATTCAAAAATCATGAAAAATTAGTGAGTTGCGACTACCTCTCATGGAAATGGTCATAGATGAATGACTTTCTTAATGCAGTTGAATCCCAAAAAATGATATCTAATTATAATAATCTTTAACTAATATAAATTAATAATAATAATAATAATTCTCTTAATATTTTTATTATTATTATATATTTATGAATGGCTTGTGTGGTAAATAGAAATGAAGCCTTTAGCGTATATCAAACACATCAATATTTTTAATGTGGACCATGGTCAATCATGGTCAACTATTGTCCAACGTGGCATTGTGCCAAAGGTTGTCTCAATATCAAAATCAATCATGGTCAACTATAGTCCAATGTCGCATTGTGACAAAGATTTTGTGAATATAAAATTCATCTGTGGTCAACCATGTTTATTTTAGTGTTTATAATATTTATCTCGCGGTTTATATACCTTGGGTATATAATGTTTATCCCTTGGATTTATAATATTTATCTTAGGGTTTATATATCTTGGGTTTATAATATTAGTCTATTGGGTTTATAATACCTTGGGGTTTTAAAATTAATCACTTGGGTTTATTAATTGAAGTGTTCATATCCTTTGAATGTCCAACTTCACATTGTTGACAACCATGATTATGCATAATCTTGATAATAGTTATAATAATAATAATAATAACTAGCACTGCCCCAGAAAGTGCAAAGAGAGGCCAGATTGAAAGAATTGTATTTTGGTTTAAAATTTAATCGAAGTGTTCATATCCCTTGAATTTATCAATCCCTTGGTCCAACTTCACATTGTTGACAACCATGATATTCCATAGTCTTGATAATAGTTATTATAATAATAATAACTAGCAATTGCCCCAAAAGGTCACTAGAAATGCTATATTGAAAGAATTGTATTTTGGTTTAAAATAATAAAGGTTATAATAATTTAGTCATTCAAACAAAAAATAATCAATAAATTGCCCAAAATAAAATAAATCCTTAATCAAAATTACACAAATTATTATTCTTCTTTCCTCTCGATTATTTATATAATAAAATCGAATCAATCATTCAAAATAAGCCAAATCAATAAATTTCCCACATTAAATCCCAACTAATCAAAATTACTTGGGAATATATATGTATAACTCAATAAAAAATTATATTTATATGTTACAAAAAAACAAGTAAAAAATTCTAATTGATTTAAATAAATCTGAAACCAATGAAATTAAAAATTACTATTTATGATTAAGTGTTGGAAATTTTAACATAATATAGACACATTTTTTTTCACCAATCAAGCTTTGGAAATATCAACATGACATAATTTTAGCACATGGAAAAGAACTTTCCCCAATATATTAATCATTGAAAATAATTATTTAATAATTAGGTAAACTTGCTATTGAAAAGTTTTGAAAATTTTAACTGATTAAACTAACCATAAATAAACCAAAGCGTTGGAAGATTTTGTTTATAATTTATAATATTTAACTATTTAAATTCATATATCAAATTAATTTTTTTATATTAATATTTATAAATAAACAAAAGAAAAGAAAATATTAATATTAATCATTTATATATTTTTAAATTTAAATATCTTTTTTAATAAACTATATAAATTAAGAATCCAATTTTAGAGACATGTTAAATAAAATAAAAAAATAAGCTAAAAAAACCCTATTTTTCCTAAACATCCTACTTTAAAAAAACAGCAACACAACCAAATCGAAAGAAAAACCATCAACGAAATGGAATGGATCGGATAAAATTAATTATATGTTTTTATTTTATCCGTAGTTAGTGTATTAGCCATACATGTTTTATACCATAAGATGTGGCATGCAAGCAATGTGGGAGATGTTAGAGGCGGTTAGCAGATTAGCCGGACATGCTTTATACCATAAGATGTGGCATGCAAGCAATGTGGGAGATGTTAGAGGCACGCAGCACAAGGCAATTGCAAAAACTAAGGAATCTTTATTCTAAATTTTATAGTAAAATTGAACGGCCACAATTGGACACATGTGAGTTTGAAAATATCAAGAAGCTTAAAGTCCGTAACATCCTCGTTATTGTAAGACACATTTTCCAGGTGTGTAATAAAACATGAACTCATAGTATTTTATTTTTAATCTCGTGCACCTTAAAATGTCATTTCATTTTTCATTTTCATTGTATGAAATTAAAATCTTTATTTTAAATCAAAAATAGTATATTGAACTATCCATTTAAAAAAAAAATAGTTTTAATTAAAATGTTGGAATATAATAAATGTTATTATATTTTTATAATATATTTTTAAATATTATTATTATCTTAGTATTATATATAATAGTGTGCATTTGAAATTAATTTAAATAATGATATTAGATGAAAGACGGTTAGGTGCTCTGCAACTAAAACCCTTATGGCAGCAAGGCGGTAAAACCCTCGGGAGGAATGCAGGGAGAGCCAAGGGGCAGAAAACAGAACAGACCAGCAGGAATCAGCAGAGAGCTAAGAGACAAAAGGCATGACAGAAGATGTCAGGAGGGGAGAGATCCCCTCCTATCGGGATACAGTGATAGGAGATGGCCAGAATAGCCAGATGACAAAGGAACAACAGAACGCAGGACCGGTGTTGGGAGCAACCTAGCAAGCAGTCCGCAGGGGAAGATGCCTGCCATGTGCAGCAGAGAGACCCAGGTTCATGATTCCAGTGAATAAACTGGAGAGGTACAGATGCTACATGAGGGATCATGCCTTTATCAGCAAGTTCGTAGGATTCTGGTCGTCGGAAAGAGATCTTACCAAGTGGATTCGGCAAAAATGGCAACCCCAAGGCCACATCGAGCTTAAGCTAGGAGCGAAAGGCTTCTTCATGGTAATTTTCTCAAACCTACAACATAAGGAAAAGGTATTTGAAAATGGCCCATATTTTTATTATAATGCTGGTCTGTTTATGCATTTCTGGGAGGAATGCTACAACCCTGATAAAGAAACATTTCTAGCAGCGCATGTCTGGGTTCGTTTATTTGGGTTACCTATAGACTTCTGGGACCCGGAAATTTTGGAGGGAATAGGAAACTCAATAGGAAGTTTTGTGAAAATCGCAGAAACCACGAAGAAAGGAAGGTACACCTCATACGCTAGGATATGTGTTTATATGAACCTAGAAACCACATCCTAGACTCTGTGGAACTAGAATATCATGAAGAAGTTTGGCAACAAAACTTAGACTATGAGCACATCCCGTTTCGATGTCGTAGGTGCCATGTCCATGGCCATCTGGCTAAGGAATGCCCGATTACAAGGGAAGAAGAAGAAAGGAGGGGCCCCCTGCAAAATAAAGAGCCAACAGACCAGGAAGGGTACCAAGAGGTGAAAAGCAAACAGAAAACAAATAAGGAATCCCCACAGGAAATCAGAAAGGAAAAACAATCATCCCCAGAGAAATCAAATAGCTTTGCATTACTACAGGAAGAGGGCGAAGAGGAGGACCAAACCATGGAAAACCAAGAGGATAAGGGGTCAGACAATAGTGAGAGCAGTGAAAGAACCCACTCAAAAAGGAAAGCCCCGAGTGAGCCAATGGAGAAAAGCAAGGAACAGAATGAAGAAGCTGAACAGATGGAGACAGACTTGGAGACAAGCAGGGAAGATCTAAGTCAAGAGGAAGAAGTCTTAAGAAAGTTATTGCATGAATGG
Source organism: Pinus tabuliformis (assembly GCA_031772625.1). Classification (NCBI taxonomy): domain Eukaryota; kingdom Viridiplantae; phylum Streptophyta; class Pinopsida; order Pinales; family Pinaceae; genus Pinus; species Pinus tabuliformis. The sequence continues at coordinate 550,607,835 of CM062804.1, forward strand.
AGACACTTATATGAGAGGTTTATTCTGGAAGATCAAAAGAGGTTGTATGCTGATACCTTTCAGCAGTATAAAGCCAAACTAGAGAAAGGAAAAGCCACACCAAAATAACCCCAAGAGAGCCAGAAGGAAAGCAGAACTAATCAGCAAGGACAAGGAAAGGGGAGAAAGAAAAAAAGAGGTAGGAAAAGTCCCAAAGACTCCATACAACTCATGGGATAAATGATGGTCAATACAAGGAGAATGGTCCCGCTGTCAGCGGTGTTTCACAACCTATCCCAAGTTAACCAATGATTCTGACATCTTGGAATATTAGAGGCTTAAATAGAAAAGGTAAATAGAGACATTTGGCGGCAAGACTGAGGAAGGATAAACCACAAATCATGCACATCCAAGAAACTAAAATGTCAGGACAAAGGATGGAGGAAATTCTCAATAAAATAAAACCAAGATATGAACTTGTAACCATAGACGCCAAAGGAAGTACAGGAGGGATAACAATCATTTGGAATCCAGCAGAAGTCCTAACAGATTGGTGGATAGGAACGTCAAGGACCCTGACATGAAGATTCAAGCTCATTGGGCAAAGCGAATGGGTGGAAGTATCGGCTGTCTACGGGCCCCATACCCATGCTGATAGAGGCTTGTTCCTTAACCAACTGGAAAAGCTAAGAAATATGCACCAGGAGCAGAGATGGATTCTGGCAGGTGACTTCAACCTGATAACCTCTAGAGAAGAGAAAAAAGGTGGAATAAGAAAAGAAGACCCGAAGATGGAAAGATTTAGAGATGTCCAAGCAAAATTAAGGATGGTTGATATCCCAACTATAAACGGGAAATACACCTGGAACAATAGAAGAAGTGGGACCAAATGAATCGCGTCAAGATTGGATAGATTTCTAGTCTCGGAGCACATAATCGGGTTGGATATCTTCTATGAAGGCTCTATCCTACCTTCAACAGGGTCTAATCATTGGCCAATTAAGCTTGAAATAGCCTTGAACGATCTAAATAAAAAGAGGCCCTTCTGATTTGAGTCTGTTTGGCTTAGAGCTCTAGACTTCCTAGACAAACTAAGGAGCTGGTGGTAGGAAAGCAAGAGGGGAACGGAAGGTCGCAGCAAAATGCACTCGTTCCAGCTCAGACTCAAAGAAATAAAGAGAAAAATCAAGAAATGGAATAGGGAAGAATTCGGTAATATCCAGCAGGAGCAAGGAAAAATTCAGTCCAGATTGGAATGAATACAACAACTAATCATCACGGATGGATGAAATGAGGAGCTGGCCGAGGAGGAAGGTAGGGTAATCAATCAATTGGAGGAAAGACGAAAATAGGAAGAAATTCTGTCGAAATAGAAATCTCGTGTCCAATGGTTAAAAGAGGGGGAAAATAATTCCAAATTCTTCCATAAAGCAATGCTGAACCACCGCCATCATAACAGAATCTTCTCCTTGAAAGACAGCCAAGGAAATAGAGTAACGCAACAGAAAGAAATGGAACGACTCTTGATGGACCATTTCAAAGACATCCTCACAGAGCTGAATGCAAACAGAACCATGGAAATAGACAAGGTATGCCAACATATCCCTAAGAAAGTCTCCAAAGAACAAAATCTGGCTCTGCTCAAGGTAATCACCAAGGAAGAGCTTGAGGAAGTTGTCAATAAAATGCCGAAAAGCAAGGACCCAGGTCCCGACGGCTTTACAATTGAGTTTTACCAGGCTTCCTGGAGTTTTATGGGAAATGACTTGCTCGACCTAGTGGAGGAATCTAGGTGTTCTAAGAGTATGCACCAGGGACTGAATGCCACCTTCTTGGCCCTGATCCCGAAGAATGGCAGCTTGGACGAACCTCAAGGATTTAGGCCTATATCCCTTTGTAATGTAGTTTACGAAATTCTAGCAACATTCATGGTAAACAGACTCAAGCCGATCCTGCCAGATCTCATTGCACCAGAGCAAATAGGTTTCATCAAAGGGCAGCAAATTACAGATGGAATTATTGTGGCTCAGGAAGTGATACACTCCCTAAAAAATTCCCGCAACCCAGGTATGCTTATCAAATTAGACTTGGCTAAGGCATTCGATCGAATTAGCTGGGGGTACTTGGAAGGCATTCTCAAAGCTCATGGATTTGAACAAAGATGGATAAAATGGATCCTATCTATGGTAGGAACCCCAGTGATGTCAATTCTGTTAAATGGCACCCCCACCGAAGCCTTCAACCCCTCGCGAGGGCTAAGGCAGGGAGATCCCCTGTCACCTTTCCTCTTCATCCTAGTTGCAGAAGGTCTGGGTAGGTTGATCAAGGCCCAAGTCTCCAAGGATCAGTTAAAGGGATTACGTATCTGCGGGAATGATCTCTCGGTTACGCACCAGCAATTTGTAGATGACGTGACGTTATATGGTCAAGCCACGCTGAAGGAGGCCCAAAGAGTCATTAAAACTTTATCAGAATTTAACCAAGCTTCCGGGACGAAGATTAATAAGGATAAATCTGAAGTGTTCTTCTTTAACACCCCACTGGCCGCCCAAAGGTTCTTGGCTTGCACTATGGGCTTTAGCATTGGAACCTTCCCGTCAAAATACCTGGGTATTATGTTGCATGAGCACCAATACAGGACAACTAATTGGGAACCCTTAATTAAAAAAATCAGGAACAAGATGGAAAACTGGACCTTTCGCTCGCTGAATGCCCCAAGTCAGCTAATTCTACTGAAAGTTGTTCTGCAGGCTATCCCAATCTACCAAATCTCGTGCCAAGCTATCCCAAAGTCTACAAGCCAAAAGCTAGTTGCCCTATTCAAGAAATTTCTCTGGCAGGGAACTAGCAAGACCAGAAAGTGGGCCTTAATTTCATGGGAATGGCTAAGTAGGCTCTCCAAAGATGGAGGTTTAGGACTACGGGACCCCTTCGTCCTTAACCAAGTAATGGGTGCGAAGCTTTGGTGGAGGTGGACTCAAGGAGGCCGTGATTTGCGGAAGGTGATTTGGGAAAGGAAATATGAGGCGGCAGGGGAACCCACAGGAAGACTGAGAAGCCAGTCGGAGGCTAGAGGTTCCGCAATCTGGAACCTGGCGAGAGGCAATAAAGATCTGATAAAAGACTATAGTTTTTGGGAGATAAGAGAAGGAGATAAAGCCAGATTCTGGGAAGAATCATGGCAGCAACGTGAAAGGCTTATCCATAAAGAAAACCTTCAAGCCATCTGCGCTTTCACAACCCAGGCCGAGGAGGCAACTGTCGGCAAATTCTGGAAACCAGGTGAAGGAGGATACTAGTGCAAATGGAAACAGAAAGAAGACTGGGAAAGGGCCCCCGAATCAGACCGATGGTAGGAGTACTACAAAGAGATGGCATCCCGTAAAGTGGCAAGGAAAACAGGGTCTGACATTCTAAGATGGGGCAACCGAATTCAGGGCAATTTCTCAATAGCAGAAGCCTATTACCAAAAAGCTAAACAGAATCAACAGGTGGAGACAAAAAAATGGAGTAATCCATGGAAAATCAAACGCTGGCCGAAAGTTTCATTCCTTGTTTGGATTATGCTTCATGGCAGAGTGCTTACCTGGGACCAAATGCAGAGAAAGGGGTGCCACTGCCCTTCCCGCTGTGCGCTCTATAATTCACGGGAGGAGACCATGGAACATTTGCTAAACAGATGCATAGTAAGCAATACCCTGTGGGAAAGCCACTTCAAATTGTTTGAGCGCCGCCACAGAAATTATCAGAACATCGTAAACACCATAGAAAATTGGCCAAGGAAGCCTTACCAAAACCCGGTGGTCAATCGTGCATGGCTGCTTTCCGCCGGCTTCTTGCTCTGGAACATCTGGAAGGCCCGGAATGGCGTAATATTCAAGACAGAAAACAGAACTCCAGCAGACATATGGGAACAAACCACCAAGAACCTGAGAGAAACAATCTTAACGGAAAACTGGAAGGACGAAGACTGGCAGGCGTCGCAAACAGAGGAGGAAATTCTGAAAAGACTAGGGGTAAACCAGAATATGGTAAGTGGGGGTGTCAAAAGTAAAGTCCAGGACAGAGAGGTGGCAGAAAGCAACCGGTATTGCCATCCCCCGCAGGGGTTCATAAAACTTAATTTCGATGGTACCGCTAAACATAACCCGGGTGAGGCTGGTATTGGGGGAATCTTCAGAGATGACGGTGGTAAAACCCTGAGAACCTTTGCGATGGACTGCGGGGAGGCCACCAACAACGAAGCAGAACTGCATGCTCTAAAACGAGGCCTCGAAATCGCGATACAGGTAAAATTCAAGAGTCTCCAAATTGAGGGAGACTCGAAGCTAGTGGTTAACATGGTTAGGAAACTACAACAGCAAAAACTAGTATACAAAATCAGTAAGAGCTGGAGAACAGCGTGGCTTGTTGGAGAAATAGGGAAACTACTACCCAGAATCGAATATCTAATCCCATCACACGTCAAGCGTTCGGGAAATAAACCGGTTGACTGGCTTGCGAACTGGGGTAGTCGAAATAGAGGTAAGGGGATCGATAGTGAAGGTCTAGTTCAACTGCTCCCGGAGGAGCGCGATCGAATTCAACAGCTACTTGATGTCGATAAGGGTGATAATGGAATGTCTAAGGTGAACTGCCAGGATCAGGCGGCACGAGGCAACTGCAGGGAAATATTGCAGCGGGTGGTGATGGACAACACATTTGTGGGAAAGGATAGGAGTAATAGGAATGATGATGTTGGACAGATGACGGGGCAAGAAAGGACTGGCTGAGGTGATGGGGATGAAGCGAGAACCGAGATGTCATCAAGGAAAGATCTGGAGCTCGTATGGGAAGTTGGGATAAACAGCAGAGAAAGGACGACAGGTGGAATAAGGGGTACAGAAAGGATACGGCAAGAGTAGCCAGGAGAAAAATGGAATAATGAAGCATAAAGAAGGACGGAAAAGTTTTGCCACATCCTGAGGAAGGGACGCGGGGATGATAGCCGGTGCATTAAATGGACAAGTGGAGGTCTGGTTGCAAGGACAACAGATAGATAACAAACCACAGCCAAAGGTGGCAGATGGAATGCTCATGTAGTTAGGCAAGAAACATGAAAGAAGGAGGAAAGGTGGCAGCGCAACCCAGCGACCAGACTTTGTCCCCGTCTCAAGCGAGGAAAGGTGGTATGTTCTCTCTCGTCCCTGTCTTCCTGATAGCATTTGAACTGTCAATGCCTATCCTGAAATGCTCCATCTCAGTCAACAGTATATCAGTAGTAGGATAGGTAGAGGCCACCCCTGCAATAATTTGATTCACCTCTCTCCTTCCAAAGCAGGGGGGGACTTGAATGGTGAAAATTCGGGCTCCTATCGGGAGGCTCAGGCCATGCCCCGTGCAGAGAGGTGGGAGGGGAGGGTCGCATTGTTGGGCCTTGTCATGCTTCAAGATAGGCACTGACACCCTACCCATGTCAGTTTCCTGGATATCTCCCGTGGTGCTATACCCGGATGCTCCCCCTACCAGATGGATAGATCAGCAGTGCCCATCCATGCTGGTCTGCATGGGATCTTCAGGACTGTAGAGAGAGGGTGGAGTGACATGAGCCGCCTAGCAGGAAAAGTTGTGTTATGGCCCCGGACTGCTAGCCGGCACCTCTCCCAGGACCGAATTGTAAATATTGGGTGGTAAGTGTGTGGATTTCAGCTGAATTACATTTAAAAGGAACTAACTTGTGGTTTGTTGTTATGATAGGTAGTAAAACCCCCATAAAAGCAAGATCCCAAGACCGCAGCAAGATGGCACCGAAAAAAGAAAAACCAGCCAAGGCTCAGGAAGAAGGCACCAGTAGCAAACCAAGGAAAAGGGGCAGGAAGCTGGACTCAGACAAGAGCATGTACATGATCAATGTGTATATGGCAGGAAATTCCCCAGAGATCCACACTCAAATCCATGGGTGGGAGAAGGCGCTGAGGGCCATTAGTGAGAACAAGGAAATCCCCCGTGGGGAATGGGAGGATCTGATCCCGGACCCAGGAAACACTAGAAGCAGAAACTCTCTATTCAATAAAACGCTTCAACAGTATTGGATAATGAAACATGTGGTTGCACGGGCTATGGAGATGAATCAGGCAGTCTGCGAAGAAGAGGAAGAGGAATGCAAGTAGGCAGAGGAACAGTTCAAAAGCTAGATAACAGAGGGATCAGAGAATCTAAAGAATTCCCTCCTGAAAGAGCTCACTGCCATCCAAGTCCAGGCAGCGAGAAACCACCTGCTGTTGAAGAACATGGAACAAATGCTGCTGGAACTAAAAAAAATTAACTTAAATATAGATATATATATATATATATGTTAAGAAAATTATTATATATATATATATATATAGATATATATGATATTTACTTTTATAATTATATATTAATCTATAATTTTATTAAAAAAATGTGTTTTCTCGTTAAATATAATAAATATAAAATTGTAATTTTTAATTGAAATTAATTCATTATAATTATAATAATTTATTGTTTTTATGTAATATTGTATATTTCAAATTAATTTCTATTTTAAGCTTGACAATTTTTTTTGTAATGTATGATATTTAATTTTATAATTTTAATTTTTTTAGTAAATTATTATTTTATTGGAAATTTATGATTTTTCAATTACATATTTAAACATACTCTACCATCATTTTTTTTATAATATATATAATATTATGAGAGTTTTTTTAATATAATATTTTGTATTTTAAATTGATTTAAATTTTGATATATTTAATTTCCACATTTACATTATCAAATTAAATTTCAAATTTCAAAATATTTAACAAACTCACTTTTGTAATTTAAATGGCATATTTTGAGTTTAATATTTAATATTAAAATATAATAAATATAAAATTCTAATTTTTAATTAAAGTTAATTGTTTGTTTTATGCAATATTGTATATTTCAAATTAATTTCCATACAAAGAAATTTTAAGATTGATATTTGTTTTTCCATATTACAATATTTAATTTTATAATTTTAATTGTTTTTGTTAAATTACTATTTTATTGAAAATTTATGATTTTTCAATTATATATTTGAACCTAATAAACTAAAAAAAAATTATTTATTTTTATATAATATTATGACGAGTTTTTTTGTGGTATTGTGTATTTTAAATTGTTTTAAAATTTGATACATTTAATTTCAAATTTTAAAATTATTAATATTTACTAGACCCACTTTTCTAATTTAAATTTCATATTTTGAAATTTAATGTTTAGTATTGTAGTGATATCTAGGCATTGTTTTCAAAACTTTTAATGGGTACCTTATAAGTTGGAGTATCTACACCATATTGTACCTACATCTATAGATGTAATATACAAAGGGTCAATACCAATGTAAGAGATGAATACGCAAGCATACCCCTTTGCCATGCGGGCTAGATGATTTGGATAACTTGTTCAATATAGTGTATGGACCTTTTTTATATAGTTGTTAAATATTTGGAGTAGTGGGTCATGCTTTGGCTAGATGCTCTTTGAATGGATTGTGATGGTTGTAGATTATAGGAGGTGCTTCTATTTAATGGAGTTCATCGAGAAGTTGGATGAACCATGTACATGAATGAAATTTTATTGTACTAACAATTGCAATAGTTAGGTACCCATATATTTCTCTAAATGCTTGTTCCTTTATACCGATTTTAATAGTTTGGTGGGGATTACATGAATTAGGTGCAAGACATAAGTTGTAGGTTGTGCTTTTGAAATCAAGAGGTTACTCAATTGATGGTGGAGAAGATTTAAAGTGATAAATGTGTGTGTTAGGAAATAATTACTAAAAATATATTCTTTATGTCATTCAATTTGTTTTGGGTTTAAGATGTTCTTAACATGATGAATGTGTGTGTTCGAAAATAATTATTAAAAATACATTCTTTATGTTATTCAATTTGTTTTGGGTTTAAAATGTTCTTAACATGGAGATAAGGTTAACCTTTATATTTTTTTCTATTTTTGTCATATTCAAGACCACTTCTACTTCTACATATGTCGTAGATTAAAGGCAGAGTAGAATTATTCTCAAAATTCTAGATAATAAGCACTTATTTTGAGCTACATTATGCTTGATATTGATAGGCTTTTAAGCCAGTTAAAATTATTATCAAAAGTCTACACATTCAGTGGTTATTTTGAGCTCCATTTTACTTGATCTTATCGGTTTTTTCAATTCCTTTGGTCTTTTCCTTTTCTCAGCTTGTAATGTTCCAAAAGCATAGACATTCGGTGCTTATTTCGAGGTTCATTGCACTTGATCTTGACCCTTTTTCCATTTCCTTTGGCCTTCTCCTTTTCTCAGCTTGTAATTTTCCACCGAAAAGCATAGACAAACTTTAGAAAGAAGTGGCAGCAAGTTTTGAACCCTACTTAAATAACTTTAACTTTTAGAGGTAAGAGCTTTTCAAAGTTTCGTATTATGCAGAAAGAAATCAAGAAATCAAGTAGTTTGAGATCAAACTTTAGAGAATAGGTATTTTAGTCTTATTTTTGTGTTGTGCAAGTGTTTGGACATGCTGAAAAAGAATTAGCAAAGCACGGAGCCTGGTTACATATGAACCAGTGGCTGGAAAATGGTTGTTTCTTTTGCTTCACAATCATATACACGCTCAAAAATGGATTGAAGATATGTATATAACTAGCACAATCACATCAATCAATGTGGTTGATAAACACCAATATGCTTATATGAAACATATATACAACCATATTTTCCAATGTGATTGATATACGCGGATATCAACCACATTAAAAATTATTATGGGTATTTTTTTAAACACCAAATGATTATTAATAACTATATAAATATTAACAACCATATTATTTATATATATTATTATATGAATATTATATTAATACTATAATAATAATATAAACTCATAATAATATTATTAATATTAATTAATTAGATTATTATTAAATTATTCAAGAAATAAAATAATATAATTATTATTATAATAATATACAAATATAATTATTAATAAGATAATAATATAATTAATATAATAATAATAATAATAATATAATAGCTATAATAATAATAATAATAATTACTATTATATTATTTTATTATTATTATGATAATATATTGTAATTATTATTATATTATTATAACAATAATATAAAATAATAATAATAATAATCACAATTATATTGAATTATTATTATTATTATAGCTCATAATAATAATCATGATCCAATAATAATTAAAATTGTGATAAGTGAATTATTATGTGTAATTTTTAAAGACCAACCATTTATCATAAATGATATTCTTGTATATTTATATATTTATGATTATTATATTAATATTATTACAATATTATAAACTCATAATAATATTAGTAATATTAAATATTAATAATGTCCACATGGGGTAGCTTAAGCGGCAAGGGCCGTGGAAATGAAGTCTCACCGAACCGGAAGTCTTGGGTTCAAATCTTGGGCTACCCCTCCCCCGTAGAGGGGTACATAATGGACATGTAAATCGGAGAGTCCCACCCCAGCTTACAAAAAAAAAAAATATTAAATATTAATAATTCATAATTAGTAATATTAATTAATAATAATAATAATAATAATAATTATTATTATTATTATTATTAGGTTTTATTAATTCAACCATGTTTATTTTAGTATTTTTAATATGTATGTTAGGATTTGTATACATTGGGTTTATAATATTAGTTTCTTTTGTTTATTATAAGGGATTAATACTAAGAACCCAAGGGATTATGAATGAAAGGGAATAATATTAAACATAAGGGACTAATATTATAAACTCAAGGAACTAATATTAGACAACCATGGTCAACCATGGTTGAATGTCACATTGTGACAAGGATTGTCTCACCATGAAAATAAAACATGTTTATTTTAGTCTTTCTAATATTTATATTAGGGTTTACCAATGTTGGGTTTATAATATTAGTCCCTTGGGTTTGATATTAAACCCTATGATTAATATTATAAGCCCTAGTATCACAAATTATAAAGCCAATATTAAAATTTAGTATTATAAACTAAATATTAAAAAATCCTAATATTATAAACCTTGTATTAAACCCAAGTTTTGTAATGTAACAATGCGAATATTAAACCCTAGGATGAATATTAAACTCTATGGTTAACGAACTCAAGGGATAAATATTGTAAACACTAGGATTAATATCAAATTCTACGAATATAAAACCTATGATTAATACTATAAACCCGAGGAATTTATATCATAAACCTAATGGATTATAAACCCAAAGAATCTATATTAAACACTCGTTAATATTATAAACCCTATCAATAATATTATATGCTAGGAATATGAACCCTTAGATGAATAAACCCAAGGGATTGATAATATAAACCTAAGGAACTAATAACAACAAGGTATTAATACTAAAAACCTAAAAAACTAAAAGGATTAATAGTATAAACCAAGGTATATAAAAACCTAAGATAAAAAAAAAAAGGGACTAATATTATAAACCCAAGGAACTAATAAACCCAATGGTTTAATATTATAAACCCAAGGAATTATTGAACCCAACGGATAAATATTAAAAACCTAAGGGATCAAGAAGTGCAAGGGATTGATATTACGAATACAAGAGATTAATAAAGATGACCATGATTGATATTATAAACCCAAGTTAATAATAAACCCAAAGGATTAATACTAAAACCCCAAGGGATTATGAACCCAAGGAAATAATATTAAACCCAATATTATAAACCCAACATTGGTAAAACCTAATATAAATATTAGAAAGACTAAGATAAACATGGTTTATTTTCATGGTGAGACAATCCTTGTCACAATGTGGCATTCAACCATTATTAATCATGGTTGTCTATGATTGACAATGGTTGACCATGACCGATATTATAAACCTAAGGGAATAATAAACCCAAGGGATTGATATTATAAACCTAAAGGAATAATAAAACTAAGGGATCAATACTAAAACCCCAAGGGATTATGAACCCAAGAAAATAATATTAAACCCATGGGACTAATATTATAAATCCAACATTGTTAAACCCAAATATAAACACTACAAACACTAAAATAAACATGGTTTATTTTGATGGTGAGACAATCGTTGTCACAATGCGACATTCAAACATGGTTGACCATGGTTTGCTATGATTGAAAATCGTTGACCATCATTGATATTCTAAACGCAAAGAAATAATAAAACAAAGGGATTAATACTAAAACCCTAAGGGATTATGAACCAAAGGGAATAATATTAAACGCACGGGAATAATATTATAAACCCAAGGAATTAGTGAACCCAACAAATAAATATTAAAAACTTAAGGGATAAAGAAGCGCAAGGGATTGATATTACAAATACCAGAGATTAATAAAGATGACCATGATTGATATTATAAACCCAAGTTAATAATAAACCCAAAGGATTAATACTAAAAGCCCAAGGGATTATGAACCCAAGGAAATAATATTAAACCCAAGGGACTGATATTATAAACCCAACATTGGTAAACCCTAATATAAATATTAGAAAGACTAAAATAAACATGGTTTATTTTCATGGTGAGACAATCCTTGTCACGATCTGCATTCAACCATGGTTGACCATGGTTGTCTATGATTGACAATGGTTGACCATGATCGACATTATAAACCTAAGGGAATAATGAACCCAAGGGATTGATATTATAAACCTAAAGGAATAATAAAACTAAGGGATCAATACTAAAACCCCAAGGGATTATGAACCCAAGGCAATAATATTAAATCCATGGGACTAATATTATAAACCCAACATTGTTAAACCCAAATATAAACACTACAAACACTAAAATAAACATGGTTTTCTTTGATGGTGAGACAATCGTTGTCACAATGAAACATTCAAACATGGTTGACCATGGTTTGCTATGATTGACAATGGTTGACCATGATTGATATTCTAAACGCAAAGAAATAATAAAACGAAGGGATTAATACTAAAACCCCAAGGGATTATGAACCCAAGGAAATAATATTAAACCCAAGGGACTAACATTATAAATCCAGCATTGGTGTTGCACTAAAAATTGTCACCTTGACATTCTGCTATCTGTGTGAGTTCATTACCACTCATACTTTCTTCCTCTGCAAGTCTAAAACATTAGTTCCTCATATCAAGTCCGGAAAATAAGAGAAAATCTCTCAAAGGTTTTTAAAACTCTGGTTCCACACTTTCTCTTTGTCTTACTTGCGGTCCCGCACTTAATCGTCATGTCTCCGGTGCACCTGACCGTACTATCTCTGTGTTAAAGGTGCGGACCCCTGTAAAAGTTAAAATGTCACAAGTATAACTCACTTTCAGTTATTTCTAGAAGCTTCTAGAAAGAATATTGAGGTGGCAAGTTCGCTCTTTTAAGGTTCATGTAACCCATACCTTAAGGAGCTAACCCCTTGATGTGAGGAGCTTATTCCTTTGAAGGAGGATTCTATCCCTTCATAGGTGGACCAGTAACCTCCTCCTCTGCACTATAAAAAGAAGCATTGAGTTGGTTAACTGGAGGGTTAGAAGCTTAGTATTTTTTGAGATAAAATGCTACTCGAACTTAGTCTTCTTTAGTTGAGTTTTTATGAAGAGAGATTACATACCTCTATGTATCTCATTTGGAAGAGTGCAAGACTTGTCAAAGTAAAGGAAATTCCTACTTCAGACCATAGGAAGAACTTGTTCAACATTAAGGCTGAAAAGGTTGTAAAGTTCTTCTACTATTCAAAGTTAATACAAATATATTTATTTTTCTCAATAAGCTGTTAATTCATTGTTTATTTTATGGATTCCTTGATCATCATAATAGACATGATTTATAATATTTGCTATGCAGGTGCTATTTAATGTTTGTTTGTTTGTGATTGCAGGTCTTCAAAGGTAACTCTTTCGAATGACTGGAGGATGACTACTACGAACAAGCACTGGATCTAAGGTAGGATATTAACACCTTTGTAGTATTTAATTATAAATCGCATATGTCTAGAGAAAGATAGGTATGTTTGTCTGTTTGTTGCTAGACTATCTTTTGATACTAGGGAGATCAGTCTTGTCCAAAAGATCGATTTATCCGGCCAACAATTGGTAAACACTAATATATATATTAGAAAGACTAAAATAAACATGGTTTATTTTCATGGTGAGACAATCCTTGTCACAATGTGACATTAAACCATGGTTGACCATGGTTGTCTATGATTGACAATGGTTGACCTAATCGAGATTATAAACCTAAGGGAATACTAAACCCAAGGGATTGATATTATAAACCTAAAGGAATAATAAAACTAAGGGATCAATACTAAAACCCCAAGGGATTATGAACCCAAGGAAATAATATTAAACCCATGGGACTAATATTATAAACCCAATATTTTTAAACCCAAATATAAACACTACAAACACTAAAATAAACATGGTTTATTTTGATGGTGAGACAATCGTTGTCACAATGCAACATTCAAACATGGTTGGCCATGGTTTGCTATGATTGAAAATGATTGACCATGATTGATATTCTAAACGCAAAGCAATAATAAAATGAAGGTATTAATACTAAAACCCCAAGGGATTATGAACCGAAGGGAATAATATTAAACCCATGGGATTAATATTATAAATCCAACATTGGTAAACCCAAATATAAATACTACAAACACTAAAATAAACATAGTTTATTTTGATGGTGAGATAATCCTTGTTACAATGTGACATTCAAACATGGTTGACCATGTTTTGCGGCGATTGATATTATAAACCTAAGGGAATAAAAAACCAAAAGGATTGATATTATAAGCCGAAATGAATAATAAACCCAAGGGAATAATATCAACCCAACATTCGTAAACCAAAAGATAAATATTACAAACACTAAATTAGACATGGTTTATTTTCATGGTGGGACAATCTTTGTCAAAATGCAACATTCAACCATGGGAATAATATTATAAACCCAACATTGGTAAACCCAAATATAAATACAAAAAAGACTAAAATAAACATGGTTTATTTTGATGGTGAGACAATTCTTGTCGCAATGCGACATTCAACCATGGTTGACCATGTTGTGCAATGATTCACAATGGTTTACCATGATTGATATTATAAGCCTAAGGGAATAATAAACTAAAGGGATTGAAATTATAAACCCAAATGAATAATAAAACCAAGGGATTAATACTAAAACCCAAGGGATTATGGACCCAAGGGAATAATATTAAACCCAATGGACTAATATTATAAACCCAACATTCGTAAACCCAAATATAAATATTACAAAGACAAAAATAAACATGATTTATTTTGATGGTGAGAAAATCCTTGTCACAATGTGACATTCAACCACGGTTGACCATGATTGATATTATAAACCTAAGGGAATAATACTAAAACCAAGGGACTAACATTATAGACCCAACATTCGTAAACCCAAATGTAAATACTACAAAGACCAAAATAAACATGATTTATTTTCATGGTGAGACAATATTTGTCAAAATGGGACATCCAACCATTAGACTAATATGGTAAACCCAAATATAAATATTACAAACACTAAAATAAACATGGTTTATTTTCATGGTGAGACAATCTTTGTCAAAATAAGACATTCAACCATTGGACTAATATTATAAACCCAACATTGGTATACCCAAATATAAATACTACAAACACTAAATTAAACATGATTTATTTTGATGGTGAGACAATCCTTGTCACAATGCAACATTCAACCATGGTTGACCATGATTGATAATATAAACCTAAGGGAATAATAAACCCAAGGGATTGATATTATAAACCCAAGGGATTAATACTAAAACCCCAAGGGATTGTGAACCCAAGGGAATAATATTAAACCCAAGGGACTAATATTATAAACTCAACATTCATAAACCCAAATATAAATTTACAAAGACTAAAATAAACATGATTTATTTTCATGGTGAGACAATTCTTGTCACAATATGACATTCAGTCATGGTTGACCATGGTTGGCTATGACTAAGGGATTAATATTGAACCCTAAGATTAATATTATAAACCATATGCTTAATATTAAACTGTGGGAATATAAACCCTATGAATAATATTAGAAACCCTAGGAACAATATTATAAACCCAATGGATTACTAAGCCCATTGGATTAATATTAAAACCCCAAGGGAATAACATTATGCCCTGGGATTAATATTAAACACTAAGAATATAAACCCTAATTTAATATTATGAACCTTAGGATTAATATTATAATTCCAAGATACCCCGGATGCGGGTGTCGAATCGAGAAGTACAGGCATGCCACATGCAGCGCATGGGCTGCCTCGTGTAAATCCCACAGCTCCCCGAAGGAGGACGTCTTATGGCAATTGAGCCCCCCAATTTGTTAATGCATTCAATGGAGGAGAGGAGAGGTAGATGGAGGAGCAGGGCGGAATTAATGTGCACCTGCAACGAGGAACTGGAGGAAAATATCACAGGCTTGATGGCTCGAGCAGGGTATTTTGGTCTGAGGAGAGTTGGCGGTCGTGGAAGCACAGCAAGCTTCGGCCAAGGACTGTTTCATTACCCTGTGGCCTGGAAACTTGTCTTTGCCGCCATTCTGGTTGCTGGGTTGGAAGGAGAGGGCAATTTGAGTTTTTGCAGCAACAAGTCTGGAAAAGGAATTGTCGGCTCTCAAGGGAAGGTAGCCAAGGTGAAAGCTGGGCATCTGAGAGTGAATTGGAAGGAAATTGCTGCTGCTACCAATTCCAGGTTCACCCTCGAGCATACAGAGGAAGCTTTAGACTTACAATGGTTAAACTTCGAGAACGACAGCCATGCAGAAGAGGTCCATCGAGAGGGTCTTCCTCACGAACCCCTGCAGCAGATGAGCATCACCACTGCTGCTGCTGCTACTGTCACCGGCGAGCTCGAGCAACCCCGCTACCCATTAGACAATTTGTGGAGGTCGGGAGTTCCTGTGAAGGGAAAACGGAGCTTCCTGCATTCGGCTCTGTGGTATTCACCTTGCCAAGCACTGAGGATAACGCAGGCGTTAATGCCCACATCTCCATCATGTTTACCAAAATTCCGGAAGAAGGTGAGGAAGAACACCCCCAGGACCCGCAGGAGAAGCAAATGGAAGACCCGGGTAAGGAGATTAGCCTTGGAAAAGAACACTTGTCTGTGGAAAAGAACACTGCTGAGGTGCTTCCAGCGTCTGATGCTGGAAGCTTGGGGGAATCAAGCCTGCAAGACCGCTTCCCTCCGGTGGGGCCACCTCCTCCAGGTGTGGAAGAGGAAACATGGCGGAAATTGTGGGAAGGGCGCGCGGAAGGTGATGGGTGGGCTTACGTGGTTGAAGATACGAGCCTGGTTGAAGAGGCGGAAGCACACCTCGCGACCATCCTTCCATCTTCAGCTCGTCTCCAAGATTAAAGCTGTGGCGGGTAACGTCCTGATTTTGTCATTTGGTCCTCTGGCATTTGCTTCTTCTGTCTCAGTCTTTTGGCATTTGCTTCTTACTTCTTTGTCCTGTTTAATTCTGAGTCTATGGTCTGGCCTTATCTTTGGGAAGTCGAATTGGATAGCTGACACCAGTGACACAGTCACGCTTACATCTGTCAGATATAAGGGTCAGACTATCTCTGCTGTTAGCCCCTCCGTGGGCAGTCATGTGTCTGGTTTACTGCCTTGAGAGTATGGTTCGGTGCTGCCCCTGTGTGGGAAGTTTTTGTTCTCATAATTCGGTTTGGTTTTGGCGAAGCTGCCCCTGCGAGGGAGCTGTAAGGTCTACAGTCAGGATTCCCAGGGTTACTCTTCAGGCTCTGGAAGGCATGTCATGCAGTTTGTAATCTTTCTTGTATATATAATATAATGCTTAGATAGTTTTTACAGAGAAAAAAATATTATAATTCCAAGATATTATTACTATAAATCCAAGAAATTAATATACATAAAGGATTAATATTATAAACTAAATGGATTATAAAGTGAGGGGAATAATTTTAAACCCAAGGGATTAATAAACTCAAAATATCAATATTAAAAATCCAAGTGATCAATAAACCCAAGGGATTGATATTAAACCCTATGATTAATATTATAAGCCCCAGTATCACAAATTATAAAGCCAATATTAAAATTTAGTATTATAAACTAAATATTAAAAATTCCTAATACTATAAACCTTGTATTAAACCAAACTTTTCTCCAAGACTAAGAAGATGAATTTCAATGGACTCATGCTTGAGTATGCTTTGGAAGGAACCACAAATTTTGTGGCATGGAAGATCTGTATGGAGGAAGTATTGAATGATAATGGACTACTGGAATACATCAAGACATATGTAGCAAAACCCAGATGCCCATGATCTTGCTTAGTGGAAGAAGGTTGTGGTTAAAGTGAGGAGGATTATATTGGAGGGAGTTGAGGATCATATTGTCTCAAATATCCACAGGAAAGAAACTTCGTTCGCGATGTGGAAAATAATGACAAAGTTGTTTGAGAATAATAGTGACCACAAAAGGTTGACACTAAAGGACAAGCTTCGAAGTATTAAGATGCAAAATAATGAAACAATTCCTCGAGCAAGTTTACAAAGTGTCGTGATGAACTTGGAAAGGTAAGTTTTATTTTCCGTGAAGAAGATCTAGTAGCTCTAACCCTCTCGAGCCTTCCCAAGAGTTGGAATAGTTATCAAGATTCTGTAAATGATAGATAAAAACTACCAAGTTGGGAGGGGTTATGGTCTGATCTAGCGCACGATGAAATAAGGCAGAGAAAAAGAGATGGGACCTCATCCAAAGAAGAGGAAAAGGAATTTGCATTAGTTAGAAAGGGAAACAAGGCCAAGTTGAAGAATTCCCAAGGTGAGGCTAATTCCAATCAAGAGGGAAAGAAAAAGGACTTGTCAAAAATTGAGTGCTTTTACTGTCATGAATTTGGGCATATGCCACGAATTTTCCACAAAAGAATGCAAGAAAAAAGGAGCATGCAATAGTAGCAACAATAGCAGGTGAAGCCCTGGCTTCATACTTAGAGCTTGAATTCACTCTCATTGCATGCATGGTGAGCATAGTGATGGGGAGCATGTGGTACCTCGAGAGTAGTGCCTCATTCCTAGGAAACAAACTTATTGTCATGACAAATGGTCAAAGACTTATTAAAGAGCTTTAACTAATTAAACTTTTCTTGGTTCTATATTCTTCTCCTCTTTTATATATACCAGCATATATCCATCTTAAACATTGATCTAACATGAGTTAATATGAGCCCAGATGAATGCAATTTCTTTATGCGAAATTTTTTTCCTGCATCAAACATTTTTTTTTTCCCATAAGGAAAAAGTCGTAATTTCTATTAATATGGAGAAATTACATTTTGCAGATGCTGTTGCATTCATATTGTGGTCCAGAGGCCTGCCTTAATAAGCCCCATTTGTCATGACTCCTCGCAGGGAGTCCTAGTATCTGAGGCCGGATATGCCCAAAACTAGAAGAAACAAGATGTATAATACATTACATTCCAGCTCTACGCAGAGAGCACTGCTGAAACTGATTCAGATACATAGATGTTTATACATGTAGTAACAAATATCAAAAACCACACAAAATGGAAACTGATTATATGTGGGTCTGTGACCCATTCCTAGAAAATATCATGAAATGGTCTGTGATAGTGCTGATGGGAAGTTCCATCAATCACCTCCTGGATCTGCCAGTCGTCCCGTTGATTTTGCGCTGCTTCTTTGGATAGCTGGTCCGCATCAGTGTTCTGTTCCCTGTATATATGGCTGCAGATAAAGGATTCAAATGATGTGATCAGTCTTTTTGCCTCTTCAAGAATATGTCTCAGAGAGAAAGCATGGCAATGAGATGCATCGTTCAGCCAGTTGCAAACAATTTGTGAATCCCCAAATAATTGAAGGTGGCTGCACTGTTTCTGTATCGCAAAGTGAATGATATGTTTCGCTGTGCTTAATTCAGCAAAATTATTGGTGCCTCTGCCAAGCTTAATCTGGATTTTATAATAATGATCATCGCTGAGGTATAGTAACGCTCCTCCACCGCAGCCTGTTTCTTGGGCAGAGCCGTCGAAAAACGCCCAAGGCTTCGATTTGTCCAGACTTATAGGCTTGATTGTGCGGATGGGATTTTTAAGAACTACCTCAGGTAGTAAATCATAGTCTGCGATAGTGTGACTCAGAATTACAGGCCAATGAGGCGCCTTGTTTTGAAATATAATCTGGTTCCGAGCAATCCATATTGCCCAGCAAACCAGTAAAGGCAAGTTGATGGATTTTCCTGAATGTTCACGGCACCAACCGCTCCAAGCCTCCATAATATTCGGACCCTGCCAGTCTTTGAGGGAGGGATAGAGAGTAGAAATGTTTTGCCAAAAATCTTTAGTAACATGACATTTTAAAAACAAATGTTCTGTGCTTTCCTCTTCTAAACAGCAGAGATGGCATCTGAATGGACCATGAAATGATCGCTTCATAAGATTGGTTCCGGTAGGGATTTTGTCGAAGAGTATATTCCACATTAAAAGACGAGTGCGAGGGGCAGCGCCAAGCTTCCAGAGATCTTTCCAGATGGGGAGGATATTCGGGGGCTTGAATGATTCCATAAGCTTTAAGTATCCCAATCTAGGTGAGTATATGTCGTGATTTGCAATGGCCCAGATAATTTCATCGGGGCCTTCAGTGAGTCTGATATGAGCCTGCGTGAGAGCATCTGTAAAGTCCCTCCATTCTTGATGCCACTGATCAGGGATCTCTAAAGTGCGAGGAGTTGCCCAAGCCTATTGTAGAAAGGTAGAATTTGCGCTATCTCCAATGTGTTTTATATGCGTAATGCCTCTGTTGTGAAGGTGCCTTAACAGTCCATCAGATAATCTGTGTAAATTGCCGCACCCCACCCATGGATCCACCCCAATCCTTACGTTGTTTCCTTCTTTAATGCGCCAAGTAATGCCTTCCCGCAATAGAGGTAGTGATTGGAGAACAGCTTTCCAAATATTTGATATATTGCGTCCAGGGTCATGCTGTTGACGGAACCAGTCCATAAGATGTGATGGCTTGATGTATTTGACTTGAGCGACACGAGACCATAGGCTGTCTGTGGTCAAGAGATTCCAACCGAGTTTGGCTGCCAAAGCCTTGGCAAAGAAATTAAGATTCTTAATGCCCCAACCGCCCCAGCGTTTGGGTCTAGCAATGGTATCCCATTTAACCCAGGCAAATTGCTTCCCTGTGTGGTGACCTTTCCATAAAAATCTAGCACAAATGTTTTGTAGTCTGTACAGGATGCCTCGAGGTATCCAAGCCAAAGTCATCCAGTAAACTGGTGTGGCTTCAATAACAGCTTTTATGAGGATCAATCTACCAGCTCTTGAAAGATATCTGTGATACCATACCTGCAATCTTTTCTCCACCTTTGCTATTAACCAAGTCCAATCTGCAATCCTGTAGCCGAGGGGTTTTAGTCTATATCCCAGATATTTGATGCCGTCAGCTAGATTTAATGAGATGAAGGGGAATCGATGGGATGCATATGTAGATTCATGTTGTGAGCAGCCAACAGCCGTGATTGTAGATTTGCTTTCATTTATCATCATGCCTGTAGCCTGTTGGAAGAGTGCAAATATATTCTGGAGAGTAGTGGTGTCACCTATGCATCCATTAAGAAATATGAGAATATCATCCACAAATAAAAGGTGAGTAAGATAAAAATTATCAGAGATATTGATGTCGATGATCTGGTTTCTAGCCCGGGCAGATGAGATGAGTCTACTTAAGCCTTCCATAATGAGAAGGAATAGTAGTGGTGATAAGGGGCATCCTTGCCTGAGCCCCCTTTCTGAGGTAAAGAAAGATGTGGCTTCACCATTGAGAAGAACGCTGTAGGATACGTCAGTAATGCAACTCATTATCCATTTGATGTAGCTATAAGGAAAGCCAAGGTGAGTCAGAAGCAGCCTGATGTAGAGCCAGTTGGCTCTATCGAAAGCTTTGGAAAGGTCCACCTTTAATATCATACCCTTTTGTTTTTTGATATGAAGAGAGTGGAGGAGCTCTTGAGCGGTAGCAATGGCTTCATGTATCTGCCTGTGATTAAGGAAAGCGAATTGTTCAGGGGATATGTGGCGAGATAATATAGGCTTCAGACGATTGGCGATTATCTTGGCAATAATTTTATATAGGCAATTGCAGAGGGAAATGGGTCGGTAGTCATTGAAAGAGATCGGATGGTTGGCTTTTGGGATAAGAGCAATGAAAGTGGATTTAATAGCGGATGATATTCTGCCATTTCTTCTGCAATGCTCAATAATATTGAGAAGATCATTGCCCAGTAAATCAAGGAAAGCAATGTAAAATTCGATGGTCCATCCGTCTGGGCCAGGGCTTCTATCTTTCTTAAACCATTTAATGGTGGCTTCTAGTTCTTCCATGGTCACTTCCTTTGTGAGTTCATCTGAATCTTCTTGTAGAACAAATCTGGGGAATTTTTCAGCCACTCTCATAATCTCCAGAATATTGGCCTCTCTGGGAGCTCTATAGATGCCTTTGAAGTGATCGGTGGCTAATCTGGCAAGGTTCCTCTGAGATGAAATAATCTGATTCTGTTCATCCCTTAATTCCCATATAGTGTTGATAGCTTTACGTCCGTTGGCAAATTTGTGGTAGAAATTTGTGTTGTCATCCCCCTCGGTGAGCCATATAGCCCTGCTCCGAAGCCTCCAGCTTTCTTCTCTTTCCTTCAGAATCTGTGATCGGTTGGCAACGAGGTAGGTGTAATGTTCTTTGCTTTCCTGGTTAGGGAAGATACCATCAGAAGAGTCCTCATATGATGCTATGATCCTCTCAGCCTCCTTCAGAGTTTGGTCATCACGGATGCGCTTCTGGTGTGCCCAGTGCTTGGAGATTCTCTTGAGCTCTCCTGCATCAAACATTATTTAAATGTTTTGTATAGTTATTTTATTTATTTATTTTTTATAGAGATTTAAAAAAAAATATTTTGGCCTACAAAATTTCAAATTTATGACAAACGGAAACCCTTAGACATCATACTCGCTTGTAGAATGAACTTCTCCACTCAATTCTACCCATACTAATAGATCAATCAACAATAACAATATATTATCCTCCCATTATATTTTATATATATATATAATGTACACACTTGTTAATTTTTGCTTTTGTTTGACAACAATTCTATATTTCTCTTCTATGTTTGTTCAATCTAATGACTCTAATTTCTTGTATGTGGGGTGGATGAGATTGGAGTCAACCAGTTAAGAAGCAATATTAGTGTTTGGTTAAGCATATTTTGCAATATATTTTTAAGAATGATCCCTTTTATATTTCACTTTTTGTTTATTAATTTTTAATAAATTCAATTGGTTTTAATTATGTCATAAACATTTAGGGTATCATAGTCTATAACATAAATATATATGTGACTATATAACCCATAATATATTAGAAGTTGTTAATGACTATATATATATATTGAAATGATATCAACATATGTAAATTGGTACTTATCAATTAATTCAAAATAAACATTTAAGATATCATAATATGTAACATAAATATATGTGTGACTATATAACCCATAATTTTAATACAACATTTATTAAAAGTTGTTAATGACTATATATATTGAAATGAAATCAATATATGTAAATTGGTGCTTATCAATTAATTCAAAATAATTCTATAACATAAATATATGTGTGACTATATAAACCATAATATATTAAAAGCGATTAATGACTATTTAATCTATATATATAGAAATGATATCAACCTATGTAAATGGGTGCTCATCACATTGGCCTATGTAAATGGGTGCTCATCACATTGGCCTATGTAAATTGGTGTTCATCAATAATTCAAAATGTTTCGTATATGTGTGACTATATAACCCATAATATATTAAAAGTAGTTAATGACTATTTAATCTATCTATATATATATATGTTAATGACTATTTAATCTATCTATATATATATATGATATCATCCTATGTAAATGGGTGTTCATCAATATTAATTTAAAATGTCTATATAATCATATGTAGTACATTGACATATGTAAATTGGTACTCATCAATTAATTCAAAATGTTTCATCTCGTTTTATGGTAACTAAATATATTTAATCTTTTGTATTATTAATTTTGGTTTAAATATATAACTCAATACATTTTTATTTAAAGAGAATGGTAAGTTATCCAAATTGTTTTGAAAAATAAAATATTTTACAAAAGAATGTATTAACCAATAAATTGTAATATGAGGTAAAGTTTCTCAAACGCACTCATAATTGAATGGAATATGTTTCTCACGAGTGTTTTACAAGGCCATCAAGGTTTTTAGTTGTTGTGAAAATTGGCTCTAGAGGTGTGAAAATCGTCAAATTTGATAAGTGGGTATATTTTGAAATTCCAACTCCCCTCATGACATTGTCAAATTTAAATGTTTAATTAATTTTTCTCTTATAATTATTATTCAAAATGAAAAAATTTGATGGAAACATTTATAATATCCATTTTCACTTTAAATCTAATTATATAATTCTCTTAAGATATCTCATGTTATATAGAATTTCCATTTTATTTTAACATTACACATTATTATTATGTTATATAGTATTTCGATTTTATTTTAACATTACACCTTATTATTTACAAAATAAATCATAAAATTGTATGTAAAGGAAAAAAATTAAGATATGTATCTATCGTTACTCTTCTCCTTTATGTACATGATATTGTTCCTATTTCAAAAAGCCATGATGTCCTCTAAAATCAGCTTAAGACTCTTCATGTCTACTGCTCCATGATGGGTATGACAGTTAATACTCACAAGACCAAAGCCATGATCGTTAAATCTAGAAAGAGAACCCATGGTAGTTTTGTTTATGATAACAATTGCTTAGAGCAGGTTTCTTCTTATAAATATTTGGGTATTGACTTTCCTCATCATCTCAACTAGAATTATAGCATCGAGAAAAGGATTATTGGAGGCTAGAAAGCTTATTATGAGCTTGAAAACAATTGTAAGTCAGTTTATCTTTCCATTTGGAGTAAAAAGAGGTTCCTCTTCGAGACTCTTGTCACCCCTATTGTCTTAGACATATGATAATTTTGGGGTTGTAGTATATCCATAGAGTCATGGAAAAATATTGAGATGATTCTAAAGCAATTCATAACCTACAACCTAAAGATCAAGGGAAATACTCCCTATCTTATCCTCTTAATCGAAGCTAACTTGTCCCCCATTGAAATTATGACCATTTTTATATATCTTATGTATAAGAAGAAGCTTCACAACATGGACCCCAAGAGGCTCCCGAAAATTTCTTCTAACTCTAGTCAAAACCCCCACCTTCGCCAAAAGTGCGGGTGGCATCATGATGCCCAGTCTCGGCTCAATCATTAGGGGATTAAGGAAGAGATCATCATGGGAAGCAAGGATAGTGTCAAATATGCTATTACCTTCAATTTTAAGGACAAGTTGTGGTATGATAATGAGCTCAAGGGTAAAAGGAAGCTAAGATACTATAAGGAGGTGAGCAACCCTACCCTTGATAACCATAATTATCTCTCTGTGTTAACTAGCACTAAGAAAAAAATGAACATCGCTAGGATACGAACTAATTCTCATGAGCTTCGATGTGAAACCGAGCAGTGGTCTACTCCCAAGACTCCATAGGAAGATGGATCTGTCAGATTTGTGATACTATGAAGGTGGAAGATGAAAAGCACTTCCTTTTAGATTTTCTGATTCTTACTCACATCCACTCTCATTTCCCTAACATCTGCCACACTTCCAATCTTCTTGACTTGTTAAGACAACCCAACTATAGTGATCTTGGAGCACTTATTTCCCTTCTCTTTGATCATAGAAACAAAATTTTGAAGAATCACACTTAAATTCTTTCTCTTTTCTTGAGGTCCGATAGACTGCATTGGTCATATTGGACGTTAATCATCATCATCATCATTAACAATATTATTGTTACTATTCTATTTAATTAAATTATTTAATTATTTAATAATAATATTTTATGGATAGTAGGAGCAATATTGATTAATAATAATAATAATAATCTTAATAATTATTTAGTAATAACAATAATGAGTGTTAAGAGGACTATTCAAAAATCATGAAAAATTAGTGAGTTACGACTATCTCTCATGGAAATGGTCATATATGAATGGCTTTCTTAATGCAGTTGAATCCAAAAAAATGATATCTAATTATAATAATCTTTAACTAATAATAATAATAATAATAATAATTTTTTTATTATTATATATTTGTCAATGGCTTGTGTGGTAGATATAAATATTTTTAATGTGGACCATCTTCAACCATGGCCAATTATTGTCCAACGTGGCATTGTGCCAAAGGTTGTCTCAATATCAAAATCAATCATGGTCAACTATAGTCCAATGTCACATTGTGACATATATTTTGTGAAGATAAAAATCATCGGTGGTCAACCATGTTTATTTTAGTGTTTATAATATTTATCTCATGGTTTATATACCTTGGGTATATAATATTTATCCCTTGGGTTTATAATATTTATCTTAGGGTTTATATATCTTGGGTTTATAATACCTTGGGGTTTTAAAATTAATCGCTTGGGTTTATGCTATCAATTACTTGGATTTTTAATTGAAGTGTTCATATCCCTTGAATTTATCAATTCCTTGGTCCAACTTCACATTGTTGATAATCATGATTATCCATAGTCTTGATAATAGTTATTACAATAATAATAACTAGCAATTGCCCCAAAAGGTGCAAAGAGAGGCCAGATTGAAAGAATTGTATTTTGGTTTAAAATTTAATCGAAGTCTTCATATCCCTTGAATTTATCAATCCCTTGGTCCAACTTCACATTGTTGACAACCATGATTATCCATAGTCTTGATAATAGTTATTATAATAACAATAACTCGCAATTGCCCCAAAAGGTCACTAGAAATGCTATATTGAAAGAATTGTATTTTGGTTTAAAATAATAAATGTTATAATAATTCAATCATTCAAACTAAACCTAATCAATAAATTGCCCAAAATAAAACAAATCCTTAATCAAAATTACACAAATTATTATTCTTCTTTCCTCTAGATTATTTATATAATAAAATCCAATCAATCATTCAAAATAGGCCAAATCAATAAATTTCCCAAATTAAATCCCAACTAATCAAAATTACTTGGGAATATATATATATAACTCAATAAAAAAATTATATTTATATGTTAAAAAAACAAGTAAAAATTTCTAATTGATTTAAATAAATCACTGAAATTAAAAATTACTATTTATGATTAAGTGTTCGAAATTTTAACATAATAGGGACACATTTTTTTTCACCCAAGTTAAAATTATTTTTAATAATAAATCAAGCTTTGAAAATATCAACACGACAAAAATTACTATTTATGATTAAGTGTTCGAAATTTTATCATAATAGGGACACATTTTTTTCACCCAAGTTAAAATTATTTTTAATAATAAATCAAGCTTTGGAAATATCAACATGACAAAATTTTAGCACAGGGAAAAGAACTTGCTGGACTTGCTTTATACATAAGATGTGACATGCAAGAAATGTGGGAGATGTTAGAGCCATGTAGCACAAGGCGATTCCAAAAACTAAGAAATCTTTATTCTAAATTTTATAATAAAATTGAACGGAGGAAGAAGCAACGTGTGAGTTTGACAATAACAAGAAGCTTAAAGTTTGTAACATCCTCATTATTGTAAGAGGCATTTGCCAAGTGTGTAATAAAAAATGAACTCATTTCATTTTATTTTTAGTCTCTTAAATCTTAAAATATCATTTCATTTTTCATTTTCATTGTATGAAATTAAAAATTAAAAATCGTAAGTTGAACTATACATTAAAAAAAAAAAAAATTAAAAGTTGGAATATAATAAATGTTATTATATTTTTATAATATACTTTTAAATATTATTATTATCTCAGTATTATATATAATAGTGTGTTTCAAATTAATTTAAATATATCATTTTTTTAAGAAATTTAATTTTTTATACTCAATTATATGATATTTATTTTTATAATTATATATTAATCTATAAATTTATTAAAAAAATGTGTTTTTCATCCAATATAATAAGTATAAAATTGTAATTTTTACTAGAAATTACTTCATTATAATTATAAGTTATAAAAATGTGTTTTTTCATCAAATATAATAAATATAAAATCATAATTTTTAATTGAAATTAATCCATTATAATTATAATAATTGATTGTTTTTATGTAATATTGTATATTTCAAATTAATTTCTATTTTAAGTATGACAAACTTTTTTTTGTAATATATGATATTTAATTTTATAATTTTAATTTTTTTACTAAATTATTATTTTATTGGAAATTTATGATTTTTCAATTACATATTTAAACATACTCTATCATTTTTATATATATATATATATATATATATATATATATATATATATATATATTAATTATATTGGGTTGTTTTTATGTAATATTTTGTATTTTAAATTGATTTAAATTTTGATATATTTAATTTCCACATTTACATTATCAAATTAAATTTCAAATCAAAATATTTAACAAATTCACTTTCGTAATTTAAATGGCATATTTTGAGTTTAATATTTAATATTAAAATATAATAAATATAAAATTCTATTTTTTAATTAAAGTTAATTGTTTGTTTTATGCAATATTATATATTTCAAATTAATTTCAATACAAAGAAATTTTAAGATTGATATTTGTTTCTCCATTTTACAATATTTAATTTTATAATTTTAATTGTTTTTGTTAAATTAATATTTTATTGAAAATTTATGATTTTTCAAATATATATTTGAACATAATAAACTAACAAAAATAAAAATAAATTTATTCATTTTTATATAATATTATGACAAAGTTTTGTATGTAGTATTGTGTATTTTAAATTGTTTTAAAATTTGATACATTTAATTTCCAATTTCATATTATTAAATTTGATTTCAAATTTTAAAATTATTAATATTTAGTAGACCCACTTTTGTAATTTAAATTTCATATTTTGAAATTTAATGTTTTGTATTGTAGTGATATCTAGGCATTGTTTTCAAAACTTGTAATAGGTGTCTTATAAGTTGGAGTATCTACAGTATATTGTACCTACATCTATAGATGTAATATACAAAGGGTCAGTACCTATGTAAGAGATGAATATGCAATCATACTCCTTTGCCATGCAGGCTAGATGATTTGCATAACTTGTTCAATATAGTGTATGGACCTTTGTTATATAGTTGTTAAATAGTTGGAGTAGTGGGTCATGCTTTGGCTAGATTCTCTTTGAATGGATTGTGTTGGTTGTAGATTATAGGAGGTGCCTAAAAATAGAAGTCTTACATTTAATGAAGTTCATCCAGAAGTTGGATGAACCATGTACATGAATGACATTTTATTGTACTAACAGTTGCAACAGTTAGGTACCCATACATTTCATTGAATGCTTGTTCTTTTATTCTCTTTGAATGGATTGTGTTGGTTGTAGATTATAGGAGGTGCCTAAAAAATAGAAGTCTTACATTTAATAAAGTTCATCCAGAAGTTGGATGAACCATGTACATGAATGACATTTTATTGTACTAACAGTTGCAACAGTTAGGCACCCATACATTTCACTGAATGCTTGTTCCTTTATTCAGACTTTAACAGTTTGGTGGGGATTACATGAATTAGGTGCAAGATGTAAGTGGTAGGTTGGACTTTTGAAATCAAGAGGCTACTCAATTGATGGTGGAGAAGATTTAAAGTGATAAATGTGTGTTAGGAAATAATTATTAAAAATATATTCTTTATGCCATTCAATTTGTTTTGGGTTTAAGGTGTTCTTAACATGATGAATGTGTGTGTTTGGAAATAATTATTAAAAATACATTTTTATGTTATTCAATTTGTTTTGGGTTTAAGATGTTTTTAACATGGAGATAAGGTTAACCTTTATATTTGTTTCTAAGATTAAGTTATCATGAAGAATATATGTTTTGTTTCCCAAATTAAGCTAACATGAAAGTTTTTTTATTTAATCTTGTAACATAAACAAAAGTTAGCCCATATTGTAAATGGTTGTTTGGGAAATATTGGTTTGTAAAATTGTGAAAATTTTGATTACTACTTTAAAATTAGATTTAGAGTTTCTTTTTACTACAAATTTTGTGAGATAAAAATGAATACTTTTTTGAAAATCATTAAAAATTTAATTATGAGCATCCATTTGACACTGAGTTTTATTTTTTTACAAGATACTCTTCCCAAATATTCTATTTCTTAACTATATCTTTACACTTTTAAAAATAACTAATTAATTATTAAATTACTCTTACAATTAAATAATTTTAAAATTAAATTTTCACTGTCCAATTATTCAAAAATGAAATTTTGCATTCATCAAATTATCTTTAAATCCATATCTATTTAACAAACAAAAATAAATTTTATTAATAAATTTATTTTTTAATACAATTAAGTGTTTGTAGGAAAGTAAAGACACCTCGAGAACCCTTAAAAGTATTTTTCCATGTGAATCTAGTGGAATATGATGGAAACTCATTTACATTATATTTTAAGAAATAAAATATCTTTGAATGCGGAAAACACAGATTATTTAGTAGTTAGCATGATGTTTTCAAAAATGATTTTTACAAAAACATTTATAAAAATAAAAAGTAAATGTACGGAAAGATAGAACACCATGTCACTACCACCTTTTGTACTAAGAGCGATTTGATTGATTTATTACGTTCAAACTTAATCAACAAATAGGGATCCTTCATGTCAGTAACCTATAATTTGGTTAATTAACCCTATATAAGTTCCTTCACTAACTTGAAATAAGTTCTGTCATATTCAACACCACTTCTACATATGTAGTAGATTAAAGGGCGAGTAGAATTATTTTCAAATTCTAGATAGTAAGCACTTATTTTGAGCTACATTATGCTTGATCTTGATAAGCTTTTAAGCCGGTTAAAATTATTATCGAAACTCTACACATTCAGGGCTTATTTTGAGCTCCACGGTACCTGATCTTGCCGGTTTTTTCAATTCCTTTGGTCTTTTCCTTCTCTCAAGCTTGTAATTTTCCAAAAGCATAGACGTTCAGTGCTTATTTCGAGCTTCATTGCACTTGATCTTGACCCCTTTTTCATTTCCTTTGGCCTTCTCCTTTTCTCAGCTTGTAATTTGACACCGAAAAACATAGACAAACTTTAAAAAGAAACGGCATCGAGTTTCGAACCCTGCTTAAATAACTTTCAGAGGTAAGAGTTTTTCAAAGTTTCGTATTATGAAGAAAGAAATCAAGAAATCAAATAGTTTGAGATCAAAGTTTAGAGAATAGGTTTTTTCAGTTTTATTTTTGTGTTGTGCAAGTGTTTGGACATGCCAGAAAAGAATTAGCAAACCACGAAGCCTGGTTACATCTGAACCAGTGGCTGGAAAATTCTCTCTGCTTCTTTGGCTTCGCAATCATATACACGCTCAAAAATGGATTGAAGATATGTACGTAAATATAGGTTTCAAACCCCTTACCCATGTTAAAAGACCTAGAATTTTCCATTTTAAGAAATAATGAGCAATGGTTAGCTACAAAGCAGAGTATTACAAACTTTCCTCCATATTTTGATGAGGTTCCATTTTCACATGCGTGCCATGACCTTGAGGTAGGTATGCAGGCAACCAGAGGTAAGAATTGAACTTAGGTTTGGTGGGCCATTCGGGTACTTCCTGAGTAGTAGGCATGAGGGCACTAAGAGGTAGGGTTTGAATTTATCCCACCGTAGTGCTTATCCAAATGTTACAGACCCTAACCCATCTCCATGCTCTAATTAAGGCCTGCCATTTTAACGACCCTAACCCATCTCCATGCTCTAATTAAGGCCTGCCATTTTAACATCCGTTGGTTCCTAACCCATCCCCATGCTCTAATTAAGACCTGCCATTTTAACGTTTGTTGGTTGGGATGTAGGAATTTATCATAATTATCGAGGTTCGATTCTAAGAATGGGTTATGCTTGAGAGCGGAACTCTTGCCAAAAATTATGACATATTCTTCTTTCTTCCTGGATATGAATATTTATTCAATTCCAAACAGAAAATAACATGTCGAACATTCAGGAAGAAAGGGGATCCCCTGAATTTCTTGTAAAGTTTGTTCATGGATATGAATATGTTTAAGTCCACATGGAAGAAACGCTGACAAGTTTAGTCCCTTTTTGTGCTATGCTTCTTTTTCTTTTCTTTATTTTTGTTTCCTTGTAGGAACACTCTTGTACCTATTCCCTTGAAGCAGAGCATATAGGGTGGATAGACTTGGTTACAAGTGTTAAATACGGGGATGTATAAGTATGTTAAATTTGCGATAAGCCCAGTGGGCTGGTTGCTTTGGACGGACAAGTTAAGTGGGGATGGTTGCAAATTTCATAGGTTCAAGTCCAATAGAATGTGACAAATCATTTTTAGGATTTCTCGAGCTCTACTTGAGTTATGCATGCCGTCAAAAGGAACTTCTAAACCATTTGAATGAAATGGACAGCACGAAGTCATGTATTTTTTTGGAGGACCAAAAGGATGAACTATATCAGAACTTTGCCAGTTGGATGTAGTGGTAAAGCCCACAACAGATGCTGAAGCTATCTGCAGTCCTAATTGCATCTTGCTTAGGTTCCAAAAGAACGATTTTCATGGTCGCGCTCATAAAGAACATCTCATTGGCCTAGTGGTAATGCATTTAAAAGTTCGCGCTCATAAAGAACATCTCATTGGCCTAGTGGTAATGCATTTAAAAGTTCGTATTACAATTTTGTGAAATTTCTTTGATGTTTTCAAAAAAAATTATTTTCAATTTCCAGTTTTTGAAGTTGGGACAGGTTTTATCTTTAGATTCTAAAGAGCTCTTGCACATGCACAGTCTTTGTGGCCACGACCCTTTGTAAAAATGGCCTTCGCTTTCATTACATTGTGGGTCATTCAGGTCATTCACTTTGTAGCTTTAAGAGTCTTGATTCCCTTGGTCACTCATGAGTCATGGGTGATTTTTTTCTACAGTTTGTTTGCATATTTAAGGGATTGTAAGGTAACTTTTTTTTAATTACCTTGTATTATTAGAGAATTCTTTTATCACATCATTTTGAAAATGAATGAATGGTACTCTTTGAACTTTGGTACTCTGGGTGATTTTGTTTAAAAGTTTGTTGGCATATTGAAACAATGGCCATGTAACTTTCTGTTTTTGTCTTTTTTACTTACCTTGTATTATTAGAGAATTCCTTTGTTAAATCATTTTGAAATTGAATGAATGGCACTGTTAAATCATTCATTTTGAAATTGATTGAATGACACTACGTTACTCTCTTCTTCCTTTTGTTTGTGTGTGCTTTATAAGTGATTATGGTAGCTTCATTTACCTTAATCTCGTCTGTGGTTGGATGGCCACATTTCTTTATACTTTTTTGCGATCAATCTATTCACGGTAATCTTATTTATGACAGAAACCAAAAAATTGTTTTATTGAATCTACATGTACAATGCCCTGGCTATACTTGCACGGGTGGTAATTCCATTTAGGAGGTTAGTTAATTTGTTTTTTAGGTTCTAACAATGGTTTCCTCTTCATCTTACATTGATGAATTGGCTTGTTTTTCTGAGACAACGAAGTATAACTAATTTTATTGAACTATCTCAGCAGTAAACTCAGAAAGCTAACAACAGATTTTCTTGGAAATGATAATTTAAAAGGACCATACAAAAAGCAATAAATGGAACCAATAATAACAACTCATGGGTCTTACTCCTAAGTATTAAATGATGAGATGTGAGAAGATTATAATGAAGAACTTGAAAGCACACCCGTTAATAAAATATCCCAGTGGCTAATTTTTTTTAATCACCTAAAAACAAACACAAAAATAAAATCATCATCAGAGAATTGGAATAAAAAATAAAAGCATAATCAGAAAATTGAAATTAAAAACCTCAAACCATTGCTACCTAAAGTTTAAACACTAAACCTGTGTCTACAGTGCTGGGAAGTTCGATCCTGGCCAAAATACTTCATTTCGTTGCATTGATTGATAGTGCTACCATAAGTTGGTTTGAAAGGAATACTTCATTTTGTTGCATTGATTGATAGTGCTACCATAAGTTGGGTTGAAAGGAATGAGAAGCAGAGTCCCTCATGTAACGAGGGAGGAGCTGCGTTGAAAGGAATGAGAAGTGTCCCTCATGTAACCAGGGAGGAGCGCGTGAGATTGACACGTGTGAAATTTTAACCAAAGTTCATATCCAGAAATTAAAGACTACCATGAGAAAATGATGACTAAGTGCCATTTAGTTACATTTATTGTGTCACAGTTAGCCTGGACGAAGAGTTTCCTAACTTCTTTCTTAAATTGGAGTTTTTATTTTTGTGGAAAAACTTATGAACAATTTTGAAACCAACTTTTCGGACTAGTTTAGTGAGTCCATCATCAAGGCAATGAGATTTGTATTTGAGAAGAGAGACCCTGAAATTACAAAGTTTAAATTGGAGTTGTCTAGTGCAATCTATCCTGACATAAAACATCCTATTTTCAACTTCTTATTCATCTTATTCAAAATAGTCATATTCATTTTATTCAAAACCTATGTAACAAGCACAACAAAAAAGTACACTATGAACTCACATATGTAACCACCACAACAAAAAGTAAACCACAACAATGACAAATGTAACCAGCACAACAAAAAATAGAATGAAGTGATATCAAAAAACCTATAGTACTAACTAATTATTATTATTATTATTATTTAATAATAATTAATATTTGATTTTCATAATATTATATTTTAATTATAAAAAATTAATATAAATATATTCGGTTGCAACTGTTTACTATTGAGGTGATGCGCGAATATTAGGTCATCTCATCTCTTGCCCAATGCCAGCGAAATTAGTGCAACAAAGGAGCAGGGTTGTAGAAAATGTGAACGACCTTCACCTCAGGAAGAAACTCTGCTGAGGGTTATCCCCTTTGCCCTGAAATAGGAATATATACATACAGTTAGTTATATATTAAACACTACGCCGAGGGTTATCCCGTGCTGCGAGTGTTGGTAGTAATCAGTATTAGTAGTCTCGGCAACACATCTGGTAACCGCGCGAGATTGAAAATGGCGATGGCCAAGCTTGTGGTTTGCGTCTCCATTGTGGCGTTGTGAGTGGCGAGTAGTGCAATGGCTTATGATTGCGGTGATCCACAAATTGTTGATCTCATTCCATGCAACGGTTACTGTTTTTTTCGTTCTCTTGAACCCGACTGTTGTCCTGCTGTCAAAACCTTTTTCTCTTCAGTGAAGTCCGACGCTGATTTTGTAATTTTAAAATACTTTCATAAAAATTCATTTCCAATATTGCATTCAATTCCCTATATATATTAATTTTAAATTTTTACTATAAACTAAAGAAATATTTTATTTAAAGTGAAGTAATCTTGTTTCAAAAAATGTTTGAAAGAGAAAAAGGGTTATTCAAGTGAATATTAAAGAACATAACACATATTGATCTTCATGGTATAACAAAGTAATTAGCATAACCTTAATTTCATCATGGTTGCGTTTATTATTAATCGTTGAACATGTGTAAATGGAAAATATTGGATAACCTATAGTAATTTGTCACTAACATTTGATATCATCAAATCAAAATTTAATAATAAAATATAAAATTATTTTAAATATAATATTTAAATTTAAGAAAATATTTTATTGATCAGAGATTTTGCATTTTTAAAATTGCAAAGATTATATTAAAATTAAATATTACAATAAATATATTTGGTTGAGTTATTATTTATTTTAAAATTTAAATATAACCTTTTTATAACTTGAAAATTTTTAAAAATGGTATATTTATTATAATTGTGTTTTATGCGGTTATAAACTATAAATGGTGTAGAATTAAAATATTTATTATTGTATTTAGATTTATATCAAATAAATATTATTACTAATGAAAAATGTGAAAAAGAGATGTTTTAATTGTTACTAGGTTAAGATGAGTTAATCTCTTGCCTAATGCTAAAAAAATTAGTTAAACAAAAGAACTAACAATTTTCATTTATGTGATACCTCTAGGCATTGTAAATATTTACTATTTACTTTTATTATGTTGGACTGAGTAACCTATGTAATTAATGTGAAGTTCATGCAACTTTAAAATTTAGGAATTGAATTATTTTTAAATTAACTTGTTAAAAGAAAATTTATGTTAAGTCTAAGAATTCACTCAATGAGACCCAAGTAAAATTCTCAAATACCAGGTAGATAGAGATAGTTATATTTTTTTCTCTTTGGTGGAGATAAAACATCTTAGTGGAAAAAGAGGATGCCAAGGAAGGGTGGAGGAAATACCGGAGGCATATGAGAGGAACAAAAAAAACACATGAATAGGAAACTGGGAAAGTGGGGCCTGTGGAGTATTCTAGGACCCTTCATGTGGAGTATTCTTGTGTTGGACTAGGAGCAATTGGAAACTCCAATACATACTTAATTCTATGAAAATTCTAGGTTAGAATACGAAGTCTTGATGCTTGTGAATTGATCTTGATAAATCACTCTCTAAATTATTTGTTCTGGAGAATACCCCCTAGAAGGTAGGGAGAAAAATTGGACCTAATTTGAATATTAGTGTTACAAGTTTTCTCCAAGACTGAGAAGATGAATTTCAATGGACTCACGCTCGAGTATGCTTTGGAAGGAACCACAAATTTTGTGGCATGGTAAATCTGCATGGAGGAAGTACTGAATGATAATGGACTACTAGAATACATCAAGACATATGTAGCAAAACCCTGATGCCTGGGATCTTGCTCAGTGGAAGAAGGTTGTGGTTAAAGTGAGGAGGATTATATTGGAGGGAGTTGAGGATCATATTGTCTCAAATCTCCACGAGAAAGAAACTTCTTTCGCAATGTGGAAAATAATGACAAAGTTGTTTGAGAATAATAGTGACCACATGAAGTTGACACTAAAGGACAAGCTTCGAAGTATTAAGACGTAAAATAATGAAACAATTCCACGAGCAAGTTTACAAAGTTTCATGATGAACTTGGAAAGGTCAGTTTTATTGTCCCTGAAGAAGATCTAGTAGCTCTAATCCTCTCAGGCCTTCCCAAGAGTTGGAATAGTTATCAAGATTCCATAAATGGTAGATAGAAACTACCATGTTGGGAGGGGTTATGGTCTGATCTAGTGCACAACGAAATAAGGCAGAGCAAAAGAGATGGTACCTCATCCAAAGAAGAGGAAAAGGAATTTGCATTAGTGAGAAAGGGAAAGAAGGCAAAGCTGAAGAATTCCCAAGGTGAGGCTAATTCTAGCCAAGAGGGAAAGAAAAAAGACTTGTCAAAAATCAAGTGCTTTTACTGTCATGAATTTGGGCACTATGCCACAAATTTTCCATAGAGGAAGGCAAGCAAGAAGGAGCCTGCAGTAGTAGCACCAGCAGCAAGTGAAGCCTTGGCTTCACACTTAGAGCTTGAATTCACTCTCATGGCATGCATGGTGAGCATAGTGATGGGGAGCATTTGGTACCTCGAGAGCAGTGCCTCATTCTTAGGAAACAAACTTATTGTCATGACAAATGGTCAAAGACTTATTAAAGAGATTTAACTAATTAAACTTTTCTTGGTTCTATATTCTCCTCTTTTATATATACCAGCATAGATCCATCTTAAACATTGATCAAACATGAGTTAATATGAGCCGAGATGGATCCAATTTCTTTATGCGAAAATTTTTTCCTACATCAAACATTATTTAAATGTTTTGTATAGTTATTTTATTTATTTTTTTTATAGAGTTTTTAAAAAAATTATTTTGGCCTACAAAATTTCAAATTTATGACAAACAAAAACCCTTAGACATCATACTCGCTTGTAGAATGAACCTCTCCACTCAATTCTACCCATACTAATAGATCTATCAACAATCACAATATATTATCCTCCCATTATATATATAATATACACACTTGTTCATTTTTGCTTTTGTTTGACAACAATTCTAATTATATTTCTCTTTTATGTTTGTCCAATCTAATGACTCTAGTTTCTTGTATGTGGGATGGATGAGATTGGAGTCAGCCGGTTAAGAAGCAATATTAAACTAGTGGATGAGGTTGGAGTCAGCCAATTAAGAAGCAATATTTGTGTTTGGTTAAGCATGTTTCTTAAAATATTTTTAAAAGTGATCAGTGTTTATATTTCACTTTTTATTTATTGTTTTTAATCAATTCAATGGGTTTTAATTCTGTCATAAACATTTAAGGTATCATAGTCTATAACATAAATATACATGTGACTATGTAACCCATAATATATTAGAAGTCGTTAATGACTATATATATTGAAATGATATCGACATATGTAAATTGGTGCTTATCAATTAATTCAAAATAAACATTTAAGATATCATAATATGTAACATAAATATAGGTGTGGCTATATAACCCATAATTTATTAAAAGTTGTTAATGACTATATATTGAAATGACATCAATATACTTAAATTGGTGCTTATTAATTAATTCAAAATAAACATTTAAGGTATCATAATCTATAACATAAATATATGTGTGATTATATGAACCATAATATATTAAGAATAAAATTGAAGAACATCTAGAGTGTACATGTCTTCATCCATAGGACGCCAAGCGTCACGATCAATTGGAAGTTCTATTCTATCTGAACTATTCATTTGCAGATAATATCCACATTCTTTACAAACACTTTGATTCTCTCTCAAGAATCTGAGATATAGCAAGTTCTCGCAATTATCGCATTGAGCCCATAACTTCTTAATTTTAGCGTAATCAATACTTTTATTCTTGTTTTTCTCCGTCTCATTGGCATCCTTACTATCCCTTTAGACCGAATTTTTTAGTAATGCAGTTATTTTACGCTTGTCTTCGAACCACTCCTTTATAGACATAGAGTTTTCCTTCCATATAAAAGAGACTATTTAATCTATATATAGAAATGATATCAACCTATGTAAATGGGTGCTCATCAATTAATTCAAAATGTCTATATACTCATATCTAGTACATTGACCTCTGTAAATTGGTGTTCATCAATAACTCAAAATGTTTCATAAATGTGTGACTATATAACCCATAATATATTAAAAGTGGTTAATGACTATTTAATCTATATATATGATATCAACCTATGTAAATGGGTGCTCATCAATATTAATTTAAAATGTCTATATAATCACATGCAGTACATTGACCTATGTAAATTGGTACTCATCCATTAATTCAAAAGGTTTCATATCGTTTTATGGTAAGTAAATATATTTAATTTTGTGTATTATTAATTTTGGTTTAAATATATAACTCGATACATTTTTATTTAAAGAGAATGGTAATTTATCCAAATTGTTTTGAGAGATAAAAGAAGAAGTATTTTTTAAGAATTTAGAAATATATATTTTTTTACAAAAGAAAGTATAAAGCATTAAATTGTAATATGAGGTAAAGTTTCTCAAACACACTTATAATTGGAATGGAATATGATACAAAATTGTTCGCCACGGGTGTTTTACAAGGCTATCAACGTTTTTAGTTGAAATTGTGAAAACTTGCCCGAGATGTGTGAAAACCGTCAAATTTGACAGGTCGGTATGTTTTGAAATTCCAACTCCCCTCGTGACATTGTCAAATTTAAATGTTCAATTAATTTTTCTCTTATAATTATTATTCAAAATGACGAAATTTGATGGAAATATTTATAATATCTATTTTCACTTTAAATCTAATTATATAATTCTCTTAACATATCTCATGTTATATAGAATTTCCATTTTATTTTAACATTACACCTTATTATTATGTTATATAGTATTTCGATTTTATTTTAACATTGCACCCTATTATTTACAAAATAAATCATAAAACTATACGTAAAGGAAAAAAATTAAGATATGTATTTATCGTTACTCTCCTCCTTTATATTGATGATATCGTTCATATTTCAAAAAGTCATGATGTCCTCGAAAAGCAGCTTAAGACTCTTCATGTCTACTGCTCCAAGATGGTTATGACAGTTAATACTGACAAGACTAAAGCCATGATCGTTAAATCTAGAAAGAGAACCCATGGTAGTTTTGTTTATGATAACAATTGCTTAGAGCAAGTTTCTTCTTATAAATATTTTGGTATTGACTTTCCTCATCATCTCAACTAGAATTATAGCATCAAGAAAAGGATTATTGGAGGCTGGAAAGCTTATTATGAGCTTGGAAACAATTGTAAGTCAGTTGATCTTTGCATTTGGAGTAAAAATAGGTTCCTCTTCGAGACTCTTGTCACCCCTATTGTCTTATACATATAAGAATTTTTGGGTTGTAGTATATCCATAGAGTCATGGAGAAATATTGAGATGATTCTAAAGCAATTCATAACCTACAACCTAAAGATCAAGGGAAATACTCCCTATCTTATCCTCTTGATCGAAGCTGACCTGTCCCCCATTGAAATTACGACCATGTTTAGATATCTTATGTATGAGAAGAAGCTTCACAACATGGACCCAAGAAGCTCCCGAAAATTTCTTCTAACTCTAGTCAAAACCCCCACCTTCGCCAAAAGCGCGAGTGGCATCATGATGCCCAGTATCGGCTCAACCATTGGGGGATTAAGGAGGAGATCATCATGGGAAGCAAGGATAGTGTCAAATATGCTATTACCTCCAATTCTAAGGACAGGTTGTGGTATGATAATGAGCTTGAGGGTAAAAGGAAGCTAAGATACTATAAGGAGGTGAACAACCCCGCCCTTGATAACCATAATTATCCCTCTGTGTTAACCAGCACTAAGAAAAAAATGAACATCGCTAGGATACGAACTAATTCTCATGAGCTTCGAAGTGAAACCGAGCAGTGGTCTACTCCCAAGGCTCCCTAGGAAGATAGAATCTATCAGATTTTTGATACTATGAAGGTGGAAGATGAAAAGCACTTCCTTTTAGATTGTCTGATTCTTACTCACATCCACTCTCATTTCCCTAACATCTACCACACTTCCAATCTTCTTGACTTGTTAAGCCAACCCAACTATAGTGATCTTGGAGCACTTATTTCCCTTCTCTTTGATCATAGAAACAAGATTTTGAAGAATCACAATTAAATTCTTTTTCTTTTCTTGAGGTCTGATAGGCCGCATTGGTCTTAGTGGACGTTAATCATCATCATCATCATCATAACAATATTATAGTTACTATTTTATTTAATTAAATTATTAAATTATTTAATATTATTTAATTATTTAATATTTAATATTATTTAGTTTAAAACTATTTATTATTATTTAATTATTTAATAATAATATATTATGGATAGTAGGAGCACTATTGGTTAATAATAATAATAATCTTAATAATTATTTAGTAATAACAATAATGAGTGCTAAGTGGACTATTCAAAAATCATGACAAATTAGTGAGTTATGACTACCTCTCATGGAAATGGTCATAGATGAATGACTTTCTTAACGCAGTAGAATCCCAAAAAATGATATCTAATTATAATAATCTTTAATTAATATAAATTAATAATAATAATAATAATAATTTTTTTAACATTTTTATTATTATTATATATTTATGAATGGCTCATGTGGTAAATACAAATGAACCCTTTGGCGTATATCAAACACATTAATATTTTTAATGTGGACGATGTTCAACCATGGCCAACTATTGCCCAATGTGGCATTGTGCCAAAGGTTGTCTCAATATCAAAATCAATCATGGTCAACTATAGTCCAATGTCGCATTGTGACAAATATTTTGTGAATATAAAAATCATCCATGGTCAACCATGTTTATTTTAGTGTTTATAATATTTATCTCACGATTTATATACCTTGGGTATATAATATTTATCCCTTGGGTTTATAATATTTATCTTATGGTTTATATATCTTGGGTTTATAATACCTTGGGGTTTTAAAATTAATCACTTAGGTTTATGCTATCAATTACTTGGGTTTATTAATTGAAGTGTTCATATCCCTTGAATTTATCAATCCCTTGGTCCAACTTCACATTGTTGACAACCATGATTATCCATAGTCTCGATAATAGTTATTATAATAATAATAACTAGCAATTGCCCTAAAAGGTGCAAAGAGAGGCTAGATTGAAAGAATTGTATTTTGGTTTAAAATTTAATCGAAGTGTTCATATCCCTTGAATTTATCAATCCCTTGGTCCAACTTCACATTGTTGACAACCATGATTATCCATAGTCTTGATAATAGTTATTATAATAATAATAACAGCAATTGCCCCAAAAGGTCACTAGAAATGCTATACTGAAATAATTGTATTTTGGTTTAAAATAATAAATGTTATTCAATTTGTTATTCAATTTTAACATAATAGGGACACATTTTTTTCACCCAAGTTAAAATTATTTTTTAATAATAAATCAAGCTTTGGAAATATCAACATGATAGAATTTTAGCACAGGGAAAAGAACTTTCCCCAGTATGTTAACGATTGAAAATGATTATTTAATAATTAGGTAAACTTGGTATTGAACAGTTTTGAAAATTTTAACTGATTAGACTAACCATAAATAAACCAAAGCATTGGAAGATTTTTTTATAATTTATAATATTTAACTATTATATCAAATTATTTTTTTTATATTAATATTTATAAATAAACCAAAGAAAAGAAAATATTAATATTAATCATTTATATATTTTTTAATTTAAATAAAAAAATTTAATTAACTAAGTAAATTAAGAATCCAATTTTAGAGACATGTAAAAAAAAAAAAAAAAAAACGAAAAAACCCTACTTTTCCCAAACATCCTACTTTAAAAAACAACAACAACACAACCAAATCAAATGAAAAACCATCAATCGAATGGAATGGATCGGATAAAATTAATTATATGTTTCTATTTTATCCGTGGGTAGCATATTAGCCGGACATGCTTTATACATAAGATGTGGCAAACAAGCAATGTGGGAGATGTTAGAGGCACGCAACACAAGGCAATTCCAAAAACTAAGAAATCTATATTATAACTTTTATAATAAAATTGAATGGCCACAATTGGACACGTGTGAGTTTGACAATATCGAGATCTAACGAGGCAGAGGAATTGCCCGGATAGCCAAGAGTGGCCGGAATTTGGGCAAAAACATTTCAAAAAATCTTGTAGAAGAAGTGTTTGAATCATGTTTTTGATGGTGAAAATGGATTCAACACTAGCAAAAACGTCTAAAACACCTAAAATTTTGAAGTTTAATGACTATATCTTGGATTTATAAAAATCCTTGCCAGATTTAGTCTAAATATGACCAGAATTTCCATAACTTTCCATGCAACTCCTCCACCTCATTAGACTACGCGTTTTATTTTTAGTCTGGTGGACCTTAAAATATCATTTCATTTTTCATTTTCATTGTATGAAATTAAAATCTTTAATTTTAAATTAAAAATCATAGATTGAACTATCCATTTAAAAAAATAATAATAATAATTTAAATGTTGGAATATAATAAATATATTTTTTTTTTTTTAAAGAAACGATTAGACTGATATATTCCTTCTTGGCTGAAATGCCTCAATTCAGATTACAAAATGGGAGGAGGGGCTCAGATTTTGCCTCATCCAGAATCCAAATAACTAACCTCTTTAAGATCTTGCTGGTTTTACATTCTGTTCTTCTTGCAAAATTTTCTATCTGTCCTAATTTAAAGATACAAACAAACTGCTTTAGAAGAAAACAATAATACATTCTTATCGGGCTGCTAGGGGATGGGGTCCCAGCCTTCTTCTCCGTCTCTTATATAATTTCTGAGAGGGAGGAGAACTGCTATATTGGCTTCAGCGTCAGCGTCTGCTTCTTTGTTGTTTTCCCTCTTTATGTGAAGAAATTCCAGCTTCTGGAAGGAGGATGTAAGGGTGTTGATTCTGCTCAGCAATCTAGATAGTCTTAAATCTGAGGGAGAGGATTTGTCCACCATGGCGTTTATAATAATCTGAGAATCCCCAAAAACTACTGCCTCTCTGATTCCCAAATTCTTAAGCACCTTAAGTCCCTGGAGGAGAGCTAGAGCTTCAGCTTGGATACTGGTGTTGACGCCCACTCCCCAAGCATATCTAGCTTCTGATATACCTTCTGCACTTTTAATAACCCCACCAGCTCCAGAATTGCCAGGATTGCCTTTAGCTGCACCGTCAAAAAAGAGAGCTTTCCTCGCCTTTTTGCTGCAGAATTCAGCAAAATCTGTGTCATTTAGGCGGATTTGCCAAGGCTTTAAGGGAGAGGGGTTCTTTACAGTATCTGAGAAGTGAAGATCCAGGGATGCTCCCCAGGCTATTTCTTGTTCAGTGAGGTCCTTCATGCTTAACTGATCTCCCATACAATCCTTGAGATGACTTTTAATTTTGACCCAGATTAACTTAGGGACGCTCTTCTTGTTCTTGAAAATCCTTTGGTTTCTTTCTAACCAGATATGCCAGCAGGTTAACTTGCCAGGGCGAGCCATGCATCTCTGATTTGGGATTTCTGAGCAGCGCCACCTGGATACATTCGTTTCCAATTAGAGAAAAGCTCTGAGCAGTGATTGAATGGGCCAAAATTCATGCTCCATGGGTCTAAAGCCTCCTTCCACAAATCTGCAGCGAAATTGCAGGATAACATCATGTGAGACGCATTTTCCTCTTGATTCTCACACAGAGAGCAGCGAGATGGCCCTGAGTATCCTCTTTTCCTGAGCCTGTCTTCTGTCAGGATTCTGTGGTGACATAGAAGCCAGCAGAAGGTGTCCACTTTGGGCAGCGTTACTGAAGTCCATATCCCCTGCCATGGCCTCGGATCAGGCGGTGCGTTGGGAATTCGGGAGAGCTGGAAATAACCCTTCGAAATAGTATATTCGCCAGGAATCGATCCCCAACCTCTGCTATCTGCTTTCCTTCTGTTCAGAGGAGCTTTGCCTTTCAGATGGGAAAGGAAGACAGCATATTCATGAGCAAGGTTCGCAGGCACCTCTAGTTGCTTCCACCGCCACCAATCATCATTATCCCAGAGGGACAGATCCCACAGAGTTTTAATGTTTTCTGCGTTCATCCATTCTCTCAGAGCGGCTAAGGAACGGTCTTCTGCCAACGGTTCACTGCCCATAATGCTATCATCCCAAATGTGAATGCGTTGTCCATTCCCTGGGATCCAATGCGCGTGTTGTGTGATGAGAGCTGCGGATTTTTCACATAATTTGTGGATCATCGAACCTGCTATTCCCTTTGAATTACTCAGACAGTGCGTTCTCTGCCCTCCGTAATACTTTTTCCACAGAGCCCATTGTGCCCAACCCGGATTTGGAGCGATGATCCTCCAAACCATTTTGGCACCCATCGCTGTATTTTGATTGCTGAGATTTTTAAAGTTTAAGCCGCCTTCTAATCTAGACAGAGAGATCATTTTCCAGCTTAGTAAATGGATTTTCTTCTCATTGCCTTTGCCCCCTTTCCAAAAAAAAAAATTATATACTCCTCCATCTTCCTCATTATACCCATGGGCGCCATCATAACTGTTGCCTGAAAGATGGGCAGGCTATTCAATACTGACTTTATCAGTACTGTCTTACCTGCTAGGTTGAGCCAATTATATCCCCAGGACTGAATTTTGAGCTTGAATTTATCCAACAGCGGCATCCATTCTCTGCTGAGGACCCTTTTTTGAAAGACAGGGAGCCCCAGGTATTTGAATGAAGTCCAAGTAGAGGTGGTTGTAAAACCAAG
Source organism: Pinus tabuliformis (assembly GCA_031772625.1). Taxonomy (NCBI): domain Eukaryota; kingdom Viridiplantae; phylum Streptophyta; class Pinopsida; order Pinales; family Pinaceae; genus Pinus; species Pinus tabuliformis. The sequence goes on from CM062804.1 coordinate 550,652,755, forward strand.
GCAATTAGAAATGGCTTGGATCAATCTAGCAGAGGTATTCCAACAGTAAACATGGCATTTGCCTTTGTTAAGCTTGCTTCCTGAGTCTGCACAGTAGTCATCCACTACCTCTTTAAATCGGTTAGCCAAGACCACTGAAGCGGCTCCCAGCAACAGAGAGTCATCTGCAAACAACGCATGATTTATACTTTTTACTCCTCTTGCAATGTTTATTCCCATTATTTCTTGCTCTAACTGTTTTCTGTTCAAGAGGAAGCTTAATACTGATGCTTGGAGGAAAAAGAGCAAGGGGGAGAGGGGACACCCTTGCCTCAGCCCTCTTGAGGCTTTGAAAAAGTCTGTGGCTCTCCCGTTCACCAGTGGGGCAATCCATGGCTCACTAATGCAAGCCTTGATCCAATTGATGAACTTATGCCCAAACCCGAATTTGTGAAGGACCTCCAGCAAGAATCTATGTCTAACCCTGTCAAAGGCACTTTCAAGATCAAGTTTGACAACCATTCATTTCTCCTTCCGGGCCAAACTTGAGTGGATTGCTTCTTGAACCACAATATAGTTGTCTGCTATCTGTCTTCCCTGAATGAAGCCCCCCTGGTTCTTTGGGATAATGTTCGGGAGTATTGTTTTCAACCTGTTCGCTATCACTTTTTTCATTAGCTTATAGCCTATATTGCAAAGAGAAATAGGGCAGAATCTGGAGAAGGAGTTTGCACCTCTTTCCTTGGGGATAAGAGCCAAGAAAGTCGAGTTAGTGCTTCCCCCTATTTTCTAACAGGTTTGAGATTTCCGGACCATCCTGCACAAATCTTTTTCAACAATCTGCCAACAATACTATAAGAATCTGGCTGTAAAGCCATCAGGGCCTGGAGCCTTGTCCGGCTCCATAGAGAAGAGGGCGGCTTTGATTTCATTATTTGTGACTTCTGCTTCCAAAAACTGATTCTTTCTATTAGATATCCGCGTGGGAACCTCCTTTACAGTCAATGGAATTTGAACTTGTCCCTCTTTTTCGCTATACAGCTTTTTAAAATGCTGGAAGGCCACATTTTTTATGCTTTGAGTGTCTCTATGAATAGTGTTCTCTTCCCTGATTTCGATGATGGCGTTGGAGTTTTTTCGAGCTTGGGCTTTTTTATGGAAGAAGGATGAATTCTTGTCACCTGCCTTGAGCCAGAGCCTGCGAGATTTGATCCTCCAATACTCTTCCTCGGCCAGGCTTGCTTTAAGCAGCTTTTGTTGAAGGTCTGCTTCTTTTTCGAGAATTTCTTTTGTGATCTCCTCATTTTCTGAGTTAAGCTGGTGGGTCTCTAGCTTCTCTTGTAATTTCTTTCTTTCCACTGCAGGATTTGGGAGAGATTTTGCCCAATCTTTAAGAGTTGCCTTCACTCTCCTGAGTTTGTCCTCCCACACAAAGAACGGAGAGTCATTCACTGGTTGCTTCCACATATCCTTTACTAATTGCAAGAAGGATTGCTCCTTGATCTAGAGAGGATTGAATTTAAAAGGAGTGGGGCCTTTATCCCAGTGAGCCAAGAGTTCTAGCTTAATGGGCCTGTGATCAGAGACACTGCAGGGAAGAATATGCATTCTAGAATCTAGACCAAGAAGTAGAAAAGAGCTTTGAATAAGAAATCTATCTAACCTTGCAGCGATGTGGCCTGGACCGAGCCTTTTATCGGACCAGGTATATTTTCCCGACGAAGGTTTGATATCGATCATGTCCCAGTCCTGGAGTAGATCTTCAACCCACTCTCGCGCTGGATCCCTTACTATGCTCCCACCATGTTTTCCAGCCATAGATAGTGTGAGGTTAAGATCTCCAGCGATGATAATATATGCTAGATCTTCAGAGTCTGCCAGCTCTCTGATAGAATCCCAGCAATTCTTTTTTTCTCCTGCACTAACCAGGATATACACATTAAAGAGACAAAGAGTCTCATCTGAATCAACGTGCTTTAGTCTTGAGAATAGCCAATGGGTGTTGGCGATCTCTTTCACCCTTGTGAGCTTGCTTGGATTCCAAAGGGTACCCAGGCCTCCTGAGGCACCTCTAGCTGAGACTGCTTGCCCTTCACTTCTTTTCCAGAGATTTTTGCCTATATGGAGGAAGGCCTTATCCTCCATTTTAGTCTCCTGGATGAGGAGTATGTAAGGATATTCAGATCTTATCAAAGTTTTTACAGCTTCTTCCTTGATTTTGCTCCCCATACCCCTACAATTCCAGGAGACGATTCTCATTACTTATTTTTGGAGTGGAGAGCTCCTTTAGAGCTCTGGGGCGGGTTTCTATTCATCTTTGGAGTCTTAGCCAGGAGTTTCTCGAGAGTGGGTTGGCTTCCTTGCAGTTTGTCTTTGTATGTCTCCTGCTCTCTTTTCTCACGGGCTGATTTTCGGCCCCTCAAAGATCTTCTGGCCGAGGTTTGTGTTTCTCCTATCTCGCCTTCTTCTTCTGAATCCTCTGAGCCTTGTACTTCCTCAGCCTCTTCTAAGGGTGTATCTTCCATTCTGTCTGTTTTACTATCTGTTTGCTTTGGCTCCTGGGGGGCTCTTTTTGGGCTGATTCCTTCTTTTGTGTCTGTAAATCGTGGTCTTCCTCTGATGCTGAACTGAGTTGTATAAATTTGTTTCCTTGCTCTTCCCTATGTGGATTTTGAGACCCGGTTTGGAGAGCTTTCCCATTGACATTTCTTGTTTTTGGGGCTTTGCTTTTTGTCCTTTTGACCTGTGTCCACCTATCCTCTTTGCCTTTCTCTGTTTCAGTGTTTTTTGGACATCCTCTGGCGAAGTGACCATAGACCTGGCACTTCCTACATTTGAACGGTAACTGTTCATAATCCAACTTTTGGAGATGCGTCCAACTACCAACTCTGATCTTTATTGCCTCAGGAAGACCAACCTCGAGATCGACTTCAACACAAATTCTCGCACAGTCATATTGATCTTTGTTGTTTGCTCGATCAATGAATTTACCCAGGATATTCCCGATGTGCTTGAGGGATTCCCAGTTCCAACAATGCATTGGCAGATTAGGTAATCTAACCCACACAGGCACGGCAGTGGGCACGTCGACTACTGGGTCAAAGTCTGGCGTCCACTTATTGAGATACAGTCCTTGGGGGCCCATGAAATAGGGCCCATTTCGGAAGATCAGATCCTTATCTTCCTTTTCAGAAAATTCGAATAGGAAGAAACCCTTCCCCTGGAATATAATAAATGTTATTATATTTTTATAATATATTTTTAAATATTATTATTATCGTAGTATTATATAATAGTGTGTATTTCAAATTAATTCAAATATATCAATTTTTTTGAAGAAATTTAATTTTTTATACTAAATTATATGATATTTATTTTTATAATTATATATTAATCTATAATTTTATTAAAAAAATGTGTTTTTTCATCAAATATAATAGGTATAAAATTGTAATTTTTAATTGAAATTAATTCATTATAATTATTAGTTATAAAAATGTGTTTTTATCATCAAATATAATAAATATAAAATTGTAATTTTTAATTGAAATTAATCCATTATAATTATAATAATTGATTTTTTTATGTAATATTGTGTAATTAAAATTAATTTATATTTTAAGGTTGACATTTTTTTTGTAATGTATGATATTTAATTTTATTATTTCAATTTTTTTACTAAATTATTATTTTATTGGAAATTTATGATTTTTCAATTATATATTTAAACATACTCTACCATTAAAAAAAAATAATAATAATAATTTATTTTTATATATTATTATGACAAGTTTTTTTTATATAATATTTTGTATTTTAAATTGATTTAAATTGTGATATATGTAATTTCCACATTTACATTATCAAATTAAATTTCAAATTTCAAAATATTTAAGAAACTCAGTTTTGTAATTTAAATGGCATATTTTGAAGTTTAATATTTAATATTAAAATATAATCAATATAAAATTGTAATATTTAATTAAAGTTAATTGTTTGTTTTATGCAATATTGTATATTTCAAATTAATTTCAATACAAGGAAATTTTAAAATTGATATTTGTTTTTCCATTTTACAATATTTAATTTTATAATTTTAATTATTTTTGTTAAATTACTATTTTATTTAAAATTTATGATTTTCAATTATATATTTGAACATAATAAATTAAAAAAAAAAAAAAAAAAAAAAAAAAAAAAATTATTTATTTTTATATAATATTATGATGAGTTTTGTATGTAGTATTGTGTATTTTAAATTAAAATTTGATACATTTAATTTCCAATTTCATATTATTAAATTTAATTTCAAATTTTAAAATTATTAATATTTAGTAGACCCATTTTTGTAATTTAAATTTCATATTTTGAAATTTAATGTTTAATATTGCAGTGATATCTAGGCATTGTTTTCAAAACTTGTAATGGGTGTCTTATAAGTTGGAGTATCTACAGTATATTGTACCTACATCTATAGATGTAATATACAAAGGGTCAGTACCGATGTAAGAGATGAATGCACAAGCATACCCCTTTGCCATGCAGGCTAGATGATTTGGATAACTTGTTCATTATAGTGTATGGACCTTTGTTATATAGTTGTTAAATAGTTGGAGTAGTGGGTCATGCTTTGGCAAAATGCTCTTTGAATGGATTGTGTTGGTTGTAATTTATAGGAAGTGCCTAAAAAATAGATGTTTTACATTTAATGGAGTTCATCAAGAAGTTGGATGAACCATGTACATGAATGACATTTTATTGTACTAATAGTTGCAACAGTTAGGTACCCATATATTTCATTGAATGCTTGTTCCTTTATACAAACTTTAACAGTTTGGTGGGGATTACATGAATTGGGTGCAAGATGTGAGTGTTAGGTTGGACTTTTGAAATCAAGAGGTTACTCAATTGATGGTGGAGAAGATTTAAAGTGATAAATGTGTGTGTTAGGAAATAATTATTAAAAATATATTCTTTATGTCATTCAATTTATTTTGGGTTTAAGATGTTCTTAACATGATAAATGTGTGTGTTAGGAAATAATTATTAGAAATACACTCTTTATGTTATTCAATTTGTTTTGGGTTTAAGATGTTCTTAACATGGTGATAAGGTTAACCTTTATATTTGTTTCTGAGATTAAGTTATCATGAAGAATATATGTTTTGTTTCCCAAATTAATCTAACATGAAGAATTTTTTATTTAACCTTGTGACAGAAATGAAAGTTAGCCCATATTGCAAATGGTTGTTTGGGAAATATTGGTATGTAAAATTGTGAAAATTTTGATTACTATTTTAAACTTCTATATTTTGAATGTAAGATTTAGAGTTTTTTTTTATTACAAATTTTGTGAGATAAAAATGAATATCTTTTTTGTAAATCATTACTTTGAATGTAATTAAAATTAATGCATTCTAAAATTTATAAATAAAAAATTATGAGTATGTGTTATTAAAAGCTTTTTGAAATTTTGTAGTTGATTTCCAATTCTAAAATTTAATTATGAGCATCCATTTAGCAGTGGGTTTTATTTTTTTACAAGATGCTCTTCCCAAATCTTCTATTCCTTAACTATATCTTTACACTTTTAAAAATAACTAATTAATTATTAAATTACCCTGACAATTAAATAATTTTAAAATTAAATTTTCGCTCTCCAATTGGTCCAGAATGGAATTTTGCATTCATCAAATTATCTTTAAATCAATATCTATTTAACAAACAAAATTGAATTTTATTAATAAAATCAAGTGTTTGTATGAAGCTTACCACACCTGGAGAACCCTTAAAAATATTTTTCCATGTGAATCTGGTGGAATATGATGGAAACTCGTTTACATTATATTTCAAGAAATAAAATATCCTTGAATGCGGAAAACAAAGATTATTTAATAGTTAGTATGATTTTTTCAAAAACATTTATAAAAATAAAAAGTAAATGTACGGAAACATAGAACACCATGTCACTACCACCTTTTGTACAAGAGCGATTTGATTGATTTATTACGTTCAAACTTAAGCAATCGATAGTCAGGAAAGGAAGGGATCCTTCTCCAAAAAAGTTAAGGAAGGAATTCTTCATATCATGAACGTGCAAGGAAGGGATACTTCATGTGAGGAACCTATAATTTCGTTAATTAACTGTATGTAAGTTCATTCATTAACTTGAAGTAAGTTCTGTCATATTCAAGACCACTTCTACATATGTCATAGATTAAAGGCCAAGTATAATTATTCTCAAAATTCTAGATAGTAAGCACTTATTTTGAGCTACATTATGCTTGATCTTGATAGGGTTTTAAGCCGATTAAAATTATTATCAAAACTCTACACATTCAGTGATTATTTTGAGCTCCATTGTACTTGATCTTGCTGGTATTTTCAATTCCTTTGCTCTTTTCCTTTTCTCGGCTTGTAATTTTCCAAAAGCATAGACATTCAGTGCTTATTTCAAGCTTCATTGCACTTGATCTTGACCCATTTTTCATTTCCTTTGGCGTTCTCCTTTTCTCCACTTGTAATTTGCCACCAAAAAGCATAAACAAACTTTAAAAAGAAATAGTAACCAGTTTCGAACCCTGCTTAAATAAATTTCAAAGGTAAGAGCTTTTCAAAGTTTCCTATTATGCAAAAAGAAATCAAGAAATCAAGTAGTTTGAGATCAAAGTTTAGAGAATAGTTTTTTTCAGTTTTATTTTTGTGTTGTGCAACTATTTGGACATGCCAGAAAATAATTAGCAATGTAGGGAGCCTAGTTACATCTAAGCCAGTGGCTGGAAAATGCTCTTTTCTTCTTTCACTTCACAATCATATACACGCTCAAAAATGGATTGAAGATATGTACGTAAATATAGGTTTCAAACCCCTTACCCATGTTAAAAGACCTAGAATTTTCTATTTTAAGAAATAGTGAGCAATGGTTAGCTACAAAGTAGAGTATTAAGAGTTATACTTTTAGAGTTTCATGCAGCCAAGGCTTAAATATCACAAAAATTCCTCCATACTTTGATGAGGTTCCATTTTCACATGTGTGCCATGACCTTGAGGTAGATATGCAGGCACCCAGAGGTAAGAATTGAACTTAGGGTTGGTGGGACATTTGGGTACTTTCTGAGTAGTAGGAATGAGGGCACTAAGAGGCAGGATTTGAATTTATCCCACCGTAACGCTTATCCAAATGTTACAGACCCTAACCCATCTCCATGCTCTAATTAAAGCCTGTCATTTTAACATTTTTTGGTTCCTAACCCATCACCATGCTCTAATTAAGGCCTACCATTTTAACATTTGTTGGTTGGGCTGTAGGAATTTATCATAATTATCGAGCTTCAATTCTAAGAATGGGCTATGCTTGAGAATTCCGCTCTTGCCAAAAATTATGACATATTCTTATTTCTTCCTGGATATGAATATTTATTCAATTCCAAACAGAAAATAACATGTCTAACATTCAGGAAGAAAGGAGGATCCCTTGAATTGCTTGTAAAGTTTGTTCATGGATATGAATATTTTAATTCCACATGGAATAAAACATGTCTAACCTTCACGAAGAAAGGCTGACCGCTTTGCTTGTATTGTCAAGTTTAGTCCCTTTTTATGCTCTGCTTCTTTTTCTTTTCTTTATTTTTGTTTCCTTGTAGGAACACTCTTGTACCTATTCCCTTGAAGCAGAGTATATATGGTGGACAGACTTGGTTACAAGTGTTAAATACGGGGATGTATAAGTAATTTAAATTTGTGATAAGCCCAGTGGGCTGGTTGCTTTGGACCGACAAGTTTCAAGTGGAGATTGTTGCAAATTTCATAGGTTCAAGTCCAACAGAATGTGACAAATCATTTTTAGGATTTCCTCGAGCTCTACTTGAGTTATGCATTCCGTCAAAAGGAACTTCTAAACCATTTGAATGAAATGGACAACACGAAGTCATATATTTTCTTGGAGGACCAAAAGGATGAACTATATCAAAACTTGGCCAATTAGATGTAGTTGTAAAACCCACAACAGATGCTGAAGCTATCTGAAGTCCTAATTGCATCATGCTTGGGTTCCAAGAGAACGATTTTCATGGTCGTGCTCATAAAGAACATCTCATTGGCCTAGTGTTAATGCATTTAAAAGTTCGCATTACGATTTTGTGAAATTTCCTTGATGTTTTCTCAAATTTTTTATTTTTAGTTTCCAGCTTTTTGAAATTGGGACAGGTTTTATCTTTAGATTCTAAAGAGCTCTTGCACATGCACAGCCTTTGTGGCCACTACTCTTTGTAAAAATGGCCTTTTCTTTCATTACATTATGGGTCATTCAGGTCATTCACTTTGTAGCTTTAACCCAAGTCTTGATTCCCTTGGTCACTCATGAGTCATGGGTGATTTTTTTCTATAGTTTGTTTGCATATTTAAGAGTTTGCTTGCATATTTAAGGGATTGTAAGGTAACTTTTTTTAATTACCTTGTATAATTAGAGAATTGTTTTATCAAATCATTTTGAAAATGAATGAATGGAACTATTTGAGCTTTGGTACTCTCTAGTGATGGGTGATTTTTTTTAACAATTTGTTGGCATATTGAAAGAATGGCGAGGTAACTTTTGTTTTGTTTTTTCACTTACCTTGTATTATTAGAGAACTCCTGAATTCCTTTGTTAAATCATTTTGAAATTGAATGAATGATACTCTTTTAACTATGGTACTTTACTCTCTTCTTCCTTTTTGTTTGTTTATGCTTTATAAGTGATTATGGTAGCTTCATTTACATTAATCTCATCTGTGGTTGGATGGTGACGTTTTTTTATATTTTTTGGCCATCAATTTATTCACTGGTAATCTTATTTCTAACAGAAACCAGAAAATTGTTTTATTGTATCTACATGTACAATGCCCTGGCTATACTTACAGGGGTGGTAATTCTCATAGCAACTTGTAATAGTTAACTAGAGTGAGTTGACTTAATTAACTTAGGAATTTCGACTTGTAAGTCTTTATAAATTCATGTATATGTTCTCCCTATATTATAGGGGTCCAGGATGAGTTAAGTATGAGTAGAAATTAGTACTCAATTTACTAAGTTAAGTCTAGTTAAATTAGTTCCAAACTATTTGAGGAACTAATATTGAGTTAACAGCCAATTGATGCATTAGTGCACTCAACTAGTGCTACTCCAGTTAACTGAATATTCCCTTTTTAGAAACTCATGCATGTCAATTCTGAGAAAGACCCAGTTGAGACTAGAATACAGGGATAGTGTACCATTTGTTTTAGATTTTTCTGAGTTTCACTGATAGTGCATGCATTCAGGAACTGAGGAATTTCCCTTAAAATACAGGCTAATTCTCTCTGGAATTGTGCAAAGAATTAGAAGCTTGGAGGCTTGGAAATTTGGCTAAGTATTGGTCAAATGAGGCCATCAAGTGGAGGATATGAAATACTTATGCAGGTTAAGCTCAAGGTTGAGTAGAGCATATTGTATTCATCTAAATTATTTAACTAAGAATACATTGGAATAGAGACTTGGAGAGCTTGTGAAGAGGCTAAGCATTAACCTTGAGCTTGCTTATGAGTTGGAGATTGAATTATACTGAGTGTTGGGATTGTTCTTGTGAGGACAAGCATTGTATTATCATCTTGCCTAAATTCTTTCCTTATTTCTCGCATTCTACACGTTAACCTTTAGCTGACTCTTCTGCGTGGAATCCTTTTGCATGGTGTTCCTCTTTGCAGATCCCAAAATCCTAACTTAAAATTGTTACTCCAATAGTCCCTCAATACTCACCTATGGCTCTTCTCGAACCACTTGGTCTACTTGCCCAACTACTGAGGGCATTATTTCCTTGACTTGGTAATAAGTGGCTCCAATCATTGGGTTATTATAGTGATGTTTGTCTATATTTCCTTTGCTTGTCCCCAAATCTCATCTATTAGCTTAGACATCATGGGGGCCCTCAACTTTTCTACATTATTCTAGATTGCTTACTTGATTGTTTAATGGATGGTTCCAATTTCTTTGGTGACTGTGAATGCCTCTTCCTACAAGGCCTCAAAATTTTGCTATAACTATTTTTGTTTGATATTCATGTGCTTCAAGTGTTTCATCAATTGTGATTTTTCTTTTATGGCCTCCCTATGCTCATCAGGTTGTAAGGTGTTGAAGTTGTCCTGGATCTTCTGAGATTTTTCCTACACAGTTTGGATATTTTGTACTAAGTCATTAATTATTGTGCTTTCCATCGATGGTGTTCATATATTTTTTCCTTTCTCATTTGACTCACAACATTCTTCATCCAATATTTTTAGTTTCTTGACAATCAATGTGACAGTTTATTCCTCCTCATGGCGCTCCTGCTCCTCTTATGAAGTGGCAAGCTTTGTCTATAATTCCAATGCCACAACCTTTGCTTTAAGGTCCTATTTAGCCTCTCCAATCTTTGTTAGTTTCCCTTTTGTCGGTGTGTCTAACTACATAGGTTCTTGTGGAAAATTAGTATAGACCTCCTCGTTGTAATATCCCTTATCAGGAATATACCTCAAACACAAGCAAACTCCAACCAGAGATGGACTGGGAGGGCATTTACCAGATATGTCGCCTCTGAAAGAGGATGAGATCCGGAGGCTACCTGGCCCTTTCCAGACTCTGTCTAAGAGTATAAGAGAAACACACAAATGGTATAATAGTTGAGAATGCTCAAAGAGATGCAAATAACAAGGATGCAACGTATAACAATAAAAACATAAGCAGATACTCAAGAAATGCAGAGAGAATGCTAAGCCATTTTACTATACTGAGTAGTAGAATGAGTACAAGAGGTGATCAAGAAGATGGCACCTCGACTTGCACAAGGCAAGTAAAGAAATACACTCAGAATAGCAAAGGAATGACCCCTCTCTGAACTGCGTCCAAGCTGCTGGAGAACTGTTGTGCTACTGCTGCTACTAGAAATCAAATGAGGATTTTGGGCTGCTCCCCTCCTCAAAAATGGCTGAAACTCTAGAATCAAACTTTACTAAAGAAACCCAGAAAAGCCAAGAAAGCTTTTCTAAAATGGTCGACCCCTGAAAATCACCCCCTTGGGGTTTTCCGTAGTCCCTCAATGCTCTGCACTACCATTGAATGAAACACTCCAGAAACCTGCCTGAAACCCTACCAAAACTCTCCAATGTACAAGGGTTGATCCCCTGCTCTACCTCTCAGCACAAATCCTCCTGCAAACCCTCAACCCAGACTCCTGCCAGAAAGAACTGCATCCTCCTCTCAGTGCTGTGCAGTCCTCCAAAACGCTGATGAAACTACTGCTGAAATGCTGATGAAACTACTGTTGGAATGCCAATGGAAATACCTTGCCCGATCAAGCACTCGAAGTCCCCCGAGGCTAAGGGTGAGATCTTCGAACAGAGACACTCAATGCACTAAACAGTGCTACATACTAGCTAAACAGCCAGCGTGCTCTAAGTCGAAATGACTATCACAAATGCTCATAACAAGATGATCAAAATGAGGGGGATCCTCTCTCCTTTATAGCCTTTGCCTCTCTCAATGCCAAGGCTCAAAGTGATTTATGTCCCCCTTCCTCACTTTTCTTTTATTTACAAATAACTATAAAAGGAAAAAATTGAACAAAATCAAATATTCCAATTAGCCATGGCTAATCAAGAATATTATAGTCTCCCCTGGCAAAATGTTGCTTGTCCTCAAGCAACTGAAGTGATGGATGATGCAAGATCTTCTCACTCTCCCAAGTGGCATCCTCATCCTGCAAATTCTTCCACCCCACCAAGAATTCCCAGACTGTCCTGCTCCGCAGCTGCCTCTCCCTGGTATCAATGGTAGCCTCCGGCTGCAATACCAAATGCCCCTCATCATCCATGGGTGGTAGCTCATCTGTCACTGTCACATGCTGCCCCAATTCCCTTTTCAGGCATGATACATGAAAAACGTTATGAATCTTGTTGCCTTGGGGTAGCTCCAACTCATATGCAACATGTCCAATCCTGCGTATCACCTTGTATGACCCATAAAAGCGGGGCTTGAGCTTCTCAACTCCCTTCTATTTCAGTGACGACTATCGATATGGCTGTAATCATAGGGAGACCATGTCCCCTACCTCGAATTGTCTCTCCACTCGACCCCTGTCAGCATACAGCTTCTGCTGGTTCTGCGCTGTAGCCATGTTATCCTTGAGAGCTTGGAGGATATCCTGACTCTCTTGGATCCAAATCTTGGCTCTAGGACCCCTGCTATCACCAAACATCACGTCAGCAAAAGACAAAGGATGATACCCATATAAGTCATAGAATGGTGACATACCAATGGTCATGTGATGTGAAACATTGTAGCAGTACTCCCCCAGATGCAGCCACTTCAGCCATGCTCGCTGCTGCCCATTGAGATAGTTACGCAAGTAGCCCTCCAGCCACTTGTTAACTATCTCTGTCTGCCCATCCGTCTGTGGGTGATAACTGGTACTTGGTGTCAACTCCGTCCCCACCAACCGGAAAAGCTCCTGCCAAAACCCACCTGTTATCACTCAGATTTTCCTTGAAGTTGTTGGGAAGAGGAAAGGGGTCCGAGGTAACCACAAACCAACTTTTAAGTACAGAATCTAGCTAATCTGTACTCAGAGAGGGCTCTCTCTTTATGATTTAGCTTGGTTTTGAAAGATATTAGGCTAGTTGTGAAACTTAAGGGTTTTGATTGAATTTGGGTGGTGAGATTCTATAGCAGAGGGGTAGAACTGAGTAGTTTAGGCCATTAGGCTAATGGAGTCAAAGAAGATGGCTTAACTGGATTTGGTTTCTTAACAAGGGATGGTTTCACAGGGCAAGGTAATCAAACAGGGAACAAATCAAGACTTAAAATAGATGGAATGGACTCAAAATGGGTGAAGGGCAGTTAAGAATCCTTCAACCTATTCGAAAGAGGGAACTTGAATAATTATTAATAAAGAGCAGTTAAGTATTCTTTACTAAATAATCAAAGTGAATAAACCAGAAAACAGGAGCAATTAAGATTTCATTGTTTATGCTAGTTCAGAAGAAAACATTAATAATAATAACGATTGAAAACAGATTGCAATCAAGCACTTTCCGAATTAATCTTTTTCGTTTATCATTCAGATATGAAACACAGGTGATATAATAAACATGGAAAACTTTAAAACATAAGGTATAGCAAACTTATTGATCCGGTGTTTGACTCAAGAGATCTATGAAAAGTCCTTTGCATCAATTCTTTATCCAACAAGCCATACAAAAGTTGGTACAACAGCACTTTATTCCAAAATAATCAGTATTGCAGCAATGTCTAAGAATCCACACTCAATACTCCAATTGAGGGAGTATTTATACAAAAATTTTAGAAAAAATATCTCATAACAGAGTGAGATATATTATAGGGTGACTATGAATAAGTTACAAGAAAATAAAGACAAATGATCTCGAAGATAGGAGAAAAGGTGAACTGATGTTGTGTTGTTCCTATTTTTATGAGTGTGCTAGACGCAGGCCCTATGATTTGGCTTGCTGTTGTCTTCTTTAGTAACTCTGTGTTGGCTGCCCTGTTTTCACTGATACTCTTTACCTGTTCTGATACACTTCGACCTGTTTGATCTCTGTTCATCTTCTTTACCATTACTTACTGCAGTAAATAACCAAAATTTATATTTTACCAAGGATAATTTTACAAAATTTCCAATATGTCTTCCCACCATTTTGCTTCTAGCAATCTATTTTTCTGAAGTTTTCTCAGGGTCTCATCAGTTTCTGTGTACCTAAAAAAGGTAGGCTGAATTGGAAACAAGTGCTTTATCTCATGCTTGACATAGAACAAGTTCTCCAGACTATCATAGAGAACTCTGCCTGTAGGCAATGCTTTTGTTCCTGATGCACTTGTTGATGAACCTGCTTGGTTGCCTGCATACTTATTCAATTTCTCCACATAGTCTTTATGAGTCATTAGTTTATCATGAATAACTAAAGGACTTGGCAAACCTTTACCTTGCAAAATATCAAATCTTTTCGTGAAGGCATTGATTTCTTCCTGCATGTCATGGCACCTTCTTTCTAAGTTTTGCATGAGAGTTCTTTTAGTAAAAACTCTCTTGATTTCCAAAATTGTACCTGTTCTATCTTGAATGCCCAGCTCTTCAAGCTAGTACTTATTCCTGGTATTCAAAAACTGTATGAGCCTGTTAGCTTCCTCAGGCATATTTCCTAATTCTGCCCTTGTCTTCTGAATTTCTTCCTGAGCTAGTTTCACTAAATCAATTTGCTCAAATATTATTTGAATTGATGGCCAAACATCATTTATTGATTGAGTGATATTGGTCCAAAGAATTTTCTTGATTTCTGATAGAGGCTTGTCAAAAGTAAGATCTTTTTCCAATGATTTCACTTTTTTTTTCTAATACTTTAATCTCTCTTGTCTTTTCTGCAGCATTTATTTTTGAGAGATCATACCTTTGCTCTAAGTTGGCATGTTGCTCTTTTACCTTATTTAGCTCTGAAACTTGTAGTTTTAGGTCCTCCATTGATTTTATTAGCTCCTTTGTGCTCAAATTAGCAATGTTGCCCTGTGCTACTCCTGTTTTTCCTGTTGTTGTTGTACATGTAACCACCTCTGCTATAACTGCTGGAATATTTGGTGCTAGTGCTGCTCCAAGAGTTGAAGGGACTGCTGTTGAGACTACTGGTATCACATTGGGAGGCTGAGAGGTCGACTCTCCCTGCTTGTCCTTCAATGCTTTTTCAAGTTCTTGCTCAGTATCATTCAGTCGTTCATTAAGTTTTAAGAGAAAATCCATCAGCTCTTCTTTATATTTTTTCTTTATAGCCTCAGCAGTCTATGGATGCCTAGAAGGTGGCAGCTTTAATTGTTTCCTTAGGGTTGCAATATCTTCATCTTTCTTTTTTATCAAGGCTTCTCTAGCCTTAACATCTTTGGGATCATGGCCCAATCCAATGATTATTTCTTCTAAGGACATTATTCTATTATCTTTGGCCTGAGAGGAGGCCTTCTCCAAGTGTAGTTGAGCAGTAGTGTTATCCAAGGAATTCTTCAACCTTTGGGCCATCATTGCCTTACCAGTCAAGGTTGAGTAAATCATTTCTCCAGTTTGTTTATGCAACTCAATCTGATCCAAAGGATGAATATCCTTTGCCATGACTTCAAACAAATTTCTGAGATAATCTATTGCTGATTTAGTCTGCTGCACGTTTGGCTTGAAATAGCTCATTATCATCTTGCCTTCTTTGATGTCATAGGCTGACATCAATCTCTGTTGATTTGTAGGGGCCATTTTCAAATATTGGTTAAAAACTTGAAGCCTCAATGGATCATTCCTGGCCTTTATTTCTGTAAATGTTTTCTTGATATATGAGGCATCTGTCCCTGGTGGCCTGAAAGAAGATATCTTTGCACTTTGTTGTCTTTCTAGCTCCTGCCTCTGTGAGCTAGTGGATGTTCCTCCTGCTGGAAAAGTTTGTTGGCTCTCTACTATTTCTTCCCTCTGACTATCTATAGTTTCTTCAGCAAATTCTTCCTCTGAAAGGGGATTTAGTCTTTGTATTTTTGTTCCAGGTTGTCCTGAAGGTTCACTGGCAGGGGTAATTGTTTCTGTGTCTCTCCTTTTGTTTCTTTCCTCATTTAGAGGAGTTTGTAGAACTGGAGGCTCTCCCATATTGATCTGAGTGGGAGGAGTACATATTTGATTCTGTTCTTTGGAAGTCTCAGGCTGCTTAGACATTGTAGACTATTCTGTGGTTTGAAAGCTGGTCTCTAATTCTTTGCCCTTTAATGTTCCTGTGGTTGGTGTGCTTGTTTCCTGTGAAGGTTGCTGAGAAGTTCCAGCACTGGAGGCACCAATTCTGATCTTTGAGATAACTCAAATGGTACCTGCCCAAAAGAATCCAGGTCAAGTGTTTTCTCAAGATCTCTCATAACATTCTCAATATTGACCTATTCACTATCATGTTCTACTAGGGTACCTTCTCTCCATTCATCCATATTTGCAAATTGTTCAATATCTAGAATCCTATGGTGAATGTATGGTGACAACCTATTTTTCATTCTCCTATCACAGATGAAACTATTTGGGTCATATGGCCTCCAACCAAAACTTTTGTGCAACTTAAGACGATCTTCTAGAATTATCTCTGTTTCTTTCCATGCTTCCCTACCATTGCAGACAAAAGGGCCTAACTGATTTTTTATCCTAAGTTGAGCTTTCTTTTTGGCTTTGTAAAAATGAACCATGTCTGTATGTATCATTTGTTTGAAATACTCCAACACAAACAGTCTCATTGGAACATATTTGGGTAACTTGAAAGGGCAGAGCTCACATCCATATATCCGAATCTCTGTATGGTTCTTGTATAGGTACCAATCACCTACTCTGTATTGCTTGGAGAGCTGTAGGATTTTCTTGATGTCACCACTGATTCTAGGAGGGGAAACCCTATCAATAGAGTGGTTGCAAGATGAACAAATTGGTCAATGAACTCATTGTATGAATAAGGGGATTCATAGGATGCATGGAAGATGGGGCTCCAAAAGATAACAGACCTTGGATTGCCTTTATTGTCAAGTTTCTTCACAGGGAAAGGGAAGTTCTCTTACTGATAATACAACATAAGATGATAAATGAAAGTGGTGTATTTAAAGACTCCTTCATTGTCCAGCCTCAAGAATTGGTCATGAATTTTATTGGCAATATAGGAGGCATAATCATATTTAATAGTAGGGGGCTGTCCAGGAGTAAAAATTGATAACAACACTAAGGTTACATCATCAACATACTCACCGGAGTTGAATCCCATGATTAAGGCTATCATATCAATAATGAGTTTTCCTATGTCTGTGAAGAAAGTTTGTAGATAGGGAGGTGGGCCTTTTGGCTGATGTTTAGGCTCCATGAAAATCTGACAGATGCGAGTTAGTTCTGACTGAGACAATTGGGTAGATTTCTCAAGTAAGTATCCCATAGAAAGAGGAGTGAGAGCTTGTTCAAGGAAAAATTGCAACATTTCATTAATGGATGCAGCTATTATGGGGAAAATGATTGCTTGACTTGGGGACATAATAGCTCTGAGGTTAGGGTCATAGTTTGCCTGGCATTGATGGATCAGATCAGGGAAAATATGGACTGAGGGAAGAAAATACCTCGGAAGGTTTGATTCCCACAGTCCCAGGATATCTGAGCCATTTAGGTATTGGTCTCTGGCTTGGAAAAAGACTTTCAAGTGGTTTTTGTCAGTGGATAAGTCTCTTATCTGAAAGTCTTTATCTGCAAGAGGCAAATACTCTAAGTCTTTATGAATGGCATTCATGGGTGCAACAGACAGAGCCACAGGGGTTTCCATTTCTGGTTCTTGTGGATTCAGAAAGGAATTTGGCTTTTTGGTGAGAAATGGGTGAACTAACTAATCTGGGAACT
This sequence comes from Pinus tabuliformis, assembly GCA_031772625.1. NCBI lineage: Eukaryota > Viridiplantae > Streptophyta > Pinopsida > Pinales > Pinaceae > Pinus > Pinus tabuliformis. The sequence goes on from CM062804.1 coordinate 550,670,159, forward strand.
TATACTGGCAAATTAAAGACTAATTTTGCAATGAATTTTGCTTTTCTCTGTGGATTTTATACTGTAAAACCAAACTTGCAGGGTTTTAGTGGAAATTGGATAAATACCTATATTTGAGGAATGAACAGAATAATTACAGGTGCTAACGGTGACTAACAGGTTCTGGTTGCGTCGGTTGCAATTTTCTCAGCAAGGTGGCGGTTGAAGAGCTTGGAAGGTTGACTTGAATGTCATTTGCATGGGAGCACGAGTTGCAGTACAGAATAACAGAGAAAACGATGCTTTGTTGGTTTTATTAACAAAGTCAAAGGTGGCAGGAATTTTCTTATTCGGGCGGATGACGTAAGTGGGAAAGGGCGTTTTATCGCATGCAGAGGGAAGTAAGTGGTATGGGATCGCATCGCTTTTGGAGATGGGCGGGTTTTGACTGAGAGCTAGTGATTCCATAGGTTGTGCAACGCGTGGCAAGGTACTGTGTGGAAACTGCTTTGTGATCGCGCGCTAACGCGCGGTCACAAAGTGGTGTGCGATATCACTAATGCTCGTTGGATGAAGGAAGGGCGATTGATGGCTGATGGGAGGCGCAATACGGCGGGGTTTAACGTGAGTGGGCCCAACACAATTAAAAATTATTTAATCGTATCGGGAGTGATATGATTGGTTGGGAAGGGTTCTTAATTAACCGTGAGGGTTAATTAATCCCAATTAATGTGGCGGGGGGATTAGGCTTTTAAATAGTTACAAGTTAACTAGTTAATCCTATTTTTAACGTGTTTATGGTTATAACTAACCGGGGGCGGGGTATATAATAATTTGGGAATTTTAATATATTTACATAATTATGGGAAAAGGAATATTGTGCAGGATTCATATAATAAATAGGTTAATAGTTAATATGACCATGTAAATGCAAAAAGCGCTAAGTAAAACATTAGGATTGTGTATTTAACTTAGGCTTAAATGGAAAAAAAGGGTTTTTATGTGATATTGCGAATTTTTCCTAAGTAAAATAGGATTTTACTTAGGAAAAGACTTATGAAAGTGAATGAATGATGATTTTAAGTACTTATACTTTTAAATTATTGGGTCGAGGGTCCGGTCCCTCCAGAAGTCTGAGAAATGCTCTGAGACCCTCTAATTTTTAAAGACCTTAGTACTTAGGGGAAATTAGTGAAATCTTTAGGGAAAAATGAGAAGGGGAGTTAATTATTTGACCTTGTCTTGCTTGAACTGCATCAAGTGTAATGTTTGCCTTGCACTTGTGATGAAAGTGAAAAGTAACACATTTAGAATCATTATCCATCACATGTAATTCTGCAACATCATCTACCTACCCTACCTACTTTAACCTGACATTTTTTCTCCTTTATTAGGGTGCACTTGGACTGGAAAACCCTTATCACACTTTTTTTCTTTTACATGTATAAATCTATCTAAGTCTAACCTTATTACATCCAATGGCTCAGATTACATTGTTGAGCTCCTTTTATTCACTCTACCTATCTACTTATCTGCCAAGATTAAACAATTTGGTCAGATTTTATTCTCTATCTCTAAAACAAGAAATTGAAGAATATGAACTAGTCAAGTTTAAGATGTTTGATTGTTCATCAATTGTGGCATAAGTTACAAGTTGCACAGAATTTGTTTATTACATAAGAGTAAAAAGTAGTGGCATTTAGACTTGCACACTTTCCTTGGTCTTTCTTTTGGTGGGGTTCATTTTCTTTCACTTTTTTGGACCATTTTATTCTTTTCACCCTTTGATTTTTCTTTCAGGGTATACCCTCTTTAAATTTTTTAAAATTTTTTATTTTTTGACAATATGGAAAACCTTTGCAACAAGGAAAGGTATGAACATATTCATATCTCATCAAGTCAATCATGAAATATGACACCTATTGGTATAGGAGCATAACATTGGATCCACTTGGGGATGGCTTTTCCTAGTGTAAAGTCAAGAATAGCAGGTCGGATGGCCTCTTAATGATTTTGACTAAAATGTGAAATCTTATTCTACTTGTTGCTTTATTGTATGTATGATAGTAACATTTCTAAAGCTTAGGGCCTTCTCTTCAGGCTTCAACTCCAGCAATTTACTATCCAATCCAAACTGTGACATTACCAAGGATATAGTATGTACATGTTAAAAATCAGGATACATTAAAAGTAGGATCAAAGTAATGTTTCAACATCCGACCATTAACTGGCCCTTCTTCTGTTTCTGTGCCATCCAAGTTTTTCAGATAGTAAGTATTGTTTCCTTGTAAAGCATAGATAATAAAAGGTCCTTTCCATAGGAAGTCAAACTTCCCATGTTTTCCCTTATCCTCTCTCCTGGAATCCCATCTTAAAACTTTGTCTCCAAGGTAGAAATCTTCTACCTTGGTTCTTTTATCAAATATTTTCTTAAGCTTCTCCTGCAACACTTGGGATCTTTGATACACTTCCTCTCTGGTCTGCTACAAATGGATGGTCTGGTTTATCCTCCTTTGAATATCATTAGGTTCCACCCGAGCTTCTTGAAGTAATTTCATTACAAGAACTCCTAAAGATGAAGGAAATATAGCCTCCATACCATAGACTAACTCATAAGGACTTGTTCCAATAGATTTCTTGGTGGTGAGTCTGTCTGCCCATAGTGCATTTGTAAGTTTCTTGTGCCAATTTTTCTTATTCTCCTCCAACAATTTTTTAGTAATAATAATGAGGCTCTTGTTGGAAGACTCAGCCAGACCATTACCTTGAGGGTAATAGACTGTGGAATGACCTAAAGTGATATGGTACTTATTACAAAAACTTATCATCTTCTTGGATTTGAAGGCAACAGCATTGTCAGTTATGATTTTATCAGGATAGCCAAATCTAGACAATATGTTGGTTTCTAGAAATCCTATAATAACTGTGTCATTGGCCTGTCTCGAAGGAATGGCTTCTATCCATTTGATGAAATAGTCTGTGGCAGTGAGAATCCATTTATGTTGGCCAGAAGAGGGAGGATGGATTTCTCCAATGAAGTCCAGGCCCCATTGTTGGAAGGGTTTTTTAGTGGAAATTGGTCTCAGGGGTAAAGGTAATAGTTTTCTCTTGCCTTCAAAAATTTGACATTTATGGCAAGCAGTGACAAATTTCTTTACATCAGCGAACAAGGTTGGCCAATAAAATCCAGCCCTTAGGATCTTGTCTGCAGTTGATTTCCAGTAAAGGTGTCCACCACAGTCTCCTACATGAAATTCTTGGAGAGCCTTGTCAGCTTCTTCTTTTAATAAACAATTCAATAGAACACCTTCATGATTTTTCCAAAGAAGAGCATTATCTAAAATACAAAACTTTGAATATTTCATCTTTAAAAACATTTTCTTTGTTTTGGATAACCCTGGAGGAGCCTGCAGGTTTAATAATACATAAAGTATATCAGCATACCAAAGTGAATCTAAGAAGGCCTGGCTGATTTTTGGAGTCGCCATCTCTTGTTCGTTATCCAGTTCATTGATGTCCAAGGCTTGACAATTTGTTTCAGTCATGAGCTTGGCCAATCCCTGTCCTTTTATAAGCTTTGTAGGTTTTATTTCAATATCATACTCTAATATAGTAGCAATCCATTTACCTCTTTTGCCCTCAATTCCATCTTGGGTTAAGATGTCTTTGACAACAACATTTGGTACATAGGCTATCACATGGGAGTACAATATGTAGACTCTAAAGTCTTTGATAGCTTTTAAAAGAGAAAAAGTTTGTTTCTCCATGATTTTGTATTTTAATGGTGCATCCCTAAGTGCTTTACTAAAAAAGGCTATGGGTTTCTCACATCCTTGATCATCCTTTTGTAATAAAACAGCTGATATGGTGTGTTCTGATGCAAATGAAAATATTATGAAGTCTCTATCAAACTTTGGACTTGTAAGGACTGGTGTTCTGGTCAAAGCCATTTTAATTTCTTCAAATGCTTGTTTGGCTTCTACTGTCCATTTAATACTTGAATCCTTTTTCAACATATTATTAAGCAATCTAATTAATTCAGCTAAGTTAGATATGAATCTTCTCAAAAAATTAATCTTTCCTAGGAAAGCTTGAAGTTCTTTGACATTTCTAGGGTGGGGTATTTGCATAATAGCTTCTATTCTAGCAGGATCAATTCTAATGCCATCTTTGGAAATGATATGGCCCAAGAGTTTGCCTTCCTCTAGACCAAACAAGGACTTCTTTGGATTCAAAGAAATACCATATTTTCTGCATTTTAAGAATACTTGTCTAAGATGATCCAAATGTTGTTGATCTGATTTAGAAAAAACAGTTAAATCATCTAGATATATAACCAGAAAATCATGAATTTCTTTTGCAAATTCTATGTCCATTGCTCTTTGGAAGGTTTCTCCTACGTTTTTAAGTCCAAATGGCATTTTGACATACTTGAATGTGCCCCATGGTGTTGTAAAAGCAGTCTTTTCCTAGTCATCAGGATGAACCAGAATTTGGTTATAGCCTGAGAACCCATCTAAAAGTGAAATTCTAGAAGCACCTACCACCCTTTGTAAAATATGATCCATCTTGGGTAAAGGGTAATTATCCTTCAAAGAAACCTTATTTACATTTCTTAAATCAACACATAATCTGATTTCTCCAGTTTTCTTCCTAGTAGGTACTAGATTAGACACCCACTCTGAAAACCTAATAGGAGCAATTATCCCTGCTTCATACATACGTTTGATTTATTTTTCAATTAAGGGAAGCTGTACAGGGTTAATTCTTCTGAGCTTTTGTTTGAACGATTTCTGATTTTCTTTCAGAGGTATTGTATGCTGAATTATAGAGGTGTCATAAGATTTCAAGTCTTCATAGCTCCAGGCAAAGACATCTTGGAATTCTCTCATTAGTTCAACATATTTGAGTTTTTGGTCACGGGGCAAAGATTTAGATAACTTTACCATTTTCAGATTTTCTTCAGTCCCCAAGTTATATTCCTCAATATCTGCTTTTAATGGTTCCATCTTAGGTTTCTTTGGAATATCATTAAAATCAAAGAGATCTTCCAAAGGAGTTAATCCTTTAGGCAAATGATTGTCCTTTAAATTAATGACTTCAGATTCTCCTTCAATGATCTCATCAATATCCATTTGTTTAAGGTCCTGCATTTCTTTGATGGTGAACTTTGTTGGATGAAGCATTTGAATTGCACTTTCTGTTGAAATTTCTATTTCTATCTTATTTGTTTGATCAAACTCACTAATTGTATCTACATCTATGTTACTGCTAGAAAATTCTTCATCTAAGGTCAAGAAATTGTTAATCTGCTTATCACTATCAAACACTTACCAGTTCTTCAAATTTTCAGGTATGGCTGGTCTGTGTCTGATCTCAGCTGTGCACTGATGATTGGGTTCGAAAGGTAATTTGCAGGCACTGGCAAACATCGCCAGACTATGAGCTTGCAAGTTATGTTTTCTTGGGATTTTAGCAAGCTTAGTTTCCAGAAATGTATTGAGAATCTCTATCACTGTTCCCCTGTAATATCTCAATCTGGGATCATTTGTTAGAAACTTCCCTTTGATCTGCTGAATTATTACATCAGAATCTCCTAAGACAGATACCCTAATTGCTCCTAATCTTTTGACAAGTTTAAGACCTAGCAACAGAGCTTCATATTCTGCCATATTATTGGTGCACCTAAATTTTAATATGTAGGCATGGCCTTCAGCATGATCATTTTCAAGGTTGTGCACCCAAACTCCTGCTCCTGCTCCTAATTTGTTAATTGAACCATCAAATTATAAGTGCCAAGGAATTTCATGTTCATAATTGGTATCCAGAGTTTCAGGAATCTCTTTAATAGGGAGACCTGGTTTTTTACTTCATTCTGGTTTCTCTTGGGTATCTGATGTTTCATTGTTCTCAGAAATTTCCTGGATTTGAACACTAGACTTTTCATTTGTAATTTATTTTGGTTATGTTGCTAAAACTTCTAATTCATTTGAGGGATCACTTTCAGCATTGTAAATAATGAAAGAATCCATATCAGAGTGTACTGAGTAGATAGGGAAGTTTTTGGGTTTCTCCTGACTACTTACTACATATTTCATTAATGTTTCTCTGTATAGTTTCTTAGGTTGACCGAACACTGAAATAGTAGCATAAGACATGTCCAATTGTAGAGATCCTTGAAGCTTTGCACCCCAAGATCTGGACAATAACATGCCATACTTTGGTGGAATATCTGCTACTACTATGTCCATTAAGATTGTTTTGGCAGGATATTGAACTAGTGATACACACAAGTCTTTGATTAATCCTAAACATCTCACCTGACTCGAATCAAAAGAAAAGAGGTCTTTGTATGGCCTAGTGATGTCTAGGTCTAATTTCTCCATTACAGACTTAGGCATTAGGTTATGAGATGCCCCAGAATCAAACATGGCATTATGAAGTATTTTATCATGTATGTTCAAACTTACATAGAAAGGAGGAATTCCTCCATCTACTGGTTTTCCATTCACTTCAGGGCCAAAGATTAATTCAGGTTGGTCATCAAAAACATTTACTGAGTCTTCATTTATAGAAATTTTGAGTGATCTATTAATTTGGCTTCAGTAGACATCATGTTTAGCTAATTCAGACAATGGAACAGCTATTTTTAATTTGCCTACTTCAGTCTCTAGATTAAAAGGTTTTTCAGTCTGAGTTCTTGTATTTCGGACAGTTGGATTCTCTTTATCTTCTATATTTTTTGTGTTTTTCTCCTTTTCAAGAGTGGGGTTATGGGCTGAAGTTGTTTCCAAATCAACTTCTGGAGATTCTTCAACATTTCTTTTGGGAGGAAGAGAAGTGGAGAGTTGTCTGTTATTTGGTTGATTATCGGATACATCTTCAATAATTGGGTTAGCTGGATTAGGATCTGTTCTAGAAAGAATATGTACAGGGGTGGTATTGGTCTTACCTTTGTTAGGCTGTTTTGTAGCTTTTTGTTTGTTGGCTTTAGGGACATCAATTCTTCTGCTCCTCAGATTATATTGCTTGTGGACTTCATAAATGGTTGTATCATATCCCTCCCTGAAGTCAAATGATTCACCTAACTGAGTTTGGAATTGTTTAAGAATGTGAGCTTCTTGATCCTCTTGGGTCAAGAAAACTTGTTGTTCATTGTTGAGTCCCATCAAATTTATTTGAGTATCTTTTGATGGTTCATCAGAAGTTGAGGCTTCAGCATAATTTTCCTGGAATGGGGGCCTAATGTTTTGATCATGACCAGTCTTTCCAGTGTTCTGGTTTTGGTTCTTCCTAAAATTTGGATTTCTCCCAGTATTGCTTGGTTGACCATCCCAAGGGGATTTCCTTTCAATTATTTCTACTCTATCTCCTAGCCTATCCATCCCTTTAATAATAGCATCTAGTTTCTGTTCAAAGGCTGAGGGTTCTTCTTTCAATGGTATCCTCCTTTCACTTCTGGCTTTAGCTCGTTTGGATATCAGGTTGGCTTCAACACTGATAGCTATACTTTGCATATCTTCTAAAGTCCGAGGAGCTCTTTCCCTAAGTTGGTATGCCATATCAGAATCAAATCCATCAGGGAATTTGATCAATGCCAAATCTAGAGGAGGTCTGAGGTTTTGAGGGATAGCATTGTAAACATTATTGAACCTAGTGTAGTAATCTTGCACAGTTTCTTGTGTTCCTCTCTTCAGGTTTTCATATTCTGATAAGATTTGGAGAGGATCTTTCTTCTTTTCCCATCTATTTAAGAATGTTCTATAAAGAGCTTCTAGGTCATTGATACTATTTGCAGGGAGGGCTCTAAACCAGGTTCTAACTTCTCCAGTCAGACTTTGAAAAAATATTCTCATTTTGACATCATCTGTATCTATTTCATATATCTCAAAGTAGTCAGTCATCTTTTTGGTATGTTGTTGTGCAGTGTAGGTACCAGAGCCATCAAAAGGAGTGATTTTACTTTGATAGTCTTGGGGCATAGCCCCTGGATTGGCTGGTAATACCAGAGGAGTATATTTGTTTGCCATTGCAGTAGATAGTGTTGAAACAACAGCTGGGGTTGGTCTTGGAGTGTTGGATGGAGGCATGGAAGGGGTGGCTTGAGGTTGGGATGTCTGAGGTGCTGTTGATGAACTTGGAGATGTAGTGATCACAGAAAGGTTTGGTGTTCCTTCAGAGGTAAGCTCAAATTGTATGGAGTTCTGTAGATGTCTGTCAAGATGTGAAGTGACAACTTCGAGTTGTAAATCTTCAATAAATAGTGGGTCATGAACCGTGCGGGCTAACCTAGAGTCAAAAAAGGTTACAAATAAAGAGGTCTCAAAAAACTCATCAAAGGGTTCGTCCTCAAGGTAGATCCACTTCATAGGATAGGATCTTGATCTGTATAGAGGCAAAGAACTAGCAGAACTTTCTTGGCTTTCCTATCTCCTAAGAATCCTGGGGATCATATTAGGGTTTTCAAACACAGGTGGTGGATTTGGATCAGGACTAGCTCTGGTATAATGAGTCCTTTCTAAAGCCAGTTTTCTAGGTATATTTTGGTTTTTTCTCTAAATGGGTTGGACAATACAACTTCTACAATTTCTTTAAGAGGCTTTAGGTATAGGATTTGAACTTTCTTAAAGACTTATTTGACAAGAGGAACTGATCAAGTATTTGAAACCAGATGTTCAATCCATAAACTAGACCAGAGATAGACTGAAGCAACATTCATTTACTTATGCAATTGCAAAGCAAGAGCAGTTCAAAGGCTACCTGGCTAACTTCAGGCTCCGTCTGTAGTTTATAAAGTAAACAATAGTAACAAACAAATTATTCAGGTCCCCAGCGGAGTCACCACTATGTTATCACTCAGATTTTCCTTGAAGTTGTTGGGAAGAGGAAAGGGGTCCGAGGTAACTACAAACCAACTTTTAAGTAAAGAATCTAGCCAATCTATACTCAGAAAGGGCTCTCTCTTTATGATTTAGCTTGGTTTTGAAAGATATTAGGCTAGTTGTGAAACTTAGGGGTTTTTATTGAATTTGGGTGGTGAGATTCAATAGCAGAGGGGTATAACTGAGTAGTTTAGGCCATTGGGCTAATGGAGTCAAAGAAGATGGCTTAACTAGATTTGGTTTCTTAACAAGGGATGGTTTCACAGGGCAAGGTAATCAAAAAGGGAACAAATTAAGACTTAAAATAGATGGAATGGACTCAAAATGGGTGAAGGGAAATTAAGAATCCTTCAACCTATTCGAAAGAGGGAATTTGAATAATTATTAATAAAGAGCAGTTAAGTATTCTTTACTAAATAATTAAAGTGAATAAACCAAAAAACAGGAGCAATTAAGATTTCACTGTTTATGCTAGTTCAGAAGAAAACATTAAGAATAATAACGATTGAAAATAGATTGCAATCAAGCACTTTCCGAATTAATCTTTTTCGTTTATCATTCAGATATGAAACACAGGTGATATAATAAACATGGAAAACTTTAAAACATAAGGTATAGCAAACTTATTTATCCGGTGTTTGACTCAAGAGATCTGTGAAAAGTCCTTTGCATCAATTCTTTATCCAACAAGCCATACAAAAGTTGGTCCAACAGCACTTTATTCTAAAATAATCAGTATTACAACAATGTCTAGGAATCCACACTCAATACTCCAGTTGAGGGAGTATTTATACAAAAAGTTTACAAAAAATATCTCATAACAGAGTGAGATATATTATAGGGTGACTATGAATAAGTTACAAGAAAATAGAGATAAATGGTCTCGAAGATAGGAGAAAAGGTGAACTGATGTTGTGTTGTTCCTATTTTTATGAGTGTGCTGGAGGCAGGCCCTATGATTTGCCTTATTGATGTCTTCTTTAGTACATCTGTGCTGGCTACCCTATTTTCACTGATACTCTTTACCTGTTCTGATACAATTCGACCTGTTTGATCTCTGTTCATCTTCTTTACCATTACTTACTACAGTAAATAACCAAAATTTATATTTTACCAAGGATAATTTTACAAAATTTCCAATATGTCTTCCCACCATTTTACTTCTAGCAATCTGTTTTTCTGAAGTTTTCTCAGGGTCTCATCAGTTTCTGTGTACCTGAAAAAGGTAGGCTGAATTGGAAACAAGTGCTTTATCTCATGCTTGACATAGAACAAGTTCTCCAGACTATCATAGAGAACTCTGCCTGTAGGTAATGCTTTTGTTCCTAATGCACTTGTTGATGAACCTGCTTGGTTGCCTGCATACTTATTCAATTTCTCCACATAGTCTTTATGAGTCATTAATTTATCATGAATAACTGAAGGACTTGGAAACCCTTTACCTTGAAAAATATCAAATCTCTTCATGAAGGCATTGATTTCTTCTTGCATGTCATGACACCTTCTTTCTAAGTTTTGCATCAGAGTTCTTTTAGTAAAAACTCTCTTGATTTCCAAAATTGTACCTGTTCTATCTTGAATGCCCAGCTCTTCAAGCTGGTACTTATTCCTAGTATTCAAAAACTGTATGAGCTTGTTAGCTTCCTCAGGCATATTTCCTAATTCTACCCTTGTCTTCTAAATTTCTTCCTGAGCTAGTTTCACTAAATCAATTTGCTCAAAGATTATTTGATTTGATGGCCAAGCATCATTTATTGATTGAGTGATATTGGTCCAAAGGATTTTCTTGATTTCTGATATAGGCTTGTCAAAAGTAAGATCTTTTTCCAATGATTTCACTTTGTTTTCTAATACTTTAATCTCTCTTGTCTTTTCTGCAGCATTTATTTTTGAGAGATCATACCTTTGCTCTAAGTTGGCATATTGCTCTTTTACCTTATTTAGCTCTGAAACTTGTAGTTTTAGGTCCTCCATTGATTTTATTAGCTCCTCTATGCTCAAATTAGCAATGTTGCCCTATGCTACTCCTGTTGTTCCTATTGTTGTTGTACCTGTAACCACCTCCGCTGTAACTGCTGGAATATTTGGTGCTAGTGTTGCTCCAAGAGTTGAAGGGACTGCTGTTGAGACTACTGGTATCACATTGGGAGGCTGAGAGGTCGACTCTCCCTGCTTGTCCTTCAATGCTTTTTCAAGTTCTTGCTCAGTATCATTCAGTCGTTCATTAAGTTTTAAGAGCAAATCCATCAGCTCTTCTTCAGATTTTTGCTTTATAACCTCAACAGTGGATGCCTGGAAGGTGGCAGCTTTAATTGTTTCCTTAGGGCTACAATATCTTCATCTTTCTTTTTGATCAAGGCTTCTCTAGCCTTAACATCTTTGGGATCATGGCCCAATCCAATAATTATTTCTTCTAAGGACTTTATTCTATTATCTTTGGCCTGAGAGGAGGCCTTCTCCAAGTGTAGTTGAGCAATAGTGTTATCCAAGGAATTCTGCAACCTTTGGGCCATCATTGCCTTACCAGTCAAGGTTGAGTAAATCATTTCTCCAGTTTGTTTATGCAACTCAATCTGATCCAAAGGATGAATATCCTTTGCCATGACTTCAAAATTTGTTGTGAGATAATCTGCTACTGATTTAGGCTGCTGCACCTTTGGCTTGAAATAGCTCATTATAATCTTGCCTTCTTTGATGTCATAGGCTGACATCAATCTCTGTTGATTTGTAGGGGCCATTTTCAAATATTGGTTATAAACTTAAAGCCTCAATGGATCATTCTTGGCCTTTTATTTCTGTAAATGTTTTCTTGATATTTGAGGCATCTGTCCTTGGTGGCCTGAAAGAAGATATCTCTGCACTTTGCTATCTTTCTAGCTCCTGCCTCTGTGAGCCAGTGGATGTTCCTCCTGTTGGAAAAGTTGTTGGCTCTCTACTCTTTATTCCCTCTGACTATCTGTAGTTTCTTCAGCAAATTCCTCCTTTGAAAGGGGATTTAGTCTTTGTCTTTTTGTTCCAAGTTGTCCTGAAGGTTCACTAGCAAGGGTAATTGTCTCTTTTTTTGTTTCTTTCCTCATTTAGAGGAGTTTGTAGAACTGGAGGCTCTCCCACATTGATCTGAGTGGGAGGAGTATGTATTTGAGCCTGTTCTTTGGAAGTCTCATGCTGCTTAGACATTGTAGACTGTTCTACGGTTTGAAAGCTGGTCTCTAATTCTTTGCCCTTTAATGTTCCTTTGGTTGGTGTGCTTGTTTCCTGTGAAGGTTGCTGAGAAGTTCCAACACTAGAGCCACAAATTCCTGATCTTTGAGATAACTCAAATGGTACCTGCCCAAAAGAATCCGGGTCAGGTGTTTTCTCAAGATCTCTCATAACATTCTCAATATTGACCTATTCACTATCATGTTCTACTAGGGTACCATCTCTCCATTCATCCATATTTGCAAATTGTTCAATCTCTGGAATCCTATGGTGAATGTATGGTGACAACCTATTTTTCATTCTCCTATCATAGATGAAACTATTTGGGTCATATGGCCTCCAACCAAAAATTTTGTGCAACTTAAGACGATCTTCTAGAATTATCTCAGCTTCTTTCCATGCTTCCCTATCATTGCAGACAAAAGGGCCTAACTGGTTTTTTATTCTAAGTTGAGCTTTCATTTTGGCTTTGTAAAAATGAACCATGTCTGTATGTATCATTTGTTTGAAATACTCCAACACAAACAGTCTCATTGGAACATATTTGGGTAACTTGAAAGGGCAGAGCTCACATCCATATATCCGAATCTCTGTATGGTTCTTGTATAGGTACCAATCACCTACTCTGTATTGCTTGGAGAGATGTAGGATTTTCTTGATGTCACCACTGATTCTAGGAGGGGAAACCCTATCGATAGAGTGGTTGCAAGATGAACAAATTGGTCAATGAACTCATTGTATGAATAAGGGGATTCATAGGATGCATGGAAGATGGGGCTCCAAAAGGTAACAGACCTTGGATTGCCCTTATTGTCAAGTTTCTTCATAGGGAAAGGGAATTTCTCTGACTGATAATACAAATAAGATGATAAATGAAAGTGTTTTATTTAAAGACTCCTTCATTGTCCAGTCTCAAGAATTGGTCATGAATTTTATTGGCAATATAGGAGGCATAATCATATTTAACAGCAGGGGGTTGTCCAGGAGTAAAAATTGACAACAACACTAAGGTTACATCATCAACATACTCACCGGAGTTGAATCCCATGATTAAGGCTATCATATCAATAATGAGTTTTCCTATGTCTGTGAAGAAAGTCTACAGATAGGGAGGTGGGCCTTTAGGCTGATGTTTAGGCTCCATGAAAATCTAACAGATGCGAGTCAGTTCTGACTGAGACAATTGGGTAGATTTCTCAAGTAAGTATCCCATAGAAAGAGGAGTGAGAGCTTGTTCAGGGGAAAATTGCAACATTTCATTAATGGATGCAGTTGTTATGGGGAAAAGGACTGTTTGACTTGGGGACATAACAGCTCTGAGGTTAGGGTCATAGTTTTCCTAGCATTGATGAATCAAATCAGGGAAAATATGGACTGAGGGATGAAAATACCTGGGAAGGTTTGATTCCCACAGTCCCAGGATATTTGAGCCATTTAGGTATTGGTTTCTGGCTTGGCAAAAGACTTTCAAGTGGCTTTTCTCAGTGGATAAGTCTCTTATCTAAAAGTCTTTATCCGCAAGAGGCAAATAGTCTAAGTCTTTATGAGGGGCATTCATGGGTGCAACAGAAAGAGCCACAGGGGTTTCCATTTCTGGCTCTTGTGGATTCAGAAAGGAATTTGGGTTTTTGGTGAGAAATGGGTGAACTAACTGATTTGGGAACTTATATTGGCAAAATAAAGACTGACTTTGCAATGAATTTTTCTTTTCTCTATGGATTTTATACTATAAAACCAAACTTGCAAGGTTTCAGCAGAAATTGGATAAATACCTGTATTTGAGGAATGAACAGAATAATTACATGTGCTAACGGTGACTAACAGGTTCTAGTTGCGTCGATTGCAATTTTCTCAACAAGGTGGCGGTTGAAGAGCTTGGAAGGTTGACTTGAACGTCGTTTGCATGGGAGCACGAGTTGCAGAACAGAATAACAGAGAAAACGACACTTTGTTGGTTTTATTAACAAAGTCAAAGGTGGCGGGAATTTTCTTATTCGGGTGGATGACGTAAGCAAGAAAGTACGTTTTATCGCATGCAGAGGGCGGTAAGTGGTATGGGATCGCACCGCTTTTGGAGACGGGCGGGTTTTGACTGAGAGCCAGCGATTCCATAGGTTGTTCGAAGCGTGGCAAGGTACTGTGCGGAAATTGCTTTGCGATTGCGTGCTAACACGTGGTCACAAAGTGGTGCGCGATATCACTAATGGTCATTGGATGATGGAGGGGTGATCGGAGGGCCGATAGGAGGCGCGATACGGTGGAGTTTAACGTGAGCAGGCCCGACACAATTAAAAATTATTTAATCGTATCGGGAGTGATATGATTGGTTGGGAAGGGTTCTTAATTAACCGTGAGGGTTAATTAATCCCAATTAATTTGGCGGGGGGATTAGGCTTTTAACTAGTTACAGGTTAACTAGTTAATCCTATTTTTAACGTGTTTATGGTTATAACTAACCGAGGGCGGGGTATATAACAATTTGGGAATTTTAATATATTTACATAATTACGGGAAAAGGAATATTGTGTGGGATTCATATAATACATAGGTTAATAGTTAATATGACCATGTAAATGCAAAAATCGTTGAGTAAAACATTAGGATTGTGTATTTAACTTAGGCTTAAGTGGAAAAAAAGGGGTTTTTATGTGATATTGTGAATTTTTCCTAAGTAAAATAGGATTTTACTTAAGAAAAGACTTATGAGAGTGAATGAATGATGATTTTAAGTACTTAGGATTTTAAATTATTGGGCCAAGGGTCCGGTCCCTCCAGAAGTCAGAGAAATGCTCTGAGCCCCTCTAATTTTCAAAGACCTTAGTACTTAGGGGAAATTAGTGAAATCTTTAGGGAAAAATGAGAAGGGGAGTTAATTATTTGACCTTGTCTTACTTGAACTGCATCAAGTGTAATGTTTGCCTTGCATTTGTGATGAAGGTGAAAGTTAACACATTTAGAATCATTATCCATCACATGTAATTCTGCAACATCATCTACCTACCCTACCTACTTTAACCTAACATTTTTCTCCTTTATTAGGGTGCACTTGGACTGGAAAACCCTTATCACACTTTTTTTCTTTTACATGTAGAAATCTATCTAAGTCTAACCTTATTACATCCAAGGGCTTAGATTACACTGTTGGGCTCCTTTTATTCACTCTACCGATCTACTTATTTGTCGAGATTAAACAGTTTGGTCAAATTTTATTCTCTATCTCTAAAACATGAAATTGAAGAATATGAACTAGTCAAGTTTAAGCTGTTTGACTGTTCATCAATTGTGGCATAAGTTACAAGTTGCACACAATTTTTTTATTACATAAGAGTAAAAAGTAGTGGCATTTAGACTTGCACACTTCCTTGGTCTTTCTTTTGGTGGGGTTCATTTTCTTTCACTTTTTTGGACCATTTTATTCTTTTCACCCTTTGATTTTTCTTTTAGGATATACCCTCTTTACATTTTTTAAAATTTTTTGATTTTTTGACAATATGGAAAACCTTTGCAACAAGGAAAGGTATGAACATATTCATAGCTCATCAAGTCAATTATGAAATATGACACCTATTGGTATAGGAGCATAACATCGCCCATGAAACGGTTGTCCCTATCACTGACGATGGTCTTAGAAAGACCATATAGCCTGAAGATCTCTCTGAAGAACAGCTTGGCCACCTGTGCTACTGTATAGTGTGCGGATATGGCAAAAAAATGTGCGTACTTCGTCAGTTGATCAACGACGACAAAGATACAATCCTTGCCCTGTACCATGGGCAACCCTGTGATGAATTCCATCGAAATACTCTCCCATTTCCCCTCCAGAATGGGAAGAGGTTGCAATAAACTCGTGGGATGGCTCATCTCTCCCTTATTCCTCTGGCAAGCATCGCTCTCCTGGATGTACTGGAGTACATCCTCCTTGAGGCCCTTCCATGAGAACCTCTCTCTAATTGCCCTGTAGGTTTTGGTAAACCCGTGATGTCCTGCCAATGGTGAATCATGTGATGCCTGGAGTATCTTCTTCTTGAGTTGAGACCCCTCAGTCAAGAAGATCCGGTCCCTGTAATAGATGATCTCATTGACCACCCTGTACCTGTCATCTACCACCTGCCCATCCAAAATCTCACATGCAACCCTGTCCTTGGAGTACTCCACTAAGAGTCGAGCCCTCCAGTCTGTATCCAAGCTCATAAGAGACAACGTGGCTAGTCTACGTGAAAGGGCATCTGCTACCACGTTGTTCTTACCCTTGACATACTCAATTTCAAAGTAATATGCTTGGATCTTACTGATCCACTTCTGCTACCTCTCCTATAACTGCTTCTGCTCCAAAAAGAACTTGAGGCTATTGTGATCAGTCCTCACCCTGAACCTGTTACCCACCAAATACTGTCGGTACTTAGCCAATGCATGCATGATGGCTAGCATCTCCTTGTCGTATATAGAATATAACCTCTTGTGCGGAAGGAGCTTCCATCTCTCAAAGGCTATAGGGTGACCTCCCTGCATCAACGTTGTGACGATCCCCTCTCCTGACGTATCAGACTCCAAAATAAAAGGCTACGTAAAACTTGGCAACGCAAGCACTGGGCAGCTGCTCATAACCTCCTTGAGCCTATCAAAGGCTCACTGCGTTGTATCCGACTAACTGAATGCCCCCTTCCTCGTCAAATCTGTCAGGGGTGCATCGAGCTGTGAGAAACCCTTGACGAACATCCAGTAGTAAGTACAAATGACAATGAATCCTCGAAGTTCCGTCACGTTTCTCAGCTCCGACCATTCTCTGATGGCCCTGGTCTTCTCCTCAAGGACTCTCACTCCGTCCACCCCTATGATGTGTCCCAGATACAACATCTCTGTCAACCCAAACTCACACTTGGAGAGTTTGGTATAGAACTGTTGCTCCTGTAAGATACGCAATACTGTCTCGATGTGTTGGAGATGCTCCTCCCAAGTCTGGTTGTAAATGAGAATATCATCAAAGAATACCAACACAAACTTCCTCAAGTGTCTATGGAAGATGTGATTCATGCATGACTGAAATGTAGTGAGGGCATTGGTTAGCCCTAAAGGCATCACCAAGAACTCAAAGTGCCCATAGTGACACCTGAAGGGGGTCTTGGGAATGTCCTGCTCCCTCACGCGAATCTGATGGTACCCAGATCTCAAATCGATCTTTGAGAAGAACTGTGATCCTCCAACTCGTCCATCGATCCTGGGTATGGGGTACTTGTTCTTCGGGGTCTTCTTGTTTAGGGCTCTGTAATCAATGCACATCCTCAATGTACCGTCCTTCTTCTTCACCAACACCATGGAAGAAGCAAAAGGACTCGTGCTTAGTCGAATGTGCCCAAGAGCTAGCAACTCCTAGACAGCCCACTCAATCTCATCCTAATAGGCCTTAGGGTGCCTATAGGGGGTGGTAATCATGGCCTGTATGCCCTGCTCAAGCTCGATGGTGTGCTCAAACCCTCGATCCGGTGGTTGTCCTGGTGGAATCCCCCCAAACACTATGGCATAACGATCAAGGATGGATTGTATCTCTAGACCATTTGCCATGTAGTCCCTTCCTCTGATGCATGCAGCTCCACTGCCCACTCTATGTCTCCCTTCTGGAAGACTGCCTCCATCCGATGAGCCGAAACATTCTGAGGTGGATATGTGTGTATTCCCCGTATCTTCTCATGCCTCCCCATCTTCTCATCATCCCACTCCATCTCTAGGGTCTTCCAATCCGTCGTGACCTTCCCTAGAGTGATAAGCCACTGAACACCCAGTATCATGTTGATGTCCAAAATATCGACCATGAAAAATTAGTTAGTCAATGTGTAGGTGCCCATCATCACTGAGAGCTCTAGAACATAATGAGCACATGTCATGGTCTGATCTCCTGGGACCAAGACTGAAAACCCATCGAAGCTCTCTGTCTGTATACCTCTCCGCTCAACCATCTGTGCATCGATGAAATTGTGGGTCACCCCACTGTCAACCAAAATTGATACTCGCTAGCCACGTATTGTCCCTCGTACGCGTACGTCAGATACTTGGGAACTCCCCCAAGGCTGCAAGGGCCCCTCTGTTGGGTGCAAAGATGCACCACCTGCTGCTGATGGTGGAGGTGGCAAAGGTCCCTATATGGCATGGCTATCTCTTGCCTCCACATCATCCTCTTAATCCTCTTCTCCACTGCTCTCAGAGAAGACCTCAATAAAATGTGCTTTTCCAGCAGCACATCTATGTCTTGTGCCCACAGCTCCTGACATGTGAAGCACAACCACTTCTTCTTCAGCTCCCTCCTGATATCGTCATCAATCTGTACTCGTCCTGGATTCCCCTTTGGAGGTGGAATCCTCACATCCTTCCCCTTAGACTGAAAAGTCTGTCTCTGGGGGTAAGGTGTCCGGGCCCTGGGTAAGACATCTTGTAAGTCCCAGGTCCTGCTGATAGCATCCTAGAGTGTGGCTGGTCTAGTGGATCGGACTAGACCCCGAAGTGGCTCTGCTAACCCCTCAACATACATATAGACCCTCCACGTTGTGGATAGGTCTGGCACCATCACGGAGACCCTCAAGAAATCTGCAATGTAGGTCTCTGGGCTCCCTGTCTATTTGAGCCTCGTCAACTCAACAAAATTCTACTCTGGATACCTCCGATCAAATCGCTCCGTCAATCTCCTGGTAAACTCAGCATATGTCGTCACTGTAGAGTGCCCGAGTGTAACCATCCTATGAAACCACCAATCTTGGGCCTCACCATCCAAATGCAATGTTGCCACCTTGATGGCCTCTGTCTCCAACATCTGGTTAAGCTAGAAATAAATGTCCAGCTTCTCCACCCAAGACTTTGCCGAACTATTTGATGAACCATCAAACATAGGTAAGTGGAATCTACTTGCTGCACAGTGGGTGTCACCATCATGGTAATGCCGGTACCCCCTGTGATGGTCACAGGGTCTACTATCCCGCTGGAGCTGAACAAAATCTTTGAATGAGAGGGATTCCCTGAACTCCTGCCATAGGTCTGGTACTCTACAAAATAATCGCCCATATTTCCGGGCTCTGCCTCCTGCTGGGCTACAGCCCTCGTGTCTGCTCCTAAGAAAGTGGGCATGGTAGAGTGTGTAGGGGCATGTGAGGCCACCTACTGCGCAGTATCACGCTGCTCTGGAAAATGGTTGGATGTGCCCGATCCCTCACCAACCTGGAAAACCTGTGGGCTCTCACGCTGTCTGGCCTCTACTGCCGTGAATCTCTGCCCCATCACCTCAATCTGCCTTGACAAATCCTGCGCTAAATTGAGGAGCATATCCGCAAATCTCTTCCCGTCATCATCTACCATCAGAGCCTCCCGCTTTTTGTCCACCACAAGCTCCCTCTATTCTGCGTCCACCCTAGGCTCCTCCTATTCTGCATCCACCAGCGGAACACAGTCTCCCTCTCCGTAAGTGTTCTCCAACCTATGCCCAATGTCTCTGTATCTCTGACCTCTGTAACAGATATAGGGTTTTTCCCCCAGTTTCATAGATTGCTAGCTCCATAGGCTGAGCTAGATCTATGCTCTGATACCACTGTAATATCCCTTATCAGTAATATACCTCAATCACAAGCAAACTCCAACTAGAGATGGACAAGGAGGGCATTTACCAGATATGTCGCCTCTGAAAGAGGATGAGATCCAGAGGCTACCTAGCCCTTTCCAGACTCTGTCTAAGAGTATAAGAGAAACACACAAGTGGTATAATAGTCGAGAATGCTCAAAGAGATGCAAATAACAAGGATGCAACGTATAACAATAAAAACATAAGCAGATACTCAAGAAATGCATAGAGAATGCTAAGCCATTTTATTATACTAAGTAATAGAATGAGTACAAGAGGTGATCAGGAAGATGGCACCTCGACTTGCACAAGGCAAGTGAAGAAATACACTCGGAATAGCAAAGGAATGGCCCCTCTCTGAACTGCGTCCAAGATGTTGGAGAACTATTGTGTTGTTGTTGCTATTATAAATCAAATGAGGATTTGGGTTGCTCCCCTCATCAAAAATGGCTGAAACTCTGGAATCGAACTTTACTCAAGAAACCCAGAAAAGCCCAGAAATATTTTTGAAATGGCCAACCCCCGAAAATCACCCCCTTGGGGTTCTGCGCAGTCCCTCAATGCTCTGCGCTTCCACTAAATGAAACACTCTAGAAACCTACCTGAAACCCCTGCCAAAACTCTCCAATGTGCAAGTGTTGATCCCCTGCTCTACCTCTCAGCACAAATCCTCCTGCAAACCCTCAACCTAGACTCATACCAGAAAGAACTGCGTCCTCCTCTCAGTATTGCGCAGTCCTCCAAAACGTTGATGAAACTACTGTTGAAATGTTGATGAAACTACTGCTGGAATGCCAATGGAAATACCTTGCCCGAGCAGGCACTCGAAGTCCCCCTGAGCTAAGGGTGAGATCTCCGAACGGAGACACTCAATGCACTAAACAGTGCTGCAGACTAGCTAAACAGCCAACATGCTCTAAGTCGAAATGACTAGATCACAAATGCTCATAACAGGATGATCAAAATGAGGGGGCTCCTCTCTCCTTTATAGCCTTTGCCTCTCTCAATCCCAAGGCTCGCCTCCTCCTGCACGATTCCTCTCTTGCCACATGTTTCTTCCTCCCTACGCGGTCCCTCCATGTGTCTGTGTGGGCTCCATTTCTGCATCCCCCTTTGGCCCCCTTGGCTCCCCTCTAAGTCACAATGTTGTGCTACTAAGAAGTGACTTTTTTTATTCTAAAGTGAGTTATGTCGCCCTTCCTCACTTTTCTTTTATTTACAAATAACTATAGAAGGCAAAAATTGAACAAAATCAAATATTCCAATTAGCCATGGCTAATTAGGAATATTACACTCATCTACTTTTTTTAGTATATATTCTCTCTTTTCTTCTTGCTCCCTCTCAACTGTCAGTCGCATTTTTTATGTCTTTACCGTGTCATGCATGGGGGTCAACTTTGTCAATTCCATCATTGTTGTTATAACGCAGATTTGTATCTCTTGGGAAATACTATATTGCAATTGATGTAGGTTTTCCTACATCAACTGTGACAAAATAAATTCTATATGGATTAACTCTTCAACTTGCTTTTTCATGGCCTCTAAAGGAAAGCTCATTTCCCTTGGTGATATCCGAAGGATGTGGTGTTATTCTGGTGCTATTGATGGTGATTATTGTGGTTTAGTTATGTTGGGGGCACCTCGTGTTGTTGCCTTCTTTGTCCCTCCCAGTTGCGTCATGGCCCTCCTATCATTAACAAATAACTATTGTGTTTATTCACATTGTTCTTCTATTAATATTTCTTCAAGGTAATCATCGGTCAATGACTATCCCTAAGTGTCTACTAGTTTAGTGGCTTTCTTCTTTAATCAAGTGTGGGAGCTACCTTATTCCCTTGGTTGTTTAGGCTTCCTATTGTGCATCTGTTGCACCATTCTATTGTTTAGTCTATGGCACAGATTCATGAATTAACTGCTCCTTGTTGTTGAAATATGTAACTAGGTTTGGTATTCATAAATGTATTTGAGTCACAATGAAATATATTTATCAAAATAATGAAGAAAATATTTTTATTATTATTATTATGACTTATTAAAGCATGGGTTTCATGATTGGTTCATCATGATTTTGGTGAAAGTCCCCATTGATTACTTCTAGGATTTATTCTGAATCATTAGAGTCATTTTCCATTAAAAGAGACCCTTCTTGGGTTTTTGAATCATGTAAAAGGAATTAATATTGAGTCAAATGTGCTATTTATCCCCTCCACACCAATTCGGCCTCAAGGAGATCAAGTCGGCTTCAAGAAGGACAATTAGACCTCACTAGAAGGCTATATATACAAGGCATTTCAAATTCATTTGGAGCATTCATTCTCTCTCTCATAAGTTCGATGTCCAAAAGGAAGAAGATGGGAAGTGCGAAGATGGAAAAGAGCTAGAAATGGGCTGGAAAAGAGTGTGGAAGTTTGAAGGAAGGAAGAAGACATCAAGATCGAAATTTTGGGCCATCTATCTCTCATTCGAGTGGAGTATCTAAGAAGATCGAAGTTCTTTCTTGTCAAGTTGAAGTTGTTGTTGTTGCTGCTATTACAAGTTGTTGGGTCGAAGTTGCTACTACAAGTTACTACTGCTAGGTCGAAATTGCTATTGAAGGGTATTCATATGTAAGGAGGAAGTGAGGGTTGACTTGGTGTGGAGGAATTCTTTGTCTAGGTTAAGAGCATTGGATTATCTCGTGAAACTATTGAAGGAAGAGTTGTTGACTGGGTTTTACCCTAGATAGGGGCTTTTCCCTAGTTGTCTACCTAAATCTAGTGCCCTTGTGCTATTGTTTTGGTAGTTTCTTGATGAACTAAAAGATAAAAGAAGAACATAAAGATAAAAGAATAATAAGTAATTATCTATATAATAAAATATTTATGCTTTTCTGATTTTCTAACATGGTATCAGAGCTAAGGTGAACAAGGAAAAAGGAAGTTTTGAGAATCTACTGAAAGGGGTCTAAAGGATTGAACAAGGGATCATATAAGGAGCTCTTACAAGTAAGAAGCTCACTACCTTCAAGGAAAATGTCTAACACAATAAAGAGTGAGAAAAAATTGGAAGGAGAATCAAATTATAGGGCATGAAAGAAGAGAATTGACCTCATTCTTGAAAAGGACAAAGTCTTGGATTTGGTCAAAGGAAAAGTGACAAAACCTACCGAAGAATCTAGTGATGCAGAGAAAGTGAAGTTTAGAGAGTCAAAAATAATGGCTATGACACTAATCGTAGAAATAATAAGGAAAATCTTGTCCCATGCATTTACAATATAGACCATTCTCAAGAAATGTATGAATCTGTTGTAGTGGCTACAACCACCCTCCAAAATTTTTCCTATGCTTCGATTTTGAAGCCTTCCTTATTAACCACAACAGCTCATCTCGCACCGACCCAAGTATCATGCTTTGAATGAGACTTATCCTTTTAATTTTTCTTGTGTTTTCTTACTTAGTTGATTCTTCTAACTCACAAGTTGATCTCCCAACTTGGTCTCACAGCAGTTCTGGGCTTGCCTCCATAAACTACGCAATATTTGAGGGAAAGAAACCTTAATGATGGGAATTATGCATTCCTGACTTCCAGTGAGCATTGAGCTCAAAAACTGCATAGTCATGAGGAGGAATCCCAACAGTAAGCCCAGAAATTATGCAACTCTCACTAAGCTCAGAAACTGTGCAATGCATTGAGCCGGAAAGTTTCCTAGTTCCTCGAAACTGCTCAATATTTCCTAGTAGTTTGCATGACAAGTTTCCCAGAAAAATCAAAAAGCATCCCTAAAAAATAGGGATCTATTGTAAGTATCCCGAAGGAGGAACTTGCACTTTTTTTAGAAACTTCCGCCAAGTTTCACTTTTTCCTTGATTTTAGGCATGTGTTTCATATACCCTCATTTGTCCACATCTATTTAATTGACACTTCTAGAGCTAATTTTCACACTTGGTCTTGGAGCTCTAGCATTCCTGAGGAGATCAAGGAAACTTCAATGCGATCTTCGTCACTTTCTGGGTGAGTTTTTCTTTTTTCGTCTTTTGCCCTTTTTCTGTCACTTTCTGTCATTTGGATTGTGTTAGTGTTGTTTCACTTGTTTCTCTTCATGGTTGTTGGAATTTTGATTTGTTTTAATTTGTAGAAGTGTTTTTTTGAGATTTAGATTGCATTTCCCAATTGTCACATTATTTTTCTTCTTTTTCACTAATGGTCATCGTTGCAACGACTCCCCTCACTTACTTCATTTTCCTTTTATTTGATCAATTGTTGTACTTGAATCACATGCATTCATCTACACTTAGTCAGATCTGCACTCAACTTCACATTGTCTCTCATATCTTCTTGTTTTTCACACTTCCCTTGGGCAGACAGATCTAGGTTTCCCTTGGCAAGATTTCACTTTGCATAGATGGCCCTACGCAATCTGGAGGTTCAATCCACAAGCTTGGCCTCTGGAATTGTGTAGTGCACAGTTCAAGCTGGCTCCAACTATGCACTACGTAGTTCCAAGAGCCATCTTCTCAGCTTGGCCACTAAGACTGTGCAATGTGCAGTCTCTTCGAGGCCTCTACCGAGGCTAAACTCTGCAATGTGCAATTTCAACCATCATCCTTCCACCTTGGCGACTGGGAGTACGTAGTGTGTAGTCTCCATAGGTAGCCAGTACCCCCTCTCATGAAAAATATACAATCCTTCCCATCTAGTGCCCGATTTGTCACTTGAACTTTTATTGTAAGTTGTTTTCTTTAAACTGACATTTTATTGTCATGAGTTTCCTTTTTGTCCCATAGGTACAACAATTGTTGAACACCTCTCTAGCAGTCACTGTTACCATGGCATCCGAGAGAGCTTCATCAAAGGAAACCACTGAGAGGAGTATTTGGGAAGCACTTGAGAAGACATCAATTGATTTTCCAATGTATGCAGATACTCAGTTGTTTATAGAGAAGGGATCATCACTGACATGGAAACATATTAAAGACACTTTTGCAAAGGACTTTGAGGTTGAGTTAGAGGACCAGAAGGTTTATCTCAATAACCAGAAATCAAGGTTATAAAAGGTTGCATGCAAGTATCTTGCCTTCCTGTGTGCAGACATCATTAGCTAGATTATATCACATATGGATGAATAGACCATGACATTGAGCAATGCCAGTGGGCATAAGCTTTTCACCTTCTGGGCAGAAGATTTTCAGCAGATGTGTCACTTGCCCAATCCAATAGAGCGCATGGACTCACACTTTTATGACACCCACAGCTATGTGAACACAAGAGACATTGTCAAGTGCTGGGTGAAAGAGCCATCGAAGTTTCGAAAAACACCCACCCATGTGTACCCTCAGGAAGTCTTACTAGCTCTTGATTATCTACTCTTGCATAATCTATGGTCAAGAGAGCAATGAAACCTTTCCTAAAGGGTGGGAAGTCTTATTGGACCAATTGGTGAATTATGGAAGGTCATTCAACTGGTCAGATCTGTTGTCTCAACAACTGAGGGCCCATGCAACGTAGGCTTGGAATCCGCCAAAGGATGAGCGATCAAGGTTCTATATGTCTGCATACTTATTGGATGCGATTTGTGCATAGCAGTAGTTCCTTGGCATGAACTGGACATTGACACCATGAGATACTACCATGAACATCTATTTCAAGTTGCTTACATATTGTAGTTATCGAGGAGTAATGGCACATCTAACTAACCACTTTATCATCATGTTGTACAAGCTTATCTTTGAACAAGATCCACCTT
Source organism: Pinus tabuliformis (assembly GCA_031772625.1). Lineage (NCBI taxonomy): Eukaryota > Viridiplantae > Streptophyta > Pinopsida > Pinales > Pinaceae > Pinus > Pinus tabuliformis. Next base: position 550,695,540 of record CM062804.1, read on the forward strand.
GCATGTCCCGAGAAGCATGGAGGTGATAGTAGACATTGCATATTGGTATGCCTCACCAGGTATCACCTTCATTAGAGTATTTGGTGGAGAGAAGCCTCTACATGTCTTAAAAAGGTATGCCACTGAAAAATTGATCATGCAAGAAGTATCATACCATCCTTTATAGGGTTGTTAGTAGCAGTACACAGGAAGAAAAAAGCATCATGGCCCACTCTTCCTTTGCAGGGATACAAGATAAATAACTTGAAAGTCATAGATGTTGAGGCTAAGGAGATAGTGAAATTTGAATTCGACACTAAGGACTTAATCCGTATCATCCCCACAACATTTGTAAGGATCATTGTATGAGATTTTACTTTATGTGGATCAGTGGGACATTTCATTGGCCAGAGGAGGATCCTTGGAGGTACTTCTACAATGCCTCCAGACTCAATGAGCCAACCAGTATAGCAAGGACTTCAAAGGTCGCTCCATATAGAGCAGAAGCTCTGGAAGTAACAGCAGCAGAAGGCAGCAATCCCATGCAAGACAAGGGAAAGAGGAAGATTCATGATAGTCCAAAAGGAGAAAAAAGCTACAAAATGAAAGCAGATCCTATGATCGAGAAAGCAGCTTTGGCATCAGAAGAAAAGAGGAAGCAAAGGATGCAGAGAGAACATCAGAGGAAGAGAGAAAAGCAAAGGTTGCAGGAAGTAGAAATGAAACTGCAAGAGACAGAGAAGAAGTTGAAGGAAAAACAGGAGTTGAGAAGGAGAGAACGAGAAGAGAGGAAAAGGTAAGAAGAAGAGCAAAGGCAAGCTGTGAAGATAGAAGAAACAACTTTGATACAGGTTGAAGAATAGGAACAACCAATAGCTGAGGAGGAAGGGTAACAGATGTAGGATCAGGAGCTTTCTTAGCAGATTGAGCAATTGATCGAAGTGACAGACATGGAGTTGGAACAGGAGCTACAGCATGAATATGTTCATCTGATGCCGAAAGCACCAAATATCATCCCTCAGTCTCCACCACCTCTAGCAGTAGAGCTAGCCCCAAGCGAGCAAGGATATGTTTTTCTCCTTGATGATGATCCAATCATGGATGTGTACAATTTATCATTCAATGAGTTCCAAAAGAGGATTGTATAAGCATGGAGGAAGCACTTTCCAGATGATCACGCATCACCTGCATTCATAAGATAAAGGGTGATAGTGTCAGACACTGAGAAACATCCAAATTCCATTGTCGAAGCCAACTTGGCCTATGCAGGAGAAACAAGGTCAAATGTTTAGTATTTGACAGTCGAGAATGAGCTATTGGCGTAGAACTTGCAGGTTTCCAGGAAAGAGGCAGAACAACTCCAAGCAACAGCGCATAATGCAGTTTCCGCATTGGGGAGATGAGACCAGCGATACTTATTGAAGTATCAACACTTGGAGAAACCATGCAAAATCTCTATGATGGGTTTGTTACTATACATAAAGAAGTTGTCTTTTGCATGGCTTATAATAGCAAAGAAAAGATTTTATTAAAACTTTCAAAAACATACAAGTTTCCATCACCTATGTACAAGAGTGGACATTGTGATTTAAAGGGGCCCCGCTTGACTTAGTGAAGAAAATGAAGCCGCAGGCAGAGCTCGAGAAATTTAAGGTTTGAATATTGATTCATAACAACAAGAAGCTTGCCTCATTCATTGGCAGCATACAGGGCTCATATGTGCACTTGTACATTAGTTTGGATGTCTTGGTGAGAACACACCACATCCCATCAATCAGTTCCCTCGCCAAAGATGAACCCAAGAACCAAGTTCAATAGGAGGTTGAAGAGTATTTGGAGCAGCTGAGACGGAATGGCACCAGGGAGGACTTAGAGTTGAAAGCACAGGACATGCAAAATTTCATTGGTGGTCCTGTCAAATTCAAAATATTGTTTCTCAATCTTCAAAATGAGTTGGACACAAGTTCCAAGATAGTGTACCCGGATGCCATGGAGTGTAGAGTCTGCTTCTAGCAAAACATCGTTAAGAAATTTGGGGACATCGTCACACAGTACCAATCTTGGCACCAATATGTGACTGAGAAGCAGCGAGTGGAGGTTGTTGAGCTAGAATTCTTCCAAAATCCAACATCATAGTGTTGTGTCTTGTTAGGCTGTCAAGTTGTCTCTACCCTATTTTGTCTCATATGGGTACGAGTGGAAAATGTAATATTATTTGTAATTATGTTATAAGTGAAATTCCAGGTGTCAATATTGGAATATGAAAAGTCATCATGTAATTTAATGTGTCATTTTTTAAAGAAGTTGAAATGTCATGAGGGTAGTCCAAAGGTCACAAAGGGGAGTTGAAGAGTCACCCCCTCTTGTTATAAATATAACCTCATAACTGATGTAACATGCTTTTTGGGAGCCAGGATTTTGGCTAGGCTTAGGCTTAGAAAGAGCTTGGGAGTATTGTGAAGAGCCTTGTCTTCTACGTAGCACAAAGTGAGTACACTTCTTTGGAGGAGCAGGTGTTATTGACTGTAATGTTCCACTATTGGGCTAGTGGTCATCAATGGTGTATGTATGGATGGAGCTTTCACTTATAATAATAAAATCAAAGCTAGCACGCTTTCATGCATATGTTGTTAATATAGTAGTATTATTCTTGTTGTATTGTAAATGTATGTTATTTAAATTATGTATATGCTTATGAACTATTTTGTTTGCATTTGTACGAATGTTGTTGAATGTGTGTTGTTGGGTTAACTCATCACTTTAACTTGTGAAGTATTCCTCATCTTATCTTTTGATGTCATTTCACTCGTGTGTTCCTTTCAAGTTGTGTACTATTACAAGATTCCAAGGGGCGCACTTCCTTTTCCCTTCATGTGTTGGAACCTTCATGCATCGCACTTGACTCTCCGCAAGGTCACACACTTTCTCTTACCCAAAGTTATCATACTTTCCTCTGCGCATTTCCACGGTCAAGGAATAACATTACCACCCACTGCTAGGACTCCTACTCCAAACGGTGTGAGGTCTAGTTGGGACTTCATATTGGGGAGATCCCCTAAATGTTGGTGGGTCCAGCACCGTCAACATTTATGGTGCTAGAAGGAGGGCTAGATGACAAGCTAATCCCTTGAATTTTGTTTTGAATTTATGCACATATTTGATGACTTCTCACCAAATCATAACCCCAACATGTTTTTCTAACTTTCAAAATATGAAAGTGTTGGCAAGAATTTTAAATGACTTGTCCAAATTCAAGTTCAATGGCGAGGGTGAAGCAACCTTACTCAGGCACACAGTTGATTTTCTCGGTTTCTGTGACAGGCATGACATCTAGTCTGAGGATGTTTCCTGTAGGTTGTTTTCTCTCACGTTCGAAGGGTGCGTGAAGCAATGGTGTTACACATTGCCTGAAGCCTCCATACACTCTTTCAAACAGTTTGTTGTAGAATCATTTTGTGCTTTCGATCTCTATGATCGTAAAGCCCTTAATAATAAAATTTTGAAATTGCGAAAAGCACCTAATGAATCTATTTAGGATTTTCATGATCATTTTATTCATTACTTCTTTGAATTTCCTGAAGATGAATTTGATTTGGAATTCTTAACAGGAAGATTTCAATATCTTGTTCACACATCTGAAAATCCACACGAGTTAGAATCTTTCAAACCTCTCCCAACATACCTCATTATTAGAGCTTCTAAATTTGAGACGTACAAGGTTGTTGTCCCAAGTAACCCTCCACCCCTTTCTCATCAAACAACTCTAGCTCCACAGGTTGAGGTGGGAGAAGTTGAGAATTCACCTGTTGATCTACCACCATCTCCTCCTACCCCACTTACTCATAATTTCAATGTAGAGTTGGATTGTGACTCCAATGGTTGTGAAGAAGTGTTATCTCCTCATCCACAATCCTTCGGTCCCTTTGATCCTTCGGATTTTGGTGTGTTGTGTTCACCTATCTCATATCTCCCTTGTGATGTTCATGACGATCAAGTTCTGGGTGGAGTTAGTGTTGAAAAGCCAACCTGTGATATCATTTTTCATGAGTATGTGTGGAAGTCTGAACAAGAATCTACAGTGAAGGATGACCTCCTTCTATCCGCACCTCTTCCACTTTATCCTGAAATCTTCCATGATTTTGTCATTCATTTTCAATCTTATGAAAATTCATTTGTTGATGTTACTACTTTCGATCATTCGTAAAACACGTGGAATACTAGTTTTTCATCTGAATGTGGAGAGGAAAAATATGTTTTCCTTGATCCTCCCAATATCTCTTCTTATTTTTCTGGGAACATAGAGGATGAAATTTCTCTTTTTCCATCATCCCCTCTTTATCATTCATCAGATCATGAGGACTTCATTGTTTGTGATCCTGAACTTTATGATCGTGGCTATCATGATCTTTTCATTCATTCATCCAATCATGATTCTGATTTTTCCATTATTGATATTTCTAAGCCACTGGTCTTTGATGATCTGTCTTCTGACGAATTGGAACCTCCCAAGCTATCGAGGCACTTCAACCCAAGTTGATGGTTATGTTAGGTTCTCGTAGCCTTGAGGTAATTTCGACTTCTGATCATAAATGTGTCGAAACTTTTCAGGCTCCTCATCACTCTGTTGTTCACATCAAAAATCAATCTATCTTACAATTTTCGCATCCTCCACCTGTATCACACAATCCTATCATTAAATCATTGGAGGAGTCATACGTAGCAAGCAATGTTGCAAAACAGAAATTTTCTTCTTTCTTCATGTTTGCTCTTTTTTCAATTTCAAAAGGTTATACCTGCTTCCCTTTGACTCACAATGTGTTTGAACACCATGGTACATCCGTAGAATGCCTTTCATGCGCTTTTTTTTTTGCTTTTTTGTGGGTTCATTCAAGCTTTGGACATTCTGGTTTGTATTGTCTTATTTTCTTATTTGTTGGTTTGCCTATATATCCTTTTTAACATACATTCTCTTGCCTACATCGTTCAGTCGATGGCTGCATTGGAAGTATCACTTTATGTGAGTTGACCTATGTTCTTCTTAGGTTAGGAGTAGGAGTAGTTGTTTTATTTTCTTGTTTATTTCTCTGATTTTCTTTACCCCGCTCCTTCCTTTAGTTGCTTTCTTTTCAGTTGTAGGTTAGTTTCACATGAAACTGTGTTTAGCTTCTTAGAAAAGCAGGGTGAAGTCCAAGGGGAACTTGTACTACTATCAACACTTGGTTACCTGTTTATTCCCTCTCTTTATGTGAATCTTTCATTTCTTCTAGTCGATGATACCCTAATGGAAAATACATTCCTTTTGGAGAGAGTCATGGTGAAATCATGATGCTTGCACTTTTAACTAGTACTGCCTACTCTAATCAGTCTTCTATTTTTGGTTAACCCTTGTCAACTAAGTCAAGTAGAGTAAGGAGAGGGGGAAAACCTTAACAAGTATGTCAGATGTATATATAAATATCCTTATCTGAAGGGACAACCTCTTCTGCTCTCAATAAGTCGGGATCCCTCTTCCGCCTCATGAAATAAATAAGTGCCTATGAAAAGTTCTTTGAATAAATGAAAATGAAAAAATGAAATGTTGAAATAAAGGGCGAAAGAAGAGAAAGGCTTCCTATGCAGAGAGGTGAAGCAAGTAACTCCATCGGGGTACTTTCCAATCCTACTAGCAGTAGAGCAACTCTAGAGATGAAACTAAAACTATGAAAATCTATTTTACTTGTGCATCTATATACCCCTCATCCCCAAATCGAAACAAATCATTCTGACTTAGCTTGGTATGTGCGCTGTCGATGAAGAGAATAGTATGCATTACATATCTAACTCAAGCTAAGTGAAGGAGCCATGATAATCAAATAATTGAACAATACTTATGGAAGATTTAAACTCAATTTTCACGAGACAAGGTCCTTACAGAGCGCTGGAGTTCTACCAGTGTGTCACCAATGTTGTAGCGGCTACAACCACCCTCCAAAAATTTTCCTATGCTTCAATTTTGGATCCTTCCTTCTTAACCATAGCATCTCACCTCGCACTAACCCGGGTATTCATGATTCGACTGAGACTTATGCTTTTAATTTTACTTGTGTTTGCTTACTTAGTTGATTCTTCTAAGTCACAAGTTGATCTCCCAACTTGGTCTCACGACAATTCAGGGCTTGCCTCCAAAGTTGTGCAATCCTTGAGAGTAAGCAACCTTGATGATGGGAATCACGCAGTCCTTACTAAGAGTGAGCCTTGAGATCATAATTGCACAGTCATGAGGTCGCAGCCTGGCACTAAGCCTAGAAATTGTGTAACTCTCACTAAGCTTAGAAACTACGCAATACACTGAGCCAGAAAGTTTCTTAGGTCCCAAGAACTGCTCAATATTTCCTAGCAATGTGCATGGCAAGTTTCCTAGAAAAAGAAAAGAAAAAATCAAAAAGACTCCCTAAACAATAGGGATCTATTTTTAGTATCCTAAAGGAGGCACTTGCCCTTTTTTTAGAAACTTCCACCAAGTGTCTATGAGATCGACACTTCTATATCTCATTTGCACACTTGATCTTAGAGCTCTAGCATTCTTGAGGGGATCAAGGAACCTTCGGTGTGATCTTCGTCGCTTTTACGCGTGAGTTTTGCTTTTGTCGTCTTTTGTTACTTTTTTTGTTGCTTTTTTTCGTTTGACTTGTGTGAATGATGTTTCACTTGTTTCTTTTCATGGCTTTTGTTGTTTTGACTTGTTTTAACTTGTAGAAGTGATGTTTTAAGTTTTAGATTTCATTTCCCATGTGTCACATTAGTTTTCCTATTTTTTCACCAATGGTCGTCGTTGCGGTGGCTCTCCCCACTTACTTCATTTTCATTTTGTTTAATCAATTGTTGCACTTGATTCACATGCATTCATCTACAGTTAGTCAAATATGCACTCAAATTCACACTATCTCTCAGATATGCATGTTTTTCACACTTCCCTTGGGCAAATATGCGTTTCCCTTGGCCAGATTTCACTTTGCACAATTGGCACTGCGCAATTTTGAGGCTCAAGCCACAAGCTTGACCTCTAGAATTGCGCAACGCGTTGTTCAAGATGGCTCTAACTGCGCACTGCGCAGTTCCAGGAACTAAAAGATAAAAGAAGAACATAAAGATAAAATAATCACAAGTAATTATCTATATAACGAAATATTTCTGCCTTTCTGATTTTCTAACACTTTCTACTCTCAATATTTTGGGGTTCCTTTGGCTCAAGGACCTTCCATTCTATGTCTCAATCATTAACAATATTGTTGACTTTTTCCTCCATCAACCTGTAATTTTTTGGTAACAATTGATGTGTTGGATCCCTCTTTAAATATATGCATGTGGTCTGGAGACACTTGAAGCGTGTTATCAAGCTATATACTTCAAATTTGTAGGGTGACATGCATGAGATGAGTTCTTGTATGTGCCAGACCAATGTGAAAATTCCTATACTCAAGGAACCCCTACTGCAGCAAAACTAAATTTACTTCTCCTACTTGATTTTAATATACATTATCAAGTTATTTCCTGAAAAATATTGAAGTAAATTACTTTTGCAGACTACACCAATTTAATTTGCTTACATGAAACAAGAAACTAAGCAAAGAACAATATACATAGAACACCGTTATTTTTTGGACAAAATAGTCCTTGGAAAAACCCAATGTGGGAAAACTGGTGTAGCAACTTTGAGGGTTTTATATTATTAAGCAGTAGCTCTGAATACAATGTTGGATTCCCTCTCGAAATATAGTTACAAAGAAAAATATAATGGCAGAAAATGAGTGAGATTACCTCACTTCACCGGGCATTTTCCGGCTGATCCGATAGCAGAATTGGCAAACCCCCGGCTATCTCTAGGTTGGCCCCGCATATGCCATGCGTCAACCCTACGCTATCTCTTCTACCTCTTGGAGCTTCTACGTCAACCTCTCTCAGCAGTTCTGGCAGCTCTCCTGCAATTCTGGATTTCTGTGTGAAGGCATCTTCCCTTCTGCGCTGGCCCTTCTCGCTCTGCATCAAGCCTGCATGGGCACAGACTAACCTAGCGTCAATCCCTCTAGGTGTTGCACTGCATCCATTGTTGGTTCTCTGCCTTTGCGCCCAGTATTCCTGAACTATCCCTACCCCTCTGCTGCAGAAATATCACTTAGTTCGAATTTCTCAGCTTCCAAGCCCCATAAATTTCGAACTCTAGATCATTCGTTCTCTCGTTGTATTCCTGAATGAACCCCAAGCCTCCTTCTTATACTTTTCTCATTGATACTTCAACAGCAGAGATTAAGTATCTAATCAATGGCTAAGATTAAAAAATTGACTTGATCCGCTTTCTAGAACATTCTCACCCATATTTTGATTAATACCCATTAAAACTTTAATTTCCTAAGTTTAGACTTAGGAACCCCATTAATAATATTAATTATTTTAATAAAATACAATGTGGATGGAGTTTCACTAAATAGTTTCTGGGTTCTTTAGAAATCATGTGCCTTAGCCTCTCCACTAATTTCATGGCTAGATCATGTTCGATGCTACCAAAAACTAACACTCCCTCTTAGCGAGGAATGTGCTCTAGCAACAATGTCCAACCGCATGCTGCTCTGTCTCTAAAGCATCTCCTTTCTTCACTATTGTTTCCATCAACACTATGCTATTGTTGCTACTATATTGTTTCCCATGACATTTCCACTGCCACTATTGCATATATACTACATCTCCCTCTCAATTGTTGCATCTACTGTGCTGCTAGCACTGCCACTGTTAACACTGCATTTGTACTGCAACTCATTTGCTGAGAGAAGCAACCAAAAAGCACCCAAAATTACTGAACTAACTGTGTTTAGAATAATACCATGTGAATGTTGGAATCTGACTACTACTAGTCTCTAACCCTCTGAATCTTTTTCACTGTTGCTGACTTCTACATTGTGCCATCTACACTGCTGCCAACCTTGCTCTGCGTTGATCAGTCTCTAGTCTCAATCTACTACATTTGTCTCTCCAACCAATGCAATACATCATCTGACACTAATTCCATCTCACTACTGCTGAATCTTGGGCTCCCGTAGTAAGGAATTGATCTAAGAGGTGGGTTCCTCAAGGATCCTACCCACATGTAGTCCTCCCGACTACAGTTCTATGTCACCCCATTTCCCTCTTGGACATATGTGGGCACTCATGGAAAACTCATCTTCATCATTTTTTGTTGGAGCATCCTTAGGATCATGTTTCTCATCCTTATCCTTTTGCTTCAAAGGACACTCGGATGCAAAGTGGCCCATCTTGCCACATCTAAAACATTTCACCTTCGAAATATCCTTCTTCCGCTTCTACTTCTATATTCCCTTTAATGTTAGAGTTGTGTTCTCTTCCTCCTCCTTAGTCTTCATTCCACTCTCATTGCTACCATTAAGGTTGACCTTAACGAGATCCCTCCTTAATTCTCCCTGTTGAAGGGTTGCCCACATCTCCTCCCATGAAGGTAGTCTTTCCTTGCCCAATATACTTTGGATGAATACTTGCCATTCATCCAAGACTCCATTCAAGGTCGTCCTTACCATCGTGGTAGATAAGCAGTAGACCCCATTGTAGCAAGCTTGTCTCTAGTGTCCTAAAGACGTTGAAGATAGGAGTTAACCCCATCTCCCTTCTGCATTAATGTCCACTGCAACTTTTATTCTAGGTACATCTTCCATTATTCAGAAGAACCTTCATACAGTGAAGACAAAGCTTCCCACATTTCTCGGGCTGTATCTTTTCCCTACAAGTGTGAGACCACATGATCTCAAACTCCATCGAGTATGTACCTCTTCACCTTTACCTACTCGGCCTTGTACTTCTTCTTCTTATCATTGTCCATGGGAACAACCACAACACTCTTGACGTAAGCTTCGAGATCATACTCCTCTAGAACAACTAAGATTCTGGTCTTCCATATGACATAGTTGGAATCTCCTTCCAACCTGTCCTGATCTCTAAGCCCATGTGATGCCATCTCACCCAAACTATCGAATTGACTCCTATAGTCACTACGCAGCACAGGTCTGTTGCCCGACAAGTAAAAAATTTAAACTTTTGGCGAGAAAAGTCCTCTATGGAGAAAATTCCCTTTCTATGTGCCTTCACTATTTTTCGACAGATTTTTGCCTCGACAGAAACTACGCCCTTCAAGCACTGCACTGAGGCTCTGCATCACTCCCTCTGCCTTTGCAATCTCACGAACCAGAAATTGTACCTCTCTGTCGACTCTATTAGAGAGAGATTTCCTCGAAATGTCTGCTTTCCTGGCAAGGACTGCGTAATCCCTTCAAGGGGATTCGAACTGGTGCCAAATGAAACTATTGGCCTCCCTGCTCAGCATTGGATCTGATCTTCTTGTTTCAAAATCAATGCTCTGATACCATGTGAAAAATCCTATACTCAAGGAACCCCTACTACAGAAAAACTAAATTTACTTCTCCTACTTGAATTTAATATACATTATCAAGTTATTTTCTAAAAAATGTTGAAGTAAATTACTTCTGCAGCCTACACCAATTTAATTTGATTACATGAAACAAGAAACTGGGCAAATAATAAGATACATAGGACACTGTTATTTTTGGACAAAATAGTCCCCAAAAAAACCCAATGTGGGAAAACCGATGCAGCAACTCTGACGGTTTTATTTTATTAAACAATAGTTTTGAATACAATGTTGGATTCCCTCCCGATAATCCAGTTACAAAGAAAAATATAATGGCGGAAAACTATGTGAGATTAACTCACTTCACCCGACAGTTTCCGACTGATCCGGCAGCAAAACTAGAAAAATCCCGGCTATCTTCGCACTAGCCATGCGTAGGCCCTGCATCAGCCTCAAAGGCTTTGCGTCATCCCTACATTTTCTCTTCTACCTCTTAGAGCTTCTGCGTCAACCTCTTCCAGTTGTTCGGGCAACTCCCCGATAGTTCTGGATTTCTACATGAAGGCAGCTTCCCTTCTGCGATGGACCTTTTGGCTCTGCATGGGCCCAAACCGAACCAACGTCAATCCCTCTAGGTGTTGCGCTGCATCCACTGGTGGATCTCCACCTCTCTTCCCAGTATTCTCGAACTATCCCTACTCCTCTATTGCAAAAATATCATTTCGTTCGAATTTCTCAACTTCCAAGCCCCAAAAATTTCGAAATCTAGATCAATTCATTCTCTCAGTGTATTCTTGAATGAACCCCAGGCCTCCTCCTTATACTTTTCTCGTTAAGACTTCAACGGTCGAGATTAAGTCTCTAATCAATGGATAAGATTAAAAACTTAACTTGATCCACTTTCTAGAACATTCTCACCCATATTTTGATTAATACCCATTAATACTTTAATTTTCCTAAGTTTAGACTTAGGAACCCCATTAAAAATATTAATTATTTTAATAAAATACAATCCACGTAGAATTTCACCAAACGGTTTATGCGTTCTTTAGAACTCATGTGCCTTAGCCTCTCCACCAATTTTCATGTCTAGAGCACATTCGATGCTACCAAAAACTAACAACCAATTTTATATACATTAAAAAAAAAAGTCAAATTATAATCTATTTGTCGTCTCTTATTTGTGGTATGCCACAAGGAGGCATATCAAGGTGCCAAGAACGGTTTCTCCTCATTATCTACGAATTGTGTCTCCTTCGACTTTGATGCAGGAGCATAAAAATCTGAATTTTTAACCTGTTGGTTGGACCTAAGGGTCTTGACGTTTACCAAGGGAGTTGGTTCCCGAATTATTTAATTAGTTTGAAAGTTTTATGTTTATAGGTAATTCTAGAAAGATTATATTGTTGATGTACTTAGTTTGTAATTAGATCTACCTATAATAGTGGATCTCGAGAGTTATGGTTTGGAGAGTTCCTCAAGTGATATCTCGAGGATTTTGTGGATGTAGAGGTTATTAGTTGAGAGAATTTTATGAATCTAAACTAATTCTAGTTCAAAATCTATGTATATAATTTGTAAGTCTAAGAAATATAAAAAGGAAGCAAAGTCAAGAGGATTGGGTAGAGTGAGGCCAAGTATGGACAAGGAGCTAAAGAAAGGTTGATTGTGTGTAAATCAGGTACAGTGGCCTTATATATAAATATTATGTATAGTCAAATGAGGAATTGATTAATATAGAGAAAAGCATTATGTTTTAAGTGTTCTAAAATTTGTGTGAACCAAGCCTCTGTTCATTTTTTATAAATGCCCTCTGTTTATGTGAATTGATTCTTGTAATTATAATTAATTGAGCATGATGCAGATTGGTCACAATTGAAGCTCAAAAAGGGAGAGTTCTTTGGAGAAGCGACATAGAAATGTTGGATTCAAGCCTTTACAATCAAATCAAAAGATCATTGATTGATTGATCAAATAATGTGATTAACAATCCAGGAATTGTGAAAGATTGTGAAGAATCAAGATAAGGAGGAGTGCATCAAACCTTATTTAATCCCTAGATTAAAGTCTATGGAAAAGCCATAAGAAAGTAGAGACTTAGATATTTAGAGCCTGTGGAAGTTCATTATATAATGGAGATCAAGTTGATAGGAATCAGGTTTTGTCATGAATATTCGTCCCAAACCATCCTTCCTTGGATATTTCTATGAGTGTTTGGGTTCATAATCGTCAAGGTGGACAATTTGACAGCAAGCAATGAGAGGAGAGTCTAGAAATAGACATAAATAGTTAACAACAATATGTCCATCCCAGAGGTCAAAGAAAAGAGGAAAGTCAAAGGGTCGGGACTGATTTTTATTGTTGGGGCAAAAATCGAAATAACAGCAAGAGATGGGAAAATATCTGTCCCAGATTTATTTCCCCATAAATAAAAAGGAGTGACTTGGTACTAAATCGTTGAGTTTGATATTACAGTCACAATCACAGTCACATAAGCCTTTATTGCAAGTGTTGGTTCTAAGTATTATGCACTGAATAAAAACATTGGGGCTCAAGTTCTAGTCAAGGACATGGTCATGTGGGTATTCCTCATAAATCACTATGCCATGATATAGAATAGGTCACATATAATGGAAAGTTAAAGGAAATTTCCCCATGACCTTTGTATTATAAAGGGCTTTCTCCCCATATATGTTATATCAAAGTTTTTGAATCCAATGGTTTTAAAAATGGTCCTCCCACTTCCCTTTGGCTATTATAAAGGGATTATTCATTCTCATTCCATAGTCATGATTGAGGATATGTATATATGTGTGTGTGTGTGTGTGCGTACTCTTGCTCCCTTGATAATTTATAAAGAGAGTTTTATAGATTTTGGGATGAAGTATGAACGGGCTAGAAACTTGAAATCTCATTTGTAAATTTGAAACAAGAAATTAGTTGACAATAGTGGTATGAAGACATGGAGTTGGGTTGAGAGAAGCGCATTTTTACCATATTGTTGGCATAGTGAATTTTGCCTACATCATTTGGTATCAAAGCTAGATTTCTTTGTAAACCCTGATCTAAAATAGGGAATTTGCAGCCAAAGATACAGAGTTGGAAGAATTAATTAAAGACATAAATTTTGCATAAACTAGCAGTGAGGTTAGGTTTGGAGGTTGTGACAGGAAAAATGGATTTTATTTTCCATCTAATGTGAAATTAGGTTGATGATTGAAACACTGAGATCTTCTTTGAGGTTACAAAACATTTTTATTTAAAACAATTTGATGGAATAATGGTACTAATAAACATATCGTTAAGAGACCATCATTTTACAAATCTTGTAAAAGATTGCTAGAATCCAACATGACATTAATTGAATATTTGGACAAATATGCAAGCAAATAAGTAGTAAATTATTTTTTTGACAATATATTTGAGTGTGCATGGGTGAAGTGTAAGCAGGAATTATTTGGGACTGGAGATGATTGTAGCAAATTGAAGGAGTTGATGCACTCTTAAGAAGGATTGTTTTGAAAGAGTACATAATAGGTGTGCTTTTGGGAAAGAATTGATTAAGAGGAATGGGTCAAAAGAAGGAATACTTGGGAGATAAGATCTTGGTATAGATCTTGAAGGATTGATTTGATGATTGGAAACTAACTCTGGTTTGCAGGTAGCAAGGAAGGAAAGTAATAGCCATACAACAAGTAACATTATCAAAAAGGAAAAGGAAGCAAGCAAAGCTCTCAAGAGAAGAAATTGTGAGAGAAACCCAACAACAAATTAAAATTGCTAAAGATGAGAGGAGAACATAAGTTCTCAAAGGAGAAACAAAGAATTTGAGCACTTGAAGATGCACAAGTCAAAACAACTTTGATAGCCGAGGAGCAGAGGTGCTCGAGAAAAGGTTCTACTAAAGAGAACCAAAAGAAGAGAAGATACCAAGATGATGTAGTGGTACTATTGATAAGTGCATACTTGTTACAGAGATGGAAAAGGCTTGTTGCATCTAACAAGTGGACAAGGAAAATTCACAGAAAAAGGAAGTGAGAATGACTATTGATAGTCATGTTAAGGGTTTAGAGAGAAGTCGGAATTAGATGGAAAAGAATGCCAAAGAAAATGGCATGAGGAAAATGAGTGATGAATAATTTTAGATGGAAATGGCTAAGTTAAAAGCAGAACTTAGAAATATGAAGTAGATGCATCAAGAATATGTCAAGAAGGACTAGAGGTGTGGCTACACAATGAAGAAGAAGAAGGTGGAATGACATATGTTGCAAGTGGAGTTGAAGTGACTTTCTGCTTTGGTCACGCGTGGGAGATACCTTCTTGCCTTATTTGTTTCTGCTTCCTCTTCTCTCCAACCTGCACGATATCTTCCTCTTGTGCATCTTGTAGAAATTCCTTCTAGATTCAAATTGCTTATGTAATTTTCTAAAACAAAAGACTTGAATCTACTCTACTCATCAGCGGAAACAATTAAACGATCATGAAATCACGAAGCATACAAGAGAAATAATTCAATCAACACATTACACAATGATTTCTTGGGGAAAGCCACAACTAAAAACCCATGTTATCTATATATTGCATTAGTCAGAAACTATGAGAAGATTACAATGCTTTGCTCAAGCCTGAGCAACCTTTGCACTATCTCTATCTGTCTCACAACTTCCTAGAAAATCCTAGGCCAATACTTAACCAATTTTTTTCTTTCCCACGTCCCTATTTCCTTGCATTGTTTCCTTGGTATTATCCCCCTATTAATTAGGGAAATTCCTCAATATGAATTGCACAATCCTTAAAGGCCTTCCTTTGACTGCATGCACCACCTGTACAATTTGGATGATTATACAATTGATAGTACACTGCCCTTGAACTCCAACTCAACTGGGAAACTCTCATATCTAACACGCATGAGTCATTTATGAGTGAATCATCAGTTAATTGGTTGAACACATGAATCAAAACCCCACTGTCTAACCTCCTACTATTTCCTCCATCAGTCGGAACTAGTTTAACTGACTTTAACTCAGTTAAATTGAATTAATTAATTACAACTAAAAAAAAAATCAACCATGGCTCCTATAAAGTAGGATACACTCTACATGAATCAAGTTAGACCCTCAACTAAAATTAATTGGTCGAACTAAGTCAAATTAACTTAGTTGACTCATACAAGTTCTCTTGTGATGTGGAATTACAATTTCGTTCCTAATTTAATTGAAGAACAAAATTAAATCCAGATTTTCTTGTTGCATTTTCAACACTCCCTCGCAATAAGAAAAGGGATTCTCATATACCCCAATCCTACCTCTATAGAACTCGAATTTTCCTCTTAATAATTCCTTAGTCAAGATGTTGCATCACGTTCCTTTGTAGGAATGTACTCCAACAACATGATTCTCCTCCGCACATAATCTCGTAGACGGTGATACCGGATGTCGATATGCTTGGACTGATCATGAAAAACTGGATTATCAGAGAGTTTGATACAATATGATTTTCACAGTCAATCATTGCAGGATCCATATACTGACCAAATAACCCAACAAGGTTCGTCCTCATCCAGATAGCCTCACAAGTTTCTTGACTAGCAGTCACGTACTCTGCAAATATCAAACTGAGTGAAACTGATCTTTGCTTCCTGTTGTACCAAGAAACTGTTACTGACCCAATACTGAA
Source organism: Pinus tabuliformis (assembly GCA_031772625.1). Taxonomy (NCBI): domain Eukaryota; kingdom Viridiplantae; phylum Streptophyta; class Pinopsida; order Pinales; family Pinaceae; genus Pinus; species Pinus tabuliformis. Next base: position 550,711,603 of record CM062804.1, read on the forward strand.
GATTCCCTTTGATGTGCTCTTCATGTCGGATAGACTCCTTACCCAATTTGCATCAATGAAACCTTGCATCTTCACTCCCTCTATCCGTTTGTATCAAAGACCAAACTGAGTGGTGCCTCTGAGGTATCTCAACACATGTTTAGATTCCTTACAATAGAGTTTTTTTGGCTTAACCATTTCTTTACTAAGTTGGTTAACTGCAAAACATATGTTTGGTTGTGTGTTCACCAAATACATAAGTGAACCCACAAGCTACATGTAAATAGTAACCTCCACGAATTCACCTGAAGTAGTATCTTCCTTCCTCCAATTCCCTGCTAGAGGAGTCTCCATGGGTTTATTGCTATCCATGTGGAACTTCTTTAGTATCGTGTTGGCATACAAGCAGTTCCTCATCTCTTTGCCATATTTCGATACCAAGGAAATAATGTATGAGCCCCAGGTCCTTCATCTCGAATTATCTTACAAGATTTGACCAGCTTCTCATCACCTGTTAGAATTAACTCATCGACATATAATATTATAACCAATAATTTACCTTCAAACACAGTATGGTAAAGGTTTGCATCTGCTTCACTTTTGGTGAAGCCCAATCTGGTGCAATAGTTGTCGATCCTAGTGTACCAAGCACGGGGTGCTTGTTTCAATCCATACAGTGCTCACTTGAGTCTACACACATGTGACTCTCTGTTGAAGGTCTCAAATACTTCTGACTGCTCAATGTACACCTCTTCCTCAATTACTCCGTTGAGGAATGTTGTCTTCACATCCATGTGACGTATATTTCATCCCATGTGAGTTGAAAGTGCTAGAATAGATCTAATTGAAGAGTACCTTGCTATTGGAGCAAAGGTCTCCTCGTAATCAATTCTCTCAACCTAAGAGAACCCTTTTGCCAAAAATTTGGCCTTGTGTTTCTCAACACTCCCATGTTGCTTTCTTTACCTTGTAAAGCCATCTGGAACCCACCACTAACTTGTCTGTTGATCTTAGGACCACTTCCCAAACATTGTTTATGATAATGGAGTCATAATCCTCTACCATGGCATCAACCCATAGTGGTTTCTGCACTGCTTCCTCGAATGAGGATGGCTCAATCTCTACACTCTCGCTCATCAGAGCCATGTAGCTAGTGTATCAATCTAGTGACCTCCTATGCATGTGCTGTGATGTGGGTGCTCCCACATTCTCTCTAGCATCATGCATTAATCTTTCAACTTCTCTGGTGTGCTTCCTCCCATCTCTGGAAGTCTTTGCATGAGTGGGTGCTTCCACTCTCTTCTCCTCTACATGTGGCTACTCCACATCATCCTAAGGTTCTTCCTTTGGAGCTAAAATATTCTCATTTTCATGTAATTGAAGCTCCCTCTCAAGGGAACATCTCATGGCCTTCTCTTCATCAAACTTCACATCTCTATGAACAATTTTCATCATGTGAGATGGCAAGTACACCTGATAGTTGTGAGGTGTATCAGTGTACCCCACAAATATGCCCAACTCAGTTGTCGTTTCTAGTTTTTTCCTTGCATCCTTGGTAACATGACAGTAAACTGATGAAACAAATATCCTTAAGTGTACCACATTTGGTTTCTTACCTGAAAAAGCTTCTTTTGGTGTACTCATCCTAAGAATTCGATGAGGACTCTTGCTCTGCACATATATAGCTGTGTTGCATGCTTCAGCCTACAAGTGCAACAGTAGGCCCTGATTATTTAACATTGCCCCTGTAGCTCCCATAATACTTATGTTTTTCCTTTAATCCACCCCATTCTGGTGTGGGTTATGGGGTGCTATTAACTCTCATCGAATGCCTTCTAATGCATAGAATTTCTTGAATTCATTCAACACATGTTCTCCATCGTTATCGCTCTTGAGAGCCTTCACTTTCCTGCCAGTGTCTTTCTCAACAAGTGCTTTAAATTCACAAAATTTAGAGAACGTCTAATCTTTCTTCTGCATGAAGAAAATATAGCACTTACATGAGAAATCATTTACAAATATTACATAATACCTGTGCTTGGCCCTAGATGCTATCGAGAACGGTTCACACACATCTGAGGGAACTATTTCAAGGATCACTTGCGCTCGACTATCCTTACTATGAAAGGTGGATTTGGTGTACTTCCACAACATACAACCTTTGCATATATCTCTCTTCTCTAGTGCACCCTTGGGAAGTCCTGTAGAAATATGTTTCATGATCTTCAAATCTTTGTGGTGCAAGTGACCCAGTCTTTTATGCCACAATTCACTCATGTCTTGGCTCTGCACCTTCTCGGCTTTTATGCTCAATTTTGCACAATCTTCTACATCCAATGTTTAGAGGTTCTTCACCCAAACCCCAATAGGCTTCACTTGTCCTAAGGCTATCTGAAAAAGGAAATCCTTTCCTTTGCTAAATATCACATCATGGCCACGGTCCTCCAACATAGCAATTGAAATTAAATTCTTCTCCAAAACCCGGAACATACATGACATCTTTTAATGTGAGAGCAAAACCAGTCTCCCTCTAAAAAGTAACATTACCAATGTCGGTCGCGCTATACCTTCCATCATCTCCCATTTCGATGTGCATCTGCAGGTCCTTCTCCTCCAAGTCAGGGAAAAATTCTTTATAGTTGGTAATATGGAATGAGGCTCCACTATCCAAATACCACACATTACCCATCATCGATGTCACCATGTAAGTAATGAGGGTGAAATCCAACTCGAACTATGAAGCAAGAGCTTCACCTACCACTCCTCCTAAGGGCTTCTTGTCGGCCTTCTTATGCAAATACTTCGTGGCATAGTGTCCCAGCTCATGAAAGTGAAAAAAATTAATCTTCGACAAGTCCTTCTTCTTTCCACCTTGACTGGAATCGCCTTTAGATTGAAATTTATTTTCTTTCCCTTTCTTCACCTTTCCTACTAAGGCACAGTTCTCCTCGTCATCATGCTTGGATGAGGTTCGATCTCTGGTGCTCCACCTTATCTCTTCTTGCACCAAGTCAGACAAAAAACGCTCCCACTTTGGTAGGTGCTCCCTCCCATCTACCAAATCCTGGCAGTTGTGACATCTCTTGGGAAGGCCTAGAAGTGATAGGTTGACTAGATCATCTTAAGCAATTGTAATACCAATGCTCCCAAGCTCATCTCGACATTGGGTGAACCTGATCAAGTATTGTGGTGTTGTGTCGCCCTTCTCCATCTTGATCTTCTGAAGCTTGTCCTTCACTGCCAACTTCCTATGGTCACCATTATTCTGAAACAAGTTGACCAAGGCTTCCCACATTGCATATGGTGTGTCCTTCCCATGGAAGTTTGGGACAATATGATCTCAAACTCCTAGTATAATCCTTCTCGCCTTTGCAACACATTTCTTCCACTCTGCCAAATCTTGAGCATCTATTGTTGGAGGCTTATGAATATCTTTGTCTATGAATTCCTTCAACCCATTGTCTTCCAACATAGCCTCCATCTTATCTTTCCAAGCAATATAGTTCGAACTACCATCAAGGGCATATTTGAGTCTCAATTCGTCGAACGAAATCCTACTGACTCTGAAGAATAATCCTGCAAATTTGATTTCACCTACAAAAGACAAACTTGTATTCTCCTCTTCTAGTGTGATTTCTGCTCTAATACCATGTAGAAATTCCCTGTAGAATTAAATTGCTTATGTAATTTTCTAAAACAACAGACTTGAATCTACTCTACTCATCAGCGGAAACAATTAAACGATCGCAAAATCATGAAGCATACAAGATAAATAATTCAATCAATAGATTACACAATGATTTCCTAGGGAAGCCACAGCTAAAAGCCCTTGCTATCTAGATATTGCATTAGTCAGAAAATACGAGAAGATTATAATGCTTTGCTCAAGCCCGAGCAACCTATACACTATCTCTATCTGTTTCACAACTTCCTAGGCAAGCCTAGGCCAATACTTAACCAATATTTTTCTTGCCCAAGTCCCTATTTCCTTACATTGTTTCCTTATGAATTATCCCCCTATTAATTATGGAAATTATTCAATATGAATTGTGCAATCCTCATAGGCCTTCCTCTAACTACATGCACCACCTGTACAATCTGGATGATTATGCAGCTGATAGTACACTTCCCTTGAACTCCAACTCAACTGGGAAACTCTCATATCTAACATGCTGGAGTTATTTATGAGTGAATCATTAGTTAATTGGTTGAACACATGAATCAAAACCCCATTGTATAACCTCCTACTAGTTCCTCCATTATTTGGAGCTAGTTTAACTAACTTTAACTTAGTTAAATTGAATTAATTAATTACAACTCAAAAAAAAATCAACCAGGTTTCCTATAAAGTAGGATACACTCTACATAAATCAAGTTAGACCCTCAACTAAAATTAATTGGTCGAACTAAGTCAAATTAACCTAGTTAACTCGTACAAGTTCTCTTGTGATGTGGAATTACAATTTTGCTCCTAATTTAATTGAAGGACACAATTAAATCAGGATTTTCTTGTTGCATTTTCAACACATCTGTCGCGCCATTCTCTTGTTCAATTATGGCGCGGATTCATGAACTGATTGATCTTTGCTACTCTCAAAATTTTAGGGTTCCTTTGTCACGAGGACCCTCCATTCTACATCTCAGTAATTAATAATATTGTTGACTTTGTCCTCCGTCAACTTGTAATGTTTTGATAGCCATTGTTGTTTCAGATCCCTCTTTGGCTATATCCACATGTAGTGTGGAGATGCTTTGAAGCGTGTTATCGACCTATATACTTAACCTTTCCAGGGTGGAATGTGCAAGATGTGTTCTATTATGTGCCAGACCATTTCCGTACAAAAAAAAAAATGAAATTATTATCTATTCATTGTCTCTTATTTGTGGTATGCCACAAGGAGGCGTATAAAGAATGGTTTATGCTCATAATTTGGGAACTATGTCTCCTTCGGATCTAATGCATGAGCATAAAATCTCAATTTCAAACATGTTGGTTGGACCGAGGGGTCTTGACATTTACCAAGGGAGTTGGTTCCTTAATTATTTAATTAGTTTGAAATTCTTATATTTCTAGGGAATTCTAGAAATATTGTACCATTGATGTAATTAGTTTGTAATTAGATCTACCTATAATAGTGGATCTCGAGAGTTGTGGTAGTTTAGAGAGATCCTAAAGTGATCTCTCGAGGATTTTGTGGATCTAGAGGTTATTTGTTGAGAGAATGTTATGGATTTTAACTAATTCTAGTTCAATATCCATGTGTATAATTTGTAAGTCTAAGAAATATAAAAAGGAAGGAGAGTTAAGAGGATTAGGTAGAGTGAGGCCAAGTATGGCCAAGGGGCCAAAGAGAGGCCGATTATGTGTAAATTAGGAATAGTGGCCTTATATGTAAATATTATGTATATTCATACGAGGAATTGAATAATATAGAGAAAATAACTATGCTTTGAGTGTTCTAAAATCTGTGGGAATTAATCCTTCATTCATCATTAAAATTCCATCTGTTTTTGTGAAATGATCCTTGTAATTGTAATTAATTTAGCGTGACGCAGATTGGTCAAAATTGAAGCTCATAATGGAGAGTTCTTTGGAGAAGCATCATAGGATTTTTGGATTCAATCTTTTACAATCAAATCAAAAGATCATTGATCGATTGATCAAACAATGTGATTAACAATCCGAGAATTCTGAAAGATTGTGAAGAATTGAGATAAGGAGGAGTGCATCGAAGCCTTATTTAATCCCTAGATTAAAATCTATGATAAAGCCATAAGAAACTTCAACTTAGATATTTAGATCTTGTGTAAGTTAGTTATATAATGGAGATCAAGTTGACATGAATCAGGTTTTTTCATGAATTGTCATCCCAGACCATCCTTCCCTGGAGATTTCCATGAGCATTTAGGTTCATAATTATTGAGGCGAAAAGTTTGACAGCAAGCAACGGGAGGAGAGTCTAGAAATAGACTAAATAATTAACGACAAGATTGCCATCCCATAGGTCAAAACAGAGAAGAAAGTCAAAGGAGCGGGACAAATTTTTATTGTCAAGACAAAAATCAAAAGAGCAGCACGAGATGGAAAAATATTTGTCCCATAGGTTTTTCCCCAAAAATAAAAATGGGTGACTTAGTACATAACTACCATAGTGACTCAGTACTAAATCGTTGGGTCTAAGATTACAGTCACGATCACAGACACTAAATCCTTTGTTGCAAGCGTTGGTGTTAAGGTTTGTGCGTTGAACGAAAACGCCGGGGTTGAAGTTATGGTCACAGACATGGTCATGTGGGTATTTGTCGTAAAGCACTAGTGCTATGATATAGAATGGGTCATGTATAATGGAAAGGTAAAGGAATTTTCCTCATAGCCTTTGTATTATAAAGGGATTGCTCCCCATACATGTTATATCAAAGTTTTCAAATCTGATGGTTTTAAAAGAGGTCCTCCCTCTTCCCTTTGGTTGTAATAAAGGGATTATTCACACACACACACATAGATATATCTATCTATAGATATATCTATCTATAGATATATCTATCTATAGATATATATATATATATATATATATATATATATATATATATATATAGATATATATATATATATTTGTCTCTGTGTGTGTGTGTGTGTACTCCCACTCCCTTGCTAATTTATAAACAAAATTCTATAGATATTTGTCTGTGTTTGTGTGTACTCCCACTCCCTTGCTAATTTATAAACAAAATTCTATAGATTTTGGGATGAAATATGAATGGGCTCGCAACTTGAAATGTCATATGCAGATTTTGAAACAAAAAATTAGTTGACAATAGTGGTATGAAGACACAGAGTTGGGTTGAGAGAAGTGCATTTTTACCATATCATTGGCATAGTGAATTTTGTCGACATCATTTGGTATCAAAGCTATAATTTTTTGTAAACCCTAATCTAAAATCAAGCATTTGCAGTCGAAGATATAAAGTTGGAAGAATTAATTGAAGACATAAATTGGCAGTGAGATAAATTTTGGAGGTATGACAAGCAAAATGGATGTTATTTTCCATCTAATGTGAAATTAGGTTGATGATTGAAAAAATGAGATGTTCTTTGAGGTTACAGAATTGGTTTATTTAAAAGAATTTGATGGAATAATGGTACTGATAAAAAATTCCTCAAGAGACCAAAATTGTACAAATCTTGTAAAAGATTGCTAGAATACAACAAGACATTAATTGGATGTCTAGAAAAATATGCAGGCACAACAATAGTAAATTATTTTGTTGACAATAGATTTGAATGTGCATGGGAAGATTGTACGCAATAACTATTTGGGATTGGAGATTATTGCAGTAGATTGAAAGAGTCAATGCACTCTTAAGAAGATTGTTTTGAAAGAGTACAGAGTAGGTGTGCTCTTGGGAAAGAATTGATTCAGATGAATGGGTCAAAAGAAGGAATACTTGGGAGATAAGATCTTGGTATATATCTTGAAGGATTGATTTGATGTTTGGAAACTAACTCTAGTTTTATAGAGAAGGAAAGTAGAAACTATACAACAAGTAACAATGTGACAAAGGAAAAGGGAGCAAGCAAAGATCTCAGGAGAATAAATTGTGAAGAAACACAACATAAAATTAAAATTGCTAAAGACAAGAGGACAACATAAATTATCAAAGGATAAAGAAATAAGTGAGAAGTTGAAGATGCAGAATCCAAAACATCTTTGATAGTTCAGGAGCATAGGTGCTCTACAAGAGGTTCTACTACAGAGAACCAAAAGAAGAGAGGAGACCAAAAGGATGGATTGGTACTAGTGACAAGTGGCATATTTGTTACACATATGGAAAAGGATTATTGTAGCTCACAATTGGATAAGAAAATTCACTAGAAAAGGAAGTGAGAATGACTACTTATAGTCATGTTAAGGGTTCAGAGAGAATTCACAACCAGATGGAAAATAATGCTAAAGCAATTGGCATGAGGAAAAAGAGTGATGAAGAACTTGAGAGGGAAATAGCTGAGTTAAAAATAGAACTCAGTAATATGAAGCAGTTTCTTCAAGAATATGAGGAGGAATAGAGCTATGGCTAGGAAATGAAGAATAAGAAGGTGGAATGGCATATATTGCAATTGGAGTTGAAGTGCAGGTTGTATGTTGGATTAAGGAAAGAACTCAGAGAAACTAAGCGTTAGATGGTAGTTCACTATTGTGAACTAGATGAGGTATCATTATTTGAAGAGGATGATGAAAAGATACCTATTAAGAGTCTCATCGATGAGTATAATGATTTGTAGATAAAGGCATCAAGTGGGGCTATAAAGAATTATGTTTTTTAATCCGATAATTGGTGTAGGTATGCAGGATTTGTTGCATACAATGGATAGAATACTAACTTTGTTCCATGCAGGGATGAAAAACAACACTTAGATGTAATTTATGTGAGAAGTGAATAACAATCAGTGGAAACTATCATAAAGTTAGAAGAAGAACATAATTTAAATTATCTTGAAGTGGAAGGAAGACAAAATTGTCTTATAAAGGCAATCAAAGTGGAGACTATATGCAATGGATAAATACAACTATGGAAGAACCATTTGAAGCACCTATTGTTGCAGAAGATTTGAACGAGGTGATCCATGGAGATAGTCAAAAGGAACATAAAGAGGAAGAGAAGGATTCAGATCTAATGTTGACTAATATTGATGAAAAGCATCATTTGGACGGTATGCCCATACATTTTGAGGAAATTAAACTTCTGGAAGAAAATTATGAGGTAGAAAGGTTTTCATTTCTAGATGAGATGCTTGAAAAAGATAAGTTTTGGTTTTTTGAAGAGGTGTCTAAGGTTGATAGGTTTTTAATTGAGCATATGCATATATACATTGAATAAAATAAAGCTATTACATTAAAGGAAGAAGACAAGGGTCTGATGAATGGCTCGAAGGTATCAGTATTACATGAGGAAAGGGCGTTGTAAGCATCTAAAGGGACTTTGAAGTCTCATGTTTTTAAAACTAATGAGTGGTATGTGTTTGTAGGTAGCGAGGAATGTAAAGATAGACAGACTCATAATTTTTTCATTTCAATAGAGGAGAAAACATTGTGTCATCTAATCAGTAAAAAGGGAAGATATGCATATTCAATGAGTGTAAGAGTAAAAAATTTAAAGAGGAGGAAGTTGTGCAAGGAACAATGAGTTGGCTTAGAAATATTTTTGTCGATGAAGTACAAGAAATCTTGGAAGAGGCCATGTAGCACTACAAAGAAGCAACCATGGAACTTTATATAGAATAAATGACAGCAGGTGATGATCATGCTTAAGGTGAGTGGAGTAGAATTATGTAGGAAACCTTGTATAAAGGTATAGATTGTTTATGGTAAATATGTCATTTTAGTAAGATCCAAAATATGAGGTTGTTGGAGCAGTCATGTAAACTGAATTTGAATCTTAAGGATATAAAACATTAGATGCAAAATTTGTTAAGAATTTATAAGGAGTTGGAAATGGCGGTAACCACACAAAAATTTTGTGAAGGTTAGCAACAAACAAATTGCAGAAGTAAAGTATAAGAGTAGGGCCAAAGCTAGATATTGAGTTTGATGGAGCATGGGGGTTGAATCAGAAGGAAATGAGATGGAGTTATCATGGAATGAAAAGTACATTCAACAACAAAATGCAGTGGACTGAGAGTGATTGCATCAACACAATTATGAGTAGACAACAGAGAAATAAAGAGGATCCTAGAAAGAAGAATGTGTAGTGGGAAGTGCAGCGAGATAGTAAATGTTATCACCAAAAAATCGATCATCTAGCCTAAATTACTAAATGGATCGAAGTACACCATGTAAAGGCAATTTTACCATAATAAAATTGCTTTCATTATGAGAAATTACTTAATAAACCACCTTTGCTAAGTAATTTATAATTAAACCCATGAAGAATAATTAAATAAATCATTATTTATTTGATTTTCTCCAAAGAATAATTAATTAAACCATTGTTCAATTATTATTCCTTGTCATATTTGACCCAATCATGAAAAATAAACAAATAAATCATTACTTTTCTTATTTTTCTCTAAGAATAATTAATTAATCACTAATTAATTATTATTCTTTGTTAAATTTGACTAAATCCCTTAGGAATAATTAAATAAATCCTTATTTATTTATTATTCCTTGACTAATTCCTTGATATGTTAAATAAATCATTTATTTATTTAGTATTTCTAAATAAAAGTTTAAATATTTTTTCCCTCCTAAACAAATATAATAAAATTTTCCAAGTGGTTATTCCAAGAATGGGATCAATAATATTTTATTACTGCCCATTATTCGAGGATAACTCAATATTTCGTTATAAATAGAAGGGTTTTCCTTTCATTATTCACTTTTGATTATTTTCATTGGTGCACTCACCGTTGTAACTTTGATTATTTTCATTGTCGCACACCATATTTTTGTTGGGTTTACACATTATAGAGGAGAGAGACTCTACACAAGTTGAAGACGTTTGAGGATAGCCATGAACCCATCCCATAGAGGGGGACTGGCAACATCTATTTGTTCCCTTCACAGGTGTTATAATAAAAATTATTCTTTGTATATTTGGTTTCCATTCGATGATTGGAGTTATTACTCTTTCTTTTTGTTGTTTAATTATGATTGTGGCATAGATCCAGACTTTGGCAGTTTTGTTTCTATCAATTGTGGCAGATCTACAATGTTTAGCAGCCATTTATATTGTTGAGATTGTTTGTCATCCACAATCTTAAGTGGGTTCTTTTCATACATCTTTGAGAAGAAAACACTACAACAAAATTGGCGACTCTGCTGGGTTTATACTTCAGATCCAGAAACCTGGGTGACCTTCAGTTTTCAGCTTAGGGTTTCTTTTTTTTCAATTCTCTTAATGTTTCCTAGTTTTTTAACCTTAGATCTATTAAATTTCTGACTTCCGCAAGCTTTCTGGTCGTTTCTGCAAGTCACAGGAACCAGCCGCGACAAAGGCGGCAATTTTTTTTCTGAGATTTTCCGACCGGGATCCACGGAGCATAAATCACACTTTTTGGCCCAAAAAGTGTGACCTGGGGCCAGAGCGCACTTATCAGCCCAAAAAGTGCGATCCCAACCAGAAAACAGGTCAATACCTGCGATTTTGGGGTTTTAGGGTTTTTCTCAGATCTATTTCTAGGTTTTGCAAAGCGCTGTCTATTGGGTTGTCTAACCTCTGTCTCATTCCACTTAAGCCTTGATCCACTCTTATTTACTCGTCAAAGTCAAATTTAGCCTCCCCTAGGGCTTCCAATACGCTTCCACCTTTCTAGGAGGATTTTAGCTGAGTGAGTAGTCTGAGTTTTTGCAGCACTTTCAGCCACATTTTCCGGATTTGTACCCTTTTGTTTCAGATCCGTAAAGATAGGTTTTCACCATCCATAGTTTCATATTACAACTTATTTGGTCATTGGCCTTAGGATCCCATCAATTGCCCTAGGTGGTTCACCCATCTCCCTATCTTTTTGCAACGATCTTCCTCTCTGGTTTTTTGCTATTGTTGCACCACTTTCCAGCAGCTTAGTGTCACTTGATCCCAGTTACACCGACATTTGGATCTCTTGACCGTTTTAAAGTATTTTCCATCAATTTAGCCACCAAGCAGCACAGTGTTTGCAAACTCAGTTTGGGTGGGGTTTAGTTAATTGTTTTGTTGTTCATTTTCTGTTGTTAATTTCAATTTATTTTCAACAAGCTTTTTTCTTTTTTACAAACACGATCTAGGCTTAATCAATAAATACACTTGCACACACAAGCACACCTTAAGCGAAGGGCGCTTGGTTTACACCGCCAAGCCAAGACTTAACATAATAAATTTATCTCCCCTCATCGAGACAAAGGCATATTGTTGATCTCCCTTCACCATTTTTGTGTCACGTGTGTCTTACCACCATTATGCCACCAAGGCATTTGTCATGGAGACTTTTAGGCCTTCACCCCCAGTTTCCACTTGTGAATATTACCCCTCCCCGTCGGGTTCAAGTTCATAGCCCTCTGAGTCCCCACACCGAATCTTCTACTAGTTCACTCGATTCCTCATCTAAGTCCAAGCCTCCTTCACTGCATATCATCACCATGTATGGAACCATAGCTGGTGCAAGAACCCAACATGGTGTTGGCTCCAGTTCTATCCCGGTGGTCACATCAAGCAGAACAGTCTCAGGAACCGTTCCGGCAGCCCCCATGTGGTTGGGTTAAGTCTACCAGATTTTAACCAGTTGATAAACAACCCCATACACCATGATGTTGGTTTGCCTTCTATGATGACTAAGCTTCCCTTAGACATCCCGAAGTTTGAGGGTAATGTTGGAGAGAATCCTACCAACCATGTTCGATCCTTCCACATGTGGTGTTCGTCCAACTCCATATTCGATGAGTCCATTCGTCTTCAATTATTCCAATGCACGCTCACTGTAGACGTTGTAAAATGGTATATAGACCAGCTCTCTGCATCTCATTTCATTTTCGTGACGCTTGCTAAAGTGTTCCTTTCATATTTCCAATTACCTCTCCGGTAAGACATGGATACGGAGCTATTGACCTCATTCTGTCAATCCTCTGCCACTCGCATTTCCAACCATGTTCAAGAGTGGCGTAGAAGGAGGAGCACATGTCATGCCCCACCCTTCGAAGACCATGTCTATGTAGATTAGTTTCTTAGGAGCTTTTTATCCCCATTGGGAAAGATGTCACATCCCATTTTCCTCAGACCGAGGAAGAAGCTCTCCAAACTGCTCTAAGATATTACCTGATTTATGCACAATCTAGTTATGTCTATACCATCATTCTAGACCTCCCTTGTCCTGGAAGTGCAAATGCACGGGGGCATCTCACACCGCCGACGGTATCATTGGAACCCTTTCACACCCTTCGCCATATAATCAACAAAATTATGGCTATCCATAGGAGGAAACCAGTTCCTCCAACACTTATGCCCCTCCTGCTAGAAACATGTTTTAAGGGCCCCAACTTGTCTACCAAACTGCTGCACCTCCTTATCCACAGCCTAGAGCTCCAGCCCCTCAAGCATTAGCGCTGCAACATCCCACGCATCCTCAGCCCCAGCAGCCACCACCCCCTTAGGGTCAAGTGTTTTCACATCAAAGTGCAACCAATCCCCAAAATTCAAAGAAAAATAATAAGGGGAAGGGTAACAAGGGTAACAAGGGTAATCAAGGTAATCAACCTAGTGAACCCCAGCGGAACCAACCTAACACCAATAACCAGCAACAGGGAAGCCAGAACAAGGCTATTCGTACGAACAAGCCTTGTGCATGTTGTGGTGTACATGGCCATTATACACATGACTATCCTCTCTTACCCCAGATGCGCCAAATGTGGGAAGCCCAAGTAGCTTCTAGAGGTCAACAATCACCTCAGAATCTTGCGCCATCTCAACCGACAATGCTCACTAATCCTTTCCCTCAGCAACGATTTATTGTTGCTCAACCTCAGCTAGGTCAAGGAGCCCATCCCCCCCAACCTTCTAGTCCTAGAGGCTACCAGATCCTTATGCTGAACTCTGATGAGGTTAACCCCTCCAATATCAACCTGCAAACTCGGTCGCGTCAATATGACAAGCTCTCGACTTTGTCTACCACTCAGTCCAAAACCAAAGCATCTGTTGAGCCTCTTACAACACCAAATGGTTTGTTACAGATCCTTCAACCTAAAGTTGAGGCCATTCCCAAGATCCCAAAGGGACCATTACGCCATAATGTGGCTTCTAACTGAGTTGCCCATACATACAGTATAGTAGACGACTTGGCACAATCACCTGTTGCCATGTCGATGCTGGAATTCCTCCAATCATGTCCATCTTAGAAGAAATATCTACTAAATTCCTTGGGTGTAGTAGATTCTTTTGTGATTGTTTGATTGTCTTCCCAGTTGATACATCAGAACATCCCCCATTGCCTTCATTTGTTTCTTTCCATATATCAGTCGAGTCTGTAATGCCATCATCTCCTGATGCATTAATGACGAAGGTGCATCCACCTGTTTGATGTCCACTGTTGTTTGGAAACAACTTAAGTCACCTGAGTTGTCCCCCTCCATGATCACTCTGCGTGCTTTGGATGGACACTCCTCCCATCCCCTTGGCATGTACCGCAACTGTCTAGTGACTCTCGTGAGCAAGATTATCCATGTCGACATTGAAGTCATTGATGCTCCTTTGGATTACAATATTCTCTTAGGTTGTAGTTACACATATTCCATGTCAGTTGTTGCGTCTGCGGTGTTTCGCAAGATGTGCTTCCCCCATGAAGGGAAGATCGTTACCATCGATCAGTTAACTTACTACGAGCCGGCATCCATGACCTCCCCCAAGTCCATTATCTCATCAATGTCCAATAAATAGTCTCCAAATCCTCTCACCATTGTTTCACCTGGAGTCTATAAAGATTCCTCATTGTTGGGTGCTTTCCCTGGTCCTCCCCCTCCCATCTCAGAGCCTAACTCTATGAGTATTTGCATGTTACAATCATCATGGATTGCCCTTAAGCAATCTAGTACACCTGATCAATAGCCAGCTCCTCGGCACCTGGTTTTTGCCCTCCCAGTTGAACCCTTTGGATCCACCCCCCAAGGACCTCCTCTATTTGTGGGTGCCTCTCTTATGTTTCCACCAGGAATTGTTCCTCCAGGTCTCAACCATCCAGGAGTTATTCTATCGGGATATTACCCTGTAGGTTAGATAGCTTTCTTATTTCCCCGTCCAGGAGTATTTTTTGTCCCTACCATGGTTTCGTTGGTCCTTCCTAACACGACTCTAGGGATCCCAGTATGGTACTTCGATCCCCATATAAGCATTCCTCCTAGTCAGCTAAGACCTTATCATTCTTTGACCCCGGTTTAACCGGTCCCTACGACCCCTGTCGCTGCTTCAGTTCCATCACAACCTCAACAGGAACCCACTCCTGTTGCGAAATCATCCGACCAGGGGGGAAAGCTAAGAGGAAAGAACCTAAGGACAAGGCTCCCCAAGCTCCTCCAACCCCTAAGGTCCCAAAGCCAACACCTTCGTGCGACTTGTGTAAAGTTGTTGTGCATGCCACCAATAATTGTCGTGAACTTCCTCAACTTAAAACTTTGGTTCATGAAGCATTCCCTGAGTCAAATATCCCGGAAGTCAATGTTAACTTGTTGAGTCCACCCAAGAAACTCAAAACGTCACGCACAAATCACCCTTATGCCCTGTGTGATCATCATGGTCACTATTCCCATTGTTGCCCTCATCTCGATAAATTTCACGATTGCCTTGGGATGCTTTGCGAATATGAGGCCACTCGTAGTGGATCATCTACTCCTCTATCCGTGGATTCTGGTACCACTAGTCAACTAGAACAGGGGGACTCTGGTCCCACCATCATGATCCCTCCCCCCGATGTCGAGATGACAGACATCAATGGCCATATTCTTTAATCACCATAATCCTTGAGTTCCTCATAGGCAAACCTTTTTGAGGTTTTTGCATGCATCTCTATCAAACCTCTTTCAACAAAATCCCAAGTCTCAACATCCGTAGATCCTCCATCTACTAGCCCGTCATCTACCATTCAAGATGATGCGTATGTGAACCTTCTTTCTCAGGTTTATGCACCAGGTAATGTCACCGCATCATGTAGTCAGTCTTCCTCCCGTCCGCCCATCTCCCAACCTGATGAGGACATCATGGAAGCTATGTCTACCCCTGATTACCCTGGCACTTAGGCAAGGGGCATTTCTTCAGAGAATTTTGAAGGCCATTTCCTTCCTAATTCTCCGAGTGCGCTCTACCTTCGCTCATAGCACATCCCTTTGATTTTTGTGTCTTTATTTCTGCCATGAAGTTAGGAAGATTGCATCATCTCATCCGTTGTCTTTTGCACCTTTCAAATGGATCCATCATCCACACCATATATCGGTCATGTCAACGGTGTGAGTCGCTTCTCCCAAAATCTATCCTCGGCATCCTAGGCCATTTTTAACCCCTTTCATACGTTAGTCCTTTCAAACAGCATGTGCATTGGATCTGCCACCAATAATCAGGCTGAATATGATGTAGTGATAGGTTTGTTATTCGATGCCCTTGCTCATCGCATCCTTCATATTCATGTTTGTTTATATTCCTTGCTACTTGTCATTCAATTGAATAGTGTGTATCATGTGCATAACCAAGTCCTATTTAGAAAATATCTATGAGTTAAGTTGTTGGTACATGCATTTGAAACCATTACATTCAGTCATGTTCCTAAAGCCCAAAATAACTATGTAGATACCATTGCAAATAACATTCTAAATTGGAATTTGTCACATGTATACCATAGAAGATAACCATAAACAAAACAAATGGTGAACCATCATCATCATATAAAATGCATAATCATATTATGTATCATATAAGTGTTTGGAGCCCTTAGCTCTAAATACATCTGGTATGCCCATAACATACTGGGGGGGAACATAGGCCCCTACATCTCCTTTGGAGGATCTCTTGCCAAGTTGGACCGAAATGCTTGAATCCCTTTTTCAAGCACTCGGAACATAATGGCGCTCCATAAACTCCTCCTGCTAGGGGGCACCATTCCCACCTTTGCATACCAGATCAGTCCCCTCCATCACATATGCTTGCGAGCAGTATCCCATGCTTGGGGGCATAATGGTTTTCCCCTAGCCATCTTCTCCATTGGGTCTTGGCCTAGATCCCACCGAATTTAAGTATGGTCGATTATCCTCCCATTCCTTGAATAGTTTGTCCTACCGGCCTCTCCGGCGAACCATATGCATATCGCATATCGTAGACATTTGATATATCTTCAAATATTCTACTCTATGTCCACATAGTCCCCATGTTGGACTTAGTGGGTGAGGATGATTCTAGACCTCCTCTAGTAGTTCATTCTCATTTTCTTCTTCCCTTAATTCTTCACCAGGAACCATCATTCCAAGAAGCATTAAGGCCATATTTAGAGATGAGTAAGGCCACCTACCTGAAAGTCGCAGACCCTAATTCTGACAGTTGGTTTGTTCGCTACGATATCCACAATATTTAGGGCCTTTTCCTCCTCTCCAAATTCACCACGGCTCACTTAGCAAATGAATTCAACTTGGAGGGAAAATGTCCTTTCATAGAAAAATCCCCAATTTTGTTGTCGCACATTGTGACCAGACCGTAGCTCAGTTTTACGGATCGTCAGCACCATTGGATAGCTCTCATCGAGTACTATAATGGGGCTTCCTTAGTTTTTGATGATTTGACACTTCACTAGGAAACATTTTTCTAAGAAAGGTCACTTCATCGCCTCTCCAAATTGAATTTCGTCATAAAGCGACACTTGTACTTTGAGGTCCACCTCCTCTTAATACTTGTCATACCATATGTAGACTTTCGTCATGATTAACCATAATTTACTCATGTTTTGATGGTCCCCACCAGGCCTAGCCTATGTGGCAGCGTCATCGAGTCACCCTTATTCAGAGCATCCGCGATGAGTCACCCTTGCATTCTTGGAGTCTATTTCATGTCCCATTCTATCATGTCAAAGTATTCCATCCATCATTGCATATCATTCATCTTGTGTTGCTCATATTGGCCTCCAGTCATATTGTCCCCATCCCCTCCAGAATTGAGTCAGTCGCTGCGAGGTCAACCATGCACTTTATCCTCTGACAAGGGTAGTCATCTGTTTTTCCCTTAGTCCCACTTTCCCCATTATCCCTAGCGTCAACCCATCAGTCACATTACTATTTTCCCTCGTGCCTTAGTTGAGGATCCTCATTGCCTCACCTATCGCAAGCCCTATTATGTTGACATCAGCTCATTTATTCCACAAGAATAGCCTAGAGGGTGGTGTATCTTTGTTCCAGCTTCCATTTTTGTTCGGTGCTTCGGATCGAGCAAAGGGTCTCATTATTGCCCTTTCACTTAGTCATTTCATGTTTGTGATGCATACACTTGATGGTCCAATGATGCAGCAGATTGTACCAGTGATTTTCGAGTGTGTGTGAGATGTTTCAGACCTCATGAGGGGGTGGCCCTTCAGGTAGCCCCCCACATGCTCGAATGCATTCCTATGATGCTACAGCCCTAGATGCAGTTCCGCAAAGTTGATGGGTTTGGTTCCTACCGACTGAAGTGTTCATAGCATGCACGTCCCCTTCAAATGATCTGTTCAGTTTTGCAAATCCCTTCCCTATTCAGCAGGGCTTCTCCGGTTATTCTACCCTCCCTCCCACCCATTTCTTGAGGGAAGGGCCTTTGTATCTCATGTACTCAGATATTATTGTATTTAGTCTTGGCTCATGTTTTTCCAGGTGCATTATTTATATGGGACACATTGTATTATTTTCTGGCTCTGTTATGCCAGCATGTCATGTACCATTCAGCATGTACTTCATTTCTCAGTTTTATATTTATGGGCGAACCATTATTTTTGTACTAATTTATCTCAGCGGGTATGGATATGCCTCCCCTGCCTCATTGAGGTCCAATACCACAACATAAAAGGAGACCTGCATTAGTCTCACCCCCTCTGTCCTTATCCTTTTTCAATTCAGCTTCATTGATCTCTCTCTCTCTCTAACTCCCCTGTGTTGTCTAGTGATTGTGTCTTTACAATGTACTTCAGTCATACGTTTTTCTCTTAACACTCATACGTTGGGAGGCAATCTGTTATCACCAAAAAATTGATCATCTAGCCTAATTTACTAGATGGGTCGAAGTACACCATGTAAAGCAATTTTACCATAATAAAATTACTGTCACTGTGAGAAATTACTTAATAAACCACCTTTGTCATATTTGACCCAATCATGAAAAACAAACAGATAAATCATTATTTATCTTGTTTTTCTCTAAGAATAATTAATTATTATTATTTTTTGTTAAATTTGGCTAAATCCCTTAGGAATAATTAAATAAATCCTTATTTATTTATTATTCCTTAACTAATTCCTTGATATGATAAATAAATCATTTATTTATTTTTATTTCTAAATAGAGGTTTAAATACTTTATCCCTTCTATACAAATATAACAAAATATTTCAGGTGGTTATTCCAAGAATGGGATCAATAATATTTTATTATTGCTCGTATTCAAGGATAACTCAATACTTTGTTATAAATAGAAGGCTTTTCATTCATTATTCACTTTTGACTATTTTCATTGTTGCACTCACTGTTGTAACTCTGATTATTTTCATTGTCGCACACCATATTTTTTTTGGGTTTACATATTATAGAGGGAGAGACTCTACACAAGCTGAAGACGTTTGAGGATAGCCAAGAAACCATCCCATAGAGGGGGAATGGTAACATCTATTTGTTCCCTTCACAGGTGTTATAATAAAAGCTATTCTTTGTATATTTGGTTTCCGTAGATGATTGGAGTTATTACTCTTTATTTTTGTTGTTTAACTATGATTGTGACATAAATCCGGACTTTGGCAGGTTTTTTTTCTATCAGTTGCTGCCGATTTACAATGTTTAGCAACCATTTATATTGTTGAGATTGTTTTTCATCCACAATCTTAAGTGGGTTCTTTTTGTACATCTTTGAGAAGAAAACACTACAAGAGTAAAGGAAGATAATATTGTAGCAGAATAAGTGGACAATAACAACACAAGATATGGGATCCAATAAGACTCCAGCACAGAAGCACATGATTAGGAGATCATGAATATTTTGTTCCTTAGGAGTCTGATGCAGAGCATAAAAATCTCAATTTTAAACTCGTTGGTTGGACGTAGGGGTCATGACATTTACCAAGGGAGTTTGTTCCCTAATTATTTAATTAGTTTAAATTCTTATGTTCCTAGGTATTCTCGAAATATTGTATCATTGATGTAATTAGTGTGTAATTAGATATGCCTATAGTAGTGGATCTCGAGAATTATGATGTTTTGTAGAGATCCTAAAGTGATCTCTCGAGGATTTTGTGGATCTAGGGGTTATTAGTTGAGAGAATGTTGTGGATTTGAACTAATTCTAATTCAATTTATATGTGTATAATTGATAAGTCTAAGAAATATAAAAAGGTAGGAGTGTCGAGAGGATTCGGTAGAGTGAGGCTAAGTATGGTCAAGGGGCCAAAGAGAGGTCAATTATGTGTAAATAGGGCATAGTGGCCTTATACGTAAATATTATGTACATTCATGTGAATAATTGATTAATATAGAGAAAAGCAAATATTTTGAGTGTTCTGAAATCTATGTGAACCAAGCCTCCATTCATTGTTTGTAAATGCCCTCTGTTTATGTGAATTAATCCTTGTAGTTGTAATTAATTGAGAATGATGCAGATTGGTCACAATCGAAGCTTAGAACAGGGAGTGCTTTGTAGAAGCAGCATAGGAATGTTGGATTGAAGCTTTTGTAGTCGAATCAAAATATCATTGATCAATCGATCAAATAATGTGATTAACAATCTAGGAATTGTGAAAATTTGTGAAGCATTGAGATAAGGAGGAGTGCATTAAAGCCTTATTTAATCCCTAAATTAAATTTTGTGACAGAGCCATAAGAAATTCAAGACTTAGATATTTATATCTTGTGGATGTTTGTTACATAACGAAGATCAAGTTGATAGGAATAAGGTTTTGTAATGAATTGTCACCACGGACCATCCTTCCTCGGATATTTCCACGAGTGGTTGGGTTCATAATGGTGGGGTGGACAATTTGACAGCAAGCAATGGGAGTTGAGTTTGATAATAGATGTAAATAATTAACGACGAGATTTCAATATTGGAATTCAAAGTAGATATGAAAGTCAAAGGGTCGGGATATATTTTCATCGCCAAGACAGAAAATCGAAATAGTGGCACGAGATGGGAAAATATTTGTCTTGGATGTATTTCCATGGCAATAAAAAAAGGGTGACTTGGTACATAACTTTCGGGGTGGCTCGGAACTAAATCATCAAGAGTTAAGATTATGGTCACAATCACGGTCACATAAGCCTCGGTTGCAAGCATTGGTGCTAAGGATTGTGGATCAAATGAAAACATTGGGGCTGAAGTTCTGGTCATGTGGGTCTTCGTCGTAAAGTTTTGATGCTATGATATAGAATGGGTCGTGTATAATGGAAAGGTAAAGGAATTTTCCCCATAACCTTTTAATTATAAAGGGCTTCTTCCCTGTATATGTTATATCGAAGTTTTTTCATCCGATGGTTTTAAAAAAGGTCCTCCCTCTTCCCTTTGGTTGTTACAAAGGGAATATTCATTCAAATTCCATAGTCATGATTCAGGATATATATATATATATATATATATATATATATATATATATATATATATATATATATATATACATATGTTCTCTCGCTCCCTTGTTAATTTATAAAGAGAGTTCTACATATTTTGGGATGAAGAATGAATGAGTTAGCAACTTGAAATCTCATCCGCAGATTTTGAAATGAGAAATTAGTTGAAAATAGTGGTACAAAGCCATGGATTTGGGTTGAGAGAAGCACCTTCCCGCCACATTATTGGCATAGTGAATTTTGTTGGCATCAAGCTCCCTCCAAGCAATGACCATGATCAATACTAGTAACCGTGTATAGTGGAACTCTGCATTGTGATGTTGCACTCCCTGAAAATCAATTAAGAACTGGTTAAGCATAAATGTGAGCCAATTCATTTGGACCCCTATTGTGCACTTTGCTATTGTTATTATTACTCATGTTAGAACCTGGTCCTTCTGGAATTTGTGTAGTAGATTGCATGCCATTACCTGTGTTGCAAATCTAACGACACGATCATTTATACTGGGGATGTTGAACCCATACGCAACCTCGCTCCTACCATACTTTTTCTTAACTTCCTTAGAAACTTCTTTTCCATGCTTTTATCCATAATGCGTGATTCTATGTCTTCTCCCACTATGGGAAACCCTGCAATTTTAGCAATAACCTATGTGTCTATAAACACCTAGCTGATCCAACCATATGAATCCTCTGTGAATGCAACTCAATAAGTATTTAACACATACATTAATTTATGCACTTATTCCAAAATGTGGGATTTCAAACAAATTCAAAATACCTAATTTTTCTAGGCCATGCACCCAGTACTGATTTCCCACTATGATCACCAGGTCATCTAAGTTCCCAATTATTGTAAGATATTTCTATGGTGTAAGCTTCGAAAAATTATTTATGTATGTAACATCATGGTCATAAAACTTTTAAGTGTTTTATTGTGTTGAGTATGTTTCCTTCTATGATCATTGTATATGGAATCAAGTGTGGCACCATTTGATACTTCAGATCCTTTTGGATATGTATTGACTTTTTGGTGTCTTATTTTCGGGGTATATATTCTCTTTTGAACTTCCCTATTACCGGCTCATCTATCTCTACTGCTATTGCTGGTTGTGTAGGGGTTGAAGGCCCCCCTTATGTCTTATTCCTCGTTCTTCATCTTGGGTTGGAGGTTCCTCCTCTAACAAATGTCATGGTTCTTAGATCATAAACTGGTGTGTATCTCATAGCTTTTATCTTCTCTGTGTGCTTCAAATATCATAAGAAAATTTGGCTTTGTTGATCATGTCTCTCCCCCTTATACTTGGTTACCTTACTACATGATTTTCTAGATGCAATAACTCCAAATATGTCAAGTGCGATTTGGCATACTTTCATATTTATTCCTCTAGGTTCATTATGCCTCAGTTCATGGATTTGGGCATGTTGATGTCTTGTCAATAAGAATTTTTTCTAGGTTTGTCAATCCACAAGGACTATTTCTTTAAAGTGCACCCAAACTATCATCAATTTAATGGATTTTACAATTTTACCAATCCTCGGTTTTTTGGCGTCTCGTGCCTTTTTCCATTTTTTGTAATTTCCCTTATGTTAGTGCTTGATAGCCATTTGTTTCTTTAGAGAGTGTTTGCCATTCTATGAAGTCCTCCTTCCCACATCATGTGCACGATTTATAGAAATTTCTGCCATTTCTTTGTTCCATTTTTATGTGCAACCCACCATTGTGTAGAAGTTGCTTTCAGAGCTACATCCAAGGTTAGAAACCTAAGCCACTATGGTATCTGTGACTCAAATTGTTTTACAAAAACCTCTACATTTGTCATTCCTTCATATTTTGGAGGACCGCATATCTATATTATGATCCAATGCATTGCATGGGTAATACAAGCATAGCGACCGGTGGATGCCTCGTGCAACCTGTGCTGCCAATTTTCAAGGCCTCATGTGAATCTAATGCATAGGAATTAACACTTCACCAGCTTAACACTTCATCAGTATTCAGATTAATATAATCTTCCATTTGCATTGTTACATTGTAAATATTATCGACTTCTTCAACACTTAATCCATCCCTTAATAGATCTAAATATTGATCTCCCTCCAATGGATCTAATGGCATTGTCACCCTTAGGTATATTAATTCAAAGATCGTCTTCTTTCTCTTAAGGTTGATTGTAAATTGATCATTAAAGGCCCAATCAATCCCAAGTAATGCAAGATAATGATTAGTGTTGCCCACAATCTCAATCACCTCAAAATCAATAATGGTTTTGACTACAGCAATATTAACCTCTACTCCCACCAATATGCCAATAGAGAATATTCTTGATTGATTGGCCATTCTTAGCTGGATTGGTGACCAACTCAACTTTGGTCTGCACATCATTTCCCATGTTTTCTTTGAAAGGAAGTTCATGTCCGAAGTGAGATCTAGGATCATATGGTCGATATCATTATCTCTAATATGTGCATTAAGTCTAAACTCATGGCTCATTCTCTTTTTGTGTATAATCTACTTAACTATGCACATAGGTTTTGTGAAATAGCTACCTCCAATCATTGTGTGCATTGGTCGATCATTATGTGCAGCTTATCTAGAGCTGATATATACTACATTAAATCTAAATAATTGTCCAAGAAATACTTTATGGGGTTTATCTTTCCTCCTCCCTCTCTTGGTGTAAACATGTCATATATCGATGGAAAATCGTATATTGGTTGTGTTGGCTGCATGGTCGAACCCCATTCCTTCACAACTAGTTATCTTCCTTGTATGTTTCCTTTTCCTTTTTTGGATCAAACTTGGGAGGTGGCTCTATTTCCTTTCTCACCCATTGATATGGTTGGTTCCCTGGTCCATTTGCATTTTCTCCTATCCTTTCTCTTCCATGCATAATTGCTCCTACTTATGGTCAATCTATGTGGCCTTCAACAACTGTCATCCACACATTATGTCCCTTCTTCTCCTACCAATTCCCAATAAGATAAGGACAATCTTGAACATCATGGTCCAATTACTTACAATAGATACATGGCATGCATGGGTTAGGGAAATCTTGCACGAAATATTCTAGTTTCCCATAGTTATAACAAACAATCGAACCCTTGCCTCTTCCAAATCTGCCTCTGCCTCTAACTTGAAATCCCTAACATCTGCCTTGCATCCCTTGGCCTCTTCCTAGATAGTATCTTATGTGTATGTTATAAATTGGCATTGCAACTTCATAACCCTCTGCTTCTTGCATCTTAAATGTATCAATAGTGTGCACCCTTAGTAAATCCAATGCCTGATAAGTATGTATGTCATGCCATACTGACTTGTAAAAGTCAAATAACAGAATTTTAACCAATATTTGATACTTCTGAATCATCAGACAAGATGGGGGTACATGGCCCCACACTCTACATGCCTCACACCATAGTTCTTAGAACCCTACGCCAGTGGATTCATAGCTCCCATAACTATGTATGTTATGACAGTCAAACATTCATTCCTATGGTGTCCCTCCTTTTTACATATATTTCACCAAAAATCTTTGCGCTTCTCTTTTCCTTCAGGTCTTGCAATTGTATTGTTAATGTTACCAGTTGTGACTAAACTTGCACCATCCCCACATCGCTTTCACTAACTACAAGGAATATCTCTAGATTCAAGGAAGTTTCGAAAGCTTTAGACTATGTAGAAAATTTCCGTTACATTAATGAAACACATATATGTGGTAATAGACTTACAACAAACCATTTTTATGTTGCACGTCCAAAATTGGGAAAATTAATTAATCTAAAAAAACCTTGAACTTATGGTCGTAATCCCATACGACTCACTAATGTATTGCTTAATCTCCTTCACATCTATGATACATTAAGACTCTGATTTTAGTTTCTGGAACTCCTTCAACAATTCTTGTATTGTTTCTCTGAGTGCTCTACCTTTCCCTCTTGGTGCATTATTCTTGAATTTCATATACCAAGTTAATGTGTGAACCTAAAAGTGGTCTCCAACTATGCCACTTGTATTTTTTCATATTGTACTGCTTGACAGTCTGAACTGCCTCACACACAAAAATATGTTGTTCGGGATCCTTCGATACAATGTTGTGAAAGACCAACATTCGCATGGAAGGGTCAACTTCTGTCATGATTCTCTATGCAGTTCTACTCTATGATACTTTTGGCTTATTTCCTGGTATCTTAAGTCCCATCTAACTATTTCCACTATCCTAAATACCTTTATTATTCTCCTTACTAATTGAGTTCAACTACAATAACTTACTGGGTGATCTTACTTCTTGCCTTGAAGACACACACAAGGTTGTGGGTTTGACGCTGAGTATGGCCTGACTAGGGTCACTGGGATACATTCGTTCTTCTTTCTCCAAACTAAGCTAAGGTTTTCCTTCCTTAGTCCTTCCTTTTTTGTTGTGCAACTCTTTTTCTTTCTTATTTCTACCATAGGCTTTGACACAAATCTCTCTCTCACCTCGCTTTTGTGCCAAAAACTTACTCCATTGCATAGCACTCCACTAGCTTCTTTTGTTGTGTTTCCTGCCTATGTCTATGTGCATGTTCTAACCCTTCTTGCATATTATATGCTTTTAAGTCACATATATCTTAACATTATTAGTCCTCATTTCCTCTCATATATCCATCACCCTTATTCCCTCAATCCATACATTGGTCAACCCCTCAATCCATACACAAAGAGATTCAATTGCTTATGTTATTGGATTCCAATGAAATTACTCCTTTGTCACACAACAACATCTTTATCCAATTAAGAAATGATTTCACAAATCCCGACCAGGGTCCTTTGAAAAAATTCCTCTCGGCCTCACTATATAACTAGGTATCTTCTATCACAAATTCAACAATGTAACCCTCCAATATACTACTATTTAACCAGAACTAAACTACACACAAGACTTTATTATTTACTGAATTTACTCTTTAGATCAGTTATAGATTCTAATTATATGGTACCACAGTGCACCAATTTTTT
Source organism: Pinus tabuliformis (assembly GCA_031772625.1). Lineage (NCBI taxonomy): Eukaryota > Viridiplantae > Streptophyta > Pinopsida > Pinales > Pinaceae > Pinus > Pinus tabuliformis. The sequence goes on from CM062804.1 coordinate 550,737,871, forward strand.
TATCTCTAATAGTCATGGTACCCACTCAACTAGAATCATAGGACCTCAGCAAAGAAATTCTCAAAGAAATACCTTCACAACCACTTCTCGTGATCAATTCGTTGGTTTTTGGTTTGGTCTATCGCAAATTCTCATTCCTTCATTTGTATCCACTACCATATCTCTTCCTTATTCATCCTCCACATCCCCTTCAATTGCAGGTCTCAGTCCCAACAACGGAACCTTTTTTTGGCACAAAGAGGGAAAACCAATATTTAGAGTGAAACAACCAACAAAACCCCTTTGACGCTGGCCCTTTCAACATCACCCACGAGCAGGTGAAGTCTCACCCGAGGCATGTTATGAGGGACTTTAGAAACCTAGATAGTTCTGTAGTGATGAAGGAGAGATGGCGCCTATGTTATCATTATCTTTCTCAACATAAAATAAATATTTAAGTATACCCATAATTTGTGTAGTAAATCAATTATTAGAAGAGCATAACAAACATAACATATCATTCATACGATAATGCACAACAATAGACAATGAAACCAAACAAAATTTGTATTACTTATGAAAATGATTCATTACATTGCAATCATCGCAACTCACCAACCTAATCCATCAAGTTACAGTGCAAAATCCTTATAGAGCATCAATACATTCTATTTCTAATTCTAGGCGTAATTTCATACACATTCATGTATATCTTCATCTATATCTATCTAACTCTATGACTTTAGCTATTTATAAGTTTACATTGGGAAGCAAAGCCGAAAAAAAAAAAGCCTACTTTTACTATGGGAAATTCCTATTACCATAGGAAAAGACCCAGAAACTAACCTAAAGTCTTTCCTTATTTCCCACATTCTATGTACTAATATTTGGTCGACTCTTATGCATGGAATCCTTCTATGTGGTGTTCCTCTAGTTCCTCTACATAGATCCCAAAATCATTCCTTAAAATCATTGCTCCAACCAGGGCTTTTGGTGTAGCGAATATATTGGCTAACTTATAGAGGTATGTGTACTAACCCATAATGCAAGAAGCTATAGCAAGGTTCATTAGAGGATGTTTGCTTTGTTCTATCAACAAGCCTAGTAATTGGAAACAAGGTCTATACCATCCCTTACATCTACCTACTCTTCCTTGGGAAATCATTTCATGGACTTTGTGAGAGGTCTATCAAAAACCAAGAAAGGACATGACTACGTGTTCTTGGTACTTGACAGGTTCAACAATATGTGTGTTCTCATGCCTTATAAAAATATCATGGGAGGGAAAGAAGTAGAAAATGTGTTCTTTGAATAGTTATGGGTGCACTTTCAGATACATGGAGCATCATTTCAAACAAGGACCCTACATTTCTCAATACATTTTATATTTGTGGGGGAAGACAGTAGCAAAATTAAGAAGCAACAAACTTGTTCTTTGAATAGTTCTAGGTGCACTTTTGGATGCCAAGGAGAATCATTTCAAATAGGGGCACTACATTTCTCAGTGCATTTTATATTTGTGGGAGAATATGGTAACAAACTTAAAAAATTCTACAATATTCTTTATGTACACATACGGGAAAATAGAAGTAGTCAACAAAACTATGGTGTAGCTTTTGAGGGGTTACAATTATAATCATCCAAAAATTTAGGACAAAAATTTGGTCTATATATAATGCTCTTATAACAGATTTGTCCACACTTCAACTGGTAAATCCCCATTTGAAAGTTATTTTGGATATTTTCCACCTTCACCTTTGCATTTTGTGTGTGGGAAACAAGGAGGATCTTATAGGGGACACTTTAAGAGCAGAAAAAAATTTGTTGAGAAAATCAAGCAAATCCATTCGCAAGTATTGGATATGTTGAAAAAGTCACAGGAAAAGTATAATTTTAAATGTGATCAACACAGGTGTAACCACCTCCTCCCACATTTAACCAATTTACAAGCCTACAAGGGATGAGATGAAGAGTTATATAAAATGACTTGACCTCCAAGCTTTAGTTATGAAAGTGGGGTCGACAATTGAACTTCTCACAAACATCACTCAGGGCCACATGACACTCAGGGACCAAAGTACCACCCCAGGTGACCAGACCCTAAGTCGGGGTTGGTTTTCTCAAATATTAGGCCCCAACCGCATCCACAACAAGGCCAGGGTACGGTTATAGGGCTCCAAACACACACGTGACACTACTTCCATGCCATTATAGTCCAAAATCTCCAGTTCATAGGGTGCGGTCTCGAGATTTGAACCACAATTCCAGGATAGCCTCTAGACCACTACCCATAACTGTCGGAGACTTTCCAAAACCATTATTGACATGAGGAAAAAGCTAAATATTCAATCTCAAATCAAGAACTTGACCTAGAATTCCTAGAACACACTATACATTTCATCAAACACATGGAAAACATAGAAGCTACAGGTCGTGAATACATATCTTATCACAATAGTATGAGATTCATCTAAGAATGACCAATAAGGCTCTATGCCCTCTCCATATAGCTGCAACAACACTTATTAGTCCATACATTCATCAATTAATCAATAACTAAACGATCCATGACACCGTATCTGTAGATGGTACACATCATATAACCAACATATAACCAACTTAGAAACCATGGAAACTCTACCATAATACCACCAATATAACACTACAAGTTCTCATAGATCACAATAAGGAAATGTCTCATATTTATATAGGAAAATACCAACCAAGTCAGGGACTTCCACTTACCACCCGACCATAGAATGGGCTTAACCAAATATATCTTTCAGCCAATCACCCTTGCGCCATATTCCAAGCATGAATGTGGTATCTCATGGAATAAACCAATACAAAACCAAACCAAGGCTTCTAGAGTCCAAGCCACCCCAACCCTCAACCACAGTATTTCCACCTCCACGATCGGAAATCACTAACACCACCCAGATCAGTCTCTACCCAAGTTGTCCAGGGCTCTAGGTACTAGTAACTCAACCCATAACCTTCAAGGGCTCCAGAGTGTTTGTCCAACCCAGCTCCAAGGACTAGTAAATCAACCCACCAAGGGCTCTAGAACATTTGTCCCAACCTAGGCTCTAGGACTAGTAACTCAACCCAAGTTTTTCTACGGCTTCTAGAGCATTTGTTCCAACCCACAGCCATCACAAACATGAGAACCAATTAGAAAAATAATTAAATGGAAAACCCACAACACCATGCCTATCCAGGAAATGGAAAGGCAAGGCTAAAACCATTGTCAATCTAGGCAATCCTCCATGCCAATGACAACATATAAACAGAAAATCACATGCATATACCATGCAATCATAAATCAACAATGATATCATGCATGCAACATGTTACCTACAAAAAACTCCAGTTGTAGTTATTGATCCACATGTTCCCTTGCGCTTTCCTGCTTTCCTCTGCCTTCTTTGTCTAATACAAGTGAAATTAGAATGCTCCAAGCATGCTCGAAGTGTGCAAGAGTATGAGAGAATGAGATTATAAAAGACATCTCCACACAAAACTGTCAAAAAACTAGCAACTGATCCTCCTAAGCCTTTTTACCATTGAGGCCTCTATTTTCTTCATTTTTTCCTTCAATTTCCCTCTCATGCAAATATGTTAACCTTCATCTCCCTTTTCTCTTATTTCCCTTTATTTTCATAGATAAATGCCAATTAATGTCTCTTTGACTTTACCAATTTCCTTAGCCACAATAAACCGGTAGTGACACCCACTAGGATGTTTTTCCCAACATTCAGCTTGGAATACATGTATCATGACCTTGGTCTTATTTTTCCTTTATGTTAACAGTGTTGGAAATCCCAAAATTTAAGGAATCTCCCCAATATGAAGTCCTAACTAGACCTCAAACCATTTGGAGTAGGAGTCCCAACAGTGGGTGGTAGTGTAATTCCTTGACCGCAGTAGCGCGCAGAGGTAAGTAAGATAACTTTGGGTGAGAGAAAGTGTGTGACCCTGCAGAGAGTCAAGTGCAATGCATGAAGGTTCTAACACATGGAGGAGAAAAGGAAGTGTGCTCCTTAAAATCATGTAATATTACATAGCTTGAAATGAACACACGAGTGGAATGACATCACAAGCTAAAATGCAAAATAATCCACAAATTAAAGTGATGAGTTAATCCAACAACACACATTCAACAAGATTCGTACAATTTCATACAAAGTAGTTCATAAGAAAATGCATAAGTTAAACAACATACATTGCTAAAGCAACCAGAATAGTCCAACTACAATAACAACATATGCATGAAAGCGTGATGGCTCTAATATATTATAAGTTAAATTTCCATCCATACATACACCATTGTCAACCACTAGCCCCAATAGTGGAACATTATAGTCAATAACACCTGCTCCTCCAAAGAAGTATACTCGCTCTACATTGTGGAGAAGCCAAGGCTCATCACAATACTCCCAAGCCTTTTCTAAGCCTAATCCTAGCCAAAATCTTGGCTCCCAAAAGCCTATTTTATGAGTTATGAGGTTCTATTTATAACAAAGGGTGGGGCGACCCTTGACATTCCCCTTTGTGACTTTGTGACTACCCTCATGACTCTTCAACTTCCTTACAAGTAACTCATTACATAACATGATGACCTTTCACATTCCACTAATGACACTTGGAATTCTACTTACAACATATTTATAAATAATATTACATTTTCCACATGTACTCATGTAAAATAAAATAGGCTAGAGACAACCTAACAAGACAAAAAACTATGACTCTAAATTTAGGGGAAATACCAACTCAACAACCTCCACTTGGTGCTTCTCAGTCACATATTGATGCCAAGGTTGGTACTGTGTGATGATGCCCCTAAACTACTTGATGGTGTTTTTTCAATAACGGATCCTTACCTCCATGGAATCTGGGTATATGGTCTTGGAACCTGTATCCAACTTGTTCTGAAGCATGTGCAACATGGTGTTGACCATGACAAGACCACCAATGTACTTCTGCTTGCTATGTGTGCTTAGCTCCAAGTCTTCATTGGTGGCCTCTCACCTTAACTACTCTCTGTACTCATTGATCTATAGTCGAACATGGTTCTTGGGTCTAGCCTCGATGAGGGAACCGATTGATGGGATCATGTGTGTTCTCACCATGACATCCAAATTGTTGTACAATTGTGCATATGAGGCATGTATGCTACTGATGAATGGGGTGATCTGCTCATACTTCTGGATCAACATCTGAACCTTTGATTTCTCCAGCTATGCATGTGGCTTCATCTTCTTTGCTAAGTGAAGTGGGGCCCCTTTGTATTGCATTGTCCACTCTTGTACATGGGTGATGGCATCATGTATGTTCTTGAAAGTTTAAACAAACTTTTTGCTCTATTTTTGTAGGCCATGCACATGGATAACTGCTTTACGCACGGTGACAAACCTATCCTAAAGCTTCCACATGGCCTCCTCAAGTGTTGATACTTCAACAAGTATCCCTTTCCTCATCTCCCCATTACAGAAATTGCACTCTACTCTCAAATTTGTTCTACCTCTTGCCTGGCAGACTGTAAGTTCTTTGACAGTTGTTCATTCTCGTCCAACAGGAACTTGACATTTGAGCTTGTTTCTCCTGCATAAGCCAAGCTGGCATTAGCAAGGGCAGCTGGGTGTTTCCTGGTGTCTGACACTATCACCCTTTCCTTGATGAATGCAGTTTATGCATGATCATCCGAAAAATGCTTCCTTCACACCTATACAATCCTCTTTTGCAACTCGTCAAATGATAAATTGTACACATCCATGACCGGATCATCATCAAGGAGAAAAAATTCTCCTTGCTCACTCGAGACTGGTTTTGACACTGGAGGTGGCGGAGACTAAGAGATGACCTCTGGTGCTCTTGGCATAAGGTCACTATCTTCATTTTATGGATCTTGTTCCAACTCCATGTTTGTCACTTCGATCAATTTCTCAATCTTTCAAGCAAGCTCCTGATTATGCATCTATTCACCCTCTTCTCCAGCTGTTGGTTGTTCTAACTCATCAACCTATATGGGTGTTATTTGCTCTATCATCACACCTTGCCTTTGTTCCTCTTCTTGTTTCTGCTTCTCTTCTCTTTCTCTCCTCCTCAACTCCTATTATTCCTTCAACTTCTTCTCCAAATCCTACAACTTCAGTTTTTTTTCCTGCAACCTCTACTTTTCTTTGCTCCCTTTTTCCATTTCTCCCTCTTTGCTTCTGCTACCAAAGTTGCTTTCTCCAAGAGAGGATCTGCCTTCATCTTGAAGCTTTGCTCTACCTCTGGATTCTCGGCAATCTTCCTCTTTCCCTTGTCCTACATTGGATTATTTCCTATTACTATTATTTTTGTTGCTTCCTATGCTGCTATTGTTTGCAGAGTAGATTTCCAAGTTATTGCTATATTTACTGGTTCATTGAGTCTAGAGGCATTATAATAGTACCTCAAAGTGTCATGCTTCGCCCAATGAAATGTCTCGTGGATCCGTGGAAAGTACACTCTCGTACAGAGGTCCTTTCAAATATCGTGGGGATCATACGGATTAAATTCTTTGGTGCCAAACTCAAATCCCACTATCTCCTTTTCATCGGCATCTGCATTCTTCAAGCTCTTAATCTCGTACAATTCGATCCACAAAGGAAGAGTGGGCCATGGCGCTTTCTTCTTCCTATGCAGTCTTGCTGACAACCTTGTAGAGAGGTGATATGAGACCTCTTGCATGATCAACTTGTCAATGGCATATCTTGGTAGAACATGCGGGGGCTTCACTCCGCCAAACACTCTGATGAAGGTGTCAGATGGTATGGAATATTGATCTACAATGTTCATTATTACCTCCATTGTTGCTTGGGACATGCAAGGGGGATCCTGCTCAAAGATAAGATTGTAGAACAAGATGATAAAATGGCCAGTTAGCTTTTCCATCACTCCTCAATAGCTACAGTCAGAAAGAAACTTTCAATAAACATTGACGACAGTCTCCTTTGGTGTCCATGTCTAGCTCATGCCAGGGAACTGCTGCTGGGCACAGATTACATCAAGTAAGTATGCAGACATGTAAAATCTTGCTTGCTCATTCTTGGGCAGATTTCGAGCATTAGTCACATGGATCTTTAACTAATGAGCCAACAAGTCTGACCAGTTGAATGGCTTCCCATCATTCACCAACTGGTCCAGCATGACTACCCAACCTTCAGGAAAGGTTTATGTGTTCTCTTGACCATATATTCTACAGGAAAAGATGATCAAGAATTGATAAGCCTTCCTGAGAGACTTTGTCTTGTAAACATGATTGGGTGTATGTCTAAACTTCGACGACTCTTTCACCCAGTGCTTGACAATGTCTCTAGTGTTCACAAAGTTGTGGGTGGCATAGAAAAATGAATCCATGTGCTTCACCGACTGAGGTAAATGATACATCTGTTGAAAGTTCTTTGCCCTAAAGGTGGCAAGCTCTATCCCGCTGACACTACTCAATGTCATTGTTTTTTCATCTGTGTGTGAGATAATCCAGCTGATAATGTCCACACATGGGAAGACGGGGTACCTGCATGCAACCTTGTCTAAGCCTGACCGTTGGATGCTAAGGTAAACATGTCAATCCTCTAATCTTCCTTGAAATTCTCTGCAAAATTATCCTTGATTTTCTACCATGTTAATAGTGTACCCTTCTTAATGAACAACTGAGTGTCTGTATAAACTCGTAGATTAACTGATATATGCTCAACTTCTTCCCATGTACTTCTCTCAGTGGTTTCCTTTGATGTAGCTCTCTTGGATGCCATGTTACCTGTAGTTGCTAGAGAGATGTTCAACAACTATTGTACCTGTGGGATAGAGAGGACACTCATGGAAAGCAATGACATCTTAAAAACAAAAGCAACTTCAAGACAAGACCAAGCAACAAACTAGGCTCATGATGGGACAAATTGCACAATTCTAGTTCACAGAGGTCATTGGCTACCTTCTAGAAATGTGCATTGTGCAGTCTCATTAGTCAGTTGGGAAGCTTGCTCACTGCGCAGTTCAGTCTTGGGCCAAGGCCAGGAGAGACTGCACATTGCGTAGTCTCATTGGCCAAGATGGGAGGCTGGCTCCTAAAATTGTGTAGTGCACAGTTGGAGCCAGGCCATGACAACCTTTGCATAATTCCATAAGCTAAGCCAAAGGCCTTGAGCTCCCAGATTGCGCAGTACATGCAGTTAAAAGTGAGATACAGGCAAGGGGAGGCCCAGATCTGCCCAAGGGGAGTGTGAAATCAAGAAGATCTGAAGGATGGTGTGATGATGAGTGTAGATATGACTAAGTGATTATGCATGCAATTGAAACAAGTGCAGGAATCAATCAAACTAAAGGAAAACGAAGCCTGTGAAGAGAGTCGTCGCAATGACAATAGTTGGCGCAAAAACAGTGAAAACACATACGACACTTGAGAAAGGAAATGTAAAACTTGAAATAACACTTCTACAAGCTAAAACAAGTTAAGAAGCTAGCAGTCGTTCAAAGAAAAAGTTGAAACAACACTCTCACAAGCGAAATAACAAAAGTGACAGAAAAAGCGGCAAAAGACTAGAAAAGCAAAACTCACCTGAAAAAGCAACGACGATCTCACCGAAGGTTACTTGATCTCCTTGGGAATGTGAAAGCTCCAGGATCGAATTTACAAATGAGATCTAGTAGCGTCGATTAAATATTTTTGGTCAAATTAGGGTTTATGACGTGCATGCCACAAATCAAGGAAAAAGCGACACTTGGCAGAAATTTCCAAAATAACTCAAGTGCCTCCTCAGAGCTGGTAAAAATAAATCCCTATTTTTTAGGGATGCTTTTTTGCTTTTTGGGAAAAATTGCTATGCATTGCCCGGAGAGATTACGTAGTTATGGGAAGAATTGGGCAACTCTCTGGCTTATGCATTATGCAATTTCTAAGCACAATTAGTTATGCACAATTCCCAGCTCAAGGCTAGATGTCATTCAGTTCTGCGCAATTCCTGGCTCAAGGCCCACTGTCAATCAAGATTGCACAATTCCCAAGAGGAAGGCCAGTTGCCCTCAAGGATTGCGCAGTCCTCTAAGGCAAGCCCAAAACTGTCGAAAGACCAAGCCAAGAGATCGACTTGTGGGTTAGGAAAAGAGCTAAGTGAGCAAACACAAGCCAATATTGAAAGAATAAATCTTAGTTGAAGCACAAGTACCTAGATCAGTACGAGATGAGTTGTTGTGGTTTATAAGGGAGGCTCCAAAACAAAGCATGGGAAAAAATTTGGAGGGTGGTTGTAGCCACTACAACACTTTATTATCCTTTATTACATGAACTTTTAACCCAGGGTTGTTACAAACCCCTTCCCCTTAGGGGAACAACGTCCTCGGTGTTCTATGACACCTATGACCAACAAACCGCTAAAAAAAAATACTTCATATGAAGCTTTATAATACAACTCGTTGCAGTATTTACAATAACTAATTGTTGAACATGAAAAGCATGCCGCTTACTGGAGCTTTATAACACAACTCATTATGGTATTTACAATAGCAACCACATATACTTATGCGCATTTGCTTCAACCAACAAATAATCATATTGTCTATGGATCTTTATAACCACAGCTCGATACCATATTTACCATAATACACACACACACACACATATATATATATATGCACATTTGCTCTAACCAGAAAATAAAAGGATATGGTGCCCAAAACAATCAACAAGGGAATCCAAAGGCTCACACCTCCACCCTCAATGTAATATTAAGATTCACCTCCTTCCCTAGAAGTCCAAAATCCATTGTGAAAGTCAAACTTGCATCCAATGTCTAGCACTACGATCCTTGCGCTACTTGTTCCCTCAGTGAATAGTTACCAACTCATTATTCCAAGGCACACTCCCAATGTGCTTTTGATTCCATTTGGCAATGTTAATGACCAAAACAAATTCATTCAACAGCCTTCCCTTCTCTGCTACATAGTCCCTTGGGAAATCTAGTCACCCCCTTTCGTGCAGTCACTCACCTTCCAAGTTCCCTGACGTCCCCTTCTCTGCTACATAGTCCCTCAGGCAATCCATCCCTTGGGAAGGTTTCCTGGCATCGGAAGGTCCAAAAACAAAGGCATATATCTGCCTCAAAACCATCATACTAGTCATAGCATGCTCAATGGACATTATTGGGTACTAATGTCCTACAAAGGCCCTACTCCTGAAGTGCTTTACCAACATATTGTTGCATGTTCCAATTCCTTTTTGTTGTTGTTGTTGTTACTAATTCTTGCAGTCAGTTTCAACCACCCAAATTGGGAATTTACCTACTTTCCTGTATCAAGCACATAATTTCCGTTAGACTAAAAATAAATTCAAATCATACCTCATTGGTGGCCTACCAATAAGGTACACTTCTAATTATGTTTACTTCCTGCGACAACAAGTCAAACTAGATCTTGGATCAAATCATCATGTATAAACATATCACATCTTGTTAGCTCAAAACTCGACCATCATAAATCATAATCATAGATCACATGTAACCATCATAAATCAGAGTCATAGATCACATGCATAATTAAAACTAAAATAAAATACTAATACTTATCTTCCAAATAATTCTTTTGCTCATGCCTTTGTTCTTTGTCCTTTTTGTACACACATTGAATCATTTTCCAAACCCGACAAGCACCCAACGCCTTCTCTTCTCTTCAATCACGTACACACACTAGATCAGTTGCAAAACCCAACAAGTGCCTAATGCCTTCTCCTCTCTTCAAAGCAACAAGAGAATCAAGATAATAAACCACCTCCTCCCTCAATATCAGCAACAATGGTATTTTGAGACCGAACTACCTCAACCCTCAATATCAGCGACAAGGGCCCAGATAATCCCATACCTACCTGTCCCATCACATTGTACAACACATACACATACATAGTGTACAACACAACACATACACCTATACCTGGTGTACAACAAAATGCATATACGTACACATAGTACAATACAATGAATACACAATACTAGTAACATAGTACCACATATACACAACACCACAGGTAGATAGGAACACCTACACAACATGTACACAACACCACATGCACAACATGCACACAACCCCACATGTACATAGCACAACCTGCACAACGTGTACACAACACAACATGTACAACATGCACACAAAACCACATGTACAACATGCACACAACGCCACATGTACATAGCACCACCTACAAAAAGTGTACACAACACCAAAAGTACACAACACCACATGTACATAGCACCACCTACACAATGCCATATGTACAACATGCACACAACACTACTTATACATAGCACCACCTGCACAATGTGTACATAACACCACATGTACAACATGCACACAACACCGCATGTATATAACACCACATGTGCAATGTGTACACAACACCACATGTACACAATAGTAGTACTGCACATCCAGTGACCACACTGTCGTTACCAAGCAACCTTACTTCTAATGTCTTTCCACTATCCATGCTTGTCCCAACATGTTGCAGATCACACTGCTTTCATCTTGTCGGTGTATCCCTCAGCATTACTTGCCATGGCATAAACATAGGCATAGTATAAGCACATAATATCAATTCATATCCACACAATACTAACCTCATAGATCTATCAGGGCTACTATGCCCACTTTATTCTTCATAAACCAGGAAACCCTTCATGTCATTCACCTGTATAAGCAATCATTCCTCCACAAGCATGACCCCTGATGATCCTGTCAAATAACGACATATATATATACATATAAACATTAGCATAAAGCAATCATGATCCCTGACGACCCTGTCAAACAATGACATACGTACGCACACATATGTATATATATATAGACATCAACATAATCATAATCACAACACAATTACCAAATATCATAAGGTCAAGGTTAAGAGAACTCCATTTATCCGTGCACAACATGCACAACATTGAGAACAACAATTCCCAACATAGCCAAGGCATTTGATACCTCAAATCCATTCACTTTACCTTTCTTGTTACCTTTCTCATGATTATCTTGCCACCGTCCATTTACCCCAATGGACCCAACCAATCCAACTAGTTGTCATATTCTTGCCTTTAGCTGCCCTTTACTCATGCATTGGGCTTCATTCAGATCTTACATCACCTGTTGGGTTTCATTCAACTCTCCCCAAGCTCCATGAAATTTCCTCTTTCCCCAACCAATTCCCAAGACCCTCAAAACATAAAAGGCAAGAACAAAAAGAAAACAAGAAGAAAAACCATGAAAAACCAATAACTATACGACATGCACCAGACGCAATCGAAACCGCAAATCAAGCGCAACAAATCACAAAAGACTAATAGTACAAAACTAACAACAAACATCATTACTCAACCCCATGGCTCCCAATGCTTCCAAAGGAAAGCTCAACCCGAGCCTCTTCAAGAGTTAATGGAAATCTCTTTTTCCGTGAAATTCCTTGCATCATACTGCCATAAACATACAACTGTCAACACATAAATAAATATACAATATACCAATTACCTTACCTTGTTGTGCCAAGCACATTGCCTTGTAACTGAAGACATACATATATCATCTCTCAAGGGACTCTAATTCCTTTACGGATCTAGCCATAACTGGAAACCAATTGTTATACATGCATTTGATCCATCATCTTCCATGTAGCTTCCTCATCCCCAAAGTGCCTCTATGCACTTTACTTGCTTTATTGCTCTATCCCGGAGCATGATCTTGTTCTGTTGCAATATGCATTGAGCTCTACCACACTTCCTCTCTGCCACTCTAATACAAAGGATAATCCTTCCTCCGATGTTCTTCATCACAGGTTCAACAATGCAATGGTTCTGCATCTTCTAACATTTGAGTCATCCCAAATTAGCTCCTCATTTGTCCTTGTCTCTACAAATCTAAAAGGCTTTAAAGGATAACTGCATTGACTTCTACTTGGTTTTCCTGAGCTCTGGAAAGGCTTTCATGTAGCATACAATGTTAGATAAATCAAATAGAAACATAATCAAACTCATACCTCGATGTATCTCAGGGGAGGCTATCACATATGCACAAGTCAGTCTAGATTAGTATGACACAATATCACAAGTACGTTGACTCATACATGAATGTCATAACCCTAACCTTCTGCATAGACCAATCCAAATTATCACGATACATATAACATCAAGATATTAGTTACAATGACCATAATCATCATGCATATGACCGCAATGCATATAACAACAAGTTACTATCATTCATGACTATCCGATGCATGTGCATATGACCACATTGATTAACTAACATCTATCATGCATGTAACCACAACAACAATAGAATGAAAGGAATGTATATATCCACGATGCATATAACAACCATTAACCATCATACCTACATGCCAAACATACAAACTTGTATTGACGATCCACTTTTACCCCGAGGTCTAGTGTTGCAACCTCGCTCCAATAATTTGCATCTCCAACTCCATTTCAGTCAACATATCATTATCATAACATACCAACAATATCATGATGACACAACTGCATAATGATCACCACAATGCATGTATGACATATTATGCATGCATAATCATATACATTTATCCCATCCAGTCCAAGTGTTTGAACTTGGAAGCTCTGATACCACCTTGTAAGAACCATCTTTGATACCACCTCCTCCCACATTTACCCAATTTACAAACCTACCAAGGTAAACTTGAGACAAAGAGTTACTATGGCATAACTTGACCTCCAAGCTTTAGTTATGAAAGTGGTACTGACAACTAAACTTCTCACAAATATCACTCAGGAGATAGGGCTACATGACACTCGGGGACCAAAGGACCACCCCATGTGACCATACCCTGAGTTGGGGTTGTTTTTATCTCATCTTAGACCCCAACAACATGCACAACAACGAAAGGGTGTGGTTTTAGGGCTCCAACCACATGCATGACACTCCATCCATGTAGTTATAACCCAAAATTTCTAGTTCAAAGGATGTGGTCTCGAGATTTGAGACATAATTCCAGGCCAACCTCTAGACCATTGTCCATAACTGTCTGAGGCTTTCCAAAATCTTTATTGATGTGAGGAAAAATATAAACATTCAAAATTGAATCAAGAACTTAACCTAGACTACCTAGAACACACTAGACGTTTCATCAAACACATGGCAAACATAGAAGCTACATGTCATGAATGCATATCTTATCATAATAGTCTAAGATTCATCTAAGAATTACTAAGAAGGCTATATGCCTTCTCCACATAGTTGCAACAATACTTATTAGTCCATACATTCATCAATCAATCAATAACTAAACGAATCATGATAAGAGCCATAGATGGTACATATCATATAACCAACATATAACTAGAAAATAACCAACATAGAAACCATGGAAACTCAACCATAATTCCACCAATATAACACTACAAGTAATCATAAATCACAATAAGAAAATGTCTCATATTTACATAGGAAAATGCCAACCAAGTTAGGGACTTCCACGTACCACCCAACCATAGATTAGGCTGAACCAAACCTCTCTTTCAGCCAATCACCCTTGCGCCATATTCTAAGCAAGAATATGGGATCTCATGGAATAAACTAAGAAAATACAAAACCAGGGATTCCAGATGCCAAACCACCTCAACCCTCAACTACAATGATTCCACCTCCATGGTTGGACATCACTAACACCAACCATATCAATCTCTACCCACAGCCTTCGAGGGCTCCAGGGACTAGTAACTCACCCACATCCTTCCAGGGCTCCAGAGCATTTGTTCAACCCGGCTCCAGGGACTAGTAACTCAACCCACCAGGGGTTCTAGAGCGTTTGTCCCAACCTAGGATTCAGGACCAATAACTCAACCCAAGTTGTTCCAGGGATTCCAAAGATTTTGTTCCAACCCACAACCATAAGGAACATGAACACCAAAAAAAAAAAAGTGGAAACCCACAACTCCGTGGCTCTCTAGGAAATGGAGAGAAAAGTCTAAAACCACTATCAATCCAGGTAATCCTCCATGCCAATGACAACACATAACCAGAAAATCTCTTGCATATACCATGCATTCAGAAATCAACAAGGAGATCATACATGCAACCTTTTACCTACAAAGCAATCCAATTGTAGTTGTTGATCCACTTGTTCCATTATGTTTTCATGCTTTCCTTTGCCTTATTTCTTTAATCCAATTGAAACTAGAATGCTCCAATCATGCTCCAAGAATTCTCTAAGTGTGCAAGAGTATGAGAGAATGAAATAATAGAAGATAGCTCCACCCAAAACTGTAAAAAAACTAGCAACTGATCCTCAAAATTATTTTTACCATTGAGGCCTCTATTTTCGTCATTTTTCCTTCAATTTCCCTCTCATGCAAATATGTGACCCTTCATCTCCCTTTTCTCCTATTTTCCATTATTTTCATAGATAAATTCCAATTAATTCCTCTTTGCCTTTTCCAATTTCCTTAGCCATAATAAACCGAAAGTGACACCCACTAGGATGTTTTGCCCAACATTTATCTTGGAATACATGTCCCGTGTCCTTGGTCTTATTTTTCCTTTATTATCCTTTATTACATGAAATTCTAACCTGGGGCTATTACAACAAGATAGAGAGGTCATTCAAACAGGGAGACAATTATGGTTGTAGTGGAACAAGGAGAGGTTATAGTGTCTTAGTAAGGAATTAAAGGTTCTATGGTATGGTCTTTTCAATATACTGGAAAATGTCAGAGATAATTCCTATAGACTCAGTATATCCCCATATATGCACTCCTACTCAATAATGAGTTTATAAAATCTCAAACTCTATGAGCCTTCCATGTTGGATCAAGAAGAAGAGGAGGTCCTACCTTCCATAGAGGACTTGACTCTAGATGCCTAGGCAGAGTTGAGAGAGGATACAATTTTTAGAAGATATCCAAAACTAGAAGACAAGGGTAGCATGAACTTTGGCCAATTAGGTTGAGAGGACAACTTCCAGGAAAAATTATGTGGTATTCTAGGGATAAGGTATATGGAAATTTTCCTCACCTCATTTAGTGAAAACTTGTAGGGACCAAAAGCCTCCCAAAATAGGGAGATATGATTCAAATCGGATCATTATACTATTTTTCATCCATATTGATTCCTTTAGAGTGGAAAATGTGGAGGAATCATCTTGCAGGAGTAGTTTTATTGGTGGGACATAGTTTGGAGAATTAGGGTTTGAATTTTTTTTTACCATTTTGAGGCCTTAAATTATCTTTTTGGGGGGTGAAATTTCTTTCTAAAGCATTAGACCCTATAAAATTATTCTACGCTCATATATCTTTCCAATGGTATAAGGATCGTGTCAACTAGAGTCCACATGAAGAAGTTATGCCTCTTGGAAGTTGGAAGACCATGTTTGATAACCATGGCACGAGTGGATGCCATGTCAACCCTCATTACTCATGCATGAGGGGATATCCACACGAGGATAACTACGTGGGAACTTGGAGGAAGACTCTAGTAGGGTAAAATTTGTAACTCTAGTTGAGAGTTGGAATCAAACTTGACCCTAATTTGGCTATCAAGCTATGTTATAGCCAAGCCACTAGGAGGAAAAGGGGTTCCAGCCATGTGTTGGGTTGTGTTATATTCTTTCCACAACTAACCTACATAGTGAACCGGGGGGTTAGATGGGGGGCGAAGCCCCACCTTTGTTATGCCGATTGTGCATCGGGGGGTCAGCCCCCCCTGTCCGGGGGGTTTGAGGGGGGCGGGTAGCCCCCCTCTACGGGGTCCGGGGCAGTGCCCCGGGAAAATTTTTTTGGACCCTATATTAGGTTGGGTGAACCTACCTATGGTTTTCGGTCCATGGTTTGGACGTGATGGTTTTTGGTCCATGGTATTGGATGCTTCGACATGTATAAATATGTATTGTAACATCGAAAGGAATATAATGAAAAATCAAGCTGGTAGTCCCGGTTTTTGGATCCAGGGGAAAATGTTTGTGTAGATGTGTTTTATGTGTTATGCTCTCGCATTGTTTATTTTCTTTGTTTTAGAATTCGTATGCAGGTAATTTTTGTACAGGGTTAAAGCCTACATTTGGTATCAGAGCTATTTTGGCTTCAAGGGGACACCTTTGTCGCTGAGGGGTTTCGCTCGGGCTTGTGGTAGACCCTGTTCAGTGGGAGATCTGCGAGATCGATTCTGGTGGTAAAAGAAGATGGCGAGCAGTGGAAAGATAGAGATCAAGAAATTTAATGGTCAGAGTTTTGGGTCGTGGAAACTCAAGATGGAGGATCTATTGGTGGATAAAGATCTGTGGATTGCGGTAGATCCGAGTACTAAACCAACAGGAGTGACCGATGAAGAATGGAAGAAGTTTGATTGGAAGGCAAAGAGCACAATACGATTGTGTGTCTCAGATTCAGTATTGCTGAATGTATCAGGGGAAGCTACGACGAAGGCTTTGTGGGACAAGTTAGGGACTTTGTACCAATCTAAGTCTCTGGTGAATAAATTGTTCCTACGGAAAAAGATGTATAACCTGAGAATGAAAGATGGAGACTCGGTGACAGAGCATCTGAATGCATTTAATATTGTAAGTCAGTTAGCATCTATTGACATTAAAATTGCATCAATTTGTTGTGTTCTATACCAGATTCGTGGGATAGTCTGGTTATTGCAATAGGTAGCAATGCAACTGCCTTGCAGTTTGATGAAATAGTCTCTTCCTTGCTGACAAAGGAGATGAGACGGAAAAATATGGAGAGACAAAATGGTGATGCCTTGTCTGTACGAGGACGGTCCCATAACAGAAACAAAAATAAGTCATCGAGTGGGAGATCTAAATCTAAAGGGAGATCTAAATCTCCAGGAAAACCTGTAAAGGTGGTGTGCTGGAAATGCAGAAAGGAAGGGCACTTCAAGAGGGACTGTAAATCTAAAGCTCCTGATAAAGGAAAGGGATCTGATGATGCTCCTTCTGTAGAGGCAAAAACCACCTCAAATGAAGGTGGGGATGTGTACTTGGCTTCTTCAAGTACACATGTAGATCATGAGGCATGGTTGATTGACTCAGGTGCATCCTTTCACTTCACTTCCCATAGAGAGTGGTTCTGCGAGTATGAGGAATACGATGGTGGTGATGTTTTTTGGGGGGATGATAGGAAGGCTAGAATCGTTGGTCGCAAAAAAGTAAAGTTAAAGTTGCAAGGTGGAAGGGTTAGAAAACTTCCGGGTGTTCTGCATATTCCTGCATTAGCCAGAAATCTGATTTATGTAAGCAAGTTGGATGATGTAGGTGTAAAAACAGTGTTCGAGAAGGATACCTGCAAGATGGTTCAGGGAGCACTGCTATTGATGTGGGGAGTTCGGACTGGAACTCTATACAAGCTGCAAGGTAGCACTGTTGTTGATGGGTGCAACAGTTCTGTGGTTCCTGAAAGTGGAGGAGAAAATCTAGTGGTCTCTGGAGAGAAGACCATGCTGTGGCGTCAAAGGCTTGGACATATTGGAGAGAAGGGCGTTCGAATACTTCATGGTAAAGGTATGGTAGAAGGTATGAGTAATAACTCTCTAGATTTTGATTTCTTGAAAATTGTATATACGGGAAGCAGAATCGTGTGAGTTTTCCCTCTGGTGGTAAGAGGGCGAAACAGATATTAGAGCTTGTGCACAGTGATGTGTTTGGACCTGTGAAGGTTCCATCACTGGGTAATTTTGTGTACTATGTATCATTTATAGATGACTTCTCAAGGAATACATGGATATATTTACTTAAGAAGAAATCTGAAGTCTTTGACAGGTTTAAAGAATTTAAGGCTCTAGTGGAAAACCAAACAGAGAAGAAGATAAAGGTGTTGAGGACAGATAACAGTGGAGAGTTTTGCAGCAAGGAATTTGAAGAATTTTGTAATAAGTGTGGTATAGCACGGCAGAATACTACTCCATATACACCTCAGCAAAATGGAGTCACGAAAAGAATGAACAAGACGTTGATGGAAAGGGCAAGAAGCATGCTCAGTGGTGCCGGGTTAGGACAGGAATTCTGGGCAGAGGCGATGGAGACAGTGTGTTATGTGGTCAACAGATCACCTTCATCAGCATTGGAGGATAAGACTCCACAAGAGGTATGGACTAGTAAGAAACCCTCTCTTTCACATCCGAGGGTATTCAGATGTGATGCATGTGTACATGTTCCAAAGGAGAAACGAACCAAGTTAGATAGTAAATCTGAAAAGCACATCTTTATTGGGTATAAGGATGGTTTAAAGGGTTATAAGCTTTGGAACCCAGTAACAAGGAAGGTTGTGTATAGCCGAGATGTGGTGTTCAGAGAGGTGAAAGATGTTATTAAACATGAAGTCCAACCAAAGGAACCTGAGAAGGTAGAGTTTGAGCTAAAGGAGGAAGAATCAGACTCTACAACAGAGGAGGAATCTGAAGATGAAGAGCCACAAACTCAGGGTGTGAGAAGATCAATTCAAGAAAGAAGGCAGCTAGAAAGGTATAGTCCATCTGCTTTCTGTTCAAATTTTGCTTTATCTATTACTGATGATGATCCCAGAACTGTGAAGGAAGCAGTAGATTCAGAGGATGGAAAACTCTAGAAAGAGGCCATGGTTGATGAAATGGCATCTTTGCACAAAAATAAGGCTTGGGATCTGGTGGAGTTACCAGCTGGAAGGAAACCCATTGGCAGAAAATGGGTGTTCAAGAAGAAGACAAATACAGAAGGAAAGGTGGAGAAATACAAAGCTCGGTTGGTAGCAAAAGGTTATTCCCAGGTGCCGGGAATTGATTTTGGTGATATTTTTTCTCCTGTTGTCAAGGTAACTTCTATTAGGTTACTTTTATCTGTTGTTGTTGCTTTTGATTTTGAGGTAGAACAGATGGATGTGAAGACAACATTTCTTCACGGAGATCTGGAAGAAGAGATCTACATGAAACAACCTGAAGGCTTTACGACGAAGGGTAAGAAAGAACTGGTATGCAAGTTAAAGAAGTCTTTGTACCCTGTTAAAACAGTCACCAAGAATGTGGTATTAGAAATTTGATACATTTATACGGGGACTTGGCTTCACTAGAAGCAAAGCAGATCACTGTGTGTATTTTAAATTAATTGGTGACCATGTTATTTTATCTGGTCTTGTATGTGGATGATATGTTGCTGGTTGGAAATGACAAAGAAATTATCCAGGATTTGAAGACCCAATTGTCCTCCAAATTCGACATGAAAGATATTGGTGTTGAAAGCTATATTTTGGGCATGGAAATTAAAAGAGATCGGGCAAAGAGGAAGATCTGGTTAAACCAGAGGAAGTATGTTGAGACAATACTGCAGAGGTTTAATATGCAGGATAGTAAACCGGTGAAGGTTCCTATTCCTATAGGTGTAAAGTTAGCTGCTGAACAGTGTCCCAAGACACGAGAAGAGGAAGAGGACATGTTCCGTGTTCCATATGCAAGTTCAGTCGGTAGCCTGATGTATGCAATGGTCTGTACTAGACCAGACATTGCACATGCAGTGGGAGTATTGAGCAGGTTTATGTCAAAACCAGGAAAGTAGCATAGGACAACAGTGAAGCGGGTTTTCAGGTATTTGTGTGGCACTAGTGATTATGGTTTGTGCTACCAAGGAATACCAGGATTGGACAAAGTTTTGGATATTCGTGGCTTTGTTGATGCAGACTGGGCTGGAGATCTGGATTAGAGAAGATCTACAAGTGGGTATTTGTTTAACCTATTTGGAGGTGCAGTTAGTTGATGAGTAAGAAACAATCTGTAGTGGCACTATCAACTACAAAGGCAAAATACATGGCAGCCACTCATGCAAGCAAGGAAGCAGTTTGGTTGCAGAGATTGTGTTCAAGTATGGGGTTAGTACAGGGAGCTATAAGGATAGACTGTGATAGCCAAAGTGCAATTTTCTTGGCAAAGAACCCTGCTTATCATTCAAAGACAAAGCACATTGATGTTCAATATCACTTTGTGAGGGATATGATAGAAGACAAAAAGGTGTTGCTGGTAAAGGTGGACACTTTGAAGAATATTGCAGATGCATTGACAAAATCTATGAGCTCTGAGAAGTTATCCTGGTGTAGAGAAACAATGGGCGTTTCAAGGCTGGGAAAATGACTAAACTCTCCTGTGGCCCCCAATGGAAAGAAAACAACAAGTGGGAGAATGTTGGGTTGTGTTATATTCTTTCCACGACTAACCTACGTAGTGAACTGGGGGGTTAGACGCCCCCCCTTCGTTGCGCTGATTGCGTAGCGGGGGGGTCATAGGGGGGACGGTAGCCCCCCCTGTCTGAGGGGTTTGAGGGGGGCATGTAGCCCCCCTCTACGGGGTCCGGGGAAGTGCCTTGGGAAAAAAAAATTTGGACCCTATATTAGGTTGGGCGAACCTACCTATGATTTTCGGTCCATGGTTTTGGACGCAATGGTTTTCGGTCTATGGTCTTAGATGCTTCGACATGTATAAATATGTATTGTAACATGAAAGGAATATAATGAAAAATCACACTGGTAATCCTGGTTTTGGGATCCAGGGGCAAATCTCTGTGTATATGTGTTTTATGTGTTATGCTCTCGCATTGTTTATTTTCTGTGTTTTAGAATTCGTATGCAGGTAATTTTTGTACAGGGTTAAAACCTACACCATGTCGATTATATATTATTTCAAAATAGAGTATAACAACTTGGGAGTGGGAATGAGAGAGCATAATAGAAGGGATTTAATGTATATAGCAACCTACCAGGTCACAAGTCTCAATAACTCCATAGAGAGTGCATTCTCCTTTGTACTTGCATTATTTCCATTCCAGACAAAAGAGAGCAAAGCAACCTCACCTTCCAACTAGATTTTCTCCCATAAGGGTTTCTAAGAGCATATATTGTGTTGGTTGTGGATGGTGTGTGATTTTATTTTATTTTTCTATATTTTCCGCATTTTATTAATTTCTTCCCCATTTTATCTCCTCTTGGTGTTCATCATTTTGAAAAAAATATATATACGTTTTTTGCTCTCTATCATGCATTCAAGTTGTATTATTCCATCAAATTATTTTACAACATTTTCAATAAGGCCACTCAATAGTATTTGTCATTCAATCCCTTATTCAAAGAAATCATTTGTTGCAATTTAGTTTGTTCTCCATCACAAATTACATTCATAATCCAATCAAACTATGAAGTCAAGGATAATGAGCAAACCAAAGTGGATTTCATTGTGAATGCATAATGATAAGAAAACACTATTGTCCATAGTCTTCATACTTAGATAGTTTTCCCAAATCATGTATATGATGAGAAAGTACTGGTTGGTAATCCAGCTAAACTAGAACTATAGTTCAATTGTGCTTCACATTGATTTAGAAATTGTTTTCAACAACATTTCTTTTGGATTTAAAGGATGGAAAGCAAACATACCCTTTCCACCTCTAGTAAAAATTCAAGGTACCTCATCCACCCCTATTATGTGCAAAACATGGGAGTTATTTCACACATTTTCACCATACCCTAAGACCATACTAGCTACAACATTAAACAACAAACTTTGTGATTAGTAGTAAAATAATAAGGCAAGAACATTAAAGTATAAGCACATTTATACATGGATATAGTAGTCATAAGGCATTTATGGGTTTAAACACAGTGATCACTGAATTATGTAGCATGTATTTGACCATTTTCTAGACTGCTCTGATGCATTTGGAAAACATCCACATTAATATTTTCATCCTTCTTTGAATGCTTGTTTCCTGCACAAGGTCTTCGCCTTGTTGTGCAATATATTACCATGTTCATTCATAAAGGGGGCCTTTTAATTATGAAAAATAGATTCAATATATTGAAGGTATTGGTTGGGGGTGGGGGTGGGGAGTGTGGTTTATGGGTATTGGGGGGTATAAAAAGGGGTATTTGGTAAAAATAGAGATACCTATTAAAAATAATGGTTATTTTTATTATAAAGATGTATTGGGAGGGAGTTTCAATAAAAGGATTTTGTGATGTTTTTTTATCAATATCTACTAAAATTAGAAATATTCTTTAATATCCCACAAATGCAAGTGTTATGACCTAGGTTGATTGAGTGGAGACCTTGTGGTTTCTTGTAGCAAATAAATTTCAACCAAAGGTGACATATCTTTCCCACAATGTGATAATAAAAAATACCTACATGAAAATATTTCTTGTACCAAAAATAGTGAGAATTCCTTAAGAAAAGATGAAGTACACAGTTGTTGAATGTTGTAGACCATGCAACCAACTAAGACCAAGTTATTTCCACCCAACTGTAGGTATTCCTCCATGAAATCCAACCCATAAATAGGCTATAATATGGTGTTGGATGACAACAACAAGGAAACCATCAAGGATTTCAGATTTCGGTTATCTTCTAAATTTGGTATGAAAGATCTCGGTGCTACAAATTTTATTTTGAGCATGGAGATTAAAACAAATTAGTAAAATAGAAAATTTAGGTTGAATTAAAGGAAGTATAATATAGTTATTAAATTAAAGAGAAATATGACAACCCTTTTTGTTATCCCTCTTGTAAATATTTCTATGAATTGTAATTCATGTAAATTGTGTGGAAATGTAAACATTTACTGGCTGAGGGAGTGGACACATATTCAAAAGTCTAAGGAGAGGAGTTGCCTGTAAACCCAAGCCACTGTATTTATTTCACCACCTATATCCCTGAGGGATTTATAGCATTCCTAGTGCAAGCATTGAATTCAAGAATGGGCTTCCTGAGTGAACAACGAGCCCATGTAGTTATGGTTTTTGGGGAAAGTGTGGGTGTAGTCAACACGCATGGAAAAAGTACATGAAGCAAATCTCGACGGGGAGAAGGTGTGAAGAAACAGAGATGAAAGAAAACAAATAGAATGTGTAGTGGTATCGAGCAAGAGATAACTCATGGAAGAAATAACAATGAATGCATAAGGAAAGAGAAGGCAGAGCGTGGAATTGGCAGTGAACGTGGATCTATTAGGGAGAAATGACTTTTTCTCTAGTCAGTGTTCTATGTTTGGGATAACATTCCTTGTGTTTTGATACGGTTAGTGTGTGTGCATGTGAATTGGTTGGACAATCAATGGAGTTTAAATACTTAGTGCTAGCCTTGGGGCTGATAAACCACTAGGATACTAGTTGGGGTTGATAAACCACTTGAAAGGCTGAGACACCCAGGTACTAATTGAAAGGACTAATAAACCACTAAGTGTTAGCCTTGGGGATAATAAATTACTTTTTTACTTGCTCAGTAAGTTGATAAACCACCTAGATAATGGGCTCTTGACTCCTACAGTACTAGTTTAGAGAAGCCAACTAATAAACCTCTGAGATAGTGGATTCATTCTCCTGGAACTAAGTTATAACTCATTGAGCCTTGGTTGAACTCCTATGGTTTATTTTATACTGGGGCAGACAGTCATTGTGGTGTTACTGCTGGAGGAAGTTTATAAATCGCCTGGAAAGTGGACTTCTCTTCTTACCATCTGTTTGATTGGTTATTAGTGAGAATACTCCTTAGTAATTAACTCGTTAGACTCTAAATTTGACTCGGGGGTGGTCAACGACAAGAAAGGTTGCAGTGTAGTTGGTCTACGATTGGGTGGAGAGTTGAAGTCCCTCCCTTAGGTGTCAATCATTCAATTAAAAAGATAAGTTTCTTACTATACATATTGCACTTGAATTATAAATATTGTTGTTATAGGACAATGAGTGTATCAACACTGTTAATGAAGGAATATGTACTACAGTGTGATTGCAATGAGATGGTTTGTATGCTTATCCTCATGGTGTGAGGGACTTTTAGATCTCTATATATGTTGATGTGTTTCCTAAATTGCAGAGCTATTTACATTTTTACATATGGTGATATAATGAACCATGTTAAGTTGTTATGGTGTGTGAAATTCCATGGCTTGAGTGCTAACTGTCAAGGAGTGTTTGTTATTTAAGAATTTATGAAGTTATGTTGTTAAAGAGTTGTATATGGCATGCCAATACCATTGCATGGATTGGTGTTATACATGATTGATTTTCTGATTTCTTTAATTATGGACTAATAATGAAATAATGCACAATGATGGATCAAACCCATTCTATAGAAGAATTTTGTGTTTTTGCAGTTGAAATCGTAAAGAGTTGTTAGTCATGGATTGACTTGTTATAATTATTGTTAATAGTTGGATTCACATCTCTATGAAGTTAATATGGCTATGGTTAGCATTTGAGATGGGTCGTGCTTGATACAAGAATGTATTCCTGTGACTTTGGATGTTTTGGGCAAAGCTAAGCGCCAGGAGAACCTTGGCTAGCTTCCTGAAACATCTGAAGAATAACATTATATTGTTCTAAATTGAATAAGGTGTGAATTAGATTTTGTATGCAGACTAGATTTAAGTGATCTGGATGTATCTGGAAATCTAGATATCTAAAAGAAATGAAAAGGTGAAGCAATTAGAGAAAACCAGATCCAGATGGGCCAGATACATTTTCAAAAGTTAGGTTAAGGCCATCTAGGGTGGGGCCAAATTGGAGTAACCTTTGAGAGGCCCAAATAAGTGAGCCCAACGCCCGATATCCGGGATGGTGGAAATCTAAATCATTTTCTAGGTAACAAACTTTGGGAACACCCATATTTACTGAAGAACCAGATGCAATGTAAACAAATAATGATACGCAAAAGAAAGACATTGTGGGGACCTCAGGTTAGCTAATGTGGCAATGGTTATGTGGATGTAGCCACATCCACATTGGTGTAAAGTCTAACATGGAACCACCTGGGTGATGTGGCGTTGTCACATGGATGCCACATGGGTGACATGTGGCAAGGATTAAATGTCTCAAATTTAAATGGGAATACATTTTGATCTGAGCATCAGATTGAGATAAAATTTATATCGTTGGAAATCTCTTGCCGAGCTAGACACATTGGTGTTATCCAAGGTTAATTCCACTAACTTTGGAAATAAGGAAATTAAGGAAATTTATAACCCCATATTCATAATGAGACCATGGAGGTCGAGTTAGTTGAAAGTAACACCTCCCATTCTACATGGAAGACTCCAAGGGGGTGGGAGGGAGAATTACAAGAAATATCACCTCAAAACAAGAACTTTCGCACAAAAAATCAATGTCGCTACTAATAACACGTTTTTTAGGGGGTGGTTAAAATTGTGACTTATTTTTAAATCATAGTTTTGAAAACTAATGTTGTTGTGGAAAATTAACTAAAATTGACCTTTAAATCAAAAAGTGGCAAAATTATAGCTTTGCAACCAATATTGTGGTGTAAAAGTAACCAAAATGAACCCTTGAATAAAAAGTGGTGAAATTACAGGTTTGAAAACCAATATTATGGTGTAAAATTAACCAAAATCGACCCTCAATTAAAAAAATGGTGAAATTGTAGGTTTGAAAACCAATGTTGTTATCTAGGTTGGCAAGAACTGGAGGAGTTATCTTTCACCCTGATGATCAAAGAGAGCTTCGATTCCCTTGGGCATTGGGCATTTCTACCAACAATCAAGCTGAATGTGTGTCCCTATGGCAAGGGCTGGAATTAGCTATCGCTAGAAGAATTTGTTGGTTGATGGTTTTGAGGTAGTTAATGTTTGTTACTAAACATGCAAAGAAAATTGTATCCCCCCTACCCCCAAAATCCTCTGTTTTACAAAGGATATCTTTGTAGTTGAGGCATTTTGTGGTAATTTGGTTCTATAATGTAAAATGAAATTTGAATACTATGACGAGCACATTGACCAATAAGGGAGCTAATATGGATCAAGGAAAATTGTATCAAGAACAAAGTTTAACAATTTACAAACCTTTACCATGACAAGCAGAACCAATCCTCGGGTAAGTCAATTTTGAGCACAATGGCATTAATGGTTGTGAGAAATCTCATCAAACAACTGGTTGCCATTCTAAAATTCCCTTTCATTCCCATTTACTAGTGACATCCAAGCACCCTATTAATGAGCAAGCAGACTAGCAACTCTCTATTAAAGGAAACAACATAATAGAGCATTGAATTTTCCTTATACCCCATATTTGGTCTATGTTTAGACTTGATCATAAACACACTGAAAGTATTCAACCAAAATATTTTTTCACAACATAATTATAACAACAATGAGATCATTTAAGTACACATATCTATATGGCCCAAATATCAAACTTTATTAGTCCATTAATAAAAGAATCATTAGGGATCTTGTATCAGGGATCATAACCCTTTAGATCCTGATACAACTAGTATACACAAAATACAAAACTTAGGGCTTAAGATCTATTCCATCATATCTACAATCTTCCCTAAAAAATAAAATGCATACCTGAGCTAGTGCCTTCAACTCAAGGTCCTTGAATTGTTGTCGTCCCTGGAAACCGATCCGTCTACAACCATGCTACAATGTTTGGATCTATTAGATCTACTTCTACATATCACAAATCTGACTTTCTTCTTGCAGATCTGACCCTCCAAAACTCAAATCCGACTTTCTTCTTGCTACTACAACTCCTCTAAGGCAGATATGTGGCTAGGTCCTTTAGCCTCCCTCTCTCCTTTGGCCTCTTATTTATACTTTTGTGTGAGTGACCTTGGGGGTTTTCTTTGTCCATCAAGAAACCCCTTTTTATTTAATAATAAGATATTTATTATTTTCTATTATATGTAAATGCAAATAATTTATTATTATTATTTTAAAAAAATTATGCCACTTAAAATGAGTTATTAATATTTCATAACAACACATATTTTTACTTTTTACCATATATTTTTTAGTCTTGGGTCATTAACTTGTTTTTTTATGTTTAAACTCTTAACCAAGAAAAAACAATGTTAAATCTTATTCCAAAACCAAACAAGTAGTTTCCATATATAATATTTTAATATGTCTTCCTCTTACATTTTACTTTTATTATTATTAATATTATTTCAAACTTTATATGTTCTTTTTGTTCTTTCCTTATTTATCGTCTTGTTTCATTTATGTTTATTTAATTTGACTTCTTTTGGATGAATTTTTCTTACTTTCTTAATGAGGTTAGTTTTGAAAAATCAAGTACTATCTTTTCTCTTATGTGTTGAGAATGGATCACTATTTACTGATCTAAAGCATCGGGACTTGAATCACTTACTCATAGTGAATATGTAAATCTACATTAACAAATAGAATTAAATTATAGATGTATAGGAGAGACAAGATACTTATCTTTTAACCAAAGAAACTTCGACTAACAAATTGGTTATGTACACACAATATTCAATTCAACTATAAGCATACAATTTAGGTGCTACCCTCAAGCCACACGATGAGGATTAAGGGTGAAGGAACCAAGCTAAAGACTCGCGACACATACAACCCAATTGCTTTCATCGCTTAGTCATTTTATTGACAACATTGGAATCCATGCACCTCGTCCAACAATTAATAAATAATTTTACCCTCTTCCATTGCCTATACAACACAAGGAAGATATTTATTTTCATTGCATAATAGTACTTTAGGGATATTCATTTCTAATGCTTTTTAGTGTAAGTAGAAAGAGTTCAATATGTTAAATGTATTATAGGAGTAACCTTGTAGAATAAAACTTGGTTCTCAAGTAACCACTTAGCATCATTAACTAGTTGATGGAGGCTTCCTAATTCGTGTAGTCTAAGGAGGCTTCAAATTTTCCCATAAAATAATGGAAATTCCTACACGATTTTGTTAAAATCCGGCAGAAATCTTTGGAAATCCAAGTTACAACTGTCAAACTTCAAGATTTTGGGTGCCCCATGGGTTTTTGATAATGTTGAATCCATTTCCACTATCAAAAACATGATTCAAACACTCCTAATGTTATATTTTTGGAAAGAAATTATCAGATTCCAGTGATTTTTGGCCTTCCGGGCAAATTTGACACCTCAATAGACAATTCTTTCTTAATTTACCCAACCTTCATTCACACCTACAACCTATATATCTCTCATCATAGTTTGCAATTTTCTCTTTTCTACTGCTTATTGAGCACTTTTAGATTTTGAGTATATGAGTAACAAAATAATAAGAGAACTCTTATGGTTAGAACATTCAACAAAGAATAATGTGAGCAGTTAACCTCAGGGATAACAATGGCTCCCATGAGAATGGAGGAGAGGGAGAAATTTCCACGGGGAAGAATGGATCATATATTTTATCACATCATTTGTATCTAGTCCCATGCTTCCATAATTATGAAAGATAGAATTCCCCATCCACTTAATGGTTACTTTTTAAAGTCAAAGATGGTGGATGAGATTTTATTTAAGACACATAATGGAAAAGGTAGGGTCTTCTAGGATTGTACTTGACAATATATTTTATATTACTTCATATATTTATATTTTTGCTTATATTATAAGGTCCTTTATATAACTAATTTTCCATTTAAATTCTAATCAACTTATACTTTTTTAAATAATTTTCTAACTAACCTAACATCCTTTTGATATTACTTTATTTTATTCAGATATTATAAGGTCCTTTATGTAACTAATTTTCCATTTAATTATTTTTTTTTGTAAACTGTGATGGTACTTCTTTCTATTATCATAAACCAAAATATTACATTATCATGGTGGCCTCACCCCGCCCTTATGGGAAACCGGGTATCTCAGCCACCTTAAGTTTTTCATTGCCAGCCAAAAATAATAAGTCCATATTCTGTTTGTCCAAGCTAAATAAACTAAACAGTATTTACACTTACTCTTACTACTTAAATGCATATAACATATTTCCCTATCTATAACAGTGAGGATCCTAGATTTAACTATTCTTTGAAAATTCATCAAAAGTAATGCATATCTGTTTTCATGGAACTCCAGCTGCTGACTATTGATCAGCTTCTCGGTTGACTCCTAGGTGTCCTTCCTTGATCATCGCCTGAATTTCCTCCAGCTTTTTATTTTTCATTTCCAAAGTAATCTGCATTATTCTCAATTCTTTCCTTAAATTTGGAACTCCCTGCACCAATTCCGCCATTTCTGTTGCTGCTTGTTCCAGAGCCTTTGCCAGCAGTCTCTTCATTACCCAATATACATGTATAGACTGCTTCAACAGAGTCATCCTACCCCTAGTATCGCCAGGGTCCGGAAGAAGGAACTCCCAGTCTTCCATCTCAGAATCTGATTGAGCTTGGATGGCCTCTTCTTCCATGTGTTGTATTATCCTCCTGATTTTTGGGTTGGTGTTCATGTTGTAGGCTCTTTCTGCATGTTGGATTTTCCTATCTAGAGATCTTTTTGACTTTCTACAATACCTCCCTGTTCCCCCTCTGCCCCTTCCTTGCGGGCTCTGCCCTCTTTTTCTTCCTCCTCTATTTCTGTACTGTCCCCTGCCACCCCTATTTCCCCTGCCTGACGTGCTACTTTCGCCTCTGCCTCGCTTGCGTCCACGGGCAGGCTGTTCTTCACTTTCTGAATTCTCCAGCTGCTCTTCATTCATCCTTTTCCTGCTCTTCCTGCCTGCCTCGCGTCTCAGGTTGTCCTTTTCCCTGTCTGCCTCGTACCTTTCCTCCTCCTCTTCAGTATCATCCTGAATCTCATAAATTTCCTCCGCCTTTTCCTCCTTCGCCACACTCTTACCTTTACTCTCCCGGGTTCTGCGCTCCATTGCCTCCGTGTCTTCTTCGAACCTTGTATTCCTTCTGGTTTCCATACTGATCCTCCTCTTACAGTTATTTACTTTGTTTGGTGCAGTGCTCTCGTCGTTACCGCGGTCCGTCACCTTCTTACTACACGGATCTTTTCGCCCTACAGCATATCTCTTCTGCCTTCTCCCGTCTTGTCCCTGCTCTTTAATAGGTCTCCTTGCCTCGTTCCACCTCTCCTTCAATTGAAATTTACCGTGCCACTTGTTATTTTGCTTGCCGCTATCTTCTTCCTCTGTTTCCCGATTATCATTTCCACCTTTGGTTTCTGACATGCCATCCTTTACTCCTGTCCTTGCCATCGTTTCTCTGCTATTGCAGTGTGATGTTTGCTTATTTCGATTACTTGTACGTGCCTGATTTAATGTCTTCTGCTCATTGCCTAGATTTTTTCTTTGCCACTCCCAACACTCATTTATTAACCTTTTCCTACCGTCCATCATATCCATCAAATTTTTCCATTTAATTATTAATTAACTTATAATTTTTAATAATACTTTTAAATAAAATTATTTTATATATTACTTTATATATTTGTATTTAGGCATTTAATTTATAAGTTCCTTTATTTAACTAAATTTCCTTTTAAATACTAATTAACTTATAATTTTTATAATATTTTTTGAACTGAATACCCATTAAAAATATTTTATATATTTTTTATATTTTTAAGATATTGGTCCTAGATATTACTAATTAAATTAATAAAATAATTTTGACCCCGGTCCTAGAGTCAAACTAGCCGTTGGAGGCTCTGCTCAGACTATTTAACATGCTAAGCTGGATCTGTTTCTTCAACTTGTCCTGACGATGAACCACACTAGTTGGTTCGAAACGCGTCGACAAATGGTATTCCATGTGATTTTCGCCAAAAAATCTCTCACAAACTTGATATGGATCACAGAAGCCTGAACTCTATAATACATAATTAGTTTCCTTGAACCCCCTTTCCTCTTCCCTTCTTTTGGACTCATCACTCTTGTGCTCTTCTTAGCCATTTTCGACCTTAATATTATTTTTCAACAAAAATATTTATATATTTCTGTTGTCTAGTGTCTATCATGTGGTCCATAGAAAGTATATTTACTGAAATTACATGCCTAGCCATAAATTAGTTAGTCCTTGACTTTGAACTCCACAATAGGAATTCATACAAACATATTTACATTTACACACATGATCATTTATTTAAGCTCACATGGCTTGCCTCCCATCTTAATAACTACTTATTTATAGTTTAGAGACAATTCAATCTAATACATCCCAAGGACATACACTACACTTACAAACTTTTCATGGTTGCAATTTTGAGCACTATAATTATTTGTAAAGATTACTCACAAATTGGGGAAAATTTATTTTAAAATTCCACAACAAAATTTAATTTCCTTAAGATATCAATTAAAGGAAGACAACACACATTAATAAGAGGAAGGCTAGTTAAGAATATGAAGCAAGGCACATGTTGTTCCTCTCCTCTATGGTGTGAAAATTTCACTACTAAAATTCTATTGCAACAATTGGAAATTATTTTTCTAATTGTTAATTAATTTAACAATTTACCTGCTACGACAAATACCAAATAATTCACACTACAACCTTCATAAATACATTGCGGAAGACAATAGTGCTGGAAATTGAGAATATACTAGCACACAGACACACATAAAATTTGACACAATTATTTTTGGTCAAAAGTCCCCAGAAACAACCCAACTTGGGAATACCAGTGCAAAAATTGAGGGTTTTAATATTATGCAGTGGTGAGAAATTCTGAGTACAACTAGATGCCGAATTTGGCTATCCTACAAAAAAAAATACCGGAAAAGATCTAGTGAGGAATTTTCCTCACCCCACAGGAAAATCTGGGCTCTTACTGCAACTCCACGTGAATCATCCAAATTGATTTGAGCAGGCCTGCATCACCCTTGCGTAGTCTCTTCCCACGCACAACCTGAATCAATTTCTCTTGTAGTCGTCCTGTCTGCCACTGGTTGAGAAAATATCTCTTCGAACTTCTAGAACCCTTTCCCAACCTCTGGAACTGAAACTCAACTTCTCTCCAGTAAAATCGAACTGCCTCTAGAGGCTTCTACGCAACCCTTGCTTCAACCTCACTGTGGCTATCTCTGCCTCTCTGCAAATTCACTCGTCGGATCTGCAAAAGCTTCCTCTGACATCATTATCTCTGCCCCTTTATGTCTCTTCTTCCCTTCCGTGGCTAAAACTCTTCTTACAAATTGTTGCTGCTCTCTGGAAAGGTGAACTCCCCAAGGAAATCGATCTCAAAAGTGTGTTCTCCATCTACCCATCAACTTCTTATAATCCTCTGTTGGAGCTCCAACAACCAATATTAGAAATTAATCAAGGGCCAAGATCATCTCGGAGTCGATTCATGTGAGTTTCTAGATGATTCACACCTTATCTCAATTAATTATGATTAATTAACCAAATTTTCTAAGTTTAAACTTAGGAAATATTAAAAAATAGGCTAATAATCTAATTGAGACACTTCTAGGTGGAATTTCTAGAAATGATTTATGGGTTATGGAGATCTCATGTGTTTTAGTCTCTTCACAAAGTTTCGAGACTAGAACACCTCCGATGCTATAGAAACTAACACTCCCTCTTAGCAAGGAAGGTGCTCTCTCTAAATCTAATGTTGCACGTCTTGCCACAACACCATGTTTCTATACCACCCTCTGTCATACTGTTGATGTCTGGCCACTACCCACCAAACACTATGCAACTCTGATGTTGTCGTTGACACTGCTATGTTGTTGGTAACTCTGTGCTGCTACTCCCTCTCATATGTTGTTGCTACTGCAGCTCTAGCAACCTAGAAGCATCCAAAATACCTAATCAATTGTGTTCAATATGATACATCTATCTCCCGAGTCTTTATTGCTACTAGATACTTCATTGTCTACCAAGTAATATGTGTTGTTGCTGACTCTGCCACTATGCCACTCTGCATTGTTTCCAACACTACACTGTGCCCCTCTATACCTAACTACTACTAGTCTGCAACTATCACTACGAAATCCGACTGCACTAACTATCACTAATCCATCTTGCTACTGAATACCAGGGGGCCGTAGCAAGGTAATGATCCATGAGGAGGACACCTCAAGGATCCTGCCCAATCTCTGCAGTTTTGGACTAGAAATCCATGTCGCCCCACCTCACTGTTGGAGGAATCGTTGCCATCATAGCGAAGTCTTCCCCCAATTTAGAGGACAACTTATCAATATTAGCGGATGTTGCTGCCTCATCTTGCTTCTTCTACTTGTCCTTCTTCCTAAGAGGACATTGGGTATTGTAGTGACCAAGCTTACCACATATGAAGCACTTGACCTTTGACAGATTCTTCTTTTTATTCTCTATTGCCCTTATCTGAGACCCTTGGATGCGAGGGCCACATTTTCTTCTTCCTTCTCACTCTTCATGCCCTTATTGTTGCTTCTACTGATGGTACTCTTCAATAGAGAACACCTTAACTCCTCCTGTTGTAGATTGGGCCACAAATTGTCCCATCTTGGTAATGTGTCTTTGCCCAAAATACTTTGGACAAACACATGCCAATCCTCTGAGACACTATTTAGTGCCAGTCATACAAGCTCTGTAGGTTGGGGCACCTCCCCAATGGAAACTAGTTGATCACGAACCTCCTAAATCCTAGTGAGGAAGCCATTTATGCTCTCTCCCTTCTACATCATGATGCTTCTCAGCTTATCCTGGAGAAACATCTTCTGTTGCTCGGAAGAACTCTGATATAGAGTGGGAAGAGCATCCCACATCTACTTGGTCATGTTCTTGCCAGATGTAGGTGAAACTATATGATCTTGGATTCCATCCAAGATTACCTGCTTTGCCTTTGCCATTTCTCGTCTATACTCCTTGAGTTGATCGAAATCCTGGGGAATTGATACTACATTATCTATATAGGCTTTCATGCCATGTTCATCTAGAAGGAAGGGCATCGTAGCCTTCTATATGACAAAGTTGGAGGCTCCCTCCAACCTATCTTGATCTCTAAGCCCAACTGTGGCCATCTCAACAAACTTGTCGAAAACTCCCTCTTTCCCTCTGCTTGACTGTTACTCTGTTATTCACACTCCCTTCTATAATGTGCAGTCCTGCTAGCTGCTACTGGCACCTGCAACTAGAAATATCATACTTCTAAAACTCATCGAAATTTTCCCTCTGCTATGTGTGCTTTTATCGTCCACCCGACATTGATTTTGCTGTTGCAAAATCCTCTACGTCCAACCAAGGAATCTTCTCAACAAAAACTGAGTTGTTGTTGCTCCCTCTAACTGGTGGAATCACTATTCTGGACAGATTGATTTTTCTGCCAACTTGCAACTGAAAATTGAACCCTTGCCCAACAATTCGATTTGCCTTTCTAGGTATTGTGTAGCCTTAGAGAATTTCGACCTGCTCCTCCCTCTAAACGACGAAATTCCTTTCTTCGCTTCTAAGCTTCCCAGCTAATCACTCACGCTCTGATACCATGTGAAAATTTCACCACTGAAATTCTATTGGAACAATTCGAAATTATTTTTCTAATTGTTAATTAATTTAACAATTTATCTATTGCGACAAATACCAAATAATTCACACTGAAACCTTTAAAAATACACTGCGGAAGAAAATAACATTGGAAACTAAGAAAATACTAACACACACAAGCATAAAATTTGACACAAATATTTTTGGACAAAAATCTTCGTAAAAACCCAACTTGGGAAAACCAATGCAACAATTGATGGTTTTATTATTATGCAATAGTGAGAAATGTTGAGTACAACTGGATGTTGAATTTGGCTCTCCTACAGAGAAAAATACTAGCAAAAATCTAGTGAGGAATTTTTCTCACCCCACAAGAAAATTCAGGCTTTGACTACAACTCCAAGTGAGTCATACGAACTGAACTGCGCAGACACGCATCACCCTTACACAGTTTCTTCCCACACATAACCTAAATCAACTACTCCTGTTGTTGTCATGTCTGCCACTGGCTGAGAAATTGTCTCTTCAGCCTTTAGGAACCCTTTCTTGGCCTCTAGAACTGAAACTCGACTTCTCTCTAGCAAAATCAAACTGCCTCTAAAGGCTTCTTCGCAGCCCCTACATCAGCGTCACTGTGGCTATCTTTGCCTCTCTACAAATGCATTCACCAGATCTGGAAAAACTTCCTCTGACATCATTGTCTCTGCCCCTTCCTGTCTCTACTTCCCTTCTCTGGCTTGAACTCTTCCGACAAACTGTTGATGCTCTCTGGAAAGTCGAACTACCCAAGGAAATTGATCTCAAAAGTTTGTTCTCCATCTACCCATCGACTTCTTCTTATAATCCTATGTTGGAGCTCCAACAACCAAGTTTAAAACTTAATCAAGGGCCAAGATCATCTCGAAGTCGATCCGTGTCAGTTTCTAGATGATTCGCACGTTATCTCAAGTAATTCTAATTAATTAACTCGATTTCCTAATTTTAGACTTAGGAAATTTTAAAAAATAGGCTAATAATCTAATTGAGACACTTCTAGGTGGAATTTCCAGAAATGATTTATGGGTTATGGCGATCTCATGTGTTTTAGTCTCTTCACAAAGTTTCAAGACTAGAACACCTTCGCTGCTACAAAAACTAACATATGGTACTCTCGATAATAATCAAATGTCATCCTTTGTAGTAATAATATCCATCATTCTACATCTTCCCCTCCTTAATGAGGAACTACACCTATATTAAACATCTAAGAATACCGCACATCTTATTTTCTTCCTTAATATTTGCATGTCCATTTCATTTTCTTTATTTTGGAGCATTGATGTTCCTTAATGACTTTTAACAACTAATTAATTATTAGGTTAACAAACAAGGGATATAATAGCTAGTACTTGTTTCTTAGCCTAAATATAGCTTAATTAAACTAAAAAATAATAAAGACAAAAATTTCATCACAAAAATAAAACAACTAATTACGTTGAAAGGCGTTTTCACTAAGGGCTTGGGGTGAGTAGACATTGTTCACCCCAGCCAATAAGAGATATCTATTTTCGTCATCCTCGCTGCAATTAAAAACTAACACGTGCATGTGGAAATATTCTTCAAGTTGAATGATCTGATTTCCTTTGTTGCTTCCTCCAAGCGACTTGTTGTATTTCGTACAAGACCTCTGCAACCCAAAAATACTGTTGCATATGAAGAACGACGGTCCAATTACAACGACATTATTAAATAGTAGTCAACACAAAATCATATTCCTCGGGTTCACCTATGATCCCCAAATGTCGACACAATGAGTCGATAATAGCATTCTCAAGCTTCCTATTTACTGTATGATTTATTTTGATGTTAGTGGAAACTCACTAACAAGAAATTTTACAGTTGTTGTGAATGTTGACTACCCCAAGCAACTTCTATTCCCAGGCAACCAATTTAACGCGGGGCTATCAAATGTTTCACTCTCTGAATTGGATCCTCCCACCATACATTCTTCTCGCTTGTATTGTGGTGCGTGTGCAAGTAGCTCACTCTGGTTTCTTGTATCTAAATGTTTTCCAGTGCTTTGTGATTTACATGGGACCAAATATGATGGTTTCATTCCACCTCCTTTGATAGGTGACCAAATGATCAAAGAACAAGTGTCATATGCGCTTCTCCTAAATGAAAATAATTCTACAGGGAATATTACATCTTCTCTTTTTATTTGTGCCCAAGGTTACATACCTTTTCCCTGAACATGAGCATTAACTGAATTTCAGGTGAAATTTCTCTTGAGTTATTTGGAAACTAAAAATCTCATAAACATTTTGAGGCAACAGTCGATCAAATTACATGACTATTACCACCAATTATTGGGAACATGGAGTCTTTGATGCCTCTTGATTTGCAAGACAATTCTTTGCATGAAGCATTCCAACTCCATTTGGACAGTTGAAGGATCTCCAATATCTTTGCTTAGATGCAAACAACCTTACAGGGGAGATCCCAGGATTAATAGGTCAAATATCTTTAACTGTATCAGAACTTTATTCTAATGCCTTTGCAAGAAAAAATCCAGCAAAGTTAACAATCCTGAAATGGCTAACACGTCTTCGACTCGACAATAATAAACTTATAGGGCATGTTCCTCGGAGCTTTGCACTTCTGACAGGTTTAATTGTATTCAGAGTGTCATTAAATAATTTATCTTTAAAATTACCGATCTTTACCGACAGTAAGATATCTTGTGATAGTTTGACTGGAAATAAGTTTATAATTCTTGCCTACCTGGACTTCCACTATTACAGCCACTAGATTAGATTGGTGTTCCTCTTCTGTATGAAATTGCAGCTACCACTTCAGTTGTAGCTATAGTCTTTGTAGTTTTAGTTCTTTTCCCAAGGTTGTTAGTAGCACTCAAGAGAATTTCTGTGGGACGATTCCAAGGTATTCAACAGTTTGATGCAGAGATTAGAACACTTAGGACAGGTACGCCATCCAAACCTTGTAACATTAATAGGCTACCATGCCAGCAAGTCACAAATGTTTCTGGTATGCAATTGTTTTCCTAAAGGTGAGTTAGAAAAATTTATTCCAGAGAGATCAAAATGAAGAGTTGACTAAAGCATGATTCACAAAATTGCTCTAGACATTGCTCAGGCTCTTATCTCCACGAGGATTGTGTTCCACATGTGTTCCATCGAGATATCAAACCTAGCAATATTCTTCTTGATAACAATTTCAATGCCTATCTGTCTGACTTTGGTCTTGTTAGGCTTCTAACAACTTCTGAAACTCATGCAACAAGTACTGTGGCAGCTACATTTGGTTATGTTACTCTAGAGTATGAAATGAGATGTCGTGTTTAAGATTAGGCAGATGTTTGTAACTATAGTATATAAAGTCCAACTTTATCTATGAAATCATACCAACCGAGAATAATTGAACAAACCCATCTTTTTATA
This sequence comes from Pinus tabuliformis, assembly GCA_031772625.1. NCBI lineage: Eukaryota > Viridiplantae > Streptophyta > Pinopsida > Pinales > Pinaceae > Pinus > Pinus tabuliformis. Next base: position 550,776,500 of record CM062804.1, read on the forward strand.
CATGAAAGATATAGAATAAGAAATTTAAGATGAACTAAGTTTACAATTAAATGCATGTATGTAACCCATATATAGAATGAGAAACTTTCATATATAAAATGAGAAACTTTTAAAGAAGAAGAATTTAATGTTTTTAATATTTTTAAAATATGTATATTTTTTTTTAATTATAAATTTAAAATTAAATGAGAATAAAGTATGTATTTGCTAATCACAGTTCTCTATTTCAGAGAGAAGAAGATCTTATAAGTTAATTTAAAATTTGTTTTCACCATAATTTTAAGATTATTATTATTAAAATATAAAAGGTTATTTTAAATGATTATCAAATTATAATACTTCTAAATATATTATTTATCATAATAGCTGACCATATAATTAATATTATTTAATTAATTCAAAATATATTATTTATTATATTAATTGACTTTAGTTGATTCAAAACATATTATTTATTATTCTAATTAACTTTATATATATATTTTTGGGAAAAATGCCCCTCTGCAAATCAACTCCGAAGGGAATCTTTTAAAACCCGTCGGCCAGACTAGCAGGCCTAACCCCAAGGGTGTCGAGGAGAATTGACCCTGTGACCTCCCGATCAGCAAGGTACTTAACAACAGACTTTATAATTAATATTATTTAATAGTTTCAAATATAATTAATTTTATTTATTGAATGTGGTATAATATACTATACTTATTACTCTAATAAAATAAAATGTCATTATGTACTATTATAATAAATCATTTTTTATATTAATATACTATAATTCACTATTGATTAAAATAAAATAAATTATGATGATAATAATGATTAATGTTCACTAAGATTAATATAGTTTATGTGATCTTAAGAATATAAAATATTAATAGGAATCCTTTAACATTTTATTTCGATGATGGAAAAGAAGTGAGATAAGTATTTCTGGATCACCATAATTTTTTTGACTTAAAAGGTCAAGAAGGTTGGTAGCATGAAAAAATGTTGGTAGTATGACAAATATTTTGAGAATTAGAATGAATGTGAGTATACCATGGACAATCTAAGAGAGTGTTTTCATTTTCAACCCTCTTAATATGACATAGGTGATAGACACTTTCATCCCATGGTGTTTTGGGAATTGACCAACACCCCATTTCATTATGAAGCCCATGAGAATTAGTTCTTATCTTAGCAATGATCATTTTACGTTTTGGGAATTGACCAACACCCAACTTTATTATGAAGCTCATGACAATTAATTCTTATCTTAACAATGTTCATTTTCTTTGTAACACTAGTCAAAATAAACATATATTTTTGGTTTTCTAGATTGGGGTTAATCACCTCCTTCTATGTTCAGTGCTAAGAGAGTTGTATAGAACATAATATTTATTGTTTACATGTTTATATATATGTTTAGATTCTAAATATAAACAACCAATTCAGCCTTGTAAGTTGTGCCTAAACCACCATTACCAATGAAATTGGTTGCATTAAAGTTTTCCATAGCTCTTTGTAATTGGTTGCACCGAAGTTTCTCATAGCTTTAAGTTTTAACCACGTTTTCCTTAGTTAGTTGAACTCCAATGTTTGTAATTGGTTGCACTAAAATTTCTGATAGCTCTAACTGCATTTTCATAAGTTAGTTGAACTCCAATGTTTGTAAATGTGATAACCCCTCCTCTTCTTGATTGACAAACAACATAAATGTGTATCTACCATCTTGTACTCTGGAAAAGAACTAAAACTACAAAGGCTATAGCTATAACTGAAGTGATAGCTGCAATTTCATACAGAAGAGGAACACCAATCTAATCCAGCGGCTGTAATGGTGGAAGTCCACGTAGGCAAGAGTTAGAAACTAGTTTCCAGTTAAACCATCACAAGATATCATATTGTTGCTAAAGACCGACAGTTTTTTAGATAAATTATTATGCGACACACTGAATATAGTTAAACCTGTCAGAAGTGAAAAACCCTAAGGAACCTACCCTGTAATTTTATTATTGTCAAGCCGAAGATGCGTTAATCTTTTTAGGATTGTTAACTTTGTTGGAATTTTTCCTGTAAAGGCATTAGAATAAAGTTCTGATATAGTTATGCATATTTGACCTATTAATTATGGGATCTCCCCAGTAAGGTTGTTTTCACCTAAGCTAAGATATTGGAGATCCTTTAACTATCCAAATGGAGTTGGAATGCTTCCATGCAAAGAATTCTTTCACAAATCAAGATGCATCAAAGCCTCCACATCCCAAACTACTGTTTTTACTAGTATTCGTTGCAACATTCATTGAGGCCATTGCTAAAACAACATTTTTAAGAGCCTTAAGCTACATTTGGCGCATTTCTGAATTAGATCTAGAATGAAAAACATAAATTTCTCCATAAAATGCCTAAATAAAACTTTGACTGAAGATAAGTTCTCGGGTGTAAATTTTCAGATAAGCCTTGTGGAAATAAATATTTCACCAAACTAAATACATTTTCTCGCCAAAAGAAGATTACATCACTAAAATTTAAAGGCCAACAAATTATCTGCAAATAATGCATGTAACTTTGAAAATGAACAGGTTTTACAGGTTAAATTTTTAAAAAACACTAGAACCTGAGTCGATCGTGTAGTGTGGAGGTCCTTCGAAGGTCAATTTGCCTTGACCCGTCTCCAACAAAATACAAAGGAAGTGAAATCAAATTTGGACCAAATTTGGATGTACACAGTCCAAAATGATGACAAATTTGCATAGATGTTGATTATTGTTGTGATAGGCTCAGGTTGAAGGTTGAAAAGAAAATTTTAAATCTCACGAGAAAAGACAAGCATTATGTTTTCTTACGTTTAGCTACCTGCGCATGCATCTCCCATGTGTCCTGTCTCGATGTATTCATTGAAATTGTCATGGAAGCGCTCCACCCTTCATGTCACGCCCCCAGGCCGGCGGTAGTCTTTCAACCGCTCTTGGCAAGGTGCAGCACCATCAAACACTTTCTTTTCACCAATACTTATGTTCGTGGACTACGCCTAACCACTTATCCTACTTAGTTTGTGTTTCACAACCAAGTATTATTAATGTTCCTTTATACCAATGAACACCCATACACATTCATTATCATCAACAATTATACAAGAGAACACAATTGCACAGTATAAAGGGAGGGGCAACTCCTTGAACAATGAGTCTGTCGAATAATATATTATACAGCTTTACAATTTTACAATGCTTTACAAGTATACTTGGAAACTCCAAGTTTCATACTTAGCCAATTTTACAACATCATCACACCTCCGTGTGATAGCCAAGATTTCCTTGCCCAAGTCGGGCAGGCGCACCCTCACACGAGCTGCCAACCAAACTTCACAACCAAACCTTGTCGACGGGCGGGCGACCTCACCCGAGTCACCAAGACAACGGGCGGGCGCTCACCTGACCTGCCCAAGAACCCGTGCACAACCGCAAAACCGGGCACCCATGCCTTCACCCGTGCACGCCTTCGTTCGACTGGCGGGCGCTCCTCGCCCTATGCCTTCGTTCAGACTTGTGCCTCTAAGCGACATGCCCAAGACTTGGGCGCATAACAACCTGCGCCTTTCTCCTTATTGTGGCCCTTTATCTACGCACTTCTTCCTTGAAGACTTCGCTTGATCGAATGATGATCTTCGCTCTAACTCCATCGCATATACATAAGGATGGTTGGGTGAGTTGGCTGCGCAAGCTGACTCATCCACCAAGTAATCACACTCCCCTACACTTCGAAATCTTTCCATTTCGCACGTCAGCCTTTTCCCAAGTTGTAGGTCAGCCCGTGGGCAATCCTACCATGCTCCCACACCTATAAAAACCTTCGCTCGGCCTCTTGTACGCATTATAACATGTGTCTCCTCGCGCACTTGGTTGCAGCGTGCCTTCGCTTATGTTTCCCAACCGCTTGTCCATCGTCGAACGCGGTCGCACTTCGGGTGGAACCGCAGGTCCTTACATCCTCCTCCACCCGAAGTCGTTGTCATCCTCGACAACATACCATCCTGGTAGCCATCCACCAAGATCAATATCAACAACTGTCTCGTCCTCGGTCCATGATGTCAACTCCTCCAAATACTGCAAACATCCCTACAACATATGTAGAACTGCCATCTCCATCATGTGTCGTCCCATCCTGTGAACTATCCTCCTTGTCTACCTGATGCCAACATCTCTCCGTGCACTTCCGAACCCCATGTTTGAACTAGTTGGGTAGCTAATCCAACTGTCACGCTCAAGCCATGAGAGTGAACATCCTTACGCCTTCACCAGCCTATCTAGGATTCTGCCACATCCTAGACTCACCAAGAATCTCACCCATGCTCAGGTCCATGGTCTGCAACATGTCATGATGCTTGATGCCGAACCATCCCTGCACCATCTGCCATACCTGCTCAACCTGTTTTAAGGACTCACTGCCATGAGCAGCTAACAATGAGCCCCATCTTCTATGTCATCTAAGAAGATGTGGAGGGAGTAGAGCTTGAAGGCTCACCCTCACTAATCATCTCAATCCATCTGTCAGGATTCTCTATCTCCATCCTCTGTAGATAAGTGACTCGATCCTCCTCCCGGACATTCGGCCTCACATAAGCCTCATCATCATCATCATTCTCAACCACTTCTAGCCTTCTTGACAAATCCAAGATACTATCAGAAAGTGTCTTGATGACCAATGACTGCTCGGTAAGCTTTGTCTCAACCATAGACAACCACTTACTCATGTCTTCCATTCGCTTCTCATCCTCCACTTGCATCACTGCCAACTTACAATCAGTCCTTGTCACACTAATGGTTGGAAGACCAATGGGTACATCTTCCCTTCCATTGTAAATGTATAGCTTCTTCAAATGTGGAACAATCATAACATCAAATTGTTTCAAGAATTCCATTCCCAACACAGCTTCATAGTCATCAATCCACACTATAGTGAAGTCGACTTTCCCTGTCCACTCACCTAGTGTTGTGTCCACTTTTTCAGCTACACCAAGAACACAATCAGGAGGAGAATTCACTGTCTTCATTTGTGCCTTCACCGATACAAACTTCAGCCCAATCCTTCTCGCAGTATCTTCACTCATGAAGTTGTGAGTAGCCCCACTATCCACCATAGTGAGTATATCAACACCCCAATCTTCATTCGACATACTCCAAACTGTTCCTCTCAGGATCCCTTCGAGAGATCACCTTTGTAGCAGCAGCAGCTCCAAGTATCTGCATCATCCCCACATAAGCTTCTTCATTCTTTGCATTATATTGTGCAATCGCAGCCACTTGCGGTCTAGAAGGACAATTCTTCACCGTATGTGGTTCAGCAAAGATCCAACACTTCAAGGCTTTCTTTGTCTTCGACTTATCATCCAATTTCGAAGCATCATCCTTCTTCTTCTCTTTCGGTTTATCGGACTTCTTCTTCCTATCATCAGAAGTCTCATCATAATGCTACACCAACCTGTCCACAACAGCAAAAGCTTCCTCAAGTGTTTTTATCTTCTGCCTCTTCACTTCATTGCATGCCCAAGGCTTCAATCCAATAATGAAGTTGAACACCTTGTCCCTCTCCGCCATGTCAAGAAGTTCCAGAACCGCACTTGTAAACTCCCGCTGATATGTCTGAAGGTTCCCTGTCTGCTTTATGAACTTAATATTCATCCTTGCTTCCCACGTTTCATCCTGAGGACTAAAATGGGTCTGCAAAGCCTTCTTCATCTCATCCCACGAAGTAATGTCACTAGCACTTCCATTGGCAATCTGATCCATCCTCCTTCGCCACCACATCTTAGCATCCTTCGTCAAGAACTGAGCAGCTACCTTCACCTTCGTCTCATCATCGGATAGACCCAAGCGTTCCAAGTATTGCTCCATGTCCCATAGAAAGTTGCCAAGAGTCTTTGCACTCCTTGTACCATCATAAGATTCCAGTTCTTTGACTTTCACATGAGGCACTCCTCCACCTGAGTTATGCCTCACGGCCTTCTTCAACACCGAGATCTCATCTCTGGCTTCATCAAGATATTTCTGAAAGTCCACAATCTCTGCCAAGCCTCGGTCTCTTGCCTCTTTAATCTCCTTGACCCTTACTTCAAGTTGTGTACATATAAGATCAGTGTATTCGTGTTGAGTCCCGAGTTCATCGATCTCTTCCCTTATCTTCGAATTGGCCTCTTGATCTCTCTCGACCAAGTCCATCTTCTTAGTCCAGTAAGCCTCTAAGTCCTCCATCTTTTCCAACACTTTTTCAATGAATGCCATCGTAGCATCCTTCGCATCGTGACTAGACCCAACCTGAGATTCACCTGCCATTGCTAACAGTTTCCTTCTTCTTTGTGATCTGGTTTCAACCATCCAACAGCTTCACCAAGTTGCCTGCAACCGTGAACCAGCTCTTGTTCCACTTGTATGTGAAACAACTTCCTTCACCTACAAGTACCTGCTTCACTGTCACCAGTTTCCAAGTTTCTTCAACCCTGAATACCACCTGTCAAGCTTTTCACCTGTCACTTTGTTACGAGCAACCTTGCTCTGATCAGCCCTTCACTGAGCTTTGATACCGACTGTCACGCCCCCAGGCCGACGGTAGTCTTTCAACCGCATTTGGCGAGGTGCGGCACCACTGAACACTTTCTTTTCACCAATACTTATGTTCATGGACTACGCCTAACCACTTATCCTACTTAGTTTGTGTTTCACAACCAAGTATTATTAATGTTCCTTTATACCAATGAACACCCATACACATTCATTATCATCAACAATTATACAAGAGAACACAATTGCACAGTATAAAGGGAGGGGCAACTCCCTGAACAATGAGTATGCCCGAATAATATATTATACAACTTTACAATTTTACAATGCTTTACAAGTATACTTGGAAACTCCAAGTTTCATACTTAGTCAATTTTACATCATCATCACACCATCGTGTGATAGCTAAGATTTCCTTGCCCAAGTCGGGCCGACGCGTCCTCACACAAGCTGCCAACCAAACTTCACAACCGAACCTTGTCGACGGGCGGGCGACCTCACCGGAGTCACCCTTCATTCACCTTCGCACGATGGGCGGGCGACCTCACCCGAGTCACCAAGACACCCATGCGTTCGCCTTCACACAACGGGCGGGCGCTCACCCGAGCTGCCCAAGAACCCGTGCACAACCGCACAACCGGGCGCCCACGCCTTCACCCGTGCACGCCTTCGTTCAACTGGCGGGTGCTCCTCGCCCTACGCCTCTGTTCAGACTTGTGCCTCTAAGCGACTTGCCCAAGACTTGGGCGCATAACAACCTGCGCCTTTCTCCTTGCTGTGGCCCTTCTACGCACTTCTTCCTTGAAGACTTCGCTTGATCGAATGATGATCTTCGCTCTAACTCCATCGCATATATATAAGGATGGTTGGGCGAGTTGGCTGCCCAAGCCTACTCGTCCACCATGTAATCACACGCCCCTACACTTCGCAATCTTGCCATTTCGCACGTCGGCCTTTTCCCAAGTCGTAGGTCAGCCCGTGGGCAATCCTACCATGCTCCCACGCCTATAAAAACCTTCGCTCGGCCTCTTGTACGCATTATAACATGTGTCTCCTCGCGCACTTGGTCGCAGCGTGCCTTCGCTTATGTTTCCCAACCGCTTGTCCATCGTCGAACGCGGTCGTACTTCGGGTGGAACTGTAGGTCCTTACACTTCAGGCCCCATTGTTTGGGCTACGATGTTGGGCACCAAATCTAGATGGTGAATGATGTACGATAAGGTTGTTTCCTAAGTCGAAAATTGTATGAGATATTGGTCATATTGGGGTGCATCCAAGTGGTAGTTCACTATCAATGTTTTATATAATATTTTTTAAATGTTTAAATAAATCCAGGATAATAAATTAATTAATTTGTATTTAATTTTGAAAGAATATTTATTATATACTTACAGTTACTCTAATGATTTAGATGCCATATTTTCTCCTTTTAATTTGGGATAATTATCATGCTGACGTTAACGTTAATTTCATATTTCATAGTATGTTTTCTCAACTAAAAATAATTATTTAAAGTTTATAGATAAAGATAGAAAATTTCTTAATAATAGGGTGGTCTTCACATTTTCTTTGATTTCCAGTTTCATATCTTTATTTTTTCTTATTTAAATTTGAAATTTTGGAACAAAATTCAAGTGATGCCATGTTATTGTTCAGAGAAAGGGGAAAAATGTACGGTTACAGTAAGTAGTTTGGTGGGATTTTTTTTTTTTTTAGTCAAATTCATATTTAACACGTTTTTTGAGGTATAACAGAGCTTTATTTTCTTCTATGTCTCTCAAATTAAAATCTAACACGTGGAAGAAATTTGGGATGAGATAGCCAACAAGAAACAAGACTAGCCAAAAAACTTATCCCTCTAACTTTGATTCTCTTTTTACCTAGCACATCGGACTTGATATGAAAAATCCCCTTTCTACCCACTCCTCCTATCGGCGTTCCTTTGCATCTCTCAATGCAATTGCTAGTAAAATCTTGTATTGTTGAATGCCATCACCAAAAATGAAGAAATATGATTAACTAATATCTATATATATATATATATATATATATATATATATATATATATATATATATATATATATATATATATATATATATATATATATATAAAAGAGAGAGAGAGAGAGAGAGAGAGAGATAATTATTTTAACATCCACGAGGCTAAAGATAGCCTATGGGACAAATTGCTTCTTCATTTGGTTGATGTAGTCAACCCTTTTCCTATGAAGCCTCACAATAAACGCTCCTAGCTTCTTGAGAAACCCCTCGCTAAAAATATTATTCCAAGAACTAGTTGCCATAATATCTGCATAGCTTTCCGTGTTGTCTTTGAAGGCCGCACATTCTAAAATGAAATGATTTTCTGTTTCGACTTTTTCGAAAGAACAAAAAATACATACTCTTTCCTCCCACACTTCTTTTTGCCTTTTCTAGCGCCCTGTTTCACAACAAAGTTGATGAGAATTAGTCCTTAACTGAGTAATAAGAATTTTGGCTCTCCAAGAAATATTGGCCTCTATGTATGCTTTTTGTTGATGATTATGAGTGGGATTAAACACTTCAATATAGTACCTTTTCTTTCTCCCTGGCTCCTTATCCCAAGTACGTTTGTGGAACTTATCCATAACAAAAGCTTTTATCTCTTCACTATTTATGGGACACATGTTCAAGCAAATACCCCATTTACTAGACCATTTGTTATTTTGCTGCATCCAAGTCTTTTTTCTTTTGCACAATATGTCATTAAAGACAACCTTAGGCCATCTGACCTCTTCTATTTGCTCAATTTTTTTTAAATACCTTATGACTCGCACCATAGAAATTGCTTCAATAAGAGCATCCCCTATTTCACTTAATAAGACAACATAAGGAATTGCACTTTTAATTTTAGATTTGTTTGTAATCAAACGCTGATGAATTTTCTCAATTTGTGTCCATTGCATGTCAGATGTACTGCTAGCCCACAGTTCATAATCATAGCGAATCACCAGAATCACTAGAAGCCCAAAAAGAGTTTGATTGGTTTTCCAGCCCCATAACTCTGCCTATCTACACCTATTTTGAAAAACATAAAATGCATTCCAACCCCCCCAAAGTTCTTTTCTTTCTACAACCATCACAACTTACATTTTTGTTGAAGTCAATTTCAAGGTATTTGTAATCCGTGACAACTTCCAGAATGTTGCCTTCAAAGTAGAACTTATACTGGTTATGTTTTCTTTTTTAGAGAAAACCACTATTTTTGTTTTGCTAATATTGAATTGCATCCCCACCCTTCTACAAAAATGCTCAAGGGATAGTAAGTGCTCTTGCTGATTCGAACTTAAACATGAACGCAACAAATTACAGATGTAATCATAAATACATAAATGCAACATAAATAACACTTCATTTCATTAAGATCAGAATAGTGAAATATGCTTACAAATAGAATGGAAATAAACTATCTCGGGTGATGGTAGCTTATCTCTGAGAAGAGATGTGGCGACTACATCCTTTGAAATCTTTGTTACAATGAGGCCCCAAGGCCTATTTATTATTGAGAAACAATGAAAAACCCTAAACATCCAGAAACCTAACCCTAGGAGATGAAACGCCAAAATTGTGGGTCCTGTTTGGGTAAATTAGTATATCAATTTCCCAGGGTCGTAACTTTGGCATACGATCTCCGTTTGGCTATCATAATACATCATTTTCAAGATCTCAAAGAGTAGGCCTAAAACGAACATTGAACCCCATTTGGGAGTGTTCTAGCCTCTCCATTTCCCCTCAAAGTGTAGTTTAGGGCCTCAAAACGATTCCGGAAGTTCAAGACCCGAAAAACCACCAAAAATAGTAAACCATGCTACAATTAAGGAAACTGAAAAATTAAAAGAGACAATGTTGGGGGTCCAAGTGGAATAGGAGGGTGGCCACCAATATCCACCTGGATCACTTGCAAACCAAGAGAAGATTTAGCAATCAAAATAAGGTCATCTGCTTACAAAATAAGCTTTATAACAAACTTGCCCAAATAGATACCATCACCCCTTGCGAATTTACCCACTCCTCAAGGTTGTCAATATATAAACCAAAAAAGGTAGGAGACAGTGGGCAACCTTGCTTGACCCCGATATCGCTTCTAAAACTTTCAGAAATGCTTGCTGAAGTTCTAATTTTGACTTTCACCTCTTCATACAGCCTATATACAACTGCTCTCAAATGTTTAGGAACCTCAAGATCTTCCATTATGTGCCAAAGATTATCCCTAAGAACCATGTCAAATGCTTTTCTGAAATCAACAAAGCAACAAAATACTTCTTCCTTTTTCTCCCAAACTTTTTCAATGATGTGCCTTAAAGTTATATAATGATCAACTGTGGAATGTTTAGGTCTAAAACCTGCTTGCCCTTTAGCACGCTTATTTCTTTCTTCTGCCCACTTGCTGATTTTATTTTTTAGCAGGCTTCCAAATAATTTTTCAAACAAAGGATTTATCATTATGGTCCTATAATTCGAGGGATTATTGACGTCACCACTCTTGAAAACTGGTATTGGGAGACTAGTTGCCCAATCTATGGGGAACCCTTGTTGTATGATGTTGTTGAATTTTTTTGTAATGTGAGGTGCAAGAATCTTTGAGCCCCACTTAGATACTCTGTTTGGAGTTATTTATATATATATATTTATTAAATATGTTTTTAATAAAATAATAAGTCATTTTAAATTGAAAATATGGAGAAAAAATTATAATTCATGAAAATATAAATAATAGAAAAAAGAAAATAAAAAAATTAAATAAAAAAGAAATAAAACAAAAAACAAAAAATGAACAACTAATAGAAATAGAAGTTACTAAAGAACTTATAATAAAACCTTAATCAATAACTTAATAAATAAATTTAAATAATAATAAAAAATACAGAAAATTGAATTTCTAATATTAAATTATAGATAAACAGAATTTTTTAATTAAAAACAAACTAATAAACAAATTAAATGCGTAATACCTCACCTACCAAAAATATAATAATACTTTTTTATAATTTATATTAAAATAATAAAAAATTAACTTATATATTTCTTCTATTTTTTAATACTTAAAATGACATGCAAAAGATAAATAAAATAAATTATAAAGAGTTAAGTTTAAAATTGTTATTTTATCCTTATGTATTTCTTCTATTTTTTTTTAATACTTAAGATGGCAAGCAAAAGATAAATAAATAAATTATAAAGAGTTAAGTTTAAAATTGTAACTGGGAGGAGATCAAAATATTTATACAGCTAATCTCAAGGAGATAGAAAAATCCAAATTAAACCCTAACCTTTAATTTTAAAAATTAAAATGATTTTTTAAATGATTTGATTTATAAAAACTATTTTGATTATAAAAACAGGTGAAATTACCCCTCACCTATTGATAGACATGTCACAAGTTACAACTAGTCTCTGATTAATACACGGAACAGTAAACCGCGTTATGAGCTTAAACTGCCAAAGACTCCTGGGAACGGTCAAACAAAAAATTATAACAATGCGATGAAAGTTGTGTAAACGAAGCAAGCTTCGGCATTGTGAATAGCAGGAGAGGCACAGGGGAAGTATCAGGCTACATCATCTGAATTGCGAGTGGTAAGTAGCGATCACCTCAAGGACTATGGTTATACATGTTTTTTGTTGATTCATTCTGGTTTTCGTGAAAAGTGAGGCTTTATTGCGGTCGCAGTCTTTGTCTACAATTCGTGTGAAATGTGGTGGAGGTCTGAATTCTGGGTCTGGATAGATAGTTCAATCCCCTTGAAATACCTATTATACTGTCCCAACTGTATTCATGCTGTGCATAATAAGAGATTCAGTTCACATGAGGAAATAATGCCTCTCAGTTGAATTCAACCCAATCGGGCTTTAATTAAACATAGGAGGCCATCGAGGAGGACAAAAAGAAGCCATGGCATCTAACAGTGGCAATTATTTAATTGCCGACAATTCAGGCATGGGTATACACGTAAACTCTGATCTGAAAATAGTCCAGGAATTGTGATTTTCTAACTGGGCATAGATATGCATTTAAAATCTGATCTGAAAATGGTCCAGGAAATATGGGCTAATAAATGGCGCACATTTTATCATCAGAATTCGATGCAAATAGGAATATTTTATGTCGTATTGGCGATCCATATGCAGGTCGCAGACCGTGTCCTTGCTTATGGGGTTATAATTAAGGGGAGAATTTGGATAAAGTATAACATATGTTTGCACTAAATACTCCCATTTCCTGGAATTATTCATAAAGTCAGGCCAAAAATTATACTACAGAGAGTTTATCTAGAAGGAATCAGATAGAAGGGTTAATTATTAGTGTCTTTAAGGTCGATTGAAACCAGAAATTGGTGTTTCTATCTAAAATTTTTAGAAACAACATTAAATGAAAGCTTTTTCCCATGTACTAATCAAAGCAGGACTGCTGTCTATATACAGTAATAAGTATATTGAAGTCGTAATGTGACTAATGTCCAGAAACATTCTGCCACCATGTAAGCCCTGAAGTTTCTTCTGCCCAGGAGAATTTACAAAATTACATATTGGATTTTTAACAACTTAAAAGGTTTAGCAGTTCAGTTATGATTTGTGGGGCTCAGAAGAGACCAATACAACAGCACGAGTAAAATGGCTGTTCTGTAATGTGCATATTGGATTTAACTATCATCTATATTACATTTACAAGATAGGCATGGACCACTGCAAATACACCTTATGCATGTGTGTGAGTGTCTACTCCTTTTCTGTTTTAAATATTTGCACAAGTTCCTCACAGCTTGAGAGTGTGGGACTAGTCTACTAGCATACCCAGGAATAATGGATTAGCATACTCACTACCGGTCTCATTTCTATTCAGCATACCCTGGAGTGATGGAGTGGCTTGCTCATAGGCTGCCTATTTGATTTAGCATACTCGACAATAATGGAGCAACATGCTCACTACGTCTCCTATTCCATTCAATCTGTTATTTATAAAATTTATTTACTCTGGTACTCATAGCACACCCTCTTGCTTACTTGTTCTATAATACATTTATAGACAGTTAATATGTGTAACGATTAATGCCATGCACATATTTATAGGAAAAATGACTATATGGTTTTCGTTATTTGTCATTGGCACACATTTATATGTGTGCAATATTTACACAGCATAGACACACAAACATGCAACTGGTCGCAAGTAGTTGTTATAATAAAATATTCAATGTATATTTAATATTATTAGAAGATACAATTATACATACTTCCTCTCCTATGCATGCATACATAGTTCTCTGACTACATTTTTTCAATTTTTGCTTTTATCTGGATTTAAAAAATCAATTGGGCTTTACGAATTTCTGCCTCGACCAAGTTGTGGGACCTCTTGTACTACTCAAGTTTTGTATGTGGCATGTTTTCTAGAGGTAATACAAAATAGTAAGTTATGTCATTCTTTCAAGCATGGTGCATCAAGTGACACTCACTATTAGCAAAGTTACAACCTCAGACAGGGAACCTGCTACTCTCTTCACTTCTACACTGACAGAGCACCTTAATGAGTGACTGAGGGCATTTGTCATGAAGAGCTGTTTGTTCCGTGAAACCTGTTATATGAGTTTTTTGCTTGCTGGAAGAAATAACAATCCAATAATTTCCTATACAACTGCAATTTCAAAAAAAAGTTTAAGGACCTAAGTCTTTTTGCAACAGAAATGATCTTGTACCACAAAGACTTCTTCTTTGCATGGTGGATTATCATTTATCTTTGCCATTTGTATATAGTAATCCTCATTCTTTGCTTGTCTCGCTTCAGATTTTAGGCATTCTTTCACATAGCTGAAGTAGCTAAAAATCACTTGGAAGCATAATTATCTTGTGGTTGAGCAAATATTTTTGTTATCCCCTGTCATTCATTTCAGAGAGATGATAGAGACCACAACTTACCGGCTCTGAAGCTGCTTTTTCCTACACTAGATTTACATAATTAATCTTCAATATGGGAGTAGTCATCACTGTCCTGCATAATCTTATTGTTCTTGGAAGTGATTGGCATCGATATAATATCTGCAGTAGTTTGTACTGTAGAACCCTCGGGGTCCAAGAACCACTATTTTTCATCTTCCTCATATAGATGGATATAATCCAAAAAGCTTATATATTCAAAAGATTCTTCTCTAAGATTACCATAAACTAGATATCAATCAGTTACAGATAAAAAATGCTTGACCTCTCTTGTAGTTTCTTTGCATCCAGGGGAGTGTATTGATTCTTTGCATCTGGGGAAGGCTACTGATCTGAATTGGATCAAGTGCCAAGTCTGGTTCCAAAAGGGATAAGAAGACGAATTTGGTTAATTATGCAGATGGGCCATTAAAAGGACTAAAATTGTATCTCATGCATGAATTAGACTAGGAGAAATCTTGAAAACAGGATCTCCTCTAAAAGTATAAAGACAGTGTAATATCCCTCCCCTTACAGACAGGGCAAGGTAGAGGCTTTCTCACAGACATGAGCAGTTGAGCAGGTTGAGTGACAGAGAGAGGGAGAGTGCAGGAAACTAGGAAAGAGATGTTTCTGGGCAGTACGCAGTCCCATATGGTATATGGAACAGTTCTGTACAGTCATACAGACAAGAACACACGGATCTGTATAATCACACAGAATCTGTTCCGCAGTGCCATACATACACCATACAGTCGGTGCAAGCAGCCTCTAAAAGCTCATGTTGGAGGTGATTTTGGTAACCATGCAGTGCTGTTTTTTGGGCAGTGTGTGGAGGTTTCCTTGTAAGTTTTTTAAAGGAATGAAAAGCTGATTTGAAGGAGTAATTAGTTGTGTGTGCATGAAATTATTTTTTATGCTTCCTCTATTTAATTTCTAGTTATTTTGTGATTGATGCTATTGTCTGAATTTAATTTCAGCATTAATTAAATTCAGCTTTCCACTTGTGTGGTTGAGATCAAATGACATTACTCACCTAGCGCCTGAAATTCGCACAACTGTAATAGTTAGTTAGTGATTTGTCTTTAATAGTTTTATTTAACAAGGTTCTTAATAATGTAGTTTGATACTTTTGATCATATTTGACCAAGCCTCTCAAAAGCTCTATAAAAGAACAGACAGAGAAAACAGAAGTGGGCAGTGTACCGTCTATTGTATTTTTGAAGACGGTGGAAGATAATTCTTCCTCAGCACCATGTGGTCAATAATAGGTTCAATGACCCGGGAGCTTTTGTAGTGTAATTGTTTGGCTCATTAAAATACAACAATCTCTGTTTGGACAATGTATTCAGGGATTTGTACTTTCTAAGTGTCTTGTGAGAGTAATAAAACGATGCATTTAATGTTGGAGTTTTTTTTCTTGTTTGAGATTTTCTTCAGGATATTAAGGATCTGTTTGTGCTTATATTTTTGCAGCTGTTAAAATTTCCAGGTATGTTCTAATTTAGTTTCTGTAACTAGTGTTTCTTGCAGTTATTTTCCACAAATTAAGATCTGTACTTTGAAACCGACAGAGCTCAATCCCGATTGCATAGAACAAACAACCATTGGTCAAATCATGGACACACTAATTAAAGACGCTCGCCAATAGAGGATCTAGCTTTATCGGGTTGTTAAAGTAGGGCAACTCCTGCACCAAGGCAAGTGGCTTATCGAGGGCCGTTCAGCAGAATTTTCCCCATCTGATGGGGGCCCTCAATGCAATGGAGACCATTACTTCCAAAGGGGGAAGGATTGATTCAGGTGGATATCGATGACCACCCACATATGCCATTGGTTCGGAAGCACATTTCTTAATCTTGGTAGTTTTTCTACAGTTTTTTGGGTCATGAACTTTTGGGGTCGTTTTGAGGCCCTAAAGGATGTTTTTTTGATGTGGTTGCGACCCAGGAAATAGCTTAAGCATAGCCTGGGCTCAGTTAGAATGTGTACTTCTTGACTAGATCTTTCCAACGGGCTACCCAATGTGCCAGGCGAAGATTGTATGCAAAAGTTATGACCTCGAGAATTTGATGTACCAACTAATGCCATTAGGGCCACAAACCTTTTGGTGTTTCATATCCTAGGGTTATGTTTTTGGATGTTTAGGGTTTCCTTAGTGTTGCTTTGTGTTAGAAAGGGCCTTTTGGCCTAATTGTAATGCGCTCTGGTAAATACGCGTAGCCATCACATCTCTTCTCAGAGATAAGCTACCACCATTCGAGCGAGTTTGTTTCACTCCACATTATTCACAGTTTTAGCATATTCCATTTATTAATAAAAGTCCAGTTTTACTATATCTTTGTGTTTTTGTTATAAATACATACTTCATTTCATTCCCTTCATAAATCCGAATCATTTAGTTAAGTTAACAAACTTGGATTGGAAACATATGAGAATCCCTAGCCATATTCATTAGGTTGGTGAGAAAATAATTTGTTACAAGGATTTTAAGCCTCTATAATATTAAATTTGCAACTAAGTTGCATGATATGGGGAAACATAAATGTGCTTCAAATGACCCCTCAAAAATTAGCAAATGAGAGAATAAGATATATATATATATATATATATATATATATATATATATATATATATATATGTTGATATAATGTGCTATTTTAGAAAATTATATTGAAACTTTGAAAGAAAGCATTTAAGTTTTAACATTATGATTTAAAAAAACTTTATTTATTTATTTATAGAGGCTTCTAGAGATCTCTAAAAAATATTATTAAAACATAGTCACTAAAGAAATTAATTTTTAATCACTTAAAAACTAATTCACTTGACACAATGACACAAGACATGGAGGATACAAAAATATGAGTATTCGACACGAGACACAACGACCATGGGAATAGGATTTGTTACCCACCAAAATGGGTAATCCTATAGGAGAAAACTTTTCTCCTATTCTTCACAACAAACTGGCCAGCCATGTAGCCCCTAACAACCACCACTAGCTGATGACGTGCTATTATATGTTTGCCACCTGCATTAGTCATATGCTTCTCGCCCATCTGGAAAGAGCACATGAATGAAGGTGGGCTTTTGATCAAAAGGTATTTTATTCATTTTGCAATTGGGTGCTTTTTCTTGTTTGTATTTGGGCATTTGATATGGATTATGGGGTGACCTGGAAGGATGCTTTTTGATCGTGATCTTGTTCTCTCACCTTAAATAGGGGGTTAATCTTTGATCCTAGTCTAATGGGACCTCCCCTAATGGCCCAATGGGTATAAGAGGGGCACTACTTGGGAAGTCATGATTGAGATAACGTAGTTCCATCTCTTCCTACGCCATACTTACCACTTTCCATCATACATTACAAGCCCTTATCTCAAATCCATTCTTCGGGTTCAACAGACCATTGGTTTTCTGGGATTTGGCACTCATACATCCACATACTTGTAAGGCCTAGAACTTTTCCTTGGGAGGTTAATGTAGCTAAAAGAAACAGAAAAAGCATATCATGGCCACAAAAAAAAATTGAAAGGAAAATTATCAAAATGCAAAAGATGGTTGGGACTACAAATTAGCACATGGGCAAAAGCCTAACATGAGCTCTACCTCACTCCTTATGGCTATCATCCAGTTCTTGAGCACATGTTGCTCCATTACATCATAAAAAGGAACTCTTGGATGTCCCAACCCCGATGAGTGATAAATTGAATCATCATTAAGGGGTAATATAATTTCTATATCATTCAAAGCAAGCTCTAACCCTTGAGCTATGAGCAGTAATACCAAGAAAAATAAAGCAAAATTAAAAGGTGCACAAGAGGGGTGGAAAAACAAAGGCTCAGTTGGTAATTCATGCATCCACGATTGCTCCCTCCTCACATCTATACACTCAGGATGCAGATCCCTTTGACCATGGCACTTGGCCATGAAGTCTTCTTCCCTTTGTACCATCATTATTATTCACCAACACCTATCAATTAAAGAGTGAACTAGGAAATGTTACTTCCCCTTAGGGGCTGGAAACACCTAATAGAGTTGTCCTTTAGCCACTCCTACCTAGGGAGGAAACATTATTACGAGTTCAAGGTTCTAATTTTGGAAGGGAATCTTTATTTGAAGTATGAAGTAGCCCATTACATTCAAGCTTGGTTAATTTAGGTGCAATAATGATTATTGTCCCTAATGATTGGTTGCTTTCACTAGAATCTATGTTGTGATTGTTAGGTGGTTCAACAACCCATGTCTTGGGCACCTTACCCACAGGTACCCAGGCCATTAGAGAAGTATATTGGCACTAACAGGTGAAGTGTTGAGAGCCTTGGGCTTCCTAGCAATAGTAGCACATCACATATGACCCCGGGGACCTCCTGTGCCCAAGACGTTCTGCCACTTTGCACTAAATTTGATGATTCTTCAGGATGACACACTTGAACTTAGCATGCCCCCAAGTTAGCCTTAGCACCATATGAGGGATGGCAGCTGATTCAGAGCCTAGATGAGGATGGTCTCGCCTTCAGAGACTTGGGAGGGCTAGTCGCACCTAGAAAGACCTTAACGCTGGAGCAAAGATGGCAATTACGAGTAGTTGGAGACCCCTTTGTGGTGCCCCAGCCAGATTTTGGGACCACAAAGAGCTATTGAGGTCGATTTGAGGGCCAACCCTCAAATCATGATTTTTACATACTACTACATCACACTTGGCACCTTGTAGCACCAACGCTAGGCATTTGGAGCTTCGTTGATGTACGACGTTAGCTTTGGAAGCCTAGCGGCTCACATGTGTGGGCTTGTCTTGCATTTATTGTCAAAAGTTAGTGGGTTGACTTGTAGCCTAAGGGTTTTGTTGTGATTTAAATTCTTAGTAGGGGCTTTAGGCTAATGTTAGACCTCATCCTCCTCATATATCTTTGGAGAGATGTGATCTATGGAACATTTTTTCTATTGGAGCTATATTCTTGTCTTTGGAGAAGTTATCTTGGATTAATGAAAGGATTATACATGCATGTTATCTTGTAAGTCAACTTTATTATTGATGGATTTACGATTTTATGTCTAGTGTGTGGAATGTATTGATGATCTAGGGTTTTTCTATTGCACCATTGATATTGAAGATAATTTGTATACAAGATAGATCTCATCATTGCATGCATTACTCATGTATAATATGTGAATGACAATACCCTTGGTGAATCTTTCAATTAGCTCTCCCAAGTGAATATTGGTCCCTCACAAAGGTAATAGTTAGGATTTTGTTTCTAGGGCATCAAAATATCCTTACTCCTTTGCAAGGATTAGCCAATCTTAAGCTTCCATAGACTCCACAAACCCAACGATTAGGCACTAGCCTTGTCTAGTTTGTGATCAAGTCAAATTTTATCCATAAATTAAATTTTGTCCTTCCTCTTTTCTCCATTTCGGCCCTCTCAAGAATAAGTGATCTCATGTAGGGCTTAGTGTGAATTGGTCTAGAAGAGAGATCTCTGGTCTTGGAAGGATTCAACAACAAGAGTAGAAGTGGTTGCCTCAAAATCATTCTTCTTGGTGGCTAATCTATCCGTTTTCCTTCATAATTTCTCTTGCCTTAGCTATTTTTCCTTAGGAGAAACCTTAGTTTGGTCAAGCTTCAACTTGAGGGCTTTTTGAAGGTTTCATGTGCCATTGTCTTTGCTAGAATACATTGTTGGAAACCTTTTCTTAGTACATTGACTTTGGGTCATTCCACTTTCCATGCCATTAATCAAACCCTAGGTCTAGTGTGCCTAACTTGGCCTCTCTAAGGGAAGTGAATTGCCTCTTCTTCATTGCTAGAGCCTTGTACCTAAATTGTGTCATCCCTTAGAACATTTACATGATGATGATACAAATTCAATCATACTAGTACTACAACGATGATGATAAATTGACAAACACACAAGAAATCATAACCACAAACTGTAGTTTTCTCATTAAGTCATCAAAATCAAAATGTATTACATAGATACTGACTCACTGGGTCACTGTTGCTATAAGTGGGAATGCTAATGGCAAATACGAAATAGGGTAGATACTAGAACTATAGATCAAGATGGTAATCCTTGATGATTGTCAGTAATCCTCCATGTCTTCATCATCAAAATCAATTTACACAAAGATGAAATCTACAAACTAAAGCATTTACATCATGATGATAGAAATTGAATCACAACTAGTGATACATCAATGATGATAAATTGACAAACACACAAGAAATTAAAACCATAAACTGCAATTTTCTCATTATTTCATCAAAATCAAAATGTATTACATAGATACTAACCCTATTATTCACTGCTACTATAGGTGGGAATGCCAATGGCAAATACAATCCGGGTAGCTACTAGAACCATAGATCAAGATTGAAGAATATCATAGTTGTTAGCTCTTGATTGTTAGTAATCCTTCATGTCATTATCATTAAAATTAGTGTGAATGCCACTGCCCTCTCCTCCACATCCTCCTCTTCTATATCCAATCCAATCTTTGCATCTACTGGTGTGGAGGATAACTGTTTAAAATGATTAACATCATCAAAAGCGACCGACTCTAGCACTAGTTCATTAAAATCCAAGTTGGCCAATGCCAACTCAACATTGCTGTCCAAACCCATATCATTAGGAAACACATCCCACATATTTGTCTTCCCCTTTAATCACTCCTCCCTTTGCTTGTAAATAAGATGATGGTTGGTGTGCATATACACCATTTCCTTTTCCGTGGATTACTCAAGCCCACTCTTCTTGAAACTATACAAATTCCCATATGTGCTCCGATTCCTTTCGCAACAAGAGGATGCAGTAACTTGAGTGAGGATCCTCATAGCCAACTTTTGTGGAAGAGGGCGTGTTGCCCCATGAGTTTCCCACCAAGCATAGGGCTTCTTAACCTCTTATCTCTATGCACATCATAGCCTCCAAATCTCCAAGTGCTAGTGGAAAAATCTATGAGGGCTTCCTTTGCCTCATCAAGGGATGCTCTATCTTGATATATCCTTCTAAATGTGTCATTCCTTCCTTGTGAAATCCCACCACCCATGTGAGGAGGGTATCTGTGCGAAGGTCCACATTGAGCTAATCATTGCTTTAGTATTTGGGATTCAATGAGTGATCCAAGAAATTCAAAGGTGTGCAATTTTCTTATCTCACCCATTGACAAGAATATACTATATGGTGATGAAAAAAGTTTGTACTGATGTCCAATATTTAGGGCACTCATTCTATAAAATAATGGTCTTCACAAACTCAACCATGGAATCCCAACCCTCATAAACCTCTCCTCGGATGGGCTGCTCCATGTCTGCAAATTGCGGCAAAGAGATGATAGGGTCCGTGATCTTGTTGGTAAGACCTACCCTCTCCTACCAACCATCATCTAGCACTGTGTCCTGGACCTTTTCTGAAGTTGCTTGATCTTTCTTTCTAAAGGCCAAAATTCTGAAATTATAATGGACCCAAGAGCGGTCTTGACCCCCCTCAACCTCTTTAGCATGATGAATGGGGAGGCAAACCATGTATCTGCAATATTCAACGATGATAGATTGTGTACTCTATAAATTGTGAGGGCATTAGTATGGTTTTGTAAAAAAATTGTAGATATGACATTCATCCTCAATAAGACTACTAATCCATGCCATATTGGAAGCAATAGATTTAAGTGCTAAATTCAAAGAATGAACAATGCAAGGTTGTCACAAATATTTGTGGATATTTAGCTTCCACAATCATGCCAACAACTTTGCAAATAGGTGCATTATTTATAGTAATTTGCACACAAGAATCAAAACTTACATCTTTAATAACGTTAATGAACAACTCACCCATATATTGTCCATACTTGTATTTTCCAATAGCATCCATCACTTTCAAGAAGATTGGTTTTTTCAAGGAAGACACCATGAAATTGATGAGTTGGTGGCATGTTGCATCTGTCCATCAATCCGAAACACTAATTAACCCTAGATGATGGCCACGATGATTTAATAGGCTCTAGCATTTTATCCACTTGCTTCTCTGCCTTAACCAACAATGTGGTTATAAGCTTCTCTGAACCATGAGGCACATACACTGTTGAAGCTCCTTGAGTTAGAGCTTAAAACATCTCAATAAACAAAAGGTGACTATGCAACATTAAATAAGATGAGTTGAGGTAGAAAAAAACCTAGCAGTAATATCAATCTCATCTTGTCTCTTTTGCTGAAATATTTTGTCTGTTAGATTGATTGCCCTCTTTTTGGTTGCTTGAACTGCACTCCCACTCCCAAATGGATAATTGCTAGATGATTTCCTCAATTTTGGAAGAGGGTCCTTGTTCCTGGTTTTCCTAAATGTTGCTGCCACCATTGGTTGGATGCACTCACTCCTAGACATGCATCAATTCCACAAAATGTGCCCAACAAATGGCCTTTAACTTGGAAGTATATGCTCTTGAATTGACTATAGCAATGACTACATGTCCAAAGAACATTCCCTCCTCCATTTAACCTGCTCCTGGGCCCATGATGTCTCATCACATGCTTCCACAATGGATACTTTTGTTCTTGAGCCTGCTGTCTTTGCTAAAACAATGCTTTGTTCAGCATTTGAAGTTATTGTTACAGCCCCACTTCCAGTAGATGGAACACTAGCAAACCCTAATGAAAATAGAAGAAGGGGGACAACCTCAGTGGGGGCATTCCTCCCTTTCCTTTGCCCTCTTCCAGCTGCACTTGATGATTGAGCCATGATTTCTGTGATGTGAAGGGAAAAACATATTGTTGTAGGAAAAGATCATGAAAAATGGTGGATAAATCCACTTCCCAGCAGTTGGACTCCATTATAAGACTACTTAATTGTCCTTATCTGCACTCCAAAAACTTGAGAGCTCCAAACCTATGACTGAAATGAGTTAGAATGAGGCAGAAACTCGGTTTTAATGGGCCATGGGTTGCTTTTGCACTGGACATGTGTCTGAATTTCAGGACACGATTAGGGCACGTATCCTGTGAATAGGACACATGACTAGCATGTGTCATGCTTGTGTTGTGTCCGACACATTAAAACGTGACAGGTTGGGGGGTGGGTTAGTCGTGTTAGGTATCTAAGCATAAAAATGAATTTTAGTGGGTCCTATTCCAAAAATAGGCCACAAAAGCATTTTATATGGTGCTCCACACACCATATAAATGCTGAAACCCGCATCGGCGCTAAAAAACAGTGTATGTTGCCTGAAATGCATTTAAAAATGTGAAGCACCTGTCAGCCCGACTGGAACATGTTTTAGGCGTGTTTTAGCCACATTTTAAGTTTTTTGTATCGAAATGCAGTTGGTATTAGGGTGCTGTCCATGTTTCTTGCAACATAGATTTGCAATAAATATTGTTTTTGTCAATGAGGCAGGATGTGATGTTTGGAAGCTGCCCTTATCTGTGGGAGAGAGATACATTCGTTTGCAGATGAGAAAACAAATATTGCCTGGTCAATGGTGGTGTGACCTGCCGACCTCATCAAGGCACACAAAGGGGATAATCAAGCTTCTCTTGCAGCAACAACTTTGGGTAAGAAGCTGATCAACAATAATCAGAGGAGGAGTACCTTCAGATAGGACGTGGTAGAGAACTTGGAGGACAGGCTAGAAGCTATGTGCTTCCAGTTTCTTCGTAATTAAGATTTTGTGGGATCAAAAGTCTCCAAAAATAGGATATGTGATTTGAAATGGACAAGTGCTAACTCTGGGTTTGAAAGGGACAAGAAGATGAAGTTGGCTAAGTATGTGGATGGGCATGAAAAATGACTAAATGTGCAGGCTCAAAAGCCAAGAATCCAAGAAACTGTTTAAGTATGTGAAAGGGTGTTTTTCGGGCCTTCCACTGATTGTCCATTGTTGACGTAGTCAATTTATGCAGTGTTCATTGATATGTCTTGAGTGACAACGTTGACTGTGCTTTGAAAGAGACAAATTACTTATGCAGTGGAGAGTTGATTAGGGACATTTAAAGTCAAAAGGATAGTGATCTCCCTGTAATAGATTTATTAAACAAGGCCCTCAATGGGTTGATTTTGTCAAGGTTGATATCTTTGATCATATTTGATCTAGTCCCAGAAAAGTTCTATAAAAGAGCAAAAACACAAAATAGAAGGGGGCCTGCATGTTCTAGGCAGTGTCTGAAGAAAGTTGAAGAGAATTCTTACTACTCTCTGTTTGCTTAATAATCTAAGCAATAGAGCCAAAGCATAGTGGTGGCCAAGAAGTCTTTGCAATGTAATTGTTTGGCTTATTAAAAAACCCAACAGTTTCTGTTTGGACAGTGTGTTAAGGGACTTACAATCTCCTGTGAGGATAATAGAACGATGTGTTTAATGCTGGAGTTTTTTCCCTTGTTCGAGGTTTTCTCCATGGTGAAAAAAAGTATTTGTATGTGCTTATTGGTTTGTTGCTGTTAAAATTTTCACTGTTCAGGTATGTTCTAATTTAATTTCTGCAAGTAGTATAGCATGCGATCATTTTCTGCAAATTATGATATGTTGTGAAGAACTGCCTAGATCATCTACCATCACTAGGGTATGCCCACCAGGCCAAGAAAGTGCTCTTATAGGACTGTTATGTTCCTAAAACTGTCACGGACCCAACACTGTGTCAACAATGAACTAATATCACTGTGAGGACAGATTTAGTATAGCATCAGTAGATTTAATTATAACAGCAGTGGAGGTTCAACCAATGTTAGCAGCACTGGACAAGTGACTGAGCTGGTCAATTGCAAACGCTGGAATTGGGATTGGCTCAGAATTGATTAATTGACAAGAAACTATATAAGATATTGAAATTTTTATAAAACAATGTCTTATGTGAAGTACATGAAAATCCAAACCATTAGATACCAAATATGCAAAGTTTTTTCATGTATATAATAAAATGGCTCTTCACTGAATACACATTTGAACTAAAATACTTTGCAGAGTCCAAAAAGAATCATACTATAGCCTATGTCAATATCAAACTACAAATTATCATCAGAAACTAGATCCTCTACATTCTTTGCATGGGTATGCTTGCCATCTTGACTCAATGCCCTTGCATGTTCAACACCAGTATCCATACCCTGTGGTGGTGGAAGTGGTTGCAAGTAATCCAGGATAAGTGCATTGATGATAGAAGGGGGCTGTCATTAAATAGATCAAAATGACGTTTTAGGGTAGTTGTGGGATTTTACATTTTTTGTGTTTTAAATTTAATTCGTGGATTTTGGGAATTGCATCGGTACAAATTCAGTTAAACTGGCTGGCTGTAACCAGTTCTGTCTTGAACTGAACGGTTTTGACTGTTTCAGAGCACTTTAGGACCAGAACTGGTAATTTCCTGTTTGGGGGGCCAATTCTGACTGAAAACCTCGAAGATTGGTCGGTTTTACTGGTTGTTGTCTGGTTCTAGCCACATTGGTCATTCAACAGTAATTGTTAAAATATGACAACAACTTAATTAAAAGAAAATGTACAAACCAAAATTTACCGAGGTAAAGATGGTTAGATTAATGGGAAACTGATGATAATTTTTGTAATGGTGCCTACTTCATTTATACTGAAGCTTGAGAGTTGAAGATGTGTAAGCCTAATTGTAAATTCCTCTTGATTAATAAAATACTTTACCTTGCGCTGTGGAGGTTTCCCTGATAAATTGTCAGGGTTTACCACGTAAAATTTTGTCTGTTTTTTTGTCATTCTTTCCTTGCTGTAAATGATTATACAAACTTTGAAAACCAACAAGTGGTATTAGAGCATTGGTCTGAGGAAGGGCTGAGACTGTTCATGCTGAAAAAAAAACAGCGGTTAGAGAAAGAGGAGCAGCAGAGTGAACCCTAGCCACTAACATCTGAGCCATGCAAAGAGGGAACCCGAGCTTGTTCTGTGGGGCCATCATGTGGAGGGAGACCCTGAGCAACTTGAAAAAAAGTCTGCACGTTCGTATTGGAGGAGTTTGCACAGAGGAAAACTACTGGAGAGCTGTAGTTGGTAGAGCTGTGGTCGGGCAGTTGAGCTGGTGGAAGTGGCAACAGAGTCTTGCAAATTGAATCGACAGTGGAAAAGCCAGACGTATGAGTCCCTAGCAGCAGAATGACAAAACGTGAAGGGGCACAACCATGGAGCACTGGGAGCAATGATAAAGGCATAACAATGGGGTCAGGTATGCTTGTGAACGAGTAAAATTGTGGAACACTCTGAGTAGAGGAAAAGGCAAAGCAGTCTGGCTGTTGGTGAAGGCTGAAAGGACTTCGAAAAAAGGGTAAACTTCATTTTTTAAAAGTTCAGTGGAATTTATTATCATTATTTTTTTGGTGGAGACAATAAACCTTGGAACCATTCTTATGTGGGGATAAATCTTCCAAAGAAATTGAGTTTGAAACATGGTTTTCTAGTGACTGAAACATATCCTGGGCCTCTCTGTGTCACCCATGCAGGCCCTCTAGTGACTGCGCAGTCTCCTACTACCTCACCGTCTGCCTCTCTTGCCTCTGCGCTGGTCTTTTGTTCCTGATCCTGACTCTCTGCTCCGTACTTACTGCCTCTTGCTGCTCTCCAGACCACTAGTTTGAATTTCTCAGCGAACCCCGCTCTAGAAATTGAACTGACTGGTCTCCCTCAGTGTGTTTTCCAACTGACCCTCAAGCCTCTTCTTATACTTTTCTTGTTGGTCTGTCAACGGCTGAGATTAAGTTCCTAATCAACGGCTAAGATTAGATTTGACATGATCCATGACTTTTGGACCATTCTAACTCAAGTTTATATTAATTCACATTAATATTTTATTTTCCCTAAGTTTAGACTTAGGGACTCCATTAAAAATATTAATTATTTTAATATCTTTCAAACCGGTTAGATTCTACCCAAACCATTTTTGGGTCTTGGAGATCTCATGTGCTTTAGCCTCTCCACCAATTTTTGTGGCTAGAGCACATCCGATGCTACCCAAAATCAACATCTTATATATTAGTTTTCTTTCCATATTTAATATTTATGTGTCAATGCATTTATTTTATGTTGTGGATGCTTTAGACATTAAAACAATTGAAAAAAATGAATATTTTTGTATTTTTTCAATTTTGTTGATGTTTTGCCGATTTTTACTGATTTTTTCCTGACTTTTACGATATTTTCTTTTTCTGGACCCTTGCTGATTTTATCCTGAACGCGATGTTCGCAACATTGATCTGAATTGAAGTTTAACTTGTTGACCAACATTGACTAAAGGATATTTGGGCTGCGTTTGACCTGCGTTGACCAAGGCTTGTTGGACGAAGATTTTGGGCATTAGATGACATCTTTTGATTGGAATGTTGACCGAAATTCTAGGCAGAGTTTTGAAGTTGACCAAACCTGTTTGACCAACATTGACCGCATGTCAACCGAGGCAGTTTGACTGAATCTTTTGAAGAAGTTGCAGGGCCGAAATTCAACCTTTTGACCACAGTTGAACAAGAGTTGTAGAGGCAGAAATTCGGCCAGCTTGACCAGATTTGTTTGGTTTAAGACAAATTCTCTCTTTTGACTAGGTTTGACTTAGCCAATTTGATTGGTCAGTTTGACCAAGTTTGACTGGGATTTTCAGATTGTACATTTTGTGGAATTGGACAATTCTCCTAAGAATTGTTGTCTTTTTCCCAAGGTAAAAGTCTTTGTCTCTTGTGCCTATTTATTTTATTGTGATCTCTACTATCTTATTGTATTTATGGTTGAAATTTTATGAAGTATAATTGCTTAATGATCTGAAGTAAGAATACTATCGTTGGAAGTAATTATCTGTGGAAGAAATTTGTGCTCATCTTTATTGCACTTGTAAAATCAACATGGGATCAGAGCTTTGGTGAAGGAAAGGACATTTAGAACACATTTGGAAACACATACTTCTGCGACCAGATCTTTGACCATGGGCTCATCTACTAAGGCAGAGAATAAGCTGGAAGGTGCTACAAATTTCAGGGCTTGGAAGACAAGGATTGATCTCATTCTAGAAGAGAATGGTGTTATGGAGTATGTGAAAGACAAGGTTACTAAAACATAGGATAATGAAGGAAAAGCAAGGTACATGAAGTCTGAAATCACAACCAAGAGGATTCTTATTGAATCCATTAGAGAACACTTGATTCCATATGTTTGAGGGTTGGATACTTCAAAGCAGATATACGATGCTCTAGTGGGATTGTACACCATCAATAACATTGGTTAGGAAATGAGCTTGGGGAACCAACTTCATGATGTGAAAATGCCTAGTGATGATATGGTTGCTTCCTACTTCATGAGGATCTCTCAATTGAGAGATAAACTCAAGGCTATTGGAGAAAACATTGAAGAAGCAAAACTTGTGACTACAACTCTTAATGGTCTACTTGATTCATGGGATTCGTTTGCATCTAGCATTTGTGGTAGAATAAAAATTCCAAAATTTGACCAGCTATGGACCTCATGCACTGAAGAAG
Organism: Pinus tabuliformis; assembly: GCA_031772625.1. Classification (NCBI taxonomy): domain Eukaryota; kingdom Viridiplantae; phylum Streptophyta; class Pinopsida; order Pinales; family Pinaceae; genus Pinus; species Pinus tabuliformis. The sequence continues at coordinate 550,805,450 of CM062804.1, forward strand.
AATCTCCTCTATAGTATCAAAAGGGAAGGTTCATAGACCTCAAGATGGTGATCTCAAGCATTTGCGGCCCATTCTAAGAATGGCAGAGAAAGAAGAAATTTTGGAGAATTTAAAAAAAGGAATGCAGGAAGACCTGCTCCTTAAGGAAAGAAGGACATGTCAAAGGTTTAATGTTTTTGTTGCCACATGTTTGGTCACTATAAGGACAAGTACCCTAAAGAAAGAACAATAGGAAGAGGATGGGCAAGCGACATGCTTCAACTGCAGACATTAATAATGAACATAAGAAGAATTCAAGGAATGACAATACTAATGATGATAATTATTTATTCTATTACGCTCTTAGAGGTTCTATTGTAGATCACAATGATATTTGGTTAGTGGACAGTGGTGCCTCTAGACATATGACAGGTAACCGTGACAGTCTCACTGAATTGGTAGAAAAGAAATCCTCACAGAAAGTGGAGCTTGTAGACAACAAGAAGTATGTAGTCAAAGGCATTGACTCAACATCTTTCCAACTGGAGCTAGGAGGTAACATTTTTATAAATGATATTTTGTATGTACTTGGTTTGAAAAAGAATTTGCTTTCTACCTCCTCCTTGGAAGTCAAAGGATATAGAGTTGCTTTTGTTCATGGACAAGTTCTTGTACATAAGAAGAACTCTAGCTTTGATATTGCTAAAGTGATTGGTGTTCGAGGAGGAGGCTTGTATAGACTTCTAGGACGATCAATTCATGCCTTGGTACATGACAACATCGATCTATGCAAATTATGGCACCATAGATATGGTCACATTCATTACAAGGTGTAATGTCTTCTTCAAATTGAGAACGAGTGAAGGATGAAATAGCCTATTGGTCCCTGTAGGCTATAGTCCTCCATAAAGGGGAAAAAACCCCAAAATTCCCAATGTGGGGCGAATTTTGGGGCAGTTGGGCAAAGAAACCCAAAGTTGGGGCTTGAAGTAAAGTTTACTCAATCAATTTAGAAGAAGAGACCCCTCTAGGAAATTTATAAATATGGGAGGATTGAGTTCATTTGAAATCATCACTGGATTGGATCATCTCTATATTTTTTCTTTTAAGACCCCTTTTCTCTCCTGCCAATTTTGGGTGGTGAAAATTCCACCCTAGTTGATAAACCTAATTTCTCTTCATTTTTCCTATTTCTCTATTTATTCGGGCACAAGGTATCTATCATCTAAGGAGCAACATAGTCTGGTGGTCAAGCAAGGTAAACTTCTTAAATCTGGATGAATCTTCCAAGAGTAGCCTCTAGATCAGAATCACAATCCTAAGGAAAACATTTGAGGCTACGCGTCATTCCTTGAAGTTGATATTCTAGACAGAGCAAAGGTTCTGAGGTCTAAAGAAGCTCTACAAGGGATTGTTTTCTATAGCAGTGCAATTCGGTGTCATAAGTTGTGGACAACAGATCAATCCTGTGATTTCTTAGAGGACAAGAATAGGGTAACTTGAATCTCGAATTCAAGAGAGATTCATAAAATAATTCTGCCAGTTCTGGTAAGTCTGAAATACATTTCCTGTGGAAGCATGCCTTCCTATACAATCCTGCGAATAATGCGAAGTGTCCCCTATAATGACGCAAAAATTTGGATCTTGTAACAGAGGGAGCAGTTCGAAGTTGGATACAGTCCTGAAGCGTTTCACGTATCGATGCCCTAACGTCAGGCAAAAGGACTCCACAAATTAATATCTGAGGTACGTGTAGAATTTAGGTGACTTGAGTAGACGATTTCACTAGGATTAGTTGTCTGAGTAGTTGCCAAAGGCACGCTATCGTGTTCACTTTTGAATTTTGGTCTATTTGATTTAAATGTGGTATCATGTTCACTTTGAACTTTAATCTATTTTTTGATTTGGATTTAAGTGTGGTGGGGTCCATTGGACCGTTAAGGGTCATAACATTTTTGGGGGAAGATATCAGTTCTTCGAAAGCCACACTGTGGATGAATACCTTCTCGGTGATTATTAAATCCACTGGAGCATGAGTAAAAGACTGAATTTTATTGGGCTATTATCTGAGGCAGATTCATGTAGTAGCCGAGACTAACTGTATGAAGTCTGAAACTCATCCGAGCAGGCAACCGAGTTTTGAAGTAGATTTGCGGGGTCTCTTAAGTTAGCCGTAATATCCCAAGCGAAGTCAGAAACCTTTTGGATAATCTGAGGCTAGGACGAGCTATTTTTTTCTAAAGTCCGAAGTTTTTGACACAACATTGGATACACTTAGCAGAGGTCGATCCTGAGGCATGCTACGAAGGTGTTAAGAGGACTTTCATAGTTTTTAAACAATCACATCCTCTATCAGTTCTACATTTTAGGGTATTTCTAGCATTTTCATCAAATGTTACCAAGGTACTAGCTGTGTACAAGTGGAATCCAAATTATTGGATTTAGCTGTGATACTTGGAACTCTTTATCGGGTTATTGAATTTTATAGTGGCATTAACGTTGATATTGTGTGACAAATATGTGATGGCACTTGGCATAATGTGGTAGTGAATGAATTGATGGTTTATTAATAATTAAGATTTTTTTTTGTTGAAACCCCAAATGCTTGAAACCCTAGGCTAAAAAATTATCCTAGGATACTACACAAGGCTTTACCAACATTAAAGAAGATGGTTACATGTATTCTAGAAATCCAAGTAGAGCATGAAGGAATTTGCAAAGGTAGTGCACTTGGCAAGAAAGTCAAAGGACCCTTTCCAAGCACTGATAACATATCTAAAGGAATTTTGGATCTAATACATTCAAGTGTGTGTGGACCATTGTCAGTGTCATCCTTGGGTGGTTTTTTGTAGTATGTGACCTTCATTGATAACATCTCTCGGAAGACATGGATTTACTTCTTGAAGATCAAGGATGAGGTCTTTAACAGTGTTCAAGAATTCAAAGATCAAGTGGAGAACTTTATAGGGAAGAAGATTAAAGTACTGAGGTCAGATATATACCCCCAATGAACTCATTGCCTTTTGTAAGGAAGCTAGGATTAAGAGGGAGTTGATAGTCCCTTACAACCATCAATAGAATGGGGTTGCTGAAAGGAAGAATAGAACTATTATGGAAGCTGCTAAAGCAATGATTCATGATCAAGACTAACCTATGTTCTTATGGGGAGAGTTATCAAAGGAAACATTAATGTCCAGAACAAAAGTCCTCACATTGGGGGATAAGACTCCTAAAGAAGTCTTCATATGTGAGAAACCAGAGGTCGGGCATTTGAGGATCTTTGGTTGTCCTGTCTACATTCATGTTTCCAAGGAGAAGAGGACGAAGCTAGAGCATTCTGGAAAGAGGGAAACACTTGTTGGATACAATGAGACATCAAAGGCTTACAAAATTTATGTTCCAAGACAACGACAGTTTGAGATCAGTCGGGAAGTTACTTTTGATGAGGATATTGCCTTCTAGAAGTCTAAAGGATATCACTTGGATACTAGTGATGAGGAATAGGAGGCTTGATCTGTAATTGATCTAAGACAATTAAATAAGGTATTATAGACTCACGTGCATGGATGTGCCTATGTTATTTTATGCAACGGATCGATAAGATTGCGAAATACATAGGCAATGAAGCAGTGAAAGAAAACATAATAGACAAACATATGAACACAACAAGTTTAATAAGGAGTTCACCCAATACTCCTGGGCTATGTCTCCCGGTCCAGCCTTCAGTGGTGGCCTCTCTATTATGTTTTCAAAGCAGAGTTTCTACAACGGTGAGCTCAATTTGAGTCTCACATAACAGATATAAATCAACAAGACTGTACTTGGATCCCCCAAGTCTCTGGAGTACACAAACTCTCCTTACTGACTCTCGACCTCTATTGGGCACAATAGTATGAGCCCAATCTGAGACTCATACATGATAGGCATTGCAGAGGAGTGTGCTTGAACCTCTTAAGCCTTCTCTGGAGTTCACTGACTCTCTGAATCTCTCTGTCTCTGTCTTAACTCTGGCTCGATGCTGCCTTTGCTTCTGCAGGTCAGCTCGGCTTCTTCTCTCTATTCTCTGCTCTTAGCTTTCTGCCCTCTGCTTTCTCTGTCAGTTTGTGGCTTTAAAGCCAATCTGTTTTTTGACTGTTCGTTTCTGCTTCCCAGCTTTCTGGTTCCCCTGCCTTTGTCCGTTCGAATCCCTCTGTCTTGCGTAATCAGCCACTGTATAACGCCTCACAGGGAGGTGGCCACCTATTTCCTAACGGGTGAGTGTCAGTTCTCTTGGACATGTTTGAAACGACCATTTTTTCTGTTAACTCCAAGAATGCCTGCGAAACACGACCTTTTGCCAACGCATCGTCTGTATTGGACTTCAAATCCTATACGACTCTGCCTATTAACCTCGTCAAATCCAGTCATCCATCGGATTGCGTCTCCGCTGTCGTTCTGGAGCCTCCAAATCCTACGGTCATCATCTACATCAGGCAGATAAGTAACATGATGTTTACCCGTCCGATGTGAGCGATTTTCTCTCTCTTTCGCCGGACACGTGGCAATCACTGTATGGCATCGGGCGGGACTCGGTTGAAACCGCTTACTGCTCGAAGCCCTTCCGATATTCTGTCGTTTTTTTTGTGGGACCCTGCTTCTGACGGAATCGGAACGATATCTGTTGCATTTTATGATTTTTCGGGTCCGGGTGCTTGTGGCCTTTCCTTCTTTCAAGGGTTTGCCCTGCGATATATCAGAAACTACCCCCGTTTCTCGAAATGGCCTCTGGATTTGCTAGTTTGCGATAGCGCGCGTTACCATGGGTCGACGGTCCTTGTTGCTCCGTGCTAATCACAAACTGCAACTGTTACGAGGATATCTCCGATAAGCTTGATCTTTATAAGACTTTTAATCTTTGGCATGATTTTTAAAGAGTTCATGAAAGCTTTGAGAGTGTTCTAGGATCCAATTTGGATCACGGTCTTCCCACTGAAAAAGCTTTTGGACCACCAAAAGTTGGTTTTTAAGCATCAATCAAGTGAGGATATAGTTTCCTCGCTTGCCCAATTTCTATCCATCTTGCACTACTTGGTTTTGAACCTTTGAGTCCAATCCTGAGGTACTCAACATCCCCTTTGCGCTTAGTTCTCACCTTCTTGTCCAGAACAGTATCTTCCTGCAATTCATTGAGATATTCAGGCAACAGATCATCAATAGAAGGCAATTGACTCTGCTCTTCGTGATCTTCAATTAATGAAGGTTCAGATAGTCTCAAGCTTTCTGCATTAACTACTGAATAGATGTACATGTAAGCTGGCAAATCAAGGCGAAAAGCATTCTCACCGATTTTCTCAAGTATCTTGAAAGGTCCATATCTTATTGGCTTCAACTTCTTACCTTCACCTTGCATTCTGTCTTTGCTGATATACAGCCAGACTTGATCACTAACTTGGAAACTATGCTCAATCTGATGCTTATCACGCCTTGCCTTGTACTTGGCTTGGCTCTTTTCTAGCTGTTCCTGTACTGCCTGGTGAATTTCTTGGATTTGTTCAATGAACTTGGTTGCCTTGTCCACATATACCGCTATGTCTTTACCAAAGACAAAATCCAAGGGAGACCTTGGTGTGAAACCAAAATAGGTGTCAAAAGGAGATCTCTGTGTTGAAGAATGTTTAGCCCGGTTGTAAGCATGTTGCACATAACACAAATGTTCATGCCAAAGCTTGGGATGCTTGCTGCAATAGCCTCTGAGCAACTGGATCACTGTCCTATTGACCACCTCTGTTTGGCCATCTGTTTGTGGATGAAAGGCTGTGCTCTTCTTTAGTCTGGTGTCCATCAATTCCCACAGACTTGACCAAAATTTCCCAACAAATCGGGAATCTCGATCAGATACAATGGAAGTGGGTAATCCAAAATGAACCCATACATGCTAAAAGAACAACTTTGCTATTTGTTCAACTGTAATCTGTTTGTTACAAGGTATTAAAATACACATTTTGCTGAATCTATCCACAATAACATATAAATAGTCATGACCTTTTCTAGATTTAGGCAGTCCCCCAACAAAGTCCATGGAAACACTTTCCCAAGGATGAGAAAGAACTGGTAGTGGAGTGTACAAGCTTAGTTTTCTATCGCTGGGCTTACTTATAGCACACATGGTACACCCTCTTACATATCTAGAAACTGTTTCACTCATTTTTGGCCAATAACAAAATCTTTGCAGCTGTGCAACTGTTTTACTTACACCAAAATGACTTGATATCACGGAAGTATGTACCTCCCTAGTTATGTTAATTCTCTCTGTTTGTAGGATGCATAGCTTTCCCAAATGATACAAGAGTTGGTCCTTAATATAGTAATCCAGTTCTTCTACCTTTTTGCCATTACTTAAAGTTGCATATACATCTTTAAAGTCTATATCTTGAGCATACTGTTCAATGTAGCTTTCATGGTAGATGCACTTATGATTGGTCTGGACAACATATCTACAACTTTATTGTGTATGCCTTTTTATATCTGATGACAAGATGAAACTGTTGTAGAAAACCCATCCACCTATAGTGTCTTGATTGTTGCTACTTAGTTTGTGAGTGTAAATATTGAAGTGGTTGATGATCAGTATGTATAACTGTCTCTTTGCTCGATAATGTTTCCACTTTTTCACACTCTGTACTAATGCATACAATTCTTTATCATATGTGGGATAATTAACTACTGCAGAATTAAATGCCTCAGAATGATAACATATGGGTTTATCGTGCTGCATCAACACTGCTCCCATGGCATAATCACTGGCATCCGTTTCAATCTCAAAGGGTCTTTGAAGATCGGGCAGTGCTAGTACTGGTGCTGTACTAATATTTTCTTTCAAGGTGTTGAAGGCTTTCTGCTGTTTGCCTCCCCACTGAAACACCTTGTTCAATCTTGTTAAAGCATGTAAGGGAGCTGCAATCAAGGAAAAGTTAGAAATAAACTTTCTCCAATACTGTGCTGCTCTTAGGAAGCTTCTAACTTCTGTAGCAGATTTGGGTTTAGGTCAGTTTACAATGACTGCAACCTTAGAGGGATCTATCTTCAATTCACATAACCCAAATAATTCAAAGATATTTTGCCAAATTCACATTTTGATAACTTAACTTAAAGATTTTCTCTTTTCAAAACATCTAGAGTCTGCTTTACATGCTTCAAATGTTCTTCCCATGTTTTACTAAATATAAGAATGTCATCTAGATATACAATGACAAAATCATCAATAAAAGGCCTGAGTACATCATTCATTACTCTCATGAAAGTAGCAGGAGCATTAGTTAAGCCAAAAGGCATAACTAACCACTCATACAATCCCTGCTTTGTTTTGAAAGCAGTTTTCCATGCATCTTGCTTTGCAACTTTGACCTAATGGTAGCCACTATGCAAGTCCAACTTGGAAAAGTAAACAACTTCTTTCAATTGATCTAATAGATCATTTATGCGAGGAAGGGGATAACGGTTTTTGATCGTTATCATATTCAGTGCTCGGTAATCAATGCACATTCTCCATGAGCCATCTTTCTTTCTCACCAAGACAATTGGAGACCCACATGGTGATGTGCTAGGTCTTATGAACCATTTCTCGAGCAGCTCCTGTACCCGCTTCTTGATTTCTTCATTCTCTAAAGCAAACAACCTGTACATTCCGATGTTAGGCAATGGAGCATCTTGCTGCAAATTAATATCATGTACTATTTCCTTTTTGGGTGGCAGACCTTTAGGTTTTTGAAATGGTATATCATATTCTGAAACAACTTTTTCTAAATCAGCTTGCTGTTTAGCATTACAACCCTCAAATACATTGGTTTTATCAGGTTTCTTTTCCTTTACAACCATCAGCACGAATTCACAATTCTTTTCATTTGCCCTGAGTTTATGAGATTATAATTATTCTTGAGTTTATGAGCTCTTACAATATATTCAATTCCATCTTTAACGAGTTGATACTTTTTTTCAGCTCTATAGAAAATGGCTTTTCTATCATACAAGTAAGGTCTTCCTAAAACAATTCCACATATATCCAAAGGAACAATATCTAACTCAACCTCATCTACAAATGCTGACCCAAAAGAAAACCTAAGTTTACATTGTCTAGTCACTTGTAGCTTTGCTTTATGATTATCACATAACCATCCCAATGGATATAGCTTCTTGTGAGGTGTGGTTAGTAATCCCAGATTTTTTACAATTGCTTCAGAAATTAAGTTTACTTGGGAGCCACTATCAAACAAAGTATCAATCTTTTGATGCTTGGAAATAACTCTAATATGAAAAAGCTCATGTCTTTTCCTCTCATTTTCTTCATTATCAGTAGATTGTGCAGAATTACTAGTAGATGCTTCATAATTTTTACCTTTTATACCTGTGGCTGTGATTGTTGTTTCATCCCCAGAGTCTGGCCCCAAATCAACATTCTAGTCAAAAGGATATCTCCGATAAGCTTGATCTTTATAAGACTTTTAATCTTTGGCATGAATTTTAAAGAGTTCATGAAAACTTAGAGAGTGTTCTAGGATCCAATTTGGATCAAGGCTACCAAGGATGTAGGTACAAGGCCTTTTGTACCTGTGGAACATCCTCTAGATCATCAAGAAGAGCCAGAAGGGCGACATGGACTTGTGGACCCACCTGGGTCGTTGTTCCAAAATCCAAGAAGAGGTCGACATGGCTTCGAAGTACATTGTAGGATGCAGAGGAGAATGCAGCTCCCCGTGACACTTTCAGGGAAAGCAAGCGTCCTAAGAATTACTTAGGATACACAACATTGATGACTCAACTCATTGATTTCGAACCATCCAACTATGAGGAGGCAACAGATCAACAAGTTTGGAAGGATGCAATGTTGGAGGGATGCTAGTCTATTATGAAGAATGATGTGTGGGATATTGTGCCAAGACCCAAAGGGAAGTCAATGGTGACTTCCAAGTGGATTTACAAGATCAAGCATGTGGTTGATGGCAACATAGACAAGTATAAAACAAGATTCATGGCAAGAGGGTTCTCTCAGAAAGAGGGAGAGGACTATGATGACACATTTGCTCTAGTTGCCAGGTACACTTCTATTAGAATGATTATTTATATTGCTTTTATTGCACGTCGGAAATTGCATTAGTTGGATGTGAAAACAACTTTCCTCAATGGAGTGATTGAGGAAGAAGTGTACATAGAACAACCTCAAGGTTTTGAGGTACATAAGAGGGAGACTTATGTTTGTAGATTGAAGAAAGCTTTGTACGAAATCAAGTAGACACCTCGAGCTTGGTACTCTCGGATTGATGGATACTTGATGAGTCTTGGTTTTACGAAGAGTGACACTGATTCGAATCTATACTACAAGGTTGTTGGAGGTGAGCTTATGATTTTGTTGCTATGTGTTGATGACTTATTTCTGACAAGAGCAGATAATCTCATTGATTAGTGTAAGAGGGAGTTGACCTCTAAGATTGTGATGAAGGATTTAGGTTTGATGCACTACTTCTTGGGATAAGAAGAATGGCAGAAGTCAGGTGAGATCTTCCTTGGTCAAGGGAAGTATGCTATTACTATCCTTCAGAGATTTGGGATGACGGACTGCAAGTCCATTGCCACTCCCATGGTGACGAACTTGAAGAGGTTGAGAGACCTTGAGTTAGATTTGGTGGTTTCCTCTATGTATCGACAATTGATTGAATCCTTGATGTATATTGTTAATACCAGGTTGGACATTTACTTTGTTGTGAACACTCTGAGTTAGTTCTAGGTGGAACTGAGGCATGAAAATTGGATAGCAGCAAAGCATGTATTGAGATATCTATGCGGTACTGTCAGTTATGGATTGAGATATGTCCCAAATGGTGAAGTTCAACTGTAATGATTCACAGATTCCGATTGGGTGGGAAGTACTGAAGATAGGAAAAGCACATTAAGATGTTTCAGTTTGGGTTCTGTTATGATCTCTTGGATGAGCTAGATGTAGACATCTGTTGTGCTTAGGACTGCTGAAGCTGAGTATATTGCATCTAGCTTGGCGAGTTGTGAAGCAATGTGGCTTCGAAAGCTACTCACAAAATTGTTTGATCAGGGGTTGGAACCGACTATATTTTTTTGTGATAATCAAAGCTATTTGAAGCTTTCAGAAAATCCATTTTTTCATGACAGGTTGAAGCACATTGAGATCAAGTACCACTACATCAGTGACATGATGCAGAAGGGAGCATTGAAGCTTCAATATGTTTCTACAGATGAGTAGGTTGCTGACATCCTCACATAGCCTTTGCCCAAAGCGAAGTTTTTATACTTTAGTGATAGGCTTGGAGTGGTTGAGAATGCCTCCCTTAGTAAGAGGGAGTGTTGATGTTGTAACATCAAGGGGTGGAGATTCTCCCTAGGTTAGGATATGACAAGTCATGGTTAGTGGCTGTGGGCCATGTAATGTGGCTAGGAAGAATGGCCCAGTGAGCATCAAGGCCTAGAGTGCTTCCCCAGTTAGGGGTTACTTGATCATATTGCCAAGGGTTACTTGGCTAGTGGGTTGAGTGAGTGCCTTTAGCATTGGGAAAGTGATTTGCCATTCAATAGCATGTGATGACATGTGGGGATGGTAAATGGGCCTAGGGTTTCACCATGTGTCAGTGGGTGCTAGATACCTAGTGACGACTTAGTGGATTGGTGAAACAAGAACCAATGTTGTATCAGGGTGTACTTGACCAGCCAATAGGTAATTGGGTTGTGGATGACTAGATCCATTAAGAAAGGGGATATGTATAGTGGGTAACTAGATTCCTTTGCATGACGCTGATGTGAGATGATTTCCACATGTAGTGGATGGACACATCAACATAGCTAGCTCTTTTAATCTTTTTTTGGGAAGGAGAATTTGTTTCAACAAAATGTACATTTGAAGAAGTCAAAGTGAATACCTCCCTAGCTAAGATGGAGTATTGAATTTTTGTAGCTAAGGTCGGTCTTTAAGTCAACAAAGCCAAGGAAAAGATAAATACTATTTTTGAGGTTCAGTTTGGTCCCACCAGTTGAAGGGTTTTGACCCTTGGTCAAAACCCATTTGATTTGACTCATATATATAGACATTGTGACCTCCTCACTTGGTGTCATTAATTTGGACCTCACAAGTTCAATTAGTCATTCGTTCACACTTGCGAAGAAGCAAGGAGAAGTCTGAGGTTGACCAACGAAATCTGATCTAAAGTTTGACTCATTGACTAGCATTTACTGAAGGATATTTGGGCTGCTTTTGACTTGCGTTGACCAAGACTTGTTGGACTAAGATTTTGGGCATTAGATCACAACCTTTGACTAGAATGTTGATTGAAATTTTGGGTAGAATTCTGACATTTATTGAACTTGTTTGACCATTGTTGATCGCAGGTCAACTGAGGTAGTTTGATCGAATCTTCTGGGGAAGTTGCAGGGCGGAAATTCGATCTGTTTGACCACAATTGACTAGGAGTTGCAGAGGCCGAAATTTGGCCAGCTTGACCAAATTTTACTGGCTGTTGCAGAAGATAGATTCTCTCTCTTTTGACTAGGTTTGACTTAGCTAATTTGATTTGTATGTTTGACCAAGTTTGACTGGGCTTTTCAAATTGTACATTTTTGTGGAATTAGACAATTTCTCCTAAAAAAAGATTGCTAGGTAAAGGTTTTTGTCGCTTATCCCTGTTACCGCTAAATCTAGCAGGGACTCTAGAAGAAGTTCTTAAGGGACAACTACTAGACCTAATGGCAACATGGGGATAAGGAGCCACTGTCACCTCAGTCGATGTTTGCTGCTCTTTACGGACTTTCACCAATGGGAGGAGTCCCGGTATGGAGGAAATCACTTGAATGATAAGGACAATGGCAAGGTATAACGTGATTTCCTAGGCCCATTCAAAGGAGAAGGTCAATTAATGGTTCAAATACTTAAAGAAAAGCTGAAAGGCTCCCCAAGAAAGACCTATGAAGGATGACCTTGGGCTTAGGAATATTCAAAAATGATGAATGCCTAAGATCAAAACTTCCAAAATCCCTCACTTGTGATTGATGTGTTTATACTAGAGTTCAAAGTGAGGCAAGGATGGCTCATTCAATGGAAAGATTCAATTAAAGTGTGAGCTTTGGGAGAAGCTCAGGGTGACTTTCCACAAAAAACCCCTTGAGAGAAATACTATAAGAGACCAAGGGTTGAGAGATATACCATGGTAAAGGCTCATCCAATGATCATCAATAACTAAGAAAAAAGGTTTTGAATGATGAACTACAAAGTGCAAACCTTCAAGAAATCCCCAAGTTAAAGCAACTTTAAGGGTCCTCTCTTGGTGTGATAACTAGGGCATTAATTTATTTGAAATTCCACTGTCGAAATTCATTCAAAACTGGAGGATGCCTAAAGGAGACATAAATGAAGAAACTTGTCTAGACGAAATCCTAAAATTCCTCCTCCCTAAAATTTCGCACCAAGCCCTAGAAAATCTCCTTATCCTTAGGGGACGATGAAAAGAGGAAGAAACAAGGTGAAAGAATTATATTTCGTTAACTTAATGTGATCACCAAGGATCTAGGACTGGTGCCTGGCTATTGGGACGATTGGAGTCAAAATGATCAAGATTGAGAACTTCGCTCTTCAAGGAGGCCTAAAGAAGCAGCTTCACTACTAATGGATGCGGCTACATGGCAACTTTAGACTTTTATACTTAGATATGCAAGATTTGATGGAGTTTCAAGGTAAAAGGTGCACAACCTATTGCTAGGAAAATTCATTCTTCTTGTGAAGATGAATAACATAAGCAACGAGCCAATATGGCAAGTGTTTCATAAATTCACATTAATTTTTAGGGCACAAGCAAGATCAAAGCATAGCGTTCCATACATTAGACATAAACTATTAAGCAATTCGCATGAAAAGAGCACTTACATGATAAGAGAGTATATCCATCCATCACATTTTCAAAATAGAAGCTCCAAGAGAGAGAGCGAAAATATGCCACACATCAAAATGCATTTAATCATATGAAAGGGCGAGAGTAATAGTGATGAAGGGGGTGGCCCCTTGATCTCCAAGCAAATGATCTGTGGGGGCACAAAGAACATCCCCAATGGGTCTCCAACTGAGATGAACAAGCCTATGCTCCATCTATAAGGGCTAGAACAATGATCCAAGCCTCCCTTGTCTCCCATGTTGAGACAAAACCCCATCTGGGCTCTGGATCAACTGCCAAGTGTGTGGTGCAAGTGTGTAGCCTGTTGGGCAAGGTCGTCTAGGTGCATCATCATCATCAAATAAGTTGGACACGAGTGAGCAATGAATGGTGCTGAAGGATCCCATGGCATGGCTATCTGCTCTTTGTTATAATGGAGGTCCATGGCTCTCAACACACACCCTACAAATGCCAATATGACCTCTGGAGGGCTTGGACCCCGTATAGGGAGACCAAACTCCAAGATGAAGACCCACCTGCAATCCTGTATAAGATCCAATGTGTCTCCTTACCTTCCAGTACAACAATTCATTATTGCAGTTGAGCAAATGAGCTTACAAGATTGGGCACTTCATAGTGGCATGCCCTTCCATAACGGGCTTTTAGAGTGTATAGGTGCCTCCAAGTTCAAGAAGGAGGTTAATCAAGGACCCTATTAGGGGGTTTCTAGATGGATTTATAAGATCAAATATGCGACAGACGATAGTGTGGAAAAGTACAAGGCTAGGTTTGTGGCAAAGGGGTATGCACAAAATGAAGGGATAGATTATGAGGAGACCTTTGCCCCAGTTGCCAGATATACTTCTATCCAGCCAGTTATATCTCTAGCAGCTCAGATGGGATGGCAGATTCACCAGATGGACTTCAAAACAACCTTTTTGAACGGGTTGATAAAGGATGAAATATATATAGAACAGCCAGAGGGATTTGACACTCATGAGACGCACACTCATGCGTGCAGATTGAAGAAAGCTCTATATGGACTCAAGTAGGCTCCTAGGGCATGGTATGGTAGGATTGACAGCTACTTGCAACAGATGGGATTTGTCAAGAGTGACGCAAATCCCAACCTTTACTATTTGATGGTAGAGGGTGAGCCACTCATTCTAGTTTTGTATGTGGATGATCTCTTTTTGACAGGATCATTAGGGCTCATAGAGGACTGCAAGAGGAACCTGGCAGCAGAATTTGACATGAAGGATTTGGGGTTGATGCACTATTTCTTAGGATTTTAAGTGTGGTAGAAGGATGGGGAGATCTTCCTTGGGCAAGGAAGATATGCTATAGTCATCTTTTTGGGTATATCGATTTCTCTTGGTTGCTCGAGTTGCCGAGTCACTCGCTGTTTAGCACGAGTTCTTCAACCGAAGAGCTCACCCTTTCTTCGGGGGACTTCGAGTGCCACCCTAGGGAGGTTTTCTTCATTTCTTTAGGAGGAGGATCTCATTGTGATTTCCAGCAGTGGCATTCACTTTCAGGTGGTGCGTATTTTTTGAGGACGTAGTGGAGAAGAGGCCGAGTTTGTTGTTGGTGTCTTGTAGCGGAGTTTGGCCATGAGATTTTCCAGAGAGGAGGTTAGTGAGGATTGTCGGCATTTGGGAGAGTTTGGGAGCTGGTTGAGCTTGTTGCTTGGTAGTGTGACTTTCGCACTACCTGGGCCAACGCAGAGGCAGTATTGGGAGCTCACTTGGTGGGTAGAGTATTAGCCCTTGAGGCTGAGCTTTGCCGTGGAGGTTAGAGGAGATACTTGGAGTGGTGTTTGCTTCCCTTTTAGAGCTTGGAGGAGGATTTCATGGCCATTTCTTGCAGGCCGTATTCTTGGAGTAGTTTGGAGGGTGTAGGCCATAGAGGAGGCCGAATTTTGGAGGTTGGATTTAGGCCAAACCCTTTTTGGGTTTTTGTGGGTTTTGGCCAAGGAGCATGGGGCTGAAGTTTCATCATTTTCTGAGCACCAGAGACGGGGTTTCTTGCAGTTCCTTTCCAGCCAGCAGTGCAGTTACTAGGAGATAGCGCAGAGCATTAGAGGAGCAGTTATCTTTCCAGCATTGTGATTATTGTTTGACACCTGGGTTCTGTCAAGCTTTCCCTTGAGGCAAGCCCAGGTGCATTTCCATACTATTGTACTTGCTCCATTCCATTAATAAAATGGCTCAACTGGTTCTCATTTCTGGTGTGTATTGAGTATTTGCTAATCGGTTTTATTTTCCGTGTATGAATCGTATTTGCTTTTGCATATCACTGTTTGTTTAAGTTTGGAACATTACAGTGGTATTAGAGCTTAGATTCTAGCTCAGCCGTAAGAAAACTTTTCTATGAGTGAGGAGGACCAATAAAATATTACTTACAAAAGACAGAGGTACCGCAGTAGGGAAAGGGAGTTGGATATTACTCCAGACAGAGGATCGTGGAAAGACTGTGGTAGTAGAAGATATGGGTGAGCCCAAGAGTAGGGAGAAGATGGCCTTCGATAGTCTCTTGAAGGCTTTGAGTGATTTGGAAAAAGGGTACAAGGAGATGCTGGACGAGATCAAGATGCATAACCGGGAGCACAACGCTCACCGGGAGTTTGTAGTTGGAGAGACTTCAGGGGCCTCTCAATAGTTCGATCACCTTTCACCTACTGTGCAATGACCATCCTCGAGTGAGCCAACTCAAGCTACTTTACCCTCTTTTGTACCTTTGGCGCAGGGTGAGACTGGTGGAGGAGAGGATCCATTGTTGATGGGGGAGCATTTCCAGGAATAACAACCCATGGGGCAGACTTCAGAGGGGCTCCGACCTTCAGAGACTTTTGCAATCTCAAGCAAAATGAGAAGGGGAAAGGCTATGGTACACAGAACTATGAGCTACATCGTTCTATTGGGAAAATTTATTTTCCTACATATGATGGCACTACCAAATGCACAACACGTGCTTGGGTAGAGAAGTTGGACACATATTTCTAGCTAAATTGGATGACAGAGGTAGAGGTCAT
The DNA here is from genome assembly GCA_031772625.1 of Pinus tabuliformis. Lineage (NCBI taxonomy): Eukaryota > Viridiplantae > Streptophyta > Pinopsida > Pinales > Pinaceae > Pinus > Pinus tabuliformis. Next base: position 550,821,377 of record CM062804.1, read on the forward strand.
CAAGATGGCCACATTGCACCTGGAGGGGGAGGCACACGATTGGTGGTTTCATGGTTTGTCCACTCTGGGGCATGCTAGCGTGACCTCCTATGAGGAATTCACGTGGAGAGTAGTGGAGCGCTTTGATCGGAAGGATCCAGAGGCTCACTTCAGGGAGTTGACCTAGCTCAGACAAACAGGGCATCCAGAGCATTATATCTCTGTGAGTTTTTGAGGGTCTCAGTTATGGTACTTGATTTGTCAGATGCGAGGAGAGTATATACATTTGTAGAAGGGTTGACAGAGCCATTGCGGGGATTGGTGAAGTCTCGCAAACCATCTACTCTTTTGGAGGCAGTGTCTTGCACTCGGTATTTGCACGATGCTAGCCGCAAGACCCAAGCAACATTTCCTTCTCGTAGTGCCTACCCTCAGAAGGGAAGTGACACTACCCACATTGCAGATAGCAACTCAAGGGTGGGGTTAGTTGGATGACGAGACCAGGGGAGACCTCAGGAGGAAGAAGTTGTGTTTTACATTCCGAGAGCCTTGGGCACCTGGTCATCGGTGCACAACGGGCAAGGCCCATTACATCGAGGTCTTCTCAGACAGTGATCAGGAGGATGATGAGGAGTTGGAGTTTGGTGGCGGAGACAACGAGGATCCAGCAGGGAGAGGACCACCACCACCACCACCTCAGGGAGGAGCATCTTTCGCACCAGCCGGGGGAGTCCTAGCTTCTTTGTGCAGGATTCCCAAATTTTTGACTATGAGGATCAGAGGTACGGTGCAGGGGCAATGTGTCTCAGTCTTGGTAGACAGTGGGGCCACCCACAATTTTATTGATGCTCATATGGTCTAGAGGAGGGGCATCACCACTACAGAGTTTGAGGGGTTTTTAGTCCTAATACTAGGAGACAAGACTATGCAGTGCACTCGATATGTTCCTGCTCTGACAGTGACTATGGGGAACTATTCGATGACAAACCACTTTTTTGTGGTGGATGTACTGGAGACCAATGTGGTGCTGGGTGTCCAATGCTTGTATTCCCTTGGCTGGGTGACCACCGATTGGAAATAGCTGGTGATGGAGTTTGCTGGAACGGATGGCAAGCTGGTGGTTCTTAGGGGCATGCATTCGTACCCCCCTCAGATAGTTTCGGCCCACCGAATGGAGGCTAATTTGAGGCATGGAGACATAGCATGGGCAGTAGAGCTGAGGATTTCAGAGGCTAGGGGAAAGACTACACCACCACATCCAGACATACAGGCAATATTGGATAGATATCCGGTAGTCTTTGGAGATATATCGTTGGGGCAACCACTTGACAGGGGATTCGAGCACACTATAGATTTGGAGCTTGGTGTGCAAGCAGTGATCACTACACCCTATAGGCATCCCAAGGCCTATAAGGACGAGATCGAGAGAGCCATTAGGGAGTTATTGGCGTTGGGTCACATCAGACCAAGTTCTAGTCCGTTTGCTTCTTTGGTTGTGCTGGTGAAGAAGGACGAGGCTCTCCGCATGTGTATTGACTACAAGGCCGTCAATAAGAAGACGTTGAAAAACATGTATCCCATCCCGCGCATTGATGAGTTGATGGACGAGCTTAGAGGAGCCAAGTACTTCTCTAAGATAGATTTGCAGTCAGGGTATCATCATATCCGGGTGAGAGAGCAGGGCATTCCAAAGACAACCTTTAGGTGTCATTATGGGCATTTCGAGTTCCTGGTCATGCCTTTTGGGTTGACCAATGCCCCGACTACTTTTCAGTCATGCATGAACCATGTGTTCCGAGGCTAGTTGAGGAGGTTTGTACTGGTATTCTTTGATGACATTTTGATCTACAATAGGACATGGGAGGAGCACCTGCAACACTTAGAGATAGTCTTGCGTATATTGGAGGAGCAACAGTTCTACGCCAAGATGTCCAAGTGCGAGTTTGGGCTGACAAAGATGCTTTACTTGGGACACATCATAGGTGCAGATGGGGTCAAGGTGCATGAGGAGAAGATTCGGGCCATTTGGGATTGGCCAGAGCCCCGAGATGTGACAACGTTGAGAGGATTTTTGGGCATTTGTACCTATTATTGGAAGTTTGTGAAGGGCTTCTCACAGTTGGCAACACCCCTTACTGATCTAACTAAGAAGGGGGCTTTTGCGTGGACAGAGGGAGCTCAGGCAACATTTGATCGCCTCAAGGAGGTGATGAGTTGTTGTTCAGTATTGGCACTCCCAGATTTTACTCAGCCTTTCACATTGGAGTGCGATGCATCAGGTGTAGGGATCGGGGCAATCTTGTCCCAAGGAAGGCACCCCATTGCTTTCGAGAGCCGGAAGCTTCTACCTCATGAGTTGTCGTATTCCATTTACGACAAGGAGATGTTGGCCATAATGCATGCATTGGCCAAATTTAGACAGTACTTGGTGGGGAATCGATTTCGGGTGAAGACAGATCACAACAGTCTTTGCCATTTCATGGGGCAGCAGGGCCTCAATGACAAACAACAAAGATGGGTCAGCAAAGTGCAGGCCTACGATTTTGATATTGAGTATGTGTGGGGGAAGCACAACGTAGTGGCGGATGCACTGTCCAAGAGACTAGCCGGGCTTTCACTCATGAGCATTTGTCATGATTGGAAGGCTCAGTTATTGGTAGAGTACTCCAAGGATTGTCAGGCGTGCGAGATCTTGGAGGGAAGCTATGCAGATGAGCGCTATAGGGTGATGGATGAGGTTATTTATTATAAGGGGCACATATTTTTGGTATCGGGATCATAGTTGAGGGAGCGCGTCCTTCGAGCAACTCATGATTCTCCTTGTTTGGGCACTAGGGGCTTAGGAAGACTTATATTGCAATGAGAGAGCACTTCACTTGGAAGGGCCTCAAGGGAGATGTGTTGAGGCATGTGCAGGAGTGTGAAGCTTGCTAGAGGAACAAAGGAGAGTTGACCCATCTAGCAGGATTGTTGTTGCCTCTTCCCATCCTTGAGGGGAAATGGGAGAGCATTTCTATGGATTTCATAACTGGACTTCCCTCTATGCAAGGGAAGGATTGTATTTTTGTGGTGGTCAACTGACTGACCAAGTTTGCACACTTCTTTGCCATATCGACACGATATTCAGCCTCACAGGTGGCAGAGTCATTCTTTAGGGAGGTCTTTCGTCTGCATGGACTCCCTAAGGCCATAGTCAGTGATAGGGATAGACGATTCATGGGAGTATTTTGGCAGGAGCTCTTCAGACTAGTCAACGCTGAGTTCACCCCGAGCACCAGCGATCATCCGCAGACTGATGGTCAGATAAAGAGGGTGAACTAGTGGTTAGAGGGCTATCTCAGGAATTATGTGACAGGGTAGCAGAGGGCTTGGATTCGATGGTTGCATCTAGGAGAGTATTGTTACAACACCACCCATCATATGTCCATTGGTATGACTCCTTTCGTGCCTTGTATGGTTATGATGCTTTGTCCTTTGTTGATATTGTTTTTGGAGACGACAGGGCCCCAAAGGCCAAGGATTGGATCCTAGAGAGCCAAGATATCCTCAAGGCTCTTAAGGATAACTTATAGACAACCCAGAACCAACAGAAGATGTATGCTGACCAACATCGAGTAGAGAGGCATTTTGAGGAGGGGGACTTGGTCTACCTTCGATTGCAGCCGTACCGACAGTCCACACTGAAGCAGAAGGGGGACGAAAAGCTGCAATCGAGATTTTTTGGGCCATACAAAGTGATCAGGAGGGTTGGAGAGGTGGCTTACTAGTTGGAGCTACCACCAGGGAGCAAGATTCATAACATCTTTCATGTGTCATGCCTCAAGAGGGTGTTGGGGCAGCAAGTTACAGCAGTCATGGAGTTGTCTCCACTTGATCCTAGAGCCAGAGGCCATCTTAGAGACTAGGGAGAGGAAGCTCAGAAGTAGGACCATCAGAGAGTATTTGGTGCGTTGGAAGAGTTTAGCGGATGAGGACGCCACTTGGGAAGGATAGCACATTCTTGAGCATCTGGCATTGAAGTTGCTTGGGGACAGCCGGACAGGCAACATTTGGGAGGGGAGGACTGTCATGTCCCTTCCTAAATTATTTTGGAACAAGATTAATTTTTGTATTATGGGTCCAATTTTGGAGCTAGTGGACCCCATTTGATTTTATTAGGAGATTATACTTTGGAAAAGTTATTTGTGTTGCAGTTAAGTTACACATGGGGGTCACCCTCACTCGGGAAATACGCACTCCCTAATTTGATTTGCATGGAGGTGGTTAAGTTTTGCATGATGTTGGTTAAGTGAGGGCCCACGATGGAGGACGAATTGGAGGGAAAAGTGCTCCATGAAATCTATATAAGGAAGGCAACTCTCCTCATCTTAATCATCTTTTTGGGTATATCAATTTCTCTTGGTTGCTCGAGCTACTTAGCCGAGTCACTCGCTGTTTAGCACGAGTTCTTCAAGCGAAGAGCTCACCCTTTCTTCGGGGGACTTCGAGTGCCACCCTAGGAAGGTTTTTTGCATTTCTTTAGGAGGAGGATCTCATTGTGATTTCCAACAATGGCATTCACTTCCAGGTGGTGTGTATTACTGGAGGACATAGTGGAGAGGAGGCCGAGTTTGTTGTTGGTGTCTTGTAGCGGAGTTTGGGAGTGAGATTTTCCAGAGAGGAGGTTAGGGAGGATTGTCGGCATTTGGGAGAGTTTGGGAGCTGGTCGATCTTGTTGCTTGGTAGTGTGACTTTAGCACTACCTGGGCTAGCGCAGAGGCAGTACTGGGAGCTCACTTGGTGGGTAGAGTATCAGCCCTTGAGGCTGAGCTTTGCCATGGAGGTTAGAGGAGATACTTGGAGTGGTATTTGCTTCCCTTTCAGAGCTTGGAGGAGGATTTTGTGGCCATTTCTTGTAGGCCATATTCTGGGAGTAGTTTGGAGGGCGTAGGTCATAGAGGAGGCCAAATTTTGGAGTTTGGATTTAGGCCAAACCCTTTTTGGGTTTTTGTGGGTTTTGGCCAAGGAGCATGGGGTTGAAGTTTCATCATTTTTTGAGCACCAGAGACGGGGTTTCTTGCAGTTCCTTTTGAGGTAGTAATGTAGTTACTGGGAGACAACGCAAAGCATTAGAGGAGCAATTATCTTTCCAGCATTGTGATTATTGTTTGACACCTGGGTTCTGTCAAGCTTGCCCTTAAGGCAAGCCCAGGTGCATTTCCATACTATTGTACTTGCTCCATTCCATTAATAAAATGGCTCAACTGGGTCTCATTTCTGATGTGTATTGAGTATTTGATGATTGTTTTTATTTTTCTATGTATGAATCATATTTGCTTTTGCATATCACTGTTTGTTTACGTTTGGAACATTACATCGACCTCCGCTGTGGGGCTTTGGCTTATATTTTCATTATACATGTGGGTTGACCACTTTATTTTAATGATGTGATAGATTGTTTGATTTTAGGAGGTAGTTATATTTAATTTAACTTAGCTAGATCTAAAGAATTAAATCAAATAATGATATTTTATTGTAAAGGATGTTAGATCTTAGTCTATAAATAGAGGAGAGCTTCTATGGAGGACCATCTAGATTGACTTTGGACCATTTGAATGCTTGACATGGTAGCTTGGACCATTCTCTCACTCTTCATGAGAGGATTGTTGAAAATAGTACCGAGAAAGGATCCTTGATTTGTGCCTCCTTAGCATGCTCGAGTTCCCTATAAGTTAGGACAAATTCCTATAATTTAGGATTCATTCCTAAAAGTTAGGATGAGTTATGAAGCAATTAACTAATGTGCAAAAGTGGAAGGTTGAGTTTATTGTCTTCTAGTGTGAGTTAATTTGGGAAAAGGACAGGTGACTAAATCTCAAGTTCTAGAATTGAGATGAAACTAGTTGCATGAGTTAGTTCAACTCAGTTAACTCATCAATCACAAAAATAACTTTCCTAAAAGTAAGACTTGCTAAATTTAGCCATTTGAATTGTTTTAAAAGGAGGAACAAAGGCACAATTGTAATCATTATTGCATGCACTAGTTTGTGTTGAGCTTGTGAGAGAAACACTGATAAGAGGAGCTTGTGCGAATTATTGAGGGAGATGAATTCTTGTAGGGAATGCACTAGGAAATAGAGAGCATCACTATTTAGTAGGAGCACCTATTGTGCTAGAAAATAGGGATTTTTGAGGAGAGAAATAGGCCTCTAGAAGTGCGCAAGAATTCAGGTAGTTAGATTAAGGTTAATTGCAAGTGTTTCAAGCTTAGTTCTAGCAACCACAGAGGTACACAGGCTACATGGCACTTATGACTGAAGTGATGGACTCGCAAAACATGGTGGGAAAGAACAAGTTTTTAGATAAGGTTCCACAAAAGAAAGCAGGGAAGTCTTCTAGTTCAGAGGGAGCAACTGCAACAACCGAGAACGTGGTAGTGTCAAAGACAAATCCAGGTGGACAAGGTTCTTTCAGAAGCACCTTCCTCGCTAAGAGGTAGTGTTGAAGATAGTAGCGAGAAAGGTTCCTTGATTAGTGCCTTAATCAAAGGGACCTTAACGAGTTTCTCCTCAGCATGCTCGAGTTCCCTATAATTTAGGACAAATTCCTATAATTTAGGATTCATTCCTAAATGTTAGGACGAGTTATAAAGCAGTTAACTAATGTGCAAAAGTGGAAGGTCGAGTTTATTGTCTTCTAGTGCGAGTTAATTTGGGAAAAGGACAGGTAACTGAATCTCAAGTTCAAAAATTGAGATGAGACGAGTTGTATGAGTTAATTCAACTCAGTTAACTCATCAATCACAAAAATAACTTTCCTAAAAATAAGACTTGCTAACTTTAGCCATTCAAATTGCTTTAGAAGGAGGAGCGAAGGCACTATTGTAGTCATTATTGTATGCACTAGTTTGTGTGTGAGCTTGTGAGAGAAAGGCTGCCAAGAGGAGCTTGTGCGAATTATTGAAGGAGATGAATTCTTGCAGGGAATGCACTAGGAAATATGGAGCATCCCTATTTAATAGGAGCACTTATTGTGCCAAAAAATAGGGATTTTCGAGTAGAGAAATAGTCCTCCAGAATTCCGCAGGAATTCAGGGAGCAAGATCAAGGTTACTTGCAGGTGTTTCAAGCTTAGTTCTAACAGAGAAATCAAAATGGTTTCTATTGAGACAGAGTTGTATTGTAAGAGATCCATTGCTCTAAATTTCCTATCAATAAAATTCTCAAGCAAGCAGAAGGGTTTCCCAGTTGCGTTCCCTAGAAAAAATGTGTTGAATTGTGTATTTATTTCTGTTTCTATTCTGCTGCAAAGTAAAGTAGAGAAATTTTGTCTACATGAAAAGAAATTAGTTTCAAATTGTTCATATTAGTAGTTGCAGAATTTCGTGGATTTTCTACAAGGATCGACCTCCCTTGTGGGACTTTGACTCATCTTTTCATTGTACATGTGGGTTGACCACTTTATTTTAATGATGTAATAGATTGTTTGATTTTAGGAGGCAATTATATTTAGTTTTCCTTAGCTATATCTAAGGACTTAAATCAAATAATGATATTTTATTGTAAAGGAAGTTAGATCTCAGTCTATAAATAGAGGAGAGCTTTGTCATTTGCACTAATGGTTGGATTGCAAGAGCACTCTTGTCCTTGGAGCTTAATGGAAATATCTTTATGGGAGCATTTTTGTAGTTAAGGCCTTACCTATGTGGTGGGTATTTGTTGACTTAGAATTCTTTCTTGGTTATTTCTTGCACACCAGTAAATGCATTATTGTAATTGCTAAAGACTACCATAAGGCTACTAAGATCGATCTATTTGAACGGAAACCTTGTCACTTGGAGGGAGGATGTCTAGAGGCTTTTCTCACATGATCTCCTTTGTTGGCTTGGGGTAAGTTTTAATCCTCCATGCTAGGTCATACTTCAAAGTTCCTTAGAAAGGGTTTTGATTCTAAATCATGCTATAGTTGATCTTGTGGTTGAATGCTTTCACCTTGGAGGGATTCCTTTTGGTGGGGCCATGATTTTATGATTACCCTTGATTAGTTGATGGGTTAAGTTAGCTATTAGGTTCTAATCTCTTGCCCTATTGTACAAACACCAAATAACCGACTTAAGAGGGTTTTCTTCTTGATATCATCTTACCACTTGATTCCTCTTGAATTCATAGCTAGAAGGATATTGACACTGATCTTCATATCCCTTCACCTTCTTTACTTTTTTTCAATTAACCCTAAAAATTCTACAAAAATATATTTCAAGAAGGCTACCATTGACATCATCTTGTGTCCTTTGACTAAGCCTTACTAATTCTATTAGGGAATCCTCCACTGAATTTGAGGAGAGCCGACCTAAAGTCAAAGGATAGGTTGTTAAGGTGAGAGTGGGTGATCTTCCTAAAAGGTTCCCTTCAGATTGTGCATTGTGGATTGGGGCTTTTATCACATGTACAATTTAGGTGCTAGCAGGTTCCTCTGGCCATCTCTGTTATGCATCCCTTTTGAGTTTCTTCCCCTTCATATGCATACGCCCTTTCTTTCTTCTTTTGGGGTCTGGTTTCATATCAGTTTCTTGTTTCATCTTCTCTCAAAATTCACTGCCTTTTTGCTAGAATGTCTAGTTTCAAAAAAGAAAATTATATCCATTGAGTTGACCTCAAACCCAATACTACAAAAAACTTTTCAAGCAAAAATTTTAAATATGCACTCCATGACCAATCATGCAATCTAAAAGAAATAAATTACCTCTCATATTACCTTTGGTATTGCAACCGGTCATCTTGAGTATTGGCATATCTACAACTTCATCAATTTTCTACGCTTAGATTCTCCACATAACTCCATCAAGTCAGATTTGGGGCTCTATCTTTGCTCGCTCGACAAATGTACCACACGTTGAAAAATTTGATTAGGTTCGGTCTTCATAATATCATTTTATTGATTATTGTAAAGAAAGAAAAAGAATTGATATTTGAATCAAAAGAATTATATTTGTGATATGTCCCATTCTAAGTCACCTGACACGGGGATTCAGGACACGTAGGATTCGAGATTCGTGGTGTCGGATTCGGACACGCTGACCCCCCGAAATAGGACATGTTATATATTATTTTATATATATATATATATATATATATATATATACATATATATTAAAAATTAGATATTATCATATTTCTTACACAAATTTTAATTAATGATACAAATTTATTGATTTCAATCATAGATCTTCATCTGTAGCTATTAGCATGCATAGTACATACAAAATTCAAATAAATGTCAGTGGTACTGGTCACATAAATGATAAATCTATTAAAAATTTAAATCATGATTCATAATTCATAACTGAAAGACAACTTACAACTACAAGATAGTAAGATAAACACACTGACAACTGTAGTTTTCTCATTAAGTCATCAAATCAAAATGTGTTACATAGGTAGTGTTGGTGCAATGGCAATGGCAAATAGAAATAGAAAATATAAAACAACTACAGGTATACAAGCCTCAAGGCATCAATCAACATCAGAATCAGCATCACTGTCCCCATCATCATGGTCCCCACTGCTCTCCTCTACATCCTCCTACTCCGCTGTATCCATAGTCGCCTCTGCATTTGCTGGTATGGAGGTTGACCCCTCTAAGTCATCAAATCTAACAGGCTTTAGCATTGGATCATTGAGATCCATGTTGGCCAATGCCAACTCAACAGTGGTGTCCAGACCCATATCATCAGGAACAGTGTTACTTGGGAGCGGGAGCGAAAACGGGAGCGGGAGCGACATATTCAAAAGCTCTTGGTTTGGTGCTCTTGATTAAATATGAGTTCCATACCCTAATACATGACAAAATTCAATGGAAACATTGCAATCCCCCAATCCTAAAATCCTGAAAAACTGATAAGTCTGCTGGATTTTGAATGAAATCTAAAATTCTACTTTCTCCATATGAAATCCAATGAGGCTGGATCCACTCTCAAACATCCTGAGTCATTTCATGGTAATGTTAAAAATTTAAGTAAAAGGATGAAAATGAAGATTAAGGAGAATGTCACTTTTACTTTAAGAATTTAACATTACCATGAATAACATATCAATACTAGGGCCTAGACTTGATCATGAAGCTGCCAAAATGCTTTACTCCTTGCTCCAACAGCACAAATCACTTTCCAAATGACCATTTTAATGAGCAAACACGCCCTTTTCATTCCCGCGCTGAGCTTAGCGAGTCCTGGAAACCAGACACATGTCCTAAAATCCCGACACGCTTTTGAAAATCGCGACGCGCCCTCGAACACGACGTGTCCTTTGATTTGGACACGAATCTGGACCGAATCGTGTCGGATTCGCCGGATTCGGGATTCGCAGGGGGTTTAGGACGAATCCGGTGACTTAGGTCCCATTGTGACATATGAAAGAAAATTTATTTGTATTTGAGACAAGTCCCGTTGAGAGTGTCGGATGAAAAGAAAATGAATTTTTATTTTTGTAAAATATAAGTCACCAAGAAGATCAAGTCGGCCCTCCTCCATCATGTAGGCTCAAGACCCCAAGTGGCACTGCATTGAACCCCATGGGCAACTATAAATTAGAGAGGCCTTTAGACCTCATTAGCACAATTCATATTCTTCTCTTAGAGACATCTACTGTAGCCATACGAAGGTGAGAAAGAGGACGAGCTCAAGAGGACAAGGAGTCAAGTAGTTGTAAGGAAGATTCCCTGCTCTCGGGAAGAAGAAAATTTCTGTTTTTGACCTAGTTTCTCTCTCTAGCAGTTCACATGTGTGGGAGGCAGTTTCTGTTGTTGGGGGTCTACTGCAGGTCCAAATTTCACTGTACTAGTCGCAGGGTCGAACTACAACATCTTGCCAGAATTTGATGTTGATTGGCTAGGGTTTTCTGGGGAAGCTTTGACTAGGTTTGACCTAGACTTGGGAGGCTTGGTTTGGAGAGGGCTCGACTTGATCTTGGGTGGCAAGGCTGACTTTCATATTGCTCATTGGTATAAAGAAATATTGTTGGGTTTTTCCCCTAAGAGGGGGTTTCCCAAGGTAAATGTCTATGTCTTGTGTATTGTGCTTCTGTAATCTTGACTTTCCTGCATATTGGAATTACTGTATAATTTCTTGATGAATAAGAAGAACCTCTATGAGGTAATAAGAAGACTCATATAATTCACAAGTAATTATCAAGAATAAGAAAATCAAGTAAATGTGATCAAAACCCTTGATTTTCTAACAAATCTCAAGTTACTCAACACTTAATACATCATTATATTAGCACCCGTAATTGGTTAAACCCCCAAATCTCTAACTTGACATTATAATATTGCCTTTTGACTCATGTCACTTAATAAAATAACTATATAACGCTGGCATATATTTTATATTTTTGTATTGTATTTTAATGCACATTTGGAAATTTGTACACCATTTTGTATATTTTCCATGTAACGTCAATATAATATTAGGAAAAAAATGTGATGTGTGTTAATGGTTTAGTGGTATATGAAATAGGTTATCTAGGGGAGGTCAAGGTATCAGGTATATGGAAGATCATCAATTAGTTATGAGTCTTTTATATTTTGTTGTTTCCCTAGGAAACTTTTGATTCATTCTCTTATTATGGTTACTCTATTGTTCCACATTGATTGTGCATATTGTCCATATGCTATGATATATGTAGAAATTCTCAGTGCTAAATATTTGGCTAATAAAATATGAATTTTTGTGAAGAAGCTAAGAAAACAATTTCAAAAGTTTATATATATTTTTAGGTTCTTGTTCAAAATTAAGATGTTATATTACAATATGTTGTAGGACTTTGACATTGATTTCCACAAGTAATATACTTTCTATGCATCCATATCGGATGTGAGACAAAATAAGATAATTTTATTAATGTTCAACACAAGAGAGTATTTTTTAAATTGGCTTCAAGATAAGGATCTAGAAGTTTCAATGACACAACAAGAGACGCTTCTGAGCTTTTATTTGACTTACACCATATATAACATTGTTGGACATGCGTTTTCTTAAAATTCAATTTATGTACACAGAACAATATAAAGGAAAACTAATATATATGCATGTTTATGCACATGTCAATTGGGTTTAGCCCAGTGGTTGGAAGGAATGATTGTTATCCTCTCCACTCAAGTTCAATTCCCACAATTGACATGTTGAGCTAATTTTGAGTATATTGTTGTAGTGGCTTCGAGCCCTATCGTTGACTAGCCTTTGTTCCTTAAAGATTCTAGGGTTACCCTGGGTATCATCCTCGAAATAAGGGGAAGTATTTGGGGGTTTTCTCAATCTTTATAACCTAGAAAAAAATGCCATTGACCACAATTAAGCATGAGAAAACGTTGACTAGTTTTGAAAGTGTTTTAATCTCTGTTACATCGAAACTGCTCCTGAGAGGTGGGAAAACCGTTCCAATGGTTCCCACGCTCCAAGGAGCTTTGGAATTGTATGGGAACATTACCTTTTCAGCGAGAGCTGCAATGGGAGCTGGGGAAAGTTCCAGGAGCTTTGAAGACTGTTTTTTTTGGAGTTTCGGCATTCCCTGGGGTTGGGGAATACAAAGTGTATAGAGAAATATGCTGAATTGCCCACAAAACATGAGCCTATGTTGAAGCCTTTGCAAGAAGAAAGACCAAAGACATCCTTAACACCGATATCCTTAATTGAGAAACTGGAGCAATCTCTTGATGGGTTAAGGAAGCGTGTGGCACCTCGACGTAAGGGCGATATCTGGGATGTCATGCTGATGAGTATTTCTTTTGTTGTTTATGTATATATATCGCAAAAGATTGTGTGTGCATATTGTATGTGGCAGTCAATGCTTAAACATTAGAGTTGTTTTTTCTCGTAAGAATAACTAGAGAAACATGTCAGAGAACTGATAATGAACTTGACATTTTATATATATAAAAGGGAGAGACTCAGGGAGAGAGACACCCAGAGAATATATTTATATATAAGAGAGATTATATATTATTTTTGATTATTATATAAATTATATAATTAATTAATTATTATTATTATTATTATTTATTTTTATTTTTATTTTTTATTTTAAATTTTTTTATTATATAATATTATTGCTCCCGATTCTCTGTTTCTTGTAAATTTTGGGGAAACTTCTAGCCATTTCGGGCACCCGTACCCAAGTTCCCAACGTTTCCATGTTCCAGAATCTCATGCAACATAGGTTTTAATGCAATATAGCAAACATCGTGTTGGGAAAAATATTGCCAACATCCCAAAAAAGAAAATATCAGAAAAATTGTGAAAATATCGCTAAATACTGGCAAAATTAAAACAAAATATTAAAAAAGACAAAGAAATCGACTTTATGTGTCACTGTCCATGGGTAGGGTGATATTTTCATGCATCATGCAATAGTATCATGATATTTACAATATTATCATGATATTTTTGAGAACGAAATCTTCATGTTCTTTAATGGCGATAATATTGTTTTGGGGTAAAAATCGTGACGTTGTGATGTTTGCACTGTTGCAGTACCAATTTAATGTTAACGATGACTGATCTTAATTGACTACAACTAAAGTTTGACTATGGTGAATTGCATTTTGAAATTATCTATTAAAATTTATTTTTGGTGAATTCTTCCTTAAAAATCAGTTGCTCTTGAAAAGCATACCCAACCCCTCAAAGGGTGAATCACAATGTTCCATGTAGCTGACCTATGAAACACGTGTCTCACATTCTTTAACAACATTTAGCTTATGTTTGGTCAAATTTATGTAATAAGGGGTACTCCTCTTCCATCAAAGTTCAAACTATTCAAGACTTACACCTGGCTCTAGTCGCTAGAAACATGCCTTCGGAGAATGGGCCTGTTGACCATTGAAGGAAACTTGAAGGCTCCATGCCCAAGGATATGTCAGAGCATTCTTGTACTTACAGAGTTCTAGATATCATCAAGCTTCTAATTCTTCTCCCTCTTCTTCTTCATTATACTCAGATTTCGCAGCCCTACGGGGATATTGTAAAGTGATGCTAACATGATGAAATAAAGTCATGTAACAGGCCAGCTTAGAAATTTGCTATCAAGTGAGTTCACTCTAGGGTTTTTTTCACTTAATTAATTATTTGTGCTTTTCAGTGCTTAATAATTAATTGAGTTTTTTCTCCCAAACATAAACCCAAAGCTGGAGTGTGGCTTGATGGTAAGGCCTTAAGTGAGTCCTAGTGTCTAGAGTCAATGTATATTACCATGTTAGATCACTCGTAAAATTTCGCGGAATTTGATTAGGTCTAGGTGTCATTTTTTAAATTATTAAAATTTCCCGCAAAACAAGATTTTTAATAAATTTTCTATGTAAATTGTAATAAGTGATGTCTAGAGAAGTTGTAGAGGGTATGAGTAGTCGAAATTGGACCTCTATACCTCAAATTTATAATAAGGCACACCTTGAGGGGTAAAAAATCACTTATAGACCCTCAAAACCCACTTTTCCTAAGTCTAGGGGAAAATGTGGCAATAAAATGACCCATAAATAAATAAAATGGAGAAAAATAAATAGCTCCATGTGACAAAATGATATGGAAATGACTTGGGAAATTCTCTGAAGTCAAAAGGCAAGTCAAGGGGCAGTCAAATGATGATAAGGCACATGATTCATCACTAAAGTTATGGATCATGAGGAAGTCAAATTTGTGGTCTAGAATAAAGGGTTTGATTTCGTGACTTGGAAACTCGATTTATTTGGGAGAATTAGCATATGATATGAGGTGATTTGATTGCTATTCTAATGGAGACGTGCCCCCATGTTATTTCAGTTCACCATCTACACATGGCACCCACACTTAAGTTAGCTCAACGCAATAGATAGTCCAGGCCCACACATTCCTTGCTGGCAACTGCTACACATGGGATTTGGGACTGATATGGAGAGGTGTCACTCCTCTTGAGTGGTTGTTGAGATTCGATGGGAGTTGGCTCACTCTTCATCAACAAATCTTCAAACTTGGCAATCCAAATTGTGCACATGAGAAATACGCTGGGCCAACTAAGGAAACTCGACTTGCTTGATCTCACGTGTCATATCAGCTCTACACTTGGATTTCGACTTGTCTTCTTGGGATTGTCTCCACCTGCACTTTTCATATGGGATGTCTCTCGGGGTTTGCTCCCATTCTCGTATTTAAAGGGCCATTGGCTCCTATTCTCTCATGAAAAAACAAGCTCTTGTGCTTGGGGAGATTATACTGTTTTGCGTACTCTCATTTTGATGCAATAATAAAGACTCCGGGGTTCATGTGTGGTGTTCTTCTTCCATGGATATTGTATGATTTTTTTGAATATGTGCTTATTGTTCTATTGGTGATCATTCTATTGTTTTTTCCATTTGCTCTTGTAGATGTATTAGTGTCTAGTTATTTTGCACTAGTATTTGGGTTGGAGAAGTATTCTAGATCATGATGTTTTAGTAGATTTTTGGTTAAATTTCTAGAGTTTCCTATTTCATTGTAGCATCTAACCCTAATGGATCTAACAATTTATCTTGAAATTGTGTAGAAAGTCTCAAGTGTGAGGGGGCATTCTCGGTTGAACTAGCCCACTCTTGAGCATAGATGTAGAAGAACCTACATATTGTTTTCCAAGTCTTATCATTTGATTTGTTGTACAGGGGTCTCCTTGGCCTTGGCTTGTGACTAAATCCATTTCAATATACTTGTTTTAAACATTGCACTTCTATTAAACAAATCTACTGGCATAGAGCATATTAGTGGCTAGTCAAGGAGATGAGTCATACTAACAATCCTTGATCTAATTCTTGTAAACTATTTGTAAATATTCTTGCATTATTTTCTTACTGTCATCCACTAATCCTTGGATGAGGTTTTGCATGGAAAACCATATTTGATTTAGGAGTTTTTCTCATCTAGATTTGGCAGGGATTTAAAGAGCTCAAGGCTGGAAACTATTCACAATTTTTTTGCATACTGCCATCACTTTATTGGAGCAGAAAACTCACTTGGTCGTGAGCACTTGAGGGCCTTTCTCTTCCCTGGCCGTGAGCAAATAGGAAGCTGCCATATATCTCTGTCAAAACAGTGAGGAGGTGGCTGTCTATCTCAGTCAAAACAACGAGCATCTAGAGGCAGCCTCTCATATTAGTCAAGGCTGTGATTAGAGTAAAAGTATTTAAAAATTTAGATTTGTATTGAGGATCATCCTATTGTACCTCATTGCCTCCGACCATGTGTAATTTCCTCACTGTTTTCTTAAGGGAAGGTTCATTCTTCTTTAAAGATTTAACATCAATTGTAAAACCTTCCTTAAAGATTTGAGGCCTTTTCATGGTCAAACGGTCTCTTTTTGTAACATCATAATGATAAAACACTATTTTTATTTGGAGCCCGGGGCACCATCCCCTTCTCTCAAACTTCTTACTTGGTGTTTGATTAACTTCCCATTTCTTTCTTGAATTTAGATTTATTTTGTTAATGCTCTTTTTCATTGTCAAGCCAAGTTTCATGATCACATGCTAAGTTGCTAACTGTTCACTTAACAAGTTTCCCATTTTATATCATTTAACTTTTGCTACATTTTAAATGCCATCTAGTTGCAATTTCATGTTAGCATAGTTTTCATCTAGATTGTAACATTTACGTACCTCAAGTTTCATGCTCAAATCATCTGCAACTTGTTTCATTTGGAAAATTTACTTTGAGCAAATCTCTACACTTGGAACAAATTTTGCAAGTTTATTATAGTTTGTTAACTTCATTTATTCACAATCTAGTTTTAACGATCTAATTGTTTATTTTTGGTTCATTTGCTCTATTTACATTCCATTTACAAATTTGAGCAACTCATTAGCCTATATATTTTCTTGTGCTTTATGATACAACTTCACTTGGTTTAATTGTCATAGTATATCACATTATAAGTGAAGCTACATTTTTATAGAGCACTTTGAATTCAAGGCAATTGAGTTAGTATTTCAACTATTGATCTAATTATCTTTTATTGATGTTGTTTTCATTGAGTAATTGGTACATGCTTCATTGATCATTGTTACAAGTTTATGTCATATTGTGCTTAATGTAATCTTGATCGCAATTTTATTTGCTATCTCTTTATTTGAAGCATATTGTTATCACTATATCTTTTTGAAGACATTTCATTAACATTTAGGTATCTCATTTGCATATTAGATTTAGACTTGTATTTCTAAATTCTACCTCCAAGCATAAGCTTGGTTGCATATAAACTTTAGGACAAGTCCGTCCGACTTTCTTTCACTTGAGTAAGGTTAAAACACGTGACCTTGCAGTTCTCTTGTGGCCGATCTCTTGTAGGAACAAAGACAAGTGGATTGCAAGGAGCCTAGGAAGGATATCGTTAATGATTGACTTGTGCCTATTCAGCGTATCCTCCTTGCAACTCACCCCAATCTTTACCTTGTTGTAAGAAATTGAAGGGAAATTTCTTACCATAGATTATACATTTAATTAAAATCAACCATGATCCTTGCATTTCACATAGTTTAAGTTTTGCATTCATTTGTCTAACATCATCTTATTTGGCATATTATGTTACGAACAAAGTTCGTACTTCACAATAATCTTCATAACACTTGGTACACAAAGAAAAGGAGAAACTCAAAAAGTTGTGTAGTGAAACGCTTCAATTGTGATTGCGACAAGGTTGACGAAGAATTAATGGCCAAAGGTTGGGATCAGAGAACGTGGCTCTGATACCAATATAATAAACAATGTTCTGTTACACTTTGATACCAGTGTAACGAACAAAGTTCGTATATGCAGCGAAGAGATTCAGAATATCTGAAACACTCAATCGTGATCAAAGTTAATCTGGAAACTCAATGACAAATTCCAACCATGGGATGAGATTCCTCTTTTAGAGAGGACCAATTTTGACTATTGAAGCGCTTAATTTGGAAAAGGAAAATTGCATTTTTGAATTAAAAGCCCACATGTGCATATTTGATCAGGTCGGCCCTAAAGCAAATTGGACTCCCTTGGAAGGCTATAAATACAAGTCAAGTGAACCTCATTTGGACATCATCATGGAGTATTCTTCAATTCTCTTCTTTGGTTTGGCTTGCATAGGTCTGAGGCAAGTTCGCGGAGATTGGTTGGCATAGGTCTGAACTTGCAGGGTCCGAAGCTTGCATCTCTGTTTTTAGGGTTTTGGGTCTCAGCCACAGACATGTCATGGAGAAATTTCGACTAAAGCCTTTCAGCCGTGTGCATGACGCATCTTCCTTGCAACTGGAACTTAAGGGTTGAATTTTTCAGTTGACCGAAGATTTCTCTAGTTGACTGCAAAGTTCGACATCTGACCTCAATCAATAACAGTGGATCACAAGCTTTTGAATCAGGGTTTTGAATTATTCGCATGGTTGGGTTCATCTCATAGATATTGTCTAGTTGATTTTGCTGGATAGATTTATGATGAAAGATATGGATCATTGTACTCTCTATTTGCTGAATCATTCAATGACAATCTAATGAGAAGAAGAATTTGAAAGGGTTTTCCGCGTAGTGGGTTTTGCCCTAGTCTCGAACCAATCCTGGTGTCTCTATGTGTGAATGCCTTTCTTCTATTGTTCCTTTATGTTCCACTGCATTAATGATGATGTTGTTCTTTTTATATAATTGCATATGTTGCTGAATAATGTCGTAAATCTGAATAATGACATGATCCTATGGGGTGAATTTAATATGCAAATGTTGAAATGCAAATATCAAAGCAAAGAACAATATAGCCCTAAGAAAAAATTTAACATGGTATCAAAATTGCGATGAAGAAAAGTCATTGAAGATCACCCCTATGAAGATATCTTTGATGAAAGTAAGAGATGATGGTGGAGACCTAAAAGAATACTAGCATTTGAAGGAAACCCTAGGCAATTTGACTGTTAGGGTTTGATGGATATTATGAGGTTAGGGTTGGGTAGAAACCATGGATTATGACAGATTTGATGTAGCCCTAGATGGGATAGTCTCAATTAGGCTTGTTTGTTGATGAATTTGGTTGAGACATTAAAGACGTTAATGTTATATGGTCAATGGACAATCATGGCTCTTGAAGCGTGGTTCAAGAGGGAGAGCTCACCTCTAATTAAGATAAGTACCTTTTATGTTACCTCTTTGTGATTCTATTCCTGTTTGAGTTTATTGCTTTGATTGTTACTTATATTTCTTGCATGTATATTTGAGTATTTGGATGCTTCTAACCTCTTGATAAGATGTGAGAAGTGGATCCTTCTTGAGGATCATGGCTAGTGCAAGAAGAGAAGAGCTAGTGTTGGAAAAGGAAAGAGGCACCTGATGAAAAATTGACAAAGTGCTCTAGCTTCCAATGTCAAGGTGCAAAGGTATTTGAATGCTACAAGATATATATGATGCATTGTTTCAATGTTATGTTTCAGTTGGAATATCGGATGGCAAGGTAAGCCCTAATGTATAATGAATATCATCTTCACAAATGGCTCATGCATGCATATGAAAGTAAGTTTGATTCATGGTACTTGTGATGAGATGGTACACTTGGTATTGGGCAAGTATCTTACATTCTATTTAAGTCATGGTAAAGCTACTTAGAAACATTGATTTTTTATATATTGGTATATTTGATATTTGTAAAAGCATCTCACATCTTCTACATGATGGATTTCATAAGAAGGATAGCTTATTTATTTTTGATATATGGTAGCTTGATTCGATTGTTAATGCTTGTGATAAGCATGATAACCATAATGTTAGAAGTGTAACAATAAGATTGATATTCAGGACCTTCTTGTTGACCTTCGTTAGCTTAGTAATTATGACGTGGTAAAATTGGATGCCCTAATGGTTGATGATAAAGAAGTGATGTAGTGATTATAATCTTTGAAGTATGATGATAAACCTGTCAACTACCCTAATCATATGACTTTAGCTCTTGATGAAAGATTGATTTCATGTTCATATGTGGTGATGAAGTAGCTAATGCTGACATGTTATGTCCATGATGAATATATGTATTAGAACTTGATATAGTTTGATTTCATGATCTAACAGTTCTGTTGATGCATGACAGTATTATGATAGACAGGTTGATGTTTTGAATGATGATGACTGAAGTAGCTTCCCATTCAGAGGGAGAAACTCTCCATAAAATCCCTACACCTATTATCATGTGCATTAAATGTATAGAAGATTCCTTATTGTTGAAGTTTTCTAACATAAATAGACAAATTTATGATGTTCTTGGTCTGCAGCAAGTTCTGGTCTGAGAAGAGAGGGTTTCTCTTAGTCTAAGCCCCAACCGCATGGAAGAAGGCTTAAGAGTGCAGTTATAGGCGTCCAATTGCACGGAAGAAGGCCTATGGGTGCGATTATGACTGTAGGTCACAAAATCTAAAGCTTTAAGAAATTAGGAATGCACCAAAAGTATGACAGTCCTACATATATGGAGCAGACAACAAAAATTTCTATGAGCAGAGAAGTTTGAATGTTTGACTTACTATAGAGAATGTAAACGTGTTGACTAAACTTGTGTGTGCAGGGGACCGAAATATGCATACTAGTATGTTATTTTGATTTGATCATTAAAGCTAGTATATGACAGTGTTTGATAACAATTGCAATGGTTGACAAGATTTGGCTTATTGGTTTAATATAGAAGCAACATTGGAGTTTTAGCATAGTGCATGATAATTCATAAATATGTTTTGGCTTATGGATTGTTTGAATTCACAATGATAACAAGTTAGAGTTTTGATCTGATTTGGTATTTGATAACTGATGATTTGCCTCGATGATAGTGCTATGTGGGCATAGTGATTTTCAAAACCTATATTGGTATCCAATAATGATTTTGTATTGACTTCATTGACTTTTGCACATTGGTTGAAGTATAAACAATTGTGACTTATCCTTGGTATATGCATTTTCATCTAGTTACAATTCATGTTATGATGGCATGATAGAATTTGAGATCGCTTAATAACAATTTATTGACATGGCAATAGATGAAATCGTCACTTGGTATTTGGATATGAGCTCTACCTGACATTTGATCCGAAGCAGTTTGTCACAGTCATATTGGCAGAAACTTTTATGACTTTGATATTAGTTTTAATCTGACACCTAAAGCTTGATAAGCTGACTTAGTTAATTTGATTGCACAAGTGTTTGGTCAAGCATATTGGTTTGGTCAAGTGTTATGTTTACAGAAAGCATTGTATGAAGCAAGCTCCCCGAG
Source organism: Pinus tabuliformis (assembly GCA_031772625.1). Classification (NCBI taxonomy): domain Eukaryota; kingdom Viridiplantae; phylum Streptophyta; class Pinopsida; order Pinales; family Pinaceae; genus Pinus; species Pinus tabuliformis. The sequence goes on from CM062804.1 coordinate 550,842,589, forward strand.
CCTGGTATGTCCGCATTGACAGTTATTTGGTGAAGCTAGGAAGATGTGCCAATCCAAATCTCTTCTTCAAAAGTAGTCTAAGGTATGACTTTGATTTTGGTTTTATATGCTGATGGTCTATTCTTGATAGGTAATGAGCCTTTGATGAACAAAGTAAGAGGGAGTTGGCCTCTGAAGTTCGAAATGAGAATCATGGCATGATGAATTACATTCTGAAGCTGGGAAAATAAAATCTATATTGTGAAGATATTAAAGAAAGCGGAAATGCGAATATTTGGACACTTCGATTGAATTTCAAGAAGTTATGAAGAGATATCATTGAACTTGACTTGGCAACCAATAGTTGATTTCAAGAAGTTATGAAGAGATATCGTTGAACTTGACTTGGAAACCGATAGTTGATTGAAGAATTGATGTTTTGTGTGAACACACATCCTTGTATATATATGTTTTGCATAAACCCTGATTGAGCTGCTTCACACATGTTGAGTTGCTGCTGAGTACCCTTCGAGATATTTGCATGGGACAATCAATTTTTTGTTTGAGATATTCTTCTTATGATATGTGACTGCATGGGACGATCAATTTTTTGTTTGAGATATTCTTCTTATGATATGTGACTGCATGGGACGATCAATTTTTTGTTTGAGATATTCTTCTTATGATATGTGTCTGCATGGATGTATTGATGTTGATTGGGATTGTTATTGATGATATAAGCACATTTGGGTGCTGCCTTAGTATGAGATCTGCCATGATATTCTTGGATGAAAAGTCCGTAGCTTTAAGCATGGCCAAGGTTGAGTACAATGTTGTTGGCATGACTAGCTGTGAGGCAGGTTGAAGCTCTTTGGAGAGCTGTTTGAGCAGGTTTTGGATATGACAGTGATATATTGCAATAGTAATGAGTGGGATCTGATTGGCAGAGAATCCCGTATATAGATGGGACTGAGATATCTTCAGCTAGTGCTGTTGTACGAAACAAGCTTAGGCTTGTGGTTGCTACCTCTGTGAGAGGGAGGATAAATAAGATATCCTTTTTGTGATATATATATATATTTGTTCTAATATAATATTTGATTTGATGTCCTGTATGAACAAGAGACTGTTGCTATTGAGACACGATGATTGAAATCTTCAGTGAATTGTTCACGCTGATACCAGATATGAGCATGATGATTTGTTTTGATCCATAGAGAGCAGGATTGATTGAGAACAATGAGCCAATTCATTCACCTTATTTGAGCTCCCAGGGTGAGGAATTGAGATGGAGGGCTCCTGGGGTTGAGGGATCTATGGACAATAGGGTCGTAGATGTTGCTCCCCTATCTGTTACCCATAGGGTTGGAGGTGTTTCTCCCTTATCTTGGTCTTTGCAGAGTATATCAGTTGGCATCATACCCACAAGCTGGGCTTGTTGGGATTGCCCCTCCCTGTCTGGCCAATGGGTTGAGGAGGCTTGGGGGTGTGTGATCCTTACCTTTGGTAAGTCAAGTATTTCACCCAAGTTCGTATTATGATGCAATTGTTCTACCACATGACATTGAGTGTCATTGTTGGGAAGATCAGTGGGCAATAGGATGGGTTGAGATGTGCTCCCCTATATCACCTATTGCTTGATATGGGGTTGAAGATGTTTTGCTCCCTTGTGAGATTCTGAGTTGAGATGTGCTTCCAGCTTGAGAGTGCTCACTGATGATAAACTCTTTGATGTTTCCCAGGTGATAGCATTGGGCTCCTTGCTGGTAGTAATTTTGAGTTGAGACTAAGCTCCCCGATGTAGATTCAGGTTGAGATGTGCTCCTTGATATTGTTTCGGATTGAGATGTGCTCTCCGACGTGATAGAGGGTGGTAGCTTAGGCTCCCCTCCGATGTCAAATTCTTCTTCTTTTAGATTCGAGAATGTTTAACATATGAGAAGAGATAATCAAGAGATAAGCAAAGATGAGTAGAAATGTGCAGTAATGACACTTGATGATGAGATACTTGAAACATGATATGATTAGATGACAGGATACTTTCAATGATGACATGATGCAGTTGGAATTTCTCCTTCGCTGAGAGAGGGTGTTAATTTGGCAGCTTAGTGACAAATTCCAACCATGGGATGAGATTCCTCTTTTCGAGAGGACCAATTTTGACTATTGAAGCACTCAATTTGGACAAGGGAAAGTGTATTTTTGAATTAAAAGCCCACATGTGCATATTTGATTAGGTCGGCCCTAAAGCAAATTGGACACCCTTGGAAGGCTATAAATACAAGTCAAGTGAACCTCATTTGGACATCATCATGGGACATTCTTCTATTCTCTTCTTTGGTTTGGCTCGCACAGGTCTGAGGCAAGTTCACGAAGATTGGTTGGCATAGGTCCGAAATTGCAGAGTCCGAAGCTTGCATTTCTGTTTTTAGGGTTTTGGGTCTCAGCGGCAAGCATGCCATGGAGAAATTTCGACTGTAGTCGTAGACATGTCATAGAGAAATTTCGACCGAAGCCTTCTAGCCGCATGCATGACACATCCTCCCTGCTACTAGAACCTAAAGGTTGAATTTTTCAGTCGACCGAAGATTTCACCAATTGACCGCAATGTTCGGCAACTGACCTCAGTTAGTAATAATTGATCACAAGCTCTTGAATTAGGGTTTTGGATTATTGGCATGGTTGGGTTCATCTCATGGATATTGTCTAGTTGATTTTGTTGGATAGGTTGATAATGAAAGATATGGATCATTGTACTTTCTCTTTGCTGAATCATTCAATGACAATCTAATAAGAAGAAGAATTTGAAAGGGTTTTTCCCATAGTGTGTTTTGCCTTGGTCTCCGACCAATCTTGGTGTCTCTATATGTGAATGCTTTTCTTCTATTGGTCCTTATGTTTTGTTGCATTGATGATTATGTTGTTCTTTCTATATAATTGCATATGTTGCTGAATAATGTTGTAAATTTGAATAATGACATGATCCTATGGGGTCAATTTAATATGCAAATGTTGAAATGCAATTATCAAAGCAAAGAACAATATAGCCCTAAGAAAAAATTTAACAATCACAACATGGTTGACGAAGAAACACTAGCAAAATGGAGAAACTCCAAAAGTTGTGTAGCGAAACGCTTCAATTGTGATTGCGACAAGGTTGACGAAGACTTGATGGCCAAAGCCCAGGATCAGAGAATGTGGCTCGATATCAATGTAATAAACAAAGTTCTGTTGCGCTCTGATACCAATGTAATCAACAAAGTTCATTTACGCTCTAATATCAATGTAATGAACAAAGTTCGTATACGCAATAGAGATATTCAAAATATCTGAAATATGAAGGTATCCATTTACAAAGAGATTCCTTACAGAGATAGACTATCTTCGCATTTATCGGACTTTATGCCGTTCACAAGGAACAAGCATTACCGAAGGCTACCTGGCGATAGATAGGCTCTGCCTCAGAATATGACACAACTCATTTACAGACTGGACGACTTCCTAAATGGTTCGGCCACTTTAGGTTCTCACCAGTGCCGAGCACACTGATGCGCATGCTCCCAAATCACCTAAAGACTTGAGTTCTTCTCGTGTTGCAAGCAGATCAGACAGAATGTCCGCAGATGCAGAGGAGGAGAGTTACTCGACGCAAAGACCCTCAAACTTCGAATGCCCCTCCCTCTTACCATTCCAGTATTTATAATCCCTTAGCAGGTTAACCGGTCGAAGTTTTTATCGGAATCCTACAATAAGAGGAATCTCCTTTTGGTATGAATATCACGCAGGAAATCATAACCAAAGGATTAACAGTAAGGAGTACCTAAAAGATTCGGGCAAGTGGGTACTACCACTTGTTATCTCGTCCCTTAAAGGCAGTGCCATATGGGGACCGAATCTGACACTATCTAAAAAGCAAGATTATATGATCAGTAGACAAGACGGCCAGAATCTAGGACATCGGCTCTTAATAATTACAAAGTGGATATTTTAAAGAAAACCCACGAAAACTAAAAGGCCGGAATCTAGGACATCAACTCATAATTACAAAGTGGATATTTAAAAAAAAAACCCACGAAAACTAAAAATGTACATGATATCTTAATGAGTGATCATATACATTAATCACTGTTATATTGCCATTCTTCTGCACCAGCATATTCCCTGTCAGCTTCATCCATCTCTAGTAGTTGTTCTATATCAGGAGCAAATATATCATTTGGCAATGCATCATCAAGCCATGGAGGTGCTACTTCCAAGAAACAACAAAAAAAATGGAAAATGGAATACATTTTTTGGTCTTGTCCTGGGGTCTGTAGAAATTTCTCCATGGAAATTGACCTTCAAATTGAATGCTGGTTCATTTTGCTGTCCATCCTGTACAACTACCTCAGTTTCATTATGAAGAAATTCAAACTCTACAGTGTAGTCATATCGAGCAGCAATATGGATTTCCCAAATTAAAGTGTTAATGGTTTCCGGAAGTTAAAATTACAAATATGCTCACTCCTAGGCATATACTTAAACATGAACAGCTTAAACCAGGGACTCCACCAGTTATTAGCATTATCTAACTGTGTCGCATATGCAATGAATCTAACATAACCATGTATCCTGGCCCTCTGATGGATAGAGAAATAATCTTGCCATGTCCAATCAGTATGTTGGACGAATCCAAAATAGATAGGAACTGGTTCTCTAGACAGGGAATAATAGACACGCCACGACCTATCTCTATAAGGTAACTCCCTACTATAGGCTATCATGCCAGACTCTGAATCGAACCATATTTGCAAAATAATTTGGATGACCTCTACTGGTAATGACTTGACTCTTAAAACAAAACAATCCCAACAGAATTCATATTTACACTGACTACAGACCAAGATTGAACAAATTTTTGACTGACAAACACTAGACTGGACTGGACTTTTACTTGAAGAACTTTCTCCTTTGTATAGGGGTCTGAACATCTTGGTGTCTTTGATTTCTGGAGCTCCTTCTCTTGTTAGCATGTCTGCTAGATAATTTTCTGCACCTGATTTATAGACAATGTCGAAATCAAAACCTTCTAGCCAGAGAGCCCATCTTAGAATCCTGGTATTCCCTTGTTCTAGCAATTTCTTGTTGGACAAAATACCTTTCATATGCTTTAGATCAGTTCTAACCAGAAACCTGACACTTTTCAAAAATAACCTGAATCTTTGTATTCCCCTTTTGACAGCAAGTATTTCTTTGTGGGAGGATGGATATTTAACTTCTGTGTCGTCAAAAGTTCCAGAGGCATACACACAAACAATTTCCTTCCTTCCATGTTTCTGTAATAACGCTGCAGCCCATGTATGATCAGATGCATCTGTTTCAAGAATAAATGGGAGATTAGTGTCAGGCAGTCTTAACTTGGGAAGTTCTCTGATTTTGCTTTTTATGTTCCTTACTGCTGTAGTCATCTTATTGGACCATTCAATTTTTTCTTTCCTCAGTCTTTTCTGCAAAATCTTTGTATCTTCAGACTGTTTTTCGTAGAACTGTCGGATATAATTCAAGCAACCCAAAAATCTCTGAAGCATCTTTTCATCAAGGAGAACATCAGGAAACTTTAAAAGGTGGAGAAGGACATGAGGCTGAAGCTCTATATGACCTTGTTCGATATGCAATCCTAAATAGTCTATTTTGACTTTTCCAATTTGAAATTTATCCTCTGAGTCAGATAGAACTAAGCCATGCTTATATACCATTTCATAAAAGTTTTCTAAATGCATCTTGTGAGTATTTACATCCTTACTGAATACAAGCAAATCATCAATATATACAATGACATATTCTACCCCTCCAAAAATGTCTTCCATCCTTTTTTGAAACTCAGACGGGGCATTCTTCAATCCAAATGGCATGACTGTCCATTGGTATTGGCCATGTGGAACCGTGAAGGCGGTTTTATACCTGTCTTCTGGAATAATGCCAATTTGCCAAAACCCACTTTTAAGATCAAATTTGCTGAAAACATTAGCATTGGCTATTTTAGCAAGCAACAATTCTTTATTGGGAAGAGGATACCTGATAGGCATGAGGGCCTCATTTAATATTTTGTAATTAATTACCAACCTCTTCTTGCCACGTTTTTTCTCACTATGTTTGTTGACGTAGAAAGCTGGACATGCCCATGGGCTTTTGCAAGGCTCAATCAAATGTTGTTCAAGCAGTTGTTGAATTTCTTGTTTGCACAAGGCTTGTTCAGTAGGCGACATATGGTTAGCACTTGCTTTCTGTGCTTTAGAAACATACCCTTCTTTATAAGGTAATGCTACAAAATATTTCTCTCTGGTCCAGAAAGCGTCTGGCCTGCTTGCTGTGCAATCTTGGTGTAGCTTATCTGAGATTGCTTGCAATGCTTTTTGTCCATGTATTTCTGCATGCTTGACAATTTTTTGAATTTTTGTAAGATTATGCATAGTGTCCTGCAAATTATCTTCTTCACTGGGTTTGACTTTAAGCTGGTACTCATTCTTTGTAGGAATCATAACAGGCCCTTCATTAGTAGTAAATGTGACGGTGTCTTTGCCAAAGGTGACTGGGAGGAACCTTTTCAAAAAATCTTGTCCTAACAAGACATCTGAGCTTGTATCAAAACTGTACAATGTAACATAAGTCTGTACATGATTCAAATAGACTGGAAAATCAGGAGATATATAGTTAATCTCCATTAATTCTTTATTTACAACTTTGAAGGACAATTTAGTAGGCTGCCAATAATAAGCAGGAATTGCACCAAACTTGCAGCAACTACACATAGCTCCAGAATCGATTTGCGCATCTAAAGTATATTCCTTTATGTTTGGCAATTTTATCTTCAAAGGAATTACTACTTTATCTCCTATTCCCATGATGTTCACCAAATCTACTTCTTGAGATTTCATGGGCATTTCTTCTGGAATATCCTTCATTAGCATTCTCGCCAATTTGGAATTAGTATCATCATATTCAGAAACAAGATTTTGAAGTTTAGCTGATAATTGAAACATTTCTGATCTTGTTGATTTGATAGATGATTCCAAACTGCTAATTTTTCTCTTGAGAGTATTAATTTCATCCATACCTGTATCTTGAGAAGCTTCTGTAAGGTACAATGGTTTGAACATTGAATCAAACTCTCTTGCCACGAAATTCTCATCATCAATGATCCTTCTGGAAGGCAATTGTTTTTCTAAGCTTTCTAGCCTTTCTTTCAATCTTCTTCTGGCCGTTAACTGGGATGGTGCAAGCTGGGCTAGCTGTGTGTTAATCTCATCAATCTGATTTTGCAAACTATCTGTTTTATTGAAGCAGAACATTTTAATGTCAGCAATAAAAGTTTCATCAGGGTCAGAGGAATCCGATTCCAACCTTATTTTGCTGATATTAGGTAAATCATCAATATCTCAAATAGAAGAATCACTAGAAATTTCAAAATATTCACCATCTGAGTGGGATATGAGATCCCAATTTTCTGGATTATGGACTGTAGTGAAAACATCCATAATCTTCAACTGTTTCTTGTTCTTTTTCTCTTTGCATGTATTTGCATAATGGCCTTCTTTCCCACATATAAAACATGTTACCCTTTTAGAAGGCTTTGCTCTTTTCCTGAATATTGTCCTCTTCTTTTTGGAAAACTTAGAAGGATAATATTTTTTCTTAGGAATGTACTTGTCTGTTTTGCAAGAACAAGAAACTTTTGATACTTTCTTTCTAGATTTGCTACTACATCCAAAATCATAAGTTTCTGCAAAATTATTACATAACTTCGTACTGAAATGCATCTGCTTTTTAAAATTCTTTTTAGCTTTTTCTGATGCACATTCCTTTTGCAGAATAGAAACTATCATTTGGTGTATCGCAGCAAATGAAGAATTCTCAATTCTTATCTTGTTGGTCTCAATATACTGGTTAATCAAATCTGGAATTTTCCCTGGCATTGAAGCTATATAATATCTCAAATAAGCAACATTGTGAGGATCTGCTGCTTGATAAAGAAGTTTTTGCATAACACAATAATAATCATGCAAATAATCTATGTTACACAATCTTTGAGACAAAAAGAGTTGACCATGATGCACTGAATTTTCTGGTACTACTCCCACAAATTCATGTTTTAAGGCATCGAAAATAGCTTTCAAGGGATCTGTTGGATGTTCAATGATATTGGTCATCTCTTCTTCAGACAACTTATCCCACCATTGTTTTAAAATGCCAGTAAAAGACCAAACGATTTGTGTGACTATATCAGACCATGAGACTTTAGTTTCAGCTTTGCGTTGGAGTGCCCAAGCATGAACATTATGCAGGACTGTTATTACTTCTTCACTTCCCATGCAATCAATATTTACTAGGAGTGTATTACCAAATCCTTTAGCTGAGGGATTTTCAAATTTGGTAGTGGTATTTTCCAGATTATCTCTGTATCGGGAAAACGGACTATCGGCGGAGGCATCATGTGCAAAAGTGTCAGTGTCGCCTTTCTTTCCTTTATGTGAAAATGAAAATGTGTCTCCTCTATCTCTTTTAGAACTAGTTTCTCCTGGAGTATGGGAGGTGACACCAGACATGGCCAAGATTTGTGGAGTAGATGGTTGGCCATTTTCTACAAGGGTTCGAAGACTGACATAACCCTTTGGTAACCTTAAGCTTTCAACAGTAGGAAAAGTGGTTAGCCTAGCTTTCATCAAATTTGTTTTTTCCTTGGCTAACATTATTCCTTGTTGAACCTTTTCTATCTTAGCAATATTTACATTGTCTATGCCTTTAAACAAAATACTCCTAAGACCTTCCGTTGATTCTTCTGATCCGGAAGAAAACTTCAATTTTGAACTTTAAAGATCTACTTCTCTATAATGAGGTGGAGAAGTAGGCTGTGGTAATGCATTCCTTAAATGTTCGAGAGACTTAGAGATTATTCCTATGTTGGAATTGACATCATTCAATCTCTGTATGTGCTCATTTTGCATTTCCAAACATTCTTTATAACCATTGTGCATTTTCTTTATATGTTCCTTAATCTCTAGCACATCTTTGGCTATATCATCTATATTCTGCAGCATACAAACAATCTGGTAGTTTGTATAATTATGCATTTTCTCTAATTCTGTTTGATCTGTATCTGACATATTTTTCATCTGTAACCATTGAAAGTCTGACTTCAAAGTACCATTTTTGAAAGTTTTTCTAGAGTTTGTAGGCTCCAGATATCTTTCATTAATCTTTGCAATTAGATCTTGTTGAGCTCTAGGAAGACTAAAGCTTTTTATATCAGGTAATACGGATTCAAGCTTCTAGTCTTCGAGTTGGAAACTGGAAGATGGACCGGATACACAGAATTGGCAATCATCAGATTTATGAGTCAGATGTTTCTTTTGATTCTTTTTGGGAGCAGAATATGTGGGTGGTACAGGAATTGATAAAGGAGCAGGAGTACGCATAACTGGTGGATGTATTACTGCTTTTGTACTATCCTGACTTCCTAGAAATGGAGACCTATCCAAGATAGTCATGGATCTGACGAGACGAGGGCTTGTGAATTTTAGACTAGAAGATCCATTAGGATGCTTGACAATAGACAATTGTCTAGGTTCTTTTGGCGTTTGCAGTTGAGGATATTTTTGGGATAATGGAATGTAAGTACTATTCCATTCATCAGGCAGTGTGCATTCTGAAAACCCTATCTGCAAGGGGGCAGTATTACCAGGACCAACTATTACTCCTTCTTTCAAAGCTCTAGAACACAATTTCGGATTGAGTGGAGGCATTGTGCTTGAAACAAATCGAAGACAAATAGAAGAATGTAGCTGAGCGATGAAAGTTTGTGGGGCGACATTGAATCCATTGAACTGAATATAGGCATTCAAAAATTCATTTATGTATGGGTCACTCAAAGAAACTTGGTATCTGGGAATTACAGAGGACCAGACGGGACCATTATTAAGAGGACTCTGAAAACCTCTCAACAGTGCATCATTAAACTCATCCAGTCTAGTATCCAGAACGCAAGTTAGGCAAGAAGCATTTAACCAAGGCCTGACAAGTGGATTAATCCCGAACTGAATCATGCCTATATGAATATATTTGAACCCATGTTCTAAACCCCATTCAATATCTTCCCTTTTGATTAAAGGGATCTGATAGACTTTCTGATCAGTAGTAATTGGAATGTTTACAAAAGTAAAGCGGAATAATTGAGTTGCTCTGAACTGAAAAGCAGGAATCTTATACAACTTATCTACCCCTATCTCTGGCAATGTCCAATTTGGCTGTGGATCAAATTCCTGGACTAAAACCTTTTCATCATATAATTTTTCTTCAGAAGATTTGTTCAAATATTTATTCAGAAAAGACCATCTCTTTTGCTTAGCAATTTGCTTATCTTCGGGTGTTTGAAGAACGAATTCATTCAAAGAACCAGCCATTGAGATTAAATATAAGTATGCACCTGAACAGAGGAGAAAAATTCTTTGTGCTCCAGGAAAGAAAACACGGCAGTCGGTCGCCAAAACGCTCTTTACCAAAGCCTTATCGCCGACTTTAACTCATAAACAAAGGCAGGGATAAATACAACTCAATGGGAGAACCGATAATAAAAATTGCTTGGACAAACATTGTTTTCCTCTTCAAAAAGCTCTGTCCTCAAAGCTTATTACGGATAAGGTGTATCATCTGTTCTTTGTGTTTGTAATCTATTCACATCTTTTGGAATTCATTGATTTGTCGTCTTCGTTGATACAAGATGATAAGATCCTTTGAGTGATAAACAAAATAGTCGAATTGAGTAGGGATCTGACCATCCTAAATCAATCTTCTGTGGAATCTTGTAGTTAATGGAAAGATGAGATGGATTTTTATCACAAGACTGAATTATGGTGACATCGACGTTCTTGGGAACATAAGTCACTTGTTTCTGGTTTGGGTATACGGATTGGTTAAGATATTTTCTTTTATAATTTGGATGATGATAAGTTCTTCTTGTGATTTGATCTCCCTTTAATCTGTTTGTGGTGATTTCTCGGTTTATTGAAAGTATCTGATTTCTTTCAGGTACAAAGGTCGCTTGATTAATTACAATATCTTCTCTTGAAATTTCCGTTGTTGGAACTGCAACTTCTGAGTATGTCTTCACTTCAATTGGTTTATCCTCTTCTTGAGTTGTGGTATTGACTGGATCAATATTCATCCTTTATCTTCAACTTGGACTATTACAACTGGAGACTTTGATACTTCTTTTTGAGTAAGTTGTTCTAACTTGTCTTTTAGCGATTTCTTGTCACTTTTAAGCTTTTTTATTTGCGTAAGAAGGTTTTGGTTATGATTCCTTAGATGTGAAAGTTCTTCACTTTCTAGATTTTGACTTTCTTCTTAGTGTCCTCTTCAGCTTTTAAACTTTTGATTTGTTCTAGTAATTTTTTATTAAGGTTCTTTAAACATAAATTTTCTTCTTGTTTTGATAAATGCTTCTTGAGTTCCTTCTTTGTGACCTTAGTCTTCTTGACTTGTGCAGGCAATGTTTAAACGTGGTCCTTGAGGTGAGAAATTTCTTCGTCCTTTTCCATTACTTCCTTGTAATGCATATCAACAAGATCTTTATATTCCTATTGTAACACTTTCTTGTTTTGCCGAAGTTTGGCTATTTTGTCTTTCTCTTGATCTTCCAGCTGCAATTTCTCGGTACACTGGATTACATCGTTTTGTAGGAGTGATGATGGGCGTTTAACTTGCAATTTGGATTCCATTTTCTTCATTTCCTTATTAAAATCTGCATGTTGTTGCCCAAGTGTTGCCATTAATTGTTTTATATCTCTTGCTAACGATTGTTTTTGTGTATCACTTAGATATTCAACTAAAGTAAAAGTTTTGTAACATTTTGTGCAGACGACATTTTGATTTCTAAATGACTCTTGACAATTAGAATATTCCTTTGAACAAAAAGGACATCTTGAAAAAAAACCCATATTTTTTTTCTTTTTCTTCACTTCTTTTAACTTTGTATGGAACCTTATTTAATTATTTTGTTTTTTGTAAGGTACCCTTCTCGTCTTTTTTGATAATAAGGTTCCTTTAAAAATATGAATCAAAACTTTTGAAATTCCCTTTTTCCCTTTTGTGTAGTCGATAATTTTGTCCAATGATATTTTGTTGTTAATATAAGTGACTTTTTAAATTTTTTTTTTTATGATTTTTTTTAAATTCTTTAAATATATATTGAAAAATATATAAATATAAGTTATCTATTTATATATCATTCACTAACATATATTGTGTCTAATTCCAAACTATTAAAAACTGATACCAAATTAGATAATTGTGTATGGTCTGGGTTGTACAGAATAGGGCGATGGTTTTCTTGATCATGGATAGGATGACAAAGATGGTGATGGATAGCAGAGGGACATGATTGTCGGCTGTGATGAGGACCTGATACAATGGAGAAATGACAAAGTGATCCTATATGCAATGCTTCGAGGGTGAATAGGGACTCAACTGAAATGTGGGTGGCTCTATGATTGACAAGAGATAGCAGAGCAGCTTGCTCAGACTGACTGCGTGTTCTGCGGGTGATGAGAAGAAAGGTTTGTGGTGGTCGAGGATCAACGGGGAACAAGGAAATAACTTAGACTGCAGATGGATGCGAATGGATGACGTCGATGGCGGTGTAATGTACTGTGGTCAAGTGGCTGCCTGTCGGTTCGACGTCTGTGGGGTGTGGTATGTGGGTTGCAACAGTTGTCAACAAGGCTCTGTTGGGCAGTTGAACTGCAACAGGGATGACAACCATTGGTCAGATACTTGTGGTTACTATGCACAACTAATTGGTGGGCAGTGGTGATGACGGGCTTGGTTTCGACCGGTGGTTGGAATTCCAAATTTTGCCTTTTTCTCTTTCTTTTTCTAAGTTATCTATATATATATATATATCTTTTGTTTTTTATGAAAACTATTTTTTATTTTTATTTTTACTTTTCTTTACTTATTTTATTTTATTTTTATAATTTTTTTTTTGTCAGACTTATATCTATTCTTAACCTTTTTTTTCCATTTTCTTTATTTCTCTCTCATTTTTTTTAATAATATATATACCTTTTTTTGACCTTTTTTTTTATAAATTTTTTTAATAACTTTATTTTTTTTTAATAATGGCCAAAGCCTTGAATGAGAAAACTAGCGAAATGGAGAAACTCGAAAAGCTCTGTAGCGAAACACTTCAATCGTGATCGCAACAAGGCTGACGAAGACTTAATGGCCAAAGGCCGGGATCAGAGAACATAGCTCCGATACCAATGTAACAGACAAAGTTCTGTTATGCTTTGATACCAAAGTGATGAACAAAGTTTGTTTACGCTCTAATACCTGTTACCACTCAATTTCACAAGAGTCTTAGGAGGGGTTCCTAAGGTACTAATACTAAATTAAGTGGCAACAATGGGACAAGGACCCACTGTCACCTTAGTCAATGTCCCCTGCTTTTTACAGACTTTCACTGATGGGAGGAGTCTTAGTATGGTGGAAATCACGAGATTGATGAGGTAAATAACAACGTACAATGTGATTTCCTAAGTCACATGACACGAGGACACGGGACACGAAGGACATGTAAATACAAGTATTCAACATGAAACGTAGCGACCCCGAAAACAGGACACAAGGGACACGTTTATATATATATATATATATAAAAAATACTGAAATATAGTGCTTGATCCATATAGATATGAATCATGATGATATCTATTTAGTATTTAGTGTACACTATTTACTATTTAGTATTTAATAATTTACTAGTTAGTTTATTAATTTACTACATCAATGATGTTCACAGTTCAATGTTCATGTTATAATTTTTGTTATTAACTTCAAACAAGTTTGATCATGTTCAAACTTCACATAAGGTAGTTTATGAACTATAAATTTATGTGTTTAAACTTCATTGTTGACCAGAGTGTTAATCGAGCTTTCCCTCCCTTTAGACCTCGAAGGTGTAGTGAGCAATGAGCACATGATGGGGAGCTGGGATTTTTATTTCAACACACGATTTATACGTGATCACTTGTGTATAATTAAGTTAAGTTTCGCAGGCTATAACACAACTTACAAGAAATTTAAGTGCTCCAAAGTCTCAGCAAAGCATGTGAATGTTCATCTCCTACATTTCCAAGTCCAGGTCAATGTGAAGTTGTGAGCATTGCGTTCGAATCTGATGGAATTCCTCACACTGCACAACAAATTGGATTCCAACGATGAGCAAACTCAACTTCGATGGTGAACAATGACAAAAAAACCCAAAAATAAACCATGTTGCAAGTTTTAAATGTCATTTTTCATGGGACACGTGTCCTAAGAACCAAAAACGTTAGGGCACGTTTTCAACACGTCCAAAACAAGTGTCTCGATTGGAGGACACAAAGAAAAACATTTTCGACACGTTTTAGGGCGGTTTTCGTGTGCGACACGTGAAATACGAGACACAAGACCCTGAGGGACGTTTCTTGTGACTTAGGTGATTTCCAAAGCCCATTCAAAGGAGAGACTCAGATAATAGGTTGCTTGTTTTAGAAGCAAAAGAAGGGCTCTCCAAGAAAGGCTTGACAGAAGGGGGACCTCGGGCTCTCTAAGAAAGGCTTGACAAAAGGGGGACCTTGGGTTCATGAATATTCAAAAATGATGAATGCCTAAGATCAAAACTTCCAAAATCCCTCACTTGTGATTGATTTGTTTATTTTAGGGTTTAAAGTTAGGTAAGGATGGCTCGTTCAATGGAAAGATTCAATTAAAGTGTGAGCTTTGGGAAAATCTAGGGTGACTTTCCATGAAAAACCCATGGGGAGAAATACTATAAGAGACCTAGGGTTAAGAGATATACCACGGTAAAGGCTTATCCAATGATCACCTATATTTAAAACTTAAGGTTTTGAATGATGAACTAATAGTGCAAACCTTCAAGAAATTCCCAAGTCAAAGCAATTTCAAGGGTTGTCTCTTGGTGTGATAGCTAGGGCATCAATTTATTTGAAATTCCACCTTTGGAATTCGTTCAAAACTGGAGGATGTCTAGAGGAGACATAAATGAAGAAACTTGTCTAGACAAAATCCTAAAATTCTACCTCCCTAAAATTTCGCACCAAGCCCTAGAAAATCTCCTTATCCTTAGAGGACGAAGAAAAGAGGAAGAAAAGAGGTGAAAGAACGATATTTCGTTAAGTTAATATGACCACCAAGGATCTAGGACCAGTGCATGGCTGTTGGGAAGATTGGAGTCAAAATGATCAAGATTCGGGAACTTCACTCTTCAAGGAGGCCTAAAGAAGCAACTTCACTACTAATGGATGTAGCTACATGACAACTTTAGACTTTTATACTTCGATATGCAAAATTTGATGGAGTTTCAAGGTAAAAGGTGCACAACCCACCCCTAGGATTCGTTCTCCTTGCCAAGATGAATAACTACGCAACAAGCCAAGATTACAAGTTTTTCATAAATTCACATTAAATTTTAGGGCACAAGTTAAATCAAAGCATCACATTCCATATATTAGACACAAATTATCAAGAAATTCACATAAAAAAGAGCACTTACATGACAAGAGAGTATATCCATTCATCACATTTGCAAAATAGAAGCTCCAAGAAAGATAGCGAAAATATTCGACACATCAAAATGCATTTAATCATCCAAATCATTCCACAAATTGCAGGTACGAAATCTTTAGGAAGATATATCCCAAATCCAAGTGATGATGAGAAATGAAATGAACCTCTCATTAATTTATATGATCCTGTAAGGGATTCAAATTGCCTAATTAGGCCTAATGATGTCCCCAATAACAACCTTTTGGTGACAAGCCCACCAAATAGCTCCATAATATAAAAATAAGCCCCTCTCAAGAGGGCCGAAATGACAAATGAGTAGCTAGGAGGGCCATTGAAAGGCCTAGTGAAGTCCAATATGTGCCAAAATGAATGGAAGGGCTCCAAAAATAGTGATGAAGAGGATGGCCCCTTGATTTCCAAGGAAATGACCTATGCAAGTGGCTATGGGGGCACGAAAACATCCTCATGGTTTCCAAATGAATCAAACAAGCATGTACCCCATCTACAACAACTGGAACAATGGTGCAAGCCCTCCCTTTGTCTCCCATGGTGAGACAGAATCCCATCTGGGCCCTAGATCAACTGCCAAGTGTGTCGCCGGTTGGGCAAGGTGGTCTAGATGCATCATCATCATCAAACAAGTGGAACACGAGCGAGCAATGAATGGTACTGAAGGATCCCATGGCACGACTATCTGCTCTTTGCTATAGTGGAAGCCCATGGCTCTCAATGCACACCCTACAAGTGCCAATATGACCCTCTGGAGGGCTTGGACCCTGTATAGGGAGACCAAACCCCAAGATGAAGACCCACCTGCAATCCTATATAAGATCCAATGCGTCTCCTCACCTTCTAGTACAACAAATCATTAGTGTAATTGAGAAAATGAGCTTACAAATTATGGAACCAAGTGGGCACTTCATAGTGGCATGCCCTTCCATAATGGGCTTTAGAGTGTACATGTGTATTCAAGTTCAAGAAGGAGGTTAATCAAGGACCTATTAGGTGGTTTCAACCTCTAAGGGAGTGACAGGTCCATGGTACATCCGTCATGTGGCAGGTGTCATGTGATATAATGATGGAACAGAGTGGGGCATCTGAGGAATGTGAAAAGTTCAGTACTGAAACTCTATTGCAACAACTGGAATTAATTCTTCTAACCGTTAATTGACTTAGCAGTTTATTGCTACGACAACATCAAATTAATCACATTGCAATCTTCACAAATAAAAATACTGCAAAAGAGGAACTGGAAACGGAGAAAACATTGGCACACACACAATAAATTTGACACATTTATTTTTGGACTAAAGTCCCCGGAAAAACCCAACTTGGGAAAACTGATGCAGTAGCCGAGGGTTTTTATTCTTAAGTAGCAGTGAGAAATTCTTAGTACAATAAATATCGCCAAACTGGCGAATCTGTCTAGGAGGAATACTGGCAAAAGTTATCTAAGGGAATTTATCCTCGCTCCAAGCAATCCTGACACTTGACTACCTCTAAAAATCTAGCTGTCCAACCAGCTTTACGCAGGCCTTGCGTCACCCTAGCGGAGTCCCTCAAACGCTCTGCCTGAATCAACTGCCAATCTAGTCGTCTTTCCTGCTGTTGACTGGCAAAATGCTTCTTCGGCCCTCTGGAGAACTTTCCCGACCTCTAGAACTGAAAACACATTCCTCTTCAGCTGGATCGAATTGCCTTCTTAAGGCTCTACGTTGCCTTTGCATAGCCTCCTTGAGAAAATCATAGCCTCCTTTTTCTGACTCTCCAGAAGTGGAAGAAATTCTTCCAGACTCACTATCTCTGCCCCTCTCTGTCACTGCTTCCCTTCTTTGCCTCAAACTCTTCCTGCTGCTACTCTCTGGAAAGTCCAACTTCCCAAGGAAATTGATCTCTTGTGCCTCAAGTGTGTTCCTCCATCTACCCATCGACTTCTTCTTATAATCTCCAGTTGGGACTTCAATGGCCAAGATTAAATCTTAATCATTGGTTGAGATTATTTCCTAGTCGATCTGTTTGAGAGTCTAGATGATTCACACTTTTCTCAATTAATACTGATTAATTAACCCCTTTTCCTAAGTTTAGACTTAGGAAATATTTAAAAATAGGTTAATAATCTAATTGAGACACTTCTAGGTGAAATTTCCAAAAACAAATTTTGGGTTATGGAGAACTCTTGTGTTTAAGCCTCTCCACTAAGTCTCGAGATTAGAACACCTTCGATGCAACAAAAACTAATAGGGAAGGCTCCAAGCCACATGTCATGGTACAAGGGTAACTATGATCAGGGGAGCCCACACTTGGGTGTATAGATGTAGGAGGGAGCAATTGTGGTACATGAGTTACCCCGACATTTGTTTTACCACCCTTCTTCATATGCCTTTTGCCTTTTATTGCTTTTTCTTTCTTTTAACTGCTTGGGGCTCCAGGGAATAAGAGCATGATATGTATGATGTAGCAGTGGTTATGCCTCTAAGGTTGGGAAGTTCATCACCCACTAGGTGTTGGAACAATCATGGGTTCCTTCATGATGCAGGGGGCTCATATACGGGCCCTAGGAACCAGGGTGATGGCCATGGTGATAGGGGTTAGAGCTCATGTTGGCTTTTGCCCACGTGCTGAATGTGTATGTTCCATCCATCTTTTGCATTTTGCAGTGCATTTCCTGTTGAGAGTGGCAAAATTATGCTTTTTACTTTATTTTTAGCTGCATCAACCTCTGGGGCATCTTTCCATGCCCAACCCAAAGTGTGGACAAGGGGAGGAGGAGGCTAATTCCTTGTGGACCCAATGGACAAATGTGGACCTGGATGGGAAACATGTGAAAAGGGGTTATAATGAGTGGAGCATAGTGATGTATGTGGTGTCAGGAAGTAGGACCACACAACCAAATTAGAGATTTCCCATGTATTGCCACTCCTAAAGCTAGTAGCCAAGAAAGGAGATCCCATGGGACTAGGATACAAGGTTAGCAATCAAGTTGGACAAGGGGAAAATAGTACAAACCAAGCCCATTCTTTCCATTGAATCCCCCCACTAATCCATGCCTAGAAGTGTCCATGATAAGTAAGCAAATATACCCAACTACATAATGAAAGCCATACCTTCGGGTTTGGAAGGCCCACCTTCAAACATACGATCATAACAGATGGGTGAGGGAGCATAATTGCTGGCTTAGGTGGTAGAGATGGTGGCACATCAAGTTATCTGGTGGTTGCAAGGGGTTTCCGGCTGAAGACAATCTAGGAGAAAATTTTCTCCTATAGGTGCCACCCACAGGTGGTGGGTAACAATACCAATGTAATGAACAAAGTTCAAAGTTTGTATACACAGCGAAGAGATTCAGAATATCTGAATATAAAGGTATCCATCATAGGATAATATATATATGTTTGAATACAAAAGAGATATGTGGCGATGATTGTTACAAATGAGGGTCTGCTTATAATTCTAGGCAGGTGCCCCTGCATGAACGGTCATGTCCCTAGAGACATGCCTCTTCAGTAAATAATTACTATTTAATTAACTATTATTATCATTATTGTTTATTTATATATATTTTATTCATAACATATTGTTGATTTGTGAGTATTATATCTTGCTTGCACATTACATTGTACCTATCTTTGAAGTAGAAGTACAAGTTTCATTCATCTTTGCTAGATCTATTTTGTTGCTCATATTTCAATTTATGCTATCATCTTGTACTAACACTTGTTTTGCAGCATTGCTATCCTTGTAACTTGAAGTGTTATTTCCATTTTGCAAGTATATAATCTTTACTTGAGCATTGTTTATAAGGCACTGGTTTCTCATCTTTACTTTTGTTGAATGCCATATTGATCTTTAATCGAATTTATCTTTTACATTGTTCATAAAGTCTTGTACTTGCTAAATTTAAATCAAGTTGCATTGAGAAGTGATTGTCTTGCCCTTAGTCTCCTAGAACTTGTTGTTTTCAACAAGTCTTTCCTTTAGAAACCTTCCTTAGGGTCCACCCCCCTTGGCTTTAGCTAGGAGAGAGCCTAGACAGAGAGAGTTGGGATTAGGTGACAGCCCCTTCTCTGAGCTTTGCCACCAAGGCCACACCTAGTGGGGTTGAGGATTTTTCCCACATTAACTTAGGTGTGTAAGCGAGGCGGCAACAGGACCCTTGGATGGTGGGCTAGTGTCCACAATAAGGATTTCTCTTCCAGCAAAGTTCAAACCACCAAAGACTTGCACTTGGCCTCAGTTGCTAGAAACATACCTTCAGAGAATGGAACCTTTGATGGTGGCCTAGCATGCCACCATCATCACCATTGGGTCATGACCCCATTGGCAGTAATTAACTTAAAGTTTAATTATATCATTTAAATTCTTTTCAAGCTGTCATCAAGGTGTTCAAGTAGATAAATTGGCTCTTTTATGGCAATAAATATGCACATACACATTTGCTCAGACATATGCACACAAACTAGAGATTACCTAGGCTCTCTGGCTTTTTAATTGGCCTTTATGCCAATTTATATTGGCATGACGTCATAGTTTGCTTCTGCTAGACATTATAGTTTCCTTTTGCAAGTACGTCATCAATATTTGATAGCCTTCAGTATGTCTGCCAGTTTGTTTCTTTGTCCCATTGTTGTGCATGATTGCAATGGAGTTTGGTTTAAGAATCTAAAGTTTTGAATTGTAGATCTGATATCTAATAGCATCCAAGGCTATTTTTATAGTTAAAATCTAAGTTGCATGAAACGTCGAAACGTTTCAGAGTTTCCGAAACGGGTGCATTTAGAAACGCCACCTCCCGAAAATGGAAATGTCAGCCGAAACGTCAGTTGAAACATCATATATGTATATAAATATATATAAAAAATTATAAATAAGTGAATAACACATTATCTTTCAAGAAAAAGGGGAATAACACCCATAGATGACAATTTTGAAGGAAAACCAAGTCTATATTAACTCTCATAGATGATTATATGATGGTTGAGTTTCGGCGGAGTTTCGAGTATGGGTACGGCTGGAAACGTCAAGTTCCTAGAAGTTTCGTGCAACATAGGTTAAAATATTTCATAGGATAATGGTTACTTCAACCATTGTTCTCGATCTACGTGGAATTAAATTTGTTCTGAATAGTTGTTATTTAGTCTGCAAACATTCTTTTCCAAAATTAAAATTGTTTGTGTTGCAGTCTTTGATAAATATTAGTGGAAACCAATTTCTTCTTTTACATGAAATGAGAGGGAATATCTGATGGTAAGTTTATAACACTGACATGATCCAAATAATCGTAAGATTGATATAATATTTATTTCTTTGCTATTTTCACAGATAAGGTGATTGTTTTGAATCTTGATATTTTAAATTTCCAAATATGAATTAAATGGTCTCTTGTCACAGTTGCTTTCCAACAGATACTCTTATATTTGTTGCTTTACTTGGGAAAGATACAGTAATGAAAAATTGAAACACGAATGCAGGATTTTGTAATAAATGGGTGCTCAGCTATCTAAGGATGAGCTCCTATATACAGAAGTCATGAATGGGAACCAGGAGAAGGTCAAAGCTCTCCGTCGTGCTGGGGCAAGCTTGGAGGTGTGTTCTTTTGGAACTTTTAATTCAATATCATTTTGAAAAATAGCTTTTCTAAATTTAATTTTGAGGTTTTACCACTATTAGAAATAAATATGTCATTTGCATGTCTCTAGCATCTTATTTTGGAGGTTCCCAGAATAATTGTTTGATTGTTTGAAAACTTTCTGAAGAATTTGACTTCTGTAACAGAAAGGTACTTGCAAAGTTCTCAAGTTATTCCCTAAAAGAATTGAAACTAATTGATGAATCTCTAGCATATAATTGAATGTTTCCTTAGTTGTTCATGTGTAAAGAAATGAACTAGTTCATCTCTAGACCTGACAACATTTATAGTTACCGAGAATAGATATATACCATTTTGGCATCACTTTATCCGTTTTTTTGCTTTCAGTTAGCTTAGGCTTGTCTCCAGGATTACGTGTTGCCTTCAATATGATGTGCTTCCTTTGAGAAACACAAACGATATTTATGGCTGATACAGGTTTCTGTGAGGGCTTTAGCTGATCTAATATAGCTCTGGTTTTTGCTTGGGGAAGAATATGTAGATGGCTTGTTTTTTAAGAACATAAGGTCCACCACTGTGTACAGGGGCATATTTTGTTTTTGTGAGAACATATCTGAATCTTCAAAGTTTTTGAGATTTGTGAGTTCAATTCTGCTTCTAAGGAGTTTAGATTTTTTTATTTCAGCCTTGAAACCCTATCAACTAAGTTGTTTCACAAAGATTTTCCGAAAGAAGCATCACTTGAACTTTTAAGCAGATTATTTTTAGAATGATTTTATTTGAATGGTTCTACGAAGGACTTCATGAGTTTTTATGTGTAGGTAGTTTCTAAAGAATGCTAGGCTATCTAGTCCCTACATTTAGCCATAACTGTTTCCATTGGGTGTAGCTTCTTTGAATTATTGTCTCATTCAAGTTCTTTTGCTTCTGCCCTAAGGCTTCTACCATTTGTGGTAATGTGCAGTCATTGTAGCACTAGCCATCTTTTCTAGGGTCTTCATCTGTAAGACATGGTAAATTAGCCCAATGTCTTCCTTCTTTGATTCTATCATGTTCACCCATCCTTCTTTTTTCTTTACTTCTATTGTTCTTTAATTTTCTGATCATGTTGCTTGCCTTTAATTCTTAATCCTGTCTCTTGTCTCTTGAGAGTGGGGAGCACTTTATCTTTCAGTGTGCTGGTTGGTATTGATGGAGAAGTCTCTGATTCCTCTGTCCAATTTGACAAGTGCCTTTGGCCATTTTCTGTGTTGGTTACAAAGACAAGCCCTTAATCCAAGTAACAGTTTAAGTGAGGAGAGAAAACTTATATGGCAAAGGAAATCTCATTAATGTTATTGCTGAGATGAAGGCATTGAGCTGAATGAGTTTTCTTGGAGTACAAAATGCAGAAGAAACACTTTGTGCTATAACCTAAGTCACATGACACAAGGACACAGTACATGGAAGACATGTGAGTGACGTGACACAGTGACCCCCCAGAACATGACATGGAGGACATGTTATATATTCTATATTAAAAAATATAACCAATTAGTGAATTACAAATAAAATATTAAATATATAAAACATTTAGATGATGATGATACAAATCCAATCATACAACTAATGTATACAAGCAAAAGAGCATTGAGTGCAATCCATCTCTAAACCAAAAATACATCAACAACGAGGCCCTAAATGCCCTGTAGAGTCCAAAAAAAATCATGCTACAACAAATAACTAGTAGTACATATCATCAAATCATTGCCTATATTGGAATCCCCATCATCAATATCACCCTCTAAGCATTAAAATAAGATAGAGAAAGCTTAACATGTCAAATCGAGACTCTGTTCAAGTGATGGGTACATTTTTACTAGGGTCATTACAGAGGAGTCTAACAATCAATGCCATCAACATCGAGGTACATAGAGGGCTTGGTCTTCTTAATTAAATGCTAGTTCCATACCTTCATATATGACAAACTCCAATGGAAACATTGCAATCCCCCTAATCTTGAAATCCTGGAAAACTGTTAAGTTTGTTGGATTTTGAGTGGTATCTAAAATTCTACTTTCTCCATATGAAATCTAATGAGGTCGGAATCACTCTCAAATATCCTGAGTCAATCAATGGTAATGTTAAAAAATTAAGTAAAAGGATGAAAATGAAAGATAAAAAGAGAATTTGTTTTTACTTGCATTACCATTAGTTGCATAGCATTAGGAGGGCCTAGAAAATTCTACTTACTAGAACTTGGAATCCCTTTTAGCATTGCTTAATTGCCCTTAGTTGCATTCCAAAACCCTTCAGAGCTCCAAACTTGTGACTGAATTTTGTGAGAATGAGGCAATAAATCGATTTTAAGATGCTCTTTTCACTAGACTTGTCCAAATTTCGGGGCACCAATAGGGCTTGTGTCTGACACCAGTCACACTCGTGTCTTACGAACAAGACACGAGTCAAACTCTTGTCGGATATGTGTCACCCACGTTCGTGTCTAATAGTACTGACACTCGTGTCCTACGAATATGACTTGAGTCAAACTTGTCCGACACGTGTCACCTAAGTGTCATGTCTCACACATGAAACACGTGACAGGAGGGGGGGGATGTTGGTTTGGGGTAGTATCGGATGTGCTCTAGCCACGAAATTTGGTGGAGAGGCTAAGGCACATGAGATTTCCAATACCCAGAAAGGGTTTGGGCAAATTCTAAACAGTTTGGGAGATATTAAAATAATTAATATTTTTAATGGAGTCCCTAAGTCTAAACTTAGGGAAATTAAAATACTAATATGAACTAATATAAAACTGTGTTAGAATGGTCCAAAAGTCATGGATCAAGCAAGATCTAATCTTAGCTGTTGATTAGGGACTTAATCTCGGCCGTTGATCTGTCAACGAGAAAAGTATAAGAGGAGGCTTGAGGGTCACTTGGAGAACACACCAAGAGATCAAGATTTCGAATTTCTGGGGCTGGGTTTGCTGAGAAAGTTGAGAGAGTGATCTGGAGTTGCAACTGAGAGGTAGTGAATACAGAAGCAGAGAGGCAAAGATAGTGCCGGGAGGATTAGTGCAATAGCTGGGAAAGCTGACGCAGAGGGCAGAAGCCGGAACTGCTAGGAATAGCCGGAATTGCTGGAACTGCCGGGAAAGCTGACGCAGAGGGTAGAAGCCGGAACTGCCGGAACTTTCGGGAAAGCTGATGCAGAGGGTAGAATTCGGAACTGCTGGGAACAATCGGAATTGTCGAGAACTGCCGGAACTGTCGGGAAAGTTGACGCAGAGGGCAGAAGAGGCTGACACAGTCCCTAGAGGCTGATGTTGGGGTTTTTCGTGGGGTAGATTGGAGCTGAGGAGCTGCCGGAGTGTTTATCCGGGGTTTCAGCTGGAGCATCTATGTCCGAAGGAGAGGTACTACTGTCGAGAAATTTCTCTATTGGGTGAGCCAGATTTGGCACCCAGATTGTATTCTGAAACTGCTTAATAAATCAAACCCTTAGATTGCTACACCAGTTTTCCCGCATTGGGCTTTTCCAGGGACATTAGTCCAAAAATAACGATGTCATTTGTGTGCTTGTTTCTATTTCCTTCAGTTGATGATCTGTAATGTGTTGAGCATGTGCTTGTGTTTATTTTCAGTATTTACATGGTAAATAACTTGTTAATTAATCAAAACAAGTAGGAAAGAATAAATCAGAAAGTACATGGAGGGTTTCTAACTGTTAGATTTAGAAACTTCAACATGGTATTAGAGGGTGGTTACAGATCACAGGAGAACTAAGGACATCAGCCGAGCAGAGCAACAACAGTAGAAAACAACTGTCCCGAGTGACAAAAGCTATTCCTAGCAACAAAACAACAAGGAAGGGGTGACGCAGTGCTTGTGTCATCAAGTTCGAGCCAAGAAGAGGCTGCACAGAGGCTGAGGGAGGCAAAGAAAAGGCTCATGTAGAGCCACACAGAGGCCGGAGGGTTGACACAGTTGGCTTAGGGAGCTAGTTTGTCGGTGTTGGGACTGCGCAGAGCCTAGGAGCTCTCACCTTCAGGTTGCTGGGGTTTAGGAGGCTGTGGATAAGTTGTAGAGTGGAGCTGGTGGGGTACTGTTGTCAGAACAGTACCTAACAGGGCAAGGTCAAGGAGGAGGGAGTTACTACCGAGGGTTTCAAGCCAAGAAATCCAGATCAGTGGTGCGGTTGCACAAACAATCAGAGTAGGGGGCATCTCGACATCGACAGAAGGATTTCCAGGAGGGAAATCGAGGCTCAGAGGGAGTCACATCAAGAACTTCCAGGAGGGAAGTAGAAGAGCAATGAAATGGCACTACACAGAGTAAGGGACCAGAACAGACTGGATGGAACCTCAAACTTTGTAGTCTAGAAGGCCAGAATCTTATCCGTACTTGACAGAAATTGTGTCAAGCACTTCGCCTTGAAGACGATAGCGGTCCCAGTTGATCCAACTGACAATGACAGGTATGAGGAAGCAATGGCAAGGGCCAAGGGTATCATTCTTGACGGGGTCAAGGATCATATAGTACGACATATTGTCGAGAAGAACACGACACGGGAGATGTGGGAGGCCCTGACCAAGTTGTATTAGCATACTTCCGTGCAGAGGAAGATGCTCCTAGAAAATCAGCTGCAGTCATACCAGATGCAAAAGGGAGAACAGATCGACACCTTCCTTGGTTGATTGAAGGAGATCCGAGATCAGTTGACTTCCATAGGGGCCACACCAGATCCAGAGTTGATGCTGAGAACAACCTTGAATGCAGTCTCAGAAGACTGGGAGGTGTTTGTCCAGAGCATATTGGGCAGGGCAACCCTTCCAGATTGGGAGGAAATGTGGGTGGCTCTTCGCCAACAAGAGATCAGGAGGGTGACCAAGATGGGAAGCAGCAGCAAGGGGATCAGAATCAAGAAGGAGGAGGAGGTGGATGCTGCCCTAGCTTCTGAGGGTAAGCAAGAAAAGCGGAAGAAGAAGGACCTCTCCAAGGTCAAATGCTTCCACTCTAGGAGCTGGGTCATTATGTGACCTAGTGTCTGAGGAAGAAGAGCAAGGGAGAGGCTTCCGAGGCCAAGGCAACGCCAACAACGGCAAAGAAGGAAGTGGAGACAGACAATGTCTGTGCCATGAGTGCACACACACCACTTCAGCGAAAGTGGGGAGACATCGAGCTGTAGTCAGGAGGACTATAGAAGATGAGGGGCAGGATCCTTGAGGTACCCAACTTCTTGGATTATACCTGGCTACGGGAGCCCTGAAGAGGAGTAGCAAGACTGGCGAATGTCGGTAGAGACAGATGAGGATGGAGCGGCAGAGAGAGCTACAGTGCAGGATTCCCGGGATAGCGCGAGGCTAGCAGGCTGCAACAGTGCGAGAGGCACGAGAGAGTTGCACTAGTGCATGATGGCACTGAGAGGTGTGAAATGGTGCGAGATGCAGGGAGTTGTTGTAGCAATGCAGAGGTCAGAGAGGTAGCACTTGTCAGCGATAGAGGGAGCTTCAGCATTGGGAGTGTCTTTAGCTTGACAGAGATTTTAGAGTTGGGAGATCAACTACTTATTTCTCAGTAACTGAGTTGCAGTGCAGTAGTTAACAATGGCAGTGCTATGGGTAGCACGATGCAGCATGATAAGAGGGGATGCAGTGCAGACGTAGCAGTGGCAGTGGCAGGGCCATGGGCAGTAACACGGATGCAAAGGGAGCTGTCGTACAGATGCAGCAGTGGCAGTGGCAGAGACATGGGTGGTAGTACGGGATGCAGTAGTACAGATGATGGGCAGCAGGCCTAGCATCAGGCACTGATGCTGGATGATCAGAGTAATACTCAGTGAGGATTATTGCTAGAGCACAGTCCTCGCTAAGAGGGAGTGTTGATTTGGGGTAGCATCGAATGTGCTCTAGCCATGAAATTTGGTGGAGAGACTAAGGCACATGAGATCTCCAATACCTAGAAAGGGTTTGGGCAGATTCTAAATAGTTTGGGAGATATTAAAATAATTAATATTTTTAATGGAGTCCCTAAGTCTAAACTTAGGAAAATTAAAATATTAATGTGAATTAATATAAAACTGTGTTAGAATGGTCCAAAAGTCATGGATCAAGCCAAATCTAATCTTAGCCATTGATTAGGGACTTAATCTTGGTCGTTGATCTGTCAACGAGAAAAGTATAAGAGGAGGCTTGAGGGTCACTTGGAGAACACACCAAGAGATCAAGATTTTGACTTTCTGGGGCTGGGTTTGCTGAGAAAGTTGAGAGAGTGATCTGGAGTTGCAGCTGAGGGGTAGTGAATACAGAAGCAGAGAGGCAGAGATAGTGTCGGGAGGATTAGTGCAACAGCCAGGAAAGCTGACGCAGAAGGCAGAAGCCGGAACTGCTGGGAAAGCTGATGCAGAAGGCAGAAGCTGGAACTGTCGGGAACAGCCGGAACTGCCAGGAATTGCTGGGAACTGCCGGGAAAGTTGACTCAAAGGGCAGAAGCCGAAACTGCCTGGAACATCCGGAACTGCCAGGAAAGCTGACGCAGAGTGCAGAAGAGGCTGACACAGTCCCTAGACACTGACACTGGGGTTTTTCATGGGGCAGATTGGAGCTGAGAAGCTGCCAGAGTGTTTATCTGGGGTTTCAGCCGGAGCATCTGTCTCAGAAGGAGAGGTACTACTACTGAGATTTTTCTTTGTTGGGTGAGCCGGATTTTGCACCCAGTTGTATTCTGAAACTGCTTAATAAATCAAACCCTCAGATAGCTGCACTGGTTTTCCCGCATTGGGTTTTTCTGGGGACATTAGTCCAAAAATAACGGTGTCATTTGTGTGCTTGTTTCTGTTTCCTTCAGTTGATGATCTGTAATGTGTTGCACATGTACTTGTGTTTATTTTCAGTATTTACATGGTAAATAACTTGTTAATTAATCAGAACAAGTAGGAAGGAATAAATCAGAAAGTACATGGAGGGTTTCTAACTGTTAGACTTAGAAACTTCTACAGAGGATGTGTCATGTTACTTAGGCTATAACTCATCCTGTTCCATCTGCATTGGCCTTGAGGTTTTCTAACCAAGCTTTGTGGAAATTTGAAAGTTTGTTTTTGTTTGTAAGTATTTCCTTAAAAAACCCAAAATTGAAATATACATTATTATATTCGTTGCTAGTATGTATCTCGTTGTCGGACACAAAAGGATCAATGTTGGCCATAACTAGTGCAGCTTTGGGCAATCATATTAGTTACTCAGTTATGACTCCAAATCTTGAGACAATGGATGGCATGCTTCACGGCCTTGGTCAATTGACAAAGCTGTTGAAAGTGTCTTTTGATGCAAATGTTCTCTCTACCACATATGGAGTGAAGTTGCTTGGTAGGAGTTGGTTTGTTTGAGTGCTATTCAGACAGTTATCAAACCCTTTTTTTAAACACCCCTTCAACAATCTTCTTCATTATGTGGAGTGTATCATAAGGTCATGCTTGGAAGGTAATAGTACCATTTTTACTGATCACTTGCTCCAAGAATATGATTTTTTGGGGAAACTTCTGGCAGAAGATAAAAAGCCTTTTGTAATTGATGACCCTAGCAAGTCAATAGCACCTACACGTGGTAAATCTCCTTTAAGGACAGGAAATATGGGACATATTACATGAATTGCAAAGAGGCTCTGTCATATTGGGAATAACAATATCCAAATACAGGCCTATCTATAGGAAAACCCTAATTGGAATATGTGGCAAGTGATCACTCTTAAAAGTTGTAATACAGTGCAGACTGTTTTACAGTGGGCATGTGGCCACCCGACTATGATACAAGAATGGAATTTGGATAATAATGAAGATGAGGAGATAATAGATACTTCTACTTCCATTAGTTCATTTGCAACAATCTTCGATACAACATTTGGTAATGACTCACCACAATCTACTAATTTAGTTGATGTTTCCTAAGGATATGCTAATAGACAAGTCGATTGGAAAAGAGTCATGAAAAGACATTGAAGGTTGAGATACCCTTGGAGTAATGTTTTCAGGGCTAGGAAGATGCAACCTACAGTTCTTTATTGTCTCCTCCTTCCATTCTGTACTCTCCACTGCATCTGTTAAATTGAAGACTGAAAATGCAACAAGCACTTTCCACACTTGATGACTTGATACCAGCTTGCTCAAATCCATTTAAGAAGTTCAACATCAAATATAAAGCATACGAAGATGATTTTAAAGATACAAGTAATGTTGATGTATGTATTATGTACATGTGTGCTACTTTGAAACAAAATTTGGTGGGACCAAACTGAGCTTAGATTTGAGTTAGCCTGTGTATACAAGGTCTAGGGCCAACTTATGTAAAATTTAATATTGGTTCATTTGATGATGTGTCTACCTTTGGGAGAATGTTTGGCATGATGAAGTTCCATACATCCACCTTTGAAGGAGGACTTGGGAGTGTTATTGGCATGATGAGTGGAGGAGACCCACCATTGAGGCTGAGCATTCACTTTAGAATCCTACATCCACACTAGGAAGAAGACTTGGAGAAAAGATCAGAGGACTTGCTTGCATTTCTTGTGTTAGAATACAACTTTGAAGGATTTTTGGAGGTTGGATGTTGTACTTTGAAGCTCATGCATACACTTTCGTGAGGAGATATGACAATTTTGGTGGGTTCCTTCATTTAATTACTGTATATGTGGCTTGAGGAGCCCATTTTTTGTGCATTTTAGATTAATTAACTAGAGAAGAGGGTGTTTTTCCCCTCCATAAGCTGAATTAGGGGGTTTTACCTTGAAAATCAATATTGTAATGTAAAGTAAGCTAAGCATCTCCTATAATTAGATGCACTTCCTTGTTATTTCTCGTGGTTGGATTTGTGGAAAAATCCCTAAGCAAATTATGAAATTTCTAAAATTTGTTTGGAGTTCTTTTTTCTTGGATTTTGTGCTATAGATGGAAGGCTTATGTGCCACATTGAGGAGATGATTTGTGGATGAATTTGTACAACTTCTTTGATTTCCGTGGCTAGAGTTTATGGATGATCTTTATTTTATGTGTAAGTGGTCTCTCTAATCATGTTGGATTTGTTTATCGATGATTATTAAGTGTAACTATACTTTTCTAGTGGAGAGGGCGCACTCACTTGGTTTCTTTTGGATAAATCCTTTAGAAAAAAACACTAGGAGGAATTCTAGTGGAGAATTTCCCCTTGAATTTATCTTGGAGCATGCGTACTTGGTGGATCTACTAGGGTTAGTAGTGGACAACCCTAGTCATCACCTTGGATCCATTCATACCTTCTCAAGGGATACCATGTTGACCCCACATACCCAATAAAAAGACACTAGTCTTCAGTCCCCCCATTGACTTTTATACCCTAAAATTCTCCCAAAACCATTTTGCTAGATTTACTCTTCATATCACCTTGGAAATTGGAACTCATTGCCCAATTCTAGCAATATCAATGTAGGGAAGCCTCGTTGAGCTAGAGGAGAGTCGTGTTGATTTTCTAGGGCATCTGCTAGAACTAAGTTTTTTTTCACTTGATAATTGCTTTAGTGATCAATTTAAACATTAGTTCACATAGCATTAAATTCAATATCATTTAGGTAGTTATACAAAAGAAAAACATCAACTAATAGACATAAAAAAGCAGTAGAGTAACCATGAAATAAAGAGACAAGAGACAGAGAAAATTAGGCACACAACTAGGGCAAAACCCACAAGGTGAAAACCTAGAAAAAGTTCTTCCTTATGAGAGAGAGAGAGAGTTTCCAGATTCTTTAATACATCATAAATAACAAATAGTAGAATAATATCCAAACCAGTAACCAAAATCATGCTCAAGTGCCATTTCAAAATCTAAGTCCCTGAAATTTCGGCCTCCTCCTAAAATTCCGCCCCCTAGAATTTTGGCTCGCCTGTAATTTCGCTAGATTAGAGATGTATTAGACCAAATTGATGTTTTTGAATGAGGAGAAATGATCTCCTTTATATAGCCTTCAAGTGGGGGTCAAATCGGTGCCTCTTAGAGGCCCAACGGACCTAATAAATTTGAAGGAAAATTTAAAGATTCAAATTTCCTTTTCTTTTCCAAGATGAAAATACTGACCATGGCTACCATATTTTCCAACACTTCCTCTTAGCCAGGGAGGTACTTTTCATTCTCTCTCTCAAGATCAATCTTCTCGACCAATCATAGGTCTCGTAGCCCATAGCCTAAGGAAGAGATCATTAGTCTCATCATAAGGAAAGATACATAACATCCATCTCGAATCATCTCCCCGACCATGAGGTCTCATAGCACACAACCTAAGGGAGGAACCAACAATACATCTCTCGGACCATAAGGTCTCATGGCACACAAGCTATAGGAGTAATCAACAATACATCTCTCAGACTACAAGGTCTCATGACATAGCCTATAGGAGCAATCAACAATATATCTCTTGGACCACAAGGTCTTATGACACATATGCTACAGGAGAAATCAACAACACATCTCCCGGACCCCAAGGTCTCACGACACACAACCTACAGGAGGAATCAACAATACATCTCTCGAACTGCAAGGTCTCACAACACACAACCAACAAGAGGAATCAACGATACATCTTCTGTACTAGAAGCTCTCATGGCACACAAACTACAGGAGATGGTCCATAATATGATGCTATGTAATTAGTGCTCCCTCCTCAAGGGGATTCTCAGTCATTCCAGTTTCTTCACATAAACATCAGCAACCAGTTCATCATAAAAAATGTAGCCATGGTGGATCTCAAATATTTCAACAAACAACAACATTCAACTGTTCATCCGATTTCAGTCGGGGCTTCTCTCAGAAGCAAGCATTGACAACTATCAACAAACAATAATAGATTTTAGTAGTGGCTTCTTATCTAAGTAATCATTGGTAACCGCAAAAGTGGAAATCAGAATCCATAGTTGAATCGAGCAGATAATAAATGGATTCTATCGGAAGTAGGCATCAACAATCATAGTAGAATCTAGCAGACCATAACTGAATCCAACAGATAACAAGTGGATTCTTACAGAAGCAGGCATAAACAACCATAGTAGAATCCAACAGATAACAAGTGGATTCTTACAGAAGCAGGCATAAACAACCATAGTAGAATCCAACAGACCATAATCAAATCCAACAGATAATAAGTGGCTTCTCAAAGAAGTAGGCATCAACAACCATAGTAGAATCTAGCAGAGTATAATCAAATCCAACAGATAATAATAGACTTTAGCGAAAATAAACATCATCAGATAGATCAACGAACCAATTAGAGAATCAACCAAGTTAATATTAGAGATTTTGTAGCTTCTTCAAGTCATTCATCAGGGAGATGTCGATGGACTTGCAATCCATTGTGCCAAAGATATCACCAGGCTCATGCCTTTACAAGACCAACTCCGTCTTACATAAAAGTCCTTTACATAGCAGAAAAAAATCACGGGCTCATCTTTAGCATATTTGGATCAACATCAATCTTCAAAACTTCTAGCCACCTTCATAGAAATGTGCTTCAATTGGTCTGATCTTGTTTGCTCCCTCTGAGTACAGAGCCTATCATGAGTCTTTTTGTCACATTGTTCTTCCGTCATTTCCAACAATTGCCACATCTTGGCAGTCTCGATTATGTACCTTCAAACCTCACCAGGAGGCTATGGAAGAACAAGAACAACTAAGCAAGCCAAGAGACTCATAAAAAAATAATCAATAGAAACAATCAAGATAATACTTATCTCTTGAGACTGTGTCAACTCCCTCTTGATCTTAGCCTTCTCTGATCGAGTCGATCACATCAGGGAGTCCATGCCATCATCAAAGAGTTCACATCATCATTAAGGAGTTCTCATCATCAACAAAGAGTTCATAGAGTCCAAGTCATCAAGCAATCCATATCATCATCATCATCAACGAGTCCACATCATTATCATCATCAACGAGTCCACATCATTATCATCATCAAGGAGTATCATTAAGGAATTCATATCTTCATCATCATCAAGTAGTCCACATCATTAAGGAATCATCATCATCTTATCATCATGGAGTCCATGTCATTGTCAAGAAGTTGGCCTCGTCCATATCATCATCATGTCATCATCAAGAAGTTGACCTCGTCTATATCATTATTTAGAAATTCAGTCAAGGAGTTCAATCTACATCATCATCAAGGAGTCCACAAGAAGGAGTCCTCTTGATCATCATTAAGGAGTCCATATCATCCACATCTTCACATTAACATCAATAAAGACTTCACATCCACATTATCAAGGTGTTCACATCAACAAGGAATTCATCATTAAGGAGTTCTCATCATCAACAAAGAGTTCATGGAGTCCAAGTCATCAGGGAGTTCATATCATCATTATCATCAAGGAGTATACATCATCATCAACAAAGAGTTCACATCCACAGAGTTCATCATCAAGGAGTCTACATCATCATCAACAAAGAGTTCACATCCACAGAGTACATCATCAAGGAGTTCATCATTAAGGAGTTCATCATCAATAAGCCTATATCATCAAGGGGTCAACATCATTATCATCAATATCATCAATGAGTGCACATCATGAGTTCACATCATCAACAAGTCTGCATCGTTATCATCATCAATGAGTCCACATTATCAACAAGTCCACATCATTATCATTGAGTCCATATCATCAACAAGTCCACATCATTATCGCCGAGTCCATATCATGAACAAGGAGTCCTTGTCATCATCAAAGAGTTCACATCATTAGTAACGATATAAAAATAAAACGAAAAACACAAGATACCCATGTTTTCTATTCCCTCTTGATCTTTAGCCCTCTTGAATTCAACTGGCAAACTGTCCTCATCATCAAGATGTCAAATCAATGGAAGCAATCCATACATAGATAATTCATTAGTATCCTGCAATATTATCAGACCCTAAATAGGATTTTGCAGCCCCCCAAAAAAAATCCAAGAATTTGATCATCTCTTAATGTCCTTTAGAGATCTTCTTAATGCAGTGGACTCCTATTTGGAGACAGACAATAATCCTGGAAAGTCGACTTTATTGCTATTAGGTCGACTCTTTTTTGTTGTTGCAGTGCATGAGGTCTTTTATGTATACATATAAAGATTTATCAACCATGGTTAGCAACTCAAAATTTGACCTCTGACTTTGACTTTCACATAGAATATATCACTGACAGAATGGATCAAGTATGAAGTCTCAGGATTGCTTTAACTGATTTTATACTTATTAAGACACTTGGACACAAACTTCGCATTAAAAGATGTCACCGAGGAGGTCTGCATTAGGAAGACATAGTGCTCACATGAAGAGATGATACAGGCTTTGCAAGTGCCACAAATCCACAATTTTATTTTCCTAAAGGGAAAACATCTCAAGTTCACATGGAGAGAAATTCGCATTGAATCTTGTATTCGCTGTTGACTTAATATCTCATGTAGCCACAGAGGAAACTCGCTTGAGAAATAATATTACGTACAAACTAGCATTATTCAGAGGATACTTGATCCTCTATCCCAAATTTAGATATTTGATCTCATGAGTTTTGGAATTAGGACTAATTTGCCACAAAACTTTATTAGATCAATCCTCAGGAAAAAATTCACCATACCACGGATCTATAGCTCAAAACCATAACTCATACTGTGAAAAAGTCGTGCTTCAAAATTTTATTTCCACACAGGCAAAGAACTCTGTCCATAGTCTATAGATAGGATCATGAATCTTTAAGAGGACAAACATCCACAAAGATTAATTGCATAGTTACCGAACTCGAATTTATGTTGTTATTGTATCCGTAGACAAAAATACATCACTGACTTTCAAATCCGCAAGGAAGTAGATACAACAACACAGGTACATCAAACAGAAAACTCGGAAGACCAATGCCACATAACTCAGATCATATTTAAATAGCCATAGGACTCAGATTGTACATCGGATCAATGGATCAATGCAACAAACCTCAAACCAATTCCCTAGAGCTCGGATATGGGATCATAGTGTTTTGCATAGGTCTCCCGCAACTACGCATCACTGGAGCTTACACAACCTGACATAGAGATGCTCAGAACTAGATGCGAACAAGAGTTAAAAAAGTGCCAAGAAAGATAGTATAAGTGTACCACAAAAGCTCGCATGCTGATTTAGATATCATAAACCATTCGGTCTATTCGCATTACTCCTCAAGTCTCTTAGTATTTCACATATGGAGCTCGCACAATATCCAGAACACAGGGAGTCTGCATAATTCAAATGTCACAGAGATTCTAAAAGAGAGTCGAAGAAGCTTGCATGCCTTAGAGATAGACAACGAACCATTGATTTTTATACCTACGAATTTCGCTGGATCAAGCTTCAGGGAGACTCAACCAGAATACCAAGAAGCACAAATCATATGCACAATTCAGATACCTTCAGGATTATGATTCTTAGAACTTTGCACCAAGAGATTTGAGCCTCAGAGAGCATGCATATTAGAAAAGGAGAACTACAAAAAACTGCTTAGATTACATAGATCAAATCATTATAAGGTTTCGTTCCTTTAAAAACTTCAGATTCGATACAATGGGCCTATAACACTACAGTCCTTTAGCAAGGTATAAGCCTTTTGGTATCCTTCAATCATACTAAACTTTATCACAGAGAACAAAAGCTTCAAAACAATGTTTGGGTGACTTATCTTAGAGATAATTAAGAGAAGAAATGACATCTCAGGTCTAAGATAATATGCAACCTTTTTATCACAACAGATTAATCATTGGACATTTGATTATATGTTTGGCCTCTTTTTCAGACTTCTACATCTACAGGGAGTGGATCTCAAATCTTCGGCCTGCCAAGCGTGAACCAAAGAAATGCCTTAGTGTTTCTTTAATGACCTTTGTAGAAAAGATGTGTCTTCATAACTGCTCTTCACTGCCCCCCCCAACTCTGATACCATGTTGATTTTCTAGGGCACCTGCTAGAATTAAGTTTTTCTTCACCTGATAACTACTTCAATGATCAATTTAAACATTAGTTTCACATAGCATTAAATTCAATATCATTTAGGCAGTTATACAGAAGAAAAACATCAACTAATAGACATGAAAAAGCAGTACAGTAACCATGAAATAAAGAGACGAGACACAAAAAATTAGGCACACAGCTAGGGCACAACCCATAAGGGGAAAACCAGAAAAAGTTCTTCCTTATAAGTCGACCTAAAGTGCACAAGAGTGTTGGTAAGGAGATAATGGCCTCCCTCTTAGTTTCACTTTGATCGCACTTGAGGTTTTAGACTTTATCTCCATAAGTGTGAGTTTGTGTGATAATAGGACCAAGGGATTCTAGGAGGATTAGAATGCCTCAAATGATCCATCAATCTTCTTGTTGTCACATTACTAATTTTTTCTCTATTACTAAGGAGTAGATCAACCTTGGATGTTAGGAACGGTATCCCCTTTGCTCTTTTCCCAAGGGCAAGTAGATTATGATTGCTTAGGATTACTTCCTAAGGCCCTATTAGTCCAAGACACTCCCTCAAGGATATTATTTAATAGGCATTGGGTATGGATATCTAGAATGTTCACTCAGAGGATGATTAGGATTGTTCCTCTCTTGGTTGCAGATACATTCATACTGAAATATGTTCCTTGTTTCTGCATTGGTTTTCTTTAACTTTCTAGGGTCTTCCCTTCAAGAATGACCTACTTGTACACATATTATTTTATTTCATTTTGTTATAATCCTTTCATTTTAAGGGGGGAGTTATGTGTAATTTGGTGCAAGCTGTGACCAAATAGCTCGACAATTTGTTGGAACTATTGGTGCAAAAAGAAAATAGAACTTGTGAGATGTGTGAGTAAGCAAGCTAAACTAAAAGTTATCCCCTAGTATGAAATGAATCTAAATTGATGAAGAAATAAGAATCATGTCTTGAGGAAAGCTTCTTAATGAATTTGCTTTGTTGTGGAGCGAGATGATGGGGATTCAAATGAAGAATTCTTCTCATCAAGCTTGCAAACAATGAGAGAAAAGAACCAAAACTACATTGACAAGAAGATTAATGAGCTATATAATCATTAAAAAATTAAAATAATACGTGCAAATCAAGTCAAAAATATTTTGAGGGTGTTACCACTCATGATGCATGAAGAGTTGTATCAAGATTTAGGACCTTATTCAGTGGGTTGCGTATAAAAGATTTTGGGTTGGTGGCTATTGGTTACAACTTTTGATATTTTCTCACTGAGCATCTCCTTTTGAGGCATTGTGACATATTTGGAGGCATGCCACATAACCTAGACATGCATAGGTTTGGAGGAGCACCTTGCTCATATGGGTCTAGGTTGATATGATAGTGCCACTTCATGTGGCTAGACATGCTTGTTTTGATAGAGTACTTGAACAGAGGAGATTCCTTTGACCACATTTGATAAACTTTTCGAGGAATGCTTTGCATATTGAGGACTTGCTTGGCATGTTGTTGCACTCACACTTGTCATTGCATGCCTTTGGGGAGGAATTCCCATGAACTAAGGGGTTCCTAGGGTTTGACTTGGCATATTGTCTGAGGTTTTGCACCTTGAGGGGGAGCACTCCATCTCGAGGCCATGTTTGGAGGACATTTGATGGTCATGAATGTGGGTCCACAATTGAGGTACATATGATGAGCTTGCCCTATCTTGGGGGTTAGAACTTAGTATAACAACTAGTGGATTGTTTCTTACACACACATATTTTGACGAATGTCCTTCAAGTAAGTGGGATTGTGAAAATTCCTAGACTCGAAGGAACCCCTACTGTAGTAAATCTGAATCTACTTCACCTACTTGATTTTTAAATTACATTCATCAAGTTATTCTTCTGAATATTGAATCAAATTCCTTTTGCAACCTACACTAATTAAATATTTGATCTCATGAAACAGAAAATAGAGCAAAGAACAAGATACATAGGACACACTTATTTTTGGATGCAATAGTCCTCGGAAAAACCCAATGCGGGAAAACCGGTGCAGTAGTTCTGAGGGTTTATTATTATGCAGGAGAAATATTTGAATACAAATCTAGGATGCTCATCTAGCAATCCTTTATAGAGAAAATACTAGCGGAAAATTTGAGTGAGTTTTACCTCACTTCACCTGACAGAATTCCGGCTGATCTGACACAAGACTGGCTAACCCCAAATATTTCTGCGCTGGCCCTACGTAGGCCCTGTGTCAGCCTTTTAGGCTTTGCATAGGCCCTGCGTCACCTCTTCTGTCCTCTGCATCAGCTATCTCGGCTGTTTTGGCAGTTCCTGACAGTTTTGGCTGTTCCTGACAGTTCCGACTTCTGCATGACAAGCAACTTTTCTGCTTTGTGTTGGCCCTTCTGGCTCTGCGTCAGGGCTGCGTGGGCCCAGATTGGCCCAGTGTCAGCTCTCCCGGCTACTGCGCTGCCTCTCTACAAGCTCTCTCCGCCTCTCTGTTAGTATTCTTTGGAAAGTCCTCCCAGATTCTCACTGCCCCTCTGCTGCTGAATGATCACTTAGTTCGAATTTCTCAGCTTCCTAGCCCCAAAAATCGAACTCTAGATCAATTCTCTCTCTGTGTGTGTTTCCAAATGAACCCCAAGCCTCCATTTTATACTTTTCCTGTTGAGTCTTCAACAACTGAGATTAAGTCTCTAATCAATGGCTAAGATTAAAACATGACTTGATTTGCCTTCTAGATCATTCTCACCCATATTTTGATTAATACCCATTAATATTTTAATTTCCCTAAGTTTAGACTTAGGAACTCCATTAAAAATATTAATTATTTTAATAAAATACAATCCAGGTGGAATTTCACCAAACGGTTTTTGGGTTCTTTATAACTCATGTGTGTTAGCCTCTCCGCCAATTTTCAAGGCTAGAGCACTTCCGATGCTGCCAAAAACTAACACTCTCTCTTAGCGAGGAAAGTGCTCTAGCAACAATGTTCAACTGCATGCTGCTCTGTCTCTGAAACATCTCCTTTCCGCACTATTGCTGCCACCAACATTGTGTTGCTGCTGCTACTGTATTGCTGCCCATGACACTGCCACTGCCATTGCTGCATCTGTACTACAGCTCCCTCTCAAATGCTGCATCTGCTATGCTACTAGCACTGCCACTGCTAACACTGCATCCGTACTGCAACTTAGTTGCTGAGAGAAGCAATTGAAAAACATCCAAAATTAGTAAACTTAAACGTGTTCAATATAATACCATGAATGTTGGAATCTGATTGCTACTAGTCTCTGACCTTCTGAATCTTCTGCGCTGCTGCAGACTTCTGCACTGTGCCATCTGCATTGCTGCCAACCTTGCTCTGCGCTGATCAGTCTCTGGCCTTCGACTACTGCATCTTTCTCTCCAAACAATCCACTGCATCATCTGACACTAAGTACATCTCACTATTACTAAATCTTCGGCTCCCGTAGCAAGGTGATGATCCAAGAGGTGGACTCCTCAAGGATCTTGCCCACATGTAGTCCTCCCGACTACAGCTCAATATTGCCCCATTTCCCTCCTAGAGATGCATTGGCACTCATGGCATACTCATCTTCATCAATCTTTGCTAAAACAGCCTTAGGATCATGTTTCTCATCCTTGTCTTTTTTCTTGAAAGGACACTGGGATGCATAGTGGCCCATCTTGCCACAACTGAAACACTTCACCTTCGAAATGTCCTTCTTTCGCTTCAGCTTCTGCTATCCCTTCGATGCCAGAGCTGCGTTCTCCTCCTCCTCCTTCGTCTTTGTGCCACTCCTACTGCTGCCATTGAGGTTGACCTTGACTAGTTCCCTCCTTAATTCTTCCCGCTGAAGAGCTGCCCGCGTCTCTTCCCATAAAGGTAATCTTTCCCAGCCCAATATACTTTGGATGAAGACTTGCCATTCATCTAAGACTCCATTTAGGGCCGTCCTTACCATCGCAGTAGACTGAGGAGTAGACCCCACTGCAGCAAGCTGGTCTTTGGTGTCCTGCAGACGTTGAAGATAGAGGTTCGCCCCTTCTCCTTTCTGCATCAAAGTCTGCTGCAACTTCTGCTCTAAATACATCTTCCGTTGTTCGGAAGAACCTTCATACAGTGAAGACAAAGCTTCCCACATCTCTCAGGCTGTATCTTCGCCCCGCAAGTGTGAGACTACATGATCTCGAACTCCATCGAGTATGAACCTCCTCGCCTTCCCCTTCATTGTCAGCAGGAACAACCATAACGCTCTTGACGTAGGCTTCGAGATTGTATTCCTCCAGAACAACTAAGATTCTGGTCTTCCAAATGACATAGTTGGAAGCTTCTTCCAATCTGTCCTGATCTCTGAGCCCATGCGATGCCATCTCAACCAAATTGTCGAACTGACTCCTCTAGTCACTGCTTAGCACTGTTCAACTACTCAGCAAGTGAGAAATTCGAACTTTCTGGCAGAAAGTTCTCTGAGGAGAAAATTCCCCTTCTACGTGTCTTCGTTCTTTTCCATCGGATTTCTGCCCTGGCAAAAATTGCGCCCTTCAAACACTGCGTTGAGGCTTTGCGTCACTCCCTTTGCCTCTACAAACTCACGATATAGAAATCGTACCTCTCTTCATCTCACTCAGAGAGAGATTTCCTCGGATCTGTTTCCCAGCAAGGACTGCGCAATCCCTTCAAGGGGATTCGAATTGCTGCCAAGTGCAGCTTTCAGCCTCATTGCTCAGCACTAGATCTGCTCTTTCTATTTCAAAATCAATGCTCTGATACCATGTGAAAATTCCTAGACTCGAAGGAACCCCTACTCCAAAAAATCTGAATCTACTTCACCTACTTGATTTTTAAATTACATTCACCAAGTTATTCTTCTGAATATTGAAGCAAATTACTTCTGCAGCTAACACTAATTAAATATTTGATCTCATGAAACAGAAAACAGAGCAAAGAACAATATACATAGGACACACTTATTTTTGGACACAGTAGTTCTCGGAAAACCCAATGCGGGAAATTTGGTGTAACAATTCTGAGGGTTTATTATTATGCAGGGGAAATATCTGAATACAAATCTAGGATGCTCATCTAGCAATCCTTTACAGAGAAAATACTGGCAGAAAATCTGAGTGAGTTTTACCTCACTTCACCTCGTAGAATTTCGATTGATCCGGCAAAAGACTGGCTAACCCCTAATATTTCTGCGCTGGCCATGCGTCAACTTTTCAGGCTTTGTGTCAGCTCTTCTGCCCTTTGTGTCAGCTATCCCAGCTGTTCCTGTAGTTCCCGACAGTTTCGGCTTCTCTGTGACAGACAACTTTTCTGCTTTGTGCTGGCCCTTCTGGCTCTGCATCAGGGCCGCGTGGGCCCAGATTGGCCCAGCGTTAGCTCTTCTGGCTATTGCGCTGCCTCTCAGCAAGCTCTCTCTGCCTCTCTGTAAGTATTCTCTGGAAAGTCCTCCCGGATTCTCACTACCCCTTTGCTACTGAATGATCACTTAGTTCGAATTTCTCAGCTTCCTAACCCCAAAATTCAAACTCTAGATCAATTCTGTGTGTGTGTGTGTGTTTCCAAATGAACCCCAAGCCTCCATTTTATCCTTTTCCTATTCAGTCTTCAACGGCTGAGATTAAGTCTCTAATCAACGAATAAGATTAAAACATGACTTGATTCGCCTTCTAGATCATTCTCACCCATATTTTGATTAATACCCATTAATATTTTAATTTCCCTAAGTTTAGACTTATGAACTACATCAAAAATATTAATTATTTTAATAAAATACAATCTGGGTGAAATTTCACTAAACGGTTTCTGGGTTTTTTAGAACTCATGTGCCTTAGCCTCTCCATCAATTTTCAAGGTTAGAGCACTTCCGATGCTTGCAAAAACTAACAGGATGGTGCGTATAGGCCAAGGAGTAAGTTACATCGACTAAACACCCCATCTTGGAGATTTTTTTTGCTATTTTTGAGATAAGAGGTTATTAAAATGTCCTTAGAGAGTTCTTAACTTGAAGAAGCCAAACTACTTATTTGTGGTAATTTATTATTATTTCTTCGAGGGAAATTGCTGGTATAAGTCTGCTGTAAGGGTCTTTGTATGAAAGGCAATTGTGCTATTGAAGAAAGGTCAAGGTTGAGGTGTAACCCTCCTTGTCTTTTGTTGATTTAGCATTGATCAATAAAGAATGTGTTATTGTCATTTCATTGAGAGTCTGGTACTATTTTTTCTGCTTGTGGTGAGCATGTCCTTGCTGCTCATTTTTTGTACCTTTTGCAAGGATCACCTTTGGAAAGGGCTTCCTATAGTTATTTGCAGTTTGAAGTAATTCCTTTAGATTTGTTTGAGCATGTTTGTAACAACCATACTACCCCTTCTTCATCTTGTTCCAATATTTTTGAATATTAGCTTTGACTCTACCGCCCATTCGAAGAGTATTTGTCTTGATCGACGATCTAATTTAATCTAATGTTTATCGTACACTTTTACTTAGGGATTGCCCTCTTTTGCTAGAGGAGAGCCAACCTAAAGAGAGATGAAGGGTTGTTGCAATGAAAATGGGCAACTTCTTGAGTTTCACTAGAGTTGCACTTGTGTTTCATGACTTTATAATTTTGAGTGCAAGTATGGGAGCTAACAGGCCAAATTAGATTGAATACATTGCATTAGCATCATTTGAAAGGACAAGATAAAATCTAGAAGATTTTGACCTTGAGGGAGTGATGGAGATGGCCTCAAATCTTTCTCTTTTGTGGGTCCTAGCCTCTTTAGGACTCTTTGACTTATTGTCTAATGATTTGAGTAGCATTTCCCCTTGTGTAATGTACAATGTGGGGAGATGGAGGTGGGTGAGAGGAATTTTGGTACGCAAACACTCACGAAGACAATGAAATGAATTGAAGCATGCAAAAGGTTAACCATATTCAGCTAAAATCTTGTAGCATGACCTTATTGTCATTGAACTTGTGAAAATGTATGGAGGAAGGCTTCATTTATATTGTTTCCTAGAGGAGCAAATGGAGGGCAATGGATTTCCATGTCAAATCTTCACCTATGTGGCAGCCATGTGCTTGAAATTATTCTAGGTATGGGTAAAGGAATAACCAAGGTACTCAACCTTGAGTGATGACTCCTATTGATATGAGTGTCCCTTAACCAACCAAGTTGCTTAAATTACCATAGTATTCAATGGGATGCAAAATTTATTGTGTTTTGGTGTAATAGGGACTATGTAGGGATCGAAGGATTGTCTACATAATTGCTCACCCTACGAACTAAGAAGTTGTGTAGTTTTCTGTTTGGTCAACTTAAGTGTCTGACTTTGTTCCTTATTGAATAATTAACCTTTCTCCTTTTGTGTTTCTATATGGTGGTCAATGTTGATTTATAATTTATTTAATGTAAATCATTTAAAGTGTCATAAGCGGGTGAGAGTGGTGCAATAACAAGGGGCCTCTCTAACAACCCTCTTGTTCATTTTTGGGCTTCTTATGATTGGTGTGCTTTCTACTATGCCTCCTTGTCCTATTCCTTCACAATCCAAATTATAACATGGATATTGTGGTGCCTTATGGGGTAGTCATTTTTAGAATTGCTAAAGATCTGGTTTTTGTAACACAACAATAGGTGTTGTTGCACACATTTTGTCAAAGTTCCATGGAAGTAGTGGTACCATATTTTTCTTCAAAGATTGAGATCATCATCCATCAGCGATTGTGTCATTTTAAATCCATTCTGCAAATTTGTAATGTAAATGATGCTAGTAAGACCATGTATGTATTTAACAATCTAGGTAGGTCTATTATTTTGACAATGAATTTC
Organism: Pinus tabuliformis; assembly: GCA_031772625.1. Lineage (NCBI taxonomy): Eukaryota > Viridiplantae > Streptophyta > Pinopsida > Pinales > Pinaceae > Pinus > Pinus tabuliformis. The sequence continues at coordinate 550,886,540 of CM062804.1, forward strand.
ATCCTAGAAGGTTTTTTGTCTCACTGATTCATTTGTGTTTCGAAATACAGGTGATTAGCAAAGTTTTTCCCTCCAACATCACCCCAAAGTTAGGGTGGAATTTATTGTCATTGTCTTAGGTGAATCTTTGTGTTTTAGTTGAGTTTTCTGTAAAAGTGGTTTGGGATTAATCTAAGCTAATTGGCTAAATTATTTTATTACAAATCACGTGGTCTACTAGATCATATTGTGTCGCAAAATTGGGTAAATTATTTGAGGGTCTATAATGAATGGGTATTCCCCCTTTGAGGGTTGAATTATTGTAAAATCTTATGTAAAAATATTTTGGTGCATGGTCTCTCATACTTAGACACTATGGCTAAAATATTTGAGGGTGGAAAAAATAATTAATCTTTGTAAGTGTCAATTAATTAATTTTTCTGGCAAAACAAAATTAATCCTAAGCTAGAAAATTAATTAATTACAGTCTAAAAATTAAATTGATAGAGAAATTAAATTCTCCAAGTGAAAAAGTTTGTGGGTCTTAAAGAAGTTAATTTTTGGAGGTCCCCCACCAAGGGAATATTGGAAATTTCAAGAAAAAATGGTCCCTTGGGCCTTGGTGGTTAAGTCAAAGCAGGGTTGTGGGGGAGCGCCCCCTTCCCACGAACCCGCTCCCAATTCGCGCGCCGCTCGGGAGCTACTCGAGAGTGCGCTCCCTTTAAAAAAAATGCTCCCTGGTTTTTAGGGAGCGATTAAGGGAGCTCCCTAGCCTTTTTTGCATTTTTTTTTTGCAGTAACATACCAAATGCAATTTTTTTGAAAGAAACAAATATTTTTTGAGTGGGGCAGCCTAATGATCAAGCCTATGGACCTAGTATTGATATGTGATTCATGTAATGTTAAATTCTTAAAGTAAAAGTGACATTCTCCTCAATCTTCATTTTCATTTTTTGCTTAAATTTTTAACATTACCATGAAATGACTCGGGATGTTTGAGAGTGGTTCTGACCCCATTGGATTTCATATGGAGAAAGTAGAATTTTAGATCTCATTCAAATCCAAGAGACTTGTCAGTTTTTCAGGATTTCAGGATTGGGGGGATTGCAATGTTTCCATTGGATTTTATCATGTATTAGGGTATGAAACTCATATTCAATCAAGAGCACCAATCCCTCTATTTACCTTGATGTTAGTGACATTGGTTGTCGAACTCCTTTATCACGACCCTACTAAAAATGTACTCATCACTCAAACAAAATCTTGACTTGACATGCTATGTTTTTTCTATCTTATGTTAATGCTTAGAGGGTGATATTAATGACAAAGATCACTATACAAATCCATAGGTAATGACATAGATATACAGATCCATAGGTAATGACATAGATAGCTCTGGATATTAATGTTTAGAGGGTGATATTAATGACAAAGATCCTGATTTTCCAACAAGACTAAAAAATTAGACATTTCTCGTGGTGGCAAGAGGCCCAAGCATTAGCAATAGATAATATATTTACTTGTCTTTTCTAGTTTCTAGTAGTTTTTATAACTGTTGACTCTTTCATATTTATTATGATATTTTTTGTAAACAATATATGACAATTTAAGTTTGAAGTTTGAAGTTGGAAATTATAACTCATTGGTAATGAATTATGAATATGATGCTTTGTGAAAGTTGAAAGTTGTTTCATTTCATTTCATTTTATAACATTTCATTTCATGTTAGATATTATTTGTTGTAATGGTTACACTTAGCTTACAAGTACAACTTTGGTGATCAATGATGATAAATGTTATATATTGAATTTTGAAAGCTTGAAACTTTAAGATTGATGAATCATGAGACTCAATACGCTGTATGTTACTATGTTACTAACTTGTGGACGTGGTTGATGAAGATTATAACTTCTAGATGATTGTTGTTATATGGTTCAATCTATGTTTTTTATATCTAATTTATCATTCTACATGCTTTTGTTGACATATATGTATCAAAATATAAAAAATATAAAGAAATATATATTATATAAAAAATTGCTCCCGAAATCGCTCCCAAAGCAGGAGCTTTTGAAAATGTCGTTCTCGCTCTTTGTTTTCGCTCTCGCCCCCAAGTAACCTTGAGTCAAAGTCAATTTTTTGAAGAAATTAGGTCAAAATAATTATTCTTGAGCTAATAAAAAATGGGTTTAATGAGAAATTCGAAAATTCCTCAAAAATAATTACTTCAACGACAGAGATTAAAAGTTGATTAAGGATTTATCGACGATCTAGATTATTTTGACAGGGATCAACCCAACTAGCCATTATTTTCCACTTGGAGGATTTACCTATAAATTAGAGATCATTTGTGTCTCAAACCATCTGATTTTGGCTAATGTTATTTTGAAAAGCTAATGTAAACTACTGTTCAGCCTGGAACGTTCGAATAATCATAATAAAGACTTTGGGGTGCAGTTCCTGGTGTCTCTCATCTATTGGTTTGTGGTATGAGTTGGGTACGAACATTCCTATATTGTGCTTTATAATTGTTATTAATCATTATTTCATTGTAGGTGATAGGAACATTCTATTGGTAAGTTGTGGGTTTATATTAGGTGATTTGATTCACTGTGTGTTCTAATGATTTATTTTTCAGAAAATATATAGTGTTTGCAGGTTCCCCAGCCCTTGGATTCCAAATCCACAAACTTTGGACAAAGGTCATCTATGTTTGGATTCTAAATATTTTTATGGTTTTCTAACTTCGCTAAGGCTGTGGATTTGCATTTATCTTTTGAAAATACATTTAGCCATTTGATCCAAAATGGATTCAGTTTTGCCTCCAGATCAAAGTCTTAAAATTCAGTTGAAAGTGGGATCAAGTCGAAGTGCTCGTCGAGACGATTCCAATGGTGCGAACGACGCGTAAATTTGAGTTCAGATGAAGAAGTTAAGGCCAGTCAAAGTTTCAAGGCAAATTAGGGCAAAAAAAGGAAAAGTGAAAGTGAAAGTCAAATAGTCAAAGTCAACGGTCAACAGTCAACACAGCGTGATGTCAACAAGACATGTGTTGTCCTGGGAATGTGCCATATGTCCAGGGTGATGTCATCAAGGTTGATGACGTGTCATAATTTGATTGGTTGATACGGGCCAATCTGGTGCTAACACGTGGCAGCCCGGATTTGCCCAGTATTGGCATGAATCCCAAAATTTTGGGGGTCAGGGAGGATCGAACCCCTGATTTCCCCGAAAGGCTAAGAGATCGCCGGAACATCGCACCGATCAGGCTACAATTTAGTATGTTAACGGAAAGGATGAGTCTATCTATAATGGATAAGTGTTGACTTCCTGAAAAGGACCGGATGGTCGGGGTCAACCCCATGACCGCCGATCCCTTCACACTTATTGCCATATCAAACTGCTGGAAGCATTGTTAACAAATGTCCAAATCATATCCCACATTCACCGGGGGAATTGAACCATATATGGTATATATTACCATATGAATGCCACATTAACCAACAGAGATATGATATAGTTAATCAACGGAGATATGATATAGTGTTATCCATTGTAAAACGACGGGAGTGTCGGGCGGGGGTTTCGACCCGCCGACCTCCAACCATATATACCAATGCTTTAACACAAGTCCGCTAACCAACATATCAAACGTTTGGGCTTGAGAGAGCCGAACCCAGTTTTTGTTAAACCCTTGCAGGTACCGAACCTACTCTACCACCGGCGCGTAGTCTAAGGTGGTTTTTGTGCAGGCCGAGGTGGTTTCTGCAGTCAGAGGGTGGTTTTGCAGGTACAAAGGTGGTTTTGGACCATTCCAGGGGGTCTAGAGGTCACAGTGGCCAAATATGGTCGAGTTTATACTCATTTGACTCTAAATTTCGAGCTAGAGGCAATGATGATGTCCATTTTCTCATTTGAGACTCTATTTTTGAGCTCATGCCTGTAACATCTTTTTGAAGACAAAATAAAGAGGTTAGCACTGGAAGCGAAAGGACCAAGAGACGTAGCCAGAAAGTTTGGTGAACTCTTTTATTAAATTTGGCTGTGTTGATGTGTTTAAATGTGTTTTCAAATTGCTTATGTGTTTATGTTATTCACAATCTTTTTGATCCGTTGCACTAAGTAACATAAGCGAATTCACACATAGTCTATAATACCTTTTTCATTAATGGATCAAGTGGTATCAAAGCAACAAGGTTTTTAAGGTTTGACAAGTTTGTGTGGAGATTTGAATGCTTACTAGGTTGAGGCTCGGACGAGGTGAAGGTGAACTTGTTGAGGCGAATCTAGAGATTGGAAGGGTCTTTTCACAAAGAAGGATGGCAGATGAAACTCCACTTGGGTCAGAATCCCAATTCTTGGATAGTTTCATGACGATATGTGCCATGGTGGAAGAGATGTATAATGAGTTTAAAAAGGGTAAAGGTGAAGGCACTTCATCACCTAAACCAGACAAAGGAGCAGAGGAACCTTTTCTTTTTACTCCTCCAGATAAAGAAGATAAAGGAAAGGGAGAAAAGCCTCCTCCATCTCCTCCATCATCACCATCATTGTCATCATCCTCTTCTTCTCATAAATCTAGTCATTCTAAGAAGAAGAAAAAGAAAGCCTCTTTGATCAAATTAGATGTAAAATTTGATTTGCCAATTTATGATGGAGAACTTAATGCTGAAAAGCTTGATAATTGGATAAGGCAAATTGATGTATATTGCAGGGTGTAGAAAGTTGATTAAAAAAGAAAGAAGATCCAACTTGCTAGCCTTCGACTTGGAGGAACCGCACTTGTATGGTGGGAAGGCAAGACACAAGCAGATCTCCAAAAGCATGGTAAAATCATTTCAACTTGGAATGAATTTGTTTCTGCTATTAAAAAGAAATTTTATCCATTGGCTTATATGCAACAAGCAATGATGAGTTGGCAAACACTACGTCAATTAAAAGGTCAAAGTGTTCAAAGTTATACTTAGGAATTCCGTAAGAGAGCTTTAACATTAGGCATATCGTTGGACTCACCAAGACATTGTTGAAATACATAGGTGGTCTTCATAGTTATTTGAGGCATACCATACTTATGTTTAATCCAACTAGCTTAGATGATGTATCAGTTCAAGCAACTCATCTAGAAGCTAGAGGTAAAAATGTAACCCCAGATGTTGGGAAATCATCCAAACCTATTGAAAGCAAGAATAAAGGCAAGAAGAAACTTAAGTGGAAGGAGAAGAAAACAAACACTGTGAAGAAGGATAAACCTTCATGTACTCATTGTAAGAAGGAAGGACACGATGAGGCACACTGCTGGTCTTTGCATCCAGAATTGAAGCCTAAGAAGTTTGGGAGTAAAGAGCGAAAGAATGCTGTTGCTATTCAAAAGGACTTGGGATCAGATTCAGGTGACGAGACAACGGTTATAGCTACAGGTATAAAAGATAAAGATTCTAAAGCATCTACAAGTACTTCTTCGCATTCTTTTGATAATGATAATGATGAGAAGAAAAGAAATGAGCTATTTCACATAAGAGTCATTTCCAAGCATACTAAAATTGATACTTTATTTGACAGTGGGTCACAAGTTAATTTGATTTCCTAAGCAATTGTAAAGAAGTTGGGTCTAGAAGCAAAACCTCATAAAACGCCATATCCATTAGGTTGGGTGTGTGATAAAACTAAACTACAAGTTACGAAACAATGTAAACTTCGTTTTGCTATTGGGTCAAAGTTTGTAGATGAGGTTGAGTTAGACATAGTCCCATTGGATGTAAGTGGAATTGTATTAGGAAGTCCATACTTGTACGATAGAAATTCTATCTTCTATCGAACTAAAAATAAGTATCAACTCACTAAGGATGGAATTGAATATATTGTAAGGGCTCATAAACTCAAAGATAACTTCTCTCTCATAAATTCTGGATAGATGAAAAGAATTGTAAATGCAAGTAAACAATTTTTACTTATGATTGTAAAAGCAAAGGATATTGATAAATCCAATGCTTTCCAAGGCTGTAATCCTAAACAAAAAGCAGATCTAGTTAAAGTTGTTTCCGATTATGATATTCTGTTTCAAGAGCCTAAAGGGCTTCCACCCAAGCGAGAGATAGAACATGAGATTTATTTGCAGCAAGATGCTCCACTACCTAACATTGGAATGTACAGGTTATCAACTCTAGAGAATGCAGAGATAAGGAAGCAGGTACATGAGTTGCTCAATCAAGTGTTTATTCGACCAAGCACATCATCGTGCGGATCACCTATTGTGTTAGTGCGAAAGAAAGACGGTTCGTGGAGAATGTGCATTGATTTTAGAGAATTAAATAAAATCACAATAAATAATCGTTATCCTCTTCCTCGTATTGATGATTTGTTAGATCAGTTAAAAGATGCAGTTTACTTCTCTAAATTGGACTTGCGAAGTGGCTACCATCAAATCAGAGTTGCAGAACAGGATGTATGGAAGTCTGCTTCCAAAACGAAGCAAGGACTCTATGAATGGATGGTTATGCCTTTTGGCTTAACTAGTGCTCTAGCTACATTCATGCGAGTCATGAATGATGTATTTAGGCCATTCATTGATGATTTTGTAATAGTCTATTTAGATGATATTCTTGTTTTCAGTAGAACATGGGATGAACATGTTAAGCATGTAAAGTAGATTTTAGATGTTTTGAAAAGAGAAAATCTCTATGTAAAACTGTCAAAATGTGAATTTGGTAGAACATATTTGAATTATTTGGGTTATATTGTAGGGGGTGGTGAATTGAAGATAGATCCCTCTAAGGTCGAAGTCATTGTAAATTGGCCTAAGCCCAATACTGCTACAGAAGTTAGAAGTTTCTTAGGGGCAACACAATATTGGAGAAAGTTTATTGCTAACTTTTCTTTGATTGCAACTCCTTTACATGCTTTGACAAGTGTGAAACAGGTGTTTCAGTGGGGAGGCAAACAACAGAAAGCCTTCGACACATTGAAAGAAAGGATCAGTACAACGCCAGTACTAGCACTGCCAGATCTTCAACATCCATTTGAGATCGAGACAGATGCAAGTGAATATGCCATGGGGGCAGTGTTGATGCAGCACGGAAAGCCTATATGCTTTCATTCTGAGACATTCACATCAACAATAGTTAACTATCCTACATATGATAAGGAATTATATGCATTAGTTCAGAGTGTTAAAAAGTGGAAACATTACATAATGGGTAAAGAAACAATCATACACACAGATCATCAACCACTTCAATACTTACACTCACAAACTAAATTGCAACAATCACAACATTACAGGTGGATGGGTTTTCTACAGCAATTTCATCTTGTTATCAGATATAAGAAGGGCATACATAATAAGGTTGCAGACATGTTATCAAGACCAATCATAAATGCATCCATAATACTTAAGCATAATTCAGTAATTCATGAAAGTTACATTGAACAATATGCTCAAGACACAGATTTTAAGGATGTATATGCAACTTTAAGTCATGGCAAGCAGGTAGAAGAATTGGATTATTACATAAAGGACAAACTCTTATATCATTTGGGAAAGTTATGCATTCCACAAACTGAAAGAGTTAATATAATTCGAGAAGCACATACTTCTCTCATATCAGGTCATTTTGGTGTAAGTAAAACAGTTGCACAATTACTAAGATTTGCTATTGGCCACGGATGAATGAGACAATTTCTAGATATATTAAAGGATGTATTATGTGTGCTACAAGCAAGCCAAGTAATAGAAAATTAGGCTTGTATACTCCATTACCAATTCCTTCTCGTCCTTGGGAAAGTGTTTCCATGGATTTTGTTGGGGGATTGCCAAAGTCTAGAAAGAGTCATGATTATTTGTATGTAGTTGTGGATAGGTTCAGTAAGATGTGTATTTTGACACCATGTAATAAACAGGTCATAGCTGAACAAACTGCAAAGTTCTTTCAAAATGTATGGGTTCATTTTGGGTTACCCCCTTCTATTGTATCCGATTAAGATTCTCGATTTGTCAGGAAATTTTGGTCAAGTCTATGGGAGTTAATGGACACAAAGTTAAAGAAGAGCACGACATTTCATTCGCAAACAGATGGTCAGACAAAAGTGGTCAACAGGACAATGATACAGTTGCTTTGAGGATATTGCAGCAAGCATCCCAAACTTTGGGATGAACATTTTTGTTATGTGCAGCATGCTTACAACCATGCAAAACATTCTTCTACTCAGAGATCCCCTTTTGAGACTTGTTTTGGTTTTATACCAAAGTCTCCCTTGGATTTTGTCTTTGTTAAAGACATAGCAGTTGATGGACACAGTGATGTGGATAAAGTGACCAAGTTCATTGAACAAATTCAGGAAATTCACTAGGCAGTACAGGAATAGCTGGAAAGAAGTCAAGCAAAGTATAAGGCACGACATGACAAGCATCGAGTTGAGCATAGTTTTCAAGTTGGTGATCAATTTTGGTTGTACATTAGTAAAGAAAGACTGCAAGGGGAAGGTAAAAAGTTGAAACCGATTAGATATAGTCCTTTCAAAATACTTGATAAAATTGGTGAAAATGCTTTCTGCCTAGATCTACCAGCTTATATGCAGATCTATTCCGTCGTAAATGTTGAAAACTTGTGATTGTATGAGCCTTTGTTGATTGAAGATCCCGAAGAGCAAGGTCAGCTACCTTCCATTGACAATCTTCTGCTCAAATATCTCAATGAGCTATAGGAGGACACGGTTCTTGATAGGAGGATAAGGACTTCGCAACGGGGAAATGTTGAGTATCTTCGAGTTGGACTAAACTTACAAATCCAAGTAAAGCACGATGCATAGAGATTGGAAAAGTGAAGGAAGTTTATCCTCACTTGCTTGACAACTAAAACCAACTTTTGGTGGTCCAAAAGCTTCTAGTGGGGAGGAGTGATCCAAAATGGATTCAGTTTTGCCTCCGGATCAAAGTCTTCAAATTCAGTTGAAAGCGGGATAAGCCGAAGTGCTTGTCGAGACGATTCCAATAGTGTGAATGATGTGTAAATTTGAGTTCGGATGAAGAAGTTAAGGCCAGTCAAAGTTTCAAGGCAAACTAGGGCAAAAAGAGGAAAAGTCAAAGTCAAATAGTCAAAGTCAACGGTCAACGGTCAACACAGGGTGATGTCAGCAGGACACATGTCATCCCGGGAATGCGCCATATGTCCAGGGTGATGTCATCAAGGTTGATGACGTGTCATAATTTGATTGGTTGATACGGGCCAATCCGGTGCTGACACATGGCAGCCCGGATTTGCCTAGTATTGGCATGAATCCCAAAATTTTGGGGGTCAGGGAGGATCGAACCCCTGACCTCCCGGAAAGGCTGAGACTTCGCTGGAACAGCGCACCGATCAGGCTACAATTCAGTTTGTTAATGGAAAGGATGAGGCTATATTTATAATGGATAAGTGATGACTGCTGAAAAAGGGTCGAACGGTCGGGGTCAACCCCACAACCGCCGGTCCCTTAACAATTATTGCCATATCAAACCGCCCGAAGCATTGTTAACAAATGTCCAAACCATATTCCACATTCACCGCGAGAATAGAACCATATATGGTATATATTACCATATGAATGCCACATTAACCAACGGAGATATGATATAGTTAATCAACGAAGATATGATATAGTGTTATCCATTGTAAAACGACGGGAGTGTTGGGCAGGGGTTTCGACTCGCCGACCTCCAACCATATATACCAACGCTTAAACCCTTGCAGGTACCAAACCTGCTCTACCACTGATGCGCAGTCTGAGGTGGTTTTTGTGCAGGTCGAGGTGTTTTTTGCAGTCAAAGGGTGGTTTTGTAGGTACAAAAGTGGTTTTGGACCATTCCAGGGGGTCTGGAGGTCACAGTGGCCAAATATGGTCGAGTTTATACTCATTTGACTCGAAATTTCGAGCTGGACGCAATGGTGATGTCCATTTTCTCATTTGAGACTCTGTTTTTGAGCTCATGCCTGTAACAACGTTTTGAAGACAAAATAAAGAGGTCAGCAGTGGAAGTGAAAGGACCAGGAGATGTAGCTAGAAAGTTTGGTGAACTGCTTTATTAAATTTGGCTGTGTTGATGTGTTTTCAAATTGCTTATGTGTTTATGTTATTCGCAATCTTTTCAATCCATTGCACTAAGTAACATAAGCAAATTCACACATAGTCTATAATACCTTTTTCATTAATGGATCACCATTATTAAAGATTTACAAAAAATTAATTTCTCAAAATTTTCTCAAGCATTGTACACATGTATATTTTCTAAATATATTTGTAAAATGATTTTTTTGTAAATAATTTATTTGCTAACCCTTATTTTGCAGCTGGGGTTTTGGGGTTTTGAATTATTTGGAAATTTTGTATATATTTGGATTTTGTAAATTCATTTGTGCAGGTGAGATCAAAGGAAAATAGTTGGATTAGAGTTAGATCTAGGCGCTTGAGGGTAAGATCTAGTCTCCAAACTATTTGTAGGGCCAACTATTAGAAGAATTTTTGCAGAAATTGAAGATCTAAAGCAAAATAAAAATTTTCAAGTGAGGGTTTGCAATTTTTTTTTAGGCCTTAAGGCACGACATCCTTCTCCAGGCCCAATGTTAGCCATCTGACCCCTTGCGTCAACCTTTTGAGGCTATGCGTCATCCTTTTTCAGCCCCTAGAGGTTGGCTGTAAGCCCTAAGGGCCTTGACCCTCTTGCCTTCCCTTGGTCGTGGTGCTTTTAGGCCTTTTTAGGCTTGGACGTGAGCCTTAAAAGCCTCGACCGCCCTTCCTAAGGTAGCTGCAGGCCTTAAGGGCATCTTAGCCCTAGGCTGTAGCTCCTCAATGCCTTTCGACCCCCTCCTTAGTCTAGACGATAGTCTTTAGGGCTTGTCATGGCTCCTTTCGAGGCCTATCTCTCTTGTTGTGGAACCTCTCTAGCCCTTTCTCCCTAGCTGCCGCCTTTTCTTGGCCTTTTCCCGTGTCTTTTGCCCTCTTCCTAGCCCTAGCTTGCCTTCATTCATCCTTGGTTGATATCTGAAATTTTTGGATTGAATATTGGTGGGTTTTGCAGGAAAGAATTGGTTCAAGTTTGGTGTTTTCAGGTCCCAAGTTCATTGAAATTTTTTTGGCAACTTGGGCAAGTGATCTTCAAGGCCTTGGGCCTAGGGTTTGATCTCTAAACCCTAATTTTCTCTCATTGTTTGATACAACTCTCTGAATCATTTATAACAGTGGTAAAATTCGTGTTTAAATGCTCTAAAATTCACTTATAAATTGACTAAACACTCTAAGAAATTCATGGTAAAAATTTGCTAGTGTTTTGATAAGTTGGACAGTGATTATTGGACATAGATGTAACTTGTTTATTGACTGGATATCTCGGCATAAAAGTATAATAAGATCTGATATACTCTGAAATTTGAATACTACATCTTAAGAGGACTAAAAAACTCATAATCTCACATTGGCAAGCTTGTTTTGGCATTTGGTAACTTTTGAGCATATTTTGGCACAAGTTATTGCACTAATAGCTCCCGGTTTTCATTGTTTCCTTACTGCTTTCATAAGTGTTTTCAGATCTGATATAGCGCTGAATAATTCATGATAAGAAGGTTGGCTAACTTGTGTTTCACTTGGCAAGTCACTTTGTGTCACATTGATCATAATTGGTCCTTACATGCTTGTTATCTCTTGGATATAGAGTGATTTACTTGCTGCAGTCCTAAAGATTCAATAATTGCTTATTTAAATGTAATTGGGATATAAGTAACATAAAATCTCTCTTTGCTCATGCTCTATAGATCATAATGGTTCTTGTTTCATGGTTTTATAGCAAATTGGTTTCTAACTGTTGCAAGTACACTAACATACTTGTTGTTGTGAGTTGATTCATAAGTTCACATCCAAATAACACTCACCAAAGAACTCTAATCTTCAATCACTTGGTGTTGGATACTCCAAGTTTTTTTGGGCATCTTAATCTAGTTATCTTTCTTGGTTGGCATTAAGTAACATTGGCATGATCATTGATAATTATGTTATAGAATCATCATTTGAATTGCTTGAGTAATTGTGATTGGCATCTTGTGTTGATAATCATTGGCTAATTGCTCTCTTAACATTGGTCATTGGCATATCTTGATTTGTCTCAAATATTTGTCACTATTAAAATTGGATAAGTGTTCTAATCTTGTTATCATTGATTAAGCATCTCGTGGAAGATAAGTTTATCTTTGGCACTTAATAATCGACGCATTCTTGGTTGGAAGATTGTTTCATAATTCGTCACTAAGTACTCTTGCAAGAAGCTAATCATAACTCAAGTACTTAAACAATTAAGCAATCTTCATCTAAGAAATCACTCATCCACCTTGCATAAGCATTTTAAGTATAGTTGCATTAATAATTTACCTCCAAGCTTATGCTTGGTTGATAGACTTCTAGGGCCACTCTTTCTCAAATTTAGCTTGAGGGATTCAACACCTTTCTAATGGTTAACACGGTGACCTTGCAGTCATCAGAGCCACAGTCTTTGTAGCGTCGAAGGCATTGAGTGGTTGGAACACAGGGGGAAGTATCGTTAATCAAGCCTTTGCTTGCTTTCTGTTGGCTTCCATCCCACAACCTACTCTAAAGACTGGTTCCAAAACAGTTAAGAGGAAGGTTTTACTTAGAATAAGCATATAACTAAAAGTAACCAAAATTCTTGCATCATACCTAGGTCTTAGGATTTGCCCAGCATATAGGTTAGTGAAGCATCTAAGCAGTGATTTTCCATCTGGTTATTTGGTCTCTAATTAATCATAAGCGAGAAACTGATCCCATAAGGCACTAGTCTCAAAGTCGAATTCAATCTAATCCTTGTTATTAGATTGAATTCGTCCTCACATTTCCATAGGGACTACCCCCCATAGCTTGTAGTTGGGAGACGGCTAGAACAGAGTGGTTGGGGATCATAGTGACAACCCCCGACGTGTGTCGTTGTCGCAGTGCCTATTCAATCTGAGCGACAATAGGTGCCATGATGCTTAAGTGTCTCTAGATACCCTAGATGTCCTCCTTGATTCCCTCCTATGTTCACTTCACTATCTTCTCCTTGGTCTTAAGCCTCCTTTGCCCTATTGCTTTTGGGATGAGAAATCAATTCTGATCAACATCTTCCATAGGCTTGGCCAATAGATTTTTGTTGCTCTTGACCTTTGTTCCCCCTTTGCTAAGTCTCCTTTGGAGGTGAAATTACCTCCTTGCCACTCACCTCTTTTGTATGTGAGTTGAGATCTAATGTAGAGAACAAGTTTTTTGCCAAGCTCGCTAACTATTCATTACCCAAAATTGCTTATGCATTTTCTATGACAACTTATGCATTTTCTATGACAACGTTGTCCTCAATAACAAGGGATTGCGTTTGCTTTCGATTGATTGTGATCTATTTAGAATGTCATAGCACTAGCTTCTCAACCCCTTGTCTTGTTGAGGTTTCCTCCTTGGAATATGAATTGCATCTTTTTTGAAAAGGCAATGAAAAGTCAAAATAACGATTATAACATAATCATCAAAAACTTGATCTCGTGCTTTGCAATTGCAATTGGCTCCCCTGATCACTTTGAACTCATGTGTTTAAGATGCTTGGATATCATGTATTTCTACTTGACTAACTTCCTTAAGTCTTCGTGTACCTTATCTCGGTTTGGGGACCATAACGAACCTGAATGTTATCTTGCCTTAGCAAACTACAAAACTAGGAACAACACAAAAATGTAGAATATACATTTCACTTGAGTTGTAGACCTAATGTAAGGACAAATGAAATAGGGTAAATAAAAAAGAATGTATGCTCATGTCTTAATTAAATTGAAGAAAATGAAAAATCACAACTTTCATCATATCATAGAGAATGCCATGTAGCACTTATTCATGTTATAGTCTACTTACATTGTAAACACATGATCATCAAAGATTGAGGTATAAAACACAAATTAAATACTAAAGTTGCCTCTAATTGTGATAGTAACTCAATTTAAAATGGGAGGTCTCTTTATACATAGAGGTTCTTTATACGTGATGGTTGGGGACACAATTGTTTGCCTTGTTACCCCAACATTGTGGGAGTTAATGGGAGATTTGTGATAATTATACACAGGATGGAGATGAGATAAGGTAAGATTAGATAATTTTATTAATGTTCCACAAATGACCACAAATGTAGGTCAATGGGATTGAACAACACAACCAATATGAATACAATGTGGGATTTCCAACGCAACTCTTAGAAAATGCCACAAATAATGCAAAGAAAGAAACCACTTGAAGGCTATGCACCTCGTCCTGTATTACCACGGTGTTGCGTGATTGATGGAATACTATGCTCATGGATTGAACCTAGGGCTCTAGAACTAAATGGATGGATGATGTGAATTAGAAGGGAGACTTAGAATATGAATGCCTTAGCTTATTAGAGGCACAAATCATGGCACATGGAAAGGAAATGGGTTAAAGGAGAAACACCCAACTTGAAAGGATTCCTTGTGGCACTAAAATTGTACTTGGCATGGTCAAAGGCCCACTTAATCTTGAACATCCTCTTTGAGGAGGTGGCTAGGGCATGTTGACGATAAGAATGGGCGATAAATTTCAACTTTTAAGAGGTCTTTGGGGTGAAGACACATTGTTTGAGATGTGTTTCAGATATTTGGAGGCATTTTTCACCTTTTAGGTTCCTTGAGGTTGAGGACACATTGTTAGATGCATTGTCCATATGTGAAGGCATGTTTTCAGCTTTGAGGAGGACTTTAGGTAAGGACACATTGTTTGAGGCTTTGTTTGCATATTTGGTGGTAAGCTCTTGGCATGAGGAGATGCCATGTGGCATCATTGACGTGATCAAACCCTCAAATGAAGAGTAAATGCATGCTTTAAGAAAGGCACTTTTATTGTGGAGATTACAAGTGGGAATATAGACCTATTAAAAGCATTTTTTCTATTCAAAAGGAAAAAGGGAGTGATCCACTTTGGCAAATTCTAGGGAATTCTAAAAATAAATAATATTTTATTGGTGAAGTTGTTGAAAAGAAAGATATTCATATTTGCTAAAAGCATGGTTAGAAGATAGGCAATTCATATCCAATCACTTTGTAGAATATTATTGTGGGATTGGAAGAAGAATGAGTTCAAGTTGAGTTTATTCTTCTTCTTTCTACTTTTCATGTCTCGATTGATGGCTGGAATTATTCTTACAAATTGCTGATGTAATATTTGTAGAAGGGAAGAGTTGTCTTAATAAGAGGAGGCTAAGGTAGGTTTATCACTAACTATCTCTTGCTGTAATCATTGTTCATTTAATGGATATTGCTGCTTTCATTTCCGCACTTTGAGAGGCTGTTGCTATCCCTTTTCTTATTCATGGTTGCATGCCATACTTGGCTATTTTGCAATTGTTTTGAGATGTCTCTTTGGAAGGGTCCTTTTAATTTCTACATATTGAAAAGATCTATGTGGTTGGTTAGCGCATATTGTTAATATTCTGACTATACCCCTTCATCATATTCAAATCCTTTGGTTCTTTGACCTTGACTCTATGGGTCCAATTGGATTGGCATTGGCTTTGGAAAATTCCAACATCATCTTATTCTAAAAATATAAAAAATCATTTCTTTTCGAGCATTTCTCCCTTGTGCTGGAAAAGAATTGGTCTAAAGTAAGAGGAAGTATTTTTGTGGTAACATTTGATAATCTTCCGAAGTGCCTAGAGGGTTGCACATTGTTAAAGGACTTTGTAACGTTTAAAGTATAGAAGGTGACAAATTGGCACCATTGTTGGGGATATCTATAGGTCATGGCTTGTTGATGGGCTTTCCTATTCACATTCAACATGTGGTACTTATATCAACACTATTTGGCAGTGGATAGATTATGCATATAGTAGAGCAAATACGCCTTGGGGTGATCCTCATATTTCTTTCTTTGACTAGGAGTTAACATTATGTTTTGGCCACACACTGACAAAATTTCCAACATATTCCTACACGATGCTTGATGTAGCCTTGTTTTGGTTTGTTACCAAATAGAAGGGAAGATCCCATGTTTTTATTGGGGTGATGTTGTGGCTACATTGGGTTTTTTGTTTCACTTAGCACTGTTGTAGAGTAGGGTTGGAAGAATAAGCTCAATGTTTGTGAGTAGTAGATTGCTTTCATGCTATGCTCAGTTATTTTTGGTAGATGCCTTATATGTAGAAACCCTTGAGATTAAACAGTTAGAAAAACATTCTCACGTGTTTTTAACTTTTTTTGTGATACATTGGGATTGAAGACATCTTGTAGCATGTCATGGGGGTGCAAACCTTTTGATCCATCTTATCAAGAACAACCATACCCTTGATTCACCTTACATCTTGAAAGGGAGTGCAATCCCCATATGTAACTAATTGTTACTGCTTGAAAATACATGGCTTATTTTGCATTTTCATTGTAGCCAGACTCCTCATTTGATCCGGAGGACTATAATAGTAATAGAATTGGGCATTCATGACACCATCAAACTCCAACCCTGGATTTATTCACTTAGCTTTCTACTTGATCCGTTATATACATGTTTATGAGGTTGTCTTGTTATTATTGTATCATTCTTTACTTCATTTCGTCCTAGTTTTAGCTTTGGCATTTTCTAGGAGTTACATTTGCACTCCCACATGGTATTTGTACTAGTTGTATCCTTTAGTCCCATTGACCTATTTATGTTCATTTGTTGGACATTAATAAAATTATCTTATCTTATTGGCATCTCTATCACCAACATAATAGTTATCCAAAGAAGTTCAGTTATAATTGTAGGTTACAAGGAGAGTCTTGGAGGCCATGCACCTTGTCCTATATTACCATGGTGTTGCATCATTGATGGAATGTCAAACTTATGGATTTAAACCAAGGCTCCAAGCTCATATGGATGGATGATGTTAGTTAGAAGAGAGACTTTGAAGATGAATTCCCTTCCTTATTGGAGGCCCAAAACATGACACATGGCAAGGAAAGGTGTTGAAGGACTACTTGAAAGGATGTCATGTGGCACTATAATTGCATTTGGCATGGTCAAAGGCCCACCTAATGTTTAACGCCCTCTTCAAGGAGGTGGCTAGGGCATGTTGAAGGCAAGAAGAGGTTAGAATAATCCTAAAGGGGTATTTCACCTTCAAAGGGATCTTTGGGGTAAAAGGACATTGTTTAAGGCGTATTTGACATATTTGGAGGCTTATTTCACCTTTTAGGTCTCTTGCGTTAAGGACACATTATTTGATGCATTTCAACATATTTGGAGGTGGGTTTTTGCCTTTGAGGACTTAGGCAAGGACACATTATTTGACACTTTTGTGACATATTTAAACTCAATCTCTTTGCATGAAGAGATGTTACGTGGCATTGTAGACATGTTCAAACCCTCGAATGGAGAGTGAATGCATGCTTTAAGAAAATTGTTTTACTTTTGGAGATTTCATCTTTCAAGGTTACTCCAAAAAGTTTACACCATGCTTGGGGTTGCTTCATGTGATGTGGGGTGCATGGTATATGGATAACCCTTTGTTGTGTTGTGATAGGCATACATATGTCAAGTGGCTTGCTCATTAATTGCTAGACCTCATCCTAGTGCTTATGTGGCTTTCTTCCTTGGAGCTTTGGAGACATTTTTCATGATGGTCACATGGAAGTTGGTTGATTGCTTGAAAGGAAGATTTTTTTTGGAAGAGGAGCATTGGGCATCTTGGAGGGCATTGAGCCCTAAATGGTATGGACACACTTGGTTGCTTGCATGGATACTTGTACTTGACATGAGGATACTTGGGTTGGAGTGATCATGTAAGTGGTTGTAATGTTCCCATTTTCAGATTCCCTTGTGATGCAGTCAGGATGGACTTCCAGGGTTGGTGGCAGCCAATTTACAAGAGGAGATTACATCATCAGAGCACTCGAAGGGTTTTTGAGGTGTTTTATGAGTTCAATGGAGTTCGCTTACTATATTTCACCATCAGGGGCAGTTCTGCACAGTTTGTTCTTGGTTGCATCACATTCTGATAACTCTCGTAAAATGGAGTTATTTTCAATATATTTTAATTGTATACACTAAAGGTGTTGTTGGGAGCGGATTATTTGGAGAAACACCTTAGTATAATAGCTCGTTGGAACTGAAATGAGGAGATCTACAAGATGGGATGGTGAAAAGTGACCTTCGGTGGCCGGAGAAATCGTGAAGGCAAATTTACCATTTTCCTGGATTAAAAGTGACTTTAATTAGTCACTTAATTAAATAAAAAGGGGGAAATTGCTTAAGTGAAGAAAATGCCAAAAGGGGAAAAGTGACTTAGATAAAATAAAATAAAAGTCACTTAAAATAAAGTAAAAAGGAGAGGCTTCTAGAGAAAGAATAAAATAATAAAATAAAATGCTTCTAGAAGGCTGGAGAGAGTTCCATCCAATCTTTAAAAGGAGGGAGAGCTAATCTTTCGGGATGTCTTGGATTTGTGTATTGTCTTTGTGAGAGATTTTGAGAACCTAGTTTTCAACGTTAGTCAGCCTTAGGATAGAAACCCTTGGGTATTTCAACAAATATTGGATGAAAACCTAGATGAAAACCTATCTCATCCCTTGGTGAATTCATTTAGAATTCACAAGAGTGCTTATTGATTGCAGTTCCATTTCTGGGGGGCCAAATCCAGTGTTGCAGTGTAAATATCTTGAGGCCAGATTCAATTTGGAGGATCCCATCTCAGCTAACCTCCAGTTATTTGTAAAATCAGTTTCCATATTAATATAAATAAAGCTGAAACTTCCTGCTTGCATTCCTTATTTATTTCGAGTGGCAGTTCTTATATATTTTGACGTTAATTTCCTGATGCGATTATGTAATTTAATAAAGAAATTTATGGCTTAATTAATTTGTAAACGAAATCCTAGGAAATTAGTTAAAATTCATAATCAGGTTATTACAGTGGGGTGGACCTAGAGGAGCACATGACCTAGGAGGATCATTGGAGCTTTGGAGGTTCGTGGAGGTGGAGCATCACACTTTCTTGAGTGTTCATTCCTTGGACCCTTGCTTGTGGATGTCTTCACTTTGGAGCTTTACATGTGTCACTTGTAGAGGGAGCGGTTATGTGGGCCTATCATCTTGTAGGTAGGCTACTTGTAGTGGATTAGGACTATTATTATATTGTCGGCCTCCCTTACCTCTCATATAAATAGAGGAAGGAGAGTGTCCTTTCATACATTCTTTCATCACATCACTCGTATTAAGAGATGTGAGGATTGGGGAGCGCTAGTTTTTCTCTCTTGTGTACTTGTGAAATTTCTGACTACCAAGAAGGTGCTATTAACCCAATTTACTTATTTCCTATTACTTGTTCATGACAAATTAATTCTTTTGCTAGAAGTATTGAATAACAACATGAACATCACCGTTCACAAAATAAAAATTGCAATGAAATATAGAGAAACCAATCACACAATTGGCATAAGTATTTTTGGACAAATGTCCCTGGAAAAACCCTAATGTGGGGAAAACCAATTTTCAAATCAGAGGGTTTATATTATTATCTTTATCAAAAATTTCTATTGAGAAATTACAACTGCTTGCCTGACACTGACAAAGCTCTAACAATATTTTATCTTCACTTCTGCTGATCAAATCAACTTGAAGAAACCCCACGGCTTCCTCTTCTGCAATTCACACTACCTCTAGCAACTTGCACTGGAAACCTAGGAACTCACACTGGTATCCTATAATTGCCTCAGTAAATGCCTTGGGCCATTCACCTTTCTGGTCAAAGTCCTTTATGGCCTAGCCAAGTCCTTCTAGCTTCAAAGGTGAATGTATTCATCTCCTCTTGGTGAAAGTCCTTTATGACTCAGCGAAAGTCCTTTATGGCTTCAGGAGATGGTCAACCCAATCCTGCAAAGACCTCACCATTATCTTGCAGTGAGGGAGACATTCATCATCATAATAAGCTCGTCTTTGTCCACAATCTACTCATCTGTGGATATGTATTGGAGCCCTACTGCTCTTCTTTGCATTATGTCTTAGATGAAGTGACCCACCGATGTCCTTTCGGCTTCTGAAGCCTCATTGCTTCTTGAATTGTGATAAAAGACTAACTTCACCTCGTGAGACATATCTCAAATCACATCCAATTGTACAACACAGGTACCATATGCTTTGTTGTCATCCACTGTATAAACCTAGGCTCAACCATAACTAATTCAAGGTGTTTATTGCAAAGCAAATATCTGGCCTGGTGTTAATGAGGTACATCACGAATCCAATCAACTTCCTATACATTGTGGGATTCACTAGGTCTGAATCTTCAATCTTAAGAAATAGTGTATTTGCCAGAATCCTTCATTTTGATCTTCGAGGCCAAACTCCTAACACTGAAGCAAATCCTCCCGCCACTGTTGCTCCCTCTTTCATGCAAGCAAGTCCTTGAAGCTATAAGAAAGTTCTTCTGCTGTAGCTACTCCCTCTTACTAGGAGAACCCTTTTGTCACAAACTTTGCTTCGTTCTTCTTGATGTTGCTAGAATCACTGCCTTGGCAACTTTCACGATGTACCTACAATCCTCATTCAGGAGGCCATGGAAGAAACAATTATGACCAAACAAATAATCAAAGACAAGAGGTTGACCAAAGAATAAAATAATAATAGTAATCAAGGGAGAAAGGTATTAATTACTTATCTTTTGATTAAACTGCTGAGAGTTGAAGGGAATTGTCGACTCCTTCTTGATCCTTGCTTCCTTGTAGAAATCAGTGAAGTCCATTTGCAATCTCATCAAACTTGGATTGTTTTGTCTTCTTCTGAGGTGTATGGTCATCCTCATTCTCAGCATCAACTACTAATGCATGATTTGTAAGGGCTAGGGTTTCTTCATTAAGTCACACATGGCATAAATTCTAGGGCTTACTCTAGGGTTTCATCTGAGAAACCCTAGTACTTTCATATTCAAGACTTCAATACAAGATTTAGCCTCCAATTCTTCTTATGGATGTGCCTTTATCTTGTTAGCTCCTCTAGAGACATGCCTTTTATTCATTGAAAAAATCCTTAGCCTCCAGTGACAGCTTAACCTCTTCGGGGTTGAACCCAAAATTGTCATAAAATTATTCTCTTCTCAAAATCTCTCTGATGCCATTTTTCTCTTTGTACATATCAACAAAAGATTCATCTCCCTTTGGACCAACGAATGATTCAATATGATCACTAACATTTGTATTAAGTTTACACTATGTCATATCATTAAGGTGGCTTGATATAAGGCTAGGAATGTTTCCAAGACTATTAAATGTTTGAGGTAGAACAACAATTTGAACCTGCAATACTATCTTTTTGATGCCAATATTCTTTGCTACCTTCTCTTGAACAAGATTTGTGAGGCTGCTTGTAGTGCAAAACCCTTTCATGTTATCCTTCTAAGGCTCATACAAATTCTTGGGGCAATGTTTGGGTGTAGGCCATAATTTTCCTATTCATGTCCCTTCTTGTCACAACATTATTCTTTCCTTCATTGCAAATTCCAACACTCTTTCAATGCCTGATCTTGGTTGTGATCACAACTTAATCCATTGATAGTTTGTATCTTAGCTTTGAAAATGGATCTTATGCCATATCCTCCATTCTTGTCACTTCCTCTTTTGCACTAATGTCCATACTTTGCAATGTCAGTTAATTGGAGGCTCTATTGAAAGAAATTTTGGTAAGGTACCTCTATTAGAAGAAAGGGGTAACAACTAGCTCTAACTCTTTCTTTTAAAAAAATAGTTGAAGGAGCCTTTCTCCTTAGCTTCCTTTGGCTCAGGAGCAATGTTACTTGGGAGTGGGAGCGACATTTTTAGAAGCTCCTGGTTTGGGAGCGAATCCTAGAGCAATTTTTAAAATATATATATATATATATATATATATATTATATGATACATAAATGTCAACAAAAACATGTAGAATGATGAATTAGATTTAAAAAACATAAAAAAAACATAAATTGATCATTGAACCATATCACATCAATCATCTAGAAGTTATAATCTTCATCAACCATGTCCACAAGTTAGTAAAATACATATTACAACTGCAACATGTTGAGTCTCGTGAATCATGATTCATCAAATTCAATCTTAAAGTTTCAACTTCAAGCTTTCAAAATTGAAAATTCAATATATAACATTTATCATCATTGATCGCCAAAGTTGTACTTGTAAGCTAAGTTTAACCATTACAAGAAATAATATCTTAGATATTTCTAAGTCCTAACTTCTAACTGTTAACATGAAATTAAATGTTATAAAATGAAACATGAATAATGAAATGAAATGAAACGACTTTAGTCTTTCACGAAGCATCATATTCATAATTCACAATCATTACCAATGAGTTATAATTGCCAACTTCAAACTTCAAATTTTCATTGTCACAGCCATATATTGTTTACAAAAAATATCATTATGATATGAAAGAGTCAAGAGTCAAGCGTCAAGGACTCAAGACTCAACAGTTATGAAAACTAATAGAAACTAGAAAAGACAAGTAAACTGTAAATCTACATGTGGCCCTTGCCACGAGAATCTCCAGGAGTATAAGTAGGTCGTGGTGGTCTTCTACTCCCGCACAGACTGACGACCAGAACTAGAAGGCACATGCCCTCCACATGAGGGTGTAGATGGAGGTGGCGACAACAAAGGAACAAGACTCGAACCTCGAGCACTGCTACTGGATGGTGGAGGTGAAGGTGGCATGGCTGCTGCAGCTGTAACTGCTTCATCTTCATCCCTTATAAGTTCCTCTTCCAGTTCTTCAAGATGCACTATACCATCCTCTAAATTGTCATCCTTTGGGTGATTGTCCCAAATTTTATATGTGGGATCCTCATAAGCCCGATCATAGTAATGACTCAACAACCTCAAGTTGTAGTGCACATAAACCAAGCTTTCTGCTCGGTTTTCATTGAGTCTGTTTCTTTTCACATTATGTATGAAGCTGTAGGTGCTCTAACACCTCTCTGCAGAAGAAGTATTTACAACCTGCGATAGAACTTTTTTTGCCAATTTTGGCAAAAGTCCATGGCCACCATATGTTTCCCACCATGTGAGAGCATCAAACCTGTCTTTGTCTTCCATTGCATGGAAGGTACCAAACAAACCAGTGCCACTGAAGTATTTGCCTATTTCAAGGTGCACAGCTGCACATTCCTCCCTGTCAGGTATCAACTTTTCTAATGCTTGCAAATATCCACTAGTTACCTCTGCATCTAAATGGGGTTTGGTCCTAATCCCACCTCCTGGTGCAGGTTGGCCCAACCAAGATGTAGAGTAGTATTTTGGCGTAAGGATATACGCCAAGCAATGTAGTGGAAGATTAAGTCTATTCCACCGTTCACACACACCATCGTGAATCAGTTTGTACAAGTTGGGATCTCTGTTATGCACAATATCTTTTATTTCCCCAACATGGTATCCATCTGCTCATACACCTCGCCAATCACTGGTTTGTCTGTATCTGCAAACTGAATCATGTGATAAATGGGCTTGGTGAAATCCAATACTTGCCTCGCACTTGTCCAAAACTGACCATCAAGAGCGGCCTCCTCCACCAGTGCAAAACCTCGCCTGTCAGCTGCATTTGTAGCCCTTTCCTTTAATACCTGCCAATGTGGACTTGATACCATGCTAGCCAATGATTGTCTTACCTTCAAAAGGCGCCTGAAGGTGAGGTAATAGCTACCAAATCTGGTCTTCGCAATCTTCAACAACTCTAATCTCGAGTGACTGTGGAAAAGGCCATGGGTATTGCTATGATTTGTAATAAATTTTATCATTTGTTTGCCTTTCTTGTACAAATCACCAATCCATTTGTATTGTGCATTTTTGTTCTTGACAACATCATGCATCAGAAGGTTCAATGTGTGAACCAAACATCCAGACCAAAATATGTTGGGGTATTTATCCTCAATAAATGCTCCCGCTGCCTTACAATTAGGAGCATTATCAGTGACGACTTGGATGACATTGTATGGCCCAATATGGTCAATTGTTTCAAGTAATGCTTCTGCAATGTTGATGGCGGTCCTGAACTTATTTGAGTAATCATGTGCAGTTAGAAAGATGGCACCACCAAAAGACACAGAAAGAACACTTATCAATGGCTTGCCTTTTACATTTGTCCATCCATCAGATACAATGGACACCCCATGGTTAGTCCAAGAACTTGTCATTCTATTCAAAGAATGTGATATTTTTGCTTTTTCATGATCAAGTCCAACGGTTCTTGCCTTGTCATACCCAGGGCTCTTGTATCCTTTAGGGGCATCATTTATGGCAGAAACCATTTCGTGCCAATAAAGTGAGCGAAGAACATTGAATGGTATCCCACATGCATAGAGAAACCTGTAAACCTTTGAATCCACATCATTCCTACACCCCTCATCAAGGAAATCTGATATGGTTCTACGCCTTAAAGCTGATGACCCTGTGCCTCCATATCCACTACCTTGGGAGGAGGCTGAAGGAGTTCTTTGTGCTTGTGATTGTGAGGTTGGTTCAAAGAAACCCCTTGATTTTTTTGATTTGTATTGGGTTTCCTCCTCTTCCCTTATGTATTTGGCTCTATACGCTGCTGACACCGTTGGACAAGTTTTGATTCCTATTTGTTTGTCTCCATCCCATAGCCTTTTCCCGCAGAGATGTTTTCTGGCACGGGTGTATGAACCTGTGTAATCATTGTTGCAATGGGGGCAATGAAATTTAGTGGTTCCACCCACTCTCCCTGCTTCAGGCCTGTTACCATATGTCCACAATGGGGTTTGGTCTTGTTTAGTTTTTTGAGAGTCATGTTCACCCTCCTCCAGCTCCTCCTCACCGGGGTTTTCATCAAATCCACTTTCTCTAGCTTCTTCATCCCCCTCTTCATTTTGGCCCCACCATTTCCTACTCTCCAGCACCATAATAACCATAAAAGGGACCAAGAAGAGGAAAATGCCAAGAAATATAGCCAGGTCCATGATGTTTGATATTTGTAGGCTTTTGAATCTGCAAATTAATTTAATTTATTTAGAATTTTAGATTAATTAATTTAATTTAGATTCATGATTTTTTAACTAAATAAAGTTAATAAACTAAATTAAACTAACTAAATTACTACCTAACTAAATTAAACTAACTAAACTAACTAAATTACTAAGTTACTAACCTCTTTGCAGGCTTGCTCCTTGCTCCTCGGCGCTTGCTCCTCACTTCTCCTCGCTCCTTTGCTCTTGCTCTCCAGCTTCTACTCAACTCATTCAAGTGATAATGAAATTTTTTTGCCCCATTGTGTTTTTAAAACATAATTTTTTTTTTAAATTGATTTTTTTTTTTCGCGTCCGCGTTTTTTTTCTCGCCTGGATTGCTCCCGGCGTCGGTCGAATCACTCCCGGAGCGAAAATTTCATGCTCGGGAGCGATCGCTCCCTGATCGCTCTCGAGCTGTAATTTTCGCTCCGAGAGCGACGGGAGCGACACTCCCGATATCACTCCCGATTTTGGCAGGGAGCACAATTTTTTTTATCAGGAGCGGGAGCTATTTCGGGAGTGCGCTCCCGACCCGCTCTTGCCCAAAGCGCGGATTGGGAGCGGGTTTGAAGGGGGGGGGAGCACTCCCCCGCAACTCTGCTCAGAAAGTAACTTGAATCAAATTGACATCGTTCCTTTGATCCAAATTTCAAATAATCATATTTACCATACCACATGACATTCTTGAAAAATGTGTCATCATCTAAAGCATGATATGAAAACTCAAGTAATAGAACAAATTATTTGAATTAGACCATTTCAGGTAGTAAGTTTTCCTTAATCATTCAAAAGGGCTCATACCTCAAATTCTTGTCATGCTTTCTGCCATCTTAGAATGCCTTCTTGGCTTCTGAGTTCTGCTCTTGGAGGTGCCATTAGACAAGCCTTATTCAACCCTTCAAATGTCCTTTAGAATGCATCACAAACTTATCACTATAATCGGGTTTAGACATTCATCAAAGGTCAACCTTTCTTCTGCGATTCTAGGGCTTGAGAACATTTGGCTAATGGCAGACTTTCCCAAAATTAGCTTCTTCAAGTTACTTTGATGGTTGCTCTTTCACTAAGGCTCTGGTACCGTGTTGATTTTCTATAAAAGAAACTGATCTTCTGATTTGGTAATTACTGTCCAATGATTCTCTGATCAAGTTAACCTATGTCACATGTATCATTAAGCTATTATACATAGAAAATCTTAACAATAATACATTGATAATAGTAGGATCATAAAGAGACAACCAAGCAACAAAGAGGCAACAAATTTACCTTGGGAAAACCCAACCTTCAGAAAAACCCAACAAACTTATCTTCTTAGGAGAAATTGTTCTTCAACAATAATTACATTCAAAATTATTCTAGGAATTTGTGCCAAAATTAGGTCAAAGGTACCCTTCAAACCTGGTCAAAATATCAGCTAGTCAATGTTCGTCAAACCCTTCAAAATAATCACTTTTGGTAAACTTTCGGCCTTGTCAACAGTCTCCTGCAATCAACTTCAGGTCTGTGGTTGGTCACAATGGTTAATTCAGACGTGCGGTTGACTTCCTGCAATCCAAATTACGGTCAACCCTGCGATGAAAACATGGACAAGCTGTCCTCTCTATGGTCAAATAGTTTAGATTTTCGGTCAAACACAACCTCTTTTCTTGGTCAAATTAAGCCTGTAACTTCAGTCAAAGTCAGTCAGAAACTTGATCAAATGAAGCAAATCAAACTTTGTCAAATGAGTAGGTCAACTTTGGTTAAATGCAGCTTCAAACTTTCAAATTTTTTCCTCCTTTCCTCGCATGTATGGATCAAAATAGAAGAGATTGATGGGATGTCTGAATTGTTCAAAGAGGAGGTCATCTAGTATTTATATTAGTTAGATGGGGTGATTGTTGACCAAAAGTCACACCCCTTCACTTGTGGGGCCGACTTGACTTGTGGGGATGACATGAAGCCCAAAATAATTATTTTAATTTTTTTCATTTTGTACAATTTTCTTGGGCTGACTTGGGAGGCCTTTTGGCATGCAAGAATACCTCCCGATGCTACAAAACTCAACATCCTGATCCTTCAATCCAGCTGAAGCCATTTTTGAAACCCTCGAAAAATAAACTCCAATACATCATAAGAGATCTATTTGTGTGAAAACCTTTGATTTATAACCTTAGCACTATGGCCGCTCTGATACCATGTGAAATTTATGACTACCCAAAAGGTGTTATTAACCTAGTTAGTTATTTTCTATTACTTGTTCACGACAAATTAATTCTTTTGCTAGAAGTAATGAATAACAACATGAACAACACCATTCACAAAATAAAAATTGTAGTGAAATATATGAGATATCAATCAGACAATTGGCACACGTGTTTTTGGACAGATGTCCCTAGAAAAACCCCAGTGTGGGAAATCCTTGTTTTCAGGTCTGAGGGTTTATATTATTATGTTCAACAAAAACTGCTATTGAGAAATTACAATTGCTTGCCTAGCGTTGGCAAAGCGCCAACAATATTTTTTCTTCACTTCTACTAATCAAATCAACTTAAAGAAACCCCACGACTTCCTCTTCTACAATTCACACTGTCTCCAACAACTCGCACTGGCAACCTGGCAACTTGCACTAGTCTTTTGACAATTTGCACTGTCTCCTGGCAAACTCGCACCGTGCTCTGAAAACTCGATCTTCTTTCTAGAAAACTCGATTTGCCCTCATGGTAATTCGCACCTCATCTAGAAAACTCACATTGGCCTCTAGAAGACTCACACTGCCTCCTGGAAATTTTCTCGGCCTCTACTCCTGCAAATTTACTGAGCAACTCGATCTCCTCTTGAAGATCATAGCCTCATTGGAAAAACTTGGTGTCTTGTAGAAAATAATTGATAGAAAAAGCCTCTGGACATTCTTCTCCCATTCGTTGTTGCTGAAACCGTCCTAGTGTCTCACTGAAAATCATCCACTCGATGTGTCTCTAAAGCTTCTCATTGATCTCCCTTTATAATCTCTCATTCACAAATGAATGGCCATGATTAGAAGTTCACTTGATCCAATCGATCAAGTGAAACTTTCTAAGATCATCTTAGAAACGTTCTACAAGCTTCTAGATGTAAATCGATCTTATCCCTACTAATGTCAATTAACTGTCCACTTTCTCTAAGTTTAGAATTAGGAAATATTTAAAAAATCACTAATTGACATAATTAAGATATTTTCCCTAGGTGAAACTTTGGAAAATTTACATGGGCTTGGAGATAATTAAATCCTCTGTGTTTCTAGCCTCAATGACACCTCTCAAGATTAGACCACCTATCTGAGCTACAATATTTAACACATTGTATTCTCTTTTTTCTTTGTGCACTAGGGTTCTTGGAGAAGTTCGTGGGGAGTTATAGGGTTAGGGTTTCAGCCTAAGGAGGATCCTGTAGCATTTGTGAGGGAAGAAAACTAGGGTTTTTCAAACCCTAGTGCCACATTTTATGCTCGTTGAGGAGAAGACAAGGGGCAGATTTGCTTGAGCCAAGGAGAGCTTGTTGATGGTGATACTAATCTATCGAGGATTCTTGGTCGAGTCAGCAGATTTAGTTAGAAATGGTTCCTAGCTAGGAGGAGTTGGTGGCTAGGGTTTGGAGAGTTTGAAATTGTACAAGCTTTATCATTTATATATAAATGAAGTGTTTTAACTGTCATGTATTTGCAGATTTGATTTTCACAAACTTCAGTTTGTGTTGTCTTCTTGATTGAGTATTTTCCAGCACTTGTTTTTCTTTCTGATTTGACATAATGTAGGGCTGAAATTGTTAAGAGTGTTAATGCATATCCTGA
Organism: Pinus tabuliformis; assembly: GCA_031772625.1. Taxonomy (NCBI): domain Eukaryota; kingdom Viridiplantae; phylum Streptophyta; class Pinopsida; order Pinales; family Pinaceae; genus Pinus; species Pinus tabuliformis. Next base: position 550,915,384 of record CM062804.1, read on the forward strand.
AGATAAGAGGGCAGATTTACTGCTGTAAAATATTCTGCAATAATGTTATTTCAGATCTGTTATGTGCATCGAAAAGTGTGCCCTAAAGGCTGTAACTTGTTAACATTGAAATACATTTGTTTGGGGGCTTTTCTCTTGACCTTCATGGTGATTTGGGCTGAAGTGAAATTAAGTATTTGGTGCTGTTTGCTGCCACAATTATATACTTCAGAGGCCCTAAGGCTGAAATTGATCTGCCCTCTTATCTTCAAGATATGTATTAACACACTTAACAATTTCAGCCCTACATTATGTCAAATCAGAATGAAAAACAGGTGCTGGAAAATATGCTGTAATAATATTATTTCAGTTATGTGCATTGAAAAGTGTGCCCTAAAGGCTGTAACTTGTTAACATTGAAAGACATTTATTTGGGAGCTTTTCCCTTGACCTTAATAATGATTTGGGCTGAAGTGAAAGCAAGTATTTGGTGCTGTTTGCAGCCACAATTACATATGTCAGATTAGCAAAGCTCTTAGGGATTAGATACAAGAGAGGTGGAATTTTTGAATTTGCAACAATGTTGTGAAAATCGTGATCGGGATTAAATCAGAGAGGGTCTGAAATCAGGAAAAATCAGCAAAATTAAAAAAATTAAAAAAATTAAAAAAATCAAGATTTTTTCCCAAAAAATCGTGATTTTTTGAAAAAATCGGGATTAAATCCTGATTTTTTCAAAATGAAAAATCAGTGAATTAATCGTGGGATATTATCGGGAAAATGAAAAAAACTGCGATTTTTTGATGTTATCGCGATAAAATCGTGATTTTCGCAACACTGATTTGCAATAAAAGTCATATACAGAAATTTATACAATGAAGAGTGGCAATATGCACCCTATTCAAAGCATTTCTTTTCCACTCAAAAGGCAGAAGAGAGTGCTCCACTTTAGGAGGATTCTAGGGCTTCATAAAAAACATTAATTTATTGGATAAATTTTTGAGAGGAAAGCTTTAAAGGGAGATCTATTCTCATTTGCTAAAGGCATGGTTGGAAGATAGTGAACTCCCCTCTAAGGACATAGTAGAGTATCTTTGGAGGATTGGAAAAAGGACGAGTTCTAGTTGAGGTTTTTCATCTTTTCCCCATTTTTCATGGCTTAATTTGATGGTTGGAATTACCCTTACAAATTACTTATGTAATCTTTATAGAAGGGCAGATTTGTCCTGGTAAGAGGAGGCCAAGATTTGGGTTGAAACCCCCTATCCCTTCTTGTAATCAATGTTCATTTAATGGATATTGCTACTGTCACTTCTGCATATTGAGAGGCTGTTATTGTCCCTTTTCTTGTTCATGGATGCACATTATACTTGGCTATTTTGCAATTGGTGCAAGTTGCATCTTTGGAAGGGCCCTTCTTTTACTTTTGGCATATTGAAAAGATCTATGTGGTTGGTTAGAGCATATTGTCAATAACCTAACTTTGCCTCTTCATAACATTCAAACTCTTTGGTTCACTGAGCTTCATCTATAGTCCAAATCGGATTGGCATTGGCATTGGCAAATTCCACAATCCGTCTTATTCTAAAAATACAAAAAAAAAATATTTTCTAGGATTTCCCCCTTTGTGCCAAAAAAAGAAACAACCTAAAATGAGAGCAAGTATAGTTGTGGTGACATTTGTCTATCTTTGTAACTGCCCCTAGGATTGCACTTTGTTAAAGGACTTTGTAACATTTGAAGTTCATGTTTGGAAGGTAACACCCAATTGATTAGGACTTTTTAATGGCATCTTCACATTGATGGCCTTGTGACTTGCATCGTAATTTACTCACAAAGTAAAAATGAAATTTTTTGTAATGTCCCCAACTGCTTATGAGACATAAGACAAGGTTTTTTTAGCTTAATAAAGTTCCCATACGCTAAGGCGGGGGAATTTTTTTAAGAAGGGAACATAATTCGCCTAGGAAAACTTTGTTACTGCCTAAGAGATGAGAAATGAGACATATCCTAGGCTAACGAAAAGTCACTTTCATTTTATATTTTAAAAGTTAAAAATTCCTAAAGTGATTCTATAAAAATTAAAAGGGAAAATGGTGGCAAAAGTGACCACTAAATTATAAAGGGGTAAAAATTGAAGAGTCTCTCCTCATTCTATCTTTTGCATTTTGAGAAAATAAACTCTTGAAGAGTTTTTGGAAAGATGCTTAGGGTTTAGGAAATTCTAGCGGCCATTACTACTTCAGTGTTGAAACTATATAATATATACACCCTAGTTGGTTCAAAAAGTGAAATCACTCAGATTTCACTATTGTGTTACCAAGGATAAGAAGATTTGCAAAAGATCATAGAGGTACAAGGTTTTATCAGTTGATTTTATCTTATGATTTTGTATTTTCTATATACCATTTTGCGAGGGAAGTTCCAAGGCAAAACTGAAGTCAATATTGTCATTAAAGAGGGGCCACACTTTGCCATAAGTCAGTGGGTCAAAGCCCTGGAAGAATAGCTGAGTCTGGCATTGGAAAAGAGGCTGAGTTGCTCCTTTCTTAACTGGCCGAGTTTCATCTTATTAAGGGTTGGGTTCATCAGCTTGTGAGGGCCGGGTTCCACCACCTCTGTGGGACGAGTTCTCAGTCGAAAAAGGAGGCCGTGTTCTCTTTCTGTTGGCTACACGAAATACCTTTATTTTTGGTGGAGTTTGGGTCTGTATGGCCGAGTTCTATTCCCTAGTAGTGGCTGTGTATTCCAATGTATTTTAGGCTGAATGTTTGGTGATGTGAAGGGACTGTATTATGCACAATAGCCTGAATACATATCTGAGTTTGTAAGCTGGAAAGGAACAAGCCTTATCTGCTGTCAAAGACCAAATTTGTGAGCTGATATGTGCCTAATACCTCTGGCTGAAGCATGCACTTAAGAAAAAGGACGAGTATCTCTTGTAGCTGGCTCAAATCTCTGTTTAATTAATGCTGAAGGTGACTGTGGATGATATCTCATGAGCAGCGTCTGTCCCAGGTTCATTTGTTCACTGTGTTTTGTTTTGTTATTTATCATTGCAATAATATAGCTATGAGCCTTTGGAATACTGTTGTGTAATTTCTGGGACCACAACTCAGTGGATATGGTGTCATTTAGTGGCTGTCAATGTTATATCAGTTGTGCTTATCCTTGCTGTGCTTGAAAAATCATTGTAATGTTGTTCTGAAGCATTCATACAAGCTATTGTTCCATCCCTGTGTGTTTACATGAATCTAAAATTAAAGAAATACATCTCCAGTACTTTGCATACAAACTGTCTGTAAAAATTCCAGTGAGTCAGACTATATAAACTCAGAAAATTTGTGGGTTTTCCAAGACATTCTGGGAAGGGAATTTTACATTTTCCATCAACACATAATTGTTCTATTGATGACATGTATCAGTATAAGTCACTATGAACAAAAATACACTATATGGTAGCACATCATTGTTACTAACTTGGGACTAACAACAAGTCTGCTTCCAAGCCTTACCACTTGATTGATGCCCCCTAGTGCTCCTCAGTATGGTACTTTCACACATCAATTTCTCTGTTTATTGTTGTTTCATCATCTCCGTTGACTTATGTCTATGAGGTTAGTCTGAGTGAAGGTTGGGAGCGATACCTTTCGTGTCTCTACCATTGTTATTACTTATGGACACATATTTCCATCAGAAGTTGCTTGAGCTTCTACATACCACTTTTGATATGGCATGTGGTTGAGTATCTTGAAAACTTTCTCTTGGAAAATTGGAAACCGATAATTTCCTTGTAAAGTGTTGGACTAAAGCTCTCAGGAAATTTCTTGAGCTTTTGCATAAATGTTTTGATATGGTGGGTGCTCGAGTACATTGAGAACATGGAAGGTAGTGTTATATTTGGAAGGTCATACATCAAAAGTTGCATGCGTTTGCTTGAGCTCTAGGCTAGTTCTTTCTTCTAGAATATAGATATTCTGTTACTCTCTGGTAGTGCCTAGAGCTTGTAATGGCTTCTCCATCTCCTTTGGTTGCTTCAATCTCATGTATTTGTTGTTCCTGCAACACCTGCTTCCTTTTACTTCACCAAAGGATCCCTTCTTTCTTGACAGTTATATTTCTCTTCAAATTTCATTTGTTTCTATCTAGCTTATTATTGCAAAATTAAGCCTTTTGTTCCTTGAAAGAAATTTCAATGCTGTCCTTAGTAGTGGCCTCTTACCTTCCCTACTTTTGCTTGCCATTGCCAAATGCTAGAAAATCAAACTTACCACATAATATAAAGTGGAGGCTTGAATGCAATTTCCTTCTACCTCAATGTTTTGATGTCTCCATGGTACTTGTATCAAACAATGTGGGTTCTCCTTATTATGGTCTCACCTATCCGTTTGTCATCCTCTGCTAAAATTATGAGTAGGAAAAATTTTGGCAGTTATTGGATGAATAATGTGTTGGGTTTTCTTATTGCTTTGAACATTCTTTACTGATCTTTTGTGGATGATCTTGCATGCTACCTCCAATAGTAAAATGCACTGCTACCTCACTCTTTTATTGCTTCGAATTTGAATATTGTGAAAGATGTATGCTAACTATATTTTCACTAGTAGTTTGTTTGCATTCTTTAATTTCTGGCATGGCTTTATGAAAAAACATTATAGCTAGTTGGTTGTTCCTGTTGTGTCAATGCTAAATATAAATTTTTTAATACTCTTTATAATTTTGCTGATATTGTATTTGTATTCTTGCTTTTTCTTTGTATATTGCCAGTTGATAAATATCTATTCTTTTTTCTTTCATATTTCATATGCAGTGGATAGATAAGGAAGGAAGAACCCCTCTTATTCTTGCTTGTACAAGAGGTGATTTACTGGAAATGGCCATAACATTGATCAGTTTGGGTGCCAATATACATTCATACAAACCTGGTATGATCCCTGATTTGTTCACTAAAATGAAATCATGAATGCGAAATTGGAATTGTGTTTTTGACATTTACATTATTGTAACTAATATCATATCATTTTAATTTTAACTTTTATGTTTCTATGTTCTTAGTTTTTATATTTCCCATTTTCCAGTTTTATTGATATAGACATTTAAATATTTATTTGTAAGCACCCTTTCCTCACATGCCTCCTGCATCCAAATTTTAAAACTGGTCACCTACACCATCACTTATGAACCATGGTTGCCTAGGCACAAAACTTGGCATCTTAACAAATACATGAAATATTCATGGTTTAATGAGAAAAAGATCAGGCATTTTCCATTTCATGACGACTCGATAAAATTAGGTTGTATAATGACTTAAGCTCATGCAAATACTAGAAGTATTTAATATTCATAATAAATGTTAACATTGAAAATTTGTCAACAATGAAGAATGAGCATCAAAATTTTAAATACTTTAAATGTTCAAAGGGAAAAAAATGATCTGAAATCCAACTGCAATGGATGGTGGAATTCCATGCCATAGAAGAATAAATGATCATAATCACAAGAACCTTGGGATTATGACAAGTAATTGGAAGATCTTGACCGCACCTTTGTTGTTAAGTATATTGGATCATTGTCCCACGAAGGGAAATCCTTATCTCAAAACATTGGCTCCATTGTCTCCACGATCCAATCTGATGTTGGATCAATCTTACCAACTCAATGACATCACTATTGTTGCTTGCTTTTAATTGTTTGTTGTGAAGCTTAAGATTATAGAGCATGGGCACCACATCATTACATTGTTTTGGGTCAAGCTGTTATGCTTCTTGCAATGAATGTGCTTGAACATACTCCAATTATCTCTGATCTGAAAGCACTACAAGTTTAGAAAAACATTAGGTTTTCTTTTTTGTTCCCTAATGTTTTTTAAGTCTCCAAGTGGTTGAAAAATCTTGAAAAAACAGAAGTTTTTGGTCTCCAAATGCATGCCAAATTGTTTGATAGCTAATAACCCTCATGCATAGTCCAAAATAGCAAACAAATTTGTGAAAAATGGAGAAACAAATTTATATAGTGGTCATGTGTTAATTTTATGTATGTTCTATGCTTAGAGCAATTTATTTCAATTTTACAGTTAGCTCAATATCTTTTCCAGATTAGCAATCACATCAGCGTTAAAGTAAATTGCAGATAGAACATAAATATAAATCGCAGAACACAAGCCAAGACAAGAGGACACAAGATGTGGCGCTAGCCAGTGATAAACCCCAATGTGGGGAAACCCATGATCAATTTTTCTTATATGTTCTTCAATAGTTCAGCAGAGAGTGAGAGATAGTACATTTACAACAAAAGTCAACACTTTGACTTATCTAGATAAGAGCATAGATCATCTCTAAAAAGATGATACATGAGATCAGGTGAAGACATGTTGCTTCAACTGATTCTCCAAGGTGACTCCTTCACCTATCATTGTGCTGCATTTCGTCATCACGCTGCACCTCAATGCTGCACCCATCATCATAATGCTGGACCCGACGACCACGCTGTACACATCGTAATGCTGCACCTTATGCTGCATTGCTGTCCCATGTGCCATTGTTGCACCATGCTAGCCACTGCTATCCTATGTGGCATACTGCTGTCCTACTGTTAGTGACATAGCCATTCCATGTTTGCTTGCTGTCCCATTGTTTTGTTGCTGTCCCATTACAGCTTGCTATGCTTGCCATGCTGTCCATGCCATGCTTGCCAAGCTGTACATGCTTTCTATGCTGTCCATGCTTTCCATACTTGCCATGCTGTCTATGCTTGCTGCTGTCATACATACACTGATCCTTCTAGCAACAATCTTATCATCCAATTATCCTCATACTTATACTTGAATGCTGGTGCACTGTTGTAGTTCTGCAACTCTGGTTAGGGCATCAACAGTACCCTAACAACCACCTCTAAACTCTGCAACAGTCCTTGAAAAGAGTGCGGCTTACCTCCCTTGAGAAGCTGCTGTCCTACGCTGCCTGTGCCATGTAACTGTTGTAGGAGTATGGCCTTACGACCCTCCACAACTCATCCAAACAGTCCTGTGTCCCACTGTAATTACAACAGGGATTTGCAGCCTTCAATTTCAGGAAGAAGTTCACCCTAATCCGCACCAAACAGTCCAGATTCAATGCTGCTCTTTGGCCTTGTCACCTGCTCAAACTTGGACCCAAAACAGTGAAGAGAAACACCCTAAATCTTGCCCAGATTTGCCTCTAGTCCTGCGGCCTACCTCCTGTAGCAGCTCGGCCTTATTACAGATGTTTTCTTTCCCAAAACAGACCCTTCACATCAATGTCCTCCTTCTTCTTGAGCTGCCTTAGGATAGCTTCGTTAGGGCTGCCTTTAGGTCTGCGTTAGGGCAGCCTTTAGGTCTGCGTTAGGGCATGGTATTGTCTTCCTTGACTGCTTTTTAGTAGGGACCAACGTATAGGTTTAGGCTGCCTTGATAGCATTAGGGCTTCTCTTCATGACTACATCCTCTAGATTAGGGCAACGTATTTCTCTTTCTTGATTGCGGCTAGGACAACCTCTTTTCCTTCAACATCTAGGGTTTCCACTCCTAGATTTCTCTTCCACTAAAATCCAAGACAAGTGGAGAGAAATCAAGATGGAAGTGTGTGAAGTGACTCTCAAGTCATCCCCTTTTATACTAAAAAGTTGAGCACATGTGGGGTTTATTTGGTTGCTGGCCTATCTTGACGAATTGTCTTATAACACAAATAAATTCATAACTCCATGAATACTTATTGGAGTCGGATGATATTTAGATCAATCCTACACCTCTCGATCAGAGGGATCCAAGAAAAATATCAGTTGCAATAAATATGATGACCCACATAGAGTTTGGCCCTAGTTGCCAATTTTAACACTCCCTCTCAACTAGGGAGAACTCCATTCGCTGATCCATTTGTTCGATTGTACTATCTCTGCCATCAGTGCCCTGCACTGCTCTGCTTTTCTTTGCTGAACCATGAAGAATAAGAATTGATCGAGAATGTCTCATACCATTCTCTACTAACCCGAAGTTAGTTCCATATGAAGAGAGTGTGTCATATCACTCTTATTGACTCGAAGTCAGTTTTATTGATCCTAGATCAATATCACAAGAGAGTGTCTCAAACCACTCATACTGATCCCAAATCAATGGAGGTCATCCTAGCATAGGGAGTACGGTAGATACGACGATGCGTCCATCAATAGTACTACTATGGTCCCTAACCCCATTTCCCTACTCATTGGCCAGATGAGAGGTACTTCCCATGAGTCCTAGACTGCATGGGTAGGATGCCTCGACAAGAGAATCACTCATCCTGTCCCTAAGTCGCCACGGGGTATCGCAGGGGAAGGCTAAGCCATTTACCTTGTACACAGCGCACCATTAGGGGAGGGTGAGTCGCCCTATGGTCGCTCGTTGTTCCAAGAAGTAGCCCAAGCCCCTCGGAGCTCCTAGAGCTCAATGGATGCATCATGCAGGACTCTCATAAGAGGGTCTTTCAACGACTCCAAGTCATTTGGGAAAGTCACAAATTTGACCTTTCCCTGGGGCTTTGACCGAATGTCTGCAACCTGTACATCAGTCTCAATGTGATGGAACCTCCTCGCTCATCGATGTACCATATCCCAGATAAGGTAGTATCTGATGTATATATGCTGGAGCAATCATAGAATACATGTTTCCTCAACAATTGAATCCCCCCCTGGTTGACATAGAAGATCACAATGGTACCCATCATGTGTACAAATAGCTCACTGAAGAGCTTCCATAACCAAGCAGCTTCACACGAGATCATACTTGTAGCTATGTATTCGGTCTCAGTGGTGCTTATGGCAATCGACTTCTGCTTCCTTCTAATCCAGGATATCGAGCAGAACCCAAAGAGAATCAACACTCAAAAGTGCTCTTGAGATCCTCCACATTGCCTGCCCAGTCAGCATTCGAATAATCATGCAGCTTCACATTTCCGGCAGTGTATCTCAATCCAAGAGAGATTGTGCCCCGCAGTTATCTCAGAAGATTCTTGGCACCAATCTATTGAGGCTCAACCATATATGAGCTCACCATGCTAACTGCAAAACATATATCCGGATGGGAGTTCACTAAGAACATCAATGCTAGTATGAGTTTGTGAAACTCAGACGCATTTCCCAAATTAGGTCGGTATCCATACCACATAACTTCTGACCCCATAGAGGTAGTCACGTGCTTGTTGTTCACCATTCCAACTCCGAAATCCAACTCCTTCTTACTTCTGCAAATGAGAGGGTCCACACCCGTCAGAAAGAGGTCGTCCTTAGAAGGTGTCGGTATGAGAGGTCTATCATCCATAACCTTCAAGCAAAGGTTTGGATCGATTTTACTCCTAGTGAATCTCAGCTTCATCAGACAGCTATCAATCCTCTCATACTATGCCCAGGGTGTTTTTCTTCAAGCCATAGAGGGCTTTCTTCCACCTGCATACATGAGATTCCCGATCATGAATCTCAAACCCCTCGGGTTGTTCCAAACATGTGGACTTGCTACATGAGGGGAATGGTCCCCTTGTAAGATTTTCTTTCGGTACATCTCAGACATGTACATTCATGCTCTTCTTAAGTTTAGGCATCCCCGTCACTATCTAACTCACATCGGGTAGGGCCCCATAATAAGTAGACCTCTGATTGCGATAGATGAGATGTGTGTTGATTTGGGGTAGCATCGGATGTACTCCAACCACGAAATTTGGTGGAGAGGTTGGGGCGCATGAGATCTCCAATACCGAGAAAGGGTTTGGGCAGATTCTAAACAGACAGGAGATATTAAAATAATTAATATTTTTAATGGAGTCCCTAAGTCTAAACTTAGAAAATAAAATATTAATGTGTATTAATATGAAGCTGTTTTAGAATGGTCCAAAAAACATGGATCAAGCTAGATCTAATCTTAGCAGTTGATTAGGGACTTAATCTCGACCATTGAGATGTCAACAAGAAAAGTATAAGAGGAGGCTTGAGGGTCACTTGGAGAAGACACACCAGATGATCAATCATTCTATTCTCTAGAGCGGCGTTGCTAAGAGAGATAGAATCAGTGATCGAGAGAGCAAGTGAGGGGCATTGAGTATAGAGAAACAAGAGAAGGCAAAAGATTGTGTTGGGAGAGTAGCGCAGCAACCAAGGAGGGTGACGCAGAGCCAACAAGGGCTCAAGCAGGGCCACGCAGAGGCAGCCAAGTGCTGCGCAGAGCACTAGAGGGGCCAACGCAGCTGACGTAGAGGCTCCCAGAGCTGATGCAGAGCCTCCTGGGGCTGACGCAGGGCTAGCGTGAGACAGAGAAGGGCTGACGCAGTCCAGATTGGGCAGATGCTGGGGTTGCAGGAGCAGTTCAGTGCTGAGGCGCTGCCGGAAGGATTTTCCGGGGTTTCAGCCAGGAGATTTCTCTCAAACTGTGAGGTATAGCTGCTAAGGAAATTCTCTATTGGGTAGGCCAGTTTCGGCACTCAGATTGTACTCTGATATTGCTTAATAAGAAAACCCTCAGATAGTTGCACCGGTTTTCCCACATTGGGTTTTCTTGGGGACATTGGTCCAAAAATAATGGTGTCATGTCGTGTGTTTGTTCTTGTTTCTTTTAGTTGCTGATCTGTAATATGTTGAGCATGCACTGATGTTTATTTTCAGTATTTACTTTGTAAATAACTTGTTAAAGAAAAATAACAAGTAGGTAGGAATAAATCAGGAATAGTGCATGAAGGGTTTCTAAACTAAGTAAACTTAGAAACTTCAACATGGTATCAGAGCGTGATTGCAGATCACGGGAGGACTAAAAGACATTAGCCGAGCGAAGCAATAGCAACAGAAAACAACTGTCCCGAGGTGACATATGCTGTTTCTAGCAGCGCAGAAGCAAGAAGTGTGACGCAGAGCCAGCCAGAGCTACACAGAAGAAGCCGGGAGCTGCGCAGAGTCTCAGAGAGGCCAGCGTTGCTGATGTAGAGGGCCAGAGGGCTGATGCAGGGCATCCTAGGGTTGACGCAGATCCATCTGGGGTGACGCAGAACTAGCGTGAGGTAGAAAGGGGCTGACACAGTTCACAGAGAGGCAGTTGCTGGAGTCTGGAAGGCTGCAGAAATATTGTAGAGTGGAGCTGGTGAGGTACTGTAGTCTGAACAATACCTTACAGAGCAGGGCCAGAGGAGTTGTTACTGAGGGTTTCTAGCCGAGGAACCTGGATCAGCAGTGCAGTTGCATAAGACGATCAGAGTAGGGGGCATCTCTACAAGCGGCAGAACGATTTCCAGAAGGGAAATCAGGACCCAAAGGGAGTCCAGAAGAGAACTTCTAGATGTGAAGTAGAGACTCAGAGGAGTCGAACAAAGAACTTCCAGGAGGGAAGTAGAGGAGCATCATGGCACTACACGGGGTAAGAGAACAGGATAGACTTGATGGAGCATCGAACTTCGCAGTCTGGAAGGCCAGAATCTTATCAGTGCTTGACAGGAATCGTTTCAAGAACTTCGCCTTGAAGACGATAGCTATCCCAGTCGACCCAAATGATAATGACAAGTATGAAGAGTCGATGGCGAGGGCCAAGTGCATTATCTTTGACGGCGTCAAGGATCATGTGGTACCACATATAGCCGAGAAGGAAACGACAGTTGAGATGTGGGAGGCTCTCAAGAACCTGTACCAGCATACTTCTATGCAGAGAAGAATGCTGCTTGAGAACTAGATGAGGTCGTATCAGATGAAGAAGGGTCAATCGATTGACACCTTCCTCGGAGGACTGAATGAGATTTGAGACCAATTGACTGCTACAGGAGCGACACCTGATCAGGAGCTTATGGTGAGGACAACCCTAAATGCTGTCTCAGAAGATTGGGAAGTGTTTGTCCAGAGTATCCTGGGCAGAGGGACTCTCCTACCTTGGGACGAGATGTGGGCAGCTCTTCGCCAGGAAGAGATCAGACGGCAATCAAAGACAGGTAGCAGCAGAAAAGGGATCAAGGTTTAGCATGAGGAGGATGTGGCCCTAGCATCTAAGGGAAAGCAGGAGAAGCGGAAGAAGAAAGATCTCTCCAAGGTCAAGTGCTTCCATTGTGGGGAGATGGGTCATTATGCGACCTAGTGCCCAAGGAAGAAGAATAAGGGAGAGTCTTCCGAGACTAAGGCAGCGCCAGCACGGGCAGAGAAGGAAGTTTTGACAGACGATGATTGTGCCATGAGTGCACACACACCACTTGAGCGAAAGTGGGGAGACATCGAGCTATAGTCAGACGGACTACAGGCGATGAGGGGCAGGATCCTCGAGGTACCTAGCCTCTTGGATTAGACCTTGCTACGGGAACCTCGAAGAGGAGTAGCAGGATTGGCTGGGTGGGTAGAGACGGATGTGGATGGAGCGACAGAGAGAGCTACACTGCAGGAGTCCCAAGACAACATAGAGCTAGTAGGCTGCAGCAGTGCGAGAGGCACAGGAGTGTTTCACCAGTGCAGGAAGGCACAGCGAGGTGTGCAACGGTGCGAGATGCAGGGAGTTGTTGCAGCGACACAGAGGTCAGAGAGAGGGAGCACTTGTCAGCGGCAGAGGGAGCTTCAGCATTAGAGGGTGTTTCTAGCCCAACAGGGAGGTCAATTGGGAGATCAGTTACTTACTTCTCAGTAACTAAGTTGCAGTGCAACAGTGGGCAACACGATGCAACATGATGAGTGGAGGTGGAGTGCGGATGCAGTGTTGGGAGAAAGGACGAGCAACAACACGGATGCAAAGGGAGTTGTCATACAAATGTAGCAGTGGCAGAACCATGGGCAACAGTATATGAGGCAACAGTGCAGAGGATGTTGGGCAGGAAGGCCTAGCATCAGCACAGGTATTGATGCCGGATGATCAGAGTAATACTCAGTGAGGAGTATTGCTAGAGCACAGTCCTCGCTAAGAGGGAGTGTTGATTTGGGGTAGCATCGTATGTGCTTCAGCCATGAAATTTGGTGGAGAGGTTGGGGCACATGAGATCTCCAATACCCAGAAAGGGTTTGGGTAGATTCTAAATAGATCAGGAGATATTAAAATAATTAATATTTTTAATGGAGTCCCTAAGTCTAAACTTAGGGAAAATAAAATATTATTGTGTATTAATATGAATCTGTTTTAGAATGGTCCAAAAGACATGGATCAAGCCAGATCTAATGTTAGCCGTTGATTAGGGACTTAATCTCGGCCATTGAGATGTCAACAGGAAAAGTATAAGAGGAGGCTTGAGGGTCACTTGGAGAAGACACACCATATGATCAGTCATTCTATTCTCTAGAGCGGGGTTTGCTAAGAGAGATAGAATCAGTGATCGGGAGAGCAGGTGAGGGGCATTGAGTATAGAGAAACAGAGAAGGCAGAGTTGTGCCAGGCAGTGTTGCACACATCGCGATCGGGATTTAATCGGCGCCGGAAAAAAGCGGAAAAAATCGTTAAAATCGGGAAAAAATCGGAAAAAAGCGGGAAAAAATCGTTTGGCACAAAAATATTCATTTTTTTTCAATTTTTTTAATATCTAAACCATCTACAACATAAAATAAATACATTGACACATAAATATGATAAAAAAATTAATATATAAGATGTTTAATATCATTTCTAGCACTAAAATCACACATAACATTGAATCATGTCCTGAATAGTAAGTCCCAACTCAGCCTCAAAATATCAACAAAAAATATGATAATGTATCTCATCATGTCATAATGTCATATACAATAAAATGAAAGTCTAATCCTATTGATTTCCTCTGCCCCTCTTGCGAGAAAATGCCACAGCTTTCCCTTTCCCTCTAGATGTAGATGCTGGTGCCCGTGCAGGTGGAAATGGCAGTGGAGTCTGATGTGATCTAGACGTTGAAGAACTAGAAGTAGGAGCTATAGGAGGTAGACCACGTCCTCTACTGGTGGCAGGGGTAGCCCGGCAGGTGGTGTCACCTGGAAACATTACAATCTCCCAATCCTGAAATCCTGAAAAACTGATAAGTCTGCTGGATTTTAATTGAAATCTAAAATTCTACTTTCTCCATATGAAATCCAATGAGGCTGGAACCACTCTCAAACATCCTGAGTCATTTCATGGTAATGTTAAAAATTTAAGTAAAAGGATGAAAATGAAGATTAAGGAGAATGTCACTTTTACTTTAAGAATTTAACATTACCATGAATAGCATATCCATACTAGGGCCTAGACTTGATCATTAAGCTACCCCACTCAAAAATTATTTGTTTCTTTCAAAAAACATTGCATGAAAAAACCCAAAAAAAGTTATAAAACTATGCTGTCCTGAGCCCCCACGATTTTTTCGTTAAAAATCGCGCTTTTTTCGAAAAAATCGCGATTTTTTGAAAAAAGCGCGATTTTTTCAGTAAAAATCGGCAAAAAAAAAGTAGGCGATTTTTTCGTATAAAAATCGCGATTTGATCGGCAAGATGAAAAAATCGCGATTTTCCGATAAAATCGCGATTTTATCGCGATTTTAACAACACTGGTGCCAGGAGAGCAGTGCAGCAGCCAAGGAGGGTGACGCATAGCCAACAAGGGCTCACGCAGGGCCACGCAGAGGCAACAAGTGCTGTGTAGAGCACCAGAGGGGCCAGCGCAGCTGATGCAGAGGCTCCTAGAGCTGACATAGGGCCTCCTGGGGCTGACGCAGGCCTAGAAAGGCTGACGTAGGGCTAATGTGAGAAAGAGAGGGGCTGACGCAGTCCAGATTGGGCAGACGCTGGGGTTGCAGGAGCAGTTCAGTGCTGAGGAGCTGCTGAAAGGATTTTCCGGGGTTTCAGCCAGGGGATTTCTCTCAAATTGTGACGTATAGCTGCTAAGGAAATTCTCTATTGGGTAGGCCAGTTTCGGCACCCAGATTGTACTCTGATATTGCTTAATAAGAAAACCCTTAGATAGCTGCACCAGTTTTCCCGCATTGGGTTTTTCCGGGGACATTGGTCCAAAAATAATGGTGTCATGTGGTGTGTTTGTTCTTGTTTCTTTTAGTTGCTGATCTGTAATATGTTGAGCATGCACTGGTGTTTATTTTCAATATTTACTTTGTAAATAACTTGTTAAAGAAAAATAACAAGTAGGTAGGAGTAAATCAGTTAAAGTGCATGAAGGGTTTCTAAACTAAGTAAACTTAGAAACTTCAACAATGTGACCACTGACATGGTCCCTAATGGACCATCCTGCAACTTGATACAAACTGCCAACCCTGAACTCAAAGATAAAAGCATCTTTGAAAATTCTATTTTCAAACATGTACCTTTCCATCGATGAATGCCACCATGTGACCTTTGACTTCCATTGCCGAAATGGACACCAAGTTCTTCTTGCGATCAGGTACATACAAGAGATTTTGTAAATGAATCGAGTTACCCTCATTCAATTGAGGGGTAACATTCCCTACACCCTTTCTGGGATAGGTGGCATTGACTCCAAGCATAATCCCACGATTGTTTCCATCTCTACCAAATTAGAGAGAGCACCCTTCTATTCGATCGAGTGCCTTGAAGCACTACAATCAATAAGCCAGATTCCCAAAGGGTCTGAAGGAGAGGGCCAATATAAGATAACGCTTCTTTATCTTATTAGAAACAATATTTGATTCTTAATACCTGGGGTTCCTTGCTTTCTTTGAGTAGTCAACTATTTTCTTGATGACCTGCATTACTTGTCATTTCTCCGATCGTTGAAGATGTCCATGGAATGATTGTTATCGTCATCAAGTGATGTGTCCCTGCCATTCAGATATTCCTTCGCATAATGGACGAACTTATTATAAACAAGGCATCTGCCTTTCCTTCTACCCTTAGATCCGGACTTCCCATTGAAGTGATCAGAAGGCCATTAGAAACTTCCGTTGTGTCATTCTGATAATATTCTCTGCTTCGAATCCACCCTTGGTGAATTTGAAGAGGGATGAGGAATCCATTGATCCTTTTGTCCTTTCCCAACTGTCTTTGGTGATTGCTCTTTCACTCTTGCTTGGGCTTTGTCTTCACCTCAACTCTGATACCATGTTAATTTCAGGTATGTTCTATGCTTAGAGCAATTTATTTCAATTTTATAGTTAGCTCAATATCCTTTCCTGATTAGCAATCACATCAGCGTTAAAGTAAATTGCAAATAGAACATAAATATAAATCGCAGAAGACAAGAGGACACAAGATGTGGCGCTAGCCAGGGACAAACCCCAATGTCGGGAAACCCTTGATCAATTCTTCTTATATGTTCGTCAATAGTTCAACAGAGAGAGAGAGATAGTACATTTACAATAGAAGTCAACACTTTGACTTATCTAGATAAGAGCATAGACCATCTCTAAGAAGATGATACATGAGATTAGTTGAAGACATGTTGCTTCAACTGATTCTTCAAGGTGATTCCTTCACCTATCATTGTGCTGCATCTCGTCATCATGTTGCGCCTCACCGTGCTGCACCCATCATCATAATGTTGGACCTCATGACCATGGTGTACACATCGTACTGCTGCACCTTATGCTGCACCACTGTCCCATGTGCCATTGTTGCACCATGCTAGCCACTGCTGTGCTATGTGGCATACTGCTGTCCTACTGTTAGTGATATAGCCATTCCATGTTTGCTTGTTGTCCCATTGTTTTGTTGCTGTCCCATCACAGCTTGCTATGCTTGCCATGCTTTCCTTGCTTGCCAAGTTGTCCATGCCATGTTTGCCAAGCTGTACATGCTTGCTATGCTATTCATGCTTTCCATACTTGCCATGTTGTTTATGCTTATTGCTGTTTATGGCTCCTTCTTGATAGCATTAGGGCTTCTCTTCATGACTATGTCCTCTAGATTAGGGTAGCGTATTTCTCCTTCTTGACTGCCACTAGGGCAGCCTCTTTTCCTCCAATGTCTAGGGTTTCCACTCCTAGATTTCTCTTCCACTAAAACCCAAGACAAGTGGAGAGAAATCAAGATGGAAGTGTGTGTGAAATGACTCTTAAGTCATCTCCTTTTATACTAAAACGTTGAGCACATGTGGGGTTTATTTGGTTGCTGGCCGACCTTGACGAATTGTCTTATAACACAAATAAATTCATAACTCCATGAATCCTTATCGGAATCGGATGATCTTTAGATCAATCCTACACTTCTCGATGAGAGGGATCCAAGAAAAATATCAGCTGCCATAAATAAGATGACCCACATGGAGTTTGGCCCTAGTTGCCAATTTTAACATTATATCAATGTTCCACCAAGGTTTCGGGACGAGGGGGCGAGGGGGCGCGGGAGCAGCCTATGCAAAAGCTCCCTACCATTTTTTAGGAAACGTGGGGGAGCGTCAGGGTCTTAAAAATTTATAAATATAAAATATAATTTATTAATTGAGTCCACTATGACAATTTGGTTTGAATTGAAAAGCTGCAAAGCATGATCATTGATATGAATATCATTTCACATTATTCAAATTTATAAAAGATTAAAGTCAAGTCTGATACATCAAGAGTCATCATTGGCAAAAAATGCCAAATGCTAAAGGCTCCCATATGCTCTAAATTTTTATAGAAAACAATTTTATATTATTAGGCACAGCTGAAATTACCCTGAAAAAAGCCACATTTTGCAGCTGTAGAAACTTTCTTTAATTTGAAATGAACATTACACTGAGCTTCCAATAGGTATAAGTGTATCTAACTGCAATGATATGTTTCATGCAATATAAACTTCAATCTTTAACAACTATCACAAGACAAATAGTTAGTAGTAGATAAATATGGACATGATTAAAACTAAAAGCGTAAAACATATAAATCTCCAATTTATTATAATTATCTTGTTTGAATATAGCCTGACTGCACCATAAAACCTTCTAGGGAGCCTGAGATGTTATGAACTGTAACATAGCTTTTTTAGTATTTACAATACTTGTACAGTGCTTCTCCCATTGTGGATCCCTAGTTTGTCCACTCTGACCATTGTCGATGTGAAATGATTCACTCAGAATAAGCATATGATTTTTATTTCCGGCAAGAAATGAAAAGTAACATGATATATTATGGATATCTTTTCATGAAGCCAACCTAATATGGGCCCTCACTTCACCTGGAGAGAGAAATAAGCATATGATTTTATTTCCAGCATGAAATGAAAAGTAACATGATATACTATGGATCTCTTTTCATGAAGCCAACCAAATAAGGACCCTCGCTTCACCTGGAGAGAGAGAAATAAGCATATGATTTTTATTTCCAACAAGAAATGAAACACAACATGATATATTATGGA
This sequence comes from Pinus tabuliformis, assembly GCA_031772625.1. Lineage (NCBI taxonomy): Eukaryota > Viridiplantae > Streptophyta > Pinopsida > Pinales > Pinaceae > Pinus > Pinus tabuliformis. The sequence goes on from CM062804.1 coordinate 550,933,603, forward strand.
TCTCTTTTCATGAAGGCAACCTAATAATGGGCCCTCACTTCACCTGGAGAGAGAGAGATAGACTGCACAAACAGAATATGGTCAGCTTTTATGCAGAATTATATTATATCTCTGAAACACCCGCAAATTTGCAAATCTGAAAATATGAAAGTCGGGCTTTACTCCACCTTGCAAATCCTCTATTCAGAAAGAGCCTCGATAAACATCAACCAGTACAGACGAGACCTTAACTTGGAGAAGTTAGATATTTGCACCAAGTTCAACACAGAAAAACATAATAAAGTGATCATATGTGCAAATATATATTTTAGATAAATTGAACTGAATTTAAAATTCTAATGTATATATGAATACCTGGCCTTACTCAAGTATGCCAGTTGGCTGTTAGATATTCACATGAGATGAAATCAACTCCCTCTGGAATGATGAATCCGAACAATGAAATCCAACGCTGTGAGTGGAGCGCTCAGCGAACTTGCAAAGGCTGTGCCACTGTGAGTGTGTTGTTCATGGTTCAGGGTGCCGGTTTTATAACATGAAACAACGATTTTCCAAAACCCTAAACGTTAATTAACTCTTAATTAAAGATTAAGTTCAACGTTTTGTTAATTAAAAATTTAAAATGGTTTTTAATGCATTAAAAGTGTGCCACGTCCCCCGATGTCCTCTCTCGCCCCCCCTCATCCCCTCTCGTCCCCCCACACCCCCCCACGTCCCCCCACGTCCCCCTTTTCGGAAACGCCCCCTCAGGGAAGGGAAACGTTTCCCTGGCACGTCCCCCTGAGTTTCCTCCATTTTGGGAGCGTGGGGAAACGTCCCCTACTCGTCCCCAAGTCCCCGGAGCGCGGGGGAGCGAGGAAACTAGACCCCTAGGGGGGGGCGAGTCCTCGTGGAACACTGCATTATATTGTCCCCTATTTCTCATATAGGAGTTGAATGCCAAGGCATAGTGTGCAAGATGCACCTTTTGGTGTGTCTCTAGGCATTTGAGCTAATTGTTGGGCCAAAGGGTGGTTACCTTCAATATTTGCTAAGGCAAGAGTCCTTATCCTTAACTCAAGGACAACCTATTTAAATGGATGAATATTAGACTAGATTCATAACAGAGAAAAATGGTGCATGGATTTAATCTCTACTATTGATTTAGAACAAAAATAGGATGTTGAATTGTATTTTGAACGTAATTCATAAAGGGCTTACTAGCAAGGGGGTGTAACAGAATTCAGGATAGGAATGATCTCTGAACCATGGGCGCTGTAATCTAGTTCATCTTGGAAAATTACTCAAGAAAAAAAGAACAAATGAGTAGAGGAGGACGAAAAACTAATTTCCTATCACATATTTATCGGAGAGAAAACCAAATGGGTAAGACAAGTTTAGATCCATTAGTTTATTCAACATTATGTAAGATAAAAAATTAGGAGGAAAAACTAGCATAACTTGCTTGAATTTATATTTGACCAATGGCAACAATCTTGGTCATGGTTTCACAATAAACCCAATAGTGTATTTATCAAATGGTAGTTCTAATGTTGGGGACTCTAAAGTCTCATATTTGAAACAACTACTCTATTTAGGAAACAAATGCTCCAAGGGTTGGGACTATGTGATGAATGAGCCTAGATGCAAGTTATGTCATCAACGGGCCCAGGGGCTTTTGGAGATGTTTCATGGGCTTTTGAGGAGTTTCTATGGGATTCGATGGCATTCGCTTGGCGTGTTCCATCATCTTCACAACTTGCCTTTCATTCCATTGCATTCTGACAACTTTTGAAAAACAGGGTTATTATTGGGCCTAACTCAATTAATTACGCTTAAGGTGGCATTTCGAGAGGAATACTTGACGGAACACCTTAGTGTAATAGCTCGTTGGAACCAAACGAGAAGATCTACATGATGGGATGGTTAGAAGTGATTTTCAGTGACCTGAGGAGGCATGGTGGCCAATTTACCCTTTTCCCACATTAAAAAGAATATTTTAATTGAAATAAAAAGAGGGAAAAGTTCTCCATGATTAAAATAATAATAAAATAAGAGGTTCTGGAAGGGTCCATCATATTTATAAAAAGAGGAGGAGCAGGCCATTAGAGGACATCTTGGAGTTGATATTTCTTCTTGTATGAAAGGTTGAGAACCCAGTTCTCTACTTCATTGGTAGCCTCAGGATGGAAACCCTTCGGTGATTCAGTGAGATTGGGCGAGTACCCATCTCCCCTTGGTGAATTCATCTAGAATTCACAAGATAGCTCAGTAGTGACACTTCAGTGCAATTTTGGAGGGCCAATATAACATTGGAGCATATTCTTGAGGCCAGTTTTCCATCTCAGCTATTTTGTTGTATTAGCATGTAAACCCCAGTTTATATATATCAATAAAAGCTGAGATTATTTCTGCTCATAGTATTATTGAATTGCATGCATTCTATTTGTTATATTTTACATGGCAATATTTTGTTAAGTGAATGGTAATTTTTTATGGAGAAATTCTGGTTGGGTTAAATTTCTACAAAATTAGTCAAATGTCCCGTTTGGGATATTACAGTGGTATCAGAATTGGTCTTCCTGCTAGCCTAAGGGTTATTGTAGAAATAAAAATTCATGGCTGCCGAAAGGGAAACATATTTGCTGGGATATATTTGTGTAGGTGTGGGATTTAATTTATTTCCAAAGAGTTCAAGTTTGATTGCATTTGCCAGTAATTTTTCCTTGTGAGAGGTCAAGATAATTGTTGGAGTTTGTTCTGATCCGATTTATAAAAGGCCGAATTTGCAAGCCTATGGAAGCATCTATATAGTGACAAGTGGAGAATGTTGAATGTGTGAGTATGAGTAATCTGCTATAGTTGTTGTGGTTGGATCAAATCTGGGTTGAGCACTGTATATTGCAATTTGTGGATTGACCGAGGGAAAATAAGAACCTGGGTACTTGTGTGCATTGAGTGCGCATGCCGTGTGATCGGTGCAATAGTCAGCATACGAGAGAAATGATGTGATTGCTGCTGCAATTGTGGAAAAACCAGATCCTTGTAGTAGCTAAATTATCTAGTGGGATTGACTGCCAAAGACTGACTCAATTTACTGTGATTTATTTGGATGGTGGTGCGTATTTTATCAAGGGGAAAGTTGACGCATAATTCGGTGTTGCTGATCATTCGAACTGCTAGAACGAAAACCATGCTACCTTTCTAAAGCCACAGGGGATTCAACACCATCTAATGGAACCGTGTATCTTTGGTAGTGGCTATGGTTGAATGGTGATGTTCAAAGAAAAGTGATTGCACGTGGGCCAAGGTCCACGCAACCAGTAAGGAGAAACAGGGGAGTCGGGTAGTGGTTCGTTAAAGGACATCAGCCACAAAGCATATACGAGAGTATTGGTGTGTCTGCTGGGAGAGTGCACATAGACAAGAATCGCCTCTCGCTGCTATATGATGTGCGAATGGCAACGAGAATGGCATGGAAACATGCATAATTGACGTATATTCTTGTGCGATTAAGAGGCATAACGTTGTGTGATCAGGTGTGGCTGCTTTGTGGGGACTGAATTCGATTTGTGGTTGACGTGAGTTTTCGAGCTGCCTATTTGCCACCTTGATTGTGACATATCTCACCGTTGCCATTATCGTTGATTGGTGATGGGCTGAGTTTATCCAAGCCCCGTCCATAGATCATGTTCCTGTATGTACATTAGGTATGATGGGATCACTGTAGAGTTGGAAACAATGTGTTGAGTAATTCTGCAGAACAATCGTGCATCAAATGAAAGGCGGTGATTGCTACTGGATCGTAGTGGCCGGTAGAAGAATTTTGTCATCAAATTGCTTGGAGCGAAATTATTCCCCTGGAGCCGAAATGATTATGCATGTTGGCCAAATCAGTATTGACAGATACTGATAGGTGGGTTGATCATTGATTTGGTGCGATCGAGGATAAGATAGAATAAACAAAACGAGTAAAGTGTAGATGCATTATATTGGGATTATATATATTCACCAGTTAGAGAGGAGAAGGTACGATTTGGTTTGTCGAGTGAATATTTGGGCACATTAATGTGTATAAGATAGAAATTGGTTTTGGCTGAATGATTTGGATCAGCGTATACACTACTTCTATTGTGGGATACTATAAATGAGCTTGCATTTGTTGTATGCATTGAAGAAGTTGCGCCCACTTGTAGGTTCTTGTGTGAGTACCAGTGCGACCCGTGTGCTTGGAGAGGAGACAAAACTGGTGCGTTCAGGATTGTGGTTGAAGTTTCCAGTGGGCTATTACTGTTGGCTAGGCGAGAAGTACAACTTTGCTTGTCACCTGGGTGGGTAGTGTATTATCCACTTCGCTGTTGTGCATGTATTCTAGGCAGGATTAAAAGGTTTTCCAGTGAGATAGTCATACAATGTAGTGGCTCTACATGAAAACACCTTGTTGAAACTACATCTGCGCTTGGACACTGTATTGGCGGGTGCCCAACTGATCTTTATTCCAGGTTCATCATTCTTTTCTGTTCACTATACTCTATAATTTCAACGGTGTCTATGCCATTCTTTAGAAAGAACAACCGAAAGATGTGCAAAAGGGAAAGGAAATTGGACACAATCTTTGCATTGGGGACATGCTTGAAGCACATGAGGGTTACATTAAAAGCCCTTTGCAAATTATAAGAACCAGACACACTCATTTCTGAGATAGACCAGTTGGAGGGGAAGAAGTTGATTTGGGCTTTGAAACCAACCATGCTCGCTTTAATATAGCCCAAGTTTTTGGAGTACCCTTGTGAAGGGGCCACACTTCCAATTTCCTCTTGTCTTAGTAGCATCATGATGCTAACTGACCCTATAGCTCCTTACAATGATGATGTTATGAAGAGAGTCTTCAAGCTGATAGTAGAAACCTTACGAGACTTGGATAACTTTGTGGGTCCTACATTTGGGAAGAAACTTCAGGTTTTGGAAATTATGGCCATGACTAGGACTTATGAAATCATGTTTGATCTTGACTGTGATGATTTGATCCTGCAGATGTTCCAATGCTTCTTCAACATTAGGAAACATCATCCTGACATAGTCATAGCACACATGCAATCCATTTTGTCCTCATGTATGGGAGGTCGTGATGCCATTTGTAGGAGGTTGCGGACTAGATTATTGACCATTTGGAGGAGAGAACAACTGGTCTCACTTGCTGCTTATGAACTAGCCGAAAGGTTGGTTGAGCATAATATTGGGCTATTCAAAACACAGTTGACCAGGGAGGAGCTGCTCATGTTTGGGGGATCATGCAACAAGAATGATTCGAGGAAGGGTCTTTGCTTCATTTGCAAGGGACCATGGGGACCTAACCACTCATGCATAGGTGGCACTGAGGAGATGACAAGGGGAGATTAGGAGGAGAGTCCTTCTGACTTTCAAGATGAGGATTCTTCTTCTATAGTTGAGTCCATGCACACCTCTGAGGAGCATGAGCAGTTAGGGGGAGTTGTTAACACTAGCTCAGAGATGCAGACATGTTTGGTAGAGGAGGTTGATGAGCAACAACTTGTTCCCATTTGGCATGAGCAACACATAGTGTGGGGCACAGTGCGCATGATGGGCTATCTTTGGAGAGTCAGCTGGTGGCTCATGTTGGGCCCATGATAGAGGAGGGTGAGCAGACATCCTTGGGGCCAACTATTGATGAGGAGCAGGAAGATGTACAGATGGCGACCAGGGAGGTAGTATTTGCAGACTTGGGTCATCAGGAGGTGTTGGGACCTGACAGGGCAATTTTGCAGATGACGAGTGGATCGATGGAAGATGGAGTTTTTGGTCAGATGAGGGAGGCTCTTTGGGAGACAGTGGTGCATCCATCTTTGGGTCTATCCACTGACAAGGTGCAGGTAGATGTAGTGGCATCTAGCAAAGCTTCAATATTTCCAGGCAATAACCCTCTCGAGTGGTACATATATAGGGCATGCAACACAGTTTGGCCACTTGTACCCATTGCAGGGAGAGAGGCAAGATTTTCTTGATGGATATCGCTGATTGACTAGAAAGAGTTGTGTGAGATGAGGACGGTGCAACATAGGAGACTTATCCCAGATACAGGTGCTTATGCATTCGATCCCTCCCACAGGATGGATTGGCGAGAGATCATGAGTTGGTACCCTATTGATGGAGTATCATTTTTAGTCAGGAGCATTGTACTGCAGGAACCCTTAGATGTGAGGGATACTAAATGTCCCAGTTGGCAACGGGATGTAGGCTAGCAACTCATCAATATTTCAACATAGCATCAACATGGTGATATTGACCTTGGTCTATGCTAAGGGTTGGATTCGAGAGGGGTGATGAGTGGGTACGTGGTGGATGGAGCAGTACTCATGGTTGGAGTTATAGCACAACAAGAGCCATGGAGCGTTGATACTTGTTCTTGGTGGCATTGGGATCCAGGAGGATTGGTTGATGACAGGTTCAATTAGAGATTAGTCTGGGATCCAGGCATTGAGGGGTCCATTCATGGTGGGTTGACACAGAGGCATACCATCACCTAGTGGTTTGTATGGGATCCAGACATTGGGTCTTAGTTACATTGGGCCACCAGACTAGTCCACAGGTTTGGATTGCTTAAGGGCAAGCAATCTTGGGGTAGGAGGATTTTGCGATATTCCTTTTTCTGGTGTCCCTTATGGCATGGTTAGGATAGACTTTCAGGCTTAGAGGTAGACAGGTCAAAGATGCAAGTCACGTCATCAACGGGCCTAGGGGCTTTTGGAGATGTTTCATGGGTTTTGAGGAGTTTCTATGGGATCCGATGGCATTTGTTTGGTGTGTTCCATCATTGGCACAACTTGCCTTTCATTCTGTTGCATTCCGACAACTTTCGAAAAACAGGGTTATTACTGGGCCTAACTCAATTAATTACGCTTAAGGTGCCATTCCGAGAGGAATACTTGATGGAACACCTTAGTGTAATAGCTTGTTGGAACCGAAACACGAAGATCTACAGTATGGGATGGTTAAAAGCAATTTTTAGTGACTTGAGGAGGCATGGTGGCCAATTTACCCTTTTCCCACATTAAAAATAATATTTTAATTGAAATAAAAAGAGGGAAAGTGCTCCATGATTAAAATAATAATAAAATAGGAGGTTCTAGAGGGGTTCATCGGATTTATAAAAAGAGGAGAGGAGGCCATTGGAGAGCATCTTGGATTTGATATTTCTTCTTGTATGAGAGGTTGAGAACCTAGTTCTCTACTTCATTGGTAGCCCCAAGATGGAAACCCTTGGGTGATTCAGTGAGATTGGGTGAATATCCATTTTCCCTTGGCGATTCCATCCAAAATTCACAGGAGAGCTCAACAGTGACATTTCAGTTCAGTTTTGGAGGGCCAACACAACATTGGAGTAGATTCTTGAGGCCAATTTTCTATCTCAGCTATTTTGTTGTATCAACATGTAAACCCTAGTTTATATATATTAATAAAAGCTGAGATTATTTCTGCTCATAGTATTATTGAATTGCATCCATGCTATTTGTTATGTTTTACATGGCAATATTCTGTTAAGTGAATGGTAATTTTTATGGAGAAATTCTGGTTGGGTTAAATTTTTGCAAAATTAGTCAAATGTCCCATTTGGGATATTACAGATTATAGAATCAGTGTCTTTAGCATTATTGCTTACCTCTATAGAGCATATTGGAAAGTGCTTATAGTGAGAATGAGAATGAAAGAGATGCGAAGTGGAAGGAGGAGAATGCTATTTGCTATTGCAAAATCGTGATGCACCTTGCAGATATTTATTTTTTGCTGGCCTTTTCCTCTATTTCTCCCTCTTCAGTTGTTGAAAAATCAAACTCCAAATGAAAAATCTTCATGTTGTAAATGAGAAAGCTCTCTTTCTTATACATTGTCAGGGAAAAATGTCATGTCCCCAATAAATAATTTTGCCAAGTAAAATCCTCATTTTTGCAATTTTGGCATTAGGGAATATCTTGACATATAAAACTTAGGAAATGTGGGTTATGGAGGCCCCACTTAAATTTTTGAGGAAAAAGGAGAAATAAACATTAGAAGAAAAGGAAATAATTTTTTGTTAAGTGAAATATGGGGACCACCAAAGAGGGAAATTCGACCCCCTTGGGAATTTGCACTAGGAGAAGGAAAGAGAAAAGAAGGGGAGTTCGAACTTGTGGAGAAGGCACCACAAGGGAAAAAGGACCAGTCTCTATAAATAACACATTGGGGCTCCACTTTTGCATCTTTTGCTCTTTATTTTTTGCAGATCAAACTCTCTCTTGGAGGTTGTTTAGCACAAGAGAAGCAAAGTTGTTTAGCTCAAGAGTTTCAGGTGAAAGTCATCCTCATTTTGGAGAATTTTGAGTGTCTCCCTAGTGAGGCTTTGGGGAAGTCTATTTCAAGACTTGTGTTGGAGTTTATTGCTGAATATGCACTCAGGAATTTGTTATTTCTGGGTGTAGAAGACAAATCTCGAAGTTTATTTGGAGCAACATCTTTCTATTATAGGTTCTGAGTATTTGCAGGAGATTTTCTATTGGTTAGAGGAGTTTGGCACCATTTTTCAGAGTTGTTCCTATATCTTTTGGTTGGGCCAAATTTTCTCTTATAGAGCCTGCACAGGGTTTGGAGAACTGAGTTTTTGTTGGTGTTTGGTACTAGTATTTTCCGGGAGTTTTAAGTTGGGAGTGATAGCTATTTGCCGGAAGATATTTTTGCATGATTTCTCAGCCATTTGCAGGAGAGTTTTATCACTTCTCAACAATTTCTCTTTGGTTGGGTGCAAAATTGTGTAGCTGGAAATTCGCTTTATTTTGGGCATTTTGGGCTAGGAGCCTATAGCTAATTTTATAAAATTTTTTGGGCTGTGTTCAGGCCAAAATTGTACATTCTTATAGTAGGGTGTATTGTTGGTTAGTTGGGCAGTTTGCATCACATTGTGGGTTTGATTTTGGCTTGGAGTTAGGCCAAACCTTTTCTGGGTATTTCTGGGTTATAGGAGAGGAGTCCGTGGCTGCAATTTCAGATCGATTCGGGCATTATTGAGGTCAAAATTTCAGTTTCCTTCCAACAATAGTTAACAGAATTTTTTGGTAGTGCGCAGATTTTGTGGGAGCCATTTCTAGCAGTTGTATTAGTGAGATCTCACCTAGGGTTTGCCTAGCTTGCATCGTAGGCCCAGGTTATATCATTCCTTGCCATTTATGTACTCAGGTTTTTGAATTAATAAAATGGTTCAGTTGTTTGACTCAGTTTCTTGTGTATTTTGATGTGCATGTTTGGAATTTGTTTATTGTTGCTGATTCCTTATACATATCTCTGTTATTTGCTGTAAATTTCAAATTTGGAACATTACAAAATAATGCCCAGTATTAAGTTAGGAAAACATCTTTTGGGTAACCAATGAGTAACCTCTCAATTTCCCGTTGGTTGCTAACCAAACTCTTTGGCTTGTGTTGATTTTGGCTAGCGTCGGATGTGTTCAAGCTTCGAAATTTTGTGGATGGGCTAGAACACGAGGTCTCCAAGACCTAAAAATCGTTTGGAGAAATTCCACCTGGATGAGGAGTTATTAAAATAATTAATATTTTTAATGGGTTTCTAAGTCTAAACTTAGGAAAATAAAAATATTAATGGGTATTAATAAATATATGGGTGAGAAGCTTCTAAGAGACAAGGATCAAGTTTGTTTTAATCTTACCCGTTGATTAGAGACTTAATCTTGGCCGTTGATTCATCAACAGGAAAAGTATAAGAGAAGACTTGAGAGTCATTTGGAGACACACTGGGCAAATACTCAGTACCTCGAAGGAAATTGATTGTCAAGGAGAAGGAGTTCAATTTCAGAGGGAGAGTTACAGGGTGGAGGAAGAGGAGGGCATCAACATTAGTCAGTGACTGAGGAGGAGGTGACGCAGGGCATTCGAGAGACAGCACAGAGGGAAGAGCAGGTCGACAACACCATTGGAGATGCGGTCCTCACGCAGGTTGATGCAGATTGACGCAGAGTGACGTAGAAGTGACGTAGAGGTGGGTGAAGGGTCTTCAGGGTGTTAGAACTTCTCCAGGAGGAGGAGAAACTTTGTCTCAGGTGTTTTCTCTCAGAAGTGTCTCAGTTTCTCTGTAAAATCATTCCTTGTAAAGCGATTGTTGTTGAATATTGATAAAACCCTCATCTGCTGCAACGATTTTCCCACATTGGGTTTTTCCGGGGTTCAATTGTCCAAAAACAACTGTGTTGACGTGATTGATTCTTGTATGTTTACAACAAAAGTCAACACTTTGACTTATCTAGATAAGAGTATAGATCATCTCTAAGAAGATGATACATGAGATCAGTTGAAGACATGTTGCTTCAACTGATTCTCCAAGGTGACTCCTTCACCTATCGTTGTGCTGCATTTCGTCATCATGCTGCACCTCACTGCGCTGCACCATGCTGCACCCATCATCACTATGCTGCATCTCATCACGCTTCATTAATCATGACTGTACCCATCATTGTACTGCATTATGTGCCATTGCTGCACCGTGTTGCCATCCTGACCTATGCGTTGGATGCACCTTGCTTGCTTATTGTTCCTTGATTGCTTGTTGTCCCTAGCATGCTTATTGTCCTTAGCTTGCTGCTAAGTACCATACAACTGTCCCAATGTTAGTTAGTTGTCCCTTGCATGCTGCTCTCCTTCGGAGACAGATGCTCTTGTTGTTCTGGCAGTTCTGGCAGTTCTGGCTTTTCCAGCAGTTCCGACTTTTCGACAGTTCCAACAGTTCCGTGTCTTTCGGCAGTTCCAGCTTTTCCGGTAGTTCCGGCTTTTACGGCAGTTCCGGATTTTCCGGTAGTTCCAGCTTTTTTGGCTTTTTCGGCTCTTCCGACAGTTCCGACTTTTCTGGCTTTTCTCACAGTTCGGGCTTTTCTGACTTTTTTGACAATTTCGACTTTTCCAGCTTTTCCGGCAATTTCGGCTTTTCTGGCTTTTCCGGCAGTTCCGGCTTTTCCAGCGTTTCTGACTTTTTGAGCAACGTTGAGCTTATTCTCCCATGACTGCGTTTAGATCTAGGGCATGTTATTTAGGGCAACGTATACCCTAGGGCACTCCCTCTAGCTCTCATCTTCATCAAACCCAAAACAGAATGAAGTGAGATCACAAGAGTGAGTGTGTGTGTCCAAATGACTTCAAATCCTCTTCTATTTATACTAAAACGTAGATGATGAATAGACATATCTATTGGGCTTATGAGCCTACTAAAGTTGCTGGCTGACTTGACAATTTAATTTATAACATAAATAAATTCATAACTTCATAAATACTTATCAGAATCGGATGATCTTTAGATCAATTCTACACCTCTCGATGAGAGGGATCCAATAAAAATATCAGCCGCCATAAATAAGATTATCCACATGGAGTTTGGCCCTAGTTTCCAATTTTAACACTCCCTCTCAACTAGGGAGAACTCCATCCGCTGATCCATATGTCCGACTGTACTATCTCTGCCATCAGTGCCTTGCACTGCTCTGCACTACTCAGCTCTGATCATCTCTGATTAGCTCTGCTCAGCTCTACTAGCTTTTCTCAGTTCTTCTCAACTCTACTAGCTCTGCTCTGCTTAGCTCTGCTGAACCATGAAGAAGAAGAATTAATCGAGAATGTGTCATACCATTCTCCACTGACCCGAAGTCAGTGTCATAGTAGGTACAACTCCTACCATTGGTCCTAGACCAGTACTCTACGGACTCGAAGTTAGTCTCAGAGTATGTACCACTGGTCTCAGACCAATCCTCTACTGACCCGAAGTCAGTGTCATAGTGGGTACAACTCCTATCACTGGTCCAAGACCAGTATCATTGATCCTAGATCAATGAAGGTCATCCTAGCATAGGGCGTACGGTAGATACAACGATGCGTCCATCGGTACTACTATGGTCCCTATCCTCATTTCCCTGTTCATTGATCAAATGAGAGGTACTTCCCATGAGTCCCAGACTGCATGGGTAGGATGCCTCGATAGGAGAACTAATCATCATGTCCACAGGAGAGCGAATCATCTTGTCCAGTGGATGCCACAGGGAACTAATCATCCTGGCCCACAGGAGAGCGAATCATCCTATTCCACAATCGCCATGGAGAACACATCATCTAGACCTCACAGGAGAACTAATCATCTTGCTACACAATCGTCATGGAGAACACATCATCCAGACCTCACAAGAGAACTAATCATCCTGCTATACAATCGTCATGGAGAACACATCATCCAGACCTCACAAGAGAACTAATCATCCTGCTACATAGTCGTCATGGAGAACACATCATCCAAACCTCACAGGAGAACTAATCATCCTGCTACACAATCGTCATGGAGAACACATCATCCAGGCCTCACAGGAGAACTAATCATTCCTACTACATAGTCGCCACGGGGTGTCACAGGGAAAGTTTTGATTCTTTTACCCTGTACATGTACACCACCAGGGGATGGTGAGTCACCCTGTGGTCATATGTCACTCCAAGAAGTACTCCGTGCCCCCCTGGAGCTCCCAGAGCTCAGTACATCATACTTGACTCTCGTTAGAGGGTCTTTGAATGACACCAAGTCGTTCTTGGAAAGTCAGGAATTTGACCTTTCCTAGGGGCTTTGTCAAAATGTCGGTGACCTGTTCATCTGTACTGATATGTTGGAGCCTTATAGCTCTCCGCTGCACCATATCTCGAATATAGTAGTACTTGATATCGATATGCTTGGAGCGATCATGAAATACAGGATTCTCTGATAAACGAATCCCACTTTGGTTATCACACAGGATCACAGTGGTATCCAATTAAATCCAAACAGCTCACTGAAGAGATTTTGTAACCAGACTGCCTCACAGGTGGCCATGCTAACAGCGATATACTTTGCCTCGGCGGTGCTGAAAGCCACCGACTTCTGCTTCCTGCTCATCCAGGATATCGAAGCAGATCCCAAGGAGAACCAGCACCCTGAAGTGCTCTAGTGATCCTCCACACAACCTGCCTACTCAGTATTCGAATAATCATGCAGTTTCATATTTCTGGCAGTGTATCTCAATCCATGAGAGATTGTGCCCTGAAGATATCTTAGAAGATTCTTAGCACCAATCCAGTGAGGCTCAACCAAGTATGAGCTCACCATGCTAACTACAAAACATATGTCCGAATGGAAGTTCACCAAGAACATCAACGCGAATGAGTTTTATGAAACTCTGAGGCATTGCCCAAATCTGGTCCGACATCACTACCATATAACTTCTGAAAGTTAAGATCCTCGAGGTAGTCACATGCTTGCAGTTTATCATTCCACATTCGGAATCCAACTCCCTGTTACTTCTGCAAATGAGAGGGTCTGCACCTGTTAGAAATAGGTTGTCCTCATAAGGTGCCGGTATGAGAGGTCTATCATCCACAACCTTCGGGTAATGATTTGGATCGGTTTCACTCCTAGTGAATCTCAGCTTCATTAGATAGCTATCAATCCTCTCATACTACGCCCGGGGTGTTTTCCTTCAAGCCATAGAGGGCTTTCTTCCACCTGTATACATGAGATTCTCGATCATGAATCTCAAACCCCTCGGGTTGTTCCAAACATGTGGACCTGCTACATGAGGGGAATGGTCCCCTTGTAAGATTTTCCTTCGGTACATCTCAGACATGTACTTTCATGCTCTTTTTGAATTCAGGCATCCCTGTCACCATCTGACTCACAGACCTTCGGTGCTATGTGTCAATGGACATGGTCCCCAGTAGACTTCCTGCAACTTGATACAACCCTGAACTCAAAAACATCTTTCAAAATTCTATTTCCAAACACGTACCTTTCCAATGATGAGTGCTACCCTGTAACCTTTGACTTCCATTGCCGAAATGGACACCAGGTTCTTCTTGCGATGAAGTACATATAGGAGATTCTATAAATGAATCGAGTTACCCTCATTCAATTGAGAGGTAACATTCCCTACACCCTTTCCACGATAGGTGGCATCGGCTCCAAGTATAATCCCACAATTGTTTCCATCTCTACCAAATTAGAGAGTGCACCCTACTATCCGATGAAGTGCCTTGAAGCACTACAATCAATAAGCCAGATTCCCAAAGAATCTGAAGCTAAGTTGCAGGAAACGTGGGCAGGGGAGGAGTTTCCATACGGAAACGGAAACGAAACTCGGAAACGCGTACAGTACGGCGTAGAAACACGTTTCTGGCTGTACTGGCACATTTATCGAGGCAAAAACGTGGCCAGTACGGTCGAAAACGCGTTTCTGGGCCATACGACGCCGTTTTCACATGCAGTTTGACTTTTTATTTTAATTTTTATTATTATTATTTTGTCTTCTAATTTTTAATTAGGTTATTAAAATGCCTTCTAGTTGCTTCTAGATGCCCGTTTAAAGTTATAAAAGTGAACTTTGTCTCATTCTCTCATCACACAATTTAGCAAGTCGTTTCTCTTGGACACTGGCGATTTTAGCAAAGGAGAAGAGAGGAAGAGAGCAGTGATTTTAGCTAGGCTGTTTTGAACAGTGAGCAAAGTAGATTTCAGCAGCAAGAGAAAGAGATTTCAGCAACAGATTTGGAGTGCAAAGTTTCCGGCTACGACATTCTTGGCTTTTTGGCTCAGCTACAGACATATTTCTCTTCTCTTCTGGCATTTTGGGGTAGCTTCAGCTACATAAAATTAATTTGGGTAAGCAACATTCATTTTGTTAGTTTTTTCCTACTATTTCTTCAATTTTTCTAGGGTTTATGCTGCCAAAAATATGAAAAACGTTTTTTATTTACATATTTGTTTTTTAATTTATTTTTGCAGCAATGACTTCCAACCAAAGTGCAGCTGCAAGTTCAAGCCTTAGGGCCAACCCAAGGGCTGAATATTATCCTCTTTGGAGGCATGTGACAAAGCTTCAAAAATGTGCAGGTGGTGGCTCATGGGAATGGCGATGTAATCTTTGCAATAATTCATACAAGGGCTCTTACCCAAGAGTGAAGGCACATCTTTTGCGTGGAGGAGGACAAGGGATTGCAGGTTGCACAAAAAAAACAGATCCATTGGCAAGGAGGGCATATCAAAGAGAGCAAGATGAGGCGGATGGTATTAAGAGAAGGCATGATGAGCTTACTCAAGCTACTCCTCAAGCTCCATTTAACATTGAGCCAAGGATTGTAGTTGAAGCAAGAAAAAGGAGAGCCGGTGCCACTCAACAACATGAACAACCAACACCCAAAAATACCAGAGGGGCATCCCCTTTAGTTCAGGATAGCAAAATTGATAAATTGGTGAATGTGCAAGCAAGAGAAGAAACTGATTCTAGAGTGGCTAGGTGCATTTATGCATGTGGTATCCCATTCAATGTTGTTCGCTCTCCTTATTGGCAAGATATGATAAGGGCAATTAACAAAGCTCCTCAAGGGTACAAGGGGCCCAATTATGAGAAAGTCAGAACTCAACTTCTCAAAAATGAGGAGCTTGTGGAAGATATTTTATCACCAATTCGTTCTCCCTGGAGTAGCTCTGGGGTTACCATAGTCTCAGATGGATGGACAGATACAAGGCGCAGACCAATTATAAATATCATTGCCACTTCCCCCAAAGGAGCAATGTTTATCAAGGCGGAACACTGCTCAGGAGAGGTGAAAGATGCGCAGTTCATTGTTGATGTTATTATAAAAGCTATTGAACAAATAGGGCCTAACAGGGTGGTGTAAGTTATCACAGATAATGCACCAATTTGCAAAGTTGCAGGTCTAATTATTGAGGGGAGGTATGGCCACATCTTTTGGACACCATGCATTGTCCATAATCTGAATCTGATCTTAGAGGAGATCGACAACAAAGTTTCCTGGATAAAGGAACTCACAGGGGAAGCAAGGGATATTGTCAAATTCATCACCAACCACCACCAATCTCAGGCCATATTTCAAGAGTACTCCAAATTGGAGTTGTTAAAAGTTGCTGAGACAAGATATGCCTCAAACTTCCTGATGTTGCGCCGCCTTGTGGAGGTTAAGCATGCATTAGTTTCTATGGTGGTGAGTCAACTTTGGATTGAGTGGAAACAAGCAGATTTAGAGTGGGGATCTATGGTGCGTAGATTGTGCCTTGATGAGGATTGGTGGAGCAAGGTAGATTTCTTGCTAAAGTTCACAACCCCTGCATTTGAGCTTCTCCGGAGTGCTGACACTGACCAACCTTTCTTAGGAGAGGTATATGATGGCATGGATTCCATGGTTGAGAAAACTATGGAAATCATTTCGCAAGAGTCTCCACAACTTTTGTTTGTTGATGATCATTTTGCTGGTTTAGTCAAGAAAATCATTGTTGATAGGTGGAACAATTTCAACACTCCATTGCACACTTTAGCACATGCTTTGAACCCCAAATTTTATGATGAGGAGCTTATTACTCAAAGCAATGGGAAGAGGAAGGCACCCCATAAGGATAGAGAGGTGGCTAATGGGGTGAAAAAAGCCCTTATGAGAATGTTTCCTTCTCATCTACACAGGGAGGTAAAGGAGGAATTTGCTAGTTGTGCTGCAGGAATAGATGATTAGGTAGATATATCAACTTTGGAGGAGAGAAGCACCATGAATCCAGTTAGGTGGTGGATTTGTCATGAAGCAAATGCTGTACATTAGCAAAACCTTGCCATTCGTATTCTTTCACAAGTGGCAAGCTCTTCATTAGCAGAAAGGAATTGGAGCACTTATGGTTTTATTCACTCTGTGAAGCGCAATAGGTTGGGCTCACAGAAGGCAGAGGATCTTGTTTATGTGCACTCCAACCTTTGCCTTGCATCTTGTAGGGGTCCAGAATACAACAATGGTCCTTCTAAAGAATGGGATGTGGATGCAGAAAATCTTGATTTGGATCTCTCTCTTGCTGCCTTGAATATTGAGGTCGAGTCTGGAAGTGGAATTGGCGCATCATCTTCTTCGGCACCACCATCCACTGTTGAGCATTGTACTACTTCTATTTTTGATGAGGATTGTTATGATGAGGATTAGTCTTTTGTCTCTATAGTTCTTGTAGCCTTATAGTCTTTATTGTACTTGCAGCCTCATATATTAATATAAATAAAGGCTGATTTTGAGATTTGGATATATAATAAAGGTTGCTTTTGGATATTCCGATAATTTTATTTTCATTATGTGATCATTCATGAGTAAATGTGATGTAAATTTAATCATAATGTTTAAATGTAATAAATTATAATGTATCATTTATGCTTTATGATTGCACACACACACACACACACACACATATATATATATATATATATTAAATATTTTTATAATATATATATATATATATTCGCGTTTCCTCGTTTCCAAAATTTGGGGAGGTTGCGTTTCGTACCTGTGTCCGTTTCAGAAACTCGTACCCATTTCCCCGTTTCGTGCAACCTTGATCTGAAGGAGAGGGCGAATACAAGATAACGCTTCTTTATCTTATCAAAAACAACATTTGATTCTTCATACCTGGGGTTCCTTGCTTTCTTTGAAGAGTCAGCCATTTCCTTGATGACCTGCATTACCTGTCATTCCTTTGATCATTGAAGATGTCCCTGGAATGATTGTTATCTTCATCAAGAGATGTGTCTCTGCCATTCGGACACTCCTTCGCATAATGGCCGAACTTATTACAACCAAGGCATCTGCCTTTCCTTCCACCCTTAGATTCAGACTTCCCATTGAAGTGATCTTTAGGTAGGCCATCAGAAACTTCTGCTGCGCCATTTTGATAATATTCTCTGCTTCGACTTCACCCTTGGTGAATTTGAAGAGGGATGAGGAATCCACTAATCCTTTTGTCCTTTCCCAACTATCTTCAGTGATTTCTCTTTCACTCTTGCTTGGGCATTGTCTTCACCTCAGCTCTGATACCATGTTAATTTCAGGTATGTTTTATGATTAGAGCAATTTATTTCAATTTTCGCAGTTAGTTCAATATCTTTTCCAGATTAGCAATCACATCAACATTAAAGTAAACTGTAGATAGAACATAAACATAAATCGCATAATACAAGCCAAGACAAGAGGACACAAGATGTGGCGCTAGCCAGGGACAAACCCCAATGTGGGGAAACCCTTGATCAATTCTTCTTATATGCTCTTCAATAGTTCAGCAGAGGGAGAGAGAGACAGTACGTTTACAACAAAAGTCAACACTTTGACTTATCTAGATAAGAGCATAGATCATCTCTAAGAAGACGATACATGAGATCAGTTGAAGACATGCTGCTTCAACTGATTCTCCAAGGCGACTCCTTCACCTATTGTTGTGCTGCATTTCGTCATCATGCTGCACCTAACCGCGCTGCACCATGCTGCACCCATCATCACTATGCTGCATCTCATCACGCTTCATTAGTCATGACTGTACCCATCATTGTACTGCATTATGTGCCATTGCTGCACCATGTTGCCATCCTGACCTATGTGTTGGCTGCACCTTGCTTGCTTGTTATTCCTTGCTTGCTTGTTGTCCCTAGCATGCTTATTGTCCTTAGCTTGCTGCTAAGTACCATACGATTGTCCCATTGTTAGTTAGTTGTCCCTTGCATGTTGCTCTCCTTCAGAGACAGATGCTCCTGCTGTTCTGGCAGTTCCCGACAGTTCTGGCTGTTCCGACTTTTCCAACAGTTTCGGCAGTTCTGGCTTTTCCGGCTTTTCCGGTAGTTCTGGCTTTTTCGGCTTTTTCGGCTTTTTCGACAGTTCCGGCTCTTTCAGCTCTTCCGACAATTCCGACTTTTCCTGCTTTTTCGGCTTTTTCGACTTTTCCAGCAGTTCCGACTTTTTTGGCTTTTCCGGCTCTTCCGGCAGTTCCGACTTTTCTAGCAGTTCCGGAAATTCCGGCTTTTCCGGCTTTTCTGGCAGTTTCATCTTTTCCGGCTTTTTGAGCAATGTAGAGTTTATTCTCCCATGATTGCATTTAGATCTAGGGCATGTTATCTAGGGCAGCGTATACCCTAGGGCACTCCCTCTAGCTCTCATCTTCATCAAACCCAAAACAGGATGAAGTGAGATCACAAGAGTGAATGTGTGTGTCCAAATGACTTCAAATCCTATTCTATTTATACTATAACGTAGATGATGAATAGACATGTCTATTGGGCTTCTAAGTCTACTCAAGTTGCTGGCCAACTTGACAATTTATTTTATAACATAAATAAATTCATAACTTCATAAATACTTATTGGAATCGGATGATCTTTAGATCAATCCTACACTTCTCGATGAGAGGGATCCAATAAAAATATCAACTGCCATAAATAAGATGACCCACATGGAGTTTGGCCCTAGTTGCCAATTTTAACACCAATGCGGGGAAACCCTTTGCTCAATTCTTCTATATTCTTCAATAATTCAGTAGAGAAAGAGATAGTACAATATCACAAATCTGTGATTTACCACAACAGTAATGAAACCCTTGAACAACAATAGCAAAGGTGATCAATCAACTCCAAAAATGTCCTCAAGACAATCTAGAACTCGGTCTCCAACAGCAACATTGGCAGCCCAAAACAGTCAAAGCAAGAAGGTCAAAACAACAATGAATGCTACAACATATTGCAGCTAGCCCTAACCAGTCAACGCTGTCATAAATGTGCCCTAAAAAAGTCAAGATAGACTTGCCCAGCACTTCAGCTAGCCTAGGAGAAGCTGCCCACGCAAAGTGACAATTAATGGGGGCAATACGCTAGTCAACGCAGGCCTATATCACTTGCTACACCTTCCTGCGTCTTTGCTGCCCTAACTGCGTCCTCACACACGGATGCCCTAACTGCGTCCTCCTTTCCCATGTGAGAGCTGCGTCCTCCTTCCTTCGTATATCCAAGAGACAAGAAGAGAGAAGAGATGTGTGGATGAGATGAGTGAACTAATGCCTCAAGGTCTCTTCTATTTATATGCCAAGTTGGGGTTTAGCAAGCGTTGTGCAACACAAATTTACTTGCTGACCCACCTTGACAAATTGTCAAGAAATACAAATAAATTTATATCTCCATGAATACATGTCTGAATCGGATGATCGTTAGATCAATCCTACACCTCTTGATGAGAGGAATCTAAGAAAAATATCAGCTGCCATAAATAAGATGACCCGCATGGAGTTTGGTCGTAGTTGCCAATTTTAACACTTCTTCTCAACTAGGGAGAACTCCATCTGCTACTCCATCTGATTGTCGGTACTATCTCTGCCATCAAATGCACTGCTCGGCTCTGCTCTGCTTTGCTGAACTATGAAGAAGAAGAAATGATCAAGAATGTACAATACCATCGTCTACTGACCCGAAGTGAGTCCCAGATAAAAGAGAGTGTCCAATAACACTCTTACTGACCCGAAGGCAGTTCCAATTGATCCCAGATCAATGACATCCTAGCATAGGGAGTACAGTAGATACACAATGCGCTCATCGGTACTACAAAGGTCCCTATCCTCATTTCCCTACTCATTGGCTAGATGAGAGCTACTTCCCATGTGTCCCAGACTGTATGGGTAGCATGTCTCAGCAAGAGAAGGATGAACCATTCTTCCTGCCTACATGTCGCCACGGGGTATCACCGAGGAAGGCACCCTATACACAACGCACCACTAGGGGAGGGTGAGTCACCATATGGTCGCTCGTCACTCCAAGAAGTACCCCAAGCACCTCGGACCTCCCAGAGCTCAATGTATGCATCATATAGGACCCTCATAAGAGGGTCTCTCCACGACTCCTAGTTGTTCTCGGAAAATCAAGAGTTTGACCTTTCCCAGGGGCTTCATCAGAATGTCGGCTAGCTGCTCATCAGTCCCAATATGATGGAGCCTTATTGCTCCTCGTTGTACCATATCTCGGATAAAGTGGTACTTGATATCGATGTGCTTGGAGCGATCACTCTGGTTGTCGCAGAGGATCACGGTAGTATCCAATGTATGTCCAAACAACTCACTGAAGAGCTTCCTCAACCAGACAACCTCACAGGAGGTCATACTCACAACAATGTACTCTGCCTCAACGTTGCTCAAAGCCACCGACTTCTGCTTCCTGCTCATCCAGGATATCGAGGCAGATCCCAAAGAGAAGCAGCACCCGGAAGTGCTCTTTCGATCCACCACACTATCTGCCCAATCAACATCGGAATATCCATGTAGCCTCACATCTCCGGTAGTGTATCTCAAGTTTCAACCCATGAGTGATTGTGCCCTGAAGATATCTTAGAAGATTCTTAACACCAATCCAATGTGAGTAATGAGGCTCAACCATATATTGGCTCAATGTGCTGACTGCAAAACATGTATCCAGACGGGAGTTCACCAAGAACATCAATGCTCCTATGAGTTGATGAAATTCAGAAGCATTTCCCAAAGCAGGTCCGACAACACTACCGCATAACTTCTTGAAGTTAAGCTCCATCGAGGTAGTCACGGGCTTGCAGTCCACCATACTAAATCTCTACAAAATCTTCACCACATATTTTCCTTGAGATAGGAAAATTTCTCCTAGCTTCTACCAGATCTCCAGCCGTAGTAAATAGTGCATCTGTCCAAGGTCCTTCATCTCAAATTTGGAAGCCAACT
Organism: Pinus tabuliformis; assembly: GCA_031772625.1. Taxonomy (NCBI): domain Eukaryota; kingdom Viridiplantae; phylum Streptophyta; class Pinopsida; order Pinales; family Pinaceae; genus Pinus; species Pinus tabuliformis. The sequence continues at coordinate 550,955,173 of CM062804.1, forward strand.
CCCTCTTACATTTGTGAATGAGAGGTTATGCACCTGTCAGAAAGAGGTCGTCAACATACAACACTAGTATGAGAGGCTTATCATCCTCAACCTTAAGGTAATGGTTTGGATCGGCTTCACTCCTAGTGAATCCCAACTTCATCAAGTAGCTATCGATCCTCTCATACCAAGCTCGGGGTGCTTGCTTTAGCCCATAGAGGGCTTTCTTCAACCTGCATACATGAGATTATCGATTATGAATCTCAAACCCCTCGGGTTGTTCCACATAGACTTCCTCTTTAATTGAACCATGCAAGAACGCGGTTTTGACATCCATTTGATGTAGGTTACATCCTTGCGAATCGGCAAGGGCTATGATCGAGCGGATAGTGGTGTACCGGGCAACAGGTGCAATATTTCATCATAATCTACACCTTCTTTTTGAGAGAAGCCTTGAGCAACAAAGCGAGCCTCCGACTCCATGCTTTATTTTGTAAAGCCATTTCGAGGTGACAACTGTTTTGTCCTGGGGTCTGGGGATCACATCCCAGACATCATTCTTCATGATGGACTTGTATTCCTCATTCATAACATCCTTCCATACTTGATGCTTCACGACTTCTTCGAACCATGAAGGCTCATTTTGAATGATGGCGCTCATAATGGTCAAGTATCCCTGATACCTAGTTGGATTTTTACTTTCATGGAAAGTCCCGCTGGGTGCAATATGTCCTTCGGCATCATCAAGTGTCCCCCTAAGCCATGAGGGCCTCTTCCTAGAAGAGGAAGGCTCTTGTGGAGGGGGATCAATAAGATCCATAGGTTCTTCCACATCGGGCATCGTCTCATCTTCCTTCTCATCCGACTTCGTGGAGTCAGCTTCTTTATCTTTCCTTAGAATAGGAAGATTGTCAACCTTGCTAATAGCCATATCTTTGTCAAAGGTGACATAATGACTTATTTCAACTTCCCTTTGACCAGCCACATAGATTCTATAGCCCTTAGAATTTTTGCTATAGCCCACGAAGATTCCCTTCTTTCCAGATGCACCCAATTTGTTTCTTTCTCTTTCGGCACATGAAAATATATGGGACTTCCAAAAATTCTAAGATGAGAGACATTAGGCTTCTTACCAGTGAACATCTCTTCGAGGATCTTGGAATCCAATGCTTGATGAGGGCATCGGTTTTGAACATATACGACGGTATTTGCAGCTTCAACCCATAGAAACTTCAGAAGCCTTTGATCATGGAGCATGGAACGAACAACTTCCATAATCGTACGATTCTTCCTTTCCGCCACACCATTCTACTCAGGAGTGTATGGTGTTGTGGTCTCCCTCTTCATGCCAGCTTCTTTGCAAAAGTCATGGAACTCATTGGATTCATACTCGGTCCCATTATCAGTTCTTAAGATCTTGATTTTCTTCTCGGTTTGATTCTCGATCAAGGCTTTGAAGTGACGGAACCAGGAGAACAATTCATCCTTCTTTTGCAAGAAGTATATCCAAGTCTTGCGAGAATAATCATCTGTAGAAGTGAGATAATATAGATATCCTCCCAAAGAGTTCACAGGCATCATACCAGATATGTCGGTGTGAACCAATTGCAAAATGTCAGAGGTCTTGCTATCGCTTGAGGGAAATGGTCCCCTTTAAAGCTTCCCTTCGGCACACCCTGGACATACACCTTCTTGCTCTACTTTAAACTCAAGCATCCTAGTCACCATCTGTCTCACATCGGGTAGAGCCTTATAATGAAGGTGGGCAAACCTCCAGTGCCATAGTTCAGACTGTAGAGTTGTGTCGCAAGACGTGATTCCCAATGGACTTCCTCCAACTTGATATAAAGAGTCAACCCAAAATCCAAGAGTGAAAGCATCTTTAAAATTCTTTTTCCACACACGTACCTTGCCATCGATGAAGGCCACCTTGTAGCCTTTGTCTTCCATTGCCGAAATGGACACCAGGTTCTTCTTGAGATCAGGTACATATAGGGCTTCTTGCAAATGAATTGTGTTACCCTGATTTACTTGAAGAGTAACATTCCCTACACCCTTTACGGGATAGGTGGAATTGTCTCCAAGAATAATCTCCAAGTTTGTCTCCTTCTCTATCAGATTAGAGAGAGCTTCCTTGTAACTAGTGAAGTTCCTTGATGCACCACTATCAATAAGCCGATTGCCCAACAAGTCCAGAGGAGAGGTAGTGGAGAGGGCCGATATCAAATAATACTCATCTTGCTTATTGTTAACAACATTTAATTCATACCTAGAGTTCCTTGCTTTCTTGGAGGGTTGACCACTTCCTTGATTTTCGACATTTCTCTTTCCTTTGCCATTAACCCTGCCATTCCTTTGATTGTGGTTGGAGTTGCCCCGAGAGTGATTTTGATCATCGTCATGAGATGTGTCCTTCCTATTTGGACACTCCCTCGCATAGTGGCAAAATTTATTGCAAGCGAAGCATTTTCCCTTCCTTCCACCCTTCGATCCGGTCTTTCCTTTGAAGTGACCTTTAGACCCAGAACTATTTCTCGTTTTGGCTTGAGAGGAGAAAGCAGTGGGGTTGGCTTTGCTTGAAGGCATTTCTTGCTCTACCATCCTTGTCTCTTCTTGAATGCATCTTGCCATCAATTCCTCAAATCCTGGAATTCGATCATTGTTGAGAAGAGTGGTTCTAAATACATTCCATTCGGATGGGAGCCCTCCAAGAGTAGTGATAGTTAGTTCCCTGTCAGCAATGACTTCTCCAATTGATAGGAGATCATTCTTGATCTCGGTGATCCTTAAGAAGTAGGATCGAATATCTTTGTCCTTGCCCTTCTTAATATCTTTTAGCTTATTTTTGAGGAACAAAACTTGATTTGCATCACTAACTTTAAACAAGCTTACCAATCTATCGTAGATCGCCTTGGAGGTGTTCAGCTCGGAAACGTAGGCCACTAGATGCTTGTCAATAGAGTCCCGGATGTTCTTCTTTTCTTTGACTTCACCCTTAGTGTACTTGTTCCTTGTAGCAGCTGGTGCATTTGGTGGAGGCTCCGTAATTCTGCCTCTCACATAGTCCAACACTTCCTGCTCTTCCAATGTCAGGTCAAGAGACATCTTCCATCTGTGATAGTCAGACTGCTCACGGAGCTTGTCTTCGGCGGGAAAGTGTGATGAGGAACCCATGAAGCCTTTTGACTTTTTCCAACTGTCTTCGGAGATTGCTCTTGCTCTTGCTTGGGCTTTGTCTTCACCTCAGCTTTGATACCATGTTAAATTATGGTATGTTCTATGCTAAGAGCAATTTATTTCAATTTTTCTTATTAGCCCAATGTCAATTTCCAGTATAGCAATCACATTAACATGAAAGTAAAATGCTGATAGAACATAAATGAAATCAACAGAAGACAAGCCAAGACAAGAGACACAAAATGTGGTGCTAGCCAGGGACAAACTCCAATGCGGGGAACCCTTTGATCAATTCTTCTATATTCTTCAATAATTCAGCAGAGAGAGAGAGATAGTACAATATCACAAATCTGTGATTTACAACAGCAGTAATGAAACCCTTGAACAGCAATAGCAAAGGTGATCAATCAGCTCCAAAAATGTCCTCAAGACAACCTAGGAGAACTCGGTCTACAACAGCAGCAATGGCAGCCCAAAACAATCAAAGTAAAATGGTCGAAACAGCAGTGAATGCTACAGCATACTGCAGCCAGCCCTAACCAGTCAACACTGTCATAAATGTGCCCTCAAAAAGTCAATGTAGACTTGCCCAACACTTCGGCTAGCTTAGGAGAGGCTACCCACGCAAAGCTGCAGTCTATGGAGGCAATATGCTGGTCAACGTAGACCTATATCACTTGCTGCACCTAACTGCGTCCTTGCTGCCCTAACTACATCCTCACACAAAGATGCCCTAACTGCGTTCTCCTTTCCCATGTGAGAGCTGTGTCCTCCTTTCGTATACCCAAGAGACAAGAAGAGAGAAGAGATGTGTGGATGAGATGAGTGAACTAATGCCTCAAGGTCTCTTCTATTTATATGCCAAGTTGGGGTTTAGCTGGGGGTGTGCAGCACAACTTTATTTGCTTGCCGACCTTGACAAATTGTCAAGAAATACAAATAAATTCATATCTCCATGAATACATGTCGGAATCGGATGACCATTAGATCAATTCTACACCTCTCGACGAGAGGAATCCAAGAAAAATATCAGCTGCCATAAATAAGATGACCCACATAGAGTTTGGCCCTAGTTTCCAATTTTAACACTTCTTCATCAAGCAATTATACAAATGTGCAAAAAGATAAAGATCACAAAGAAACAAGAGACACCAAGATTTAGGCTCCAAGCAAGGGCAAAACCCCACAATGGGGAAAACCCAACAATCATCTTGTTATAGAATCCGATCAAAATGTGATATCCAAGACCAAGACCAAGACCAAACTGCCACAAAGGTTTCAAGTCAACCCTACCCCAAGTCTTCTCCAACAAGTAAAAGTCAACAGAAGTCAATGCTGGTCAAACTTCCTGAAATCTGTTCAAAATCACAGAATTTTCGGTCCTGCAGTAGAGACCGAATTCCGTCCCTGTAGTTACCTCTGAAATGCCACAGAAATTTTGCACGTGTGAACAGAAACAAGGCAGAAAACTCGGTTTTCTTTCTCTCCTTTGACTTTCTACTTTTCTTCTTTGACTTCGGCTCTCTTCCTTCTTGATTAGGTGCAGAAATTAATGTATGATGTGATGAACTGAATGGTCTTCCAAGAGGTTGAGTTGACTCTTATATATAGCTGTCCAGGTGGGTTGAATAGTTGCCACATAGGCTTGACTTGTCCAAGGAGGGCCAATTTGGTCGCTGTGTTGACTCTATGACTCGAAAGTAAAATTCAATTTCTTTTCTTTCAAATATCCCAGAGGGACGTGACTCAAATGCAAATTCTTTTGACTCATAATCAATTATTTTCTCTTTTTGATTCTTTGAGCGTGAACAACATACTTTGACCAAAAATAAAATATAATAATAATGAATATAATAAATATGTCAATGATAAAATTACATTACATTATGAAGACCGACACTAGTTACAATTTCAACAGTATGTGAATATAAAGTGCACCATGGAATGGCTTGCTAGGAGCAAGGGGGAGACTATGATGTGATGGTAAGTGCGGGAAGCGTAGGGGATAAATGTGAAGTTGTTATTACCAAGTGTTAACCTATGAACTCCACATCCATGATTAGAAGTGGTTGAACCATATCCTGCTGTGAGAAGATGTTGATGCCAAATTTTCCATGGCTAACCTTGCATATAATATGATTCATCATCATTTGAAGTTTATTCTTCTATGATTCTTATTCCACTGTTTTGTCTCCTATTTGTTGTTTTACTTAATCACTAGAATGTGATGACTGCTTTACCATCTATGAGCTATAAAAGCTTTGTTTTGCAGAGATGAAGCTAGTTGTTGTGAGAATGATAGTCTGAGAAAGATGCTATTGTAAATTTGTACCCAATGTTGGGTCTTAATCATTCCATTTAGCTGATTTATTGCTCGAAGCCACCCAGTATGAGGTTTGGCATTGGAATTCATTGTTAAGCGGAGAAGCTATACCCAATTCATATTGTGTGAAAAGTTTTAGTATCTAATACTAGATGTTCATTAATTACTAGTTTTCTGCAGGGGCTCATGGAGGAACTCCTTTACATCATGCTGCCAAACGAGGCCTTGACAAAACTGTGAAAATGCTTCTTTCTCATGGAGGTATGTTTTGAGCTATTCATGCAGGATGTAATGAAAGACGAGTGAGTAATCCCTGTCTACAATGAAACATAGTAGAATGTGTCACAACCCTGAAGGAATGAGTTTTGGGGTTGTTAGCAATATCCATGTCTTCTATATTTGCAACAGCTATTATATGTCAATTAACTGTAGTTTTCTTATGTGTAGCGAATCCTTTGACAATCAATGATGATTGCCAGACACCTCTTGACATGGCAAGAAGTAAGGAGCAAGTCACCGTGGTTCGGATAATTGAGGTAAAACAAGACATTTTGTTTTTCCTAATGCCTTGAGTTCTGTATATTTTCCTTTGCAAGGTAATGCTATCCATAGAGGAGTATGATTCTAAAATGCTGCATTGAAATGGTGGTAAAAAATGTATACTGTCCAGTTTCAAATGCTTAAAACATACACTTATTTCATATCTACAAGTTCATATAACATATGTATCGTATGTTAGTTTATTAAACCATTTCAATGTTGTCTTCATTATGTAAGCATGAGGTAAATGACCTACTAAAAGGATATATCATATTGTGCATTAAACATACTTCTTTTAGTGACCATTTTATATAATTTTTCTGATATATTGTTAGATTTGGATATTCATTACAGGGATGGATTTCTCTCTTTTCTGGTATGATTCGGGAACTTTCTGGACCTGGCTTCTTGGAAGCATTAGCACCTCAGTGGCTATCAAAAAAAATGTGGGTATCCAAGTTTATTATCTTTTAACCAGCAAAACAATCTACATAGATATCTTGCATTTCTTTACGAAGGTATACAGATTGGTTGGGAATCAACTTAGATGTACTGCAAAAATATTATGATATACTTAGTACCCTTCCTGCATGTATCTGCATACAGGAGTACATTTTTTTTGCCACGACTGTAAAGTGTGTTTCATTAGGGTTATGTTTATTATTGACCAAGCGTGATTTCTACTATATTTGCATCTGTGCTGTTTATTATTTTACTTGGAGTATTTGGTTCTTACTTTATTTTGTTCTAAAGAATTTCAAGAAGCACAGGGCTTCCAATTGTTAGAAGTCTGAATTACACCATTATTTTGCAGCTGGGCCGTGGTGTTACCTTCCATATCACACAATCCAAGGAGGCCTCCAAAATTTGAGCTTGCCATTTATCCAACACCAAAGGTATTGAGCTGTGAAATATAAATTACCTTGTGTATTATAAAATATTGAATTCTATGGCTACTGAACTTTGCTATATTTATAATTCTATTGTTTAGTACTTGAAATGGTTTATTTAATTTTTGATATGGAATGTTCATAGGCTTTTAATGGGTTATGACACAAGTCATGGTTAGCCAACATAATTCCAGCATCCCTCATTAAGATTGACTTGGGACACAAATAAGGAAAGTTGGCATAACGGATAGCCTTGAGAGCACATGCATTCACTAAGTTGTTGATACATTCACACTGTTTTGTCAAAGTGGTGAATTTAATCAGCCATTCATATTTTTTCTAAGTTTAAATTCAGTTTTTTGTTAAACTCATGACGCATAACAACAAAACCATATATATGTATTCAGTCTTGACACTCAATCTGACATTTTTGGGTCAAATTTGAAGTTAACAAATATTTGTATTTTCATTTTGTTAGAATATATGATTTTACAATTGAATTTACTTGATCTCTTTATTGAACTTGGTCGGAATTTCATCGTATTTTTTGCACAAGCAAACTATTTTTGAATTTTATTGTCTCCAAGGTCAAACAGGAGCAGGAACGGGGTGAGTTAGTATTCACAGATATATTTGATCATGTAGATATTACTTATGAACACATATATTGTTGGGATTCCTTTTCGGGTTCTATTACTAAAGATAAAATTGTTGCTGATGTGAGTGTTAGGTTTCTCGACCACGGACAATTATTTCACTATCGAAAGTTGAAATTGAAGAACCCAAGTTTGATTTGCCAGATCCTGTACTAGTACTATTTGACAAGGGTGCAAGTAAGTTTGTTATGGCAATTTTACTGTTATTATGTATGATTATTTTGCCACATGGCCAATATTTGTAGTAATGAATTACAAACATAGTTTGGATAAATAATATATATTTCTAGTAATCATTTACTTTGCATTCTTATTCATAAAATGGTTATGAAATTTTCTGCTAGTGCTAGCCAGTGACGATTAATAAGAAATATGGGCACTTCTGCCATTATTTTCCAATCTGCTACTATTACCATTTTAAGAATCATTAATATGATTTATCATTGTAAGTATCTCCTTGAATAATTCTCAATTTCCTCCTTAAATGCTTTTATGACATTTTTCCTTTCGCTATGTGGTGTGAATTGGTTGTTTAGTATTCTCTTTACTATATATTGCCATTGTGACTGTTATCTTTTGTTGGAATTTTCTCATTCATTTAATCCTAATTTTTGTCTGTGTGACTCTATATTTCTATAAGGGCACCAATGTTTCAAAATTTGTAGAATTGGTTGAGTGTCAACTTATACTCAACTCAGACTTGGCTTGGAATTGGACTAGTTTGATTTTTATGGATTTGTTTACTAAAAAATACTTAAAATATTGAAATTTAATGAAACAATTATATTTTAAAGACTCCAAATCAGTGTTGAAAATATTGGTATTGGCAAAATATCGGTGAGGGTCTTGAAAACTTTTTGGCAATATTGGCGAAAATATCGGCAAACATAAAAATGCATAATATATTCATTTTTTCAGATTTTAAAACATTTAAAGCAATAACAACATGAAATAAACATATTGGCACATAAATATGAAGAAAGCACTGATATATATGATGTAGTGGATGCAAAATAAAAATGATACATCAAAGGCGATACCAAATCCCGCTAATCCCTGATAGTTGTCCAATCAAGGACTCAAATGAGGAGAACCAATACAAAATAACATCACATATATAGAAGTATCTTATCGTCATGAGTTATATGTAGCAAAACAAATAAAACTAGCAGCTAGCTATCTGAGATCAATATCCTCTCTCCCTTTTATGGGAAAACATGATGGGCTGTTTTCCAAGCCCGCCCCTAGCAGTAGAAGGCCCTGACCTTGCACCTAATGTCAAATAATGACTGCTAGGTATGGACTTGTGCTCTCCTATATCTATAGCAGATGGTGTTGACGTTGACGCTCCCATAGTCTCCTCCTCCTCCTCTTCCTCCTGCTCCTCCTTGTGCTGCTCCTCCCCCGAGTCCTCCTCTTGTTTTCCTTGTTCTAATGGTTCCTCTAACCATGTAGGTGACTCCTCCAAGATGGGCACCTCAAACTCCACCCTCTACTGAGACAATACATCAATATTGTCTAAGGAAATGGCATCTAGATCCATTGGTTTTTCTATTTGCTTCACTCGAATTCGGAGATTGTAATGCACATACACTAAATCATTGAGGCGTGAGAACTCCAACTTCTAACAGTGTAAAAAAAACTAATGAGTCTTGACTCTTGACACTTGAGGGCCATAAATTAAAATTACATTAAATGTAATTCCTCAACTGAAGGTTGAAGCTCAAAGTTATACCTGTTGTGCTTTTATGAGTGTATTTTCTCAAATACACTCCAATTGCGCTCACACCCCAAAGAGATACATGTTTGACTCAAGATTATTATGGTCAATTTCAGCAAGTTTGGTGCCCTTGCGCCATAGTTTCGCCACCAAATATCTACAAAAAAATAAAGAAATAAAAAAGTTAAAATATTAAAACATAATTAAACTTTCAAATAAAACATAATTAAATTTAAAAATCTAGAATTATAAATAAGTAAATTCTAAATTAAAAATTCTAACGAGTCATGACTTGTCACTTATGTGGCATGTGTGAAAATTTCTGAATCTAACAAGCCAAAAATCCTACTGCAGTAAACTGACTTGCATTACCTACTTCTGTTTTTCATTTAACAAGTTATGTTCAGAAATATTCGGGAATATTAATGCAAATACAATGCAGCCTACACCAATATACAGATCAAGTATTGAAAAATAAATGAGACAATCATGCAAAGGACACTTATTTTTGGACTAAACGTCCCCGGAAAAACCCAATGCGGGAAAACCGATGCAACAACTCTGAGGGTTTTCTTTTATTAAGCAGAAGTTCTGAAGACAATTGCTGGTTTCCCTCCTAGCAAACCAGTGACAGAGAATTACAATGGCAGAGAACTTGAGTGAGTTTTACCTAACTTCACCCGACAAAATCCGGCTATTTTGGCAACAAATCTGGCTGGCCCCGACTACAACTCCGCTGCCCCTTCGCAATAATTGTGTGGGCCTGCGTGGAGCTCTCTGAGGCTCTGTGCCAGCTCTGCTTTAGCACTACTGCCTGTCTCTGTGTCAAGGCTTCTTGGGCCCAAACTGGCCTAACGTCAGCTCTCCCAGGCTACTGCGCTGCATCCACAAGTTTCTCTCCGCCTCTCTATCTGTATTCCCGAACTATCACTGCCCCTCAGCTGCAAGATCTCCGCAATCTCTTTCCCTCCTGAGAACTTCCCACCTCAGAAAATCGATTTCCTAGTCCCTCCACAAAATTTCGGAGCTAGAGCACATCCAATGCTACCCAAAATCAACACTCTCTCTTAGCGAGGAATGTGCTCTAGAAATACTTCCCAACAGAAGTATCACACTGATCCACGACATCGGTACTCTGCGCTGTTGATGCTCAGCCTGCTACCCTTCATCCATTGCGCTACTGCAATCTGTACTTTTGCCCATGACACTTCCGCTGTCACTGCTGCATTCGTACTGCAACTCCCTCTCAATATGCTGCATCATGCTAGCCATAGCACTGCCACTGCTAATTGTTGCATTACAACTCAGTTGCTAAGAAGTAAGCAACTGAAAAGTCACCCAAAAGCTGATATGCTCGTCAGTCTGGATGCCCTGTGATGCTGAAGCTACCGCTGCTGCTAATCTGTGCTGACCCCTTGATGCTACTGCGCTGCTGTTGTATCTGCTCTTTGCCTCCTGCACTGCTGCAACACTCCACTGCGTTGCTTCAGACTTTGAGCACTCTAGCTCTGCCACTGTTGCTTCATCATCCCTCACATCAACTGACTCCTGTCATTTTGCTACTGTCATTAAGGGCCCCCGTAGCCATATGTGATCCAAGAGTTTGGGCACCTCAAGGATCCTGCCCACTCATGTAGTCCTCCGACTACAACTCAATATCGCCCCACCTCTTCTCTAGAGGTGCATGAGCACTCATGGCGCAATCCTCATCATCGTCCTCTTTTTCAACTTTCACTGGAGCAACCTTTGAGACAAACTTCTCTTCCTTGCCCTTCTTTCGAGGGCATTGAGTGGCGAAATGACCCAGTTCTCCACATTTGAAGCATCTGACTTTGGATATATCTTTCTTTTTCTTCTTTTGCTGCCCTTGCTATCCCGCTGATGTGAGAGTTGCATCCTCCTCTTCCTCCTTGACTCTGACCCCTTTGCTGTTGCTTCCCGCCTTGGTCAACCGTCTGATCCCTTCCTCTCAAAGAGTTGACCACATCTCCTCCCAATTTGGAAGAGAAGCCCTATCCAAGATGCTCTGGACAAAGGTTTCCCAGTCTTAAGTGACTGCATTAAGGGCAGTCCTGACTATGAATTCAGGATCTGGTGTAGACCCTACAAAGGTTAGTTGGTCTCGGATGCCTTGCAACCTGAGAAGGAAGGGATCGATTTCTTCTCCCTTCGGCATTTGATACTGTCTCGGCTGACTCTCAAGCAACATCTTCCGTTGAACGAAAGTTCCCTTATACAAAGTGGTCAAGGCCTCCCACATTTCCCTTGCTGTGTCCTTCTCAGCAATATGTGGGATCACATGATCCTTGACCCCATCCAAGATCATGCACTTCGCTTTTGCCTGAGCCTCCTCGTACTTCTTGAGAGGATCAACATCAACCGGAACAACAACCGTCTTCAAGGCATAATCCTTGATGCAATTTTTGTCCAAAACTGCCAAGATCCTGGCCTTCCAGATGACAAAGTTGGATGCTCCATCCAACCTGTCCTGATCCCTCAGTCCATTAACTACCATCTCTACTCAAATGAGTGTCGAATAGGTTCTCTTCTCCCTCTTTTGCTGCTGCCCCAACAAAACTTGGATTTGGATTTCTTTGGCGTTAGAAATCCTTTAAGGAACATGCTCCCTTTGAAGTTTGATTTCCTTCACGGAAATCCTTCTGCCAACAACTGTCTAACTGCCCCTCTCTGATCTCTCTTTGCTGCTGCTTAGCAGTGGATCTAGATTGCTTGGCAAGAAATCTTTTGACGAATTGATTCCCTCTATTTTGCTTCTGCCCCACTAGGTATTGTTCTGCACCAACAGAATCAACACCCCACTAGCAACTCCAGATGAAATCTATGCTGCACCTCTAGCCATGACAATTGGAAAAACGAGACTCAATAGTCTCTGCACTGGCCCAGCAATCACTGCACTACCCTCTGCAACAACAACGTCACCCAATCAGGCTGATGCAGGCTCTGCGTGAGCCTCCCTTGGTGACTGCGTCACCCCTCCTCTGCACTCTCGACCAATCACTGCGCTATCTCTCGGGACACCTCTCTTCAGCACAGATTTACGCTCTGTGATTTCATTGATGGCTTCAGTCCTCCTTGATCTGTAATTGCCTTGATACCATGTGAAAATTTCTGAATCTAACAAACCAGAAATCCTATTGCAGTAAAATGACTTGCATTACCTACTTGTGTTTTTCATTTAACAAGTTATTTTCAAAAATATTCAGAAAATACTAATGCAAATACACTGCAGCCTACACCAATATATAGATCAAGTACTGAAAAATGAATGAGACAATCATGCAAAGGACACACTTATTTTTGGACTAAACGTCCCCAGAAAAACCCAATGCGGGAAAACCGGTGCAACAACTCTGAAGGTTTTCTATTATTAAGCAAAAGTCTTGAATACAATTGCTGGTTGCTCTCCTGGCAAACCAGTGACAGAGAAATACAATAGTGGAGAACTCGAGTGAGTTTTACCTCACTTCACTTGGCAGAATCCGACTGTTCCGGCAACAAAGCTAGCTGCCCTGGCTACAACTGCGCTGCCCCTTCGCAGTAATTGCATGGGCCTGCGTGGAGCTCTCTGAGGCTCTGTGTCAGCACTACTACCCACTGTGTCAGCTTTCCTGGCTGTTCTGGCAGCTCCCTGACTTTTTGTGTGGAAGACAACTCTTCCTCTACGCTGGTCCTCCTAGCTCTGCGTTAAGGCTATGTGGGCCAGACTGGCCCATCGTTAGCTCTCCTGACTACTACGCTGCCTCCATAAGTTTCTCTTCGCCTCTCTATCTGTATTCCCGAACTATCATTGTCCCTCAGCTGCAAGATCTCCTCAATCGATTTCCCTCCTGAGAACTTCTCACCTCAGAAAATCGATTTCCTCAATCTCTCGGTGTGTCTTCTCCAACTGACCCCAAGTCTCCATTTATACTTTTCCTGTTGGGAAATCAATGGCCGAGATTAAGTCTCTAATCAATGGCTAAGATTAAATTAGACTTGATCCTAATCTCTTAGAAGCTTCTCACCCATATTTTCATTAATACCCATTAATATTTTAATTTTCCTAAGTTTAGACTTACAAACCCCATTAAAAATATTAATTATTTTAATAAAATACAATCCGGGTGGAATTTTCCAAACGATTTCTGGGTCTTGGAGACCTCATGTGTTCTAGCCCCTCCACAAAATTTCGGAGCTAGGGCACATTCGATGCTACCTAAAAATCAACAACATGAAGAGGGTCCTTTCCCTAATAGCATCATCAAAGCCAAATAGGCCAACACAATCCCAATAAAACTGTATCTTGCGATTGATTTTGCTATGAAGCTCAAGATCAGGTACCATCCCATGAATACAGGAATGGAGCCTTTCCATCACCTCACTACCAAAATCAAAGCCGCATTTGTATGAAAATGCGCGGTTGAGGAAGAGTCTTGCTGCTTGAATGGGTCGATGAAGCATCCCTGTCCACCGACTATCAATCACATCCCATAACATCATCTATCTATTAAGCCCAACAGAATCCTTGTCTACATAATAACCACGAATGACCTCCTTGGCCCTATCCATGGCCTCATAAAAATAAGCCATTGCAGGCTTCTCCCATCTACCTATCTCAGAACCTTTACTGTAGGTTCACTAACTGAGTACACTTCTTCTACTCCTTGCCAAAATTTGTTAGTGTACACCATTTTTGCAATGGCTCTCTCATGCAGTCTCTTGTTGTATCTACAATCATGGCACTCATCAGAAACAAAACATTTTGCTTCAACTCAAACTAGCATCAAAGCAAAGACTGAAGAGTAATAAAGTTCGTGGCAAAATGTGTGATTGCAGGACGCCTCAACTCCTTGTTTCTAGTGTATTTTCTCATGAGGCTAAGAACAAAAGCATGGTTATATATAAACTTGGGGATGCTCCTAGCCATATCAATCACCTCTTTGATGAAGGAGAGTTTCCCCATATCTTGAAGCAACAAATCGATACAATGTGCTGCACATGGAGTCCAGAACAATGTGCGGTGCTTCTCTATAAGCATCCTGCCGACATACACATAATTAGCTGCATTATCTGTTATGACTTGCACCACATTCTGCACACCAATCTCCCGGATGGATGCATCTAACAACTCACATCGATGCTACATCTTTTATATGTGTTGATGCATCCATTGATTTAATAAACATGGTACCTATGGGACAATGTACCAAGAAATTTAGAAGGGTCCTACTCTTCTTATTTGTCCAACCATCAGACATCACTATGCATCCAAACACCTCCCATGTTTGTTTCAACTCCACCAATCAAGAGTTGATGTCCTACTTTTCTGCTTGAAGGATTGGCTCCCGCAACTCTTCATATGTAGCACTTTTGTACCTTGGGCCCACAATAGCAATAGCATCACACATTGGCTGCCAAAATGGTTTGGTTTTGGTGATGTTGAGAGGTGAGTCACTTTAGAAAAGGCACCTCCCCATGCTTCTCCTTTTTTTAACAACTGATTTTATGGAAGGTTGTGCTCCATGTCTAGTTCGTGGAACAAAAAAGGATGACCTCCCACTCCTAGTAACATTAGCACTAGTAGATGACACTGTGGAGCCCCTCCCACTCGCCTCAGCCTCAAAATCAGAAGAAAATATCCCAAAATATTTACCTGCACATTCAACCTTGTTTCTTCTTGCCTCTTCTTTATTTCTGTCTTTTTCCTCAATTGCTTGAAGAGCTTTTTGTATAAGTTCCACACTAGATTTTGAACAAAGCCCAACTTCATGTCTAGGGAGTCTAGCCAAATGGTATTTCAATCGCGTAACCCTTCTTGTCATCTTGTCCCCACACAATTTGCATGTTAGATATGCCTGATTTGTCCCACCATCAGGTTCCCCATACTCCAAAAATGGGTCCAAGGGCTTTGGCATATTTGTAGTGGATTAATTCAAACCTAGGGAACCAAAAAAAAAATTGGTATTAAACCCCCATACACAAAAAATAACAGGCACCTAATTTAAAAAAATATTTTTTTTACTACATTATTTGCAATGAAAATTGGCAATAAGAGGGTGCATAAGAAAGTTAAAAAGGAAAAATGAAGCTTGCTGTCCAAATATGTAGAAAGCCCTTGCATTGACTCATGGGCATGAAAATCATAGCAAATGGAAAAAATTCAAAAAAGCAAAATGTTGGTAGGCAAAGAGGCAACCAAGCATAACCTTAAATCTATGAAAAAAACTAACATAAGGGTTTCTAAGAACATACATGTTAATGGAAGAAATGAAGTCTATCTCACTATTCTTGAATCTTTGATCCACAAAAAAAATTTGGTTGGTGATGATAATGGTTGTTTGATCCTCAATCCCTCCTTGAAAACCACCACAAAGCTCATCCCCTTCCTTCTCCAAGACTAAGAAAGCAAAATGAGCAAATAAAAGTAAAAATTTTGCTTTTGTAATCGCGACCCAACTGACCTAGCTTGCCCGACAATATTTTAGGTCATCATGCGATATTTTCAACTCAGTGATATATTGTTTTGTTGAAAATATCACGATATTTCGAAATATCGACGATATTATCATACTCCAAACAATTAGAAACAAAATATGCAAAGTTTGCTCGTTTATATACCATGCAAAGGTGAATATATGAAAATGGCATTGAGTGCAATACATATCTTGTTAATTTTCTAACCCTAGCTATTGAGAAATCTAAAGGGAAATGATTAGAGTGCTTTCTCTTTCTTTGATAATTGTTTGTGATGTCTTTTTACTTATCTTACTTATAATTTCAATTATTTTTATTATGTTTGTGTATCATCAAACAACTACGAAAAACAAGAAGAACAAGAACATAGAATATACGCTGCAAGCCAGGGCCAAAACCTCTCCACTTAAGAGGAAAACCCGCAAATTTCCTCTTCCTTATAGATTTTTTGATTGATGAATTACAAGACCTTTAGACCAAGACCAATACCCTCGAAGACCAAGCCCAACCTTTCTGGATGATGTGCTTTCCTTGTTCAAGTCAAACCCAGTCAAATATATTCTAGTAGCACAACTTCAACCTCTAGCTGCAGAATTTCGGCCGCCACTGCAGACCTGAAATTTTCGGTCCTCCTGTGGTTACTGCTGCCACATGTGTGAGCTTCTTTTAGCCTCCCAAAACTTCCTTAGATCTTTGCTTGGCTTCTCTGATTTTTGGAGCTTGAGGATGGCTTCTTGTGACCTTCGCTTGACCTTCTTGCCTTCTCTTCTTCAAGATCGAACTTGTACTTGTAGAGGAAAATCCTAGATCTGCTGCAGAAACCCTAGCCTTCCTTTGCATGTGTGAGAAAGAATTAGCCCAAAACCAAGTCTTCTTCGTCCTCTTCCTTCTTTGCTGCCTTCTTCCTCTTCTTCTTTTGCTTAGATGAGTGAGAGATGAATATGCTCCAAGGAAGTCAAGTTTCCTCCTTTATATAGGCTTCTCAAAGGTGGACGTGGCTCCTCAAATTAGGTCGACTTGCCAGCTGCCAGATCGACTTGATCTTGGAGGGTATTTTGACACTTTTTTAAAGACAAATAATTTTATTTACAAGTTACAATGTGCCCGAAGGGGTCTTCAACTTATGACAATGACTCTTTTGACTCCCTGACCTAGGACAAACCCTAGAAGCACTCAATTGGTGCTTGACCTATAAAACAAAAGATCTTGAGCATGAAATCCATGCTCCAAAAATAATAATAATAATTTTCTTTCATTTTACAATTTACAAGAATCAAAAGTACATTTCATATTTATGAATACCGAACCTAGTTACACATTTTTCAACGCTAGCAACCTGCCCAATTACTATGTAGCAGATTTCCTTCTTGTAATAATTAATTATGATGTAGATCTACTAAATAAATGACACAACTAGGATTTTAACAATTATAACAACGGAAACAAAATCAAAGTACCAATTTCACAGTCATATGCACACAAGATATCTTGCCCTTCAAATCAGTCATTCATTCAAATAACTTCAAAACATACAAGGGATCCCTTCCTAGCATAATGGATCGCTGATAAAAATCCAAAACAATAATAAACCTGGAAAAATCCAAAACAATAATAAACCTGGAATTAATCCAACTAATCAAACCCTAGATCTGGCCTTTCATCTTGCTTGCTTGATCTGGATCTCCCTCGATGCCCCTTGCACCCTTCCTTGTGTTGGAGAATGTGTAGCTATGTTCAGTCTTCATAATTAGCATTGTACTTGAGAAGAACAAAATTATTATTGTTTCTAGCATGTTCTTCATGCTTTTGATTTGGTCAAAATGTATTATTATGTTATTTATATTTTCAAGTTGCTCCATAAGTGCTAAGTCAGATCACATAACGGCTAGTTGGCTTGCCTTGAAACTCTCTCATTCTGATCATATGATGGCTAGTTGGCTTGCTTTGAAACTCTCTCATTCGGATCACATAATGGCTAGGTGATTTGCCTAGAAACTCACTTATTCAGATCATATGATGGCTATATAGAGAGGTTATTTTACTCTCCTTTGTTTGCTACTGGAACACACATACCTTACTCATTGGCTCTCCTATGTGAAGTGATCCAAGATCTGTAGATCTGCTCATTACATTTATGATCTGAAATTAGTGGTTCGAGATCTGCTCATTATACTTATGATCTGAAGTCAGAGATTCAAGATCTGCTTATTATTATTGAGACCTGAAGTCTGGTATTCGAGATCTGTTGATTATCATTACGATTTGAAGTCTGGTGTTTGAGATTTGCTTATTATTATAGTGATCTGAAGTCTGGGTCCGAGATATGAGCCTAGATTTGAGTTGTAATCTGACTGTATTCTCTGATATAATGAGAGGATCAACCTCTCCTTGGCGATTTTGTTGGACATTCAATTGTGGAGACTTAGCACTTGTGGAAAGCCTTCTTGGTTCTGTATAATCTTTGTCTTGATGTATTGTTGAAGGATCTCTCTAAGAATGAGTTGGTTGGGTTTTACGGTTTACCCTTGTGGGGTTTTGCCCCGGTCTTTTACCTAATTTTGGTGTCTCATGTTATTGTGCATTGTGATCTCTTCGTTCTCTTTACTATTCATTGAATTTCTGAAGTGTAATTATTTGATGAAGTGAATTAAATTGTAAAAAGTCCTAATACATTCACAAGTAATTCCCAATAGTTCAAAATTTCTCTTGCACTTGGTTTGTCAACATGGGACCAGAGCAGGAGTAAAGGCAGAAAGTTGTGGATCACCTCTTAGGAGATACCCTTAAAAGAAGCTCCTAGAAAGTCTTTGAGAAAAGCATGAAAGGTATGATTTCTACCCTAGCTTGAGGATGCTCTCATTATACTACTTACTACTGCAAAGTCAAATCTCCATCCATATCTGTTGACTGAGGTTATTGTCTTCAAGATTAAGCATTTGACTCTCAAAGGTCTGCTATCTGAAGATCTGAAGATTTGAAATGTATCTGCACTAGTTTATACAAGTTTGTATCTGCTTGAATCTTGCATTAGCATCTTCACAAATCTCTTGAGAAGACTGTGGTGATTTATTCATTCTCACTGTCTAGTATTTGGCTAAAGGAATCATGTATTCGAATATGTCTCCATACATAAAAGGTAACCTCTGTCTAAGTCCGAGCATGTTTAAGGACTAATTCAAATTGGCGTTGTCTACTGAGGTCACAATTTTGCCTGAATGATGAAATTTTCACCGGAATCTGGTGAAAAAAATTCAAAAATCCAATCCTAGGAGTGTTTGAATCATTCTTTTGATGGTGGAAATGGATTCAGCACCATCAAAAACCCTTGGGGCACCCAAAATCTCGAAGTTTGATAGCTGTAACCAGGATTTCCAAAAATTTATGCCAGATTTTTTCAAAATCATGTTGGAATTTCCATTTTTTTCCGGGCAAAATTGTGGCCTTGTTAGACTACGACATTCAAATTATGTTTCGAAGAAGGCAATGAAATAAACAGTCTTCTAGTCCGAATCCAATGACAAAATCAATCTGAGTTGCATCAATGAAATTTTGCAACTCAAGCTGCATAAAGGCAATAATCTCTACCCTAAGGGATATACAAATGACATTCAAGTAGTAGTTTGGCACCTATCCAAGCATCTATCTGAGCACCTATCTGAAGTCTGACACATAGTTCCGAGTTCAGTGAAGGATTGATTCAAACTCTCTGGTACCTATATGAATTCTGTAGCAAATATCCGAGATCTTCAGTGGTTAGACAAAGTCTATGGTATATTTACCTTAGATCCGAGCACTGTAGCAACAGATCCAAGCTCTGTGACATTGCTATAAGCTTTATATTGGCAGATCTGGGCTCTGTGATATCAGATCTGAGCTCTGTGACAGTGTTGTATGTTTTATGGTGGCAGATCTGAAATTTGTAGCCTTTGATCTGAATTCCTAATCTAGATCCGAGTTCCTTGGTGGAAGATCCAGGTTTTATGGTGGTAGATCTGAAATCTGTAGCCTTTGATCTGAATTTCTAATCTAGATCCCAATTCCTTGGTGGTAGATCTAAGTTTTATCGTGGTGGATCTGAAATCTGTAGCCTTTGATCTGAATTTCTAATATAGATCCGAGTTCCTTGGTGGCAGATCCAAGCTTTATGGTGGCAGATCTGAAGTCTGTAGTCTTTGATCTGAATTTCTAACATAGATCCGAGTTTCTTTTGTGGCTTGATCAATACTTTGCAGCTTGATCCAAGGACTGTGGCTTAGATTAGAGCCTTGTGGAAGTTGTTCCTAGGTCATTTCACAGATCTGAGGTTGCTATCTAAAGTTCTGAAGTTCGAACCTAAGGGAAGGTTTCATTCGAGTCTTGTCACTGTTGTATGGTAAAGGATGATGGTCGAAGGTCACCAGTCTGATCATGGCAATACCTTTCTCCCCTCAAAACTAAGTTCAGATTCAAGAAACAAGGTTGAAGTATCAGTCCTCGCCCTTTGGAAATTTCAGGAGTTTTGGGAGCATATAAGGTATGATCCAACATTCCTCAATGTCATTACGTTCTAGTTTTCTGACATTCAAAAACGTATCTCTGAATTCTCTGAGTCTCTTTGGAAATCAAAATCGGAAATCAAATCTTGATATTTAGTACTGTTAGTATGGTCAAGTCCAAGCATCTTATAGATGATTTCCATAAGCTCTTTTGAGGTATGAATAATCTCACTACCTCTGGTGACTGTCAAAATATTGGTTCTCTTAAATGAGTTCGTGAGCCCACCACATTGGCAGTTGAATCATATAATCAAGTCAAGTTCTCTGTGGCATTCAAAATTTGAGGCATTCTTATTACAGTAATGAGAAAAACCTGAGCCTATTTAATCTTCTCAAATATGTGTTAAGTTTGATATTCAGTCAGCTGTCTAGTGACAATCCAAAACCTGAGCTATGGAAATTTCTCTTGTGGGTGACTAAGAATGATAGTCTGAAGTCTCCTCTCTTGACCAGAATTTATACTCCTGATCCGAAACTCAGTGACTGCGTTCTTGAAGTTCAATAGAAGTTCCCTGTGCAAATAATCTTCTGTTGAAAGAAAATCTGCCGATGAAGAAAAACCAAGATCAAGAGGGAGCTGGTACACTCTCAAGAGATAATTACTCCATTGGTTAATATTGTTGTTGCTTTTGTTTTCTGTTTCTTGTCTCTATATATCTTTCTTGGTTATATTTGTTCTTCCTTGATCTCCTAATGTGAATTGCAGGAATATAATATTGTCAAGGCAATGACAATCAATGGAAGAACAAGATTGATGTGCAATGTATTCAGAGGGAGCAGACAAGATTAGCCGGATTGAAGTCCCTTATCTTGATGAGCCTTCTATGAGTTGATGACCTAACTCTGTTAACAGATGGATGAATAATCTTGGTTCTACCTGGTGGACTGTATGTCCATGGGCATCTGCATGATGAGGAACCTGAAGAAACTCCACTGCTAAATTGATGAAATCCACTGATTGGTTCATCAAATTATTTAATGCTTATCTAACAAGGCTCAGTGAAGCTGGCTCCAACTTTTATGTCAAGGTTGTGAAGAATGAGCCTGTGATTTTGCTTCCTTATATGGATGACCTACTTCTGATAGGTTTTGAAGACCTGTTTCCTCAATGAAAGAAAGAGTTGGTTACTGAATTGGATATGAAGGATCTTGGGTTATTACATTATTTCCTAGGACATGTAATCTGATAGAAACCTGATGAAGTTTCCCTTGGGCAAGGGAAGGATGTTATCAAGATCCTGCAGAAGTTTGGATAGCTAGAATGCAAGCCCATGACAACTCCCATGGTAATGAACATGAGAAAGAGGAAAGAATCTGATTCTCTGTTATGTTTAGGCAGCTAATTGATTCATTAATGGTCTTGGTCAATATTGGATCTGACTTTTGCTTTGCAGTAAACACCTTGAGTCAGATGGAATCCAAGCATGATCTTTGGGTTATAGAAAATCATGTGCTTAGATGCCTTTGTGGTACTATTGACTGCTGCTTGAAGTATGCTGTTGATGGCAAGATCTGATTACTTGGATTCTATGACTATGCCACAAGTACTGATGATGAGAAATGAACAACTAGAGGTTGTTTGGGCTTTCTTATAATGAGCAGAAATCAGTCTTCTGTGGCACCAAGTTCTGCCGTGGCAGGATGTATGGTAGCATGTTTAGTGACTCATGAAGCTGTTTGGCTTTTGAAATTGCTTGCTGATTTGTTTGATCTTGTTGTCGCGCAGAGTGTCTAGGCACCGTGACAACGCTCAGACCGCGGGATGTCACCCTGATCCCCGATCTCTCTGTTTAAGCCAGTTCCCTGAAGCAAGCTAAGCGGGGTAGACCCAATGGGATAGAAGAGAACCAGCTGTGAATCAGCCGGTTCGGGAGACACAACGAAGCAATCAAATACTTGATTAAGGCTTTGCAAAACTTAGAAATTGATTAAATTTTAAATAATTACAACCAGTGCCTTATGGAGTCAATGATCCAAGGTAATCAATTAGCTGCTGCTGCTTATGAAATAATTAATGATTACTTGAAAAATTTGCAAAATATCTGAAATGTAACGAGCATTAAATAATTCAAGCAATAACGAAAGATTTTCTATAGAAGCAAAATGTCTTAGCAATTAAATTTCAAGAGATGAAAACGCTTTAAATAACCACAAAATTTAAATGCTAACGAGTTCAAATCCTAGAATTAAAAGATGTATGCTTAGAAAAACCAAATCCAGGAAAATTTCACCACCTTCAAATAGTTAATCTCCAGATAAAAAATTGAACTCATTTAACTATAGAGAAGTAAACTACAAAAGTTCACCTTTCAAATTTTAGCCTTAGCACAAGAAAAATATTTAAATTTGACAACTTAATTATTCCTTTAAGTGAGTTTCTTTTAAATGTGCTAAGCTAATTTTATTTTTTTTAAACCCCAAAATTTAAAATCATAAATCAACTTAAAAAAAAAAAAAAACAAAGCAAAAACGATTTTTTTTTTTTTGAAGTTTTAGAATCCTATAAATAAAACAAAAATCAAAATCTAAGCTAAAACAAAAATTTGAAAATTTTCATGGAACCTAATGAATTCTAAATAAAAGGTTAATCAAATAAAAATTAAAATATGTGAACTAAACTAAAGTATATATAACACAAAAAATGAAATCGAAAATGAACTAACCCTAACCATGAAAACCAAAGAAATCACAATATAAAAAAAATTGAATGTTAAAATGCGTGACCCCAAATCTTACCCACAGCATATCGTTTCACTGTTTTTGTGTTGTGCGTATGCAGGTCCGCGGAAGGAGAAGGGACAGGTCGAGGCACAATGAAGGCAACCAAATTGCGTTTTGATTGCTCACTTGCATGTTTCTGTGGAGGAGATGCTGCGAGGTTAAGGGTTTCTAAGGACAACAAATTTTCCATAGGAGGGGTCGATGGAGCTCGGGCCAGGTAGCATGCAGGTGAATCGAAGGGCAAAATTGAGGGTTTGCGGTTGTGCGTGTGCAGGTCCGGACGGTAGAAGGAAGAGACGGCGACAGTGTGAGGAGATGTCGAGGGTAGATTGAAGCAGCATAGGTTATGGCAGTGGGAATAGAAGCCTGCGTGAGGGAGAAACGAGTGGAGCCAAAAAAAAAGGATGAGTTGGATGTAGGTTTGAGGAAGTCGACGAGCAGGGATAGCAGGTTTTAGCGTGGAGGTGATGAAACGTGGGCAGCAAGGTGAATGTTAGCATTGCAGTAAAGGAGAAGGAGAAGGAGCTACGTGGGTGTGGACGACGACTCTAGGAGGGTTTGAATGGCAGCGGAAGAGAGTGCGATGAGAAGAGTCGGACAGAAACGTTGAGGAATGACAATGGGGAGAAGAGATCCACGCAGCAAGGAGAGTAATGATGGTGGAGGAGGGTGTGAGTAGGGATGAACTCCTAGGGATGAAAGAATGGCAGACGGTAGCGGAAGGAAGCCACTGAGATGAGGGAGCAGCTGCAGATAGCTGAGAAGAAAAACTCAGAGGGAGAAAATGCTGCCAATGGGAGAAAATTGCGTGGAGGTGAAGCAACAATCCCCCAACCTGTCTAAAAAAAATTCGAAAATTTTCTATGAAATGAAACCCCAGGCAGCAGCAAAAAAATGGCTTGGAAAATCTTGAACCTCTTTAGAAACCTTAAATTAGAGATTTTTAAATCAGCTGCTTTAGACTGAAAACCCCATGAAATTTTCCAGATCTGAAACAAATGCCCCTGCAAGCACTGATTGTGAGGCCAAATCTTACCCTCCAGGACCTAGATCTGGCTTCAAAATTGAATTTCACCTTCAGATCTGCAACATGCAATGACAAAAAACAAAACACCCATAAATATATACAAGGATGAAATTAAAATCCTAAAAACCAGCTAAATAATTACAGTAATTACAAACTGAAGACTCTAAGTAGCCAGATTTATCGTTATGCCATACATATGTTTTTTTAAAAATTTTAAATTTAAGATGAGGTTCTTCAGAAAACCCTTCTTGCATCCACAACAAAAATTCTAATGATAAGCCTAGGATCAAAACCAGCTGGGCTCTTCAGAAAATGCTTTTCGGGAGTTGGCTGGTTCAGCCGAGAACTTCCCCGAATGCCTGCCGATCTCAAAACAAAGGATTTCTTGCACAGCTTAATTCAACCATTAACATAGAGGAAGAAAACGACATAGAAATTCAGATCTAATGGAGATACCTGCCATTATATTCAGAAATTAAGCCATCATTCAAACCCTAATGATCAAACAAGATATCTGTGTTTAAATCAATCTTCAATAAGCAAACATCAATGGCTGAAAGTAAATCTATGCAAGAAAATAAAACATCTTGCAACTTTTTCCCGAAGAGTAACACCAAGAGAGATTAACCCCAAAGTCTTTCTTTATTTGCACATGAAAAACGATTACAAGAGAGCTTTCTTTAACACACGACTCTGAGATCGAATTCTCAATGGATAATTGACCTCCTATTTAAAGAAAAATTTCCCAACGGCTAGTTCGAGTGATCCTTGTCAAAGCAATCTCGATCGTTAATGAGGATCAAAAAATCTTTTAATCTCATCCGTTGAAATTAAAATAATGAGGAAATTCGAAATTACCATTTAAATGCATTTTAATTAATTCAAAAATTTTAATTTTTGAATTAATTTCCTCAAAATATTGATTTTGACTTAACCCAAGGGACCAAGGGCCTAAAATTTAGCAAAATAATAACTTAACCTTTGTCCCTGGACCTCTTAAAATTTAATTTTTTAAAGGACCCTCGTATTTAGCCTTTGGAAAATTTAAAAATACCCAGGACCTAGGACTTATGAGGGGATAAAACATTTTTCTAACCCTCAAGACATTTTACATCATGATTTTTACATTTTTACATCTTAAGGGGGAAAACCCATTTGATATAGACTCTCACAAACTACCCAGTTCTGCGACACAAACATAATCTAGCATATCAAGCAATTTGTAATAAAATAACCTAACCAAATAGTTAGGATTATTCCCAAATCACTTTTACATAGACTTGACATAGCACACTAGGACTCCCCTAAGATTTTAATGATAAATCCATTTCAGCTTTGGGGTTAGGCTGAAGGAAAACTCTGCCGACCATGGGTCGGTGAGACAAAAAACCTTCCAGAATGTAGATCATCACTAGAAGATTAGGTTTACCTAGGCAATTACATACATGACACAGATCTGCTAAATTATTTACAATTTACACATGCAGACTGGGTTTACAAAATAACATGATTAGGCTGATAATAGTAGTCGAATGGCATGAACACATTGATCAGGTGCTATCCCTTTTGCGGAAAAAGTGGGTGTACTGCTATGGGTAGTTGACACGTAGTGGTCAACATCCGGCTCTACTTGGGGACACGTTGCTGCATTGTAGGAATGTGAGAATCCAGAATCTGCATCCACGCAACACACAACAAAATATAAGTAGCGTCCATCCAAAAATCATCATATGACATTAAGCACATGAAAGATATAAGCTCTTCATTTATTAGCTATCTAGTAACATGAAAAGTAAATCTAATCCTAAAACAGAAATGAAATGCTGAAAAGACGAGTAGGGTTAGAAATACAAAGGATGCCCCATGGCATCAGATGCGTTCAATATAGTGTATACTGAGCATTTGCCTGCTTTCAGGCAAATCTGTCGGCTGCTTCGCGGATGTGCCATGTCCAATTCTGCATACGGTAGGACTTTTTCCTATTCGAAAATCAAGCTGGTTACAGCTATTTGATATATCAAATCGCCTTCTCGATCTGTTTCTCTTGCATTTTTTTCTTTGTTGAACATTCTGCTTCAAAACCCTCAGATGAAGTATGTAAGATATGTGTGACATGTCTTTCTTCATTTTGCATATGATCTTTATCGTTTTTAATTTTATCTGGATCACCTTGAATTAACCACTTTTCCATCGAACCAATGACCTCCTCATAATAAGATGGAGCTTGTTGCAGCAGATAATGAGGCTTCTGATCTATTGACATCTCCTTGTTTCTTTCATCCTCTGACCGATGCTGAAATTTCTGTACCTGTATCGTTATGGCATCCATCTGGCTAGAGTGTTCAACCTTCATAGTACTGATTTCCCTGGCATGGTCTTCCTCCATGGTCAATAACTTATTCTGAAGACATATCTGACTAGCTTCCATATCTTTTATTACTTTGTCGTCCTTTGCCTTTATGGTCATCAAGCAATGTTGCATAGAGTTTATCTCTTTCTTATGATTTGCTTGCATGGTAGCCAACTGATTATTATAATCGAATCTCATGATGGTCATTTCATCATCCATAGTTGACAACTTGTTCTGAATAGCACTTATTTCTTCCTGATAACTTGCTTCCATGGCAGTCACTTGATTTGAATGATTGAGTTCCATGATCGTCATATTTTCCTCTAGGGCTAATAATTTGTTTTGCATAGAATTAATTTCCCTGTCATGATTAGCTCTCATGGTTTCCATTTCCTTAGCATGCTGACTTTTCATGTTGGTTACGTGATCAGAGTGTTTAATTCTCATGATTTCCATTTCCTTATCATGTTTTTCTAGGTGGGTGTATAAGGTTCTCATATCTTTGACATAATCAATTACAAATTTTTCTTGATTAAGCTCCATATTTTTTACCAGCTGTGTTTGACTGAACTGCATGTCTTTAACCAACTGCTTTAGTTCTTCTATAATTTGCTTATCATTTTGCCTTTCATTGTCGACACTGTCATGGATTTGATCTGTAACGGTACAAGTGGATGGCACATTCTGACATGGAGAATTGTCTTTAAATCTTTCATCGATAGCTGGATCCTTCACAAAATCACTTTCATTCTGTTGCATAATTTTAGGGGCACAAGGCGAGCTATCTTGATAACCATATCTATCTTTAAAAGCATTGACGATGTCTTGTAAAGAAGCGAAAGAACCTTCAGGACAATTATTAAACCAATTCAAAGCATCACCCTCCAAAGAAAAGGAAAATAGACACATTTTGACATCTTCATGATTATACTGAGGAGAACTGCAATATATGAGCATTATACGAGTAAACCTGCATAAATGTTTTCTAACAGCGATTGAATCACCACCCGAGAATAAAGACAATTTATGAATGGCCACTTTCGGAATATCATGGAGAACATCAGTAAAATGACACGGGGCAAACGAATAATCCATGATGAATAATGAGGGACTAAATGGATGATAGAGAGAGACCTTTGCTCAAGAAAATCAAGAGATGAAAGAAGTGGAGTCGCCACTTGAACATCAATTTAACTCTAGGATCCAAAAAGTAACGAACAACCAGATATAAGGGAGGGCTTCTTGTCTGAGAATAAATGAATGAAAAGAAATGGAGTCGCCACCCAAACAAGAAATGATCTGAGAAGTCCAGGTGCTAAAAGTATAGATGAAACGATTAACAAGATGACAAAAGATAGGGCGATGAAAAGATCAAATGACGCCAGCAAATGTTGGCTGTTTGACAGGCTAATGAATGGCGGAAAGATGAGATGTGCCAAAAAATGTTGACTTTGCCTGCTCAAATGATAGAAAGATGAAAGCTGAATGATGAATGTTGTAAAGCCTAGGCCCAATAAATTGGTCCTCGGCAACAGCGCCAAAAAATGTTGTCGTTGTTGGCTCAAATGAATGATGAGAAAGATGAGAGCTAAATGATGAATGATGAATGTCGTGAGGACCAAGGACAGAAAAACTCCTTCCCCGGCAACGACGCCAAAAAAAGTTGTCGCGTAGAGTGTCTAGGCACCGCGACAACGCTCAGACCGGGGGCTGTCACTCTGATCCCTGATCTCTCTGTTTAAGCCGTCTCCTTAAAGCAGGCTAAGGGGGGTAGACCCTATGGGATAGAAGAGAACCAGGTGTGAATCAGCTGGTTCGGGAGACACAATGAAGCAATCGAATACTTGATTAAGGCTTAGCGAAACTTAGAAATTGATTAAATTTTAAATGATTATAACCAGTGCCTTATGGAGTCAATGATCCAAGGTAATCAATTAACTGCTGCTGCTTATGAAATAATTAATGATTGCTTGAAAAATTTGCAAAATATTTGATATGTAATGAGCATTAAATAATTCAAGCAATAACAAAAGATTTTTTATAGAAGCAAAATGTCTTAGCAATTAAATTTCAAGAGATGCAAACGCTTTAAATAACCACAAAATTTAAATGCTAACGAGTTTAGATCCTAGAATTAAAAGTTATATGCTTAGAAAAACCAAATCCAGGAAAATTTCACCACCTTCAAATAGTTAATCTCCAGATAAAAATTTGAACTCATTTAACTATAGAGAAGTAAACCACAAAAGGTCACCTTTCAAATTTTAGCCTTAGCACAAGAAAAATATTTAAATTTGTCAACTTAATTGTTCCTTTAAGTGAGTTTCTTTTAAATGTGCTAAGCTAAATTTTTTATTCATTTATATTATTTTTTAAACCCCAAAATTTAAAATCATAAATCAACTCAAAAAAAATAAAAATAAAAAAAATAAAAACAAAGCAAAATCGTTTTTTTTTTTTTTTTTGTAAGTTTTAGAATCTTATAAATAAAACAAAAATCAAAATCTAAACTAAAACAAAAATTCGAAAATTTTCATGGAACCTAATGAATTCTAAATAAAAGGTTAATCAAATAAAAGTTAAAATATGTGAACTAAACTAAAGTATATATAACATAAAAAATGAAATCGAAAATGAACTAACCCTAACCATGAAAACCAAAGAAATCACAATATAAAAAAATCGAATGTTAAAATCGTGACCCCAAATCCTACCCATGGGCCATGGCATATCGTTTCACTGTTTTTGTGTTGTGCGTGTGTAGGTCCGCGGAAGGAGAAGGGACAGGTCGAGGCACAATGAAGGCAACGAAATTGCGTTTTGACTGCTCACTTGCAGGTTTGCGTGGAGGAGATGCTGCGAGGTTAAGGGTTTCTGAGGACGAAAAATTTGCTGCGTGAGGGGTCGATGGAGCTCGGGCTAGGTAGCACGCAGGTGAATTGAAGGGCAACACTGAGGTTTTGCGGTTGTGCGTGTGCAGGTCCGGACGGTAGAAGGAAGAGACGACGACAGCGTGATGAGATGTTGAGGGTAGATCGAAGCAGCGTAGGTTATGGCAGCGGGAATAGAAGCCTGCGTGAGGGAGAAAGGAGTGGAGCCAAACAAAAAGGATGAGTTGGATGCAGGTTTGAGGAAGTCGACGGGCAGGGATAGCAGGTTTTAGCGTGGAGGTGATGAAACATGGACAGCAACAGGTGAATGGCAGCATTGCAGTAAAGGAGAAGGAGAAGGAGCTGCGTGGGTGTGGACGACGACGTGAGGAGGGTTTGAATGGCAGCGGAAGGGAGTGCGATGAGAAGAGTTGGACATAAACGTTGAGGAACGACAATTGGGAGAAGAGATCCACGCAGCAAGGAGAGTAATGATGATGGAGGAGGGTGTGAGTAGGGATGAACTCCTAGGGATGAAAGAATGGTAGACGGTAGTGGAAGGGAGTCACTGAGACGAGGAACCAACTACGGATAGCTGAGAAGAAAAACGTAGAGGGAGAAAATG
Organism: Pinus tabuliformis; assembly: GCA_031772625.1. Lineage (NCBI taxonomy): Eukaryota > Viridiplantae > Streptophyta > Pinopsida > Pinales > Pinaceae > Pinus > Pinus tabuliformis. Next base: position 550,985,060 of record CM062804.1, read on the forward strand.
CTGCGAGTGGCAGAAAATTGCGAGGAGGTGAAGCAATAATACCACAACTTGTCTAAAATAAATTCGAAAATTTTCTATGAAATGAAACCCTAGGCAGCGACAAACAAATGGCTTGGAAAACCTTGAACCTCTTTAGAAACCTTAAATTAGAGATTTTTAAATCAGCGGCTTTAGACTGAAAACCCCACAAAATTTTCCACATCTCAAACAAATGCCCCTGTAAGCGCTGATTGTGAGGCCAAATCTTACCCTCCAGGGCCTAGATCTGGCTTCAAAATTGAATTTCACCTTCAGATCTGCAACATGCAATGACAAAAAACAAAACACCCAAAAATATATACAAGGATGAAATTAAAATCCTAAAAACCAGCTAAATAATTACAACAATTACAAACTGAAGACTCTAAGTAGCCAGATTTATCGTTATGCCATACATATGTTTTTTTTTTAATTTTAAATTTAAGATGAGGTGCTTCAGAAAACCCTTATTGCATCCACAACAAAAATTCTAATGATAAGCCTGGGATCAAAACCAGCTGGGCTCTTCAGAAAATGCTTTTTGGGAGTTGGCTGGTTTAGCCTAGAACTTCCCCGAATGCCCGCTGATATCAAAACCAAGGATTTCTTGCACAGCTTAATTCAACCATTAACATATAGGGAGAAAAGAACAGAGAAATTCAAATCTAATGGAGATACCTGCCATTATATTCAGAAATTAAGCCATCATTCAAACCCTAATGATCAAACAAGATACCTGTGTTAAAATCAATCTTCAATAAGCTAACATCAATGGCTGAAAGTAATTCTATGCAAGAAAATAAAACATCTTACAACATTTTCTTGAAGAGTAATACCAGTAGATATTAACCCCAAAGTCTTTCTTTATTTGCACATGAAAACCGATTACAGGAGAGCTTTCTTTAGCACACAACTCTAAGATCGAATTCTTAATGGACAACTGACCTCCTATTTAAAGAAAAATTTCCCAACGGCTAGTTCGAGTGATCCTTGTCAAAGCGATCTCGATCATTGATGAGGATCAAAAAATATTTTAATTTCATCTATCGAAATTAAAATAATGAGGAAATTCGAAATTACCATTTAAATGCATTTTAATTAATTCAAAAATTTAATTTTTGAATTAATTTCCTCAAAATATTGACTTTGACTTAACCCAATGGACCAAGGGCCTAAAATATAGCAAAATAATCATTTAACCTTGGTCCCTGAACCTCTTAAAATTTAATTTTTTAAAGGACCCTCGAATTTAGCCTTTGGAAAATTTAAAAATACCTAGGACCTAGGACTTATGAGGGGATAAAACATTTTTCTAACCCTCAAGACACTTTATATCATGATTTTTACATTTTTACGTCTTAAGGGGGAAAACCCATTTGATATAGACCCTCACAAACCACCCAGTTCTGCGACACAAACATAATCTAGCAGATCAAGCAATTTGTAATAAAATAATCTAACCAAATAGTTAGGATTATTCCCAAATCACTTTTACATAGACTCGACCTAGCACACTAGGACTCCCCTAATATTCTAATGACAAAATCCATTTCGGCTTTGGGATTAGGCTAAAGGAAAACTTTGCCAAACATGGGTCGGTGAGACAAAAAACCTTCCGAAACGTAGATCATCACTAGAAGATTAGGTTTACCTAGGCAATTACATACATGACACAGATCTGCTAAGATTATTTACAATTTACACATGCAGACTGCGTTTACAAAATAACATGATTAGGCTAATGACGATAGTCAAACGACACAGACATGTTGATCGGGTGCTATCCCTTTTGTGAAAAAAGGGGGTGTACTGCTATGGGTAGTTGACATGCAATGGTCAACAAATCTGATTTTGGATACCACAGAGACATTTTGTGAAGCTGTATAAGAATCCAGTGCATCATGGCAAGTCAAAGCATGATGGCACCTAGTATTACTACTTCATGACATGATGTTGAAAGGAGCAGTAAGCTCCAGTATATCTCCACTGATGAGCAAACAACGAAAAACCTCTCCCCATAGGAATGTTTGTGTATTTCGAAGATGAGTTGTTACTTATGGAGATTGCCTCTCTGGCTGAGAGGGAGTAGTGATCTTCTTAGATCATGTTCTTCTTCTTGTGTCACATTGACTTGGATAGGGTTGTAGTCCCTGTGTCAATGTGACCTGTATAGGAAGAATGGTTTAATAGATTGATCAACATCGTGGACATTTTCCCTGTCTCTTGTACTATGACCTATATAGGGTTATTACCTTGTGTCTTGTACACTGACTTGTATAGGGAGAATGTCCTGTGAACATCTTTCTGTGTCTTGTGCTTTTGATTTGTATAGGGCTTAAAATCCTTGTATCAAGTATAGAAAGATGGGCATCTTCCCGAGTCATGTATTTGACCTGTATAGGGCTTAATTGTTGGAAATGTAACTAGTTTCGGTCTTCATAATTGTTATTGTACTCATTTCAATATGTATCTTATGTAACAAACAAAATAAGAAAAGAAAAAGTTATTATTTTAAAGCATGGGTTTCATGCTCATTATTGATGGTCTTCTAGGTAAAAGCATGTTCTTCATGCTTCTAGGGTTTGGTAGGTCATAGAATTTATTATCATGAGTCAAGAGAGTTAACATCTTGATTATAAGAACCTTTCGAGCAAAATGTATCTTGTAAAAGAATTTATTTTTGAGTTTAGAAAGCCCTGGAAGCCTCCCAGCACAAGTTAGCCCTGGGAGAGACAAGTCGGCCTAGAGAGGGGCTATTTGACCTCTTGGAAAGGCTATATATAAAGACATCTTCAACCTCATTTGACAAATAACATCTACAAGTTCGATCTGCAATAGAAGGATGAAGAAAGAAGAGCGAGAAACAAGAATCAAGGAGAAAACCCTAGCAAAGGAAATAAGTCGAGTTTTTGGGCATCTTCTCTCACGTGTGCGAGTTTCTAGAGCAGTTGCAGTGGCCGAAATTCTGACTAGTGTAGTACAAGAAGGGTTTGGCTGGGGCTAACTTGGTTTGACCTTGACCTAGTTGGAAGGTCTCTTTGGAGGGTCGACTTGGTGCTGGAAGGAGGGCTTGGTCTAGGGTTTAGGTCTTTGTTGTCTCATTCGAAGCAGATTCTATAAGAGAAGAGTTTTTCTGGGTTTTCCCCTTGGAGGGGTTTTGCCTTGTCTTGGAGCCTTATATTTGTGTCCATTGTCTTTATTGTTTTGATCTTGATATTTGTTTGATGAAAAGGTTCTAATAAAGAAACACAAAAAGATAAATAAGATTCACAAGCAAGTATTAAGGAATAAGGAAAATATGAATTAATAGTTGCCACATTGCATTTTCCAACATGGTATTAGAGCTAAGGTGAACAAGAAGACAACGGGAAGGATCATCTTGTGGACACAAAGAAGAGTTGTTTGAATAATTAGGGTTTTGACAAGCCTGAAGGAAGGCTGAAATTGCAGGTCTGAATTGCAGGAGACTGAGTTGCAGTATCAAGTTGCTAGAAGAGCATATGTTATGTTTTAACCTCGTTGACCTTGGTGGATCTGCCTCGCTCAAAGGAGGAACTTTTAAAGGATCATCTTGTACTAGATATAGGGTTTCCACAACAGTTGCAAGATTGAAGGTGCAGATGAAAGTTGCAGGGTCGAAACTAAAGAACGAAGGTGTAGGTGGTAGCCAGCTAATGCAGGATTGAATCTTGCTGTTCTAACCTGCTTGGAAAACATCTTTATAAGACATCATTGAAGTCTCATTGAAGATCTTGAAGGCCTCAAGATAGTGGAGACATCATTAGAAAAGGGAAGACTCTTGGTTGACAAGTATCATATTATTGCGCTATGTCTAAATCTAAAGGTCTTATCGGTTCATTCTGCAAGGAAAGCAATAAGTTCATTAGCTCGGAAAATTTCCTAGCATGGAAGAAAATGATGGAAGAAAACATGAAGTAATGGAACATGTTCTTGGTGATGTTATTGAACCTAGCAAAGATAGGACTCGAGAACTAGCAAAATATAAGAAAGGTGACGCCAGGGCACAAAGGATCGTTGTGAATCCATTAAAGATCATCTGGTTCCCTTTGTTGCTAACTTGAAGACTTCTAAGGCTATGTATGACAAGCTAGTAAATTTGTTCTCTATAGGTACATTAGGACAAAAGATGTCTTTGTGAAATAAACTATATAAAATGAAGAAGTCAAAGGATGAGGACATGGTCTCTTTTCTAATGAATATTTCTCAAATAAGAGATCAGTTGCAAGGGCCTGACGAGACAATTTCTGATTTTGAATTGACCATATGTGTACTAAATGCTTTACCAACATAATGGAGCTTTTTTGCAACGAGCATCTACTCTAAGAAAGACTCAACTCCTTTTAATGAGTTGTCGGCTCAAAGCATCCTAGAAGAAATTGGGATCAAGGCAAAGCATGATATTGAATCAAATGAGTAGTCTCAAAATCCTTCATTGCGAGAACCAAGAAGTTGAAGAAGGGAAAGTTTGGGATGTCCAAGAAGAAGCAAGATATGTCCAAGGTTCAATGCTTTGGATGCAATGAATTTGGACACTTTAGGAGGGACTGTCGAAACAAGTAGAACAACAAAAGAAAGGAAAGAAGCGAAGCTCACACAACTGAGGAGATGGGAAAACCTGAGAAGAAGCCGAAGAAAGAAGATGTCAAGGATCTTTACTATTGAAGAAGGCATCCTCCCTGTCAGGTTCTTTAGGAAGAAGGCCTTTCCTTTAGAATAGCATGCATTGTTGTTTGCTCTTACAGAATCTTGGTTTTGTAAATGCATAGCATCATGTGATAGTAGCATATATAGAGTGATTGGAGACTTCCACAATTTTTCATATTGTTAGAGATTTTCGGAATAACACTGTGTAATGTGTGTGATCCATCCAATGTTTCGGATGGGATCTCCATCCATCATCAGGGACATATCACATACATTACACAGTGCTATTCCTGAAATCTCTAACAACATATATAGAGTCTACTTGAGTTGCTTTATAGGAATCATTTAGTCTTTTCAAATTAAGAAGATTGGGACCATATTGCATAATGTTCATCCATCCATTGTCTAACATTATGTTAGAGGTAGTCATTCTGCTAAGGTAGATCATCATTATCCTATAAGACCCATCATTTTGGAGGGTTCTTCGAAGAAGCATTATGACAAGGTTAGCATATATTTCATATTGTATGGAATCAATACTCTTAAAGTATTGATTGTATGAGAGCAGCTGGTCATGTTCATTTTAGGACATATAGCTAGATGATTGTATGAGAGCACAGAAATGCATATTTGAAGTACATTTTTGGCTAGGATTCATATGTACAAAATCTTGTAAAAAGAAGTTGGTCATAAAATATGCTTAGTATGGTTATATGATGGTGAAAAGGTGAATTTGACTTACTCTAGAATGAATAATGGATCAAGACTTTCTCTCTAGGTTATGGAAATAATGATCAACATCCATTATAGTCTCCAGAAGAAAAATTGTAACTTGGTAATCAAGTTCAATCATTGGGCACTCTGATGCATTAGGGAAGGTTTGTGTGGAGATGGACCATGAGGATATTGATGCCTTGATGAGAAAGTTGTCACGATGAGGTAAGTCTAATATTTTTGTTATTGGTTATTTGGTTAGCATACTGTTTTGCTACCTTGAAAGATATTGCAGGAAAACGTGATGACAATTGTGGCAAGTTCAACTGTATGGATTGAAGATATGAACCTAGCAATTATGCAGTCAAGATGTTTCCATCTTGGGATTGAAAGGTAGCAGTGTGAGAAGATAATTTGAAGGTCAACTTCATACAATAAAAAGGGGATCACTTTCATGAGGAAGCTATGATCAGCCTGGAGATTGAAAAGGCTCAATATAATGCCTTCATTGTTAATGATAAGATGAAAGTGATGTGCAAGATTGATGACTTGGATCCTATCACAAGATTGAAGAAAGAAAATGGCTCCATGATGTTGAAGAATCTAGGGCATTGATGTATAGTAGCATTCTTCTAAACTTGATAACAATTTGTGAAGCACTTTTACAATTTATCTTGTTAGCTTAATATTCTTCTCTTCTTATTAATGCATGTGTGTTTACTTCATCAAACTGCTACCAAAACACAAGAAACAAGAACACAAAATATTGGCTCTCTGCCAGGGCAAAACCTCTCTCTTAGAGAGGAAAACCCTTTTGTAAATTTCTCTTATTGAAGCTTCCATTGATCAATGCCAAACCCTAGACCCTTGACAAGAAAATCCATCAAGCAAAAGTCAAATCCTTCCTCCTTCCCGCACTTTGTTTTCCGGCACTTCATCCTCCTTCTTTTGGCACTTCGTCCTCCTTCTTCCTTCTTTGACTGGAGATAGACCTTGTCTATGTGAGCTCTAGAGGAGATACTTGTCTTTTATACTTAGTGAGATCCTTCACCTATGGAGACACCTTCCTTTTCTTGACTAATCGAGCTTCTTCTTGATGTTTAGTTGTAGGCTTGATGTGACAGCATAACAGCCTAGTTTCTCACACATGTGGGAGGTTTCCTTGAATATTTGACTCCTATCTTCGCTTGGGAGAGCCTCTTCTTCGCTCTAGTGGGAGGCCTTATAGGCCTAAGTTACTAGCCCAAACAATGAGAGATATGGGACTGATATGCTGTTGCTGATATGACCATAGAGAGGCCTCTTTTTCTCGCACATGTGACTATGTTTGACCTTTAGAACAACCCCTTAAACTTCGGTCTTGTCTTTTCCTTCTTTGCTACACCAGAGGCTCCTTATACTCGGTTTCTTTCACTCTTTTCTCGACTTCTCTTGCTAGCTGATTTCAGGGTTGAGTTACTTTTTGTTGGAGTGTACAACCTCTATATATAGAGGATTGTCCCTCTCTTAGGCCGACTTGAGTCCGATTTGAGGACAGTAGGTCGACTTGAGTTTTCTTCATTGTTTTTGCTCCTTTTGGTGATGTTGTTGCAGAGGACTTGTCTTTGCTTGGAGGGATATTCTTTGACTCTTATACAAATATGTACATGGTGTGACATGCCCTTAAGGATCTTCAAACTTTCTTTTGACTCTTTTGACTCACCTATAACACCTTAACATGTGCTAGACCTATTTCAATGAGCAAGAAACTCATTGATAAATATAACAATAATAATATTTCTTTTCTTGAATAAATACAAATATCAAAAGTACATTTATGAAGATGAACCTAGTTACACTTTCTTCAACACTCCCTCTTAACTAGGGAGGTATTCATAAATCATTACAAGTTGTTTGGCTATTTTTCAATCTTGAAGAATTCACGTAAGAAAAATTGGATTGGCAATCCATCTATTATAGCATCATAGTAACCAACATTGTTCATAGCAAGGCCTTGACTAACAACTCTATCTCTCATAATATTAGAGCATAATGTTGGTGAGACCAATGACTTATAGACACCTTAGTCATTGTCTCTCAAGGTACATACCCACCTGGGTGTTCACTGAGTATGACCTTCTAGGACTATTCTTGTCTTGTGTTCCCAGCCCTCAAAGAATATTGGTCCTCTTGCGTACTCTTGTCTTGGATGCCCTTTACATTCTCAAAGAATATTAGATGCCAGATGATTACCCAATCCTTCCATTTTTTCTTCCCAAGTGAAGACAAGAATGTTGTGTCTATCTCTTCCTCCTAATTGAGGAAGACATGCCCAAGTTTCCTCTGATAAGGAACTTGCCCAAGCTCCTTTGTAGTTGGGAACTTGTTAGAACTCCCTCTTAACTAGGGACTTGTCCATTCATCAACAACTTCCTTTTCATGGGTCCTTCAGCTGCTTGATCTCCTTCTTTCTTTCGATGTCATGAAGTCTTTGTTTGAACTTCTTCTTGGTAGGGCACCGACCATCGATCACTTTCCTTCCTGGTTTGTCATGTCATTGCTCCCTTTGTGGAAAGTGGCCTTCTTGATATATATCAAGTCCTTTTGTCATTTGGCTACTCCTTTGTCATCTTGTCTATGCTTCAGAATACTTATCACATGGATGCTTAGTTGTACTTGCTTGTTCCCATACTTTGATTTAGTAGCCCTTCATGACTTCATCCTGATATTGCTTCAACATCAAATGGTGCTTTTGCTAGATGGCTTCTTCATCATGACATCTTTGTAGAGTTGAATCAGTTATCTGCACCTTACTATCTCCAAGGCCTTCATAGGTGTCAAGGGTCCTTTGATCTTTTTCTTCCTTTGTTAGAGTTGTCATGCCTTCTTTCGGGAGATGTTAATGAATCTTGTCAGATAGTGATTCTTTGTGACCACGATGTTCTTCACATGCTTGATATCTTTCTTCATTTGCTCCTTCTTGATCTCTTTCTTCATTTGCTTCTTCTTGGATTGATTAGTCAACCACCTTATACTCCTTATGGGAGCACTTCTTCATGTTGACCTTTATTGCATTGTAGTACATGCCTTTGAGCATATCATTGGTGAAAGAGATCCTTTTATTCTTGATCATGCTTCTAGAACTTTTCCCATGACCCAATATATATGATGACATGACTTAAACTTTGATGCATACATACCTCATCTTGATTATGCTTTGATCATCTCGACTTCATTTGATAGTTCTCCTCGATTGGTGTAGCCTTTCTTGCTTCATCTTGTCTTGCTTGTGTATCATTCTTTCTTGAATCCCATAAATGGGACTCCCAATGACACATCTGCCCTTATGTATGAACCTTCTTTTGAAGATTCTATCAAAGGATCTTGAAGACCCTTATCTTGCAAATGTTTCTTCCTTTGATGATGGAGGCCTTCTAAGAATTTTAATCATGATCAATTATTCTTTCATTGTGGATGAGGTCCTATAATAGGTATGCTCCTTCTATATGAATATCTTGAGCTATATCTACACCATGCTCCTATATTCTAGAAGATATCTTTAACCATGCATTCTATTCTATTTCTATATGCTCCTATACTACTCAAAACTTTGAAAGAAGACTTTAAGTAAAGAGGTTGACTTAGTCATAGTAGAGATCTGGAGGATCTTCCTTTTTCTGCTTCTTGTCTTCTTCTTTCACTTCTTGAGTTACATGAGCTTCTTCCCTTTTTCTCTTGTTGTTGTTGTCCTTCTTAAGTTTAGGACAATCCCTTTTGTAGTGTCCATATTCTTGGCATCCAAAACATTGGACGTTGGAAATTTCTGTATTGCTTGATCTTCCTGGACCAAATTTTCCCTTTCTCTTGGCCATGGTAGCAAATGCTTGCTCCTTTGATCCCACATCATCTTATGCTTTGAGAGTAGTCTCCTCTATCTTGCATAGAGACCATAGTTCACTTAGTGGGGTAGCTTCTCGTTGTAGCAGCTACAACAACCTCCAAAATTTTGCCTTCGCTTTGTTTTGGAGCCTCCCTACTAACCATCCTTAGCAGCATGTCTTGCATTGTCAAGTACATAGGCTTCAACTGAGTTTCAGTGGCCTGCCGGCTTGTGCATGTCATCTTGTTTGTCTCCCTCCCACAGGCCAACATTCTAGACTTAGACTATTTGCTCGCTGAGACACTCCCCCAGAAAATTACGCAATTCTGGAGGGGAACCAGCCTTCCCTCCAGAAATTGCGCAAATCAGCTAGGCAACCTGCTAGGCTCCAGAATTGCGCAGAACAATCAGGCAATCCTCCTTTAGAAAAATGCGCAATCTGACCCGGCATTGGGCCTTAGCCTAGAAATTGCGCAATTTTGGGAGGCAGTGACTTGCTCAACCCAGAAATTGCACAATTCCTGACAGACAACTAGCTCTGCTCAGCCCAGAAATTGCGCAAATCTGCTGGGCAGCCTACTGAGATCCAAAATTGCACAAAACAATCAGACAAGCTTCCTTGGGAAAATTGCACAATCTGACCCAACACTGCAGCTCAGCCCAGAAATTGCGCAATTCTGGGAGACAGTCACCTGCTGACCCCTAAAATTGTGCAATCCGTCGGGGACAACCAACCCAGCTCAGCCCAGAAACTGTGCAAATTTTCATCCCAGGCTCGCAGACCGATGCATGTGCCTTCAGGTTGACCGGTTCCCTTCGGGATCAAGCAAAATTGATTTGCATGTATGGGCTGCTTTTCTCGAAATAGCAAAAGGCAACATGCAAAAGGCATCCCTAGATTTATGGATCTATTTTTAGCAACTGGAGGTTACATGCAAAGATCGTTCTAGAAACCTCTCACCAAGTGTTGCGTTTTTCTAGATTTGTGGCATGCGCATCATAACCTCGATCTTATCAAAACTTATGAACTAGACGCTGCAGAGCTCATTCCTCACATCAATCTTGCAGCTTTGATATCCCACATTGCATCTAGGAGTCTCCGACACTTTCAACTTAGCTGTTTCAAGATTAGTCTGCTTCTCATGTCCTACGCTGTGTTTCTGTTGCTTTTTGTGTTTCACTTTGTGTAAGTGCTATCTGCTTGATTTTAATGAGCACTTTTTGTCGTTTTAATGTATGTTAGCTTGTAGAGGTACCATTTCAATTTTCGTTTGCATCTGATTGCTGTCGCATGCATGACACTATTTTTGCACTGATGGTTGCCGTTGCAGCAACCTGCTTCACACACATGCATGCTTTCCCGTTTTTGTAATCCTGCACTTACTGTTATGCATGACTATTCACTGTTGTTTACACTCAGTTTCACTATGCATTCGGACTTCTCATGTTTTTAGTCGCCCATCGGTGGGTATGGGCCGCCTTAGCCATGACCTTGCCTTGCCCTGCCAGCATAGCACATTTCTGGAAGTGAAGCCTCTGCCTTCCCTCTAGAAATTGCACAAGTCTGGCCCAACACTGACCTCCAGGCTTGCATTGCACAATTCTAGGAGGCAGTGCCTTGCTTGCCCTAGAAACTGCGCAATGGAGTTTGCTGGTTTTTATGTCACTGCTGATTGAAATTGCGCATTGCGCAGTTTCAGTCCTCAGCAGGCTAGGCTGGACTGTGCATTGCACTGTTCCAGCAGTCAGTCAGCCTCTCAGCAGCCCGAGCTGTGCCTTGCACAATTTTGGCAGTCAGTCTCCCGGCCTCCCGGCGAAAATTGCGTAATCTTCACAGGCAGTCACATAGGTATGTTGCATGTCATTTCTTCAGTTTTTTTTGGTTTTCAATTGACAAATTGCTTGCCGAGTGTTGCTATGTCTCCAGGTATCACAGGTCTGCGTTTGCCTCTTAGCAGCACAGGTACAATGGCTTCCAGGAGAGCAGAGTCAAAGACACCGTTGAGAGCGCAACTGGGGATGTAGTCGATCAAGTGTCTATGAACTTGCCTATCTACGAAGACATCAAGTTGTTCATAGACAAGAATATCAAGATGAAATGGCAATGACATCACAACGAGCAACAGCAGAAAGTAGCAGACTTGCATGCGACAAATGCAAGAGGAATGTTGTTGACAGTGCAGAGGCGGAGCAAAGTTGCAAGTTCAAGTAGATTCACTTGTGGTGAAAGCAGCTTTGGAGATTGAGACTATGAGGCGACAACGCGACAAGAGGATCGCGCAAAGGTAGAGAGAGAAACATAGAAGGAGTGTAGGTGTTGAAGTGACAACTCAATGAAGAATAGGAGTTGCACGGATAAGAGATGGAGTTGCAGCAGGAATAGGTACAATAGGAGGTGCAACATCCACAAACTGATGAAACTGCGCCCATACAGTTTATAGACCCAACCCAGTAGATGGCACAGAACAGACAGGGTGAGCAGTGCAATTGATCGCATGCAAGGGTGTTCATGAGCATGGATGTCATTATGCGCACGCATGCGATCCCACCCATTGGCACACTCTGTTAAATTATGGTATGTTCTATGCTTAAAGCAGTTTACTTATTTTTCTTCTTATTAGCCACAGATTAGCAATCACATGTACATTAAGTAAAGTGTAGATAGAACATTAAATGATCAACAAAAAACAAGCCAAGACAAGAGACACAAGATGTGGCAGCTAGCCAGGGACAAACCCCAATGCGGGGAAACCCTTTGATCAAATCTTCTTTTAAACCCTTTGATCAAATCTTCTTTTATCTTCAATAGTTTAGTAGAGAGAAATAGTACAAAATCTGAATTCTGTAATTTTATATCAGCATTAGCAAACCCTAGATCGGCAAATTCAAACTTGGTCAAACTAGTTGAAATTGACCTCTAAAATGTTTGGTCAATTTCCAGTCAACTTCTCCTTGAACACCCTGAAGAAACAACCCTTGAACAGCCCCAAAAGTACAGTGAATTTCTAGATTTCTGAAGTCAACTTGCAGCCCTAAACTAGGGCAGTCAACACTGGTCGAACTAGAGGTCAGATCACCTTGGTTTTCGTGCCAAAAATTGTGGCTTGCCTAGGAGAGGCTGCCACACCCAATCCGCACCCCTAGATGGTCAACGCTAGTCAAAGAGATGACCTGCTGCCCCAACGTCCTTCTTTCTGCGTCTTCCTTGCCCTAGGACGTCTTCCTTTCAGCCACACGTGTGAGAGAGAGGCTCCTTTTATGCGTAGGGGAGAGAGAGAGAAGATGAGTGAATGAATTGTCCAAATGAGGAGGAGGCACCTTGTATTTATATGCAAACGTTGAGGATGAATAGATGTGACTGTTGGGCTTCTGAGCCTACATAAATTTGCTGGCCGACCTTGACAATTTGTCCATAATCAAAATAAATTCATATCTCCATAAATACTTATCAGAATCGGATGATGTTTAGATCAATCCTACACCTTTCGATGAGAGGAATCTAGGAAAAATATCAGTAGCCATAAATAAGGTGACCCACATGGAGTTTGGCCCTAGTTGCCAATTTTAACACTCCCTCTCAACTAGGGAGAACTTCATCTGCAATCCATCAGACCGCCGCTACTATCCATCCATCAAATGCATTGTCCTGCACAGCTTGACCCCACTCTGCTCTTCTCTACTTTGCTTTGCTCGAACTATGAAGAAGAAGAAATGATCGAGGATGTATCATACCATCCTCCACTGACTCGAAGTCAGTCTCAGAGTGTGTACCACTCTCATTGATCCCAGATCAGTATCATTGATCCCAGATAAATGGAGGTCATCCTAGCATAGGGAGTACGGTAGATACAACGATGCGTCCATCGATAGTACTACTATGGTCCCTATCCTCATTTCCTTGCTCATTGATCAGATGAGAGGTAGTTCCCATGAGTCCCAAACTGCGTGGGTAGGATGCCTCGACAGGAGAACTAATCATCCTATCCACAAGAGAACGAATCATCCTGTCCAGTGGATGCCACGGAGAACTAATCATCCTGGCTTATGGGAGAACTAGTCATCTTGTTCCATAGTCGCCACGGAGAACGAATCATCCAGGTCCACAGGAGAACTAATCATCCTGTTCCACAGTCGCCACGGGGTGTCACAGGGAAAGGTTGAACCTTTTACCCTGTACATAGTGCTCCACCAGGGGATGGCGAGTCGCCCTGTGGTCATATGTTGCTCCAAGAATTACCCCGCGCCCCCCTGGAGCTCCCAGAGCTCAATACATCATACTTGATCCTCATAAGAGGGTCTCTGAACGACACCAAATCATTCTCGGAAAGTCAGGAATTTGACCTTTCCTAGGGGCTTTGTCAAAATGTCGGCAATCTATTCATCTGTACCAATATGTTGGAGCCTTATTGCTCCTCGCTGCACCATATCTCGAATATAGTGGTATATAATATCGATATGCTTGGAGCGATCATGAAATAAGGGATTCTCTGATAAACAGATCCCGCTTTGGTTGTCACACAGGATCATGGTGGTATCCAATGTAAATCCAAACAGCTCACTGAAGAGCTTTCACAACCAGACTGCCTCAGAGGAGGCCATGCTAGCAGCAATGTACTCTGCCTCGGTGGCGCTCAAAGCCACCGACTTCTGCTTCTTGCTCATCCAGGATATCGAGGCAGATCCCAAAGAGAAACAGCACCCGGAAGTGCTCTTTCGGTCCACCACACTGCCTGCCCAATCAGCATCAATATAACCAAGTAGTCTCACATATCCGGCAGTGTATCTCAACCCATGAGTGACTGTGCCATGAAGATATCTCAACAGATTCTTGGCACCAATCCAATGTGAGTGGTGAGGCTCAACCATATGTTGACTCAATGTGTTGACTGCAAAACATATATTCGGACGGGAGTTCAGCAAGAACATCAATGCTCCGACAAGTTGACGATACTCGGTAGCATTTCATAAAGCAGGTCTGGCAGCACTACTGCTTAACTTCTTGAAGTCAAGCTCCATCTGGGTAGTTACGGGCTTGCAGTCCACCATGCCAAATCTCTCCAATATCTTCACCACATATTTTCCTTGAGATAGGAAAATCTCCCCTGGTTTCTGCTAGACTTCTAGTCCTAGGAAGTAGTGCATAAGTCCTAGGTCTTTCATCTTGAACTCAGAAGCCAGCTTCCTCTTACATTTGTGAATGAGAAGGTCTGCACCTGTTAGAAAGAGGTCGTCAACATATAGCACCAGTATGAGAGGCTTGTCATTTATAACCTTAAAGTAAAGGTTAGGGTTGGCTTCACTCCTAGTGAATCCCAACTTCATCAAGTAGCCATTGATCCGCTCATACCATGCTCGGGGTGCTTGCTTTAGCCCATAGAGGGCCTTCTTCAACCTGCACACATGAGATTCTTGATCATAAATCTCAAATCCTTCGAGTTGCTCCACATAGACCTTCTCCTTGATCCAACCATGTAAGAATGCAGTCTTGACATCCATCTGATTTAGGTTCCATCCTTGCAAAGTAGCAAGGGCTATGATCGAGCAGATGGTGGTATATCAGGCAACAGGTGCAAATGTCTCGTCATAGTCTACACCTTCCTTCTGGGAGAAGGCACGAGCGACAAAACGAGCCTTATATTTTTCCGCACTTCCATCAACTGTATGCTTTATCTTGTAGAGCCATTTTGAAGTGACAACTGCTTTGTCCTGGGGTCTAGGGACCACATCCCAAACATCGCTTTTCATGATGGACTCATATTCCTCGGTCATAGCATCCTTCCATACTTGATGCTTGACAACATTTGTGAATGACGAAGGCTCATTTTGGATGATTGTGCTCATGATGGTCAGGTATCCCTGATACCTGTTCGGCTTCTTACTTTCACGGAAGGTTCCTCTGGGTGCAATGTGTCCTTCAGCATCATCAAGTGTCCCCATAAGCCATGAAGGCTTCTTTCTAGAAGAGGAAGGTTCTTGCGGAGGAGGATCAATATGATCCATAGGTTCTTCCACATCGGGCTTCGTCTCATCTTCCTTTTCCTTCGGTTCCCCGGTGTCAGCTTCTTTAGATCCCCTTAAAGTAGGAAGATTGTCTACTTTGCTAAGAGACATATCTTCGTCAAAGGTGACATCATGACTAATCTCGACTTCCCTTTGACCAACTACATAGATTCTATAGCCCTTAATATTTTCGCTATAGCCCACGAAGATTCATTTCTTTCCAGATGCACCCAATTTATTCCTTTTCTCTTTAGGCACATGAAAATATACAAGGCTTCCAAAAATTGTAAAATGAGATACGTGAGGTTTCTTACCGGTGAACATTTCTTCATAAGTCTTGGAGCCCAATGCTTGATGAGGGCATCGGTTTTGTACATATATGGCGGTATTAGAAGCTTCGGCCCATAGAAACTTCGGAAGTCTTTGATCATGGAGCATAGCACGGACAACTTCCACAATTGTGCGATTCTTCCTTTCTGCCACACCATTCTGCTCAGGGGTATATGGTGCAGTAGTCTCCCTCTTAATGCCAGTCTCTTTGAAAAAGTCATGAAACTCATTGGATTCATATTCAGTCCCATTATCAGTCCTTAAGGTCTTGATCTTCTTTTCGGTTTGATTCTCGATCAAAGCTTTCAAGTGTCGAAACTAGGAGAACACTTCATCCTTCTTTTTCAAAAAGTATTCCAAGTCTTGCGAGAATAATCATCTGTAAAAGTGAGGTAGTATAAATATCCTCCCAAAGAGTTCATAGGCATCATATTGGATATGTTTGAGTGAACCCTGCAATATATCGGAGATCTTGCTTTGGCTTGAGGGGAATGGTCCCTTTTTGAGCTTTCCTTCGGCACATCTTGGACATACACCTTCTTGCTCTAATCTGAACTCGGGCATCCCGGTCACCATTTTTCTTACGTCAGGTAGAGCTTTATAATGAAGGTGAGCAAACCTCTGATGCCATAATTCGAACTAAATAGATGTGTCACAAGACATGACACCCAGCGGACTTCCTCCGACCTGATATAATGAATCAACTCGAAACCCAAGAGTAAAAGCATCTTTAAAGTTCTTTTTCCATACACGTACCTTGCCATCGCTGAAGGCCACCTTGTAGCCTTTGTCTTCCATTGCCGAAATGGACACCAGGTTTTTTTTGAGATCAGGTACATATAATACATATTGTAAGTGGATGGTATTACCCTGATTCAATTGAAGAGTGAAATTTCCTACGCCTTTCATGGGATATTTTGAATTATCTCCAAGAACAATTTCCAGGTTGGTTTCCTTCTCTATTAGATTATAGAGAGATTCTTTGTAACCAGTGAAGTTCCTTGAGGCACCATTATCAATAAGCCAATTTCCCAACGAGTTCGGGGGAGCAATAGTAGATAGAGCTGCTGGTAGATAATATTCATCTTGCTTATTGTTAACAGTGTTAGATTCATACTTGGAATTTCTTGCCTTCTTGAATGGTTGTCCTCTTCCTTGATTTTCGACACGTCTTTTACCTCTGCCATTTGACCTATTGTTCCTTTGATTGCCTTGAGAGGGATTTTGATCATCGTCCCGGTGTGAGTCCCTTTTATCAGGGCACTCCCTTACATAGTGACCTGTTTTATTGCAATTGTAACATCGTCCTTTTCTTCCACCCTTAGGTCCAACCTTTCCTTTGAATTTAGCTCCGGAATTGTTTCTTCTTTTAGCATGAGAATAAAAGGCAAAGGGATGACCTTTAAGTATGGGCATTTCTTGCTCTTCCATCTTTGTTTCTTCTTGAATGCATCTGGCCATTAATTCCTCAAATCCAGGAATTACGTTATTGTTGAGAAGAGTAGTCCTGAATATATACCATTCAGATGGCAGTCCTCCAAGAGTTGTGAGTGTCATTTCCCTGTCAGGAATTACTTCCCCAATAGATAGGAGATCGTTCTTGATCTCGGTGATCCTTAAGAAATATGCTGGCATACTCTCATCTTTGCCCTTCTTAATTTCCATCAGCGTATTTCTAAGAAACAAGACTTGATTTGCATCATTAACTTTAAATAAACTCACCAGTTTATCGTAGATTTCCTTGGAGGTGTTTAGCTCGGAAACATAGGCCACCAAGAGCTTGTCGATAGAGTCCCAGATGATCTTCCTTGCTTTGACTTCTCCCTTGGTCCATTTGTTCCTAGCAGTAGTGGATGCATTTGATGGAGGCTCAACAATTCTGCCTCTGACATGGTCCAACACTTCCTGTTCTACTAATGTTAGATTGAGAGACATCTTCCATCTGTGATAGTCAGACTTCTCACGGAGTTTGTCTTCAACAGGGAAGTGTGTTGAGGACCCCATGATTTCTTTAAGATAGCCTTGCCAACCTTCTCTTCAGTGATTGCTCTTGTTCTTGCTCTTGCTTGGGCTTTGTCTTCACCTCAGCTCCGATACCATGTTAAATTATGGTATGTTCTATCCTTAAAGCAATTTACTTATTTTTCTTCTTATTAGCCATAGATTAGCAATCACATATACATTAAGTAAAGTGTGGATAAAACATTAAATGATCAACAGAAAACAAGCCAAGACCAAAGACAGAAGATGTGGCGGCTAGCCAGGGACATACCCCAATGTAGGGAAACCCTTTGATCAAATCTTCTTTTATCTTCAATAGTTCAGCAGAGAGAAATAGTACAAAATTTGAATTCTGTAATTTTATATCAACAGCAGCAAACCCTAGATCGACAAAGTCAAACTTGGTCAAACTAGTTGAAATTGACCTCTAAAATGTTTGGTCAATTTTCAGTCAACTTGTCCTCGAACAGCTTGAAGAAATAGCCCTTGAACAGCGCCAAAAGTACAGTCAATTTCCAGATTTTTGAAGTCAACTTGCAGCCTTAAACTAGGGAAGTCAACACCGGTCGAACCAGAGGTCAGATCACCTCGGTTTTCGTGCCAAAAATTGCGGCCTGCTTAGGAGAGGCTGCCACACCCAATCCGCACCCCTAGATGGTCAACGCTTGGTCAAAGAGATGACCTGCTGCCCTAACGTCCTTCTTTCTGCGTCTTCCTTGCCCTAGGACGTCTTCCTTTCAGCCACATGTGTGAGAGAGAAAGGCTCCTTTTATGCGTAGGGGAGAGAGAGAGAAGATGAGTGAATGAGTTTTCTAAATGAGGACGAGGCACCTTGTATTTATATGCAAACGTTGAGGATGAATAGACGTGATTGTTGGGATTTTGAGCCTACATAAATTTGTTGGCCGACCTTGACAATTTGTCCATAATCAAAATAAATTCATATCTCCATAAATACTGATCGGAATTGGATGATCTTTAGATCAATCCTACACCTCTCGATGAGAGGAATCTAGGAAAATATCAGTAGCCATAAATAAGGTGACCCACATGGAGTTTGGCCCTAGTTGCAGCAAAGGCAGAGAGAGAAACATAGGAGTGTAGGTGGACAACTCAAGGAAGAATAGGAGTTGCACAAACAAGAGATGGAGTTGCAGCAGGAACAGGGACAACAAGAGGCGCAACATCCACAGACTGATGAAACTGCGCCCATACAGGTTATAGACCTAGCCCAGCAGATGGCATGGAACAGACAGGGTGATCAGTGCAATCGATCGCATGCAAGGGTGTTCATGAGCATGGATGTCATTAGCGCACGCATGCAATCCCACCCATCGGCACACTCACCGAGGCGAAGACAAGAAGCAAGTCCGACTGGAGCTAAACATGTATTTTGACAAGTTGATGCGCATGGTCACCAACACACACACTATGCATCAGTATGTTGCTGTTCAGCTGCACTCAAGACTATGATGCACATCTTATCAAACGAGTTGGACAAAGGAGCCATATCAGTGTACTCAGATGTAATGGAGGCAAGAGTTCGCTTTCAGCTGGATGTCACCATTGAGCACGTGGACACCATCACGGAAGACCAAGCTTGGCATCAGTTCGCCACCGTCATTCATCATGAGGATTTCGAAGAGTTGGTCTTCCCACAGTTGTCCGAGTCTTAGTGATGTTTTGCATGGCTTGCTCAAGCCATTTTGTCTCACATGGGTACATGTGAAAATTATATGTAACATCTTGTAAAGTGGAAGTCCAAGTGTCGATAGTGGAATGTAATAGTAATAGAGTAGTTGAAGTGTCATTAGGGTAGGTGAACAGTCACAAAGGGGAATGTCAAGGGTCACCCCACCCTTTGCTATTTATAGTACCTCATAATTCATTGTATAGGCTTTTGGTCAGCCAAAATTCCGATAGGAGTATCTTAAAGAAAGATTGGAGAGTATTGTAACGAGCCTTGGTTTCCCCACTGTGCAGAGCTAGTACATCTTTTTGGAGGAGCAAGCAACGGTGACTGTAACGTTTCGCTATCGGGACTAGTGGTCGGCCATGGTTGTATTGTATGATTGAAACTTTCACTTCTTAATATAACAGAGCCAACACGTTTCATGCATATGTTGTATCGTATTTCAGCTATCTTGTTTACACTAAATGATATATGTATCTATTTGCTTAGGCATGTGTGTATAGACTCTTTTTGTATGTGTATGTATGAATCTTAATGAAATGTGTTGTTGGTTTAACCATCACTTTGGATTGTTAGCTTACTTGCCTTCCAGTTTGTGATGCATCCTGGCTTGTGTGTTCCCTTCTTAACCACGTTCTTTCACAGGTTTCCAAGGGGCGCACTCGCCTCACTCTCCGGAATCATGATTAACATTTCTTTTGTTAATCATGATTCCATAGATGTTAATCCTCATCCTTTCTTGAGAGTGCATCTGCCACCACATTTTGCTTCCCTTTTTTGTAGATGATTTCAAAGTCATAACCCAACATCTTTGTGACCCACTTTTGTTGCTCTTCAGAGGATAATCTTTGTTCTAAAAAGTATTTAAGGCTATCATGATCCGTTTTTACTTTGAAGTGTCTTCCCATTAGGTAGGGTCGCCATTTCTTAAGTGCATGGAGTATTGCCAACATTTCCTTCTCATAAATAGCTTTGCTTAAAAACTTTCCCTTGATTGGACGACTTTCAAAAGCAATGGGTCTTTCATCTTGCATTAGAACAACACCAATTCCATTTCCTGAAGCATCACATTCCACAATAAAGGTTTTTGTGAAGTCCGGTGTAGCTAAGACCGGTGCTTGGCACATTGCCTCTTTAAGATGTTCAAAGGCCTTTGTTGCTTCCGGAGTCCATGAAAATGAATCTTTCTTCAATAATGTTGTTAGAGGTGCTGCTATTCTCCCATAATTCTTAACAAACTTGCGATAATACCCTGTCAACCCAAGAAATCCTCGCAGATGCTTTATGGATGTGGGGATTTTCCATTCCTTAATGGCTTTAATTTTGCTAGGGTCTACCTTAACTCCTTCATGAGATACAATATGACCCAAATATTCCACCTCCTGGACTCCAAAGAAACATTTGGATCTTTTTGCATATAATTGTTTCTTCTCCAATAGTTGTAGCACCCTGTCAACATGTTCAACTTGATCCTTCCAAGACTTGCTGTAGATTAGTATATCATCAAAAAATACTAACACAAATTTTCTAAGGAATGGTTTGAAAATTGAATTCATCAAACCTTGAAATGTTGAAGGTGCATTGGTAAGGCCAAAAGGCATGACCAAAAATTCATAATGACCCTCATGAGTTCTAAATGCCGTTTTCGGAATGTCTTCAATCTTCATTCTGATTTGATGATATCCCGAACGAAGATCCAACTTGGTGAAGTAAATTGATCCATGCAATTCATCCAGTAATTCATCAATAACAGGAATGGGGAACTTATCTTTAATAGTGAGCTTGTTGAGCTCCCTATAATCTGGACACATGCGCCATGATCCATCCTTCTTGTGCACCAATACTACTGGAGCTGAAAAAGAACTTTGACTCGGTTGAATTATACCAGCCTCTAGCATTTCTGCAACCATACGTTCAATTTCACTTTTTTGGACATAGGGATATCTGTACGGCCTGATGTTTGGAGGAACACTTCCTGGAATCAGATGAATAGCATGATCATGATCACGCATAGGTGGGAGACCCTTGGGAGTCTCAAATACCTTGGAATGATTGTCCAGGACTTTTTGGTGATCTGGAGAAATAGATGATTCCAATGTGGAAACATCTAGCGAGCATAATTGTGCAATTACACCTCTTTGCTCCTTTTTTAGAAGCTTTGTCATACCATGAGAGCTGATTATCTTTCCTGGTTTCCCTGCAATACCCCTTAATTCAACTTCCTTTCCTTCCGTAGAAAATTTGATGAAAAGTTCTTGAAAATTAAAAGCTATTGTACCCAAGGATTGTAGCCATTGGACTCCTAGTACAACATCCGCACCTCCCATTGGAATGGAAAGCATTGGACTAGTCAATACATATTCTCCCATGGATAGCTTGATATTATGGCACTTTCCAGAGCAATTTATTGTTCCTCCATTTGCAATCATCACTTGACACTCTGGTGCTGGATATAGGAAGCAATTCAATTCTTTTGCTACCCTACAATGAATAAAATTGTGGGTGCTTCCTGAATCAATCAACATTATTACCTTTTTCTTCTTGATTTGTCCTTCTATCTTGATGGTTTGAGGAGTGGTAATTCCCGCCAATGCATTACAAGATATGGTCGGATTTATTTGTTCTTCATCTAGGCTTTGTTCCTGGATTATATCTTCTTCTTTTGACCTTTCTTGCTCCTTTTCTTCTTCCTCTTCACAATCTATGTAAAATAATTTCTTCTCAACACACTTATGACCTTTAGTGTATTTGCTATCACAACTGTAACAAAGCCCTTTTGCTCTTTTTTCTTCCAATTGTTGTGGTGTCAACCTTATAGGTTGTGGAAGACTAGGGGCAACAACACTTCCGTCTTTATAATTGTGAGTGGTATGCTTCCTGGTTGCCATAATTTTGCTTTCCATTTTTCTTGCTAACCTGAATGCCTTCTTTAATGAATCAGGTTCCCAAAGGCGAACATCATGTTGGATATTATCCTTTAAAGACCCTATGAACACATCAATCCTATGCTCCTCTGGAATATCTTTTACCCTTATGTTCAATTTTTGGAACTCCTCAATGTGCTCCATTACTGAACCCTTTTGTTTGAGACTTATCAATTGGCTAAAAAAAGTGTTGCTTTTTGTATCTTCATAATGTGCTATCAATTCTTCCGTAAAAATTGCCCAAGTGATAAATTGTTTACGAGAACAAAGCCATTGATACCATACAAACTGATTTGGTTCCAAATATACAGTTGCCATACGTACCTTTTGTGCATTTTGCACATTATTGAGATCGAAGAATTGCTCCATCTGTAATATCCATGTAGCGGGATCCTTGCCATCAAACTTCCTCATATCGATTTTTGGAATATGGTGATTCTTCAATCCAACATTAGCGTCTATGGAATCATGATTAACATTTCTTTTGTTCTCATCATGAGTTTCCTTTACTACCTTTTCACCATTAGTGACCCTTTCTTGTAGCAACTTCTTCAATTCTTCCATGCCATGTCTCTCTTCAAATCTGTCTTCGAATCATCCATCTTAGCTTCCATGCCCTTTATCTTGGATTCCACGCCATTTATCTTAGATTCCATGCCACTTATCTTAGCTTCTGTTAGCTTTTGTGAGTGTGACATTTGTTGCACTTGTTCTTGTAATTTTGATATATCATGTAGCATTTCTTCCTCTTCTTCATGAGTAATGCTAGAGCTTTCAGGTTCCTTACTAGGTGTTTGCATTTTCTTTCCTCGGGGCATCAGTTATCGATAATAATGCTTTGCTATGCCCTTTGAATTCCGTTAAACCAAGCTTACACAAAAATTTAAAAAAAACTACACACTTTTTTCACTTTATAGAAGCCTGATATTGAATCTGATGTATCTCTGTAATTTCGGATCATCCAGTTCTGAAATTGCTACCTGTAGTAGCCTTCTGTGTCCTCTTTCCAATGCCACAAGTCTGAGCCAAATTGGATTCTCCAAGGAAGAGTTATGTGAAATCTCCCACAGTGACTTGCTTTTAGATTGGTTCAGTAGAGCGAACTTGTACGACGTGTCACGAGTCACTGTTTCAACCTTTGAATCTGAAACACACACACAAGAAACTACAGTCCGTCCTCTTTCTGTACCTTCTTACGAAATTTCAATCCGATCCCCAGAGAGAAAGTTATGACTATTTTCCCCAGGTCACCTATTTTGAATGTAATTCAGGAGTCTGCAAAAAGACCAACTTCTTCAGATCATATCTCCGCAAATATCACGCGAAAAGCTCTGAAATTCGGACCCAAGGTTCAGCGCGATTTCTTCTCAAATGGGTTTTTTTTGCGACTTCTGAAACATCACAGAAAAAAGTTATAGCGAAAATGCCACGATGACCTGTTTGGAGCAGCGAAACCCTAGAATCCAAAGCTCTGATACCAAATGTTATGAAACCAGCTCAAGAAAAGATAGAAATGATAGATCAACGCCTTAGAATTCAGCCTCTTCGAGGGGGCAACCCCCTTTACATTACATAAATGAACAATTCTTGGATGATACAAATGACAAAACCTCATTTTTATATATAGGAGTCTAAGGAGTCACAATATAATCCAGCTGACCTAACAATAATAATATAAAGCCACAAAAATAACAATAGAGGGATTCTATGGGGCACAGAAATAACAATATGGGGGTAATAGGGGCACAATAATATAAATAAGGGGTATAACTACAACAGTAATGGGGTAATCACTAGTATTATAGGGACCCAACAGAATCCCTTGAGCTCTTGTCTCATCCTTATTGTACTTGGCTAAGGCTTGAGTTTGTTCCTTAGCAGGGATAGTGATATTCTCTTTGATGAAGTCTAGAAGTTCATTCTCTTTGATAAGTAAATCAGTCCTCTTCTTCCATGCAAGGAAGTTAGTGGTCCCAACCAATTTGTTGCTTTCCTTGCAGACATACATTGAGGTATATTCAAAAGGGGACATATACTTACTTGATAGAGTTTGAGATGTAGTGATATTGCTTTCTTCTTGAAGACTTTATGGCTTGCCTTCCTTAGATCTTGATGTTCTTCAAGTCGCTTTCTTCAAACGAACTTGCTTGATGATGAGATTTGCTTGATGACTTGACTTGTAGTGCTTTTCCTTTTTGAAGATGGTGTAGCTTGATGTAGGTCCCTCTTTGATTTGCTCTTTTTGTAGGTGCCTTTATACAAGGCTTTTCTTGTTTAAATTTGGTATCGGAGGACAGGGGGTTCCCTAAGGCTTTGATCTTTGGCCTAGGGAAAAGTGTCCAAAAGAATTTAATTTTTCTCCTAAAGTGACTTTATAATTTTTATAAAGTCAAATCTAATTTAAAAGTGACTTTAAGTGATAAAGTTACTAAAGTTTAATTTTAAAGTGACTTTAATAAAGTCAATGTAAAATTAGAAAGGAAAAATGACTTTGGAAATAAATGACTAAGTGGGTCTTTATTAAAGTGGGGTGAATTAAAAAATAGAAAGTGAGATTTAAATGAGCATTTAATCTCAGCCCTAGATCTCAATCTATTTCAGCCATTGGATTTAGAGATCACCCAAAAGTCACTTAGGGTTAGATTAAAGGAGGAAAGTGAGGAAAAGGTCATTCATTCTTTCATGAGCAGATTGAGAGGAGAACAAGGGAGATTTCTGGATAGGGAGAAGAAGGAGACAGCAGCTTGGCACACATTCCAAGGCAGTAGTTTAGCAAATCCGTACAGCTGAGTTAGCACACAGTGAAAGACAGATTTTGGCACAATTTTCTAGAAATCCGTACAACTGTTTGCACAGAAATCGAGGAGAAGTTTGCACAGAAATCGATGAGCAGTTTGTTGGCACATTTTCCAAGGAAATCCGTACAAGGTATTGTTGTTTTTCTACACGCAAATCGAGGTCCGTACAACGTATTTATTGCAGGCCGTACAATAGCATTTAAGGCTGAAAGTGGGCACGAAAATCGAGGAGGTCATACAACAATTATTGCTGTCCTGTTTTGCTGTTTGCTAGTATTTTCTAGTTGGCTGTGAGGCATGGAAAACGAGATAAGTTGTAAAATTTTCTTGCTGATTTTTTTGCTGAATATTTCTCATTGTAAAAGCATTTTTTAGAAATAAGAAAGAGCTCTCGAACTGCTTTTCTCCAAGAGTTGTAGGGGGTTTTTCCAGGGTCACATTGACCAAAAATCACTGTGTTCAAATGCGTTAAATGGCTGTTTGTACCTGTTGATTTTTATTTCTGCATTGTCCAGCATTCTGTAAAATTTCCAGAATTTGTGTTTTCAGCAAAAATTTATCTTTTCAGTTGTTGAATGTATGGATATGGAAAAGGGCGTTTAACTATATGGGTGAAATAAGGTGAAACTGAAAACCGGGGTGGGAAATGAGAAATTTTTACATGGTATCAAAGGTTGAGTGCTGAAGTGCAATTTGGGACAGCAAGGAGGAAAATTACAGCTTGCTGATTTTTCACTCAGAAAATTCCAGCAAGCTGATTTTTCACAAACAACAGTTTTATCTTTACTACAGCAGTGCTATTTTTCAGTTTTAGGACAGCAGGATGCCATTGGGGTTGAGGGTGGAGGATAGGTTGGATGGGCATACAAACTACAATGTTTGGAAGGAGAGAATGCAGAGCATCTTTGAGGAGGCAGAAGTCTGGGACATCATGGTGCATACCACACAGAACCTTGTTGTTGTGCCTACTGATGCTTTTCAGTTGGCTGAATATAATAAAAAGAACAACAAGGGTAAGAGACTGATTCTAGACGAAGTCAAAGACCATTGCATTCCTCATGTGAGAGGAAGAGAAATGCCCATGAGATGTGGACAACATTGTCCAATCTCTACCAAAGTACCAATGAGAACCGGAAAATGGTCCTGAAGGAGAAGCTGAAGACTATTAAGATGGGCAATGATAGTGCAGCTGGATATCTCACAAATATTACTAATTTGAGAGATGAGTTGGCAGCAGTTGGAGAGGACATTCCACCCACTGAGTTGGTGCGGATTGTAGTGAATGGCCTGCCCCGTTCATGGATGAACTTTGCTGATGGGGTTTGTGCACGTGAGACCCTTTCCACATGGGAGAGGTTTTGGGATGATTGCATTTAGACAGAGATCAGGAAAGGTCAGCTTGGGGCAGCCAAGCCAGTTGAGCAGGATGAGGATGTAGCACTGTCGGCAGGAGGCAAGAAAGGCAAAGGGAAGAAGCAGGCTTCCACAAGCAATGGTGGGGACAAAGGCAAAGGTAAAGGTAAACAGGGTAACACACAGAAGGACTATTCCAAGGTGAAGTGTTGGAATTGTAAAAAGATGGGACACTATGTAGTTGTGTGTCCGGAGAAGAAGAAGAAGAAGGGGAAGAACCAGAACGTGGCAGCTTCAGCAGAGGTTGAGGACTTTGCAGTTCGGTTTGACCGGGAGTTTGGGTTCACTGTGTATGAGTCCTCTAGTGCAAGATCACCTGCCACACAGGTTCAGAGGGAGCATGCTTTTCCCTTGATTAGCGGAGCATCTTTGGGTATCTAGTATGTGGACAGTGGGGCTTCACGTCACATGACAGGAGTCCGTGAGTACTTCTCAGAGCTTTCAGAGAGTGGCACTGATATAGAGGTAGTATTCGGTGATGACAGAGTTGTTAGAGCAGTCGGCGTGGGGACACTGACATTTCAGAGGGAGTCCAAACCTCCCTTGAAGGTGTCAGATGTTCTTTATGTGCCAGGGATGAGGAAGAACCTCATATCCGTCTCAGCTTTGGAGGACAGAAGATATGAGGTACTGTTCAGGGGAGGACAGGTGTTGATGTATCCCAGGGGCACTCCAGCTGATTCAGTTAGAGTGATAGGTGTATGCCATGCAAAGGTGTACAAGTTTGCATTCCAGTCCCTTGTGGCATTGAGCAGTAGTACCGACAGCAGAGCTAGCAGTTCTGAGCCATGTGAGATTTGGCACTGCAGGATGGGACATATGTATCATGGAGCCTTGAGGACCTTGTGGGAGATCACTACAGGTGTGCTAGATTTCAGTACTGATCACTTTGATACTTGCAGAGGATGTGCGATGGGCAAGTTTGCCAAATCCCCTTTTCCCAGCAGTGACAGCAGAGCGACTGGGATACTTGATTTGATTCATTCCGATGTGAGCGGTTGGATGTCTCATGTTTCCTTGAGTGGATATGGGTACTATGTTTTATTCATTGATGATCACTCCAGGAGGACCTGGATTTATTTCTTGAAGACCAAGAGTGAGGTCTTCAAGCGGTTTCATGAGTTTAGAGCTCTTGTGGAGACACAGACAGGTCGGAAGATCAAGTCCCTGAGGTCAGACAATGGTGGAGAGTACACCCTTGGAGAGTTTGTTGACTATTGTGCGGAGGCAGGCATTAGGAGGGAGTTCACTGTTCCTTACAACCCCCAGCAGAACGAGGTTGCGGAGAGGAAGAACAGATCCATCGTAGGGGCTGCCAAAGCCATGTTACATGATCAGGGGTTGCCATTGTTTTTGTGGGCAGAGGCCTGCAACACAACTGTTTATTTGCAGAACAGGAGTCCACATCGTGCCTTGGGGCACATGACTCCGGAGGAGGCTTTTTCTGGGAAGAAGCCTGATATTGGTCATCTTCGTATCTTTGGATGCATTACATACTCCTACATACCCAAGGAGAAGAGGACCAAACTAGAGCCCACCGCAGAGAAGGGTATCTTTGTGGGCTACAGTGAGACCTCAAAGGCCTTTCGAATTTACATTCCTGCACAAAGGAGAGTTGTTGTCAGGCGGGATGTGAAATTCGAGGAGGACAGGGCCTTTAGGAGGTCACGGGAGTTAGAGTATCTGGATCAGCCAGACCCTCGGCAGCAGTTGAGTCAGTCGCAGGGATCCAGTGGGCAGGGATCAAGAGGATCTGGAGGTACATCTATGAGGATGTTAGGTTCGTCAGTGAACAGTGGCTCGCCGAGCCAGAGGGGTGGTGCTCCGGGCAGCATGCAGAGCAGTTCACAGAGCAGTTCACTAGGGAGTCCACTGATGGACAGTTCACATGATACCTCAGCTTCTACAGGTTCAGGTGCAGGCAGGAGGACAGCAGACAGACAGTCAGGAGTTCAGGCTCCTGATGATGATGAGGAGGAGGAGTTTCATTCTCCTATGGGAGAAGTACGCTCAGGGAAGAGGAAGCCCAAGTGGCTTCAGGACACCTTGAGAGATGCCACATCTGTTGCTTAGCCTAAGAGGCCGGTGAGAGAGAGTAGACCACCTGAGAGGTTTTGTAGCTATATGGCAATGGCTACCAGCATCCTTGACTTTGAGCCTTCTAGCTATGAGGAGGCAGCTAGCCAGCAGGTCTGGAGAGAGGCCATGCAGGAGTATTCTTCTCTTATGAAGAATGATGTTTGGGAGGTAGTGCCGAGGCCTGAGGGAAAATCCGTGGTTACTTCCAGATGGCTTTACAAGGTAAAGCATGCTGCAGATGGCAGCATTGAGAAATTCAAAGCGAGGTTTGTGGCTAGAGGGTTCTCCCAGGTAGAGGGAGTTGATTATGAGGAGACCTTCGCTCCCGTGGCTCGATATACTTCGATCCGCTCCATTATATCGATAGCAGCAGAGATGGGTTGGAAGATCCACCAGATGGATGTGAAGACTGCATTTCTCAATGGCTTCATACAAGAGGAGGTGTACATTGAGCAGCCACAGGGCTTCGAGGTGCATGGGAAGGAGTCCCATGTGTGCAGACTTAAGAAGGCCCTTTATGGCCTGAAGCAAGCTCGCAGAGCTTGGTACTCTAGGATAGATACATACTTGCAGGGGATGGGTTTCACAAAGAGTGAGGCAGATCCAAACCTTTACTTTATTGTGATAGGTGAGGAGCCTCTCATTCTGGTGCTGTATGTGGATGACTTGATCCTTATAGGTGCAGAGAGACTCATAGAGCACTGCAAGAGAGATCTTGCGGCGGAGTTTGAGATGAAGGACATCGACTTGATGCATTACTTTTTGGGTTTGGAGGTGTGGCAGGAGGAGGGGCATTTCTTCCTGGGGTAGGGGAAGTATATTGTGGACATCCTTGGCAGATTCCACATGGAGGATTGTAGACCCATGTCGACACCGATGATCACCAACTGGAAGAAGCTTCATGCTTTGGATTCCAAGTTGGTGGATCCCACATTGTACAGGCAGCTGATTGGTTCCTTGATGTATATTTGGTCAACACTAGACTAGATATTTGTTTCGCAGTCAACACGATGAGTCAGTTTATGTGTGAGCCTAGGAAGGTTCACTGGGTGGCTGCAAAACACATTTTGCGGTACTTGCAGGGGACAGTGGATTATGGTCTGGACTACAGGCAGGGGGATGGAGTGAGATTGGCAGGTTGTACTGATTCTGATTGGGCAGGTTGTGCTTCTGATAGGAAGAGCACTTCAGGGTGCTGTTTTGGGTTGGGTTCGGCAGTAGTGTCATGGTTCAGCCGGAAGCAGCATTCAGTAGCATTGAGTTTAGCGGAAGCAGAGTATATGGCAGCCAGTCTAGCTAGTTGTGAGGCCATCTGGCTTCGCAAGATGTTGTTTGGCTTATTTGGTCAGCTATTGAGACCTTCAGTGATTTACTGTGATAATCAGAGTTGCATTAAACTCACGGAGAATCCAGTATTTCATGACAGGTCAAAGCATATCGGGATCAAATATCATTTCATCAAAGACTGTGTTCAGAAGGGCGCTGTGAAGCTTGAGTATATTCCACTGATGAGTAGGTTGCAGATATTCTTACCAAAGCCTTACCACGGGGCAAGCATGACTACTTCAGAGACAAGATGGGTGTGGTGAGGAACACCTTCCTCGGTAAGAGGGAGTGTTGAAATTTGGTACTGGAGGACAGGTGGTTCCCTAAGGCTTTGATCTTTGGCCTAGGGAAAAGTGTCCAAAAGAATTTAATTTTTCTCCTAAAGTGACTTTATAATTTTTATAAAGTCAAATCTAATTTAAAAGTGACTTTAAGTGATAAAGTTACTAAAGTCTAATTTTAAAGTGACTTTAATAAACTCAATGTAAAATTAGAAAGGAAAAGTGACTTTGGAAATAAATGACTAAGTGGGTCTTTATTAAAGTGGGGTGAATTAAAAAATAGAAAGTGAGATTTAAATGAGCATTTAATCTCGGCCCTTGATCTCAATCTATTTCAGCCATTGGATTTAGGGATCACCCAAAAGTCACTTAGGGTTGGATTAAAGGAGGAAAAGGAGAAAAAGGTCATTCATTCTTTCATGAGCATATTGAGAGAAGGAGAGCAAGAGAGCAAGGGAGATTTCTGGACAGGGAGGAGAAGGAGATAGCAGCTTGGCACACATTCCAAGGCAACAATTTAGCAAATCCGTACAGTTGAGTTAGCACACAGTGAAAGGCAGATTTTGGCATGATTTTTTAGAAATCCGTACCGCTGTTTGCACACAAATCGAGGAGAAGTTTGCACAGAAATCGAGGGGCAGTTTGCTGGCACATTTTCCAAGGAAATCCATAGTGTATTGCTGTTTTTCTGCACACAAATCGAGGTCCATACAACGTATTTATTGCAGGCCGTACAACAACATTTAAGGCTGAAAGTGGGCACAAAAATCGAGGAGGCCGTACAACATTTATTGCTGTCTTGTTTTGCTGTTTGCTAGTATTTTCCAGTTGGCTGTGAGGCACGGAAAACGAGATAAGTTGTAATATTTGCTTGCTGATTTTTTTGCTGAATATTTCTCACTGTAAAAGCATTTTTCAGAGATAAGAAAGAGCTCTCGAACTGGTTTTCCCCAAGAGTTGTAGGGGGTTTTTTCAGGGTCACATTTACCAAAAATCACTGTGTTCAAATGTGTTAAATGGCTGTTTGTACTTGCTGATTTTTATTTCTGCATTTTCCAGCATTCTGTAAAATTTCCAGAATTTGTGTTTTTAGCAAAAAATTATTTTTTTCAGTTGTTGAATGTATGGATATGGGAAAGGGCATTTAGCTATATGAGAGAAATAAGGTGAAACTGAAAACCGGGGTGGGAAATGAGAAATTTTTACATTTCTTCTTGCTTAGTAGTCTTCTCTGATGGATAGTAGATAGTAGACCTTCTTGTCCTTGATGTGATTGAAACTTCTTGGCTTGATGCTTCAACCTTGTAGATGTTCTTGAGATGTCCTTCTTAGATGAGTCACCTTATGAGCGATCTTGAGATGCCCTTTCCTTGATGTGTCACCTTAGCTCTGATTCCATGTTGAAGAATCTAGGGCATCGATGTGTAGTAGGATTCTTCTAAACTTGATAACAATTTGTAAAGCACTTTTACAATTTATCTTGTTAGCTTAATATTCTTCTCTTCTTATTAATGCATGTGTGTTTACTTCATCAAACTGCTACCAAAACACAAGAAACAAGAACAAAAAATATTGGCTCTCTGCCAGGGCAAAACCTCTTTCTCCTAGAGAGGAAAACCCCTTAATAAATTTCTCTTTTTGAAGCTTCTATTGATCAATGCCAGACCCTAGACCCTTGACAAGAATATCCTCCAAGCACAAGTCAAATCCTTCCTCCTTCCTGCACTTTGTTTCCGGCACTTCGTTCCTTGGCACTTCGTCCTTGGCACTTCGTCCTCCTTCTTCCGTGTTTGACTGGAGATAGACCTTGTCTATGTGAGCTCTAAAGGAGATACTTATCTTTTATTCTTAGTGAGATCCTTCACTTATGGAGACACCTTCCTTTTCTTGACTAACCATGTTTCTTCTTGATGTGTAGTTGCAGGCTTGATGTGATAGCACAACAACCCTAGTTTCTCGCACATGTGGGAGGTTTGCTTGAATATTTTGTGAAAATTTCTGAATCTATACAAACAAAAATCCTACTGCAGTCACTGGTTTATCATCTCCTACTTGTTATTTCATTCAACAAGTTATTTAATTATAAACAATGATGCAAAACACTACTGCAGACTACACTGACATACAGATCATAAACTAAAATAATAGATGAGACAAACACACAAGTGACACCATTATTTTTGGACAACACATCCTCGGAAAAACCCAATGTGTGAAAGCCAGTGCAACAGATAGAGGGATTGTATTATTAAGCAAGCATAATCTTAGTACAACAGGTTGCCTCTCACACCAGCTAACCTTTTAGAGAAATCTCGGCATCAAGAAATACATACGAGGGTTTACCTCGTTCTCCAAGTCACAACTGATCCAATGAGTGCTCGACTCTGGCAAACACTTCGAATTCCCAACGCAATCATTGCTTGGGCCAGCGTCTTGCCTCTAGGAGATTGTGTCACCCCTTCTATTAGATCGTTTTGCTAGAGGAAGACTGTTTTTCAACCCTCCCAGCTTAGAAGCTCGCTTCTCTAGCAAAATCTCAAACTTTTGACGAATATCCTACACTACCACTGCAAGAGACCCTCTTGGCCTGTGTCAGCACTGCGTGAGCCCCTTCCTTGGCTGTGTAGGCCTCTATGCTGCCTCTCTGATGTTACTACTGCCTCTCTGCCCAGTACTCTTTGGCTTGAAACTTTTTTCGGATCCAAATCTCTGCTTTTGCCACTCTCACTGCAACTCAGATCACTGGTTTGATTTTCTCAGCAAACCACGCCTCAAAAAATCGAACTGACTGATCAACTTGGTGCATCTCCAACTGACGCTCAAGCCTCCTCTTATACTTTTCCTGTTGATGAATCAACGGACGAGATTAAGTCTGTAATCAATGGCTAAGATTAAAACAGACCTGATCCTCGTCTCTTCGAAGCTTCTCACCCATATTTTTATTAATACCCATTAATATTTTTATTTTCCTAAGTTTAGACTTAGAAACCCCATTAAAAATATTAATTATTTTAATAACTCACAATCTAGGTGGAATTTCTCCAAACGATTTTTGGCTTTTGGAGATTTTATGTATTTTAGCCCCTCCACAAAATTTCGGAGGTAGAGCACATTCGATACTACCCAAAATCAACACTCTCTCTTAGCAAGGAATGTGCTCTAGCAATACTTCCTAATAGAAGCATAACACTGATCTATGGCATTGGTCCTTTGTGCTACTGATGCTTGGCCTGTTGCCCTTCATCCACTGCACTGTTGCAGCCTGTACTGCTGCCCATGACACTATCACTGCCACTACTGCTTCTGTACTACAACTCCCTCTCAATATGCTGCATCATGCTGCCCATAGCATTGCCACTGCTAATTTCTGCACTACAACTCAGTTGCTGAGAAGTAAGCAACTGAAAAGCCACCTAAAAGTTGACATACTGGTAAGTCTGGATACCTTGTGATGTTGAAGCTACCTCTGCTGCTAATCTGTGCTGACCCTTTGCTGCTATTGCGTTGCTGCAATCTGCTTCTATGCCTCTCACACTGCTGCAACCTCCACTGTGCTGCTTCAAACTCTGGCACTCTAGCTCTTCCACTGTTGCTCCATCATCCCTCGCACCGACTCCCGCCATTTTGCTACTGTCATTAAGGGTTCCCGTAGCCATATGTGATCCAAGAGTTTTGGCACCTCAAGGATCCTGCCCCTTTGTGTAGTCCTCCCGGCTACAACTCAATGTTGCCCCACCTCTTCTCTAGAGGTGCATGAGCACTCATGGCACAATGCTCGTCATCATCCTCCTTGTCAACTTTTGCTGGAGCAGCCTTTGATTCAGACTTCTCTTCCTTTCCCTTCTTCCGAGGGCATTGAGTGGCGAAATGTCCCAATTCCCCACACCTGAAGCATCTGACTTTGGTTATGTCTTTCTTTTTCCTCTTCTGCTGCCCTGGTTGTCCCGTTGATGCGAGAGCTTCATCCTCCTCTTCCTCCTTCTTGAATCTGACTCCTTTACTGCCACTTCTTGCCTTGGTTAACTGCCTAATCTCTTCCTATCAAAGAGTTGTCTGCATCTCCTCCCAACTGGGGAGAGAAGCCCTGCCCAAGATGCTCTGGACAAAGGTCTCCCAGTCTTCATTGTCTGCATTCAGGGCAATCTTGACCATGAACTTAGGATTTGGTGTACACTGTAAACCCATGGAAGTCAGCTGGTCTCGAATCCCTTGCAACCTGAGAAGAAGGGATCAATTTCTTCTCCCTTCTGCATCTGATATTATCTTAGCTGGTTCTCAAGCAACATCTTCCGTTGAACGGAAGTTCCCTCATACAAGGTGGTCAAGGCCTCCCAAATTTCCCTTGCTATTTCCTTTTCAGCAATATGTGGGATCACATGATCCTTGACCCCGTCTAGGACATGCACTTCGCCTTTGCTTGAGCCTCGTCGTATTTCTTGAGAGGATCAACATCGACCGTTACAACCACCACTTTTGAGGCATAATCCTTGATGCGATTGTTGTCCAAGACTGCCAGGATCCTGGCCTTCTAGATGATAAAGTTGGATGCTCCATCCAATCTGACCTGATCCCTTAGTCCATTGACTGCCATCTCTGCTCAAACAAGTATAGAAGAGGTTCTCTTCTCCCTCTCTTGCTGCTGCCCCAACAAGACTTGGATTTGGATTTCTTTGGTGCTAGAAATCCTCTAAGGAACAAGTTCCTTCTAGACTTCCTTTGAGTCCTGATTTCCTTCACGGAAATCCTCCCGCCAAATAATGTCGAATCACCCCTTCTCCAATCCTCCTTTACTACTGCTCAGTAACCCAAACCTAGATTTCTTTAGCAAGAAATCCATTAAGGCAGTGACTCCCTCTACCTCGGTTTCATCTCCACAAACACTGTTCTGCAACAACAACAACAACAATGTCCCACCAGCGCCACAGATCAAATATGCACTGCTCCTACTGCCCCGACAACTGACTGATCTGAGCCCCTCAGGCTCTGCGTTGCCCTGGAGCGCTGACGTATTCACTACATGAGCTCCTCTCGGCTACTACGTCTCCTCCTCCTGGCTCAGAAAGCTGATTCAGGCACTGCATGAGCTTCTGCGTCACTCCTTTAGCTGCTCCTCTAGCTCTGAAACAACACTGTCACTCGGGACAACTGCCTTTTTGTAGCAGAATTGTTGGATTTCCCGGTAGATGGCTTCAGTGTCCTATGATCTGCAATCCCTCTGATACCATGTGAAAATTTCTGAATCTATACAAACAGAAATCCTACTGCAGTCAGTGGTTTATCATCTCGTACTTGTTATTTCATTCAACAAGTTATTTAATTATAAACAATGATGAAAAAAACTATTGCAGACTACACTGACATACAAATCATAAACTGAAACAATAGATGAGACAAACACACAAGGGACACCATTATTTTTGGACAACATGTCCCTCAAAAAACCCAATGCATGAAAACCAGTGCAACAGATAGAGGGTTTGTATTAGTAGCAAGCAAAATCTGAGTACAATAGGTTGCCTCTCACACCAGCGAACCTTTCAGAGAAATCTTGGCAGCAAGAAATACATACGAGGGTTTACCTCATTCTCCAAGTCACAACTGATCCAATGAGTGTGACTGACTCCGGCAAACACTGCGAAATCCCAACGCAATCACTGCTTGGGCCAACATCTTGCCTCTAGGAGACTGCGTCACTCCTACTGGATCGATTTGCTGGAGGAAGACTGTTGTTTAGCCCTCCTGGCTCAGAACCTCGCTTCTCCAGCAAAATCTCGAACTTCTGATGAATATCCTGCACTGCCACTGCAAGAGACCCTCTTGGCCTGCGTTAGCATTGCGTGAGCCCCTTCTAGGGCTGCGTAGGTCTCTGTGCTGCCTCTTTGATGCTACTGCTGCCTCTCTGTCCAATCCTCTTTGGCTCGGAACTCCTTTCCGATCCAAATCTCTACTTCTGCTCCTCACTGCAACTCAGATCATTGGTTCGATTTCCTCAGCAAACCATGCCCTAGAAAAATCGAACTGATTGATCAACTTGGTGTATCTCCAACTGACCCTCAAGTCTCCTCTTATACTTTTCTTGTTGATGAATCAACGATCGAGATTAAGTCCCTAATCAACGGCTAAGATTAGAACAGAATTGATCCTCGTCTCTTAGAAGCTTCTCACCCATATTTTTATTAATACCCATTAATATTTTTATTTTCCTAAGTTTAGACTTAAGAACCCAATTAAAAATATTAATTATTTTAATAACTCACAATCTGGGTGGAATTTTTCCTAACGATTTTTGGGTCTTGGAGATCTTATGTATTCTAGCCCCTCCACAAAATTTTGGAGCTAGAGCACATCCAATGCTACCCAAAATCAGCATATTTGACTCCTATCTTCGCTTGGGAGAGCCTTGTCTTCGCTCTAGTGGGAGGCCTTATAGGCCTAAGTTACTAGCCCAAACAATAAGAGATATAGGACTGATATGTTGCTGCTGTTATGACCGCAGAGAGGCCTCTTTTTCTTGCACGTGCAACCTTGTTTGACCCTTAGAACAACCCCTTAGGCTCCTTATACTCGGCTTCTTTCAGTCTTTTCTCGACTTCTCTTGCTTGCTAATTTCAGAGGTGAGTTACTTGTTGTTGGAGGAGTAGACAATCTCTATATATAGAGGACTGTCCCTCCCTTAGGCCGACTTGAGGACATTAAGCCAACTTGAGTTTCCTTCATCGTTTTTGCTCCTTTTGGTGATGTCGTTTCATGGAGAGGACTTGTCTTTGCTTGGAGGGATATTCTTTGACTCTTATACAAATATGTACATGGTGTAACATGCCCCTAAGGGTCTTCAAACTGCCGTTTGACCCTTTGAATCACCTATAGCACCTTAACATGTGCTAGACCTATTTCAATGAGCAAGAAACTCATTGATAAATATAACAAATATAATTTTTCTCTTCTTGAATAAATACAAATATCAAAAGTACATTTATGAAGACTGAACCTAGTTACACTTTCTCAACACATGATACCTCAAAAGGAAGCAAGCTCAATATAATGAGATGCGAAGGAAAGAGGGAGCCATGCAACTGTAAAGAACATGTAGTTGATACTCTTATGGAGACAAGCTATAAGGCTTGTGGTGTTGACTTCCCAAATAGAAAGGAAGTTTGGAATCTCCTCTAGATTTGAGAGGGAGTAAAGGAGTCTCCTTGAATAAGAGCAAGGATTTATTCCCTGGTCAAGAGGGAATAGGGATATCCTCTCTAGGTGAGAGGGAGTGATGTTGGACATCACATGTGCATTCTCTTCTTCATGTGTCAAGCACTTGACCAAGACTAACAATCGTAAGTCTAAGTGAAGGCCTTGGAGAGAGAATGGTGGAGGATTGGATAAGCATTTGTGGTTTCCTTGAGGATAAAGCATCCAAGAAAGGAAAGGTACCGACACTCTTTGAGGATGGGACAAGTATCCAAGATAAGAGTGATCGAAGAGGATAGATATTCTTTAAGGATTGGGAATCCAAGATAAGAATAGTCTTGAAAGGGCATACCTTGTGAACATACGGATGGGTATATTTCTTGTAGAGGTAGTGTTGTATCACACGTAAATCGTCCCAACATATTGCTTTTGAATGAACATGAGCTTGTCCAGTTAGGCCTTAAAGACAGTGTTGGTCATAATGTTGATGCTTATAGTTCGCTTATCAATCAAACTCTTCTTATGAGAACTCTTCAGCTTGAGAAAGATGTTGTATTGGCTGTACAATTATGAGTACCTCCCTAGTTAAGAGGGAATGTTGGAAATGTAACTAGTTCCAGTTTTCATAATTGTTATTGTACTCATTTCAATATGTATCTTATGTAACAAACAAAATTAGAAAAGAAAAAGTTATTATTTTAAGGCATGGGTTTCATGCTCATTATTGATGGTTTTCTAAGTAAAAGCATGTTCTTCATGCTTCTTGGGTTTGTTAGGTCATAGAATTTATTGTCACAAGTCAAGAGAGTCAACATCTTGATTATAAGACTCTTCTAGGAAAAATGTACCTTGTAAAGGAATTTATTTTTGAGTCTAAAAAGTCTTGGAAGCGTCTCAACACAAATCAGCCTTGGTAGAGACAAGTCGGACTAGACATGGGTTATTCGACCTCTTGGAAATGCTATATATAGATAAATCTTTGAACTCATTTGACACACAACATCTAAAAGTTTTATCAAGGAAAAAAACATTAGCGAAGGAAATAAGTCAAGTTTTTGGGCATCTTCTCTCACAGGTGCAAGTTTCTGGAGCAGTTGCAAGGGCTGAAATTTCTGCAATTATTGTAGGTCCGAAATTCTATTGTAGGGGGCCGAAATTGTAAGACTAGTGCAGTACAAGAAGGGTTTGCCTTTGGCTAACTTGGTTTGACCTTGACCTAGTTGGAAGGTCTCTTTGGAGCGCTGACTTGGTGCTAGAAGGAGGACTTGGTCTAGGGTTTGGTTCTTTGTTGTCTCATTGGGTTTTCCCCTTGGAGGGGTTTTGCCTTGGCTTGGAGCCTAATTTTTGTGTCCATTGACTTTACTATTTTGATCTTGATATTTGTTTGATGAAAAGGATCTAATCAAGAAACACAAA
Organism: Pinus tabuliformis; assembly: GCA_031772625.1. NCBI lineage: Eukaryota > Viridiplantae > Streptophyta > Pinopsida > Pinales > Pinaceae > Pinus > Pinus tabuliformis. The sequence continues at coordinate 551,023,762 of CM062804.1, forward strand.
AAGATAAATAAGATTCACAAGCAAGTATTAAGGAATAAGGAAAAGCTGAATTAATTGCTACCACATTGCATTTTCCAACATTAACATCCCTGTGTCAATACATCGACCTGGATAGGAAGATGGACAATTTCCTGAAACTGGCACTATGACCAGTAACCTAAAGGAAAATAACCATTTTCCTGAGTCTTGTACTGTGACCTCGATAGGGTTGTAGTCCCTAAGTCAAGTACAGTCACCTGGATAGGCGATTGGAGTTAGAGGCCACTGGGTTGGATAGGAGCCAACCAACATCTGGCTCTAAAGAGCTTATTATTATTACCATGCATGGATAAGGCAGTACTAGCTAATTGATTTATATGGTACGATGGCTATGGAATTTTGAGAGACTAATTGATTGTTGTCTCTTGGGGAGAGCATGCATGAAGAGTGCCATGGTGATTTGGTACTGGTAGTGATTTTGGTCATCCTTTGATGATGTTGATCTAATCTCGGCCTTTCCTTAGAGAACCTTTTCAAATTGTATGACATCTTGACTATGATTATGAATATCTCCCTAGCTAGGAGGGAGTCTTGAAGAATGTGTAGCTATGGTCGGTCTTCATAATTAGCATTGTACTTGAGAAGAACAAAATTATTATTGTTTCTAGCATGTTCTTCATGCTTTTGGTTTGGTCAAAATGTATTATTATTTTATTTATATTTTCAAGTGGCTCCACAAGTGCTAAGTCAGATCACATGATGGCTAGTTGGATTGCCTTGAAACTCTCATTTGAATCACATGATGGCTAGTTGGCTTGCCTTGAGACTATCTCATTTGGAACACATAATGGGTAGTTGACTTGCCTAGAAACTCACTCGTTCGAATCATATGATGGCGCTTTAGAGAGGTTAATTTGCTCTCCTTTGTATGCTATTAGAACACATATACCTTACTCATTGGCTATCTTATGTGAAGTGATCCGAGATCTATAGATTTGCTCATTACATTTATGATTTGACATCAGTGGTTCTAGATCTACTCATTATACTTATGACTTGAAGTTAGAGGTTCAAGATCTGCTTATTATCAGTGAGATATGAAGTCTAGTTTTCTAGATTTGTTGATTATCATTGTGATCTGAAGTTTGATGTCTGAGATCTGGGTATTATTATAGTGATATGAAGTTTCGGTTCGAGAGCTGAACCTAGATTTGAGTTGTAATCTAAGTGTCTTCTCTAATATGAAGAGAGGATCAACCTCTCCTTGGTGATTTTGTTGGACATTCAGTTGTGGAGACTTAGCACTTGTGGAAGCCTTCTTGGGGCAATATAATCTTTGTCTTGATGTATTGTTGAAGGATCTCTTTAAGAAAGATTTGGTTGGGTTTTCCCCTTGTGGGGTTTTGCCTTGGTCTTTGACCTAATTATGGTGTCTCTTATTATTGTGCACTATGATCTCTTCTTTCTCCTTACTGTTCATTAAATTATTGAAGTGTAATTACTTGATGAAGTGAATTCAATTGTAAAGAAGACCTAATACATTCACAAGTACTTCCCAGTCATTCAGAAATTTTCTTCCACTTGGTTTGTCAACACCTTGAACCCTACACACTAGAATGGAAGTCCTTCTCCTCCCAATCATTGGGATATCCTTCTCGTAATGTCTTGTGCTCACAAAATGTCTTGTGTGTCTTCTCCCTTAGCCTAACCTTCCATATATAAGTTTGAATTATTGACCAAATCCACAACCCTAATCTTCAAAATGATTGACAATTGAGATTAGATCTCAACATCACTTAAGATCAACAACTGAGATTCATCTAATTCACTAATGAAAATAATCTTTGCATTTCATTAGATTAACTTAGTGTTCCACAGGGACATGTCCCTAGGGTGGGGGGCATGTTCCCCACGTTTCCCACCCTCTCGGGATGAGGGGATGTTTGGGGAAAAGTTTCCCCACCTCTCCCTTTTGGGGAAACTTGGAGAAACGTAGGGGAGAACATTTCCCCAATGTGGACACGTGCTTCCCCAAAATAGGTGCTTGTGGGCATCCCCTCCTCAAAAAGGCTTGGGTGTCCCCACTCTAAAGGGTGGAGTCAGAGTCTCCCCCTTGAATTTTGCCTAAAACAATAATTTATGAGTGGGGAATCCTAATATGCAACTCTAGGGTCCTACCATTGCTATGTAATTAATAGTAATGTTAAATTCTTAAAGTAAAAATGACGTTCTCCTTTATCTTTCATGTGACGTTCTCCTTTATCTTTCATTTTCATCCTTTTACTTAAATTTTTAACATCACCATTAGTTTTTCCAAGATGTCTGTGTTAAAATTCTAATTTTCTACGTTGAAACAATTATTTATTCCAAAAACTTCTTTCTATTGCAATATTAGTTAGACAATTGTAGATAGAACATAAACCAAATGTACAATAGAAGACAATCCAGAACAAAATGAGACACATAGAATTTATTTCCAATGACTAAGGCAAAACCCACAAGGGGAAAACCAAACCAGATTCTTCTTCTATTAGATATCAATTGTTAAGCAGAGATACAGAGTACAATGAGAGATCAAGAGAATGAGTAAGTTCTCCCAAATCTTAATACGCTGTGGCATGAAGATCACTGGTAACAACAACATATGCAAACATTGAATCAACCTTCCATTCAACTGAATTAACACTGAAGCACTGAATCAACCTTGGCTCACCAAGTTCTTTTCTTACTCTCCAAGTCTCTCTCTCACAATCTTCTTCAAGTCTCTCCAACTCTCTCTCTCAAGTTCGAATTCTTCTTTCATAATGCACAAGTAGTAGTAGTCAGGCGAGAAGACATGAGACACATATATAGGAGGAACAACAAATTCTTGTCATAAAGGAGGAGCAATATGCATGCCTTGAGGAAGAGTAACATATGCCATTTAGGAGAGAAACACATACCTTTGTAACTTATGTCATTAAGGAGAGATATGCATGCCTTAGTAACTTATGCCATTAAGAGAGGAAAGCGTGCTTTAGCAACTTATGCCATTAAGAGAGGAATGCATGCCTTAGGAACTTATGCCATTAAGAGATGTACGCATGCCTTAGTTAAGGAGAGTGTAACATATGCATTACATAGAGCGTAAGAGGAATATTTTATGACATGCCTTTAATGCGTGTAAGAGGAATCTGCCATGTCTTTATGAGTGTGTAAGAGAGACTATAACGTGTCATTAAGAGAGAGAGAGTTACGTAGTGCCATGTGAGCTTTCAAGGAGAGAGGTGTGAAGTGATTGAGGTAATGAAAGTAAGGTGACTTGTAATTCCTTTTAATAATAACACCATAGTATCATGAAGGATAATAATAATAATATTGATGATTAAGTCGAGATTGAACTATTGGGATTTATTAATGATAATGATAAGTTAAGTGTTTCTCCTTCAACTATACTTGATTTCCAATTAATGCAAGGTGATTTACTATTTAAAGTCATACTTGAGATGCCAATTTTTATTTAAGGAAATTCATCCCTAAGCTGCCAATTTTCAACACTCCCTCTTAGCTAGTGAGGAATTTCTTTCTGCAACAAAGATCTTTGCTTTCTCTGCTCATCTTAGTTCATCTCTGCTTTGGAACAATGATGTATCAGTCTAATTAAGAAGGATCATCATAGGAGAGATTCATCTATCACCCTATATCCGCTGATATTCCCACCTTAACACAAAATTGGAGGGGTTACCATCTTTCAACACATGACAAGGATCACACACAACTAAGCTTTACCATAAGAGTCAAGTGGTAGAACACCTGCATCCACAGACTTTGGGGGGATTAACACTTGTCAGCACATGACAAGGATCGGGCATAATCAAGCTTTACCACACCCATTGGCTAGATGGGTGGTAATCCCAACAAGCCCAACTTGTGGGTTGGATGCATACTGGGTTATACTCTTGGCAAGTCCTAGACTTGATGGTAGGGGCGATTACCACTTTTCAACACATGACAAGGATCGTGCACAACCTATAGTCAAGAGTTCCCCCAACCCTAGGAGCTCTCTCGGCTCCATTCCCAACTAGTGAGCTCAAACAAGAGGGAAGAGCATAACTTAGTGTTCTCGATCATCCATGACCGCCCCCATTAGGAAGGGTCACATCCATCAATCCAAGTTGCTCTTTGAATACCAAGAAATTCCCTTTCGACAAAGGCTTGGTAAGTATGCCAACTATCTGATCATTAGTTGCAATATGATGGAGTGTTACTGCTCCTCTCTACCTCATATCATGGATATAGTGATATTTAATGTCAATGTGCTTGGGCTTCTCATGGAACATGGAATTTTTTGCAAGTTGAATACCACTCTTATTGTCATAGCAAAATATTGTTGTATCTAGTACATGCTCAAACAACTCTCCAAAGAGCTTCTTGAGCCATACTGCCTCACAACTAGCCATGCTAGCGACAATGTACTTGGCTTCAGTGGTGCTAAGGGCTACACACTTCTATTTTCTGCTCATCCAAGATATCATGGCAGATCCCAAGCTAAAGCAAAATCTAGATGTGCTCTTTCTGTTAGCAGAGTTATTAACCCAAACAACAACAGAGTACCCATGTAGTTTCACATCTCTTGCAATATATCTCATTCCAAGATTTATGGTCCCATGCATGTATCGCAACACATGGTTTGCAGAATCCATTATGCATGTGATGGCTTAGTCATATATTGGGTCAAAGTATTGACCAAAAAACATATGTCTAGTGTAGTGTTCACTAAGAACATTAGTGACCCAATCAGTTGTTGATACTTTGAAGGATTTATCAAATCAGGACCTACAACTTCACCACATAACATCTTGAAATTCATTTCCATTTGTGTATTCATGGACTTACATTTTGTCATACCAAATCTTTCTAATATTTTGACAACATATTTTTCTTGAGAAAGGAAATTCTCACCAGGTCTTTGCCATAACTCTAGGCCCAAAAAGTAGTGCATCAAATGAAGATCTTTCATTTCAAACTCAGAAGCTAACTCCCTCTTACATTGGAGGATAAGAGGTTCTCCACCTATCAAGAATAAGTCATCAACATATAATACCAAAATCAAAGGCATACCTTGGACTGTTTTGAAGTAGAGATTTGGATCAACATTGCTTCTGGTAAAACCAAGCTTCATCAAGAAGCTATCAATGTGGGCATACCAAGCTCTTGGGGCTTGCTTCAATCCATAGAGAGATTTCTTTAGTCTACACACATGAGTTTTCTAGTCATGTACTTCAAAGCCTTGTGGTTTCTCCACAAATACTTCTTCCTTGAGGAAGCCATGCAGAAAAGCAGTTTTCACATCCATTTGCTGAAGAGTCCATCCCTGGTTAGCAGCTAGAGCCACAATAGATCAGATGGTAGTATATTGGGCAACAAGTGCAAAAATCTCATCATTGTCTATTCTCTCTTTATGATAGAAACCTCTAGCCACAAATCTAGCTTTATATTTTTTAATACTGCCATCCGCACCATGTTTAATTTTATACAACCATTTAGAAGTCATACCAAACTTACCTTTGGGTCTTGGAATTACTTCCCATACATCATTATGTATGATGGTCTCATATTCTTTGGCCATTGCATCTTTCCATACCTGATCTTTCACTACTTCAAAACTGCATGGCTTAGCTTGAATACTATTGCTCATGGCTACATCGCATCCCTAGAACCGACATGGTTTCTTGCTTTATTTGAAGGTTCTGCTGGGGTCAGCATGTCTATCAACATCTTTTAGAGCGTCACAAAGCCATAATGGTCTCTTTCTAGCAGGAAGATCCAAGGGGTCTATGGGCTCATAAGCAAGATCAGGCTTAGGCTTAGGATCTTCTTGAATTTCAAAGGCATTATCTTGTCTATCAACAATAGCAGGAGGAAGAGGAGTGTCTCTTGCCTTTCTAAGAGTTGCATATTCATCAAATGTTACATCATTGCTAAACTCTATAATTCTTTGACTAGGTACATATATTTCGCAAGCTTTAGAATTTTCCTAATAACCAACAAATGTACCTTTCGTACTTAAAGCTTCTAGCTTGTTCTTCTTTCATTTAGCACATGAAAGTAGACAGGGCAGCCAAAAATCCTCAAGTGCCCAACCTCGGGCTTTTCACTAGTGAAGACTTATTCAAGAATCTTGTTGTTTAAGGCCCGGTGTCGACATCCATTTTGGACATAGACAACGGTGTTAACAACTTCTCCCCATATAAACTTTTGGTAGCTTTTGATCATGCAACATAGATTTGACTGCTTACATTGTAGTTTTGTTCTTTTTTCAACCACACCATTTTGTTCTCAGTTATATGGTACGGTGGTCACTTTTCTGATTCCAACTTCTTTGCAGAAGTCAATGAAATCATTTGAAGTGAACTCTCCTCCATTGTCAGATCTGAAGATTTTGATCTACTTTCTAGTTCTATTTTTTACCAGAGCTTTGAAGTCTTTGAACATGTTAAATGCATAACTTTTGTTTTTCAAAAAGTAAATCCATGTCATGTGAGAAAAATCATCCACAAAGATTATATAATACAAGTAGCCACTAGGAGAAGTTACAAGTATAGGTCCACATAAATCACAACGTATAAGATGAAGTACTTGACTGGTTTTGCTTTGCTTGAACGGAATGGTCCCTTTACATGCTTTCCACTTGCACACCTTTGGCAGACCCCATCATGATCCACTCTAATCTCAGAGATTCCAGAAACCATCTTTCTCACATGAGGCAATGCTTTATAGTGCTGATGAGCGAACCTTCGGTGCGAAAGTTCACTTTGATGATTGTTGTCATGAATTAATAAATGAATTGGTCTTCCATTGATTTTATAAAGACCTTCAAATCTCGATCCCAGAGTGAAGGAATCTCTCATACTAGATCTCATTGGCCAAGTGAAAACTTTTCCATTTATGAAAGCAACTTTCATTCCTTTGTCTTCTAAGGCAGATATAGATACAAGATTCTTTTTCAAACTAGGTACATACAAAAATTCTTGATGAGATATAGTTTTACCTTGATCCAGGTGAAACGAAACAGAATTAGATCTCTTTATAGGATATTTAGAGTTATCTCCAAGAATGATTTTTAGATCAATCTCTCTCTCAATTGGATTTGAGCAAACTTCTTTATAACTAGTAAAGTGTCTTGAACCACAACTATCCACCAACTAGATGTCACAAGAATCTGTAGAGAGGAACCAAAAAGAGCAGAAACGAGATAGTGTTGTGATTGTGTTTCAGCTGCATTATTGTCATACCTTGGGTTCCTTGAACTATTGGAAGAATAGTAGGTTTCTTTACGAACAACAAGAGATTCTCTTCTTCTTCTATAATTAGATATGAAGTTGTTGCTACGATTGTTGTAGTTGGATCTTTGTGCTCTTCTATTTTTTGGACAATCATGATCATAGTGGCCATGCTTATGGCAATTTTAGCATTGAACTTTTGATAAGTCCTTGTTCCATTTATAGGAACTGTTGCATCTAGGAGCAAGTTTTCTTAGAAAGTGATGACCTCTTTTCCCTCTCTACTTCTTGCCTTGGACAACAAAAGAAGTGGGTTCTCCCTCTTCATGCTTGGGAATTCTTCCTTTGGAAATCATTCTGGCCTCTTCTTGACTCCAATTTCCAAGGAGCTCCTCAAATACGGGAAACTTATCATTATTGCTTATGGTAGTAATAAACATTTCCCAAGTTGGAGAAAGATCTCCAAGTATAATCAACACCAACTCTTTATCAGATATAATTTCACCAACAGTTGACAGTTGATCCTTGATTTTTGATATCCTCATGAAGTATGCTTGAATGGTCTCTCCTCTGTTCATCTTAATGTCCTTGAGTTGATTCTTCAAGGCAAGGATTTGACTCAAGTTGTTTACTTGATACATTCCAATTAGCTTGTCATACATTTCCTTAGATTTCTTCAACTTGGAGACATAGGTGATGAGATGGTCTCCAAGAGAATCAAGGATAATCTTCTTAGCCTTGACTTCTCCCTTCTTGAATCTGGCCTTGACAACAACATTTGAATTTTCTAGTGGTTCTGCTACCTTGCCTTCCACATATTCCAGTACATCATGTTCTTCAAGAGTAATATCCAATCTTGTCTTCCATGGACCAAAATTCAAAGCATCATTCAACTTCTCTTCATTCTTGAAGTAAGAAGAAGACATCTTGATCAAGTCCAACAAATTTGCGCAGCAAGATCTCTTTGAAGTAAAATTTCTGCAAAAGAAGTGATGCCTCTTATCTTCTTGGGCAGCAAAATTTATTTAGTAGCGAGTAAGATCTCTTTGAAGTAAAATTTCTGCAAAAGGAGTGATAGCTCTTCTCTTCTTGGGCTTGTATTCACCAAAGTTCTAATACCATGTTGAAATTTTGATGTTCTATGTGTTGAGAAATCTAGGGCAGTGAGATGTAGGAGATTTCTCGTGCAATGATAACTGCTTGTGAATAATTTTAAATTTTCTTGATTAGGTTCTTCTTTAGCTTGATTATTATTGTGTTTACTTCATCAAAGAGCTGCAAAACATAATGAACAATGAGACAAAGGACACAAGATATAGGCGATCAGCCAGGGCCAAATCCTCTCCAAGCTTGAGAGGAAAACCCACAGAATTTTCCTTCTTATAGAATCTTCAATTGACGAATTCCAAGACCAAGACCCTTGACCAAGAACCTCTCCAAGAACAAGTCATAATGCTTCCTTGAACAACTCTCCTTCTTCTTCAAGTTAATGATGGTCAAATTGTTTTCTATACCACTATTCTCAACTTCTTACCACAGACCTAAAACTTTCGGCCTACCTCTAACGACAAAGATCTTGCATGTGTGAGATGATTGAGGCAGTTTTGTGAGGCTTCACTCCTTCGCTTGTCTTGCAGACTTTCTTTTGAGACTTCGGCCAACAAATACTTCTTCCTTGAGCTATATCTCGGTTCTTTTAAGACCTGAAATAATCCTACTGCAGTAACCCTAGCTGTTGTCACACGTGCGAGGTAATTGACCTAGAAACAGTCCCTAAATGCTTCGCTTTTCTCCTTCTTTCCTTTGCTGTATAAGAGACTTATTTTCTTCCCTATCTTGCACTTCTTCCCTTGACGTGGATGCTTGTTGTTGGTGGTCTCCCAAGTGAGGCTGACATCTCCTCATATCTTCTTTTGAAGGTCGACTTGTGATGAGCACTTGTGACAAGGCCTTGGAGGGTCTTTTGACTCATACAATGACTTAAATAAATATATTACATGCCCAAGAAGGGTCTCCCATACATGACAATGACACATAAGGCCTAGAAGCTCTCAATGGGACCTTTGGCCTATAAAATAAATTTCCTTGAGCATGAAACCCATGCCTCAAGATCAACAAAAATAAATTTACATTTCCCATTACATCAAATACATAAAATCATGATTACATATGCCATTATGAAGACCAGGCCTAGTTACATATTTCAACACTGGCTCTTAACTAGGGAGGTATTCATAATCCATACCGGGTACTTGGACATTCTCAATTTGAAGAATTCTCATAAGAAGAGTCAGATTGGTATCCCATATGTATAGCATCATATTATCCAACATTGTCACATAGTAAGGCCTTAACTAACAAATCTATCTTGCCACAAGATCAAAGCACAATGCTGGCGAGACCAGTGATTTATAGACACCCTCATCATTGTATCTCTCAGAACATACCCCACCCAGGTTCGCTCAACATATGTTCCAGTAGGACTATTCTTATCTTGGATTCCTTGTCTTCAAAGAATATCGGTCCTCTACAACTACTCTTATCTTGGATGCCCTACCACATCCTCAAAGAGTATCAGATGCCAGATGCTTACCCAATCCTCCATTCTTTCTTCCCAAGTGAAGACAAGAATGATGTGTCTACCTCTCCCTCTCAACTAGGGAGGATATACCCATTCCAATGAAGGAATGCACCCATTCCTATAAAAGGAATGTACCCAAGCTCCCTCTTAACCAGGGACTTGACCAAGCCTCCCCTTAACCAGGGACTTGCTTCCAGCAACTCTCTAGGTGGAGATCATGGGACAACCAATTGCTTGTAGGACTCCTCCTTTTGATGTCATGAATTCATTTTCTTTTATATGGAGCCTTCATCTTTTGGGGCTTCTTCGTAGGGCACAAACCATCCATCACTTTCATTTATGAATCATGTTAGTCATGTCACCCTTCCTTTCATTAGAAAGTGATCCATTAGTCCATATTTGGCCTTCCTTCATACCTTGCTAACTTCATGTTGAGAAATCTAGGGCATAGTAATTATGTGATTTCTCTTCTATCAGTAACTGCTCGTGAGTGCTTTTTACTTCTTTAGATTAAGATCTTCTTTTGCTTAGGTTATTAGTGTTCTTCTTCATCAAACAGCTACAAATGCATAAACCATAAAGAGACAAGAGACACAAAATATAGGCTATCAGCCAGGGCCAAAACCTCTCACTCTTTGAGAGGAAAACCCGAACAAATTCTTCTTCTTATAGAGATTCCAATTGACGAATACCAAAACCAAGACCCTTGACCTATCTGCGACTCTAAGACCAAGCCACAAGATCCTTAGTCAACAATATTCAACCTTCTGCTCCTTCCTCCTTCTGGAATTCTTCTTCAACCTTGGCTTGCTTTAGAATTTTGACATTCTTCCACTTCAGCTCCCGAGGAGGACTGCACCACTGCTGCAACAGACTTCTCCTCTCCTCGACGTTCACTACTGCAATATATTAACTTTTGGCTTCTTCCACTTCATCTCCCTACTGATGCAACAAACTTCATGCTTACTATTGTAATAGACTTCTAGTAACATACTTCTTTTCGTCCTTACTGCTGTAACAGACTTCTAGTACGGATTGGTGTTTTCTTCCCTTGAAACAGTCCCATAAAGGACCCTAAGAACCTCGCTCTTATTGTCCTTTACTTCGCTGGTTATGAGAGGTTTCTATCTCCCTTTCTTGTACTTCTATCCTCCGCAGACCATCACAAAAATCTTTACCAAAATTTGCCTTTTGAAATGAGGTCGAGCTGCCTAAAAATAGTTGTTTGCCTCTGTATATGAGCCGACATGAGTGTATGTGAGCCGACATGTCCTTTGGGGAATTTACATTATTCTTTTTGAAGCTGACATGAGGAGGATACTTTTCTTGGTCTTGGAGGGCTATTTATATTTATCTAATGACTCATATAAAATATAGTATGCCCAAGAAGGGTCCTTCATACATGACATAGACTCAAATTGACTTCTATGGCAAATCCTAAAGGCTCTCAATGGGAGCTATCACTAAAAATAAAATTCCTTGCTTATGAAACCCATGAGACAAGCATAATAATAATTTTATTTTTCTTTTCATCAATTACATAAAATCACAATTACACATGTCATTATGAAGACCGAACCTAGTTACTTTTCAACACTCCCTCTTAACTAGGGAGGTATTCATAATAGTACTTGGTCATTCTCAATCAGAAGAATTTCTCATAAGGAGGGTCGGATTGGCAACCCATCTGTTTAGCATCATATCAACCAACATTGTCACATAGCAAGGCCTTCACTAACAACCTTATCTCTCAACGAGATTCGAGCATAATGTTAACGAGACCAATGATGTATAGATACTCTCATCTTTGTCTCTCTCAGAACATACCCCACCCGGGTTCTCAGGGTGTGTTCCACCAGGACTATTCTTATCTTGGATTCCCAGTCCTCAAAGAATATCGGTCCTCAACGACTACTCTTATCTTGGATGCCCTAATACATCTTCAAAGAGCATAAGATGCCAGATGTTTACCCAATCTTCCATTTTGTCTTCCCAAGTGAAAACAAGAATGATGTGTCTATCTCTCCCTCTTAATTGGGGAGGACATATCTATTCCAATAAAAGAATGTACTCATTCCTACAGAAGGAATGTACCTAAGCTCCCTCTTGGCTTAGAAATTTCCAAGTTTCTTCAAAGTAAGAAACTTGTTTCCAAGGTCCCTCTTAATTAGGGAGCTACAACAACTTCTCAGGTGGAGATGATGGGATAACCAACTGCTTGAAGAACTCCTCTTCGCGATGCCATGAACTTATTTCGTTATCTAGGAGTCTTCATGTTTGGGACTTCTACATAAGGCACTGACCATCCATCACTTTCATTCACGAGTCAGCCATGTCATCATCAGAAAGTGATCCATCAGTTCATATCTGGCCTTCCTTCATGCCATGTTGCTTTCTTCATGCCATGTTTAGTTAAGGATATTTCATCCTACTACATGTCAATCGGTGGTGGAAGACATCCATGGATCTTCTCTCAGCAACCCTGCATAAACCCATCCAGATATTTGTTCAAAAAATAAAGGAATGAACATTAACATTACCTTTGTGATGGTCTTTCATCATGACATCTTCTAGTTTGCATCAGCATCTTGCATACATATCGACACATCTCCCAAAGATATATATTGTCAAGGGTCTCTTTCTTTTTCAAACTCCATCAGAGTCTTCATATCTTCCATGGAGATATCCTAGTCAAATCTTCTTGGTCTTTCGAATGTTGATTGCCTTTACCATGATTGCATATTCCATTATCTCTTTCTTCCTTTATTCACACATTTCATTCCCAAGAGCTTTCAATCAGAGTTCCTCAATTGTAGTCAACCACCTCATACTTTATATGAGGACATATTATGTTGATTTTATCTAGTGAATGTGTGACCCATGCATTCCTGCATCCCCTTGAGGGAGGATATCCTTTCTTTTGATCATGCTCTTAAGATAGAGCATTGGTTCATGATACCTGTAACCATATGACATGAATTCCACAATATCAAATGTAAGCATACATACCTCATTTTTCCTTTGGGTCATCCAGACTTCCTGCAACAACTTCCTTGATTGAAAGAGCTTCAATCCCTTGATATTCTTCATTTTTATGTCATCATACCATCATTCCATGAATTCCACAAGATTGGAATTCTTGATGAAACACTTTCTTTTCCTCGTGATCGGTGAACCTTTCAATGAAGATTCCATCAGAGAATCTTGAGGATCTAAAGTATCCCCATCAACAGATGTTTCCTTTTAACAAATGTATGATGAACCTTGTACTAGATGACCTTGCCACTTATGTTCCCAATGAGATTCCTAAGAGCTATATCCTTGACTTCCAAATCCTCTTTCGTGCTTCTCTATGACGATGTCTCAAGCAGTGTTGCTAACATCTCGATAACATTCCAATTTTATCTCGAAATCACTATTTTTTGGCCTAACTGATGTTTGCTGATTTAAAAAAATATATTTATGGTATCTTAATTTTGCCGATGTTTGCCGATTTTTTATCGATATTTTCCCAATTTTTACGATTTTTTGGTTTTTCGAACCCTTGCCGATTTTATCCCGATGCCGATGTTCGCAACATTGGGACTCTCAAGCTCTTGCTTTCAATGCTTCTATGATGCCTTGATGCATCCCATTTAGTGAATCGTGATAGCCATATCTTACAACAAAAGACTTAGGAATTTGAGAAGAACTTAGGTGAGGAAGACTATCTTAGTAATAGAGATCTCTTACTTCCTCTTTCTTGGACTTCTTCTTTTCAGCTTCCTCTACTTCTTTGGCGATATGGGCTTCTTCTCTTCCTCTTTTGTTGTCCTTCTTGACCTTAGGACAATCTCTTTTATAGTTCCCATGTTCCTGACACCCATAGCATTGAATCTTAGACATGTCCCTTTTCTTTTTCCAAGAACCAGAGTTTCCAAATTTTTCTTTTCTTGTTGTCATTGTAGCATAAACTTGACTTTGCTCTCCTGCTTCCACATCAGATTTGTCCTGTAGTTTAGATTCTTCAATCCTGCATAGTGACCATAGATCTTGGAGTGGAGTAGCTTCTTTCTTCCCATAAATACTTGAAGTAAAGTTAGCTCACTCCTCTGGTAGTGCATTTAATACAACTGTAGTCATTTCACTATCATACATGACTTCTCCCAGATCTTGTAGTTGATCTTGGATCTCAGATATCCTCATAAAGTATGAGGCTATTCCATCTTCCCTAGACATCTTCAGCTTGTAGAGTTCTTGCCTTAATGAGATGACTTCTCCAACAATGCTTACGGAATACAACTCTACCAGTTTGTCATAGATTTCTTTTGAAGTTTCGAGTTTAGATACATATGGGATGAGGGGATCCTTGATGGATTCTATGAGAATCCTTTGAGCCCTAACTTCCCCTTTCATATACTTGGAAAGAGCTTGAGCATCTTCCTCTCCTAGTTTTGTGATAGATCCTTTGACATGTTCCATCACCTCATTTTCAATGAGATTCAGATCTGTCATTTTCTCCCATGCAAGACAGTTTTAAGCCCCAACCAATTTGTTTCTTTCCTTGCAAAAGGACAGTTTGACAGATTCAAATTTGGACATAAATATACTTGCTTGATGGGATGCTCCTTCTTCTTGTTTATTTCTTGATGTTGATGATGATATAGACGATAGAAAACTTCTCCTTGATGAAGGTAGTTTTCTTCAAGAATGATCCTTGATCCCATAGAGAGTGAGATGACACTGCCTTTTGATCTAGCTTCCTTTGGATAAATAGTCTTCAAAACACTTTAACTTGAGTAGATGTAGGGTTTTGGCCTTCTCCCTTTTGATGGTGATTCCAATACTTCTTTGATCTAGGGTTTTGACTTCAAGATGATCTTCGCTTTGATGCCTTGCTTGAGATTTGATCCTTGAGTGTCCCTTGATAAGATGCCCTTCCTTGACTTAGTCACCTTAGCTCTGATACCATGTTGAAAATTCCAAGGCATAATAATTATGTGATTTCTCTTCTATTAGTAACTGCTTGTGAGTGCTTTTTACTTCTTTAGATTAGGATCTTCTTTTACTTAGGTTATTAGTGTTCTTCTTCATCAAACAACTAGCAACGCATAAACCATAAAGAGATAAGAGACACAAAATATAGGCTATTAGCCAGGGGAAAAACCTCACTCTTTGAGAGGAAAATCCAAACAAATTCTTCTTCTTATAGAGATTCCAATTGACGAATACCAAGACCAATACCCTTGACCTATCTGACACTTCAAGACTAAGACACAAGATCCTTAGTCAACGATAGTCAACCTTCCAATCCTTCCTCCTTCTTGACTTCTTCTTCAACCTTGGATTGCTTTAGACTTTCACCCTTCCACTTTAACTCCCTAGGAGGACTCCACCACTGCTGCAACAAACTTCTCCTCTCCCCGGCCTTCACTGCTGCAATATATTAACTTTCGGCCTTCTTCCACTTTAGCTCCCTACTAAATTTACATTATTCTTTTTGAAGCCAACATGAGGATACTTTGCTTGGTCTTTGAGGGTTATTTATACTTATCTAATGACTCATATAAAATGTAGTATGCCCAAGAAGGGTCCTTCATACATGACATAGACTCAAATTGAATTTTATAACAAATACTAAAGGCTCTCAATGGGAGCCATCACTAAAAATAAAATTCCATGCTCATGAAACCCATGAGACAAGCATAATAATAATTTTATTTTTCTTCTTTTTATCAATTACATAAAATCACAATTACACATGTCATTTTGAAGACCGAACGTAGTTATTTTTCAACACTCCACATCATGTTACCCTTAGGATCTTTCATCCTACCACATGAGTCTCAGTTGTAAATGACATCTACAAACCTTCCTTTGGTAGCCCTGCATTAGCCCATCCATATATTGTTGAAAAATAAAAAATGAACATCAAATTACCTTTGTGATGGTCTTACATCATGACATCTGATTGTTGTATCTCCAAAAAATATATTAAATGTCAAGGGTCATCTTCCTTTTCAGACTTCTTCGGAGTCTTCATACCTTTTCCATGGAGATGTCACAGTCAATTCTTCTAGTTATCAAATGTTGGTTTCCTTTTCTATGTGACGATAGTTGCATCTTTCGTGATCTCTCCTTACTTTCTTCACATATTTCTTCTCAGGAACTCCCATTCGTAGTTCCTTCATTTTTATCAACCACCTCATATTCCATATGAGGACTTATTATGTTGATTTCATCTAGTCAATATGTGAACCATGCCTTTGTGCATCCTTCCAAAGGAGGAGATCCTTTTCTCTTAATCATGCTCATGAGGTGGAGCATTTATCCATGCTATCTGCAACTATATGACATCTCTCAATTGTGAAAATTCCTACACTCGAGGAACCCCTACTGCAACAAATCTGAATCTACTTCACCTACTTGATTTTTTAACATACATTATCAAGTTATTCTTTTGAATACTGAAGAAAATTGCTTCTGCAACCTACACTAATTAAATATTTGATCTCATGAAACAAAAAACAGAGCAAAGAACAAGATACATAGCACACACTTATTTTTGGATATAATAGTCCCCAGAAAAACCCAATGCGGGAAAACCGATGTAGTAGTTCTAAACTTCTAAGGGTTTATTATTATGCAAGAGAAATATCTGAATACAACTTTAGGATGCTCATCTAGCAATCCTTTACAGAGAAAATACTGATGAAAAATCTGATTGAGTTTTACCTCACTTCACCCAACAAAATTTTGGCTGATCCGGCACAACACTGGCTAACCCCGGTTATTTCTGCGCTGGCTCTGCGTCACCTTCTCTGCCCTTTGCATCAACTCTCCTGGCTGTTTTGGCAATTCCGGTAGTTTCGATAGTTCTCGGCAGTTTCGGTTGTTCCAGTAGTTCTGGTTTCTGCATTAGCTCTCCCGGCTACTGCGCTACCTCTCCGGCAACTCTCCCGGTTGTTCCAACAGTTCCGACATTTGTGGATTCTGCATGATAGGCAGTTTTTCTGTGTCAACTCTCTCGGCTACAGCGTTGCCTCTCTGCAAGCTCTCTCTGCCTCTCTGTTCTGTCTTTTTTAGAAAGTGTTGAAGTTTCTAAGTTTACTTAGTTTAGAAACCCTTCATGCACTTTTTCTGATTTATTCCTACCTACTTGTTATTTTTCTTTAACAAGTTATTTACAAAGTAAATACTAAAAATAAACACCAGTGCATGCTCAACACATTATAGATCAGCAACTAAAAGAAACAAGAACAAACACACCACTTGACACCATTATTTTTGGACCAATATCCCCGGAAAAACCCAATGTGGGAAAATTGGTGCAACTATCTGAGGTTTTTCTTATTAAGCAATATCAGAGTACAATCTGGGTGTCGAAACTGGCCTACCCAACAGAGAATTTCCTTAGCAGCTATACCTCACTGTTTGAGAGAAATCTACTGGCTGAAACCCCAGAAAACCCTTCCAGTAGCTCCTCAGCACAAAACTGCTCCTGCAACTCTAGTGTCTGCCCAATTTGGACTGTGTCAGCCCCTCTTTGTCTCACGTTGGCCCTGCGTCAGCCTTTCTAGGCCTGCGTCAGCCCCAGGAGGCCCTGCGTCAGCTCTGGGAGCCTCTGCGTTAGCTGCGTTGGCCCCTCTGGTGCTCTGCGCAACACTTGGCTGCCTCTGCGTGGCCCTACGTGAACCCTTGCTGGCTCTACGTCACCCTCTTTAGCTGCTGCGCTGCTCTCCCGACACAATCTCTGCCTTCTCTGTTTCTTTGTACTCAATGCCCCTCAGCTGCTCTCCCGCTCACTGATTCTATCTTTCTTAGCAAACCCCACTCTAGAGAATAGAATGAATGATCATTTGGTGTGTTCTCCAAGTGACCATCAAGCCTCCTCTTATACTTTTCCTGTTGACGTCTCAACGACCGAGATTGAGTCCCTAATCAACGACTAAGATTAGATCTGGCTTGATCCATGTCTTTCGGACCATTCTAACATAGATTCATATTAATACACATTAATATTTTATTTTTCCCAAGTTTAGACTTAGGGACTCTATTAAAAATATTAATTATTTTAATATCTCCTGATCTGTTTAGAATATGCCCAAATCCTTTCTGGGAATTGGAGATCTCATGTGCCCCAACCTCTCCACCAAATTTCATGGCTGGAGTACATTAGATGCTACCCCAAATCAACACTCCCTCTTAGCGAGGACTGTGCTCTAGCAATACTCCTCACTGAGTATTACTTTGATCATTCAGCATTGGTACCTATGATGATGCTAGGCCTTCCTCCTCAACATTCTTTGCACTGCTGCATCCGGTACTGCTGCCCATGGTTCTGCTACTGCCACTGCTGCATCTGTACGACAGCTCCCTCTGCATCCGTGCTGTTGCTGGTCCTTTCTCCCAGCACTGCACCTCCTCTCATCAAGCTGCATCGTGCTGCCCACTGCTGCACTGCAACTCAGTTACTGAGAAGTAAGTAACTGATCTCCCAACTGACCTCCTTGTTGGGCTAGAAACACCCACTGATGTTGAAGCTCCCTCTTCCGCTAAAAAGTGCTCCCTCTCTCTGACCTCTTTGCTGTTGCAACAACTCCCTACATCTCGCATCGTTGCATACCTCACTGTGCCTTCCTGCACTGTTGCAACACTCCTGTTCCTCTCGCACTGCTGCAACCTGTTAGCTCTGCGCTATCTTGGGACTCCTGCACTGTAGCTCTCTCTGCTGTTCCATCCGCATCCGTCTCTACCCACTTAGCCAGTCCTGCTACTCCTCGTTGGGGCTCCCGTAGCAAGGTCTAATCCAAGAGGCTGGGTACCTCAAGGACCCTGCCCCTCATCCCCTGTAGTTCGCCTGACTACAACTCGATGTCTCCCCATTTCCGCTCAAGTGGCATGTGTGTATTCATGGCATAGTCATCATTTGTCAAAACTTCCTTCTCTGCTAGTGCTGCCTTAGTCTCGGAAGACTCTCCCTTACTCTTCTTCCTTGGGCACTGGGTCACATAATGACCCATCTCCCCACAGTGGAAGCACTTCATCTTGGAGAGATCTTTCTTCTTCCGCTTCTCCTGCTTTCCCTCAGATGCTAGGGCCACATCTTCCTCCTCCTGCTTGACCTTGATCCTTTTGCTGCTGCTACCTGTCTTTGACTGTCGTCTGATCTCTTCCTGGCGAAGAGCTGCCCACATCTCATCCCAAGGTAGGAGAGTCCCTCTGCCCAGGATGCTCTGGACAAACACTTTCCACTCTTCTGAGACAACATTCAGGGCTGTCCTCACCATAAGCTCCTGATCCGGTGTTGCTCCTATAGTAGTCAAATGATCTCGGATCTCATTCAGTCCTCCGAGGAAGGTGTCAATCATTGGACCCTTCGTCATCTGATACGACCTCATCTGGTTCTCGAGCAACATTCTTCTCTGCACAAAAGTATGCTGGTATAGGTTCTTGAGAGCCTCCCACATCTCAACTGCCGTTTCCTTCTCGACTATATGTGGTAGCACACGATCCTTGACCCCGTCAAGGATAATGCACTTAGCCCTCGCCATTGCCTCTTCGTTCTTGTCATTATCATTTGGGTCAACTGGGATAGCTATCGTCTTCAAAACGAAGTTCTTTACACGATTCCTGTCAATCACTAATAAGATTCTGGCCTTCTAGACTGCGAAGTTCGATGCTCCGTCCAGTCTATCCTGGTCTCTTACCCCATGTAGTGCCATGACGCTCCTCTACTTCCCTCCTGGAAGTTCTCTGTTTGACTCCTCTGAGTCTCTACTTCTCGTCTGGAAGTTCTCTTCTGGACTCCCTTTGAGTCCTGATTTCCCTCCTGGAAACCATCTTGCTGCTTGTCGAGATGCCCCCTACTTTGATTGTCTTGTGCAACTGCATTGCTGATCCAGGTTCCTCGGCTAGAAACCCTCGATAACAACTCCTCTGGCCTTGCTCTATCAGGTATTGTTCAGACTACAATACCTCACCAGCTCCACTGTGCAATATTTCTGCAGCCTTCTAGACTCTAGCAACTGACTCTCTGTGAACTGCGTCAGCCCCTCTTTGCCTCACGCTAGCTTTGCATCACCCTAGATGGGTCTGCGTCATCCCTTTGACCCTCTGCATCAGCAACGCTGGCCTTTTTGAGGCTCTGCGCAGCTCCTGGATTCTTCTGCGTGGCTCTGGCTGGCTTTTCATCACACTTCTTAGCCTCTGCGCTCCTAGAAACAACTTCTATCACCTCGGGACAACTGTTTTTTGTTGCTATTGCTCCGCTTGGTTGATGTCTTTTAGTCCTCCTATGCTCTGCATTCACGCTCTGATACCTTGTTGAAGTTTCTAAGTTTACTTAGTTTAGAAACCCTTCATGCACATTTTTCTGATTTATTCCTACCTACTTGTTATTTTTCTTTAACAAGTTATTTAAAGTAAATACTGAAAATAAACACCAGTGCATGCTCAACATATTACAGATCAACAACTGAAAGAAACAAGAACAAACACACCACATGACACATTATTTTTGGACCAACGTCCCTGGAAAAACCCAATGCGGGAAAATCGGTGCAAGTATCTGAGGGTTTTCTTATTAAGCAATATCAGAGTACAATCTGGGTGTCGAAACTGGCCTACCGAACAGAGAATTTCCTTAGCAGCTATACCTCACAGTTTGAGAGAAATCTCCTGGCTGAAATCTCGGAAAACCCTTTCGGCAGAACCTCAGCACAAAACTGCGCCTGCAACCCCTGTGTCTGCCCAATCTAGACTGCGTCAGCCCCTCTCTGTCTCACGCTGGCCTTGTGTCAGCCTTTCTAGGCATGTGTCAGCCCCATGAGGTCCTGCGTCAGCTCTGGGATCCTCTGTGTCAGCTGCGCTAGCCCCTCTGGTGCTCTGCGCAGCACTTGGCTGCCTCTGCATGGCCCTGGTGAGCCCTTGATGGCTCTGCGTCACCCTCCTTGGCTGCTGTGCTGCTCTCTCGGAACAATCTCGGCCTTCTCTGTTTCTCTGTACTCAATGCCCCTCAGTTGCTTTCCCGATCATTGATTCTATCTTTCTTAGCAAACCCCGCTCTAGAGAATAGAATGACTGATCATCTGGTGTGTTCTCCAAGTGACCGTCAAGCCTCCTCTTATACTTTTCTTGTTGACATCTCAATGACCGAGATTAAGTCCCTAATCAATGACTAAGATTAGATCTGGCTTGATCCATGTCTTTTGGACCACATATTAATGCACATTAATATTTTATTTTCCCTAAGTTTAGACTTAGTGACTCCATTAAAATATTAATTATTTTAATATCTCTTGATCTGTTTAAAATCTGCCCAAATCCTTTCTGGGTATTGGAGATTTCATGTGCCCCAACCTCTCCACCAAATTTCGTGGCTAGATCACATTCGATGCTACCCCAAATCAACAGAAAGTCCTTCTCCTGGACTGATAATATGTGGGTCATCTTATTCATGGCTGATAATATTTTTATTAGATTTCTCTCGTCGAGAGGTGTAGGATTGATCTAAAGATAATCCGATTCCGATAAGTATTTATGGAGATATGAATTTATTTTGATTATGGAATAATTATCAAGCTGACCAGCAACTCATGTAGGCTTAGAAGCCCAATAGACACATCTATTCATTGTCAACATTTGTGTATAAATGCAGGAGGTATTTTCCTCGTTTTGATACACATACTGATCATCACATCTCTCTCTCTCTTTGGTGTGCAGCGAAATCTTACACTGGTGCGCGGCGAAATCTTGGACTGGTGCATGGTGAACAACTCACCAGTGGAGACTTGACAAGTTCGATCTAGGGTTTGCTGTTGTTGATATAAATTAGATCCTTGTACTATTTCTCTCTGTTGAATTATTGAAGATAAAAGAAGATTTGATCAAAGGGTTTCCCCATATTAGGGTTTGTCCTTAGCTAGCCTCCACATCTTGTGTCTCTTGTCTTGGCTTGTTTTCTGTCGATCGTTTAATGTTCTATCTGCACTTTACTTAATGTACATGTGATTGCTAATCTGTGAATAATAATAAGAAAAAGAATTAAACTGCTCTAAGCATAGAACATACCATAACAGGGGTGTTCTCCAAGTGACCCTCAAGCCTTCTCTTATACTTTTCTTGTTGACATCTCAACGGCCGAGATTAAGTCCCTAATCAATGGCTAAGATTAGATCTGGCTTGATCCGTTTCTTTTGGACCATTCTAACACAAATTCATATTAATACACATTAATATTTTATTTTCCCTAAGTTTAGACTTAAGGACTCCATTAAAATATTAATTATTTTAATATCTCCTGATCTGTTTAGAATCTGCCCAAATCCTTTCTGGGTATTGGAGATCTCATGTGCCCCAACCTCTCCACCAAATTTCGTGGCTAGAGCACATTCGATGCTACCCCAAATCAACAGAAAGGCCTTCTCTCGGATTCTCTCTGCTCCTTAGCTGCAAGATCTCCCCAATTGATTTTTCTCCTGAGAACTTCTCACCTCATAAAATCGATTTCCTCAATCTCTCTGTGTGTTTTCAAATGAACCCCAAGCCTCCATTTTATACTTTTCCTGTTGAGTTTTCAACAACCAAGATTAAGTCTCTAATCATCGGCTAAGATTAAAACATGACTTTATCCACCTTCTAGATCATTCTCACCCATATTTTAATTAATACCCATTAATATTTTAATTATCCTCTAGCACTGCCACTGCTAACACTTCATCCGTACTGCAACTTAGGTGCTGAGAGAAGCAACTGAAAAACATCCAAAATTAGTTGAACTTAACTGTGTTCAACATAATACAATGAATGTTGGAATCTGATTGCTGCTGATTCTAACCCTCTGAATCTTCTGCGCTGCTGCTAACTCTTGCACTGTGCCAACTGCACTATTGCCAACCTTGCTCTGCACTGATCAGTCCTTGGTCCCCAGCTATTGCATCTGTCCTCCAAACATTCCACTGTATCATCTGGCACTAAGTCCATCTCGCTACTGCTGAATCTTGGGCTCTCGTAGCAAGGAATTGATCCAGGAGGTGGGCTCCTCAAGGATCCTGCCCACATGTAGTCCTCCCGACTACAACTCAATATCGCCCCATCTCCGTCCTGGAGATGTGTGGGCACTCAAGGAAAACTCATCCTCGTCTATCTTTGCGGCTGCAACCTTTGGATCATGCTTCTTGTCCTTATCCTTTTGCTTCAAAGAACACTGAGATGCAAAGTGACCCATCTCGCCACATCTGAAACATTTCACCTTCGAAATTTCCTTCTTTCGCTTTTATTTTTGCTGTCCCTTCGATGCTAGAGCTGCATTTTCCTCCTCCCCCTTCGTCTTTGTGCCACTCCCACTGTTGCCATTGAGGTTGACCTTCATTGGGTCCCTCCTTAACTCCTCCTGTTGAAGAGCCGCCCACATCTCCTCCCATGAAGGTAGTTTTTCCCTGCCCAATATGCTTTGGACGAAAACTTGCCATTCATCTAAGACTCCATTCAGGGCTATCCTCACCATCGCGGTTGGTTGAGGAGTGGACCCCACTACAGTAAGTTGGTCCCTGGTGTCCTGAAGACGTTGAAGATAGAGGTTCACCCTAAGTTGCACGAAACGGGGAAACGGAAACGAGTTTCCGAAACGGGAAGCGAAACGAAACGCGACCTCCCCAAATTTTGGAAACGGGGAAACGCGAATATATATATATATATATATATATTAGGAATTTAAGAAATATGTGCAATCATAAAGCATATATGATACATTCTAATTTATTACATTATGATAAAATTGTCAATTGTCAATGCATAGACTATAAGTATCTAAATTTCCATCACATTTACTCATGAATAATCGCATAATGAAATAGAAATATCCAAAATCAGCCACGAGAAATTTCTAATTTTGTCTCGTGGTTGATTGGGAGTCTCCTCCTACATAGTCGAATGACCTTACTGCTCTTGATTAAATACAAGTTTCATACCCTAGTACCCTACATTCTCTTGATTATTGGGAGTCTCCCCTGCATAGAGGGCTTTGTTCTCTCGATTAAATACAAGTTCCATACCCTAGTACATGATAAAATCCAATGGAAACATTGAAATCCCCCCAATCCTGAAATCCTGAAAAACAGATAAGTCTGCTGGATTTTGAGTAAGATCTAAAATTCTACTTTCTCCATATGAAATCCAATGACGGCGAAACCACTCTCAAACATCCTGAGTCATTTCATGGTAATGTTAAAAATTTAAGTAAAAGGATGAAAATGAAAAATAAAGGAGAATATCACTTTTACTTTAAGAATTTAACATTACCATGAACTGCATATCAACACTAGGGCAAACAAATGTAAGAGATCTACATTAGAAAAAAAAAAATTTAAAAACAAATGTTTTTTTGGGGGAAACGTGGCCCGTACGGCCTGGAAACGCGTTTCCGGCCGTACGGCCACGTTTCCGTTTCGGGAAACGTGGCCGTACGGCCGGAAACGCGTTTCCAGGCCGTACGGTACGGGGAAACGCGTTTCGTTTCGTTTCCCCTGGAGAAACGCCCCCTAGGGCCACGTTTCCTGCAACTTAGGGTTCACCCCTTTTCCTTTCTGCATCAAGGTCTGCTGCAACTTCTGCTCTAAATACATATTTCGAAGTTCGAAAGAGCCTTCATACAGAGACGACAAGGCTTCCCACATCTCTCGGGCTGTATCCTTGCCTTGCAAGTGTGAGACCACATGATCTCAAACTCCATCGAGAATGAGCCTCTTTGCCTTCCCTTGCTCGGCCTTGTACTTCTTCTTTTGATTGTTGTCAGCGGGAACAACTACAACACTTTTGACATAGGCCTCGAGATCATATTCCTCTAGAACAACTAAGATTTTGGTCTTCCATATGACATAGTTGGAGGCTTCGTCCCACCTATTTTGATCTCTGAGCCCATGCAATGCCATCTCACCCAACTGTCGAACTGACTCCTCTAGTCATTGCTTAGCACCGCTCAACTCCTCAGCAAGTGAGATATTCGAACTTTCTGGTGGAAAGTTCGAGGAGAAGAAAATTCCCCTTCTACATGTCTTTGTTCTTTTCCAGCAGATTTCCGCCCTAGCAGAAACTGCGCCCTTCAAGCACTGTGCTGAGGCTCTACATCACTCCCTCTGCCTCTGCAAACTCACGAACTGGAAGTAGTACCTCTTTGTCGTCTCACTCAGAGAGAGATTTCCTCGAATTTGCTTCCCGACAAGGACTACGCAATCCCTTCGAGGGGATTCGAATTGCTGCCAAGTGCAGCTTTCGGCCTCACTGCTCAGCACTGGATCTGCTCTTTCTGTTTCAAAATCAATGCTATGATACCATGTGAAAATTCCTACACTCGAGGAACCCCTACTGCAGCAAATTTGAATCAAGATATTCCTCTGAATATTGAACCAAATTACTTCTGCAACCTACACTAATTAAATATTTGATCTCATGAAACAGAAAACAGAGCAAACAACAAGATACCTAGGACACTTTTTTTTTTTGACACAATAGTCCCTGGAAAAACCCAATGCAGGAAAACCGATGCAACATTTCTGAGGGTTTATTATTATGTAGAACAAATATCTGAATACAGCTCTAGGATGCTCATCTAGCAGTCCTTTATAGATAAAATACAGGCAGAAAATCTGAGTGTGTTTTACCTCACTTCACTCGACAGAATTCCCGCTGATCCATCACAAGGCTGGCTAACCCCGACTATTTCTGTGCTGGCTCTGTGTCAGCCCTGCGTCACCTTCTCTTCCCTCTAGTTTCGGCAGTTCCCGGCAGTTCCGACAGTTCTTGGCAGTTCCGGTAGTTCCCGACAGTTTCGGCAGTTCCCAGTGGTTTCTGTGTCAACTCTCTTGGCTGTTTCGACAGTTCTGGATTCTGCATGACAGGCAACTTTTCTGCGTTAGCTCTCCCGGCTACTACGCTGCCTCTGCAAGTTCTCTCCGCCTCTCTGTTCTGTATTTTTCGGAAAGTCCTCCTCCCAGATTCTGTCTGCCCCTTAGTTGAAAAATCTCCCCAATCGATTTTCCTCTTGAGAACTTCTCACCTCATAAAATCGATTTTCTCAATCTCTGTGTGTGTGTTTTCAAATGAACCCCAAGTCTCCATTTTATACTTTTCCTATTGAGTCTTCAACAACCGAGATTAAGTCTCTAATCAACGACTAAGATTAAAACATGACTTGGTCCGCCTTCTAGATCATTCTCACCCATATTTTGATTAATACCCATTAATATTTTAATTTTCCAAGTTTAGACTTAGGAACTCCATTAAAAATATTAATTATTTTTATAAAATACAATCCAGGTGGAACTTCACCAAACGGTTTTTAGGTTCTTTAGAAACTCATGTGCCTTAGCCTCTCCACCAATTTTCATGGCTAGAGAACTTCCAATGCTACCAAAAACTAACATCAATCAATTTTATCAAATATAGGCATACATACCTCATCTCTTCCTTTTGGTCATCTAGACTTCCTTCAACAGCTTCCTTGATCGAAAGAACTTCAATCACCTTGACCTGCTTCACTTCTTTTGACATCATACCATCATTCCATGAATCCCATACAAGGTGGAATTCTCGGTGAGACACTTGCTTCTTCCAGTAGGTGAACCTTCGATGAAGATTCAAACGGAGGATCTTGATCATCCTCATCTTGCAAATGCTCCTTTTTGAATGATGTATGATAAGCTCTATACGAGATGACTTTCTTTACATAAGTGCTACTTATGCTTCTAATGAGGTTACCAAGAACTACATCCTTCTATAGGTGACAACCATAGGCTTCTATTTCAACTATCTTTCATGCTTCTTTATGATGATGTCATGAGCTATGCTTTCAATCGTATGCTTCTATGATGCCATCTCTTGACATGATGCATCCTATCATGCTTCTAATGATTCCTACCATGATAGTTATACTTTACAATAGAAAATATGAAACAAAAACTTGAAAAGAACTAGGTGAGGAAGACTATCTCAATCACAGTAGAGGTCTTTTACTTCCTCCTTCTTGGATTTCTTCTTTTTAGCTTCTTACACTTCTTCAATCATATGGGCTTCTTCCCTTCCTCTTTTGTTGTTGTCCTTCTTGACATTTGGACAATCTCTCTTGAAGTGCCCATATTCATGACAATGATAGCATTGAACCTTCGACATGTTCTTCTTCTTTTTCAGAGGACCAAGCTTCCCAAGCTTCGCTTTTCTTCGAGTCATGGCAACAAATGCTTGAGCTTGCTTTCTTGATCCTACATCGATTTTTGCCTTCAGCCTAGTTTCTTCAATTTTGCACAATGAGCATAGATCATTGAATGGAGTAGCTTCCTTCTTCCAATAGATGCTGGATGTGAAGTTGCCCCATTCCTTCAGTAGTGCATTGAGCAATATGGTAGTCATTTCCTTGTAAGACATTATTTCTCCCAACTCTTGGAGTTGGTCTCTTATTTCTAACACCCTCATAAAGTATGAGGCTATTCCTTCTTCTTTTGATATCTTCATTTTGTAGAGTTCTTGCCTTAACGAGATCACTTCTTCTGCAGTGCTTATAGAGAACAATTCTACAAGTTTGTCATATCTTTCTTTTGATGTTTCTATTTTTGATACATATGGAATGAGGGGATCCTTGATGGATTCTATGTGAATCCTTTAAGCCCTTACTTCCCCTTTCATGTACTTTGCAAGAGCTTGATTGTGATTGAGCCCTTAACGTGTTCCACAACTTCATTTTCTATGAGGATTAAATTAGTCCTCTTCTTCTATGTAAGAAAATTTGTAGACCCGACCAACTTGTAGCTCTCCTTGCAAAAAAATATTTTATAGATTCATATGTGGACATAAAGCTTACTTGCGAATATATTCCTTGATGACAATATCTTCAACTTGCTGCTTGCTTGATTTTGATGATGATGTACAGAATGGGAGATTTCTTCTTGAAGAAGATGCCTTTCTTCAAATAGTGATTCTTGTCTTAAAGAGGGAGATCTTGATTTCTTGATGATGCCAGCAACTCCTTTCTTGCTTCCTTTGGATGAGTATACTTCAAGATGCTTCAATCTTCTATTTAAGTAGAGATAAGTGTCTTTTGAGATCTTCTTCCTTGAGATGATGATTTGAGCAAGGTTCCCAAGAATTCTTCTAGTGTAGATGCCTCCTTTGAACGAACGAGGGTTTTTGACTTTCTTCAAGATGATGATGTGATCCTTGTCCTCGAAACGCCTAGGAGATGAGACAATCTTCTTGATGCTTTGATGTCCTTTATACTTTTCTCGAACTTTGATCCTTGAGTGTCCTTTATTGGGCCGCCCTTGCTTGACTTGTCACCTTAGCTCTGATACAATGTTGAGAAATCTAGGGTAGTGAGATGTAGGATATTTCTCTTGCAATGATAACTGCTTGTGAATACTTTTAAATTTTCTTGATTAGGTTCTTCTTTAGCTTGATTATTATTGTGTTTACTTCATCAAACAACTACCAAAACATAATGAATAATGAGACAAAGGCCACAAGGTATAGGAAATCATCAAGGGCCAAAAGCTCTCCAAGCTTGAGAGGAAAACCCACAAAATTCTCCTTATAGAATCTTCAATTGACGAATTCCAAGACCAAGACCTTTGACCAAGAACCTTTCCAAGACCAAGTCACAATGCTTCCTTGAACAACACTCCTTCTTCAAGTCAACGATGGTCAATTTGTATTTTATACCACTATTCTCAACTTCTTTTGAATTTCGACTTCTTAACACAGACTTGCAACTTTCGGCCTACCTGTAACCACAGATATCCTACACGCGTGAGATGATTGAGGCTGTTTTGTGAGGCTTCTCTCCTTCGCTTGTCTTGTAGACTTTCTTTTGAGACTTTAGCCAGCAAATACTTCTTCCTTGAGCTATATCTCGGTTCTTTTAAGATCTGAAATAACCCTAGATTCTATCAAACGTGCGAGGTAATTGGCCCAGAAACAGTCCCTAAATGCTTTGCTTTTCTCCTTCTTTCCTTTGTTGTATAAGAGACTTATTTTCTTCCCTATCTTGCACTTCTTCCCTTGACGTGGATGCTTATTGTTGGTGGTCTCCCAAGTGAGGCTGAGTCCTCTATATATAGGCTCCTTTCAATGCTATCTAGGCTGACTTATCATTACCCTAGGTTGACATGTCCTTTTGATGACGCTGACATCTCCTCATAGCTTCTTTTGAAGGTTGACTTGTGATGAGCACTTGTGACAAGGCCTTGGAGGGTCTTTTGACTCTTACAATGACTTAAATAAATATATAACATGCCCAAGAAGGGTCTCCCATACATGACAATGACACATAAGCCCTAGAAGCTCTCAATGGGAGCTTTGACCTATAAAATAAATTTCCTTGTGCATGAAACCCATGCCTCAAGATCAACAAAAATAAATTTACTTTTCCCATTACATCAAATTTCAGGGAGGCCGAAAATTCAAGGAGTGACCAGATTTTAGAAATTTCTTGCACATAATTTGAAGTTGCCAAGTGATAACCAAATGAGTTCGAACCACTCTCTATATATACGCATCCATGAGGTTGAATAGGTCCCTTCCAGACCCGACTTGTCCAGGCAAGGCCGGCTTGGTCTTATGGGGTCAAAATTGACTCTTTTGACTCAAATACAATTCTTTTTCATTTTTCTTCCAAAAGTCTAGCTGGGACTTGACTCAAGTATAATAGTAATAGATTGACTCATGACAAATATACTTTTGACTCAATAAACTCTAGAAGCATGAAGAACATGCTTGACTAATGAAATAATAATAATAATAATATCCTTTTCTTCTTTTGGTTTTTACATGAAATATACAATGACGCAAGTAAAATGATAATTATGAAGTCTGAACCTAGTTACGTTTTCCAACATTTGGTAAGGGGAGAGAACAAATTCACTGTTAAGATCGGTCAATCTTCCAAAGCGCCCCTTTATCCATACTAAATTCCCCAGACAAACAAGTATAAGCACCCAATTTCAAAATGATCAAATTGCCTTTTGTATAGTAGCCCACCTTTATCCAAGTGGTAATTCCAAATGGTGGGACGTGTATCTCTGATGTAAATGGCAGAGGCACATGACATATCATCGTCAAATAGTGGCTTTTAGGGGTTGTTGTAAGGCTGGTTGTCTAGCTAGATGTCAAATGTAGGAGACAAGTTTTCTCCTATCGGATTACCCGTTTTGGTGGGTAACACTCCTTATTTCAACATTTATCTCTTTCTATGTAGCCTTGTCTTCTTCAAATTTCTCAAACTAATTTTGCAATTCCAATCTAATGTGTTCTATCTCTTATGTTGGTGTTGGACATGGGGAAATTTGGCCTCTTATATCAACCAAAGGAAATCATTGTTTTATGTAACTAATTTCATTGTAGATTTCTCGTGATGATGAGATAATCAAAGTTTGAATGTATGGTACAAATACAAATGTACAAATTACAAAATAAGGTAGACCATATTCATCAAATTTCAAAATTTAGAAGGAAGTCCATAATGTCAAATACTTATAATCCCTGAAATTGTTTCACAAAATTTAAAACATGGTCAAAATTTCTATTCTTATGGCCTACTTGTAACGTCATAAAATTGTAAATCATTAAGAGCACATGGGCTAACAAATGCACTAGAAGTGTTATCATCAAACTCATCGACAAGTGGAACTCTATCACCATTAAGCTCATCTAGTGAGTCACCATCACTACCAAGATCATTATCTTTTGCCCTCATAATGGCTTCAAACCATGGTTGAGAGGAACTAGATGAATCTACATCCACTCTACTCAAGACCAATTGCAAATTATTGCGAACGTAAACAAGATCTTCCAACCTTAAAGATAGTAATTTGTTTATTTTTTTTACTTGTATATGGTTAAAGCTACTCCAATTCCTTTCACAAGTAGAGGCACTTGATCCCTGGCTCAAAACACGAATTGCAAAATGTTGCAATTAAGGTGTTTGCAATCGAAAAAACCCCCACCTTCTCCCTAGAGGAATATTGGGCCTATCTTGTATGGTAGAAGTGCTCCCGTATATCCTCTCTTTTGACCTATAATCTCGAAGTTGCTCTCTAAGTCTCCTGGCTTCTTCTAATTTGGGTCAACTACTCAATAGTTGTATAAAGGCCACTCATGACTTCTACATCATTATTTTCTTTTATCCCAAACAATCCAGGATCCAAATAACAAGCTACTGCATAAAAAAGGCTATGCAATATTTTTCATCATTCATCTATGACCTTCCATATTTCCATGTATGCACTTTCCACATTGTTAAAGGATTTTGCAATAGCTTCGTTACAACAATCCATGCCCTCATAAACAAAATCCATAGAAGGGGTGTTGCTATCAACCATGAAAAGCATATCGATAAATAGTTTACATAATTTTAGATACTTCACAACACTTTCCCAGAAATAATTGCCTAAAGTGATTTGTTCCAACTCCTTCCCTTTAGCTTCCTTTGAAAGGTGATAGTTTTCCCACTTAGTGTTGTAGACACTTCTTACACTTGTCTTTTCCTCAACCAATCTTTTCAGAGAAATGTAATGTGGTAAATCTGGTCTCACAAGGCCTTAGTAGCTCTCTCGATGTTTGCTTCCTGTACAAGCCCAATGTGAGTTAATGGTTAAATATGAGGTGAGTAATTTGTTTCCCCATCTAAACTGCATCATTAATCCATGGAAACTTTTACTAAATCATGTAACAACAATTCAAGACAGTAATCAACCCAAGGGGTCCAACAACTTTTTTTGTATTTTTCCATAATCATCTTTCCAACTCCCACTCAATTTGAGGCATTGTTAGTTACAATTAGGACCACATTTTCTTCTCCAACTTCAATGTTTTTTTTCTAAAATCTTGAAAATGTATTAAGAAGTCTTCTTATGTCCCAATGCGCCAACTACCTTCAAAAATATTACCCCTTTAGGGAAATAAACCAACACCTTGTGACTCATATCTGATCAGCCATCTGATAAAATTGTGCACCCTGTTTCTTTCCAAGACTCGTTGATTTTTATCAATCTACTTGCCACTCTTTCTTCCGACCTCTCAAGAAGAGTGGTCCTTATGGTCTCAAAACATGGAAGTCCATATCCTTTTCCAAAATCTACAATCATCTTACAAGCATTTGATAAAATAAGGGTTTCTCGCCACATTCAATGGGATAGAAGATTCAAAAAGCATGTCAGCCACAACCTCATCAACTTCTTGCATTTTTACAGGTTCCCAAAGAGAGTTTATGTCGTTGCCCCACTTGATTTTATTGACTGAGATGAACTTCCAATAGTAGCCATGCTTGAAGAAAATGAGGAAAAGGAGTTGTAATTTGTTGCATTGTCTGTTTAAATGCATTGTTCTTTGTTGTCTTGCACCTGCTTGGCCTTTTTCATTCTGTCATATTTCTGGATACACATTTTTGCAGCCTTCAATGCCACCTGATTTACCATTAGGGATAGAAAGTAGATGGTCCTCCCTTCTGGTTAAAAATCCAACAAACTCAACATTAATTTGCTTCTATGTTTGGCATTCTAAATCCTAACATTGATATTGATATCAAGCTTCAACAACTAGATTAAAAGGAAAAAACCTATCTTATTTAAATTTCCCAATCCCAAGGGTATTTGTGAAATTTGAAAATTTTCTTCCTTGAGTAATGCTACTGGAGTTAAATTTGGAGGAGAGATTTAATTGAAAAAAATTACAAGCTATAGAAAATATTAAACTTACCTCGGTATTCAAAGTCCAAACTCTTGAGTTTGATCTTCATGTCGCAGTTGTTTCTCCTCAAATGTGACACCTTGGTAGACTAGCAACAACTCAAGAAGTGGGCAGCCACCCGTGGGGTTACATGTTACTGCATACAGGCAAGTTGCAATGGCAGCCAAGCAAAGGCTTTACACTTTAGTGAGGGAGGTTGAGTCATGGACTCATAAGTGCTACGAGCAGATTAAGGCCACTAGAGGGTTTACACTTTAATAGGGATCAACTTTCTGACTCAATAGAGGGTTTACACTTTACTGAGGGTTGAGCCATGAGTAAAGTCGCAGACAACACTGAACATGGAGGGTTGACTCGTTGACCTGCGAGCAAATAGCATGGAGGCCCAACTCACCAAGCTGTGAGCAAAGTCACAGAGAACATTGAAGTTCTAAATAGATAGGGCTGATTTGTCGACCCACGAGCACTCAATGTTTTCACTATTTTGGTAGAGGGCAGGACGTAGGGAGCTTGGAGCACAGAATGTGATGCTGCAGTGATGGAGAACAATGTTATCATAATCGAACCAGAATTGGTGGAACCGGCCGGTCCAGTTGTTTTTGGCACAAAACCGATCCGAACTGGTCGGTTCAGGATCGGCTTTGTTCTGTTTGTTCCTTCCCAGGTGAACATAAAAAAAAAATTGCCTTTTTTTATTTTTTTCTTTTTCAATTGGTTGGCCCACTTCTAATTCTCCCCTAGGCCAACCTAATATTCAAGCCTATGGTCCTCAGCCTAATATTCAAGCCTATGGTCCTATTATTGCTATGCATTTCATGGTAGTGTTAAAAATTTAAGTAGAAGGATGGAAATGAAAGATTAAGGAGAATGTCACTTCTTAAAGTAAAAGTGACATTCTATTAATCTTTCATTTCCATCCTTTTACTTAAATTTTTAACATTACCATGAAATGACTCAAGATGTTTGAGAGTGGTTCCAACCTCATTGGATTTCATACGGAGAAAGTAGAATTTTAGATTTCACTCAAAATCCAACAGACTTAACAATTTTTCAGGATATTAGGATTGTGGGGATTGCAACATTTCCATTGGATTTTGTCATGTACGAGGGTAAGGAACTAGTATTTAATAAAGAGCACCAATCCCTCTATGTACTTTGATGTTAGTGGCAATGGTTGTCGAACTCCTCTATCATGACTCTACTAAAAATGTACTCATCAATCAAACAAAATCTTGATTTGACATGCTATGCTTTTTCTATCTTATTTTAATGTTTAATGTTTAGAGGGTTATATTCATGATAAAGATCCCAATATAGGCAATGATTGCAGACTCGGATGCTACTCATTCTTCAAATGAGGATGAGGAGGATGATCAGGATGATGATTCTGATGATGACATTGACAATTAGCACTTGTAGGTTGTAGCTGTAGTATTGTAGATTATAGTATCATACTATCATGTTATTTTGAACTATAAAGGCCTTTTAGAGCCTCCTGCTTGATGTTTTTTGGTTCAACGATGTTTTGCACCAATTGTTATTTTGATTATATGCACTATTATTTGATATATAAATGAGAGCTTTTGCACATTTGTGTATAAATGGGTTGGATTCATATGGATGAACATGAATATATATGTTTTTATTTAAAATATGAATATTTTATGTGTTTTAGGTAAACCGATTTTTTTCCCCGTTTTTTACCGGTTCTGGTCCGGTTCTGACCAGCTCCTAGTCTGCAAGGTTTTTCGGTTCTGATAACATTGATGGAGAATGAGAATAAAAAAAGTGAAATGAGGAAAGGTGCAAGCGACAAGGTTTACAATTCAACTACACAGCAAGACCGTCAGGTTACACTAACACAGTTGAGAAGCATGATGGATCAATGCATTGGCGACAAATTGTTTCAGCATGCCAAAATTTGATAATCGTGCAGTAGATCCCATATTTTTAATTTTTTTAACAAATTTTAAAACCTAGATCGACCCTGATTTTTTTCCAATTAAATTCATGATTTGGTTCAACTTGAGGTTTGTCTTTTAGGCTAGGAAAACCTAGGTAAACCCTTTTTTGGGGGGATTTGCCAAATTTTGAATCTGAGCCTTCAAGTTCGACGAATTTTATGACTTAGTTTTCACTAAAATAGTCGTCAAATATTCTTTTACTACATTCCAAGAATCTTTTCCCAATAAACATAAAGCATTTATATTCAAGTTACATGGAATACTCCATATAGGCCTTGCAGTACTTATATTGCCTTCCGTATTGTAAAATATAAAAGATGGTAAACTGTGCTTCCTAGCTGTCTTAGTCTATATTTGATCTGATAGCTTGATGTTTCCTTCAGGACAGGCCAGAGCTTGCTGACACTAGTTCAAGATTGAAATTAGAGCATCATATTTCCTAGAAGCCAACACATTTAAGTTAAGATGTATTTCGCTTTCATATTCATGGTCACACTATATGTTAGAATTAGATACCTTATCTTCATACATGAGGATTCAAGGTACATAGCTCTACTTATTAGTGAATTTGTTTTGCATAGGCACCACCTACGAAACCGGATTCGTCCAAACCCCTGGACGAATCCCGAATCGGACGAATCGGACACGATTCTGTCCGGACACGTGTCATAAAACCATGACTCGTCGTGTCATATCGGGATTCTCCGTGTCATGAGCGAGTCAGCAAAAATGGTAAACGTGTCGCGATTTTGGAGAGGAGTCCTGGTTTCGGATTCGTTTTTCCGCCGGCTGTAGGTTTAAGTTCGCTGTTATAGTTCCCATTTGACCGCATTTGCAACCTTAACATCCATTTGGAGCGATTTGGAGCGAGTAACAGCGATTTGGAGCGCATTGCAATTTGCAGGTTTAAACTTTAAGGTTAGTTTTACTTGTTTTATGCTGCCAGGGAGTGGTTACAATATACACTATTTTGTTGGGGTTTGCCGCTCTCGGCCAAAAGAATGCTTAACGTCCATACTTCATTGAAGCAAACCAAATTCTGATGATTATAATGAATGAAGTGTAACCATGAAAAATTAAAAACATTCTACAGAGCACAGGCCCCGTGCTCAATCGTTCATATTCCTTCTACGGTTTTGCGTGGTCTCAGAAACCAACAGGTTCAGATAAAAGCATTTTTTGACATCATACTCTCAGTTGTGATTGCATTTTTCATCTAACACTTGCAGTGCCCGCCTGGAGTTCCACGAACTATACCCTCGTACAAGAATGGTTTTGATATGCCTTCACTGTATATTGAGATTGTTGCTCAAGGTGACAACTTGATGTGTCTACAAGGGTTAAACACTTTCACAACAAATCGTTATAAACTCTAACTTACTGATGCCAACATCCACTGTAGCCGCTTCAAAAGATCAGATATCCACGATTTACATCTGTCTTGTTCACAACTTCGATTGTGAACAAGACTATTACAAGGTTTACACAATACTAAAAAAAATTGTTGAGCTCACATAACAGACCTGATGTCCGTTATCGGGATTATGACATGTCATACCCTCGTGTCATATCGGGATTAGCCTTCACTGTTCAGAAATTTAGCTGTAGAGCAGGTTCCTAGCTTTATTACCTTACCTTTTGTGAAGAAATACACCGTGCTCCAAAATATCTGAGGTTTAAATTGCCCCCCACAACTCGGATTTCTGAGGCACATTGAGCATCCTTAGAGCGAATTCTGGGCAAAGTCTTGGCCCTCTTTCCTTAAGTTTTTTCACTCTTTCACAGGGTCACACATCTGAGGTTTTTCTGTGGTTTTTTGGCCACCTCAGAGGCTGATTTTCAGCCCCCTCTGATGGTATATTTCTCTGAATTAGATGTAGGTCCTGAGGCCTAAATTTTGGCCCTAGAACAGAAGCAACACAGTGGCAAGCTGAGGCATCTATATAAGGCAACTTGGCTTGTCTTTCCAAGGCCTAACCCGACCTTATCTGAAGCAAGCTCTGAGATTTCATTGGACTTGATTCTTGTTCATTTCTTTTGCTGTTTGCATTTTAAAATTTTTACAGCAGTTTGACTGTTTGTTCAATTTTTTTACAGGTTGAGGTAACATGGCTCAATCAACGGCAGGGGCAGCAAGGAAGGGCAAGAATGTCATGGGTAGAGATGCTCTTCCTCCCCCAATATCATCAGAGTCTGCTGCAAGTAATCTTGAGGGAAGAGGAGTTAAAGACAATGAAAAATATCCATTGTGGAAATATGCCGCAAGAGAGGATGGGTCAAACAGCAAGGGAAAGGGAGGAGGCAATGTGCAATGGAAATGCAGCTTTTGTAACATTTCTTTCACAAGCACATATCACCGTGTGAGAGCACATTTGTTGGCTATACCTCGTAAGGGGATTGCAGCTTGTGAAGGTATTCCTAAACCAAAGAGAAAAGAATTGGTAAAGGAGGCCAATGTTGGTATGGAACATGTGGCACTGGCTTCAAAATCAAAAGCACCCAAGGGCAAGAATGAAGACCCCCTTCCATTTTTGAGGAAAGCCACCTCCAAATTTCCATTTGAGAGTTCTACTTCTACTGGGCAAGCATTAAAAAGAAGATCACTTGGTCCAATGGACAGGATTTTCCAAAAAGAGAGACGGGACGAGCTTGATCTCACCATTGCCTTCTTTTTCTATCAAAACTTCATATCATTTAATGTTGCACGTTCACCTTTATTTGTTGAGATGTGCCGAGCTCTAACTCAAGGGGCTCCAGCAGGGTATGTGCCTCCTGGGTCAGAGAAGCTGAGAACCACATTGTTGACGAAGGCAAAAAAAGAGGTGCAAAAAATGCTCGAGCCTATTAAGGCATCATGGCCAACATCTGGGGTTAGCATTGTTTCTGATGGATGGACAGATCCAGCACGACACCCAATCATCAACTTCATGGTGTCTTCCTTGAATGGTCCAGTTTTCCTGAAAGCAGTGGATACACTTGGCGAATACAAGGATGCACAATTTATGGGTGAGTTATTTATTAGAGTTATTGAAGAGGTAGGTGTTGATTCTTGTGTGCAAATCATTACAGATAATGCACCTGTTTGCAAGGCGGCTGGCATGATTGTGGAAGCTAAATATCCACAAGTGTTTTGGACACCTTGCATTGTCCATTCATTGAACTTAGCACTGAAATCCATTGCTTCTGATGTGCTTTGGATTGGAAGCATTATTGAGGATGCAAGACATATCCGTAACTTTGTGCAAAATCATACAAATGCCCTCACTATCTATAAGGAGTACAGCAATCTATCATTGTTGAAGATTGCTGATACACGGTTTGCATCTTCATTCATGATGTTGAAGAGGTTGAGGGAGGTCAAGACTGCTCTTGGGTCCATGGTTATTTCTGAGTTTTGGTCTTTTTGGAGAAAGACAGATCAGGCAGCCTCTAAAAGAGTGAAGGACACGGTACTAGATGATGCTTGGTGGGAGAGGGTAGATCTAATTATTCAGATCATGGACCCTATCATCTCTTTGCTTCGAGTTGCAGATACAGACAAACCCATCCTAGGAGAGGTTTATGAGGGATGGGATTCCATGATTGAGTCTGTGAGGAGCATTATTCTACAGAGTGAGTGCCCCCCGTATGAGACATCACCAGAGGCCTTCTGCGATACCATACATGATATTCTTGTCCGCAGATGGGACAAGAATTGTACACCTTTACATTGTTTGGCTCACTCATTGAACCCCAAATACTACAGCCATGAGTGGCTGAATGGTGGACCTTCCCGTAGATTCCCTCCTCACATGGATGGTGAAATCTCACAGGGGAGGAAAGTGGCGCTTCAGCGGATTTTTCAAGATAGTGCATTGCTTGCTGAGGTGGAGGATTCCTTTGCAGAGTTTTCCACTAGCACTGGTGGGTTTGCAGGTTATGATGTGATTAGAGACAGGGGCTTAAGAAGCCCTACTCTTGGTGGGCATATCATGGGGCAACAAGCCGTCCTCTTCAGCAGTTAGCCATGAGGCTCCTCTCTCAGGTGACTTCATCCTCTTGTTGCGAGAGGAATTGGAGCACATATGGGAATTTGCATACTGTGAAGAAGAACAGGCTTGAGCAGTCCAGGGCAGAGACAATGGTGTATGTGCACACCAACCTTCGTCTTATTTACAGGCAGAGGGAAGAGTGGTTGAGGGGAAGACAAAGATGTGGGATGTCTTTCCTGAAGATATGGGTCTGGACACCACTGTTGAGTTGGCATTGGCCAACATGGATCTCGGTGATCCAGTGCTAGACCCTATTAGTTTTGATGACTCAACCTCCATACCAGCAGATGCAGAGGCGACTATGGATACAGGGGAGGAGGAGGATGCAGAGGAGAGCAGTGGGGACCATGATGATGGGGACAGTGATGCTGATTCTGATGCTGATTGATGGCTTGAGGGCCTGAGGCTTTTATACCTATAGAGTCTAGACTTATAGTTGTTTTATATTTTCTA
Source organism: Pinus tabuliformis (assembly GCA_031772625.1). NCBI lineage: Eukaryota > Viridiplantae > Streptophyta > Pinopsida > Pinales > Pinaceae > Pinus > Pinus tabuliformis. The sequence continues at coordinate 551,062,742 of CM062804.1, forward strand.
TTTCTATTTGCCATTGGCATTGCACCAACACTACCTATGTAACAGATTTTGATTTGATGACTTAATGAGAAAACTACAGTTGTCAGTGTGTTTATCTTACTATCTTAGTATCTTGTAGTTGTAAGTTGTCTTTCAGTTATACTTATGAATTATAATTTATGAATCATGATTTAAATTTTTAATAGATTTATCATTTATCAATTATCATTTATGTGACCAGTACCACTGACATTTATTTGAATTTTGTATGTACTATGCATGCTAATAGCTATAGATGAGGATCTATGTTTGAAATCAATAAATTTGTATCATTAATTAAAATTTGTGTAAGAAATATGCTAATAACTAATTTTTAAGATATATATATATATATATTTTAAATATATATATATATATATATATATATATATATATATATATATATATATATATATATTTTTTAATAAAATAATATATAACGTGTCCTAACCGTGTCTTGTTCCGGGGTCAACTTTTCCCGAATCCGACACCACGAATCCCGAATCCTACGTGTCCCGAATCCTCGTGTCAGGTGACTTAGGGCACCACTTATGAGGGATATAGACAAAAGAACTAGACTCCAAGTTATTAATTCTTTCTAGCCATTTTTGTTTTATTGTTACCGGAAACGCTGCCCCCAACTCCCAAAAACGTCTTTCGGTGTTTCGGATACAGAAACACATACAAAATGGCTTGGAAATGTTTCCGCCACGTTTCACTTTTTCAGAAACAACCAACCTGAGCTCGAAAACCATTCAAAGGAGTTTCGAGAAAATTTGATCCGTTTCCAGAAAATTTGGATACATTTCCAGAAAGTATGGATATGTTTCCAAGTTTCCAGGATTTCAGTTTTCTAGGTTTCCAATGTTGTAGGCACTTTATTGCAAGACTATATTCTAGGTTTATTTGTCCAGAGCATGTGAATGCAACTGAATTCTTGCAGACATTATATCCACTGATTACAGCGCATCTGAAAGTGAACATTTATCTTGAAAAAGGATTCATGACATGATAGAGTTATTTGCCAACAAGTTTTCAACGATCCCAGATCTAAAGAATGGAAACCTGGAATTTGGAATGGAAACCCATAAGGTATCTTTGAAATCAAGAAGGAAAGTTGTTACCCGCAAAGTTAGCTAGTGGAAGCAGTTTCTTTGCATTAGGTTAAATTTCTCAGCGTCTCTTTACTAGTATGATACTTTAGAATACTTAATTGCTTAAATTATGGCATCTTGATTCTTGGTCATATGATCTTAGGTTGTGAATAAATAAATCCAACTTACTTCTTTCTATGAATTTTAGAGCATCTCTTGTTGTAGCTACTGGAATACAATCCAATTTATAATGTGTAGACGTTGTTATTTACAATGATTAAATTTACATTATATTCGGTGATACTAAACAATATTTCTATGTCATGACTCCTTTAGAGTCTAGACCAAGATACTGTGCAACATACTATTTACAAAGTCAAATTCACTATGTTGCCTCTGTGTTAGTGTTGTCAAATTCATTAGAAAAATATATAATTTCATGAAGTATGATGTGACTCTGAAAACAATCTCATATTCCTTTAAACTATGAGTGGGTATTGACATTTTAATCAAAGGTGCCAACTTGAATGTTATAATAATCATTGATGATGATGATGACAATGTTTATATCGAATTGATGGTGATGATTTGTTTATGTTGAATTCATGATTGATTATGTATTTTAAAATATAGAATCTAGATTCTAAAGACTAAAAAATGAATGATAATATGAAATTTTTATTTTATCATATATATATATATATATATATAGATATCAGTGAAGATAATATTGGCGATATATTGCCAAATATTGGAAATATCACGATATTTTTGGCTCCCGAAAATATTGCGATATTTCCGAGATATCGGCGATATCTCAGCAAAATATCGCAAGACGATATAAAATATCGCCAGGCGTGTTTTGCCGCGGCTAGAAAAAGGAAAAATCGTTTTTTTTCCTTCATTTTTGTTTCTGAGTGTTAGAGAAGGAAGGCGAAGAGTTTTGTGGTGGTTGTCAAGGAGGGTTTGAGGGGTTTGAGGATCAAACAACGATTATCACCACCAAGATTTTTTTGTGGATCAAAGATTGAAGAATAGTGAGACAAACTTCATTTCTTTCATTAATAGGTATGTTCTTAAAAACCCCTGTGTTAATGATTTTTTCATAGATTTAGGGTTATGCTTGCTTGCCTCTTTTCCTACCAACATTTTGTTTCTTTGTTTTTTTCCATTTGCTATGATTTTCATGCCCATGAGCCAATGCAAGGGTTTTCTCCATATTTGGACAGCAAGCTTCATTTTTTTTTCAACTTTCTTATGCACCCTCTTATTGCCATTTTTCATTCACATTGCAAAATGCAAATAATGTAGTAATTTTTTTTAAATGAGGTGGTTATTACTTATTATTTTTTGTGTTGGGGGGTTTAATGCCAATTTTTTGTTTTTTTTGTGCCCTAGGTTTGAATTAGTTCACTACAAATGTCAAATATGCCAAAAGCCTTGGACCCATTTTGGGAGTATGGGGAGGCTGTTGGTGGGGCAAATCAGGCATATATATCATGCAAATTGTGTGGGACCAAGATGTTAGGAGGGGTTACACGATTGAAATACCATCTGGCTAGACTCTCTGCACATGATGCAGATGTAATGCCTTGTATGGTTTCTAGTGCAGAGGTTATACAAAAAGCTCTTGAAGCAATTGCTGAACAAGACAGAAAGAAAGTTGCTAGGGAGAGGCCAATGGTCTCAGATAGATAACTGCTAGTTTTATTTGTTTTGCAACTTTTGCTACATGTAAGTTTATAACTCATGATGATGAAATACTTTTAAAGTTTTATATATGTGATGTTGTTTTGTTTGAGTCCTTGATTGGACAATTATTAGGGATCTGGATCAACAGGATATGTGATGTTATTTTGTTTGAGTCCTTGATTGGACAATTATCAGGGATCAACAGGATTTGGTATCGCCTTTGAAGTTTGATGTATCATTTCTATTTGACATCATATATACCAGTGCCTTCTTCATATTTATGTGCCAATGTGTTTAATTCATGTTGTTATTGCTTTATATGTTTAGAAATATGAAAAAAATGAATATATTATGCATTTTTTATGTTTGCCGATATTGCCGATAAGATATTTTTTGGACCTTCGTCGATATTTTGCTGATACCGATATTTTGAACACTGATATATATATATATCTATATATATATATATATATATATATATATATATATATATATCAGTGTTTTTAAAAACGACCGAGCCGGCTCTGAAACGGCCGAGCTAATCGAGCCAGACCCATCGCTAATCCAGCTCAGCAGAAAAAACGGCTCAGTGGCCAGTTTGTTACCGAACTGGCCAAGTCGGTCACCAACTCGGCCGGTTTTGTAACAAACCGGTCGGCTCGGCTGAGCCCGAGTTAAACCGGCCGGTTTGGCCAGCCACAGCTAAAAACGCTCAGCCAAGCGTTTTGGGGGGGAAACCGGACCCCTAAATCGATTCTAATTTGGTTTTAGGTTTTTTTGAAGTCCATTTACCTCTCCCAAGCCTATAAACGCTACTCAACCCCCTCACATTTCCTCACAGCTATCTCATTGCATTTGTGTGAGAATTTGTGAGGAGTTGTGGAGTTTGTTTTTGGAGCAGCAATGAGGAGCTTCTTGGGCAGCCATTGGAGCAACATTGAGGGGGTGGTTTGTGCCTAGAGGTATTTTTTTTTTCACTTCTAAAATCTATTTTTGCTTCTTTTTTTTGTTGCAAATGTGGAAATTGAAAAGAGTATTTTTTGTAAAAGAAATGAACATTGAAGCAATGTTTTTTTTTTTTTTTGGTTGTTCAAATTTTTTCCTTTCATTTCCAAGTCCAAATATAAGAAAATGGCTCCTAGAGTGAAAGATGTTGCTTGGGCATATGCTGAAATGATTGATAATCAAATTGTTAATTTTCGGTATATTCTATGCTTAAGAGCAATTTACTTCAATTTCTTTATTATCCCAATATCAATATCTAGTTTAGCAATCACATCAGCATGATAGTAAAATGCAGATAGAACATAAACATAAACAGTAGAAGACAAGCCAAGACAAGAGGACACAATATGTGACACCAGCCAAGGACAAACCTCAATGTGGGGAAACCCTTGATCAATTCTCTTATATTCTTAAATAGTTCAGCAGAGAGAGATAGTACAAATTTACAGATTTGATCATTTATGACAGCAACAGAAAAGCCCTAATCAAAAAAGTCAATGCTGGTCAAACATGGCTGAATTCTTCCTCTAAGCAGCTCGGTCAAACGTCAACTTCGACCTCCAACAACAAACCGAAGCAATCCAAAACAACCCGAAAACGTCCAGTCAAACGTTGGTCAACAAAAGTCAAACTACAACCAGATATAGCGCAATGAATGTTGGTCAAATAGGAGGTTAAATCACCTCGATTTTAGTGCCAAGATCTGTGGCCTGCCAAGGAGAAGCTGCCTCACCTAATGCGCAGTCAAAAGAAGGTCAACGCTGGTCAACGCAGCCCAAAATAGCAGCCTCTGAAATTCGGTCAAACTGGTCAATGCAGCCAAACAGAAAACACCCTCCTTCCTTCGCACGTGTGAGAGAAATCTGCGAGATTTGTGTACCCAATCAAGTGAGGAGAGAGAGATGAGTGAAGATGAGATGATGAAAGAATGACTTGAGGTCTCCTTTTATATGTAACGTTGAGGATGAGCTGGGGGTTAAAATGTCTGTTTTGCTTGCTAACCGACCTTGACAATTTGTCAATAATACAAATAAATTTATCTTCATTTTTACATGTCGGAATCGGATGATATTTAGATCAATCCTACACCTCTCGGAGAGAGGAATCCAAGAAAAATATCAGCGGTCATAAATAAGATGACCCATGTAGAGTTTGGCCTGGAGGGGGCTTTCATACGCTGAAACAATACTTGGCTGGCATTAGAGGCCAAATTACCCCATGTGAAACACCATCAGCACAAATTGGGGAGATTAGGAAGGAGTTGCTAGATAACTTTGAGAAGTTTGAGCAAGAAAAAGCTAGGCAAAAAGAAAGAGGTTGAAATTGGGAGGAAGAGTATACAACAAATGATGGCTGCCAACCCCAATTTTGCTTATGAGGTCTCTTCATCTATCCCTTGCACTAATGCACCCAACCCCTTCCGCTATTTTCCTCCCCCTTTGGAGTCTATTCAAGACAAGGGTAAGGGTAAAATGAAAAATAGGGGTGATATCAAAAGTTATTTCACACCCTCCTCTCCATTAGATGCACATGGTCCTCAAGCTAGTAGAAGTCATATGCAACCCACTTTAGATGACCATTGGAAGAAAGAATTGAGAGAGACTGTTTGTGATTACATAGCTAGATGGTGGTATGATTCTGATATCCCCTTCAATGCTTCTTGTTCACCATATTATGAACCTATGTTTGATGCCATATTTGCTGTTGGAAAGGGCTTCAAAGGCCCTACTATGCATGAGTTAAGGGGATCTCTTTTGCGAAAAGAAGTTTCCTCCATTGATGAATATTTGAAAGATTTCAAAAGCTCATGGGAAAAAATAGGATGTACCATCATGTCAGATGGATGGATTGATCAAAGGAACCGTACCATCATAAACTTTCTTATCTTTTTCCCACAGGGAACCATGTTTCTAAAATCAGTTGATGCATCTGATAGGGTGAAAGATGCACACTTGTTGTTTCAACTTTTGGATGAGGTTGTTGAAGAGGTGGGGGTGGCTAATGTTGTTCAAATCATCACAGATAATGCCTCTAACTATGTTCTTGCTGGTAAAATGTTAGAGGAAAAACACAAAACCATCTTTTGGACCCCATGTGTTGCACATTGCATAGATCTCATGCTTGAGGATATTGGCAAATAGATTGGGTCAAGAACACTGTAAAGCATGCCAAAAGCATAACAAAATATATTTACAATCACTCATGGATTTTGAGCTGACGAGGAAACACATAGGGGGCGGGGATATTATTAGGTCTGCCATCACTAGATTTGCAACTCATTTTTTGACATTGCAATCTATGTTTTCCCAACATAGAATCTTGCAAAGGGTGTTTTCCAGTGATGAATGGAATAAATGCCAATGGTCTCGAAAACAGGATGGCAAAGATGTGAAAAAGAAAGTTAATGGAGAAATATTTTGCAAAAGAGCGGCGAAGATTGTGAAGGTTGCTGAGCCACTAGTTAAGGTGTTGCGGTTGGTGGATGGGGAAATATTGTCTATGGGCTTCATTTATGAGGCTATGGATCAAGCAAAGGAGAAAATAAAGGCAGTATACAAGGATAGAGTGGCTAAGTATGGGCTCATTTGGGCAATCATTGATGAAAGATGGAATAATCAACTCCATTGCCCTATACATGCAGCTGGGTTTTTTCTGAACCCAAGGTATCATTTTAAAGCTCTGGAGGCAGAAGTTTTGACTAGGGAGGTTATAGATGGACTAGTTGACTACATTGACCGCATGATCCCTAAGGAGGGTGATCAACTGGAGATACATCGACAGATCACTTGTTTCAGCAGAGCCACTGGTACCTTTGGCAAGAACCTAACAAGGATTGCAAGGGAAGTAGATGAGCTAGGTAAACAAACAATTTCAATTTTCAAATTCTTATTTTGTTAAATTGTTTATAATTTGAAAGTTGGATATAATTTGTTGAACTAACTCATTACACAACTATGTTTTTTGCAGCACGATGGTGGGAGGCATTTGGTAGCCATTGTCCTCAATTGCAGAAGTTTGCAATCTGTATTTTGAGTCAAACTTGCAGTGCTACTGGGTGTGAGTGCAATTGGTCCATCTTTGAGAGGATTCACATGAAGAAGAGAAACCGTTTGGAACAAAAGCGGTTAAATGATCTAGTCTATGTCCAATACAATCTTCGACTAAGACACAACCAATTGCTGAACAAAAGACCTGATACAGATCCCATTGTGTTGGAAGATATTGATCCAACATCAGATTGGGTAATGGAGTGTCATCCAACAAAGTTTGATTCTGATGAGGATTTTGGTATTGATTTGGATTTATAGACAAAGACATTAGCTGAAGTTGCTGTTGAACATAATGTTTAGTTGAATGCAGATCTACTTGTACCAGGCATAATTCGAAGTCCTCCAGTTGCAAACACTTCCTCTACTCAGCCACGACAGAAGCACATATCTCGTTTATCTCAGCATGTAGCTGTTGCGCCTGCTAGTGCTACTACTTCTACAGTTACAGTTGGACTCTAGAGATGGTGATGAGGAGGAGCCATGGGTTTCCGTGTCTAACTCTAATTCAGAGCCTAAGCCAGATGACATTTACTTCTCTAGCAGTAGCCAGTAGTACTAGTGACTAGTGATGTTTTACAATTTACTTTTATTGTAGAGGCCATTTAGAGGCTCCTTGGTTATGTGTTTTTGTTTTGATCTCTATATCATGTATGTATTGGACAGTGCACTGGGTGCCATTTTGATATAATGGATATATTCATGAACTTAATTTGATCATATGTTGTCTTCTCTCTATATTCTAATGCTTTGTGTTTGAAAACATGAATGAAAATCTTTAAAATTATGTATTTTAATAAAAAATAAATATTTAATGTATTTTTTACAACAACCGAGTCAATGAAATCAAACCGGCCGAGTCGATACCGAGTTGGAGTCGGAGTCGGAGTCAGAGCCGACCCTCGGCCGGTTCTGAACCCGAGTTGGAGTTTTAAAACATTGATATATATATATATATATATATATATATATATATATATATATATATATATAGATATATATATATATATATATGTCGTTTCCTTGCCATATCGTATCTAGATTTTTTGAAAATTTGTTGTATCTATTTCAAACCCCGTATCTGTTTCTGTGCAACTTAGTTTTATTGTCAAGCAGAAGCAAAACATAGTATTTATGGGAAGATGTATCAGTTGTTCATTGTCTTGAAAACAATACTTACGCAAGCCTTTAATAGAATCTTTCAATTTCCATCTGGCTATGGCCTAGCAGCAACTTGGAGCAGTAGTTGTGATAATTATCCTGGTTCAAATCCTGTTGGGCATGTTCCTCCCTTTTGTGGGGTGTACCAGACATGGCTATTGATAATATTGAATATTGTTGTAGTCTTTGGGAAGATTATATATGGTGCTGGCAAGGTACCTGCATACCCTATAATCTTTACCTAAGTGTGTGAAAGTAGGTCAAGCTTCTTTCCAGTTCCACTGTTGATTTGGGGTAGCATCGAATGTTCTCTAGCCACAAAAATTGGTGGAGAGGTTAAGGCACATGAGATCTCCAATACCCAGAAAGGGTTTGGGCAGATTCTAAACAGTTTGAGAGATATTAAAATAATTAATATTTTTAATGGAGTCCTTAAGTCTAAACTTAGGGAAAATAAAATATTAATGTGAATTAATATAAAAATGTGTTAGAATGGTCCAAAAGTCATGAATCAAGCCAGATCTAATCTTAGCCGCTGATTAGGGACTTAATCTCAGCTGTTGATTTGTCAATGAGAAAAGTATAAGAGGAGGCTTGAGGGTCACTTGGAGAACACACCAAGAGATCAAGATTTCAACTTTCTAGGGCTGGGTTTGCTGAGAAAGTTGAGAGAGTGATCAGAGTTGCAGCTGAGGGGCAGTGAATACAGAAGCAGAGAGGCAAAGATAGCGCTAGGAGGATCAATGCAGTAGCCGAGAGTCAGGGACGCAAAACCAGCTAAGGGTTCATGCAGAGCCAGCGAGGGCTCACGCAGAGGTAGCCAGGAGTTGCGTAGTGCCTTAGAGAGCCAGCGTGGGTAACGCAGAGGGCCAGAGGGCTGACGCAGTGCCTCCAGAGGCTGACGCAAGCCAAGCCAGAGTGACGCTGGGCCAGAAAGGGTTGACGTTGTCCCTAGAGGCTGACGCTGGGGTTTCGTGCTGCGGATTGGAGCTATGAAGCTGCCGGAGTGATTATTCGGGGTTTCAGCCGGAACATTTGTCTCTGAAGGAGAGGTACTAGTGCCGAGATTATTCTCTATTCGGTGAGCTGGTTTTGGCACCCAGATTGTATTCAGAAATTGCATAATAATAAAACCCTCAGATAGCGGCACCGGTTTTCCCGCATTTGGTTTTTCCGGGGACATTAGTCCAAAAACAACGGTGTTACTTGTGTGCTTGTTTCTGTTTCCTTCAGTTGATGACCTGTAATGTGTTGAGCATGTACTTGTATTTATTTCTAGTATTTACATGGTAAATAACTTGTTAATTAATAGAAAAAGTAGGTAGGAATAAATTAGTAAAGTACATGAAGGGTTTCTAATGGATAGACTTAGAAATTCCAACATCTACCGTCCCTAAAATAACAGGTTCCCATTAAAAAAAATAGAATCTTTCATTGGACATGCATGATATAGGCAAAGGCTACATCATTCATGACTAATGGTTTTGCATTTTCTTCGAAAATGAGATCGACCTTGGTTATTAGATACTTTGTTTGTTTGAGGGGCATTCTTTGACAACAAACTAAGATTGTAGAAGAGACCCTCTCATTACTATAAACTTTCCACCAAAGACATTATCAGGTTTAAGATTGTTGTACAATTGTTGATGATCAAGAGTCCTGTTCTCTGTCAATAACTAATATTGAAATGAAATACAATATTGAATATTATTAATGGCCAAAAATGACTGAAAGGCTTATTAGAAGGCAACAGGACAATCTACGATGTACCCTGAGTGGCTTACACAACCCTAAAAATAACAAAAATGCATTACAAGAAAAGTATAAAATCTTAAGAATGATGTCATTATATTTGTCGAATTACAACTTAAAAATCGATACAGTACCAGATTGCATGATGTAAGGGATGATTTGATCTACGGTCTTGATAAGAAAACCATTGGGTGTTTGTAAAAACTAAGATAGGTTCCTCTGTATTCTTTTCTCTCTGGTGCTATTCTCTTTGCCCCAATTTCTACTTTGGATGCGTTAGTTATATATTTCCATACTATGGGAGGCGTTTATAACATAGGTGTCAATTACTTGTAGTCGATTGAGTTCAGTTCTATCGTTTAGTGTGGAATTATTGTTACCACAACTGGTTTAGACTACTGCACCACATAAAACTTTTGTGACATTTGACACATTTAGAACTGATTCAATGAACTTAAAAAATATGAATATGAGAGGGACTGTCGTTGCCTCTGTTCTCAAGTGTTGTGATGCTTTGCAGTCTTGACAATCTTTCACTAAGTTTGCCTTTGATCCAACAATTTTCTGTTCATGCCACAGAGAGTAGATATAAGTTTATGTCTGAGTTTGAAGGCGACAAACCACAATTGCGTAGATTATATGAAGCCTGCAAAGGGATCCGGATGGCTCAGGTATTCAAAATAGTTCCATGTCTGCATCTGCAGTTGTGCTTATGTAGTTCTCTATCTACCTATTTGTGTTATTGATCACTGATGTCTGGTGACAGAATGAAGTGAATACTCCAGTTGTTTGGGGAGGACCTCCTTTGCAGCCAAACCTACCTGCAACACCACCTGCAAACATGCCTCTCCCGGAGGATGTAGAACTCGCTATGGCAATTGCTGCTTCAATGCAATTTGCATCACAAGAAGGAATTCCTCCTGTATCTGAACAGGCTTCAACAAGTGACTTAAATGGCAGGCCAAATATATCAGAAGGTGGGGTACCTCCTGATAGAACAACGGTGCCATCGATTAATGATAAAACTAGTGGCTGGTCAGGTAAGGGCGGTTCAACTTCTTGCAATGGCTGGGCTGCAGATGAAGCAAAACCGAGCAGCAGCAGCACTGCTGAAACTCTGACAAATGATCCCACAGTTTCTGCAAATTCTGTTGCTGTGTCAGCAGCTGCTTGTTCTCCTTCAGCTCCCCCTCTGCCGGCAGAAGAAGTCCTTGGTCCAATTATTTATCCTTCCATTGATTTGTCTCCCATCGAACATGATTTTCCTCCTACTTCAGAGCATGGTACACAGTCCTTAGCAAGTTCAAGCAAAGCAGGGGGTGATACTTCTGGCACCTGTGTAATTTGTTGGGATGCTCCACCGGAAGGAGTTTGTATACCTTGTGGCCATCTTGCAGGTTGTATGTCCTGCTTAAATGAGATCAAGGTGAAGAATTGGGGTTGCCCAGTTTGTCGGGCTAGCATTGAACATGTCATCAGAGTATATACTGTATGATTGAGAATCCAAAACTTTGAGATAAAACAAATAAACAAATAACTCAGTAATTATATTTTGAATGGTGCAGGATCTAATGTCAAAAAAAATGCAGGAATCTCGGATGATATAACCTTCCGTTAGTCTGAATGTATTGTGTACATATTGGTGAATGTTATTTGTTCCTTATTTGATCAAGATGGTCAGAGTGCTGCTCTGAGTTCTGAATGTAGTTGGTGACATTACATTATATTTACAGAGTTTTGTATCTTCATCAATTAGAGAGAACCCTACACTGGTCCAGTAACTATTTTCCTTGCCATGAAATAATAGTCATATTTCCTTGCTCAATATATTAACTTTTCCATTTGTATGCATGAGCTAGATCTCATGCAGTTGCTGTAATGATGGCTGAGAATGTACTCTTTCTCATGCAGTTGCTGTAATGATGGCTGAGAATGTACTCTTTTTGAAGGGATTGCATCCTTTTCAGTAATATGAATATCAGTTTGTTTTGAGGTAATATTCTGTTAGTGGTTGTCAACTATACATTAAATTAAATATATTTTTATTAGAAAATATAATTGAATATTTACTGGTGACAAATAAGTCTTATAAATTATATATTAAATTTAAATATATTTTACTAAAATTATCATTAAATATTTACCAGTAAGGTTCACGGATGAAATGCATGTTTATAGATGAGCTTCAATATTTCATTTCATATAATAGGGTTTTAAGAACTCAGGAAATACCAAAATTTTAATAATTCATTTATTTAAATGAATTTGTACACATTAAACAATTTATTAATATTACCGTATGGTGTTTTGGGGGAAAGGGTTTGCTTCTACGTTGCCTCTTTTTTTTTTAAATTATGTTTTTGTTCATTTTAAAAATTATATTTAAAGTAATAAAAGTTTTATAAATTATTTAAAATTTATTTATTTATTCATTTAATTATTTAACTTCTGTGAAGGTTAACAAGTATGTATATATATGAGTTACATCGGATTTCATTACGGCAGAACTTTACGTTGTGTTGAGGAATAATTTGTCCTTTAATTTTTAAACTTAATAATTACAGAATTGTCATTTATTTTTTAAACTTGAATAATTACATATAGGTTGTAAAAGTTATATATATATATATATATATATATATGATTTAAAAAACTGGTACGTAAAGGTGATGGAAAGACAGTACATTAATCGATAGCTTGAGTGGGCTTAATGGTTAAGAGCATGTGTTTCCTCCTAAGAGGTCACAGGTTCAAAACTAGAGAGGGTAGAGTTGTATGCCTTCATAGGCTTAGTAGTCAAATCGCTACGCAGAGGTGGGTCCTTGTCCCACAAACGAGGGGGTCTCATACACAAATTTGGTGTCTGGCTTGGCTGTGACCTTAAAAATGGATATTATATTATATTATATTATTATAAATAAGTTTATTTTTCAGTTAATTTTTATGATTAGTGTTGGTTAAGTATTTTTAAATGTAATTTAATTAAAAAAAAATTAGTTATTTTTTTTTCAAAATTTAGTAGAGATTTGTTGGAAATCATGATTTTGAGTTGTGAAGTCTCTAATTATAGTGTTTTGGGGTTTTTATGAAAAAGAATCTATTTAAGATGAAATGAAAATGAAATGTTATTTTAACGTCCATGAGACTAAAACTAGTCTATGGGACCCCTAGTTCCTTGTTTTTTCGCCTTTTGCAATTCAATCATTTTCTTATTCAAATTGATGATGAGCTGGCCCAACTTTCTAACAATCCCCTCGCTGAAAAGATAATGCGAAGATACCAATGCTAACATATTCCCATAACGTTCTCTGATGTCTTTGAACGCATCATATTCCAAAATGAAATGTTTTTTCTGATTCCACTATCCCAGACGTGCAAAATGTACACACCCATTCTTCCCAAGCTTCTTTAGGCCTTTTCCACCATCCTGTTTCACATCGAAGTTGATGCGAGTCGGTTCTTAATTGAATAATAAGAACCTTTGCCTTCCACGAAATGCGAACTCCAATGTACTATTTTTGTTGGAGATCACACGTGAGGTTGAATTCCTCAATGTAGTACTTCTTCTTTCTACCTAACTCTTTTCCCCATACTCGTTTACGAAACTTCTCCATAACAAAATTCTTTAGCTCCTTGCTATTTGTGGGACAGGCATTGAGGTAGATATTCCATTTTTGCATCCATGTGTAGTTTTGTCTCATCCATGTTTTCTTTCTTTCACTCATGCCTTCATTGAAGATAACATTAGGCCATCTACCTACTCTCATTTGCTCAATTCTTTTTAGATATCTTATGAGCTGCACCATGGCAATTGCTTTGATGAGAGTTGCTCTTTTTTCACTCAACATTATCTCATAAAGTACCATAACTTTTTACTTTGAACTTGCTCATGACCAAGTGTTTTTGGATTTTCTTAATTTGTTTCCATTTTGAAACAGGGGTGTTGCTAGCACACAATTCACACCCATATAGCATCACTAGATAGACTAGGAGTCCGAAAAGCACTTTAATCGTTTTCCAATCCCATAACTCTTCCTCTCTACATTTGTTTTGAAGAGCATATAATGATTTCCACCCTCCTAAAATTCTCTTCTTTCTGCAGTCCTCCTAATTAAGTTTGTTTGTTGAAATCAATCCCGAGGTGCTTGTACTCATTTACTTTTTCAAGAATGTTGCCTTCAAAGAAAAACGTATACTAACTCTACTTCTTTTTATTAGAGAAAATCATTATTTTGGTCTTGCTAGTATTGACTTGCATCGCCACTGCTCTACAAAAATGCTCAATGGCATATAGGTGCATCTACAATCCATGGGCCGATTTAGCAATCAATACAAGATCATCAACATATAAACGAAGCTTTATCACAAACCCCCTTGACCAAACACCATCTCCACCTTGTAGATTTAGCCACTCTTCCATTTTATCAATATATAAACAAAAAAGAGTGGAGGATAGAGGGCAACCTTGCTTGACTCCAATGTCACTTCTAAAGCTTTATGAAATACCCATTGAGGTTCTAATTTTGACTTTCACCTCTTCATAAAGTCTATGGATAGCAGCTCTATAATGCAAAGGAATTTCAAGTTCTTGCATTATACGCCACAACTTATCTGTAGGGACTATGTCAAATGACTTTCTGAAGTCAGCAAAGCAACATAATACTTCTTCTTTGCCTCCCCAAACCTTTTCAATAATGTGTCTCGGCGTGATACCATGATCCACTGCAGAATACTTTGGCATAAAACTGCTTGTCTTTTTGCCCTCTTTTCTTTTACTTTTGCCCACTTATCGATTCTATTTTCTACCATGTTGCTGAAAAGCTTGCAAACAAAGGATTGATCATAATGGTTCTATAATTGGAAGGATTATTAATGTCTTTTCTTTTGAAAAGGGGTATTGCTAGGCTAGTTGTCTAGTCTCTTGGGAATCCTTAGTGAATGATGATGTTGAATATTTCCATGATATGTGGTGCAAGAGTGTTTATTCCCCATTTTAGATACTCTGCTTGAAGTTCAACCATGTCCTTTGTCTTTCTTGTTTTCAGCTTCTTAATTCCAATCTCCACCTCCTGTAACGTGGAGAGCTTTGTAGTTGTGTTGATCTTGGAGGGAGGCTTGACCTCTTATTCTTTCTCATAGAGTTGTCTTGCACATTCAAACCATTGATTAGTTGTAATTATTATTTTCGATTTGCTTCTTCCTTCGTTGAAGTTCCTTCCAGAAAAGCATTGGGTTATTCTTGCCTAGATATATTAACTATTTTCGCCTTGTTTGCATGAACTCATCTTTTTCCCTTTTTAGTATCTGCTTATATAAATTTACATTCATATTCTCTTTGTCTATCTTTTTCAAGGATCTCTTTGTCATTTTGCATTCCTAATCAAACAAAGTATTTATAGGAAAACAATTTGATTTTGATTTCCTATTTTTTTTTTCTCTTTTGCACTTCTCAAGTGCACTTTGAATTATATTTGTTAACTCGTGACTGTTGAAGATTTGGAAACCAATTTTCTCCTTCTGAATTAATCTCTCTAGCATTGTCTTGAAGATAGTGCAATTTTCTTGTGTTAAAATAATTTTGTCCCTTGATAGTGATTGCCGAGAACATTGGGTTTTCCTCCTATGTTGTCTTTCTTCTAACCATGATAACTTTATATAAATTGGGTTTGGTCTAATTTCTTTTAACCATGATAACTTTATATAAATTGGGTTTGGTCTGATTTTTAGTCCCAAATATGCTCTCCAATTTTAACTTCATCTATCTTTTCTATCAAGCTTTGTGACAAATCACATAGTCAATGACACTTGCCCCATTGTATGTGTTGGAAGTGAAGTTCCCAAACCTTTTCCATTTATCTAGATCATTGCAAATAATTAAGTTGAAAGCAAAACACAGCGTAAGAAACTCCTCTCCAAAATGATTGCTAACTTTGTCATCTTCTAAACATCTCACCTATTTGGGATTCTCCTCTTCAGTGAGCCAAGTAGGATTGTGATCCTCTTTACAACAAAGAATACTAGCTTGTTGATTTGTTGTTCTAGCATTGAAATATCCCACTAAAAGAATGTTTCCCCGTTGAGAGTACATGGCAATATCTTGCTTTAAGGCTGCATACAGATCCTTATTGTCTAGCCCCTTATTTTTGTAAGTCTTTTAAACTTGAGGGAAAAAATAACACGCTGCAATTCTTATGTGATTATCATTCTCTGATATTTTGAACCATAAATATTGTTTATTTGCATCTCCTTTCATTGACTGAATGTGATGACCTTCTTTTTCTTTCACTAAAACTCAGTGCTCCACTGGGTTGCGTCCCCTCACCTAGGGGTCAAGTTTCCTAGCTCCCTCGCGCTTCAGGGACTTGTGGACGATTGGTGGTCATTTCCCCATGCTCTCAAAAAGCAGGGTAAGCGCAGAAACTTGTAATGGGGCGTTTCCTCGATTTTCAAGCTCAAATCCTCTCAATGGGGTTGTTTCCTATGCGAAAGGGGTTGTGTGGGGCCATGAGGGGTTGTTTCCCTAGACAAAAATCGCAGATTTTTTTAATGAAACAAAAAAAATCCTAATTTTATGAATCGGGAAGGGTTTAAACTTTATTTTCAATGTTCATTTCACATTGTTTCATATTTTCATGATATCGCTATGCTTAGTGGTCCTATCGTCCTTTCACATTTGATTTTCTGTTTCAGACTTCAGTGGTAGATTTCAGTTTATTTAGAATCTCGATATATGATATATTATACTTGAGTCTTGACTCTATAAAAATTTGACTCTTGATGTATCAAACTTGACTTTTATATCAATATTCAATATTCATAGTTGGAACTTCAATATGGTCTAAACTTTAAACATTTATTTTCATTGTACATTGTTAGTAGTTACATTGTACAATTACAAATTTACATGTATGATGTATGATTATATGATATCATGCTTTTCGTTTTAAATTTGTTTCAGACTTCAGTTATATGATTCATCATTTATCCTTCATGTTTCAGGTGTTATATATTATATAATGATAAAGAAAGTTACATTATAAATATTAAAATTTCAATGATATATCATGTATTTTTATATTTATAAGTTTTAAAGACCCTAATGTCCCCCCGCATTTCCTAAAAATTGGTGGGGAGCTTTTTCATAGTCTGTTCCTGTGTATCCCTGCTCCCTCGCCCCCATGTCCCAGAAACTTGGTGGAACATTGCTAAAACTAGTATTCCCCCATACCCTTTGCCATTTTCTACTACCTTGTTCCAAACTGCTAACTTCAAATAACTGCCAAACACATGAGTTTTGCAACCATCATGTTCATGAGTTTTCGTGAGACAAATTATGTCTCTAGCTTCCGCAATAGGCCCTAACCCAGGTCCCCTCCTCCAAGGGTAATCTCTACAATTCCAACAAACTAGACTTAGGTAGACCTAGGTAGGTTTTTACTGCTACGTAGTTTGACACATAAGACTCAAATTTGAGTCTTCACCCCTTTTCATCCATGTTGATCTTGTTGTTTTCCTCCCTATTATCGAATTATTTGCTTTTTCTGTACTGCCAGCTTGCTTCCCTGTTTTGCCACGAGTCCCAAACACTGCAAGAACTGTTTTACCATTGTACAACCATGCCTTTTTCCTTCATTTTTTGTTGCTCTAATTTTCTCCACTTCTTCCCTTCTCTCATCTTTTTATTTGTTAGTTAAATCTTCATCTAGTAAAAAGTGCGAGTCTTTCAAGAGTTTATTTTTCCTCAAGAAATGGTGTTTGTTTTGCATGCTTGCCATGGTAATTTTTATGGGTTGAGGCCTCTCTTCACATATCTTCCCCACCCTCCTTGCTTGACAAATTTTCCCTTTCCAATGTAGTTTCTCTTTCAAAAAGTCCCTTGTCAAATTGAGAGTGCTTTCATTCTTCCCATAATCTCTTATTCCCCTGATAATATTAGTCTGTTTCCCTGTCCTTTCCTTATTTGTGTTCTCTTTCCTGTGCTCTACGAGCACTTACATCTTCTTTTTCCTCTGTCCTTACTTAACCATTAGCGTCTTCAGCTCTAGCTTTGATTTCTTTTGGATTGTCTTTCCTATTGTTCTTTTTGCCTTTTCTTTCAAAAGGTTTGTTTACTGAGATACTTGTGTATCTACTTGAGTTGATTTAGAAATTATCACACACTTGTTTGCTACTATTGATTCTTTCATGGTTTGCCATGTTGTTTTCATGCTTTTCCATTCTTGTTTTCCTATCTCTAGAGCCTCTTGTAACATTGTTACCCATTCTTTTAAAATTCTATTACCTTCCATTAAACATCAATTTGCAAATGTAATCTCTAAAATTTTGCGGTCTCTTTCCAGTTCTTTGGCTTCCAAAATCCCCAGCCTTGTCCTGCCCTTCATCAGTTCTTGGATATAGAGATACGACGACCAAGTAAGAGGTGTAGATGTGGGACTGTAAATGATTGTCTCTTCTTTATTTTTGCTACTCTTATTTATTTTCTTTCTTTGGAACTGTTTTCTTTTTCTTTGTTCCTATTTAAGGCGAGCAAGCCTATGCCTTAAAATGCCCCGATATTGGTTTGCATTTACCCAAATCCACTTTCCTGTTTTGTCTGTTGAAGCAATTTTGACTTGACCCAAATGATTTGTTTTCACAAAACCTGAGATTTCCTTGCATTTTAAACATTTACTATTAATTTTCTTTCCATTTTAAGATAAAACCACACACTAAATATTCTTAAGCTTAAAAAAAACTTTTTTTTTTCACTTTATTAGTTTCGAACTAGAGATGTGTAACAAAAAAGTTAAAACCCTTCCGCACCCTCAAAATCCAAAATCGAACTCATGGATTCTAAGCCAAAGTCAATTCCTTGCCAATTGACTGCAACTTTTCACTAGATTTCACAGTGCAAGTAATATATCCACTCCCTCGTTCCTCCAAGATGTCATAGATTTGGTCTTCAAAATGCAAATCACTTAACTAGTCTTCAAATTACAAATGACTTGACTTGATGTGTGCTGCTAGTTTCCACAGAAACACTGTAACTGATCACTCGACTAATAATTTTGATCACTCTGATCAATATCCTCTGATCTCTCTGCTCAATACTTCTCTTGCTTTGCTCAATACATATGTGATAAGTGGCCACACCATTTTGCGTTGGGATCATGGTTTTCAGGATTTCCCATCACAAAAGTTGTTCACGGTTTTCAAAAACATGTTTTATATGACAAAAAAATCACTTGTTGAATTTAAGCTTTTGTGATCCATATCAAGAGAAGATTTCTCCAGACAAGTTGAAGAATCAGATCATGGCTGCATGTTGAATAGGGAGAGCAGATCTTCCAACAACTATATTTGACTAGGAAACAACTATATTGGACTGGGCAATTTGACTGAGGAACGACTAAATTTGAATGGCCAACTTGACTGGACCGAGGGAAAGGGACGGAAAAGTAATTTTTGTTATAATTATTACCAAAATTTTTGTTATATGTATTACCAAAGTTTGAATAAAGGTAAAGTTTGAATTTAATAATCAAGAGTATGAATCAATTAGTTATTAACATGCATATTTCTCTAATTATAATTATATAAATAAATGGTTAGTTAATTATTATGTAAGTTAGTTTTTGTTATATTTATTACAAAAAAATGTAATTGTTTGAAATAACTACCAAGATCACTAAATCAAACATTAGTCATTAATCTAATATGAAAAAACCATATTTTTTTTTGATAATTAAAAACTTAAATCATAATATGGAATAATAAATAAAATATATATACATATTATGAAATAATTATATATATAATTATAAAATCAAAAACTTTAAATCAATAATATAATATGGAATAATATATAAATATATATATTAAATTAAATATAAATATATAAATAAATAGTTAGTTAGTTATTATGCAAGCTAGTTTCTTGTTATATTATAAAAATAAATTGTAAGAATTAACTCCCAAGACTTATTAATAGACTTATCTACTACTAAAACCAAACAAATAAAACAAAAATCATATATATATATATATATATATATATATATATATATATATATAGTTTATTAAACCTAATAAGTTAAATAATGGACCACTAATTAAGTTTAAGGAATCTAATAGTATAGAGAAGACGCAAATTCCTCCTAATTAAACAACATGGAACTTAAAATCCTTGCAGAAGAACAGGTTGGTTAATTCATTTATAGTTAATAATATCCAGAAAGGGGGGTTAGATCAACAATTATTATCAATGTTTAGGAACAGAAGGAATATTTATTTGTTCTTACAATAAGGTTAATGAAAATGATTATTCCATTGGAGGGAGTGAAAGAAACTCGAAAACACCGAATAAATACTAAAAATAGAGAAACGAGAAGGAAAAAAGGAGAACAAACGATCAAGGTGATGAGGGGGAATACAAGGAAGACACGGGCTGGGGACGGGGGGGGGGGGGGGTGGGAGGAGCGAATGGGGAAGCGGCTAGGAGGAAAGGGTAGGGATCCAACGACTGCTAATTTTTCGGCTGTCATCTCAAATTTAGCCAGTTTCTCAGTCAAATTGCCCAGTCTAATGTAACCGTTTCCTAGTCAAATATAGCCATTGTAAGATTTTCTCTCCCTATTTAACATGCAACCATGATCTGATTCTTCAACTCGTCCTGACAATGAACCACACTTGTTGGTTCGAAATGCGTTGACAAAAGTATTATAATGTGATTTCCGTCGAAGATCGAAAAAATCACTCTTGAATTTTTTTTTTTCATATCACTATCTTACGAAAAAAAATTCTCACCCAATTCCAATAATTAGATTATGCATTTTTAAATTATCAATGATTTATAGTTAACAGTTTAGTTAGTCATCCTTCATTTAGATATTTTAAAATTATACTTTTAAAATTATCAATAATTTACTATTAATAATCAAACCATCTTTCATTTAAACATTTTAGAAAGTTAAAATAATTTAATACATTTATATTAAAATTATATATAATTTAAATATCAATTTAAAATTTATTATCAATAAAATATAAATTGTGTTTAATTCAAATTACTTTTCATTTTTTATATTTATAAAAAAAATCCAAATATATTTTAAAACTAATATTAACCTGCACACACCTCGATGGGGGTGGGCGAGCAGGAGGTACAAAGTCTGACCTCAGGCGAGTTCAACCATGTGGCATGATGCGTGGAGACAAGCGAAGAGATGACCACACCCAGTGGCATCATCCAAGCATAACCATCGAGAAGGAAGACGCCATCTACATATCTCGAAAATTCAAAGCCCTCTATTGTATTTGGTTTCTTGGTATAAGAGGTTGGTTGAGCGTTTTCACTACAACTGAGTGTGCACAGGCTCTTCACCTATGCATGCCCATTGCTTTGGGCACCTCTGTTTTGAAAGGAATTGGCTAGGGGGTGGAATGTTTGCACTGTGGGCCTCGTTTGAGTGACAATGAGAGTGGTGTGGGATCCGAGAGAGTGAGGTTGGGGGCCCATGCAGGGAGTGCCAGGAACGAAGATTGAAGCTCTTGTGATTCAATGTTAGGTGATAGAACTCTTCTTAGGGCGAAGCTGCCACATTTGTGTCAGAAATTTGGTAAGCGAGGGACTCACTCCCTGTTTCATTTGCTTTTTGTTTTATGTTTCTCGTTAGTGTTGGACCACCCCAATTGGCCTCTCCTTTCATGAGGGTGTTGTTCTGAAGTAGGGCCTCATCTTAGAGCTCTAAGGTGACAGAATTGGGTGTTCAACTTGTCTTGAAGCTTTGTAAAGGGTTTCCCCCCAAATAATTGGGACAATTTGATTTAGAGCTAGTGTGTTAGATGTGTTTGTGCACACTACATTTGTTGGGTGGTTGTGCTCCCCCTCCTGGGAGGGATTAGAGGGCATCGTGTTAACGGGTTGGGAACCTCTTTTGCTCGGAATATTTGGTGCAAGGTTCACTTGGTAGACATGTTGAGATAGCGTGGTTGGATCGTCGTGGAGTAGGTCCCCATGGGCAGCCTGGAGAGCAATTTGAACATCCAGAGGCATAGAACGATGAGGGGGGAGTAGAAATGGAAGACAAGGTGGCCCACGACCATGCCTAGTCTCTAGGACATGTGGAGAAACCTCCTATGTTGGCCTCGGTTGTAGAATAGTTGAGGGATATCCTTGCCAGTCTCGATGTAATCTGCCAACAGAGGTATGATGACAAAAATGAGACCATTGTTTATATCAATGATGACACCTAAGGACAGATTCTAGAGCACATAGCTCCTATTTGTCATAGCCAATGCCAAACCAATGAGAGGCTAGATGAGATTGAGGCGCGACTGGCTCATATTGATTTCCATGTTCATGAAGGTCATGGCCCCCCTGTGATCCAGTGTGGCTCATGCATTGAATCTCCCCCTGTGAAATGTTATTTTCTAGCTGTTTTTTGGTCCCTTTTGTTTTTTGGACTATATGGCTTTTCTCCTTTTGGGGTTCTTATAAGAAATGGAAATATCTTCTAAAATTTTGTACTGCTTTACTGCCTAACAAATATGGTCGGAGTGAAGCTAGGAGAGCAGAGGGCCTATGGAATGTATGTTGTAAGATTTTGAGGAATTAATTAAAGTATTTTGATTGACAAAAAAATATTAACCTACACACACTTTAAACATACACTTTTTATCACATATTATTTGGGAAGGACATGCCTCTCGCTTTAAAATATTTTTCTCACTTGTCTAATATTGAAAACTATTTAGAGATATATGAGAGTATGTGACAAATTCTACAATGTAAAGTGTATATATTTATTTATTTTATTTTGATTTGCTTTATGAATAAATAGTGTTTTAATTTTTTTAAATATATTTTATTTAAAATTGTTAATTAATTCCATGGGGTCTTGGATAAACAGTGATCAGGTGCTCTATTAAGGTAGTCCTTGATGTGAAGTCACCAGTGTTGGAAATACTGAGTGGGGGGATGAATCAATATTTCTTTTTCAATTGTTATTTTACCAGTTAAAACATTTATATTCAAAGCACAAGATGAACAACAAGAATAAATGATTTTATTAATATAATCTTTACAATAAAATAGATACAATATATACATATACATATACATATACATATACATATACATACATATACATATATACATATATATATATATATATATATATACATATATATATCCAATCTGTTTCCAAGCACCAACTTGGACTTTTGTGAGGTTCCAACCTCCAGAGCACCAACTCTGTTTTGTCAAGGCACCAACCTTGGACTTAGGAACACCAACTCCCAGGACACCAATCCTTCCAGTTCTAAGGCACCAACCTCAAGGGCTCTGATCCAATCTTGTCAAGGTATGTTTGATAGTAATGTTCTGCTCTCAGAACTCTTCTTTACTGAGTTCTGTCTATTTACAACTTCACTGTAATCTCCATGCTCCAACATCAATGTAAACCAATCTTCTTATGAAGGAGTCTTTACAACTCTTCATACTATCCACACAGAGTTTGCAATAGCCTTCATGATCTCTGATAATGTCTCCACACAGCTTTAGTGAGTCTACTATTAGCTGCATTAAGCTCTGCACAAGAACCAACTTTCTGTTCAAGCATCTGTTCTAACTGTCACAGTAAATGCTTCAGCATGACTGCTTCTTTGCTGGCTACTTCTTCCTTCAAACAATGTCAGATAAAACTTTATTTATTACATCACAAAATTGTTCTTCAGTTTGCATTGTGTACTTGATTAATTCATCACAGGTTTGAGTCATTCACAGGGTCACACTATCAACATAGATGCTTTTCCTTCGAATGCCTCCTGTCTTATTGGACCTTCGGCCCTTTTCTGTTCTGCTGGACCTATGGTTGCCTCTGTTTCTTCCAGTTTTTAACAACAACACCATAAAGGCAATTCTCTGTTTTCTTACACTAATACGCCTGACCTTTGGCTTCCCTTTGTCTCGCTTGAACTTTCGCTTCCTCTGTGCTAGCTCGACCTTTTGGCTTCCTCCTTTGGTTGCTTGATCTTCGGCTTCCCAATCTCTGGCTTCCTCTGTCTCTTCGTGTTCACCAACGCTCCTTGGACACGTTCAGAAGGAAGAGCGGCCGAAACACAAAGAAATGTTGCTTATTAAAAATATCAGAGAGGTCCTTTTCCTTTAATAATATTCATACATTATACTTCATTGTTTATAGAGGATTTCATTAGAGAGACAGTACCAACAGGGAGGTCCCACATGCCACGTCACAATTGCAATCACAATCGCAATCGTTGAGGCCCACTAAACTATTGGAAACATTAATTTATGCTTTTGGCCTTAAAAAACCCTGGGAAACACATTTATTGGAATACACAGGAATACACAGAAAAAAACTCGAACGAATCCTTAAGCCCGGACTTCAAATGCATTACGCTTGCATCTATAACTTCATCGGGTCCACTCCTCCACAACTTTATCGCAATCGGCGCTTTATAGTGTGGCAAGGCTTTACAATATATGCAATATGTGATGGATGCGATAATATATTAACTTATATTTCAATGGTGTAGTCGGGTCGTGTTATTATCGCAATCACAGTTTTAATGTGACAAGGGATTTAAGCGCTGCGATACATAACTCCTGATATGACAGATGCGATATTATTATAGACTGTTTTTAATGCCTCCGTCGAGTCCATATATATATATATATATATATATATATATACACATCGATGGTTTGGGGATGACAACCCTTTATACATTGCGATTACCGCGGATGCGATATAACAATAGGGTATATTATAATGGTGCAGTGGGTCTATTAGTATAACACACACACACATATATATCGCAATCGCATATATAATATAGATATATATCGCAATCACATATATAACTTATGATATGATATTTCCTATGAGGCAGACGCGATATGATATTAAGAAGTTGTTGATACATCCATCGGGTCCATAGCTTATCACATTCGGAAGTTTTACCTTGTTACCTCTCTTCAAGACTTGCGATTACTGCAGATGCGATATTAAAATAAAGCATATTGTTATGTAACCATTGGGTCCGTAATACATTTCTTTAAGGATTTTTCATGTTTTATAACTGTTAACTCCTTCATTATGCAATACTCTTGGCATATGCGATACTTCCGATAGTTCTTCCTCTTTGATCTTTCTTGGGCATATATTTCATGCGATACTCCCGATATGGCTCCTCTTGCTCCAATAGGACTTCTTAGGCATATAATACATGCGATATTCCCAATATGGCTCCTCTTGCTCCAATGTCTTCCTTTGGCTTTGTAATGTCTTTCAATGAACTTCTCTGATACCTTCATACCTTGATGGCTTCTGTGTTTTCCGATATGCCTCTCTTGCTTTGATATTCTGCAATACTCTTAAGCATAAGCGATAGCTTTGACATGCCTCCTTTTTTAACTCCTCCGTTAACAAACTCTTACTCATGGCTTGGATTTCCTGACGGCCTTGCTCCTTGGCTCCATATCATCATTTAGTATCCTAGGATATTGCTATATAGACATACTCTTGTTGCTTCATGGATCTGCTCTACTTGGCTTCACATCATTGTTTACTGTCCAGAATATTGGCATATTGACATCAATGACAACCTAGGTTAACAATCTCCCCCTTTGTTATTGATCGCAATATTCTTCTTCTCTCCCCCTTTGACATCAATGGCAAAGGAGTGCACAAGGACTCCCCCTGTCGAAGTGCTACTCTTCTTCATGAATAGTAGATCTTCATGGGTCTGTTACTCCCCCTATCATAGTGCTCTTCTTTTTACTCAAGATAGAAGGATTGATGCTTTATCATCAATTAGCACATTATCCCTTCTTCATGTCTCAAAACTACTTTATCATGGCTTCAATAATGCTTAAAGATGCTCCACTTCAATGCTTCCAAACAGATTGCAAATAGCCACACACCAAGTGTCCAAGTCCAAGTTTTTATGCTTCAATCCATATTTTGTTGTCTCCACAGTGAAAATTAAGGGGCCTTAGTCTGCTTAAGAAAATGCCACTGAAATTGCTATCTTTCTTCAGATCCAAGTTCCTTTGTATCTCTATGCTTCTCCTTAAGTTACTGAGCTATATTCCACTGCACAACATTCTCCTTTCTATAGTCTTTTTGATGAGCGATATTTTCCTTGTGTTTTTGTAAAGATTTGCTCAAGTTATCTCCACTAGTTGATTTTTATATCCAATCTGTGATAGTCTTTCAAATTCTTTTTGCTAATTTGCTTCAGTTTTGGTTAGATGTTGCCAACTGCTCTTGCTTCATGCTCCAATTCAGATGTATCTGTTTGTTCGAAGGTTACCTCTATTTGTGTCCATAATCTTCCTGTTCTCACATCAAATCCCTGAGTCGAGACATTTAACATCTGTCATATCAGCATCAAGTTATTTGCCCTATTTCTCTAGTATTAGATGACCTTCTCTGTTGCTCCAATTTCTACTTAGTGATTAAGTGGAAAGAATCTTCAACAACAGTCCAAAAAATGGTTACAGGATCATGTTCTTCAATGGAGTACTCCTGATAAATGATCTTTATCAAAGAATGATTGTTAATATATCTCAACAAAGATTTCATAAGGACCCTTTCACTATAGCTTCTGCAATAATGATCAAGAATCACAGGCTCCCCCTAACTGTATGCATCATCTCTTTTGGCAGAGTCTTCCCATCAAATGCTTAGATTGTCAAAATTCAGGCCAATAACATGTGTTGTTGGCTGGAGAGTTCAAGGGACTTTCAGATTGTATTTGCTTCCTTCTCCATACTTGTGTAACTTTCTTCTTTTGCATGGTTCTAGCTTATGTAAGAGCCCAAGTTAGGTTACAATCACGTGCCATATGACCAATGTTATGACACTTGAAGCATTCTACATTGTTCATGAATAATAATTCATGATTTCTTCCTGCAAAATTGTTCCTTGGAGATTGTTGGGGACCATAATATCTCTCTTGATCATATGGTTGGGGACCATAACATCTATCTTTATGATATGCTTTACAATATTTTTCCATGTGACCAAAGTTTGTACAAGAATAACAATAACCAATAAATAAACTTTGGTACCTGGGAGATGGAGATTTCCTTGATGTACTTCTGAAGTCTTTCTGTCTTGAGTTCCTTTGATGATAACCATTGCTTCTAGCATCCTTGAAATTATCTACATTTCTTCTTGGAGCAGGATTTCTTCCATTGTTGCCTTGATTTTTCTCCTTGCCTTTGCTGGAACTGGGAGCATCACCATTTCTTTCTGGCTTCTTCACATCCCTTTTGTTTGAAGCATTATCATTCTTGTTTGAGGATTCACTTGCATACCCAAGACCTGATTTATGAAATGGACATCTTTGATGGCTGAGCATGTCATCCAAGGCTTGAGAGCTCTTCAAGGTTTTGTTCATCCCTTCAATGTTTTTTTTTAAGGAAGACAATCTCTTATTCCAATCTTTCACACTCATTATTCTTCTTAGCAAGTTGTTTCTCAGTTTCTTCATTGATACGAATAGCTTCATTTGCTTCTATTTTAAGGGAGATGATATCAGACTTCATTTTGAAGATTTCTTCATTTTCCTTTGCTAGAATGCTCTCCATTTCTTCCTTGATCCTTGTAGCTTTACATGTTTCAGCCTTGAGAAGTTTGATGTTAGATTTTAATTTGAAGATTTCTTCATCCTTTGCTTTTAGTTGACATATCATGGTGTTTCTTTCCTTTTTTGCTTCGTCAACCTGTCCTTCTATGATTTCCAATGCTTCCATTGTATTCTCAGCTCCTTGTGCTTGTTTCCTTGCTTCTTGTAGTTGAGATTTGAGAGAGGAGACCTCTACCTTGTACAGACCAATCTCTTCTTGAAGTTTGTTCAAGCTCTTGTGCCTATGTTCAAGTTGACTTGATAAGGTATCTTCCCATTTCTTTGCTTTATCCAATTGATTTGTCATGGATATGACTTCTTCATGATGCTTTCTTTTGCTTTGATGAAATTACTTCTTAAGCTTGGCAAGCTCTTCATCCCTTTCTTGTACCTGAAGCTTGGCAAGGTTAACTTTCTCCCTTGTTTGATCTTGGTCACCAGCTAGTGCTGTCTTCTTAAGTTACTCATTATCCTTTTTCAAATTGTTAATCTCTGCCTTGGCAGCCATAAGTTGAGCGAGGAGATATTCTACAAAATCTTTTTCATTCTCTTCATCTTCTAGATCTTCTTTAGCCTTGATATCATCATTCTCATTTTCAGCTTCTATGATGGGTTTTGGATTTCATTCTTGATTTCCATCATCTTCTTGACTGATGGTCATGGTCAATGCTCCTTTTGAGTGAAGGTCATGAAGTTTGTCCCATATACCCTTTGCTGACAAACGTTTTCCTAAATTGTTCTTTATAGAATCAGGTAGCCCATTCAAGATTGCCTTCATTGCTTTTGCATTGTACTCGGATTCTCCATCCATCATGCTATCAACAACTATTGATTTCCATATTTCAAAGCCTTGAGTCTTTAAGAAATTCCTCATTCTTGCTTCCCATATATTAAATTTCCCATTGAACCATGGAGCCTCCTCAAATTGATTGTCTTCTATTTCAGTGGTAGAGGGAGACACATCTTTAGGAGGATTGGAGACTTTCTTCCTTGACTTCGCCATTTGCATTCTAAAGATCAATCTTCAATCTGTTAGGCTTTGAATGAAGATACTGGCTTTGATACCAATTGTTGGAAATACCGAGAGGGGGGGTGAATCAGTATTTCTTTTCCAATTTTTATTTTACTAGTTAAAACATTTATATTCAGAACACAAGATGAAGAACAAGAATAAATGATTTTATTAATATAATCTTTACAATAAAATAGATATAATATATATATAATTCAAATTTGTTGCCAAGCACCAACTTGGACTTTTGTGAGGCTCCAACCTCCAGAGCACCAACTCTGTTTTGTCAAGGCACCAACCTTGGACTTAGGAGCACCAACTCCCAAGACACCAGTCCTTCTAGTTCTGAGGCACCAACCTCAAGGGCTCCCACCCAATCTTGTCAAGGCATGTTTGATAGTAATGTTCTGCTCTCGGAACTCTTCTTTACTGAGTTCTGTCTGTTTACAGCTTCACTATAGTCTCCATGCTCCAACATCAATGGCAACCAGTCTTCTTATGAAGGAGTCTTTACAACTCTTCATACTGTCCACACACAATCTGCAATAGCCATCATGATCTCTTATAATGTCTCCACACAGCTTTAGTAAGTCTACTATTAGCTGCACTAAGCTCTACACAGGAACCAACTTTCTGTTCAAGCATCTGTTCTAACTGTCATAGTAAATGCTTCGTCATGACTGCTTCTCTGCTGGCTACTTCTCCCTTCAAACAATGTCAGATAAAACTTTATTTATTACATCACAGAATTGTTCTTCAGACTACATTGTGTACCTGATTAATTCATCACAGGTTTGAGTCTTTCACAGGGTAACACGAACAACATAGATGCTCGTCCTTCGAATGCCTCCTGTGCTATTGGACCTTCGGCCCTTTTCTATTCTGCTGGACCTATAGCTGCCTCTGTTTCTTGCAGTTTGTCAAAAACAACAACATAAAGGTAGTTCTCTGTTTTCTTGTACTGATACGCATGACCTTTGGCTTCCATTTTGCTCGCTTGAACTTTCGATTCCTCTATGATCGCTTGACCTTTTGGCTTCCTCCTTTGATTGCTTGATCTTTGGCTTCTAGATCTCTGGCTTCCTCTGTCTCTTCATGTTCACCAATGCTCATTGGACACGTTCGGGAGGAAGAGCGGCCGGACTTCAAATGCATTAAGCCCGCATCTATAACTTCATCGGGTCCGCTCCTCCACAACTTTAACACAATCGGCGATTTATAGTGTGACAAGGCATTACAATATATGCGATATGTGACGTATGTGATAATATATTAACTTATATTGCAATGGTGTAGTTAGGTCTGTGTTATTATTGCAATCGCAGTTTTAATGTGACAAGAGCTTTAAGCACTACGATACATAACTCCTGATATGACGGACGTGATATTATTATAGACTGTTTTTAATGCCTCCGTTGTGTCCATATATATATATATATATATATATATATTGCAATCGGTGGTTCGGGGATGAAAACCCTTTATACATTGCGATTACTGCGAATGTGATATAACAATAGGGTATTTTATAATGATGCAGTGGGTCGGTTATTATAACGCATATATATATATATATATATATATATATATATATATATATATATATATATAATATACATATATATCACAATCGAATATATAATATACATATATAACTTATGATATGATATTTCCTATGAGGCGGATGCGATATGATATTAAGCGGTTGTTGATACATCTGTCGGGTCCATAGCTTATCGCATTCAACAGTTTTCCCTTGTTACCTCTCTTCAAGACTTGCGATTAGTGCGGATGCGATATTAAAATAGAGCATATTGTTATGGAACCATTGGGTCCGTAATACATTTCTTTAAGGATTTTACACGGTTTATAACTGTTAACTCCTCTGTTATGCGATACTCTTGGCATATGCAATACTTCCGATAGTTCTTCCTCTTTGCTGTTTCTTGGGCATATATTTCATCCGATACTCCCGATATGGCTCCTCTTGCTCCAATAGGACTTCTTGGGCATATAATACATGCGATTCCCGATATGGCTCCTCTTGCTCCAATGTCTTCCTTTGGCTTTGCAATGTCTTTCAATGAACTTCTCTGATACCTTCATACCTTGATGGCCTCTGTCTTTTCCGATATGCCTCTCTTGCTCTGATATTCTGCAATACTCTTAATCATAAGTGATAGCTTTGATATGCCTCCTTTGTTAACTCCTTCATTAACAGAATATTACTCATGGCTTGGCTTTCCTGATGGCCTTGCTCCTTGGATTCATATCATCATTTAGTATCCTAGGATATTGCTATATAGACATACACCTATTGCTTCATGGATCTGCTCTACTTGGCTTTACATCATTGTTTATTGTCCAGAATGTTGGCATATTGACATCAATGACAACCTAGGTTAACAATCTCCCCCTTTGTTATTGATGGCAATATTCTTCTTCTCTCCCCCTTTGAAATCAATGGCAAAGGAGTGCACAAGGACTCCCCTTGTCGAACTGTTACTCTTCTTCATGAATAATAGATCTTCATGGGTCTATTACTCCCCCTGTCATAGTGCTCTTCTTTTTACTCAAGATAGAAGGATTGATGCTTTATCATCAATTAGCACATTATCCCCTCTTCATGTCTCAAAACTACTTTATCATGGCTTCAATAATACTTAAATATGGTCCACTTCAATGCTTTCAAACAGATTACAAATAGCCACACACCAAGTGTCCAAGTCCAAGTTTTTATGCTTCAACCCATATTTTGTTGTCTCCATAGTCAGAATTAAGGTGCCTTCATAGTCTGATTAAGAAAATGCCACTGAAATTGCTATCTTTCTTCAGATCCAAGTTCCTTTGTATCTCTATGCTTCTCCTTGAGTTACTGAGCTATATTCCACTGCACAACATTCTCATTTCTATAGTCTTTTTGATGAGCCATCTTTTCCTTGTGTTCTTGTAAAGAATTCTGCAAGTTATCTCCACTAGTTGATTTTTATATCCAATCTGCGACAGTGTTTCACATTATTTTTGCTAATTTGCTTCAGTTTTGGTTAGATGCTTCCAACTGCTCTTGCTTCTTTCTCCAATTCAGATGTATCTGTTTGTTTGAAGGTTGCCTCTATTTGTGTCCATAATCTTCCCGTTCTCACATCAAATCCCTAAGTCAAGACATTTAACATCTGTAATATCAGCACCATAGTTATTTGTCCTATTTCTCTAGTATTAGATGACCTTCTCTGTTGCTCCAATTACTACTTAGTGATTAAGTGGAAAGCATCTTCAACAACAGTCCAAAGAACGGTTACAGGATCATGTTATTCAATGGAGTACTCATGAGAAATGATCTTTATCAAAGAATGATTGTTAATATAGCTCAACAAGGATTTCATAAGGATCATTTCAGAAATAGATTCTGTAATAATGATCAAGAATAATAGGCTCCTGTTGGGTCCCTATAATACTAGTGATTACCCCATTACTATTATAGTTATACCCCTTATTTATATTGTTGTGCCCCTATTACCCCCTTATTGTTATTTCTGTGCCCCTTAGAATCCCTCTATTGTTATTTTTGTGGCTTTATATTATTATTGTTAGGTCGGCTGGATTATATTGTGACTCCTTAGACTCCTATATATAGAAAGGAGGTTTTGTCATTTGAATCATCCAAGAATTGTTCATTTATGTAATGTAAAGGAGGTTTCCCCCTCGAAGAGGCTGAATTCTAAGGCATTGATCTATCTTTTCTATCTTTTCTTGAGTTGGTTTCATAACAACTCCCCCTAACTGTATGCATCATCTCTTTTGGCAGAGTCTTCCCATCAAATGCTTAGATTGTCAAAATTCAGGCCAATAACATGTGTTGTTGGCTGGAGAGTTCAAAGGACTTTCGGATTGTATTTGCTTCCTTCTCAAAACTTGTGTAACTTTCTTCTTTTGCATGGTTCTAGCTTGTGTAAGAGCCCAAGTTAAGTTACAATCACATTCCATATGACTAATGTTATGACACTTGAAGCATTCTACATTGTTCATGAATAAGAATTCATGATTTATTTCTGAAATTTTTGTCCTTGGAGATTGTTGGGGACCATAATATCTATCTTTATGATATGGTTGGGGACCATAACATCTATCTTTATGATATTCTTTACAATCTTTTTCCATGTGACCAAAGTTTGTACAAGAATAACAATAACCAAGAAATAAACTTTGGTACTGGGAGATGGAGATTTCCTTGATGTAATTCTGAAGTCTTTCTGTCTTGAGTTCCTTTGATGATAACCATTGCTGCTAGCATCCTTAACATTATCTACATTTCTTCTTGGAGCAGGATTCCTTCCATTGTTGCCTTGATTTTTCTCCTTGCCTTTGTTGGAACTGGGAGCATCACCATTTCTTTCTAGCTTCTTCACATCCCTTTTGTTTGAAGCATTATCATTCTTGTTTGAGGATTCACCTGCATACCCGAGACCTGATTTATGAAATCGACATCTTTGATGGCTGAGCATGTCATCTAAGGCTTGAGAGCTCTTCAAGGTTTTGTTCATCCTGTTAGTGTCAGTCTTTCTAGCCTTCCTCCAGTGATCAAATATGCTCTTACAAAGTGGTCTCAGAGTGTCAAGGTCAAATTTTGTCATTTCAAAGAGTTTTCAAGCAAAATTTGGTCACTAGGCATTAGGTCTAGGGTTTGCTTTCACTCCTTTCAAAATTGCCCAAACGCCAATCTATGTTACTATTCAGCTGAGTCTATCATCATTCATAGGGTTGTCACTATCATGTCAATGTCTAATAAGTCATTTTACACCTTGTTCATGCTTCAGTTGCGCCCAGGCAACGTCATTTCCCTCTCCTAGGGTTTTGAAAGCTAATTTATCTTGGACGGTCAAATCATCGGCAAAACTTGTATCCAGATGTTCATACACTTTCCTCTATCCTTCATATACCTTATCAAATGCTTCCCATCACTGAGATCCCCCAAAATCCTCATTTTTGCACAAACCCTAGTTTCTAGCTACAACCTGGCAATTTTCTAGGTTGGGCCTGTGTTTTGCCCTTTTGGACCCCTTCTCCTCACTCGATCTCCGCGATCCCACTTTCCCCTGCTTCCTAACATCCCTCCCCACTCCCAAAAATTTCCCCAAGAATTTAGAAGCCTCCTATCCCCTTCATTTCGCTTCATTTCCACGAAATTCCTTGCTTCACACATCGGGATCAGTCTCACTCAAAAGCCGTTTCAGAGCAATAAAAAATGAATTTTGGAAAACTGAGAGAGTTTTTTGTCCACAACAGGCCAAGTAAGAAAAACCTCCTTCACTTTTTGCACAGGTGTCATGGTTTTAGAGAAATGTCAAAATTACAATCGCCAGATCCAAGGAGGTTGGCCAAGGCACTAAAACGACGGAAAAGGCCCGATCCACTCCAAATTTTGGCCAAAGCCTCTTTGACTGAGCATGGTACTTGATTGGGGACTCCCAGCCCAAATTTCAAGAAATTTGGAGAAAATTTTGTCAATTGTGAATTTTTTGTGCCAAACACAGGTTTTCCTCCCCAACAGGTCGCGCGCCGCGCGCGACCTATTCGATGGGCAACTCCATTTCGGGAAAACTCAGCATTTTTGGATTTGTCATGCAAAGATACACCTGCTCAGCAATTACCAAGAGATTTCATCAAGTTTTGAGCCTCTAGAAGGTCAAAAAACAAGCAAAAAATGACTTTCTGCCACCTTTTTGACACACAGGAAGCAGTCTTGGGAGATTGCAATTTTGGAGGGGCAAATGGCCACCAAATTTAGAAATTCCACTTGGGTTGGAAAGTAGACATCCAGACCTTTCCAACAAGCCCACTTTTGCTTCATTTGGACACCTGGAAGTGCTTCAAAAGCAGCTCCAAAGGCGCGCGACCTGTTCAGGATCAGGGCGCGACCTGTTGGGAAAGTTTGCCAATTTTTCATCTACAGCTCAGGAATTCGCCCAGCTTTGACCAATTTTGACTTGTGATGGGATTTTTCACCCTCTTTGATGTAATTAATGTATTTTCATGTTGACATGACACTTATTTACCTATTCTAGAAGATTCATTCATGAAATAACAAACATTTAATGAATGAATTGGTTTCCTAGCTTATAGAGGCAAGTTGTTTTGACTACCTAGATTTTAGTGCTCAGTTTAGAATTGGTTGAAACAGCTCCTAGAAGGATGAGCTCGACCCCTAGAGGCAAGGAAAGGTGTTAGCTTGCCTATATTATGTATTTTCTTAGTCATTTTCAGAGGTTGGAGAGGTTGGACTCTTGAGGGAGAAAGCTTCTATTGTATTACTCATTGTATCTCTGCAATTTTGGCAAAGGAAGAAAGACCAGG
Organism: Pinus tabuliformis; assembly: GCA_031772625.1. Classification (NCBI taxonomy): domain Eukaryota; kingdom Viridiplantae; phylum Streptophyta; class Pinopsida; order Pinales; family Pinaceae; genus Pinus; species Pinus tabuliformis. The sequence continues at coordinate 551,097,514 of CM062804.1, forward strand.
GTTTTGCAGTCCTTTTTGGGATTCCTGTGGTTACATGTATTGATGGTGTGTTTCTCTTTGTACTTGTAAGTTTGTTATGTGATTCATCTTTTTACTTTTCCTTCTGCAAATTAGGCAAATGAAGTGTTAAAGTAGAATTCATGATTGCCATGCTCTGTTTTTAAGTTTGCTTAATATTTATGTTTTCATCTGTCTAAAGAGAACCCTTGAAGGTTTCTTGCTCTCTTTAGCTCCTCACCGGTCATTCCTATCCATTCACTTAATTCAAAGGCATCAGTACAGTCTCCTACCTTGCTCCAAAGAACCCCCTGCAAAAACTGTGTCCAATCCCTGCACCCAAAATTGCCTTTCCCCAACTTTCCACCAAAACCCTAAAAATCCCAAATCAAACCTTTTTATTAGTTTACTAGCCTAAAATCAATGTTCTTTATTGGATATCTCTGCCCGTTGAAGATCTTTGCCGAGATAGACCAGAGAGAGCCCTCTCCTGCCCCGTAGGGCTAGCTACGAGGCTAAGGGGTTTGATGTTGCCTTGAAGTTTACCTTTCTCAGCCTGAGGTGAAATTTCAAGCGCTAACATATTGGCGACCATACTGGGGAGAACAAACTTGTTTGTGGGTTGATGTGTTTGTCTCATAAGTCTTAGACGGAGCCTGAAGTTATGCCAGGTAGCCTTCGAAACGCTTTTGCTTTGCATAAGCGCAAGTAGATAAACGCTGCTTCAGTCGACCTCCGTGAGCTTGTGAATGTAACACTTCATTTGCATTTCACCCAGTATACTTGCAAACTCTGAACTTTTGGTTGATTAGTTGAGAGTTTTCACAGGCTGAAATCATTCACTGGTAACTCCTTCACTGAAAACTCCAGAGATCAATGCTTCATGATGACTTCACTGCAGAGAGATCAGTAGCTATGAGATTTTCAAGATGGACCGAATCACAAGAAGATATGCTCCCTTGAGCCGAGATCACATCCCTGGTTTTCCAAATAAAATTCCAAAGGTAGATTGGTCAAGGAATTTGCCTACATTTAAAGATGATGGTAAGAAGGATGTTGCTTTACATCTAGTTAGATTTCATATGCATATTCGCAAGTTGAAGGTGGATTTTCCTGAAGATTGCTTGATGAAGATATTCATGGCCACTCTGGAAGGTGAAGCCCAATCTTGGTATGAAAGTTTGCCGCTTGCTTGTATTTACTGTTTAAAGGATTTCCATGCTATGTTCATTGAAAGATATATGGACTCTTATCCATCATTAAATTTAGTTCAAGACTGTTGCAAACATGCTTCAACTTTTATTGAAAGCCTTGAGAAATATTATGAAGATGATAATTTTATGGACGTTGAGATTATGGAGGCTCTGTATGAGAATCCATTTCAGCAGCACACAAAAATCTTAGAGGATACTTGTAAAGATCAGCAGGCTGAAGATTTCCATATGGTTGAAAATGAGGAAAGAGCAAATGTTGTTTCAGATCTGTCCATAGAAGAAGACAGCATGCAGGTAACGCAGGAAAGTAATGTTCCATTCTCAGAAAGTGATGATGATAAATCAGATCGAGAGATAAATTGTGATGAGGCAAAACATGTTGTTCCGGATCTCATAAAAGAGAGTTGTATTGTCGCGGCTGCCTCAAATGAAGAAAATGGAGTAGCAGACCTAAATGCTCTCATCTCACCAGCACTAGATCTTCATGAGGAGGTAGTTCATTGCCTCTGTGAAAAACAAGACAAGATCTTCGTTCAAGTAAGTGAAAAGGTTTCTCTGGATGAATCTATGATAGCTGATAGAAATGTTAGTGTTGGGTTTCACAAAACATCTGAAATTTCTTTTCTCATGATTGATGAATGTAATGAGAATCTGGCTATCATATCATATGAGGATGACTTACCATATATTCAAACTACAAAAGATCAGACCATTCAGGATTCCATTTCAGATTCTTCCTCATATGTCTCATGTTTTGAAATGTTATTTCAAGAGGAGATCTGCACATCTACTTGTTCAGAATTTTTTGAGGACCAGGAACATACTCTTTCTGGACTACATGATGAAGGAAGATCAGAATCAATAGAAAAAGACACCTTGTTCTTTCAGTAGGAGGAAAGACTTTATGTTTTTCAAGATCCAATGGCAAATCTCTTGCAGTCAACAATGAAGGTGATTATTGCAGTATTCAGTGATGAAGGAGAATATGGTCAACTATGTTTTTGGATGCCCAGTGATAGGTTTGTATTGTTGACCAGAAGATCTAATCAGGAGAATCAATCAAGAAGACATCTGCTTGATTGGTTGCATTGGCATTTTGATATAGTTTGATGTATATTGTCTTGTAAGAAACACAGGTGGTTGTCATCATGATTTCAAATCTTGATGGACTGCTGCCCTTCAATAAGCTTTGTAAGTTTTTGTTTTAGTTAAGTCAGTCATGAGTCATTTGTGAGTCAGTTTTCAGTCATGTAGGTTTCATAATTGTGTCGGCTTGAGTCAGGTTTCAGTCAATAAATGAGTCAAAGTCTTGTATTGTTTGTCAAATAATGACTCCATCGCCCAATGGTTGAAAGCACTGGTCTGCTCTCCCAGAGGTCTGAGGTTCTTGGCACCTCCAAGGAGCTACCATCCCCATTGGAGCCAATGTTAGTGTCAGTCTTTCCAGCCTTCCTCCAGTGATCAAATATGCTCTTACAAAGTGGTCTCAGAGTGTCAAGGTCAAATTTTGTCATTTCAAAGAGTTTTCAAGCAAAATTTGGTCACTAGGCATTAGGTCTAGGGTTTGCTTTCACTCCTTTCAAAATTGCCCAAACGCCAATCTATGTTACTATTAAGCTGAGTCTATCATCATTCATAGGGTTGTCACTATCATGTCAATGTTTAATGAGTCATTTTACACCTTGTTCATGCTTCAGTTGCGCCCAGGCAAGGTCATTTCCCTCTCCTAGGGTTTTGAAAGCTAATTTCTCTTGGACGGTCAAATCATCGGCAAAACTTGTATCCAGATGTTCATACACCTTCCCCTATCCTTCATATACCTTATCAAATGCTTCCCATCACTGAGATCCCCAAAATCCTCATTTTTGCACAAACCCTAGTTTCTAGCTACAACCTGGCAATTTTCTAGGTTGGGCCTGTGTTTTGCCCTTTTGGACCCCTTCTCCTCACTTGATCTCTGCGATTCCACTTTCCCCTGCTTCCTAACATCCCTCCCCACTCCCAAAAATTTCCCCAAGAATTTAGAAGCCTCCTATCCCCTTCATTTCGCTTCATTTCCACGAAATTCCTTGCTTCACACATCGGGATCAGTCTCACTCAAAAGCCGTTTCAGAGCAATCAAAAATGAATTTTGGAAAACTGAGAGAGGTTTTTGTCCACAACAGGCCAAGGAAGAAAAACCTCCTTCACTTTTTGCACAGGTGTCATGGTTTTAGAGAAATGTCAAAATTACAATCGCCAGATCCAAGGAGGTTGGCCAAGGCACTAAAATGACGGAAAAGGACCGATCCACTCCAAATTTTGGCCAAAGCCTCTTTGAATGAGCATGGTACTTGATTGGGGAATCCTAGCCCAAATTTCAAGGAATTTGGAGAAAATTTTGTCAATTGTGAATTTTTTGTGCCAAACACAGGTTTTCCTCCCCAACAGGTCGCGCGCTGCGCCCGACCTATTCGATGGGCAACTCCATTTCGGGAAAACTCAGCATTTTTGGATTTTTCATGCAAAGATACACCTGCTCAGCAATTACCAAGAGATTTCATCAAGTTTTGAGCCTCCAGAAGGTCAAAAAACAAGCAAAAAATGACTTTCTGCCACCTTTTTGACACACAGGAAGCAGTCTTGGGAGATTGCAATTTTGGAGGGGCAAATGGCCACCAAATTCAGAAATTCCACTTGGGTTGGAAAGTAGACATCCATACCTTTCCAACAAGCCCACTTTTGCTTCATTTGGACACCTGGAAGTGCTTCAAAAGCAGCTCCAAAGGCGCGCGACCTGTTCAGGATCAGGGCGCGACCTGTTGGGAAAGTTTGCCAATTTTTCATCTACAGCTCAGGAATTCGCCCAGCTTTGACCAGTTTTGACTTGTGATGGGATTTTTCACCCTCTTTGATGTAATTAATGTATTTTCATGTTGACATGACACTTATTTACCTATTCTAGAAGATTCATTCATGAAATAGCAAACATTTAATGAATGAATTGGTTTCCTAGCTTATAGAGGCAAGTTGTTTTGACTGCCTAGATTTTAGTGCTCAATTTAGAATTGGTTGAAACAGCTCCTAGAAGGATGAGCTCGACCCCTAGAGGCAAGGAAAGGTGTTAGCTTGCCTATATTATGTATTTTCTTAGTCATGTTCAGAGGTTGGAGAGGTTGGACTCTTGAGGGAGAAAGCTTCTATTGTATTACTCATTGTATCTCTGCAATTTTGGCAAAGGAAGAAAGACCAGGGTTTTGCAGTCCTTTTTGGGATTCCTGTGGTTACATGTATTGATGGTGTGTTTCTCTTTGTACTTGTAAGTTTGTTATGTGATTCATCTTCTTACTTTTCCTTCTGCAAATTAGGCAAATGAAGTGTTAAAGTAGAATTCATGATTGCCATGCTCTGCTTTTGAGTTTGCTTAATATTTATGTTTTCATCTGTCTAAAGAGAACCCTTGAAGGTTTCTTGCTCTCTTTAGCTCCTCACCGGTCATTCCTATCCATTCACTTAATTCAAAGGCATCAGTACAGTCTCCTACCTTGCCCCAAAGAACCCCCTGCAAAAACTGTGTCCAATCCCCGCACCCAAAATTGCCTTTCCCCAACTTTCCACCAAAACCATAAAAATCCCAAATCAAACCTTTTTATTAGTTTACTAGCCTAAAATCAGTGTTCTTTATTGGTTATCTCTGCCCGTTGAAGATCTTTGCCGAGATAGACCGGAGAGAGCCCTCTCCTGCCCCGTAGGGCTAGCTACGAGGCTAAGTGGTTTGATGTTGCCTTGAAGTTTACCTTTCTCAGCCTGAGGTGAAATTTCAAGCGCTAACACATCCCTTAAACATTTTTTCTGAGGAAGACAATCTCTTCTTCCAATCTTTCACACTCATTATTCTTCATAGCAAGTTGTTTCTCAGTGTCTTCCTTGATACGAGTAGCTTAATTTGCTTCTATTTTAAGGGAGATGATATTAGACTTCATTTTGAAGATTCCTTCATTTTCCTTTGCTAGACTGCTCTCCATTTCGTCCTTGATCCTTGTAGCTTTACATTTTTCGGCCTTGAGAAGTTTGATGTTAGATTTTAATTTGAAGATTTCTTCATCCTTTGCTTTTAGTTGACATATCATGGTGTTTCTTTCCTTTTTTGCTTCATCAACCTGTCCTTCTATGATTTCCAATGCTTCCATTGTCTTCTCAGCTCCTTGTGCTTGTTTCCTTGCTTCTTGTAGTTGAGATTTGAGAGAGGAGACCTCTACCTTGTACTGACCAATCTCTTCTTCAATTTTGTTCAAGATCTTGTGCCTTTGTTCAAGTTGACTTGACAAGGCATCTTCCCGTTTTTTTGCTTTATCCAATTGATTTGTCATGGATATGACTTCTTCATGATGCTTTCTTTTGCTTTGATGAAATTCCTTCTTAAGCTTGGCAAGCTATTCATCCCCTTCTTGTACTTGAATCTTGACAAGATCAACTTTCTCCCTTGTTTGATCTTGGTCACCAACTAGTGCTATCTTCTTAAGTTCCTCATTTTCCATTTTCAAATTGTTAATCTCTTCTGTGGTAGCCATAAGTTGAGAGAGGAGATCTTCTACAAAATCTTTTTCATTCTCTGCATGTTCTAGATCTTATTTATCCTTGATATCATCATTCTAATTTTCAGCTTCTGTGATGGGTTCTGGATTTCCTTCTTGATTTCCATCATCTTCTTGACTGATGGTCATGGTCAATGCTCCTTTTGAGTGAAGGTCATGAAGTTTGTCCCATATATAGTTTGCTGATGAACATTTTCCTAAATTGTTCTTTATAGAATCAGGTAGCCCATTCAAGATTGCCTTCATTGCTTTTGCATTGTACTCCTCGGATTCTCCATCCATCATGCTATCAACAACTATTGATATCCAGATTTCAGTGCCTTGAGTCTTTAAGAAATTCCTCATTCTTTCTTCCCATATATTAAAGTTCCCATTGAACCATAGAGCCTCATCAAATTGATTGTCTTCTATTTCAGTGGTAGAGGGAGACACATATTGAGGAGGATTGGAGACTTTCTTCCTTGACTTCGCCATTTGTGTTCTAAAGATCAACCTTCAAGATGTTAGGATTTGAATGAAGATGCTAGCTTTGATACCAATTGTTGGAAATACCAAGAGGGGGGGTGAATCAATATTTCTTTTTTCAATTGTTATTTTACCAGTTAAAACATTTATATTCAGAAAACAAGATGAAAAACAAGAATAAATGCTTTTATTAATATAATCTTTACAATAAGATAGATACAATATATATCTATAATTCCAATTTGTTTCCAAGCACCAACTTGGACTTTTGTGAGGCTCCAACCTCCAGAGCACCAACTCTATTTTGTCAAGGCACCAACCTTGGACTTAGGAGCACCAACTCCCAGGACACCAATCCTTCCAGTTCTGAGGCACCAACCTCAAGGGCTCCGACCCAATCTTGTCAAGGCATGTTTGATAGTAATTTTTCCCTCTTAGATCTCTTCTTTACTGAGTTCTGTCTGTTTACAACTTCACTATAGTCTCCATGCTCCAACATCAATGGCAACCAGTCTTCTTATGAAGGAGTCTTTACAACTCTTCATACTGTCCACACAGAGTCTATAATAGCCATCATGATCTTTGATAATGTCTCCACACAGCTTTAGTGAGTCTACTATTAGCTGCACTAAGCTCTGCACAAGAACCAACTTTCTGTTCAAGCATCTGTTCTAACTGTCACAGTAAATGCTTCAGCAAGACTGCTTCTCTGCTGGCTACTTCTCCATTCAAACAATGTCAGATAAATCTTTATTTATTACATCACAAAATTGTTCTTCAGACTACATTGTTTACCTGATTAATTCATCATAGGTCTGAGTCTTTCACAGGGTAACACGATCAACAGAGATGCTCATCCTTCGAATTCCTCTTGTCCGATTGGACCTTCGGCCCTTTTCTGTTCTGCTGGACCTACGACTGCCTCTGTTTCTTCTAGTTTTTCAAAAACAACAAGATAAAGAAAATTCTCTGTTTTCTTATACTGATACGCATGACCTTTGGCTTCCCTTTCACTTGTTTGAACTTCCACTTCCTCTGTGATCGCTCGACCTTTTGGCTTCCTCCTTTGATTGCTTGATCTTCGGCTTCCCAATCTCTGGCTTCCTCTGTCTCTTCGTGTTCACCAATGCTCATTGGACACGTTCAGGAGGAAGAGTGGCCGAAATACAAAGAAATGTTGCTTATTAAAAATATCAGAGAGGTCCTTTTCCTTTAGTAATATTCATACATTAGACTTCATTGTTTACGGAGGATTTCATTGGAGAGACAGTACCAATAGGGAGGCCCCACATGCCACGTCACAATCGCAATCACAATCGTTCAGGCCCACTAAACTATCGGAAACGTTAATTTATGCTTTTGGCCTTAAAAAACCCAGGGCAACACATTTATTGGAATACACAGTAATACACAAAAAAAACCCGACCGCACGCTTAAGGACGAAATTCAAATGAATTACGCCTGCATCTATAACTTCATCGGGTATGTTCCTCCACAACTTTATCGCAATCGACGCTTTATAGTGTGGCAAGGCTTTACAATATATGCGATATGCGACAGATGCGATAATATATTAACTTATATTGCAATGGTGTAGTCGGGTCCATGTTATTATTGCAATTGCAGTTTTAATGTGACAAGGGCTTTAGGCGCTGCGATACTTAACTCTCGATATGATGGATGCGATATTATTATAGACTGTTTTTAATGCCTCCATCAGGTCCATATATATATATATATATATATATGCAATCGGTGGTTCGGGGATGACAACCCTTTATACATTGCGATTACCACGGATGCGATATAACGATAGGGTATTTTATAATGGTGTAGCGGGTCCGTTATTATAACGCATATCTATATATATATATATATATATATATATATATATATATATATATATATATCGCAATCGCATATATAATATACATATATAACTTATGATATGATATTTCCTATGAGGTGGATGCGATATGATATTAAGCGGTTGTTGATACATCCGTCGGGTCCATAGCTTATCGGATTCGGTAGTTTTCCCTTGTTAACTCTCTTCAAGACTTGCGATTATCGTGGATGAGATATTAAAATAGAGCATATTGTTATGGAACCATTGGGTTCGTAATACATTTCTTTAAGGATTTTTCACGGTTTATAACTGTTAACTCCTTCGTTATGCGATACTCTTGGCATATGCGATACTTCTGATAGTTCTTCCTATTTGCTCTTTCTTGGGCATATATTTCCTACGATACTCCTGATATGGCTCCTCTTGCTCCAATAGGACTTCTTGGGCATAAAATACATGCGATATTCTTGATATGGCTCCTCTTGCTCCAATTTCTTCCTTTGGCTTTGCAATGTCTTTCAATGAACTTCTTTGATACCTTCATACCTTGATGGCTTCTGTCTTTTCCGATATGCCTCTCTTGCTCTGATATTCTACAATACTCTTAAGCATAAGCGATAGCTTTGATATGCCTCCTTTGTTAACTCCTCCGTTAACAAACTCTTACTCATGGTTTGGCTTTCCTGATGGCCTTGCTCCTTGGCTTCATATCATCATTTAGTATCCTAGGATATTGCTATATAGATGTACTCTTGTTGCTTCATGGATCTGTTCTACTTGGCTTCACATCATTGTTTACTGTCTAGATTATTGGCATATTGACATCAATGACAACCTAGGTTAACAATCTCCCCCTTTGTTATTGATGGAAATATTATTCTTCTCTCCCCCTTTGACATCAATGGAAAAGGAGTGCACAAGGACTCCCCCTGTCGAAGTGCTACTCTTCTTCATGAATAGTAGATCTTCATGGGTCTATTACTCCCCCTGTCATAGTGCTCTTCTTTTTACTCAAGATAGAAGGATTGATGCTTTATCATCAATTAGCACATTATCCCTTCTTCATGTCTCAGAACTACTTTATCATGCCTTCAATAATGCTTAAAGATGCTCCACTTCAATGCTTTCAAAGAGATTGCAAATAGCCACACACCAAGTGTCCATGTCCAAGTTTTTATGCTTCAATCCATATTTTGTTGTCTCCATAGTCAGAATTAAGGGGCCTCCATAGTCCGATTAAGAAAATGCCGCTGAAATTGCTATCTTTCTTCAGATCCAAGTTCCTTTGTATCTCTATGCTTCTCCTTAAGTTACTGAGCTATATTCCACTGCACAACATTCTCCTTTCTATAGTCTTTTCGATGAACCATCTTTTCCTTGTGTTCTTATAAAGATTTATGCAAGTTATCTCCACTAGTTGATATTTATATCCAATTTGTGATAGTCTTTCAAATTCTTTTTGCTAATTTTCTTCAGTTTTGGTTAGATGCTGCCAACTGCTTTTGCTTCATGCTCCAATTTAGATGTATTTGTTTGTTTGAAGGTTGCCTCTATTTTTGTCCATAATCTTCCTATTCTCACATCAAATCCTTGAGTCGAGACATTTAACATCTGTAATATCAGCACCATAGTTATTTGCCCTATTTCTCTAGTATTAGATGACCTTCTTTGTTGCTCCAATTACTACTTAGTGATTAAGTGGAAAGCATCTTCAACAACAGTCCAAAGAATGGTTACAGGATCATGTTCTTCAATGGAGTACTCCTGAGAAATGATCTTTATCAAAGAATGATTGTTAATATAGCTCAACAAGGATTTCATAAGGACCCTTTCACTAATAGCTTCTGCAATAATGATCAAGAATCACAGGCTCCCCCTAACTGTATGCATCATCTCTTTTGGCAGAGTCTTCCCATCAAATGCTTAGATTGTCAAAATTCAGGCCAATAACATGTGTTGTTGGCTGGAGAGTTCAAGGGACTTTCAGATTGTATTTGCTTCCTTCTCCATACTTGTGTAACTTTCTTCTTTTGCATGGTTCTAGCTTGTGTAAGAGCCCAAGTTAAGTTACAATCACGTGCCATATGACCAATGTTATGACACTTGAAGCATTCTACATTGTTCATGAATAAGAATTCATGATTTCTTCCTGCAAAATTGTTCCTTGGAGATTGTTTGGGACCATAATATCTATCTTTATGATATGGTTGGGGACCATAAAATCTATCTTTATGATATGCTTTACAATATTTTTCCATGTGACCAAAGTTTGTACAAGAATAACAATAACCAAGAAATAAACTTTGGTACCTGGGAGATGGAGATTTCCTTGATCTACGTCTGAAGTCTTTCTATCTTGAGTTCCTTTGATGATAACCATTGCTTCTAGCATCCTTGACACTATCTACATTTCTTCTTGGAGCAGGATTTCTTCCATTGTTGCCTTGATTTTTCTCCTTGCCTTTGCTGGAACTAGGAGCATCACCATTTCTTTCTGGCTTCTTCACATCCCTTTTGTTTGAAGCATTATCATTCTTGTTTGAGGATTCACCTGCATACCTGAGACCTGATTTATGAAATGGACATCTTTGATGGCTGAGCATGTCCTCCAAGGCTTGAGAGCTCTTCAAGGTTTTGTTCATCCCTTCAACCTTTTTTCTGAGGAAGACAATATCTTCTTCCAATCTTTCACAGTCATTATTCTTCTTAGCAAGTTGTTTCTCAGTTTCTTCCTTGATACGAGTAGCTTCATTTGCTTCTTTTTTAAGGAAGATGATATCAGACTTCATTTTGAAGATTTCTTCATTTTCCTTTGCTAGACTGCTCTCCATTTCTTGCTTGATCCTTGTAGCTTTACATGTTTCGGACTTGAGAAGTTTGATGTTAGATTTTAATTTGAAGATTTCTTCATCCTTTGCTTTTAGTTGACATATCATGGTGTTTCTTTCCTTTTCTGCTTCATCAACTTGTCCTTCTATGATTTCCATTGCTTCCATTGTCTTCTGAGCTCCTTGTGCTTGTTTCCTTGCTTCTTGTAGTTGAGATTTGAGAGAAGATACCTCTACCTTGTACTGACCAATCTCTTCTTCACGTTTGTTCAAGATCTTGTGCCTTTGTTCAAGTTGACTTGACAAGGTATCTTCTCGTTTCTTTGCTTTATCCAATTGATTTGTCATGGATATGACTTCTTCATGATGCTTTCTTTTGTTTTGATGAAATTCCTTCTTAAGCGTGGCAAGCTCTTCATCCCTTTCTTGTACTTGAAGCTTGACAAGGTTAACTTTCGCCCTTGTTTGATCTTGGTCACCAGCTAGTGCTATCTTCTTAAGTTCCTCATTTTCCTTTTTCAAATTGTTAATCTCTTCCGTGGAAGCCATACTTTGAGCGAGGAGAACTTCTACAAAATATTTTTCATTCTCTTCATCTTCTAGATCTTCTTTAGCCTTGATATCATCATTCTCATTTTCAACTTTTGTGATGGGTTCTAGATTCCTTCTTGATTTCCATCATCTTCTTGACTGATGCTCATGGTCAATGCTCCTTTTGAGTGAAGGTCATGAAGTTTTTCCCATATACCCTTTGCTGACGAACATTTTCCTAAATTGTTCTTTATAGAATCAGGTAGCCCATTCAAGATTGCCTTCATTGCTTTTGCATTGTACTCCTTGGATTCTCCATCCATCATGCTATCAACAACTATTGATTTCTAGATTTCAATGCCTTGAGTCTTGAAGAAATTCCTCATTCTTGCTTCAACCTTCATGCTGTTAGACTTTGAATGAAGATATTGGCTCTGATAGCAATTGTTGGAAGTACTGAGTGGGGGGGTGAATCAATATTTCTTGTTCAATTTTTATTTTACCAATTAAAACATTTATATTCAGAACACAAGATGAACAACAAGAATAAATTATTTTATTAATATAATCTTTACAATAAAATACATACATACATACATACATACATACATACATACATACATACATACATATATATATATATATATATATATATATATATATATATATTTCCAATTTGTTTCCAAGCACCAACTTGGACTTTTGTGAGGCTCCAACCTCCAGAGCACCAACTCTGTTTTGTCAAGGCACCAACCTTGGCCATAGGAGCACCAACTCCCAGGACCCCAATCCTTCCAGTTCTTAGGCACCAACCTCAAGGGCTCTGACCCAATCTTGTCAAGGCATGTTTGATAGTAATGTTATGCTCTTAGAACTCTTCTTTACTGATTCTGTCTGTTTACAGCTTCACTGTAGTCTCCATGCTCCAGCATTAATGACAACCAATCTTCTTATGAAGGAGTCTTTACAACTCTTCATACTGTCCACATAGAGTCTGCAATAGCCATCATGATCTCTGATAGTGTCTCCACACAGCTTTTGTGAGTCTACTATTAGCTGCACTAAGCTTTGCACAAGAACCAACTTTATGTTTAAGCATCTGTTCTAACTATCACAGTAAATGCTTCAGCATGATTGCTTCTCTGCTCGCTACTTCTCCCTTCAAACAATGTCAGACTGCATTGTGTACCTGATTAATTCATCACAGGTCTGAGTCTTTCATAGGGTAACACAATCAATAGAGATGCTCGTCCTTCGAATGCCTCCTGTCCTATTGGACCTTCAGATTTTTTCTGTTTTGTTGGACCTACGGCTGCCTCTATTTCTTCTAGTTTTTCAACAACAACAGCATAAAGGAAATTCTCTATTTTCTTATACTAATATGCCTAACCTTTGGCTTCCCTTTCGCTCGCTTGAACTTTCGCTTCCTCCGTGCTCGCTCGACCTTTTGGCTTCCTCCTTTGATTGCTTGATCGTCGGCTTCCCGATATCTGGCTTCCTTTGTCTCTTTGTGTTCACCAATGCTCATTGGACACGTTTAGGAGGAAGAGCGGCCGAAATACAAAGAAATGTTGCTTATTAAAAATGTCAGAGAGGTCCTTTTCCCTTAATAATATTCATACATTAGACTTCATTGTTTACATAAGATTTCATTGGAGAGACAACACCAACAGGGAGGCCCCATATGCCACGTCACAATCGCAATCGTTTAGGCCCACTAAACTATTGGAAACGTTAATTTATGCTTTTGGCCTTAAAAAACCCCGGGCAACACATTTATCGGAATACACAGGAATACACGAAAAAAAACCCAACCGAATGCTTAAGGCGGGACTTCAAATGCATTATGCCCGCATCTATAACTTCATTGGGTCCGCTCCTCCACAACTTTATCACAATCGGCACTTTATAGTGTGGCAAGCCTTTACAATATATACGCTATGCAATGGATGCGATAATATATTAACTTATATTGCAATGGTGTAGTTGGGTCCGTGTTATTATCACAATCACAATTTTAATGTGACAAGGGCTTTAAGCGCTGCGATACATAACTTCCGATATGACAGATGCGATATTATTATAGATTGTTTTTAATGCCTCCGTCGGGTCCATAGCTTATCGCATTCGGAAGTTTTCCCTTGTTACCTCTCTTCAAGACTTGCGATTATTGCGGATGCGATATTAAAATAGAGCATATTGTTATGGAACCATTGGGTCCGTAATACATTTCTTTAAGGATTTTTCACGGTTTATAACTTTTAACTCCTCCGTTATGCGATACTCTTGGCATATGCGATACTTTCGATAGTTCTTCCTCATTGCTCTTTCTTGGGCATATATTTCATGCGATACTCCCGATATGGCTCCTCTTGCTCCAACAGGACTTCTTGGGCATATAATACATGCGCCCGATATGGCTCCTCTTGCTCCAATGTCTTCCTTTGGCTTTGCAATGTCTTTCAATGAACTTCTATGATACCTTCATACCTTGATGGCTTCTGTTTCTTAATTTGATATTCTGCAATACTCTTAAGCATAAGCGATAGCTTTGATATGCCTCCTTTGTTAACTCCTCTGTTAACAAACTCTTACTCATGGCTTCTCTTTCTTGATGGCCTTGCTCCTTGGCTTCATATCATCATTTAGTATCATAGGATATTTCTATATAGACATACTCCTATTGCTTCATGGATCTGCTCTACTTGGCTTCACATCATTGTTTACAGTCCAGAATATTGGCATATTGACATCAATGACAACCTAGGTTAACAACCAGTTCAATTCCATGACCCGATCGAGGTGATATATTAGACATGATGGAGATGTAGTCCTGCCAAGCTTACAAAAGAAAACATTGTTAATTAAAATATATTTTTATTTAATTTACATAATAAAAATTTGTGGTTTTTATTATTAAAAATTATATTTAAAAGAAATTAAATATTTTTTACTATCTTGAAATGAGCTACCTATTATACACAAATATTAATCTCTCATCTATATTATCTTATATTACATTATTATATAGAATCATAAAATAGGTAGGTCATGTTAATTGTTACATCATGTGTTCGAATTAGTGACAATTAATGTATCAGTATTGAAGGAAGAAGAAAAAATAATATCCAATATGTCAAATTAAAAGGAAGCAATTGGGATGGCTAAGGGGAGCTTTCTAGTAGTATGAAAGGTCGAGTTTATCTTGTGGTTAGGGTTTACCTTAGTTGCCTTGTATTATATACAAAATAACCAATCCATCCTTAATAGTGAGTTTATAACATTGCTTCAACCATGAATAGACTTAGCTAATGATTGATATCTTGTTCAGGATAACTTGAATGCATCAATCTATAGGCTTAATGATGGGAACTTATTTTTCCCAAAAGCATCCAAAGGAGGAATTTTCTATTGAGATTGAATTATTCAAACTCTAGGTCGGTACATTGAACCCAACCAAAAAATCTCAATCACTATAGGATGGATTCATCAAATGGTTGGATTCCATCCCCCCACCGAAAATCTAGTCCCCGGACGTAAAGAAAAAAGTACTTATTCCTATCAAAATAAGTTTTGATTAGAAAGTTTATAGGGCTTTGACCTAACCCAAGGATTATAAAGGCATGGATAATAATTTGTTAGTTTCCAAAGATAAAAGGACAAGAAACTTGTTTTCATGTGGTTGTAGGCATTTTACATTCTTATTCCAAAATAGGGAGGATTGAAATCTAACTTTTCACTCAAGTCCTTATTTCATGGAATCTCAAGCAATGTTCTTAACTTGCCAATCCCTTTACTTTAACTCATAAGAGTATATCACAACAATGTTTTATGGGTAAGGCTCCCCACCTCTTGTTAATTTGGGATGAAAGCATGTTTAGAGCTATTGGGGCCAAATAAGCTCGATATATTGTCTAAGTTGAACCAAAAATAAACAAGTACTCCCATGCTAGAAAAAGTTGTGGAAATAGATTTGGAGAAGGCCCTTCTACATGCACTAGAAATAAATATGGATGATTGAAGATACTATCAAGAATTAGAATATGAGCAAGTTCTTTTCAAGTGCATAACCCTTGCCATCAGTGTGTGCATTTTGCTAAAAAATGTTTGAAAACTTGAAATAATTGGAAGGGTTCTCATGAAAAAGGTGAAGCCAAAATAAAAACTAAAATTACATGAAATAAGGTGTAAAGTGAATTTACGTAAAGAAGTTTAAAAGAGAAATGGAGGTTTTAAACCCATGGTATAGGAATCCATGGTGTTTGGAAAAGTGAAATAAAAGGGAAATTAATTATTTAATTAGTGAATTGACGTGTCTTTTTGAGTTAACATGTCTTTTATTGAAGGGTTATGATAATATATAAAAAGAGAGTATTAGAAGGAAAGTGTGTGGGTAAAAATGTAATTTGTGGAGTGAATGAGTCATTTTGAAATACTCACTATAACCTTTTTCGGGATGTTTCAAATGATGAAACTTTGAGCATATTGAGGAGATCTAGGGTAAGATCTAGTTAAACTTTCATATTTTAGTTTTCTATACTTTCAGAGATATATGCCATGGAAGTTAGGGTTCGTGATAGATCCTAAAATTTGTTTTAAATAAGTAATCTCAGTATTCTCATTATAATTTCTTTTATGGGATGTTTCAGACGATGAAATTTGGAGTAAATAGAGAATACATTTCAAGGTATATTTGGTAAAAATTGTAGATTCTGGTCTGCTATAATTTTGGAGATGTACCCTATGGAAGTTAGGGTTTGTGAATGGTTCTGAAATCAATTTTACACAAGTGAAATTGGAACAATTTCTATAATTTATTATCAGTGAAGAATTAGAGTGTGAAATTTTAATGATATTGAGAAAATAACTTAAGGCATGTCTGGTAAAAATTTCATATACTAATTCACTATAGTTTCGAAGATATACCCTATGGAGGTTAGGTTTTGTGAATGGTCTTGAAATTGTTTTGAAAGATTGATCATGACATTATGGCTATGATTTTTTTTCTAGGACACTTCAAACTATGAAATTTTCAAAGATATGAGGAGACATACTAAATATACTAATCAACAAGTTTTGGAAAGTTACCATAACTTTTACTTGGCACATTAATGGGAAAATCTAAAGAATCAACAATTGAATCTTGTATTCTTGTGAGAAGATCATTTTTTAAGGATCTATATGCAGGTTAGTCCTATACAAACAAAGAAATTAGTGTCTCTTGCTAAGTTGGTGCTTAGCAGTGAGGATTGGTGTCTCCAGTAGATTGGTTTCTACAAAGAGCTATAAGAGTAGGTTGGTGCCTACTAGGGTTGTACCAATGGGAATTGATGTCTCCAATAGGTTGATGTTTGTAAATATTTGCAACAATAGGTTGGTGGCTCAAAAAATCATATAAATAAGTTTTGTGGTTTTCTCCCTAAAAGTTCTCCATGTAAATCTTGTGTTCCATGTTCAACAACTAATAGATGTCACCTGTGAGTGTTTTCTTATGGTTCATGAATGTTTAAATAAGTAAAAAATGACTCATGTTGATTCACACCCCCCCCCCCCCCCCCCCCCCAAATATAAGTGCGTGCTCAATAGTTAGTATCAGATTGGGTTCCTTCGAAAATAGTCTAACACTGGAAGGTTGATCTTATAAACACATGGTTAGTCAAGAATATTTCTCCATAAAAAAATCTGCATTTTTCAACATAACAAACTATGCTCTCTGAAGTACAAAGCTGAGGACTTATCTAAAGATATTAGCTTTGACATTTGGAAATTTGTTGTGACTAGTTATAAAGCTCCAACAATTCTACCAATTGATTAGGCTAGAAAGAAGGCTATTGAACATAATGCAAAATCCATGAATGTTATCATGTGTGGAATATCATAATTAGAGTTTGTCAAGGTGATGCATCGTGAATTGAAGAAAAAGAATTTGGGAAAAACTTCAAAATATTAAGGGAAAGAGGATGAAAAGCTAGCGGGTGGTGGTCGGAAAGGGAGTGGAAAAAGAAAGTCGGTCATACTTTTGAAGGCAATGACAAGGTTAAGAAGCCAAAGCTCCAAACTCATAGAAGACGACGTGAGATTTTGGAAATTAAAGATGAAGAAAATGTTGCATCCTATCTCCTTTGTGTGGATGCAATTGTCAACACTGTTAGAGGACTTGATGAAAAATTTGAAGAATAGATGATTATAAAAAAGGTGTTAAGGCCACTCTCATTAAATTTGACACAATAGTCTCTGCTATTAAATTAATGAAGGAACTTGATAAATTAGCAATGGATGAATTGCATGGGATTCTCATGGCATATGAAATGAGGACTAATAAAGAGAAGTCATCAAAGTGTGAAGTAACCTTCAAAGATTCAAAAGGGACAAAGAATAGAGAGCACGGATCAAGTGATAGCTCCATCAATGAATCAAACATAGAGGAAGCACATTTTGTGAGAAACTCGAAAAGAGATCTGACAAATACAAAGGTAAGTTTCTCGTTAGATGATTTAATTGTGGGAAATTAGGATATTTGCAGCAAAGTTTCCATATGCAAAGAATGAAAGTAATGATGATGAAGAAGATCATAACGTAAAGAAAGGAAGCAAGCATCTTTAACACAAAAAGAACCACAAACATGGAAAGCATGAAAAAAAGAACCACAAAGAAGATCTCTGCGGCTGCGTTCTTCTGATCTCTGCAGCTGCGATACTTTAACAAAGTGGATTAATGTTAGCTCATCTTCCATCTGCGGCTATTGATCTGAAGTTTCATCATATTTTTGTTTATCTTTGCGGCAACGTTCTTCCGGCATATTATCTCTGCGGCAACGTTCTTCCGGCTGTGGCTGCGGTTCTCAGATCTACATTATTTTTTATATTTTTTATAATGGGCGAAAATAGATCTGTGAGCAAGTCTTCCTTTACGTGGCCATCTCCAGATCTAGTGGTTCATGAAGCAAGTCGGTGATTTATTTTTTCCTGCTGGGTTCTAGATCTAATCTTCTGTGGCTAGATTTAGATCTAGATCTAATCTTCTTTGCCGTTGGGTTCTAGATCTAATCTTCTACGGCTAGATCTAGATCTAATCTTCTGCCTTATTTCTCTGCGGCTGGGTCTCGGCTTTCTACGGGCAAATATGGCTCCCAGCTTCACGAAAATAGATGCTGGCTTAGTTTCGTCCGCTTCTGGAGGGCAAGCTCTTGCCCATATCGTTAGTGAAGCCCCAGCTCCCACGGTCCAGGTGGTCCAGGCCTCACTCAATGAGGCTTTGAAGTTTTCCGAAAGTGCCCTAATCTGTCGGTTCAATGGCTTTTGGCCGCGGTTGACAACTCTCCACAATTGGATCTCGGAGGTATGGAAGCCTGTCATTTCTGATGAAATTAATATCTACCCCTGTGCTAGGGGTTTCTTTATAGTAGATTTTGAAAATCCTGAAAGCAGACAATGTTTTCTAGATTCCGACCCTTGGTTTTTGGAAAACTCAGGCCTATTCATGAAGCCATGGAACCCATCATTCGATCCCTCAACAACAGTCATAACTTCAACACCATTTTGGGTGAGATTACCAAGCCTACCCTTGCATCTCTGGAATCTCTCCTTGTTAAAAGCCATTGGAAATGCAATTGGGAAATTTTATTGCAGGTGCCCAGAAATAGAGGAATATGACAGAACCACCTATGCATGCATCTGTGTGGAAATGGACTTCAACACCTGATTCCCAGCTGAAATAAACCTAACAAGTAAAGACTATGTGTGGAACCATAAAATCGATTATGAAAGTGTCCTCTTCAGATGTCGATCCTGCTTTGAGACGGGCCATCTAGCCAAAAATTGCCCAAAAGCCTCCTAGAAAAATTTTGCTAGAAAAAACCACCACAGATCTACATTGTGGGAAGGAGCACAAAAAGAACACTACACTGTCATCAGAGAAGAATACTCTAGAGAAAACTTTAAATCACAAGAAAGAAACAACTCTGAAGACTAGCAGGGAGAAAGCTCCGCCCAACAACAAAAAAGTGAACTCAACAACCCCTCAAGCATCAATAGTTATGGGGATTCGGGTACCGCACAAATTAAATCTTCATTTAATAGCAAAGCAGATCTCCTAGACCAAACTTCTTCTCCATCTATCTTCAAGAGGACGAACACAATAGAATGTGAATCTAAGACACCAATGTACCAAGAACCAGAAGAGATGAAGGAGATACAAGATACAGGAAGTTGGAAGATCGTAGAGAAAAAAAGAAATCTACAACATCAATCTCGCCAAGAAAGACGAGGAGCCAGACAATTAAAAACTAAGAAAATTATAGGTCTGATAGACCAATTTGGTCTCAGTGGACGTTAACCACTATTATTATCATCATCATCATCATCATCAAGAAAAATAAGTCTCTACTCAAAAAGAGTTAGTGACTCATCTGAAGAGAGAAATGACAATGGTGATAAAGATGAAACTCTCTTTTTGGTCGAAACAAAAATTAATGTCTTGGAAAATGACGACAAAGGGAAAATGCAGTGAATCCCGAAAAAGAGGAAAATGCAGAAATAGATGGGGAGGTGGATCTTGAAGAAGAATCCATTTGTGCCTTAAGTGAGATAAAGAAGCTTAAGAAAAAAAATTGAATCAAAAGGAGCAGTTGTAGAAATAGGAAGAGGAGGATTGTGATGCAAAAGCAAAAATAACATAAATCCTTGAAGAAAAAATAATATTATTATCGATCTAAAGATTTGACTAAAAGAGGAAAAAGGGACAGATGAAGTGGTGAGAATCCAACTAAAGGAAAATGAAGAAAATTGTGAGAATATGGAAGCCAAAATTGTTCCCTTAATAAAGGAACTAGAGAAAACAAATACTTCGTTGAATAGAAGCTTGGAGTTTGAAAAGAATGCTAAAATTAATGACTTAAAGATCATCATTCACCAACTAGAAATGATCAATTCATATCTGAATAATGAGGTTTCCCATTTGCAAGCCACAATTGATAAGCTTCATGAAGAATTTGGTCCACTTCAAGCATATAACAACCACATATTTGATGCATGTCAGGCTTGGAAGGAAGATTATGATGCCTTACTGTTGCAGCTCACAGAGAAGGATGACACCATAAGTTATCAACTATTTCATATTGAGAATAAGGTTGTTGATGAGATACTAGGCTCACCTATTTTCAATACAATTATTTATGATATTGTTGATGCCTCTCCTATTGACTCATCTTAGGAAGTACTAGTCATCAATGATGTTTCTCCCAATTTCAAAAACACATGACAAGTATTGGATCACAACTTATGATCAAAGTGGGATATACTATTGGTGGACTTGGAAAGAATGAATAGGGAATTATTTCCATTATTTCTCCCAAAATACAGATATCTAGAGTGGGACTTGAATATAATTTTGTTGTTGCTTGATTGTCTACACTTAACATTATTAAACCTAGGGAAGTGATATTTGTTGCATGTGGGATTCAGACTGAAGAGAAAACCATTGCTAATTATGATGAATAGATTGATGAGTTGGTTATTCCAACACTTAAGAATGTCATTGATGAAATTGTTGATATGTTTGTTATTCAACTCCTGTTAATAAATCAAACCTTTCCCTTGCTCAAATAGACTGGAAATTTATGCCTTATAACTCTCATTGTCATAAAACTCAGATATATAAGACCAAGAATTAGATTTCTTGGAAGACCATTGATCATGATTTTAGATCTTTGCAGATTCATCACCATGAAATGATGAATCATTGACCATGTCTATTGTCTAAATCAACTGTAGATGGATTGATGGATGGTCATGGAATGCCTTGAATATTTAATTGAGGACTTCATACAAATGTGTCTCCTCGATTTTATATTCATATAGCACTACTTTTCCTTGCAAATAAAGAATTGATAATGTTCAACTAAGGATCGACTGAAGATACTGGTCGACTAAGTTCAACTGGGTGCTTCATCAATTGTGCTTTGATTTTCCTCTCGGTTCCAAGGGGTATTCTTATTAAAGTTCTTGATTTGACGGAGCTATTGAAAAATTGTTCAATGTTTCAATTGGGATTTTTTGACCAACTACCTTATGTTTTTGACATATATGATTTTGTACTACTATAATTGACAAAGACTATTGGCTAGAGACTGTTGGATTAACAGATAATTATGTGCTCTTGTCTAGCTAATTGATCGACTAAACCATGTTGTCTTATTGTCTAGTTGACTAATTAACTGGGGCGTTGCTTTAGATAGGAATTGGGAGAAGCACAAGTTCATGGGGATAATTCCTTTGTCATTAATGTCAAAGGGGAGAGATGCAATGAGGTGGGGTATTGTAGCAAGAGGAATAATTCCTTCATTGCATATAGGGGGAGAATTGTAGCAAGTGGGAGAATTCTTTATATTCCTAGTGGATTATGTGTTTCATTGTAGAGTCCCATCAATGACAAAGAGGGAGATTGTTGAAAAATTTGTTGTCATTTATGTCAAAGGGCTTATATCATTGATATTGTGTGTGTGTGTGGAGTTTGCAAGTATATAAAAAGGGGAGTTCTCATGAAAAAGGTGAAGTCAAAATGAAAAAATGAAGTTACATGAAAAAGGTGTAAAGTGAATTTACATAAAGAAGTCAAAAAGTGAAAAGGTGGTTTCAAACCCATGGTTTAGGAAGCCCATGGTATTTGGAAAAGTGAAATAAAATGGGAATTAATTATTTAATTAGTTAATTAACATGTATTATTGAATTAATATGTGTTTTCATGAAGGGTTATGATAATGTATGAAAGGAGAAAATATTGGAAGGAAAGTGTGTTTGGGTCAAAATGTAATTTCGGAGTGAATGAGTCATCCTGGCATTTTCACTATAATTTTTTTCCTTGGATGCTTCAAAAGATAAACTTTTGAACATATTGAGGAGAGATCAAGGAGAACACTTAATTAAAATTTCAAGTTTTGTTTCGCTATATTTTCAGAGATACAAATTATGGAAGTTATGGTTTTCAATTGATCCTAAATATGTTTCAAAAGAGTCATCTCAAGATTTTTTCTATAATTTATTTTATGGGACATTTCAAACCATAAAATTTGGAGTAGATGAAGAATACATTGCAAATTGCATATGGTAAAAACTTTAGATTTTGACTTCCTTGGAAATTAAATAATTGATAATGGTTGAATAAGGATCGATCGAAGATACTGGTCGACTGAGTTGCGCCTGGGTGGTTCGTCAATTGTTCTTTGATTGTCCCCTTAGTTCTAAGGGGTATTCTTATTAAATTTCTTGATTTGATTGAGTTATTGATAGATTGGTCATTGTTTCAACTGGGATTTGTGTGATCGATTACCTTATGTTGTTGACATATATGATTTTGTACTACTATAATTGACAAATACTATTGTCATAACATATTATTGGATTGATAGATAATTATGTGCTCTTGTCTAGTCAATTGATCGACTAAACCTTGTTGTCTTATTGTCTAGTTGAGTAATCGACTGGGGCTTTTCTTTTGATAGGAGTTGGGAGAAGCACAAATTCATGGGGAGAATTAATTTGTCATTAATGTCAAAGGGGAAGGGTTGAAAAGAGGGGGATTATTGTAGCAAAAGGAAGAATTCCTCCATTGCAAATAGGAGGAGTGTTGTAGCAAGTGGGAGAATTATTTATATTCCTAGTGGATTATGTGTTTCATTGCAGAATCCCATCAATGACAAATACGAATATTGTTGAACAAATTGTTGTCATTTATGTCAAAGGGCTTATATCATTGATATTATGTGTGTCTGTGTGTGTGAGTTTGCAAGTATATCAAAAGGGGAGTACTCATGAAAAAGGTGAAGTCGAAATTAAAAATGAAGATACATGAAAAAGTTGTAAATTGAAATTACGTAAAGAAGTCAAAAAGTGAAATGGTTTTTTCAAACCCATGGTTTAGGAAGCTTGTGGTATTTGTAAAAGTGAAATAAAATGGGAATTAATTATTTAATTAATGAACTAACATGCCTTTTTGAATTAATATGTGTTTTCATGAAGGGATATGATAATGTATAAAAGGAAAGAGTATTGGAAGGAAAGTGTGTTTGGGTCAAGATATAACTTGTGGAGTGAATGAGTCATCCTGATATTTTCATTATAATTTTTTTCCTTGGATGCTTCAAAAGATGCAATTTTGAACACGTTGAGGACAGATCAAGGAGAACACTTGATTAAAATTTCAAGTTTTGTTTTGCTATATTTCCAAAGATACACATTGTGGAAGTTAGGATTTTCAATTGGTCCTAAATTTGTTTCAAATGAGTCATCTCAAGATTTTTTCTATAATTTATTTTATGGGACATTTCAAACCATATTTGGAGTCTATCAAGAATACATCGCAAAGTATATATGGTAAAAAAATTTGGTTTTGATTTCCTTGTAACTAAAGAATTGATGATGGTCAACTAAGGGTTGACCGAAGATATTGGTCGACTGAGTTTCAACTGGGTGGTTCGTTAATTGTGCTTTGTGTGACCTACTGATCAGGTGCTCAAAATTATGCTAAAAAATCAAAGTGTCAAAATTTTGTTAAACTTAGCTTCAGATGGAAGAGTTTGTCATTCTAATTCCAACAGTGTGAACGACACTCAAATCTGAGCTCGTACGCAGAAGTTAGAGCAAGTCAAAGTTTAGATTTGACTTGCTTAAAAGGCCGAATCGGATGATGTGGCAAGGTTCCATCAGCGAATGGCCAGGCGCCAAGTGACAGGTTTCCATTGGCCCCCGCATATTGCAAATATTATGTCACAGGTGGATCATGTTATAGAATCGGCCCTGACAGGTTCGGGTTGCAATGCGATATCGCAAATTGCAAATTGCAACAAGGCAGGTCCCCCATTCATAAGACCACCAATACTTCGCTATTGTGATTAGCGGAGGGAACCCGGACGCGATAGGTTTATATGTGGCATTTTAATGTTTCGTCGGGTCCACCGATATAGCAATCGCACATCACTCGTCATGTTCACAAACCATAAGACCCTCCAGACTTCACTGATTGTGATTTGTGATGGATAGTCGGTGCCGATGGATTAAGGCCCACTGCGAGGCAAAATTCTTGCTCGATTAGTGGATTTTTGGAGCGAAAATGTGGGTTCTTGTCGGATGTGGAGCATTTTGTGGAATGAATAGTGGGAAAACTAGAAGTCATAACTTCTTTAAGTTTCCTCCAAATTGGTTGCAAAAAGAGGCTAGATAGCCATTTTTGAGTATTCTGGACTCATTGGAGTAGGTTTCATAAACATTTAAGCATTGTAAACACAAATTTGTACACTTTTGAGCATAATAGAGAGGCCCAAGCCATTGGAACTTGCACCAAGGAGACGTAGTTTAGGAGGGGTGAACTCCTTTATCATGTGCTTGTTGTAATGTGTTTTTGATGATGTTTTGTACATATTTATGTTGTTGTTCAGTTTCTGATTTATGTTAAATTGCTCATAAGATTAACATTAAATATGTTTATATCACTTGCAAAAATTGATGAATTCTTAAGCACAATGAAAGCATTTTGTTTATAATCTGAGGAAGATCTTAACACTGCAAACTAATATTCTAAAGCAGATCAATTTTGGTATCGGAGCACTAGGTTTGTTTTGTGAAAGAAGGATTTAATTGTTTGCAAGTTTATGTCATGCTTACAAGTTTAAAACTCAAAAGAGGTGAAGGAAAGTTGTTTGGAAGCCCTGAAGTTGGGTAAAGAGGAAGAAGAGCAAGGTTGCCACAATCTCCAACACTAGTTCAACCTCAAGTTGCAGTTGAGACTCTAGAGATCATGTCTCTTGAAGGAGAACCTAAAAACATGATAGAAGATGAGAAGAACTTCAGAAAAGGATTTCTTTGATATGACAGAGATGGTGAAGGTCCTCTATGAAGAGAGGAATAACAGATTGCAAGGAGAAAGTTCTAAGCCTCCCAAAGGAGAAGGTTCTTTAGGAGGAGGTAATGGAAAAGGAGGTAATGGGAATGGAGACAAACCTCCACCCTCTCCACCATATTCTTCATCTTCTTCTTCTCAAGCATCTTCACCCTCTTCCACTAATACAACCCTTACTCATACTCATCATCATTCTTCGAAAGGAACTGATAAATCACCTTTTTTTAAACTTGGTGTTAAATTCGAGTTACCTATGTATAATGGTGAAGTGAATGTAGAGAAGATTGATAATTGGATTCGTTAGTTGGAGGTCTATTGCAGGATTCAAAACCTTCAAGAGGATGAGATAAAGATTCAGTTGGATTCCTTGAGAATGGAGGGTGCAACACTAATATGGTGGGAGTTAGAGACCCAAGAGGAGATTAAAAATCACGGTAAGATCTCAATTTCTTGGAATGATTTCATTTCTGCAATTAAAAGACAATTCTACTCTCTAGTGTATATGCAGAAAGCCATCATGAATTGGAAGAATTTTAGACAACTTAAAGGTCAAAATGTGCAGGATTACACCCAAGAATTTAGAAAAAGGTCTTTGATGTTAGGTGTAGATTTGCAGGCACAGGAAAATTTTCTAAATTACATAGGGGGTTTACACAGTTACCTTAGGCATACTATCTTAATGTTTAATCCCAATAATCCAGATGATGTGTGTGTGCAAGCCACTCATCTTGAGGCAAGAGGGAAAAACACCCTAGAAGAAGGTAGTAAAAATCCATTTAAGAGTAAGGGAAAAAAAAAGGCTTTCAAAGGAAAGGCAAAGAAAAATGTGTCTATCAAAAAAGGAGTGAAAATTACATGAAAACACTATTCCAGAGAGGGTCATGATGAAGCTCATTGTTGGAAGCTTCATCCCGAAATGAAACCAAAAGGAAACAACAACAAGGGAAAACAGAAGATCACTGAAACCACTCAACAGGATTTGGGATCTGATTCAGGTGATGAAACTAAAATTACAGCCATGGGGTTAAAAGGAAAAGAATTCATTTCCAGCACTAGTTCTTCAGACTCACAAAATGAAACTCCGAATGAAAAGAGGAGAATAGAATTGTTTCACATAAGGGTGATCTCAAAACATAACAAGGTTGATACATTGTTTGATAGTGGCTCTCAAGCCAATCTTATCTATGAAAAAATTGTCAAGAGTTTAAATCTGGAAACTGTTCCACATCATAAACTGTATCCACTTGGATGAGTATGTGACAATGCGCAATTGCAGGTTACTAGAAAGTGTAAACTAAGATTCGTTATTACTGCAAATTTCATAGATGAAGTGGAGCTTGATGTTGTGCTGTTAGATATTCGTGGCATAGTTTTGGGAAGCCCATACCTTTATGACAAAATATATATTTTCCATAGACATGAAAATAAATATCATTTATTAAAAAATGGAGTAGAATATATTGTGAGAGCTCACAACAAGAAAAAAATATTTCGCTTGTTAATGCAGGGCATATGAAAAGACTAGTGAATTCGAGCAAGAATTTTGTGCTTCTCATGATCAAACCCAAAAATGATGTTGACCATGAAGCTTTTAAAGGTTGTGATTCGAATTTGAAATTTGAATTGGTTGACATAGTTAACCAATATGATGAAATGTTTCAAGAACCAAAGGGATTACCTCCCAAGAGAGGAATCCATCACGAGATATAGATGCAACAAGATTGTCCTCTTCCTAACATTGGAATGTATAGGATGTCAGTGATGGAAAGCGCAAAAATTAAGACGCAAATCCAAGAGTTGTTGAATAAAGGGATCATCACACCATCTTCCTCACCTTGTGGTTCACCTATTGTCTTGGTTCCAAAGAAGGATGGAACATGGCACATGTGTGTGGACTTTCATGCATTAAACAAAATTACGGTAAAGAACCGTTACCCACTACCTCGAATAGATGATTTATTGGATCAATTGAAAGATGCAAAGTATTTTACTAAGTTGGACTTAAGAAGTGGCTACCATCAAATTAGAATAGTTGAAGGAGACATTTGGAAGACATCATTCAAAACAAAACAAGGTTTGTTTGAATGGCTAGTTATGCCATTTGGTTTATGTAGTGCTCCTACTACATTCATGTGTGTAATGAATGATGTGTTGAGGCCATTTCTTGATGAATTTGTCATAGTATACCTAGATGACATCTTAATTTTCAGTAAATCCTATGATGAACATGTCATGCATGTAAGAAAAGTACTTGATGTCTTGAAAAAAGAACAGTTGTATCTTAAGATGTCAAAGTGTGAGTTTGGAAAGACTTCTTTAGTTTATTTGGGTCATATTGTT
This sequence comes from Pinus tabuliformis, assembly GCA_031772625.1. Taxonomy (NCBI): domain Eukaryota; kingdom Viridiplantae; phylum Streptophyta; class Pinopsida; order Pinales; family Pinaceae; genus Pinus; species Pinus tabuliformis. Next base: position 551,125,202 of record CM062804.1, read on the forward strand.
GGAGGTAGTGAGTTGAAAATAGATCCCTCCAAGGTTGATGTCATTATGAATTGGCCGAGGCCCAAGATAGTTACAGAGGTAAGAAGTTTTTGGGAGCAGCCCAATATTGGAGGAAATTCATTGCTAATTTTTCTCTTATAGAAGCTCGTTTGCATGTGTTGACCAGCATGAAAAAGGTTTCTCAATGGGGAATAAAACAACAAAAGGCCTTTGATGCGTTGAAATAAAAGATCAGTACAACTCCCGTACTTGCACTTCTAGACTTGAGACAATCATTTTAGGTTCAGACAAATGCTAGTGACTATGTTATGGGTGTGGTCCTCATGGAGCATGGTAAGCCTATCGGTTTTCATTCGAAAACTTTTAATGGTGAAATGATTAACTATCCTACATATGACAAGGAACTGTATGCATTGGTGCAAAGTGTGAAAACTGGAAACACTATCTGATGGATAAGGAAACAATCATTCACATTGGTCATCAACCATTGCAATACTTGCAATATCAATCAAAGTTATAGCAATCAAGGCACTTCCGATGGATGGGTTTCCTTTAGGAATTCCACTTGGTAATCAGGTATAAGAAAGGTATCTACAATAAAGTTGCTGATATATTTTCTAGGCCGATTGTTAGTGCAACTACTTTACTCAAGCATAACTATGTTTTACATGAAAGTTATATTGAGAAATATGCATTAGATAATGATTTTGAAGATGTTTATGCATGCTTGAGTCAAGACAACCAAGTAGAGGAATTGGATTATCATTTGCATGATAACTTGTTGTACCATATTGGAAATCTTTGTATTTTGAAGGGAGAAAGAGTTAACATCATAAGAGAGGCACATACTTCTCTTATTGCTAGTCATTTTGATGTAAGTAAGGCGATGGCACATCTACAAAGGTATTTTTATTCCAGCCTCATATGCTTAAAAGTGTCTCTTGTTTTATTAAGGTATGTTCATTATGTGCAATTAGTAAGCCTAGTAATAGGAAGTTAATACTGTACACACCACTCCCGGTTCCTTCATGACCGTGGGAGAGTGTTTCTATGGATTTTGTAGGAGGTCTTCCATTGTCAAAAACAGTTCATGATTATTTGTACGTAGTTGACTTGGATAGGTTTAGAAAAATGTATATTTTGATGCCATGTAAAAAGAAAGCTACAGCTGAACAAACTATTCAGTTATTCTTTCAGAATGTTTGGGTGAATTGTGGATTGCCTACATCCATTGTTAGTGATCAAGATTCTCACTTTGTGGGGAATTTTCAGTCAAACTTGTGTGGATTCATGGACACCAAACTAAAAAAGGGTACAACCTTTCATCCACAAACTGATGATCAAACAGAGGTAGTGAGAAAAATAATGGTACATCTTCTGTGTGGGTATTGCAACAAGCATCCTAAGTTGTGGGATGAATAGTTGCACTATTTCCAACATGCTTATAACTGAGCCAAGCACTCTTCCACTCAAACTTTTCCATTTGAGGCATGCAGGGGATACTTGACTAAATCTCCTTTGGATTTTATTTTTGGAAAAGATGTTTCTATTGAAGGTCATAGAGACATAGACAAAGAAAGAAAGTTCATTGAACAAATACAATTAGTACACCATAAGGTTCAAGAACAACTTGAGAAAAGCCAAGGAAAGTACAAAGCAAGGCACAACAAGCATTGTCAAGATCACAAGTTCCAAGTTGGTGATGAAGTTTGGCTTCACATTAACAAAGAGAGGCTCTAAGGATAAGGTAAAAATCTCAAACCAATTAGATATGTTCCATTTAGAATTTTGGAAAAGATTGGTAATAATGCCTTCAGGTTGGATTTGCCTTCATATATGCAAATTTATGTTGTTCTTAATGTTGAGAATTTAAGGTTGTATGAGCCTCCTTTGATTGAAGATCAAGGAGAAAATATTCAAATTCCTTCTATTGAAGACTTTTCTCCATAACTCCTTGATGTGCTTCAGCGAGACACTATACTTGACAGAAGAACAAGGACAACAAAAAGGGGAAGTATTGATTATCTTTGAGTGGGGCTCAAAGGTACAATTCCTTCAAAAGACAAATGGATAGAGGTTGAAAAGGTGAGGGAACCATACCCTCACCTGCTGAACAATTGAAAATGATCCTTTTCGGGTCCAAAAGGCTTCTAGTGGGGAGGAGTGATCAGGGGGTCAAAATTATGCTCCAAAATCGAAGTGTCGAAATTTTGTTAAAATTAGCTTCCGATCTAAGAGCTCGTCATTCTGATTCCAATGGTGTAAATGACACTCAAATCCGATATCGTATGTAGAAGTTAGATCAAGTTAGAGTTCAGAATTGACTTGCTTACAGGATGAGATTGGATGATGTGGCAAGGTTCCATCAGTGAATGGGCAGGCACTAAGTGACAGGTCACCATTGGCCCTCGCATATCACAAATTGCATGTTTCAGGCAGATCTTGTTATAGAATCGGCTCTGACAGGTTCAGGTTGCGATACGATATTGCAAAAAGGCAAGTCCCGCATTCATAAGATGACCGATACTTCGCGATTGCGATTAGCGAAAGGAACCGGGACGCAATAGGTTATAGGCGGGAATTTAATGTTCTGTCGGGTCCGTCGATATCGCAGTCGCACATCGCTCGCCACATTCACAGACCATAAGACCCGCCAAACTTCGTTGATTGCGATTTGCGATGACAATTGGTGCCGACGGATTAAGGCCCACCACGTGGCAAAATTGTTGCTCGGTTAGAAAATTTTTGGAGCGAAAATGTGGGTTCTTGTCGGATGTGGAGCATTTTGTGGAAAAAATAGTGGGAAAACTAGGAGAAGTAATAACTTCTTCAGTTTTCCACCAAATTGGTTGCAAAAAGAGGCTAGATAGCCATTTTTTAGTATTCTGGACTCATTGGAGCAGGTTTCAAAAGAATTTGAGTATTGTAAACACAGATTTTTACACTTTTGATCATAATAGAGAGGCCCAAGCCATTAGAAGCTAGACCAAGGAGACGTAGACTAGGAGGGGTGAACTCCTTTATCCTGTGCTTGTTGTAATGTGTTTTTGATGATTTTATGTTCATGTTTATGATGTTGTTCAGTTTCTGATTTATGTTAAATTGCTCATAAAATTAACATAAAACTCTTCGTTTCATTTGCAAAAATTGATGAATCTTTAAGCACAATGAAAGCATTTTGTTTATACTCTGAGGAAGATCTTAGCACTGCAAACTAATATTCTAAATAAAATCACCTACTACCTTATGTTGTTGACATATATTATTTTATACTACTATAATTGACAAATACTATCTCCATAATAGAGACTATTGGATTGACAAATAATTATGTGCTCTTGTCTAGTCAATTGATCAACTAGACCATGGTGAGGCTTATTTTCTAGTCGACTAATCGACTAGGTATTTTCTTTAGATAGGAATTGGGAGAAGCACAAGTTCATGGGGATAATTCATTTTTCATTAATGTCAAAGTGGAAGCACTGCAAAGAGGGGGAGTATTGTAGCAAGAGGAATAATTCCTCCATCGCAGATAGAGGGAGTGTTGTAGCGAGTGGGAGAATTATTTATAGTCCTAGTGGATTATGTGTTTTGTTGCAGAATCCCATCAATGACAAAGAGGGAGATTGTTGAACAAATTGATGTCATTGATGTCAAAGGGCTTATATCATTGATATTGTGTGTGTGTGTGTGTGTGTGAGTTTGCAAGTATATAAAAGGGGGAGTGCTCATGGATAAGGTGAAATCAAAATAAAAAATGAAGTTACATGAAAAATATGTAAAGTGAATTTACATAAAGAAGTCAAAAAGTGAATGCTAAAAAAGAAATTAACTCAGAAAAATATATAAATCACACATAAAAACCAGACCCAAAATATTGGCGGAAAAAGGCTGAAGCCTCATACTTCTCTCTCACTTTCATTCATATTCATTATTAAAAACAACTCAATGTTGCTTTTGCTATGATGAAAGCTGCTCACTGCTGCTTTGGCTGTCGATCGCCCACTGGCGAATTTGTTGATGCTCACTGCTGATGAAGATGCCCACTGGCTACTTTGCTGATGTTGACGAGACTTTCAGTCTGACAACCACTTGTCAATTTCATTAACATTTTCCCCCCTTTGTCAGCTGAAAGGAGAGACAATCTTCTCCAAAATATATTTGAACTCCCCCCCTTCACGTGTAGGAGAGTTTCACTGTTGTACTCTCTCATTCAAATGCATGAGAGTACCGTCATCTATTCACTGTTGGCTGCACTATGTGTGATTGGAGTCGGTTGTAGAACTGAGACAATCTTTTGACTGTGGATGACCATTCCCAAGGATCGATCCATTCATAATGTATCTTCAATCTGGCTGATTTTTGTTGGTTGCTACATTTTTCTGAGAAATGATTGGGCTTTCCACAATGGCAACACGGATGGAGATCAAAACATTGATCTTCCATATGACCGGCTCTTTGACAATGAGAGCATTTCGGTTGGACATGAACTTCAGGTTGCACGCAATTCTGTTTGTCTGCAATTTTCTCAGAAACTTCTGAGATGAGTTGGTCAAGAAATCTTGCACTCACAAACTTAATTGGCTTGGAATAATCTGGGATATGTAAGTTGGTGTCATCAGTGACATATCCTAAGCCTCGTCGATTCTTGTTATTTTTAATCTCTTCCCAAGGCTTGATGATGGGTTTGGAAGAAATTTGAATTTGATCATGAACAACTTCGACACTTGAAGTTGTTTGGAGGAGTGATTTGGAATCAACATTATTATCTTCATCTGTATGGTTGAATGACTTGGAAGAACCAATCTTCTGTTGCAGCTCATCTCTTTGTAGTTGCGACTCTAGTTGAAGAAACTCAATGGTTTCATGTGTTTGTTGTAGATGCCATGAAAGATCAGCAAGAGTTTCTTTGCTGATGTGCACCATGTCTTCATCACTGGAGATGATCAAACTGTGAAGAATGTCTAACAACTGAATATGTTGCGCCATCTGAACTTGCTTTCTTGAAGTCAGGCTCTCTTGTCGTAGATGTCGTGCTTTGAACTGTTTCACCTGATTTTGTTACTTGAATGACAGGCTCGCTTGCTATGGGACTTGAATGTCACGCTCGCTTGATTTGTTGCTTATGGCACTTGCTGAGAACGCTTGCTAGAGTTGTAGAACTTTCTTGCTTAAACTCTGGAATTCACGCTCACTTGAATGAATAGCCACGCTCGCTTGATGTCGATATCAACTTGCTTGATTGGTGTTAGAGTTGAATTTGGTTGCTTTGATGGTTTTTTCAATGATCTTCACTCTCGCTCACTTGAAGGTTTGAACCTTGTACAGTTTTGAGGCAAATTTCTTGAATGAATACTCACGCTCGCTTGTAGGAGATGTGAACTTGTTGTTTTTTTGCTTTAGAGTTAAAATTCATGGACTCACTTGAGTGTCGAACACTGTCGAAAATGCACCCAAAAATCTTACAATGATTTCAATGACTCACTACAATGAATTCAATTTGACTCAATTCAAGACTTGGGTGTCGGTTTCAACCGAGAATGCACCCTTACAATTCAATGCAATTTGAGTTTGATTACAAGTTCAATAATGTTGATGTAGATTGTGCTCTGAAACGTTGAAGTTTACAAATTCATTAACTTGATTGTAGTGATGTAGACATTGCTTTGAAATGCTGGAGTCTGCAGATTCATGAACTTGATTGTATTGAGTGAATTTGATTGTTGAGGTAGAATGTCGATGTTGAAAACTTTGATTAGTTGTTGTATGTGTTGAGCTTAATTATCCTTCCTTGAAAATATTTTGTTACAAGTGTTGTGCTTTCTTGCATTGAACTTTATGTGTGTTAAATGAGATCATTTATGTGTCAAAACTAGACACAAATCATAAGCAAAAACATGAATCCATAAAACACATGCGCCATCAAGCACACATAGTGTACCTTAGATCCCCTTATTCAATTTCGGGCGGATCTAGGACACATCAACACCAAAAAAAAGTGATATCTTTATTAATCACTGGGTACATCATATTTCACATTGACAACATCATCATGGAATATTCTCAAAGTTCCAGAACTTCTTAAAAGAAAAATTTCTTCAAAAATTACTTGCACTCACTCAATCACTGGCAAAGTAAAATATTACTTTGGAGTACATGATTGATTTTTCTCATATTCATATCCAGTACTATCCCTATTTGAAGTCTCCATTGAAGATTCCTTCCCTGCAAGCAGCTCTACTGTCACGATGTCATTTTCAGCTCCGAAGTTGCATTTTACAGTCTCATGATCTAAAACTGGAACTGCAAAAGAATCAGAGGCAAGAATGATACAGGCACTCCGTGAAGAGTTGGCATCAACTGAAAGAAGGGAAGAGGAGGAGCGTGCAGCTCATAATGCTACTCGAATGGCAGCCATGGAGAGGGAAACAGAATTAGAGCAGCGTGCAGCTGAGTCATCTGCAGCATTGGCAGGAATACAGAGAACAGTTGATGAAAGAACTCAGAAAATAGCAGATTTGGAACAGAAGCTGTCAATGCTCGAGATAGAGTCTGCAACCTTGAATCAAGAGCTCCATGAATGGGAGGCTCGATACCGCCGGGAACAGAAGCGGTCAACAGAAGAAGCTAATCAAACATCTCAGTGGTTGGCATGGCAAGAAGAAGCAGAGAGGGCACGGCAAGCACAGAGGGAAGCATAGGCCAAGCTTTCTGCAATGGAGGCTGAAACTCAAAAAATGAGAGTTGAAATATCTAGTATGAAAAGGGATGCAGAACAATATTCAAGGCAGGCACACGTGGAATTAGAGAAACGATATCATGAACTAACTGATTTATTGTATTTAAAGCAAACACAATTGGAAGCGATGACTAGTGAAAAAGCAGCTGCACATTTTCAATTCGAGAAAGAAGCAAGACGCTTTAGAGAATTGCAGGCAGAAGCCGAATGGAATAGGAATTCACGCCGCACATCAACACCTTGGGATGAAGATTTAAATATTTCTCTGTTAAATGAGGCCTTGAATGTAGACCTTTCCCAGTCCTTGAGAAAATATACAGAAAATAACGAAGGAGACAATTATTGTCAAGGGATTTCATCGCATCAGATTCAAACTGATGGAGGATTTACAGCGTATTCTTTGAAAGACTCTGACGATGGAGGCTCCTCCCAACAACGGTGGTGTAATTTGTGTGTGAACTATCTTGTGTAAGAGGCTTTGAAAGCTAATCATGCACTTCTGCTTCCTTAGAATTCGCGCTGACAACCTGAAGCGCGATTGCCGTTATCGAAAATCCGTGACAGTAACACGCTCTCCATTATTGAAAGTCTGCTGGAACAAAATTATTGCTTTGAATTCTTGCACTAAAATCTAAAATCGAGTGAGACCAGACACTACCCCAACACCGCCCGTGCAATCAGAGATGATGATTTCGCAAATCCCAGGAATTATTCTTCGCACATATAATTCTCCACGGAACCATCCACCATCAACATATGAATCCACCACGGACACAATAAATTGAGAGCACCGAAAGATCCACTGCGTTAAATCAACAGCACGGCCCCATTACAAACTGTATGACATATTAGATTCTCAGGTGGGCATGGGAATAGAGAAAAAACAATACCTCTACGATCTGGCCTCCAATTAGCCCCTCTCCAGATTACGGCATAATCTCTGATTTTCCACTGGAAGCAACCTTATATGCTCCACACTAGGCCACCGATTCCTCCACGATCTTGCAGCCACCACGCATATCTTCCAAATCAAATTTTCCCTTCTGACAAGGTCGACACGATCTACCAACTGTACACAAGCTGACAAACCTTAAATTGAAAATGCGTGGAAGGGATATACTGGATCGGCGCGATTGACCCTCACTTCGTCCAACAACTTTCAGATGGAAAAACTCAGCGACTTCTCTTTAATCACGCCTTTCAAACCCTCCACTCAGCGTACAAGTCCCTCCATACAACTCTGATACCACATATTGTAAATGAAACTAACTCAAACAAATTACAAGAAAACACATATAAAAATCAGACACAAAATATTGACGGAAAAAGGCTGAAGCCTCATGCTTCCTCATTTATTATCTCTCATTCATACATAAAATAATTGAATATAGTGTTGCAAATAAATAGATGAGAGACAGTGTCTCAAGATAGTGCGTGCTATCTTAGACATTTTTGGTTGAGATAATTTCTCCTTTGGTTGAGATAATTTCTCACCAGACACACCAATATAGGAGTTACCTAAACTAACTCCTATCTTAGAGGAACAACCCAAGAGTTAGGCACAAATTCCTAACTTGGAATATTTAATTAATTTTTGGATTTATTATTGTTTTATGAGAGAGGCTAACAGTGAAATGGTTTTTCAAACCCATGGTTTAGGAAGCCCATGGTATTTGGAAAAGTGAAATAAAGTGGGAATTAATTATTTAATTAATGGATTAACATGTATTTTTGAATTATTATGTATTTTCATGAAGGGTTATGATAATGTATAAAAGGAGAGAGTATTGGAAGGAAAGTGTGTTTCGGTCAAAATGTAATTTGTGGAGTGAATGCACCATCTTGGCATTTTCATTATAATTTTTTTCCTTAATTTTGAACATGTTGAGGAGAGATGAAGGAGAACACTTAATTAAAATTTCAAGTTTTGTTTCGCTATATTCTCAGAGATACACGTTGTGTAAGTTAGGGTTTTCAATTGGTCCTAAATCTGTATCAAACGAGCCATCCCAGGATTTTTGCTATAATTTATTTTATGGGACATTTCAAACCATAAAATTTGGAGTAGATCAAGAATACACCGCAAGGTACATATGGTAAAAAAAATTAGATTTTGGTTTTCTAGAATTGTGGAGACATAGCCTATGGAAAGGAATTTATCCACATATTTTGTTGGGTGATAACACCTTTGAAAGAGGTGTAATTTCACATAACTCGGGCATTTCAATTATGATTTAAACTAGGGCTATATTGTCAAGAAAAGAATCACTAGTAGTGGGAAAGCTTATTATGTCTTGAAAATAGATGTAGAAATGTTGGGCTCTAGGACTAGCAAAATGAAATTTTCGTTTTTAATACTTTAGTTATCTAAGTGATTTTATATCTAGGTTTGCATTGTTTTATGACGTATAATTTTAATATCAAATAATTGAAATAACAACCACAACTCTCTCTCTCTCTCTCTCTCTCTCTCTCTCTCATACATCACAAATGGGATTTTTTTGGGTAAGTATACTCCATGCAATTATCTAAAGCTTGATAAAGATCAATGATTGGTAGAAATTCATTTAGATTTATGGGATGGGGCAAGAAATTATTATTAGTTTTATTTCAACATTGTATTTGATTTTATCGATCTAGAATTTATGGCAGAAGATCCACAAGTTGGTGAAACTTATTGGATGGAGAAATCCTTCTTCAAGAGTGATTTTGTAGAATCTAAAGGAGCATATTATTTAAGTAGTTCTCCTTTTCGACAAGGATTTTGCAGTTTTCCTCCCTTTTCTCTTAATCACTCTTATGAACAGGAATAAATTCAAGTTTATTCTCAGGGATCTTGGGCTCTACACCAACCTTATCTAGCCTTTCATGATGATCCATAATTTTATTTTTAAAAGCATGGTTGACCCTTGTACAAAAAGATAACATTTGATTATCTTGTTAAAAGCATATATATAAATAAATATGTGTCATATTTAGTCCCCATATGGTTGAGCCTCCAAGGGATGAGATAAAAAATGGTTGTCTCCACTTTCCCAAATCCATAAAAAAGTAATAAATATCTTTGTAGAAAAGGCCTACATGACATTATAGTCCATATATGATAGTGGTATGTGTGCCAACATGTCATTATAGTCCGTAGGAATATTAAATGGTAGTGGCCCACATGCATAACTTTTGACTGCCTAGTGTAGGTTTTGGGTTATTGGTCACCTTCTCTTTTACAGAGAGGTAATTGGTTACCTTCTCTTCATGCTATAAAAGAGAGGTAAGGGAAATCATTTGATCATCAGTTGGGAGTCTTAAATTCTAAAGTTTCTTGTATCTACATTCTATATATCCTCCCTCCTTGCACCTTAGTTGTTGAGGTATTTTCATTGATGTCAAAGCAGAGAATCCCTTAGTCCAGCTAAGGTGGTGAAAAATACTTGAAGCCCTTAATGTTAAAATGAAAGTTGGCATTAGCCCTTGAATCAAATCAAGATTTTGGTGGATAGAATCAAAATAAATACAAGAATGGATTACACCATCTCATAGTGCTCGTCAAGACTTTTCCAATGGTAGGTGTTATGCCTCCTAACTCCTCGCGGTTGAAGATATGTGATTTTTTAAATATAAAAGATGGAATTTGGGCCCCAGTGAAGTTGGCCCTCTTAAGGAACAAGTTGGCCCTAATAGATGTCAATTCGACTTTGTTTGGGGGTAAAAAAGGCCTATAAATAGGCCTTCTCCTTACTCATTTCGGCCAAGCAACTTAGTTGAGCTCAAGGAAGAGTTTGGACATGTGGAAGAAGAATTTGAAGAGGTTTGTACCTCATGAACTAGGACTAAAATAACCATGGAGTTTGAGAAGTATGTTTTAAAGGTTTTTCTTTTTTTAGTCAAGTCATATTTGAAGCTATTTTAAACAACATTTGAAGCACATTTTGGAGAATTTGTGGGACAAATATTCGACCCTGATTTGACATAATTTGGCCTTGTTATAGTGAAAATTTTAGCCTACTTCAAGCTTCAGTCTAGACCCGTTAGCATCCTCAAATCTTGACCCTATGAAAGCAATAGTCTTGGGCTATTTGTAGCCTCAAACCTCGACCCTTAGGAAGGCTTAGTCTCGATGTATTTTCATCCTTAGACCTCGGCCCTAAGGAAGCCTCAATCTTAAACTATTTTCAACCTTAGACCTCGACCCTGTGGAAGCCTAATTTCATCTTGTTTGAGCCTCATTCCTTGGCCATTGTGGAAGCTCTATTTTCGGTCTTTGTAGCCCTAGTCTTAGCTTGTTTTGGAGCTTGTTTTAAAGCGGTTTTGAAGCATATTTTGGAGCAGAACTTAGCATTGTCTTAAGACTATATTGAAGGCTCATTTTGGAATGTTTTAAGGACAAAACTCTATATTGTGCAAGAATTTCATTTTATGGAGGTCAAGTAGAGGCCAAGTGGCTTTAGTCAGAGTTGAGAGTGAAAATATGAAGATTGCGTGGTTAAGTAATTGTTGAATACCAAAAGGTTAAAGACAAATCTATAGTACAAATTGGAGCCAGAGTTGGTGCTAAGCTAGAGGTTGAAGTCCTTATGGGTTGGCGCCCATGAATTTTGTTGAGTTAATGCTCAGTTAGGGGATTGGTGTCTCTTGTGGGTTGGTGTCCATGAATTCACTAAGTTGGTGCTCATTTGAGGGATTGGCGTCTCTCGTAGGTTGGTGCCTACAAAAGTTTCAATTGGATTTGATAAAATTAATTATACCCTTTATATATAAGAAAATTTGAAAGTAATTTTCTCTTATTTATAAACCTTCTATGTTCATGTATTTACATATGTTAAATCTCGAATGCTTAATGTTGTGATTTGTTAAAAATTGGTCAATTGACTAAATATTGATTCACCACCCTTATTAGTGTTTCCAATAATTGGTATCAGAGTGGGTTCCTTCAGTAACATCTTGACAGCTAGAATGTGAATCCCATAAGAGCATATGGACAAGTCAATAAAGCAGTCCTCCCAACATTTAAAAGAAGTCCCCTCTAGTGATATGTTGTATGTTGTTGGAACCTTTTAAATATCTCAAAGAAAGTTTGTTTTCCTAGATCCTTAGTTTGAGGGAATGAAGTATGATCTTTGGAAAGTAAAAATGAGGCACTATTTGCTGAGTCTTGCTTATGAGGTATGGGAATCAATTAATACTAAAACCTAATCTATAGAGGAGTCAAAATAATGCAATACAAAAGTGATTAAAGCAATTTTGAGTAGTCTATCTGATTTTGTAAAATTCAAGGTGGGTCAATGTTATTCAACTAAAACTCTTTGGGAAAAACTAAAAATTATTTATATAGAATGTATCCTTGTATATGTTGATCCAAAGCTAGAGTATGTATAACAATAACATGAAAATGATCAAGAACCAAAGGAGATAGATGAAGGTAAAATTGAAAACATTGAAAGTATGGAAGACAATGAAGATGGAGAAGACTCTAAAGTAGAGGTTGAATTAGACCTCAAAGCAGAGCTTATGGATGCTCTAAAAGAAATAAATAGATTAAGAAAATAAAATAAATAACTTGAAGAGAAGAATCGAGACCTTGATTGTATAAAGGAAGAAGTTTTCCTCCGAAGACTCCAAGTACAGGGAATATATAAGGATTTTAATTGAAGCAAAATTTGATCAACTAGAAAGGAGATATGAATAAGAAGTAATCTCCCTAAAAATTCAACTAAAAGAAGCAAATAGAACAAAACAAGTAATGAAGATCTAGATGATGAAGAAAAAAGAAGATTGTGAGAAGCTTGAAGAAGAGATTGTCTCATTGAGAAATGAAGTTGACAAGATATGCAAGAATATGAAGAGTTCTCAATCATTGGATGACATTCTCAGCCATTAGAGATCACCATTTGACAAAAGGGGACTTGGTTATATAGGTGAACCTCCATGAAAAGAAGATACAAGCCCTAAATCCCCAAAGGTTAAATTTGAAGAAAAGTCTGAAAGCAAAGTCATTTTCCTTCAAAGGCCAAATCACAACAAAATCCTGAAGAATGTTGCAAGTGATACCTTTTCAAGAATTTATGTTGATGTCCTCAAGGAATCTTCTCTCTATGCAAGTAATAATGAGAATCAACCAAGGATTGAACCTCCTCCAAGGCAAAGCAATTTCAAGAAACCATCAAGGGAAGTCTTCTCATCCAGGTATCAAACCATATTCTTTGGACATTGTTTTTCATGTACTAATTTTGGGCATAAGACAAGAGATTGTAGGGCCTATACCAAAAGGGTTTATAGAAAAAGAGGTACTTATCAACCCTTCAGAAATTAGTTTTCAAGCCATAAAACAGAAGGACCTATTGGCTACAACAAAAGCTATGATTCATTTTCTCCAGTGTTCATGTACAATATAGAATGCCATAAATGTCACATTCTAGGAAACATAGCACGTGATTGAAGAAGAAATATGATATGGTCTCCTAAGTAAGTCAAAGAAGAAAACTTTCCTACTAGGAACAAAGAAAATTCCACCAAATTTTGGAGAAGAAAAAAAAGAAGAACCAAATATAGAAGAACATGAATTGATCTTGCATGCTCAATGCACAAATTGTTAAATCATCTTCAAGATTGAGCGCTCCAAGGCAAAGATGATTGAGCTGTGTAAAGTTGCAAGAAATACAAAAGAAAGGTTCGTTCACTGCAAGAGTTGGATACAAAAGCGTATTATATCATCAGGTATCCAATATGTAATGATATTAGAAGGAGGTTTCATTATCTCTATAGGGGCTCAGGCAGATCCCTATAGAATTTTTTTTGTACAACAATTCCTTGCCTTGTACATTAGTGAGGTGTTTTCTCTCATGTCGAATTTACTTCAGAGCCCTTTTTTGATAAAATATAATATTACCTCCTCCTTTCACTTGGTCTAAGGTATTGGTGGGGTAAAGTTATTTGTATTTACCACTCAATATACTTAGAGAACTCCAGACCCATCTAACATTATTCCTTGGCCTACATCAACCAGGCATTGGATTTTGTCGTGTGAAGGACTCATCATGGGATTAAATCCATTAGGAAACATCATCACCATAGGATACTGAGCCAAAGATATATCACTACCTTCTTCCCTTCTATTAGAAGTTCCTTGTCGCTAGTCAAAGAAGGGTGGATGCTTGGATATTATAATGTATAATATCTTAATTAACACAACATGCAAAGGAGTCCAATTAGATGATGTAGACAAAATTTTTAGAAGAATTATTGGGATTGGTCTTACTCCAAATGTTGTCACTTATAGAAGTCTACAGTAAAAGAAAGATTTAGATATTTTATAATAGAGAATTAGATCAATGCCAATGGAAAAGACACAAGCTTCCATACTGAGCAGAGTTTGAATTTCGGAGAGATGCCTAGAGGCCTAAAAGGCACTGATAAATACTTCCCCAATAAACTTCTTGAGTACATGAAATATATTTTGGATAATTATCTAAAACTTGAATGCAAGATCCCAATAAAACAATCTTTCTTAACTGCTGTACAACTTGAATTGATATCTTCCAAAATGAGACAAGATATTATGGACTAGATAATAATCATACATCAATGTTATGATTTAATGCAAGAAAATTTGTATCTCTTTTGTTAATGTCATATTTATATTACACGTGAACCGATCCATAACCACAATTTAAAGCTAATGGCTCAATGTGACATGACTAGATTAAAGTATAAGGAAATTTTCTTCCACCAATTAACAAAGTTGTGCTTCTTATTAGGGAGTAATATATAGCTGATCATATAATATTTATGGAATCAACAATGTCATATTTTCTAAAACATAATTTTGGTTTTCCAACTCAATTTAAATTCCTAAATCTAGGTCTAAAGGTGTCCAGTGCAGAAACATTGATAAGACATATGGCATACTTCTTAAGTTAGTCATCCCTGACTAAGTATGAGAGGTTCCAGTATACACCATCTAAGTTGGTTGTTGCCGCAATATACTACTCTCAATGTGCCATCTATAAGAATCCATAATGGAACATTTTATGAGAAGATTCAAAAGGAGCTTGAAGAAAAGAGACTTGATTTTTCCATATCACATCCTAGGGCTACCACCTTTTCCCATATATCTTCTCTTTATCTATTTTTCATTTGAGTTTTATAATTGTGGGAAACTCTCCAGAACTAAACCAATATGGTGTAATTGTTATGGATGATGTATGTTACTCCTTACCCTCGAGAGTTGAAGGAAGTCAAGGGGAGTAGCACAAAAGTAGCACAAGCTCATGGGGAGAAACATTTACAGGTCATGGAAAAGAAGCATATAGGGGGGGCAGCACAAAAGTAGCACAATCTCATGGAGAGCAACATTGACAGGTCATGGAAAAGAAGCATACATGGGGAGCACCTCATTTCCATTGATGTCAAAGGGGAGAGAATATAAAAAGGGGGAGAAATGGTAGAATTATTACCATCAATGACAAAAGGGGAGATTTTTGAGTTATTTTCATTAATGTCAAAGCAAGATAAGCCCTTAGTATACTTGAGGTGGTGCAAAATAATTGAATCCCCTAATGTTCAAATGAAAGCTAGAAGCATTCCATAAAGTAAATCAAGATTTTCATGGATAGAATCAAGGAAAACAAAATAATGGATTAGACCATAACATAGTGTTTGTCGAGACCTTTCCAATGGTAGGTGGCACGCCTCCTAACTCCTCACGGTTTAGGAGATATGAATTTTTAAAGATAAAAGATGGAATTTGGGCCCTAGTGAAGTCGACCCTCTTATGGAATAGGTCAACCCTACTATATGTCAAGTTGGCTCTCTTTGGGGATAAAAAAGGCCTATAAATAGTTCGTCTCCTCACTCATTTCATCCAAGAAATGTTCCTGATCTCAAGGAAGAATTTTGGACCAGTGGAAGAAGCATTTGAGGAGGTTCATACCTCATGAATCAAGGAAACAAGAAGAAAGGAGTTTGAGAAGTAAGTTTGAAAGGTTTTTACTTTTTGGTCAGGGAAAATTTGAATTTATTTTTAACAATCTTTGGAGCATATTTTGGAGTAGTTGCGAGAAAAATATTCAACCCTGATTTGACATAATTTGACCCTATTATAGCCACATTTTAGCCTTGCTTCAAAACTTAGTCTTGGCCTGTTTGCAACCTCAGACCTTGACCCTATGGAAGCCTATTCTCGGTATGTTTGCAACCTAGTATGAGGAAGCCTAATTGTCAGCCTGTTTGCAACCTTGGACCTCAACCCTGAGGAAGCCTCAGACCTCGATTTTATGGAAGCCTAATTTCGGCATGTTTGAGCCTTAGTCCTTGACCCCTGTGGTAGTTCTATTTTTCGACCTTAATAGCCCTGGTCTTAGCCTCTTTGGAGCCTATCTTGGAGAATTTTTGGATTATATTTTGAGTTATTTTGGAGCCTATTTTGGAGCAGTTTTGAAGCCTATGTTGGAGCAGTTTTGGATCCAAATTTAGCATTGACTTAGGCTTATCTTGAAGGCTCATTTTGGAATGTTTTAAGGAAAAAACTCTATATTATGCAGGCATTTATTTTTGGGAGTTCAAGTGCAGGCCAGGTGACTGTAGTCAGATTTGAGAGTGCAAATGTGAATATTGTGTGGTGAATTAATTTTTGGAGACCAAAAGGTTAAAGATAGATCCATAGTACAACTTGGATCCTAAGTTGGTGCAAAACTGGAAATTGGATTCCATGTCAATTGGTGCCCATGAACTTTGTTGAGTTAGTGCATAACTAGGGGATTGTTGTATCCTATGGGTTGGTGCCCACAAATTCACTGAGTTGGCACTCAATTGGGGAATTTGTGTCTTCAGTGGGTTGTTTCCTACAAGAAAAGTTGAAAACAATTTTCTCCTAGTTATAAATCTTACTAGGTTCATGTGTTTGCATGTGTTAAATCTCAGATGGTTAGATTGTCGTGATTTGTTAAAAAAATGGTTAATTGACTAAATACTAATTCACCCCATCCTCTCATTATTCCCAGCATTAATGTCATCTCTAAGATTAAAAAAAACACAATAAGTCTAAAGTCCCTTGTGTCTGCATTTTGTGTATACTCTCTCCTTGTAACTCAAAATTATCCTTGAGATCAAAAATATAATCTCTCTTTGTAATAAGTTTGAAGCCTCTTGTGTCTACATTTTGTGTATGCTCTCTCCTTGCACCTCAAAATGATCCTTAAGATCAAAAATATAATTTTTCTTTGTATATGATACATTTTCCTTAATATAAATATCCAAGTTTCCCTTTTGTGGGAATCTAGCTAATGAGAGATCTTCAATATCAATGTTAAGATACAAAAATATTTCATGAACCAAATTAGAAATATTCTTAGCCAAAAGGAGAGATGATATCTGATATTGGAAGGATTTAAGGGATCTGGATTTTGTATAATAATTTTTGTGTTGTACACTTATATTTTACTTTGGATCTTAAATTGCACAATCTTTGAGAGAAAAACAAATTTGAGTAATGTTTTACTATATTTGGGATTGTACCATAGGATTCTTTAGCAATTGATTGAATCAAGGCTTTTTAGTGGGTACACATCATAAAATATTGCTTTTCTATCCTTTTCTTCTAGACTAGCCCACCAATTTAAAATGTGTCCCATAAATCCACATGTGAACCTCATTGATAAGCCTTTAAGTGTGATTTGATGTTTTGAAAATTTTCTTTGTGTGTTAACCCATCCATGCCAAGGATGAAGATATTTCATGATATCATTTGGAGATATATAGTTGAAATTTGAAATACGAATATGATCTCATATTGATGTAAGTACAAAAGAATAAGGATTGTCTAATCCATCTATTGAAACTTTGGGCTTCTCTGGTTGAAAGGATGGTGCAAATGGATCTTCAAAATTTACATTCATGTATTCACCATGATGTGCCTTATAACTATATTCTTATTCTAATAGGGAGTTTATTTTTTAATTTCAGACCATTTTTTAGATACTTTATGAAAATTAATATGATTTCTTCTCAGCCTTCTTTGTTTCTCAAGAAATTCAAAGTAATCTTTCTCGGATTTTGAATTTTTTACAAAAGTTAAAACTATTTCTTTCCCCTTACTTTATTCTTTATGATATGTCTGCAAATGGGATAGGCCATGTGCTTTATCATCATAATCAGATGGTTCACCAAGGTTAAAATGATCTCTAACATATTTTGTATGTCCTCCACTTGGTTTATTCTGTGGTCGAAATTATAGCATGTTGAGATCTAGAAGACTCTTAAGATTAATTGCACAAAAAGAAAAGTTGTAAGGAAACTAAAGAAACAAGCAAAGTTTCTTAGCCATGCAATTTGAAATGCATTTAAAGAAACTTATGGTTTTGATTGTACAATGAAAAAGCACAAGAACAAAGCTCAAAGTTGCACCTTTAAGAAAATGAATCCAAATTAGGATATAAGGAAACTAAGTTTTCAAAGGAGAATGTCTTTCAAAAAGAGAGAATAAACCAAAAAATATTATAAATATTTAATATGTAAGAAAGAAGAACATTATGCAAATAAAAATCCTAACAAAAATAAGAAGTATGCCAAGTTTGTAGAGTTACTCTCTGCAAGAATGGATCCTACTCAATGGGAAAGTTGTTTGGATGATGATCCTAAATTTGTTTATTCTATTGATCTACCGTTCTTCTAACATATCTGAACCAGATTTTCCTATTTCTACTACCTTCTCTTGTAACTATGAACAAAATATCCCTTGTAGAAACACATTTCTTTTTATCCTTCCTCCTATATTGATGCACTATAGAGTGACTTAACTTGTTCTTACTTAGGATTTGTGTAAACTTCATTCCCTTAAATCCTATATTTATCTCCTTTGATGCTGAAACTTGGTGACTCCTAATCTTTATCCTTCTTTTAGACCTTCTCACTCCTCTTCTTTTACTACACAAATCCCTTCAAATTATTGAAACCTACTTCCCAAGTAAGAAACCAACCCTCATCTGCAAAGACAACAAGAAAGAGACTTTGAAATCATTAAGCTACAAAAAGATATCAAAATAATGAAAAGATAAGTAAAATGGCTTCTAGCAAAAATTATCAAAGAAAAATAAAAATTCCAGAAATGTGGAGTTTGCAAAGGAATGTTCTTCTAAATAATATGTAAACAAATCTTATGAATAATAAATTACTAAAGAAGAAGATAAAATTCAAACTATGAAAACCAATTTCTACGAAATACTAATGAATACTAGACTATAACTCTCCATCCAAACAATGAATATATTGTGTCAGAAAACATGCTCATAATCAAATCCATTTTATAATTATTGCTCTAGTTGCTATTAAAGCTAGTCGATTTAAAAAATATAGTTTGAATGTACAAATTGATACATGGGAAATGGTAAGTAGTGCAAAATATTAGTCAATCCTATGTTTCGAATTGAAATCAATTAACACAAATTTAAACCATCAATGGAGAACTTTTAACAATTTCAAGATACACGCCTAACTTTCCAATTTGATAAATGATTTGATAAGAATTGTAACCTTATATGAATATAATCAAGGTGTTGATCTCTTGTTGGTATAATAATTTTTAAATGGACATTTTCTGTTTAGCCTCGATCATGGATTTGTCTCAATGAAATTTGGAGAGATAATTACAAAGGTGCCATGTACAAACACATATAAAGTTAGAATCCTAGATGCAATATCATGTTTAGATACAACAAGGGAATCCTTAGAAAAAATTGCAAAGATCAAAAGGATTGTGAAGAATGTAAATCTTTGTGTAGAAGAATTCCTTGCTCCCATAATTGAAAAAATCAAGACCCATTGTACTATATAAATTCCAAATTCATTTTGGACTAGATAACAATGTTTTCTTGAATTAACATATGATGATAGCTTTAATGGAACACCTCAAAAGGATGCAATAATTCCAATAAGTCCCAAAGAATAGAGAATATCCAAGGAAGAAATACATGAGCTTCTTGATATAAAATTAATAGAGATGTAGAAGCTCATGGGCATGTCCAATATTTTATGGAAATAAACATTCAAAGAAAAAAAGAAGCCTAGATTGGTTATAAATTTCAAAAAGTCCAACCAGTCATGTCCTACATAGATTGGTGTGAAATCCATTGGTTTCTTAAATATAGAGAGTCAATTTGGATATCAGTTGAATGTACATATGTAGCTCCCTTTTTGTGGGGATATTCGTTCTCAGATCTCATGGTTAAGTATACTCCATTTAATGATCCAGAACTTGATAAAGATCATAAATTGCCAAAATTGCATTCAAATATATGGGATGGGGCAATAAATTATTAATTGTTTTATTTCAACATTGTATTTGATTTTACAGATCTAGAAATTATGGTAGAAGATCCACAATTTGTGAAACCTACTAGATGGAGAAATCATTCTTCAAGATTGATTTTTTAGAATATAAAGGAGCATATTGTTTAAGTAGTTCTCCTTTTCAACAAGGATTCCATAGTTTGCCTCCTTTTGTTCCTTATCACACTTATGAAGAGGAAGAAAGTCAAATTTATTCTCAAGGATATGTAGATCTACACCAAGATTATCTAGCCTTTCATGATGATCCAAATTTTTCTTTCTAAAATCGTGATGGACCCTTGTACAACAAAGGTGTCATTTGATTCTCTTGTACAAAACATGTTTGTGTGTGCGTGCGTGAAATTTGATCCCCCTATGGCTAACATCTAAGGGAAGAGATAACAAGTGATTGTCCCCACTTTTCAAATCCATAAAGTGTGTGTGTGCGTTTTTGTGTGTGTGTATGTGTGAAATTTGATCCCCATATGGCTAACCTCCAAGGGAACAAATAAAAAGTTATTGTCCCCAATTTTCAAATCCATAAATAAAAAATAATAAGAATCTTTGTACAAAGGCCTATTTATCATGACATGTTATTATAGTCCATTGGAATTTTTTATGGAAGTGGCTTGTTGCTTTACTTTTGAATTCTTAGTGGAAGTTTTGGATTATTGGCTACCTTATTTCATGTTATAACAAAGAGGTAGGGGAACTCATTTGATCATTGGATTTATCTGAAAGTCTAAAGTATCTTATATCTACATTATGTATATGCTCTCTCCTTACACCTCAGTGTTATCTTGAAAATCTAAAATAGAATAAATCTTTGTAATAACTCTAAAATATCTTGTGCCTGGATTTTGTGACTGCTCTCTCCTTCCACCTTAGATTGATCTTGGAGGTCAAAAACAAAATCACTATATGTAATAATTGTAAAGTCTCTTGTGTCTAAATTTTGTCCATGCTCTCTCTTTGCACCTTATATTGATCTTGGAGATTAAAAACAAAATTTCTCTTTGTAAATCATATATTTTCCTAAATATAAAGATCAAAGTTTCCCTATCACAAGAATTTGGTATGAGAGCCAACGGTTAGATTTTCCTTAATATGTTATAGGATTCTTACCTTTTTTCCAACCAAGTATGCAACATCTTAAGAATTCGAGACCTGAGGAGTATATATGCAAAGACTTTGATCATCAGTTTTTCATTGGAGGGTCACAAAACTATTAAAGGAAATTTGGCCTAAGGTTGTCCAAATACCACTAGTCCAGGTTCCAAATATGCTTTCTTCTATGATACCTATTACCTAGCTTTGAAGTAGGTTGTTTTATATTTGTATTAGGAAATAACAAGTAAGATGGTTAATATGGGTTCAATTCAAATTAAGGAAAATGAAAAAAAAAATTGTTATGAATATCTCTAAATTCAAGTCAACATCTAACTGGCATATGTCCAAAATTCCTATGCCTGAAATTTATGCCCCACATTTCTCCAATTTCAAAGTTGTCCATAGATTCTGATATACCAATTCTACATAGCTTGTTTCATTATCAAAAGATGCTTATCAAATTCATTTAATTAATCCAAGGATATTGATTATGGATTAAATCATTTCTCCTCATATATTTATGTTTGGCTAATATTGTTTATAAATCTTATTCTTCAACCTAAATTACCAATATCTAGTTTATGTTGCATTGTTGATTCCAAACACAATATTTTCCCACATGCTCTTATTGTTGGATTTAAAGCGCCATTACATAATGGACTATTATGGACATCTATTCATACAAAAAATTGTCTTGCCTTAACAAATCCATACATCAATCGATGTCTTCAAACCTATGTCCAATTTAATGGTTTCAATATGTCTTATAAATCCCATATTGCTCAACTTCATACCTACATTTTTCTGTGATATATCAACACTACCTTACATCCCCTTGTTAAATACATTCTCATCACACTGGAGAAATTATGGTGGTTGGGAAAGGAAATGTGGTACCCATTATTCTTGAATTGTCTCCTATTCTAATTTCTCCTGAATGCCATCAAGAATATGTCTCCATAAATATACAAATCAATGATGTTGAACATGGGATATTGTCAGTAGGAATCTCTTCTACTAATCAAGAAGCGATAAGGTTAAATAGAAGTAATACTAGTGTGGATCGAGCATTAGTGCCAAATCAATTATCCAAATTAATGTGTAGAAAAGAGGGTCATCATCACTCTAGTAAACAAGTTGAATGTATAGATTGTCAAAAACAAATACAACTTCTAAGAAGAGAAAAAAGCAATACATAGGCCATATACTTTTGAGTTAGAGTCTATTGATCCTATTATTAAGATGATTCAGATGCCTCTACCAAGAGAAAAGGAGTCATTTAGCACAAAGATACTAGAAAGATGTCTTGGAATGAGAAATAGTCATTTAACATTTCCTGATCATAATGTATATGCAAATATGCAGTTCTTTCCTTATAAAAAGACTCCTGAAGATAACATTGATCCTAAGGTCAAACAACTTAATTATTGTATTTATCAATTAGTTTGCGTACATCAAAATGTGGATGAAATGGTTGGATATATTTTATCTATAAAAGGAAAACTTGATCAAATTCACTCTTAAATAGTCAATATTGAATAGACTAAGAAATGAGATCTTAGTATGCTCTAACTTCCACCAATATCTATATAATAGACCAAGTTGACGATATTCTATAAGATGTTAGAAATCATTTGAATCCTCCTCTTATTGAACCATTTGACTATGATGATAAAGAACATGGCCCATCCCATATATGGACATATGATAAAGAAGAAAGTAAGGTGAAAGAAATTAGTTTGAAATTGGTAAAATTTTCAAAAGCTGAGAAAGATTATTTTGAATTTCCTGAGGAACAAATAAGATTGGGAAGAAATCATATTATTTTTCATAAGTTATCCAAAAAATTATCTAAAATAAAAATAAAAAAATAACTCCTTATGATTGATTAGTTAAAGAATAAGAAGAATATAGTTATAAGACACATTAGGAAGAATGCATGGTTGTAAAGTTTGAAGATACTTTTGCATCATCCTCTTAGCCAAATAAAAACAAAGTTCCAATAGATCCACCAGATAGTCTTGCTTCTTTTGTACGTACATCAATAAGAGATCTATGTCGTATTTCAAATTTCAACTGTAAATCTCCAAATGATATCATAAAATCTCTTCATGCTTGGCATGAATGGGCTAATACACAAAGATAATTATCAAAAAATCAAGCCACGCTTCAAGAATTAGCAATGAGGTTCACATGAGGATCTACAAGACAACTCTTAAATTGGTGGGAAAGTAGCATTTGATGATGCAGAACCACTAAAATCCTTGATTCAAACAATTGCTAAATATGTTATGGTATAATCATAGATACAGTAAAACATTACACATGTATGTTTTTCTCTCAAATATTGTGTGATTTAAGCTTATGAGAAGAATATAGGTGTACATTGCAATAATTATTGTACAAAACTCCAAGTCCTTGAAATCCTGCCTATGTGAGATATTATCTCTCCTCTTCGCCAGGAATCATTCATAATTTGGTTCATGACAGTTTATTTATCTAAACATTGATATTGAATATTTATCCTTAGTTGGATTACATGCAGAAATCAAGAAGACTCTTAAGATTACATGCAAAAAAGGAAAAGTTTCAAGGCAACTAAAGAAACAATCAGTTTCTTAACCAACCAATTTGTAATGCATTTAAAGAAACCTGTGATTTTTGTTGTACAAAGAAAAATCATAAGAACAAATTTCAAAGGTGCATTTGTAAGACAACCAAGCCAAAATGTGATATGAGGAAATCAAGTTTCCAAAAACAAATATCTTTCAAAAAGAGAAAATCAACCAGAAAAGGTTACAAATATTTCATCTACAAGAAAGGAGGAAATTAAGTAAATAAATGTCCAAACAAAAATAAGAAGTGTGCTAAGGTTTTAGGGTTATTCCCTAAAACACTCGTCTTACTCAATGTGAAAGTTGTTGCAAAGATGATCCCCAAGTTGTGTGTCAAACTATAATCTTATTTATAGTTTGATTATTTTAATAAATAAAAAATAGAAATAAAACAAATAAACCATCTTCTAACATATTTGAACTCGACATCATATTTCTACTACCTCCTCTTCTCACTATGAACAAAATTTCCTTTGTATGAAAGTGATTTCTTTTCATTGTTACTGCCATATCAATACACTAAAAGAGAAGCTTAAGTTTGTTCCTGCTTGAGAATTTCATAGACATTGTTCCCTTAAATCCCAGATTTCTATCCTTCCCCACATAAATGGAATGATGTGTTGAATGATGTGGGTGTTGTATTTTTTTAGATAATTATATATCCATGCAAAGATCTATTTGTACTTTGTGAATGTTTGAAAAAATGTGTGCTTTTCTACCAATGAGCAACGTTAACAAATTTCGGGTTCTAGTCAATTCCCAGATTAACAAGTTCATGCATCAAGATAGGACTATGAGTCTTAGCATTGGTAGGTGCATGAAATCTCGACTACAAATTGAATAATTACTCAAGTGAAACCACCCCTTTGGAGCTAGGATTACTCGTGTCTGCATTCTAATTTTATTTTTCTTTTTGTACTTGTTGTCATGTTCTTCTCCCTCAATAATATTGTCTCTAAACATCTTTGCAATGGTCAGAAATTCCACCACCTATGTATCATCATTAAATACTTGCCAATTAGTGATGTTATCAAGGATAACAGGTTTGAAAACCAATTCAATTGAAAAGTAATGACAAAGAGGAGTAAATCTAATAGTTGCATTGGCTATAGTGTTGATTACGGTAGTTTTACATCAAGGAATGGAAACAATATTAAAATATTTGAATAACAAAATTACTTTTCATTCCTCTTGTGGATACCCTCTGAGATGCAAAGATGGGCGATGAATGGTGTTACATACATGTCAGACATATATCTCTTAATCACTAAATACTTTTAAACACTCTACCTTCAAGTCCAAAAATTTCTTCAACCTAAACATAAGTGCTTCGTAATTAGCTATGTTATTGGTACAGTGAAATTCTAGTTAGGAGGATATCAAAGTTTTTTCTGTGTGGGGATCAATAAAAAAACAATGGCCATTGGCCCGATCCTACATCTTAGAACCATCAAAATATAAAGTCCAAATGTTAGTATCTATTCCTACATCAATGTAACTATTAGTATTTACATCTAATATGCAATGATCATTATCACCAATATGAAAGCATTGAAGTATTTCAAATTGTATCTCAAATGATAAGAGTGGTGTCTAGGTTGTATAATAACCAAGGTTAATTTCTAGAAAAATAGTTCCCAATGTAGTGTGCAAAAAATTAATTGGTTCACTCGGTCCTTCTAGTTGTCTCGACCCTTATTTGCTTATTATTTCCTCTATAGGCTAGCTAGAGGTGAGACCAATCTAAAGTGACGTGTCCTTGAAGCTTATCCAATCGGTCCCTACTCAATAGTATACCATAAGCTTCACATATGTCAACAACTATGATGTTTATTACTTGATGATATCCGGGATTAGAGGACAGTCTAATCAAGACATCTTTCAGCTCACTTATCACCCTCACTTTCAATCTATCCAACTTAATGATCTTAGCATTATTCATTGTTGGAACAACATTGATTTTCTAACATAGTGAATAAGGTATGGCATTGGAGGAAGTTCCAGAGTTAACCAAGCAATTGTGCACATTGTGGTTGAAAATATCAAAGGTTAAAAGGAAAGGTGGGGTTTGAGGCTTTTAATGGGCTCTGCTACTCATAGTGTTGATAGTGGACTTGGAAACATTTGAGTAGCTTGGTGTTGTAGTAGGGGTTTCCCTAGAGTTTTCAAGGTTTACTGTGGGTTTAAGCTGAGTAAGAGAGGGTTCAAAGGTTTTCAGAAGTAACTCTCTTGGTTAAGGGAGATTGCAAAGGTCATAAAGTGGTACATTTTCCTCGCTTTTCTTCATATCTTCAATCACATTATACTCCAAGGGTTTGTTTTTGGTAGAAGTACGGGATACAGTATTGTCACTTGTAGATGAAGACTTAGTGTTCTAAGTAGGGGTAGAGGATTTTCTATATGTGCACAAAATTTAAGGTCTAATTTGTAGTCTCCATAGGGATGCTCTGTCTTGGTATTTTGTGAACAATTGGGGCTTGTCATAGGTGAAAACTTAGTAATTTTCACAAAATTTTGGTGTGGTAGCACCTATCTTATTATAGATTTTCCTTTTGGTGGGCTGAGAAGTATAAAGTGAAAGTCCCTTACTATGAATATTATAATTTCTCGAGGTTGTCTGGGCAGATTGGTTTTCTCCTAAAGAAAATTCCCCAATGGTCTTTGTATTAATATATTCTACCCAATCACATAAGAACATAGTCAACCCCTTAATGGCTTCTTCTTCAATTGTGTTGGATTCATCATTAGCTTCTTAGGTTGGGTCAACATAAAGTTATTATTGTTCCAAGGGGTGTGATTGATGTTCTAGGAGGTGTGATTATTATTCCAAGAGCTGATTAATAATCAATGTCATAGATTTGAGGGTTGGTTTTATCAGAAAGATTGGCCTAATGGTAGGAACAAAATTTTTCCATGCTAAAATCATCTAAGTTCAATTTCACACTCGAATTATCAATGGATTTGGGCTAGTTGTTGGTTCCCTTTGAAAATGATGGAAAGTTATATGTCTAGACGATATTTCCCTTGAGTTCTTCTTTAAGTCAACTGCTTCATTTGACAAGTTCTTCACAAATTTGAGTACACTCTTCAAATATTTAGCCTCTTTCCTTGCTAGCTTATTTGACATTAGAGTCTACTTCCCACTAGCCTTAGGCTCTTCTTTAGGTATATTCCCTAACAAGGATAGCATTTCCTTCTCCACTTTTATAGATTCCTCAATTTTTGAGCTGATGTGTTCTTATCTTCCCTCTTAACAAACATGACTATAGATGGATTTAATGTTTAAGTGTAATATTATATAGCTAAGGTATCAGCAAGGTGAGATTCTTCAAGGATATTATTCAACAAAGCAATTAAATGTTGATTGAAATCCTTCACTTTGTTAGGATATTCTGACACATAGGAAATAATCAAGTACAAATTGGTCTAGTGTATAGTTAGGTAAAGTGTGTTTCTTTAGTATGTATTTTTTGTAACTTACAATCTAACAGTCACGATATGTTCCAGACATGAAGCAACCTGACGGTTCATTCTCTCCTCGGTATTACTGACACTTGATTCGTGGCTTAAAACCCGATTGGTCCATGATCTCTATTTAAAGAGCATGGAGGATAATTTTTTAGGTGACCGTTCATGAGAGAAGCTTATGTAAATTTTCTTTCTTTTACATTAATAAATTTCCTGAAGTGGTCATGTTGGCTCAGGCCGTGGATTATTTCCCTCTTTGAGGGTTTTAACCACATCAAGAATACTGGTGTACCAATCTATGATATTTTTGTGAGTGGTGTCCTTTGGTTTTCTATCTAAGGAACTTACCTTACAGATTCCTACATGGCATCAAAGCTATTCGAAGGCTGCATCCATTGGCGATTCAAATCTGAAGCCAGTACAATTGCATATGATTGTCGTTTCATAGATCTACTATTTCTAACCACTTGCGGGCCAAGAGGACTGCTCTATTGTGTTAGGAGCATCTGTTCCAGTGAGGAACCCTTTTGTTTCATGAGAAAAGGTTTTCGGTAGCCCTATATATGTCATTTTTAAGATCTGGAGGTATATAGGCTTTATTTGTAGTTATAGTTACTCATCTCTCTATTTATTCTGGTTTATAGTCCTCTATATATTTTTTATTATTGGATCTATACCTTTCATTTTTGCGTATGGTATTTGTCCCACGACTTTGTGCGATCTGGGAAAATCAGAAAAAGAAAGAAAGGATTTTTCTCATGTGTATGCTCTTTTCTGTTGTGCCTTAGTGCAATCTCAGAAAAACCAGAAACATAGAGGAAAATATATAGTTACCGGTGAAAGCTAAATTTAAGTTGGAAAGCTTGTATTTCTTTTCTGTGTTAGTTTTGGTTTGTGTGGTTTTTTTTTTTTGTAGGCAAAAAGTGGTTTTTCAAGTAAGCACGCACTCCAAAGCTTTAGTGAAAAAAAAAAAAAAAATCTTCCTCATTTCCAAAAGTTACTAACCTTTTAAACTATCTCACTTAGTCCAAAGTTACTTTATGAGAATAGAGGTCTTGGGTTCAAGTCTTTCTTTTTGTTGAGTTACTTTTTCAAAAAACACATGTAACTTATGTTTTAAAGTTATTTTATGTAAAAGTGTTCTCACCCATTATAAAAAGTGAATCACTTATAATTTTGAAGTCGCTTTATATTTTCTTTAAGTTACAATTTAGTGGATAGTTCATAAAGTACAATTGTAAAAGTGACTTTCACTTATTTATAAAAGTGGGTCACATAAAGTAATATTTTTTTTAAAGTGAACTAATTAGATTAAGTTTGGAAGCAGGGGGCGAGGGGGGGGGGGGGGGTTTAAATATAACATTATCATTCACTTCCCAACATTTAAGTAGTTCGTCAACATCTTCAACAACTTTTCTTCAAAAAGTCATAACTTCTTCATCTGGAAGCCGTTTTTTTAATTGGCCTAATTTTTCGATATATTTCCATTGGAACACTTAGTTTTAGCATCTTTAGCTTCAGTTTATTTTAAAATTAAAATTTCATGCCTAGTTATTCTTGACAGCACCAACTACTTCCAATGGCTATCCTACATTATGGATTTACTTAGAAGTAAAGGTATTCATAGAATAGCCTCAAGCCAAGAGTCTAAACCTAAAGATGAAGATAAGCAAGCAAAATGGTAAGATAAGCAATATCAATCACGTGGGTTGATAAGGATGTCTATTTCTATAGACCTTAGATTCCATATTGCAAAAATTGATACCTTCGATGAAGCAATGAAACAACTCAATAAAGTTTTTGGAATTAAAAATGAAATTAGAGCCCATCAACTCGAAAATGAGTTGCTTACATTGGACCCCAATATTTTTTCTTCCATTGAAGATTTTTTTTCCAATTTCAAGACCCTTAGACTTCTCGTGGAATGTGTTAATGTTAAGAAAGAAGATGGTAGCCTTATCTATTCCATTCTTACCAAGTTAGGACCAGCCTACTCTATGTTTGTTTCCACCTTCCATTCTACTAGAGAAGTCTTTATTTCTCAAGGACAAGACTACAAGTCCCCCTCTTTTGATGTCTTTTGTTATTCTTTAATAAGAGAACAAGAAAAACTTACATATTGGTCTTATTAATACTGGAAATTCTTCAAAGAAAGCCTTAGTAGCCTAGCAACAACCAAATTCAAAGAATCCTAAGAAGCAACATCCTAAAAAAATGGTCTCAAACCAAACAAAGGTCTTAAGCAATTTCAGTCTCAAAATGAAAAATCAATTCAACAAAATGATAAGGCAAATAAAGACAAAGGGAAGAAGACTGATAGACATTGCAATTTTTGTAATCGTGATGGCCACTTAGAATCCAAATGCTTTAAGAATATGGAAGCCTTGGAAGCAACAATGAAGAAGAATAACATCCATTTGGAACACTCTTCAATTTCAACTTCATCTTTAGGAATAACACTTTCTGCATGTGGTTGTCAAGCATATCGGTTTGGTTATGTACTAAATGTATCTTCTTCTTCTCATTCTCATGTGTGGCTCATTGATTTTGCAGTTTCTTATCACATGGCCAAAAAACAAAGCCATGTTTTCTTATTTAAATGATTGTAACACCAAAAATGTTTATGTTGGTGATGATAGATCTCTTAGTGTTGTAGGGAATAAAGCTATTCATCTAGACAATGGTGAATTTAATGATGTATTATGTGTTCCTACTTTATCCTACAACCTTTTATCTGTATATAAATCATTCAAATGAAGGTAAAACTATTGAATTTTCACCTCATGATGTTGTAATTAAGGACCTAACAGATCCTAGATAGAGTTTAGCTACTGGCATTGTTGATGATTCTACAAGGTTGTATAATTTTATTAACTTTAGTTCATCAACTCTTCCCTCGGTATTTGTTGCTTATAATGATGAAGTGAGCAAACTTTGGCATGAGTGATTTGGTCACTTAAAATATCACTCCCTTCAAAATCTATGTAAAGAAAATATGGTGACAGGTCTTCCTATGGTATCTTGCAGAGATGGTGTTTGTTTTGGATGTGTACTCAAAAAACATCATCGTGATAGTTTTGAAAAACGTGCCTCTAGGCATGCCTTAGCCCCTTTACATCTTGTGCATGGTGATTTATGTGTTCCACTTCCAGTTGTTTCATTCTTTGGCTACAAGTATTTCTTAACTTTCATTGATGATTTCTCCCGACACACTTGGGTATACTTCTTAAAACTCAAGAGTGAAGTCTTTAAAATGTTCTTTTCCTTTAAGGCCTTTGTTGAGAAACAATCTGGACATCAAATTCTTCAGCTAAGATTTGATAATGGTGGATAATATGTTAACAAAAAATTTATCAACTTTTGCACTAAGCATGGAATTCAATTGCAACATATTGTTCCATGTACTCCACAACAAAATGGTGTAGCTGAAAGGAAGAATCATACCTTAAAGAAAATGGCTAATTGTATGCTTCAATCTAAAGGACTTAGTCTTAATTTTTGGGCAGAAGCAATTAACTGTGCAAATTACATAGTAAATCACACTCCTACTAAGGTTTAAAGAATATCACTCCAAAGAAGCATGGAGCTCAATTAAACCAAATGTAAGTCATTTTTGTGTTTCTAGAAGTGAAGCATGGGCCCATATTCCATATGAGAAACATAAATCCTTAGAACCTAAGAGTGAAAAATGTATTTTTGTTGGATATTATGAAGATGTCAAAGGATATAGACTTCTTCAACCTAAATCCAAAAATGTTATCATGAGAAGAGATGTAAATTTTGCTGAAAATATATCGGCCTACGAGCCTAGTTAGGTGGATGTGCCACCTCTCTCTATAGCTTCTACTTTTAAAAATATTCCTTCTCCAGATGATGACAACAAGGATGACAATCCCCCCCACCTTCTCAGGATCCTCCTTCAGCTCCTCAACTTCCAAACTGGGTTTGCTACTCGGGATGCACCAGGTGCTCTTGCAAGTGATCCTACAGATCAACATTGTACATGTTATCAATTCGATAGAGCCTATTATTTATTGGCTCAAGCTTCAGTGATTTATGATATTGACACCTTTGCAAAAGCTTCAAGCCATACAGATTGGGACGCAGCTATGAATGAAGAATATCATTCATTATTGACAAATGATACATGGGACCTTGTTCCTCTTCCAAAGGGACAAAAACTTGTTAGATGCAAATGGGTTTACATAACCAAGTTTGGACCAGATGGAAAAGTTGATAAACATAAAGCTCATCTTGTTAATAAGGGCTTTTCACAAGTTGAAGGCATTGATTACACTGAAACCTTCTCCACTATTGCCAAAATGAACTCTATCCACCTTGTTCTTTCCCTTGATACCTCTTTCAAATGGGAAGTCCATCAGATGGATGTTAAATCTGCCTTCTTGCATGGGGACTTGCATGAATAAATCTATATGGAACAACCTCCTGGCTTTATACAAACAGACTCCCACCTTGTATGTCAGCTTAAGAAATCCCTTTATGGTCTCAAGCAAGCTCCTCAGGCTTGGTGTGCCAAAATGGATAGCTTTCTTTTGGATATTGGATTTTCTAGGTGTCATTCTGACAATATTATCTACACCAAGAAAATAGGTAAGTCTCTTATCATTATTTTTATTTATGTTGATGATCTTATCATTACGGGTAGTGATCCCAACTTTATAAACCATGTGAAGTCTAGCCTTAAAAAGTAGTTTGAAATGACAGACTTAGGACACTTGCATTATTTTCTTGGTCTTCAAGTCTTGCAATCCAAAGAAGGTATTTCCCTTTCCTAGTCCAAGTATGTCTGTGATCTTCTACGCCACTTTCACATGGAAGACTGTAAGCCAACCCCTTCTCCCTTTTAGTCTGGAGCCAAACTTTCAGTCACTTGTACATCCCCTTAGTTGATGAAACCTTATACCATCAACTTGTTGGAAAATGTTTATATCTGACCCATACCCATCCTGACTTTTCCTTTGTTGTTGGCCTTATTGCTCGGTTTATGGAAAACCCACATGAAAGTCATTGGAAAGAAGCTAAAAGAATACTTCGTTATATTCGAGGTTCAATTCAGTTTAGGATTCATTATAGTGTAGAAGCATCTTCTCTATTGGTTGGTTTCACTGATTCTGATTGGGCTGGTGACCTTGATGATTGGAAGTCTACTGCAGGTTATGTCTTCACTCTTGGTTCTGGACCTATTACATGGGATTGCAAGAAACAAAGTGATATTTCTCTTTCTTCAGCAAAAGCAGAGTATCGTGGCACTATTGAAGCTACTAAGGAAGCCCTGTGGCTTCATCAGATCCTGTCAGAGTTCGGTTTTTAGCAGCAACATCCGACTACACTTTGGTATGATAATCAAAGTGCCATTCAACTACGCAAAGATCCAATCCAAAATCAGTGCAAAAAACACATTGAAATACACATTCACTTCATGAGAAAGCTCATTCATGACCATGTTCTTGAAGTGAACTATTTTTCAACCGATGATCAAGTTGTAGACATCTTTACAAAGGATCTCATAGAGGCAAAATTTTACTAAGCTTTGATATATGGTTGGAGTTCAGGAAGTTGTCACTAAGGGGGGATAGGCTCTAATGCTTCCTTCCTTCTCCTAATTTTCATCTTTGCACATCCTTCAATCCTATCCCAAGTTGTTCTTAAGGGGGCATGTTAGGATATTCTGACACATAGGAAATAATTAAGTACAACTTGGTCTAGTGTATAGTTAGGTAAATTGTGTTTCTTTAGTATGTACTTTTTGTAACTTACAATCCGACAGTCACGATATGTTCTAGACATGAAGTGATCTGATGGTTAAGAACCTTCACCCTCCTATAACTACTGGGGTGAGGAAATTTTAAGCCTTTTGTCTATAAGCTGCCCTCTTGCTTGGTTGCAGGAATTAAGGAGATTACCGTGTTCTTGCTTGATTTCCTTAAGTTTCTATCTGGGAGTTTTTATTACACTAATGAGGTTCATAACCGATGATAGGATATTTGCTCCTCGGTATTACTGACACTTGATCCGTGGCTTAACATCTGACTGGTCCATGATCTCTATTTAAAGAGCATGGAGGGTCATTTTTTAGGTGATTTTTCATGAGAGAAGCTTATGTAAATTTCCTTTCTTTTACATTAATAAATTGCCTGAAGTGGCCGCATTGGCTCAGGCCATGGAATATTTCCCTCTTTGAGGGTTTTAACCACGTCAAGAATATTGGTGTACCGATCTGTGATCTGTCTGTGAGCGGTGTCCTTTGGTGTTCTATCTAAGGAACTTACCCTATAAATTCCTACACACTTTTTCTTTCTTCTCCATCTTGATTGCAATAAGTTCCTTAAGATAGCAGGTGATTTCTCTTCATCAAAATTACAAAGAAAATCCCTTTAAGAGGCATCCCAATTGACTATTGAAGCAACATGTAGATTATTACACCATGTGGATTTTTTTTTCTCAAAGGTATAAGGGAACAACCTACAAACAACATCCTCATGTTGCACATTCATTAGATATAAGGCTATATAGAAGTTATTTATGTGGTCTTCGAGAGTGACATGTTTATCAGGATCAAATTTGGGAGGATCCTCTCTGACCATTTAGGAATATTATGCAAATTTCCTGCAAGGTTGAGGGCTCCATGGGACATCCATTTATGTTGGGTATTTCTGGCCATTATATCTAATATATCATCTTGATCTAATTCATCCTCATAATTGAAGGAGTAACGGTTATGATCAATATGACCAGTTTCACCATCATTTTCAAATAGTACATGAGTATAAGGTAAACAGCTAGATGGACTTGGAGTTATCTAATGAAAGGGACTAGGGATTTCTTAAAAAGAATTCTCAATAATACATTCAAAAAATTCAACTAGGACACTGTCTTTGGTGATAATAGCCCTTTTTTGGGGAGATGAGAAGCTATAGGGAGTCTTCCCATCTTCTTACTGTAAGCACAAGTAATATGCCAAAATGAATTCACTTCGTTGAAAGGGAAAAACCACGTTAGAGGTTCTATGTTCTCAAGTTCAAATGGAATGTATTCATAACTGGTTTCCCTATTGGTATGCTCAATATAGTTAAGAGTGGTATGTGTCTATTGGGAGGGATTTTCTACACTGGGAATGCTTGCTTGATATGATTAAGGATTATTACCATCCATGCAATTAATACCCTCCTTAAAACACCAAAATAATTGTTGACGGGGATGAATGAACTAGCAACAATCACAAGGGTTCTCTATGATATTTGGTCCCAACTTGAATTCACACTATTTGGGATAAGACCCATCCAAATTCTAGCTTGGTAACCATGCTTGATTTGTTGAATGTTGTGAGATATTGATTGATCATCACAGTAATGGGGTCTGGAAAACTAAAGTACAACTATATAATTGTGGAAATAAAACTACTCTAAACTAACCAAATGTTAAAATATATATGAGGATAGGAATAAATGAGCTAATAAACACAATAATAGTTGTATCAAGAACGCATATCCTTGATTTCTTGGCACTTAAATGTTTAACTTATTAAAACAAATGAAGGATAGTCAATCTATGATCTAACAAGTGCTCATTAAAGAAAGTGATGATGATTAATTAATAAAAACATGAGAAAGAGTTATATAGTTCATGGAATATTCTATTAGCTAACAATAACAAATCTCATAAAATGTGCCCATGAATGAAAGTATATGAGATTAGCCTGAAGAAAAATCATGATACGCTAATTCACAATTCTGATAATGGCCTTTGAGCCTTCTCAATAGTATTGTTCAATGAATATAGAGCACGTCAACTTCCTAGATCCTATATTTTGAATTCTACAAAATTTTACTAAAGAGTAGAAAGTAAAAAAAGTAAAAATGTTCAAGTATTCAAAAGTTCTTACTAGGAGTTTGCATCATTTATCGATTACATTAGTAACTTCCCTTAGGATTGTTGGGCTTCCAATGGTTAACAATTACAGTCTATTAAAATTCTTTTCAAATATGATTAAGGAAATGGTTTCTAACTCCTAGTGACTAAAGAAATAGTTGCTACAGTGTGATTAGATCTTCTAGAGGGACCCTTAGTACTTTATAAAGATAGGATACCCAAATATCATAATAGGATTAGATCATTATATTGGGCAACAACCCTTCCATGATGGCTTGTTATTCTGACATGCTCTGTGAGAGGTCTTGTACATCTTTCTTTAATGAGACCATGAAGGAGTTCAACATTGTTTGTTGTTTAGAGGGCTCCACAATGTGTTTCTTGATGTTGTATTTTGTAAGTTTGTTTGTGAAGACATTAAAAGATAACTCTCTCGCAATCAACATTTAATCCAGTTCCATGTCTACTTCTTTATCCAATATAGCTTCTCCTTGGGATCTAATGGTTGGAAACTTATTCATCTTATTCAATTTCTTAGCTAAGGAATAATGTTGTTGATAATGAACCACAAATCTACATATATGTTTCTCCAACTTTTACTATATTTTATGTGATTTTTTAACAATGACGAAGTTGTATTTCAATTATTCTTCACTGGTCCTGGTGACCTGTAAGGTTGTGGATAATCTTTGAGGTATTTCTCTAGTTGATTCACAACATTTTGTACTCCTTGCAACTAATTCCTAGAGTGGCAGTATCTTGGTGGATAGCTTTTGGATCTATTAGATGCATGGGTAGAATTTTTTGACCATAGCCTTATAAGACTCACGCAATTCATATGCACAAGACCTATAGTCTTCCATGTTAGTGCCCTCTTGCTTCAAATTTATATTGTCAACCTTTAATAATTTGACCTGTTGCTCAAACTCTTCTATGCAGTCATCCTTATGCTTTGTTTGTTCAAAGAGATATTTCACATTTCTCTTTGTTTCCTAAGAGAATTTTGTTCCTATTAATGCCATGGAAAGTGGATCCTTTCTAGTGTCTGGTACAATGAGCTTTCTGTAGATGCTAACAATAGAGGAAGATGGGGAGTGGACTAGATTTTCCACTTGTGCTCGACTATCCAATTCATGGTGTGATTGTACCTAAACTTGCCAGGTTAGCCACTTTTAGCTTCCTTGTTGGACATTCTACTCTTGAGATGCTTGTTGGGCCTTGAGAGCTTCTTCATTTTCTTTGACCTCAACTTCTTCTTCTTCTTTCCTTTTTTCTTATTCCTATGCTTTTCTCTTTTTCCCGTATATTTTTCTATTTCTTTCTTTATCCCTCCCGGTTCATTCCTCTCCCTTCTTCTTTAACATTAACCTATCAGGCTATCTAGGTTGCTTCTTGCTCCTATTTTACCTTTTCCTCCCATGAAACTCTAACTGCTTCTTGTTGGGAAAATTGCATCTTGGCAAGAAAATATCTTTGAGCTTGGGATTTCTCTCTTTTCACTTGAGGTGAATTATAGTCTATCCTAAAGAAAAACTCTAAGAAATTCAAGGAATTTTTCTATTTCCCCTCCTCAAACCACATCTTTGATTGGTGATCCCACCTGTATTTGCATGCTTTACAATTATCTTTAACCACAGAGTTGGAATCATAATTTTGGAATGTCAAATCACAAAAATGGAATAGTGTCAAAGTGTCAAATTATGCTCTAGATTTTTTCATGTATTTTAATTGATATGAGCGCAAGTGTAATAGCATATGTGGCAAAAAAGCCTTCTTGTCCCATCAAAATTCTCTACCTACTCATGTACAGACGTGATATGCTATTTATTGTAGTATCATTTGTTAATTTGGGGTAGCATAGGATGTGCTCTAGCCACGAAATTTGGTGGATAGGTTGGGGCACATGAGATCTCCAATACCCAGAAAGGGTTTGGACAGATTCTAAACAGATAAGGAGATATTAAAATAATTAATATTTTTAATGGAGTCCCTAAGTCTAAACTTAAGGAAAATAAAATATTAATGTGTATTAATATGAATTTTTTTAGAGTGGTCCAAAAGACATGGATCAAGCCAGATCTAATCTTAGCCATTGATTAGGGACTTAATCTCGACCATTGAGATATCAATAGGAAAAGTATAAGAGGAGGCTTGAGGGTCACTTGGAAAGCACACCAGATGATCAATTATTCTATTCTCTAGAGCGGAGTTTGTTAAGAGAGCTAGAATCAGTGATCGAGAGAGAAGCTAAGGGGCATTGAGTACACAGAATTAGAGAAGGTAGAGATTGTTTCGGGAGAGCAGTGCAACAACCAAGGAAGGTGATGCAAAGCCAGCAAGGGCTCACATAAGGCCACGCAGAGGCAGCCAAGTGCTGTGCAGAGCACTAGAGGGGCCAGTGCAACTGAGGCAAAGGCTCCTAGAGCTGACGCAGGGCCTCCTGGGGTTGATGTAGGCCAAGAAAGGCTGACACAGGGCCAACATGAGATAGAGAGGGGCTGACACAATCCAGATTGGGCAGACGCTGGGGTTGCAGGAGCAGTTTTGTGTTGAGGAGCTGCTGGAAGGATTTTCTGAGGTCTCAGCCAGGGGATTTCTCTCAAACTATGAGGTATAGTTACTAAGGAAATTCTCTGTTGGATAGGCTAGTTTCGGCACCCAGATTGTACTTTGATATTGCTTAATAAGAAAACTCTCAGATCATTGCACCGGTTTTCCTGCATTGGGTTTTTTTGGGGACATTGGTCCAAAAATAATGGTGTCATGTGGTGTGTCTGTTCTTGTTTCTTTTAGTTGCTAATCTGTAATATGTTGAGCATGAACTGGTGTTTATTTTTAGTATTTACTTTGTAAATAACTTGTTAAAGAAAAAATAACAAGTAGGTAGGAATAAATCAAAAAAAGTGCATGAAAGGTTTCTAACTAAGGAAAATTAGAAACTTCAACATGGTATCAGAACATGATTGTAGATCACAGGAGGACTAAAAGAAATCAGTCAAGCGGAGCAATAGCAACATAAAATAGTTGTCTCGAGGTGACAGAAGTTGTTTCTAGCAACACAGAAGCCAAGAAGTGTGACATAGAGCCAACCAAAGCCACACAGAAGAAGTCAGGAGTTGCACAGAGCCTCAGAGAGGCTAGCATTTCTGATGCAGAGGGCATCCCAGGGTTGACGCAGACCCATCTAGGGTGACGTAGAGATAACGTGAGGCTGAGAGGGGCTGACGCAGTTCACAAAGAGGTAGTTGCTAGAGTCTAGAAGGCTACAGAAATATTGCAGAGTGAAGGTGGTGAGGTACTGTAGTCAAAATAGTACCTGACGAAGCAGAGACAGAGGAGTTGTTACTGAGGGTTTCTAGCCAAGGAACCTGGATTAGCAGTGCAGTTGCACAAGATGATCAGAGTAGGGGGGCATCTCGACAAGCGGCAGAAGGATTTCCAGGAGGGAAATCAGGACTCAGAGGGAGTCCATAAGAGAACTTCCAGACGGGAAGTAGAGACTCAGAGGAGTTGAACAGAGAACTTCCAGGAGGGAAGTAGAGGAGCGTTATGGCACTACACGGGGTAAGAGACCAGGATAGGCTGGACAAAGCATCGAACTTCGTAGTCTGGAAGGCCAGAATCTTATCAATGCTTGACAAGAATTATGTCAAGAACTTCGCCTTGAAGGTTATAGTTGTCCTAGTCTACCCCAATGAAAATGAAAGGTACGAAGAGGTGATGGCGAGAGCCAAGTGCATTATCCTTTATGGGGTCAAGGATCATGTGGTACCACATATAGCCGAGAAGGAAACGACAGTTGAGATGTGGGAAGCTCTCAAGAACCTGTACTCGCATACTTCTGTGTAGAGAAGAATGTTGCTTGAGAACCAGATGAGGTCGTATTAGATGAATAAGGGTCAATAAATTGACACTTTCCTCGAAGGAATGAATGAGATTTGAGACTAGTTGACTCCTATAGGAGCGACACCCGATTAGGAGCTTATGGTGAGGACAACCCTGAATGTTGTCTCATAAGATTGGGAAGTGTTTGTCGAGAATATCCTGGGAAGAGGGACTCTATTACCTTGGGACAATATGTGGGCAACTCTTCGCCAGGAAGAGATCAGATGGAAGTTGAAGACAAGTAGCAGCAGAAAAGGGATCAAGGTCAAGCAAGAGGAGGAGGATGTGGCCCTAGCATTTGAGGGAAAGCAAGGGAAGAGAAAGAAGAAAGATCTCTCCAAGATCAAGTGCTTCCATTGTGGGGAGATGGGTCATTATGCAACCCAGTGCCCAAGGAAGAATAGTAAGGGAGAGTATTTCGAGACTAAGGTAGCATCAGCACGAGTAGAGAAGGAAGTCTTGACAGACGATGACTCTGCCATGAGTGCACACACGCCGCTTGAGCAGAAGTTGGGAGAAATTGAGCTGTAGTTAGGAGGACTATAGACAATGAGGGGCAGGATCCTTGAGGTACCCAGCCTCTTGGATTAGACCTTGCTACGGGAGCCCCGATGAGGAGTAGCAGGACTGGCTAAGTGGGTAGAGATGGATGCAGATGGAGCGATAGAGAGAGCTACAGTGCAGGAGTCCCGATAGAGTGCAGAGCTAGCATGCTACAATAGTGCGAGAGGCATAGGAGTGTTGCACCAGTGCAGGATGGCACAAAGAGGTGTGCAATGGTGCGAGATGTAGGGAGTTGCTACAACAATGCAGAGGTCAGAGAGAGGGAGCACTTGTCAGTGGCAGAGGGAGCTTTAGCATCAGTGGGTGTTTCTAGCCCAACAGGGAGGTCAGTTGGAGGATCAGTTACCTACTTCTTAGTAACTGAGTTGCAGTGTAGCAGTGGGCAGCACTATGCAACATGATGAGAGGAGGTGCAGTGCAGATGCAGTGTTGGGAGAAAGGACCAGTAGCAGCACGGACGCAGAGGGAGCTGGTGTACAAATGTAGCAGTGGCAGTGGTAGAACCATGGGAAATAGTACAGGAGGTAGCAATGCAGAGGATGTTGGGCAGGAAGGCCTAGCATCAGTACAGGTACCGATGCCGGATGATAAGAGTAATACTCAGTGAGGAGTATTGCTAGAGCACAGTCCTCGCTAATAGGGATTGTTGATTTGGGGTAGCATCAGATGTGCTCTAGCCACGAAATTTGGTGGATAGGTTGGGGCACATGAGATCTCCAATACCCAGAAAGGGTTTGTACATATTCTAAATAGATCAGGAGATATGAATGTGTATTAATATGAATCTATGTTAGAGTGGTCCAAAAGACATGGATCAAGCTAGATCTAATCTTAGCCATTTATTAGGGACTTAATCTCGACCGTTGAGATGTCAACAGGAAAAGTATAAGAGGATGCTTGAGGTTCACTTGGAAAGTACACCAAATGATCAGTGATTCTATTCTCTAGAGCGGGGTTTTCTAAGAGAGATAGAATCAGTGATCGGGAGAGTAGTTGAGGGTCATTGAGTACATAGAAATAGAGAAGGCAGAGATTGTGCTGGGAGAACAGCGCAGTAGCCAAGGAGGGTGACACAGAGCCAGCAAGGGCTCACGTAGGGCCACACAGAGGCAGCCAAGTGCTGCACAGAGCACTAGAGGAGCCAGTGCAACTGACGTAGAGGCTCCCAGAGCTGATGCAGGGCCTCCTGGGGCTGATGGAGGCCAAGAAAGGCTGATGCAGGGCCATTGTGAGATAGAGAGGGGTTTACACAGTCTAGATTGGGCAGATGTTGGGGTTGCAAGAGCAATTTTGTGATGAGGAGTTGGCAGAAGGATTTTCCAGGGTTTCAGCTAGGAGATTTCTCTCAAACTGTGAGGTATAACTGCTAAGGAAATTCTTTGTTTGGTAGGCCGGTTTTTGCATCCAAATCGTACTATGATATTTCTTAATAAGAAAACCCTCAGATAGTTGCATCAGTTTTCTTTTATTGGGTATTTCCAAGGACATTGGTCCAAAAATAATGGTGTCATGTGGTGTGTTTGTTCTTGTTTCTTTTAGTTGCTGATCTGTAATATGTTGAGCATGCACTTGCATTTATTTTTAGTGTTTAGTTTGTAAATAACTTGTTAAAGAAAAAATAACAAGTAGGTAGGAATAAATTAGAAAAAGTGCATGAATGGTTTCTAACTAAGGAAAATTAGAAACTTCAACATCATTCGATCAGTTATAAACTTTGGAGGCACATGAGGAGGTTTTCTTGCTCCAAAGACTCTCAAGTATGTGCCATATTGATCCGCAAACCAATTTCCAATTGTGAACATTAGTTTCCTGGCTCTTTTATACATACCTGGAGCAAGCACTTGAACAAAAGTTAATACAATGAGATCAAGAAGTCCTTGCATATATTGGTGTAAGATTGAATGTAATGATACTCCTATAGGATTTTACAATAAATGTGCACTAGCCCATCCTACATTGTCCACTTCCATCCCATTAATGGGAATACATGCCTGACACATACAATTTCTACTAGGTAAGAGACCACGAAGAACTAAGCTTATTAGTTTCACTTCAGATTCTAAGCTTGTTTGATATTATTCTTCAATGAAA
The DNA here is from genome assembly GCA_031772625.1 of Pinus tabuliformis. Taxonomy (NCBI): domain Eukaryota; kingdom Viridiplantae; phylum Streptophyta; class Pinopsida; order Pinales; family Pinaceae; genus Pinus; species Pinus tabuliformis. The sequence goes on from CM062804.1 coordinate 551,166,881, forward strand.
CATAGAAGGTATCAACTCATTTGAAGATGCTTCCTTAAAATAATACAACATACATTAACAGTTCAAATCCTTCATAGATGGTTTTTGCATTGGGTCGACCATACAACTTGCATAACATGGAAACCACTAGTTGAAAGGGAGTTTTTAGTAGATTTGTAGGGTATTCTTTGTTTGGACTAGACCTGAAGGTTTGTTTATTGTTCCACCATGGTTTTAGAACTTATTTGGGTAAGATATTGAAATCTAACAACCATTCTTCATCCAAGGCTAACTCTTCCTTTGGGAGCTTGTAATGCATCTCAATGCTAGAGGGATTGAATTCCCATGTATATCCCTAATTATGTCTTCCCTGGGATTAACATGTTTTGCACGCCACTCAACTACCTATGCACATGGAAAGACATGGGGATGAACAACCACCTTATGTAGCCAAGACCTCCTAACAACCCTGTAAATATATTTATTTAGGTCATTTGGAGGGTTTTATCTCTAAAAAAGGTGATACACCTATGGCCATGTGATGTTGTATATCTATTTATAAAACATGGAGTATATTTGTTGGGCTTCTAATTTGACATAATTTTGTTGATGAAACCATCCATTTTTGCATCATTCCATTCACCCATTGTCATCATTTTTAACCACATTTCTTCATAAACGGACCAAATTCCCACATACATGTTTAAATGTTTTATTATTATTATTTCCATTATTTTCAGTAGATTAAGAAGGATTTTGCATGGTTTTACTAATGAAAATTTAGCAAGTTCAAATTGCTACAGTTTTGTCAAGTTTCTGTAGCTATCTCCATGGTTGAGGTAGTAGCACACATCTAGAAGGAAATCTGACACATGGACATTGTTTCTAGAAGCTCCAATATGGATTTTTATTGATCAAATTCCACCTAGCTCGCACATGTGGACCTCTAGCAAAAGTTCAATGGAAAAACGCAGCAGTTTTGACCAGTCAACATCAAACACGTTTTTTGAACAAATGCAAGCACTCCAATATGGATTTTTATTGATCAAATTCCACCCAGCTCGTACATGTGGACCTCTAGCAAAAGTTCAATGGAAAAATGCAGCAGTTTTTACCAGTCAACGTCAAACACGTTTTTTGAGCAAATGCAAGCAAATTTAAGAAGAAGAAAATAAAAACAACAACAACAACAACAACAACATGGGTTCTTTTCAGAACGGGTCCAATTAGTTTCTCTATGAGTTGTTTTCTCAATTTCATTACCATTTGAGATATTTTGGAAGTTCTTTGGAGCCTTATTTTGTAGATTACATGGATGCACAATCAACAAAAAGGCCTGAACGAGTTATTCTTTAGCAAATTCGTGGCATAGAGATAAGTTTGATCAAATCTGAGCTGATCTTTGATCCAAAAATCTATGAAATTTTATTTGATTTGATCTCATGACCAAAACTCAAGCAAGAAAATTATGAGTTTTTTAATTGTCTCAAAATTCTATAAATTGCAGTCTCTTTGATTAAAGGGATGATCAAAGATGTCAAGGATGATCATAATTTGTAATTGTTGCTACTGATTGAAGGAGAAAAACTCTATTTTTTTCCATTGAATGTAATTTTTTTAATATGGTGCAACTCTGAATGAAATTGGTGATTTAAATCTCTTCTCTTGATATGAGTTTTCAACACCTTGCAGTCCTCAGGAGGCCCCCCTAGAGATTTGTGAGAATAGTATAGATGCTTTCCATTTATTTCATATTCTCATGAATGGTTTGTTTTACATAGATTAATTGTTTATGCTTATCATAGATTAAAAACTCATGCTTTCCATAGATTAAATGTTTATGCTTTCTTAGATTAAGATGTTCATGATTCCATAAATTAAAGTTTGTAAGTTTTAGAACAAAATCTCCATGCTTTCATAGGATAAAATCTCATGTTTTCTTAGATCAATAATCTTTATGTTTTTTTTTCTAGTTTAACATTAATTTCCTTTCCAAAAACTTATTACTTTCATAGTTTATATTAAAGAATCCTAGAATCTAATTTCCTTTTGAAGTTTCCAATTCATTTATGTTTTTCATAAATACTAAAAGCTAATCTCCTAGCACATACGATGTAGTGTACTTCGCAAGCTCACATTCCCGAATTGACATATAATGCAAGTAATTTAACAGTCAATTAAATTACCCAACATTTGATATCAACTCATTTGAAGATGCTTCCTTCAAATAATACAACATGCATTAACAATTCAAATCCTTCATAAAAGGTTTTTGCATTGGGTTGACCATACAAGCTGCATAACATGGAAACCACTAGTTGAAAGGGAGTTTTTAGCAGATTGGTCTAGTATTCTTTGTTTTTCCTACGTGAAGGTTTGTTTATTGCTCCACCATGTTTTTAGAACTTATTTGGGTAAGTTCTTGAAATCTAACAACCAATCCTCATCCAAGGCTAACTCTTCCTTGGGGAGCTTGTAATGCGTCTCAATGCTAGAGGCATTAAATTCCTATGGATATTCCTAATCATTTCTTCCTTGGGATTAACATGATTCGCAAGCCACTCAAATACCTATGCACATGGAAAGACATGGGGATGAACAACCACCTTATGTAGCCAAGACCTCCTAACAACCTTGTAAATATCTTTATTTAGGCCATTTGAAGGAGGGTTTTATCTCTAAAAAAGGTGATACACTTATGGCCATGTGCATGTTGTATATCTATTGATAAAACATGGAGTATATTTAAACTCAAGACCAAGTGAGTTGGAAAGTGTCTCGTCATTTGAAGTCTCAACCATTGGGGATATGTAGGCTCTTTTCTTTGACACATACATATTTCACTTGCATAATACATTGAAAAAACAATACCTATTATACAAAGGTGTTTATAATATTAAGTCTATGGGACTCAGAGGTTTGGGATCAAGGCTAGTTGTGCCTATGCACTAGTTTATTTTCTGACGTTTGAACTCAAGCAAAGGCAATAGGGTTCTAAGTCTCAATGGTGAAGAAAAAACAAAGATTGGTAAAGATTGTCCATCATATGATTACTAATGATATCAAAATATTGACCATGATGGCTCTACAAAGATGCTTCTCTAGACTATAAAAGATAAGGCTAGGATTTCTAGAAGAGAAAAAGAGGTTCTCTTACTCTGAAGGTAAAATACCATAGAGTTAATGAGTGAGCCTCAAGCCAAGCTTTTATAATGAAGTTGTGAAAAGGGGGAATAGAGAGGGTGAAAGAGTATGAAACTTGATAGATTTGGTGAGGTCAACCCTAGGTAACAAAGAGAAGAAATTCTCGACACTATTGTAAATGAAGAAGGGAAAATCTAAGGGTTTTTATGTCATAACTAATTGATTTAGAGACCAAAAATATATCTTTTTTGTTGTCAAGGCATGATTATGAGGTTAAATCAAGCAAGGGAGTATTGGTATGTGCTAGATTGGGTTTTTCACCTCCTTTACAACTCATGAGGGTCTTATTTAAAGCTGATTGAGTCATTTAGATCGTTTTTTGGATGTGACTGATTGAGATGAGCTAGTGCTTGATGGGAAAATGTCATAGAATAGCCTTTGAGCTTAATAAAGCAACTTTTATTACCTAATAAACGTGAAAAGGGGGACAACTAGTTGATATAGCATAAGGAAAAGAGAAAAAGGTGGCCTAGAAATAGAGATGGGTTACTTTATTCACACAGAGAATAAAACAAAACTAAAAATCATGATAGTTGAGCTGGATAGATTTGAACATACCTGAGTTGATTTGGTTGATACTTGGTGTTGAAGAGGAGATATTGTTCTTTCCAATCTATGCCTTCTACCTCACAATAGCAAGAGCATTGAGAATTGTGGGGAAAGTTGGTGATATGGTGTCCTTTTAAAAGGTTTTCTTGAGACCAGTTGCATTAAATTCCCTTAATAAAAGTTGTTTCCACTTTAATTCCAATAATTACTAATCTAATGATACATTGTGAAAGCCTAAAGCTCAATGTGTCATGAAAAAAGAGGCTAAATATATTGATACATGCTACATTCAAAATTAGGGAGCAATATAGTGTTAGAGTAATGCTCAGTGGGGTGATATAACACTAGACTAGCCAATAGTGGAACCATACATTGAGATTAAGAGGCTAAGATGAGTTAAAATACTCTATTTGTGAGTGTATCACTATATTGGGCATCATTAGGGTGTTGTGTCACTGGATTTTCCATCATTAGGGAAATAAACTAGAGTAAATATGCTTAAGAGTGAATTTAAAGCCAAAATTTGAGGGTGCATCACTGGGAAAGTCACTAATGGAGTATTGTGTCACTAGAAAAGTGGCCAATGGGGTGATGCAAGGCCTAAACAAAGAGTTTTCATACATTAGTAATTCAAGTTGAGGTCCTTTGTAGAGTTGTATCGTTGGACTAGTCATAAGTGGGATGACACAAGGCTTAAAAAAGAAAAGTCTAGGCGAGAAAGTTTTATGAGGAATTTTGCATCTATGAATAAATACTAATTCCCTAGGTAGGTAGCTATACCTAGAACAACATATTTAAAGTGCTTATCCTTTTTATATTGACAATAAATAAGACAAAGGGAATCAAAGGACCTACTTGTTCTTTCGCTTTCCTTTCGTCTCCTTTTTATGACTCCTGTCGCTCCTTCTTGAACTTAACTCACTCAAAAAATACCTGCAAACATAAACAGAAGATAGAGAACCAATCAAAGAAAGAGATCTATCGACTAAAAGTAAATGGAATCAGATACATTCACACATATAAACATCATATATCAAGATAAGCATATGGAAAAAGGTGTAAACAACTTTATTAAGTAGAAGGAAGAATTACAACCATGAAGTCCGATCCATTGTCACTCTTCCAGCTTGGGTTCCAACCAACATCACATCAATAGCACAACACTCCAGCAACATAACAACACTTGCTTATAATCTCAATCTTCACACCAATAGTATCTCCTTACAAATTCTCAAAGTCTAGCCCCTGATCACTTAGATGAGTGCTCAATTTATAGGCAAATGGAGGAGGTTTGGTCATAAATGAGGGTATTGAATGGCCTTCCAAAATTAGAGTTAGTTTCCATGGAGGAAGGGATGAGAGGATAGGAGGTTACTTAACTCATTCCCTATCCAATTTCGAGCTCATAGGAGATGATAAGTGTGGGAATCTTCTAGATGGCTCCAGAAGATAAGAATATTCCCAAAACCCTATGTGAATTTGTTATGAAACCAGCTCACAAAAAGATAGAAAAGATAGATCAACACCTTAGAATTTAGCCTCTTTGAGGGGGAAACCTCCTTTACATTACATAAATGAACAATTCTTGGATGATTCAAAATGACAAAACCTCCTTTCTATATAGAGGAGTCTAAGGAGTCATAATATAATCCAGCCGACCTAACAATAATAATATAAAGGCACAAAAATAACAATAGAGGGATTCTATGGGGCAAAGTAATAACAATATGGGGTCAATTGGGGAACAATAATATTAATAAGGGATACAAATACAATAGTAATGGGGTAATCACTAGTATTATAGGGACCTAACATGCCCCTCTCCTTCAAAATGTTTTTGTCCTCAACGCTTGAGTAGTTCTGGATGCTTCTGTATAAAATTCTCATCCTCCCATGTGGAATCTTCAGTGGATAAGTTCTTCCACTTGATGAGATACTCCGAAATTGATTGATTTTGTAGATGTCGAGTTCTTGTTTCTATGACTACTTCCGGTTCCAATATAATTTTTCCTTCCTCGTCAAGTTCTGGAAATATTGTTTGAACTAGGAGCTTATTGCCTATAACCTTCTTTAAACAAGAAACATGGAAAACTGAGTGCACTCGAGAAGTTGCAGGAAGCTCCAATTTGTATGCCATAGTACCAATCTTTTGCAACACCTTGTACAGACAATAATACTTTGGTGATAATTTATTATCCTTCTTAGCTTGCTTGAGGGACATTTGTTTATATGGTTGTAGCCATAGGAATACCCAATCACCTACATCAAAACTTCTTTCGCTGCGATGTTGATCTGCCTGTTGTTTCATTCTATTCTGTGCCAACACAAGGTTATCCTTTAAGAGTTGGAGGACTTGTTGTTGATGCTCGATGTGATGTTCCACTGCTTGAACCTTAGAATTTTCTCTTAAATATGATGTGATCGATGGTGGCTGATATCCATAAAGTGCTATAAATGGGGTCATTTTTGTTGCTGTATGGAAGGAAGTGTTATACCACCATTTAGCTAGAGGCAACCATTTGACCCATTGTGTCTGTTTATCAGATACAAAGCAACAACGATATACTTCCAAACATTTGTTTACTATCTCAGTTTTCCCATCATATTGAGGATGATAAGATGAGCTATGAGTTAACTAAGTACCGATACAAGAAAATAATTATGTCCAAAAATTTCCAGTGAAAATGGGATCTCTGTCACTTACAATAATCTTTGGGTTTCCATGTAGCTTTTGAATTGTTTCCATAAATGCAGTAGAAACTGTATTGGCTTTAAATTGATGTGATAATGCACAAAAGTGTGCATACTTGGTAAGTCTGTCAACTACCACCATGATGACACTCTTTCCCTCAGACTTGGGTAAACCTGTGATAAAATCCATTGAAACCTCCTCCCAACTTTGGCTTGGAATGGATAAAGGTTGTAATAGATCCGGGGTCTTAATTGTTTCAACTTTATTTTGTTGGCAAACCAAACATTCCACCACAAACTTTTGAATATCCGATTTAAGGCCATCCCAAAAAATTTCCTTCTTAACCTTGTGGCAAGTTTTTAAAAATCCTGAGTGCCCTCCTAAAGGAGAAGTGTGCAATTCCATATGAATCTTTTGTTTGAGTTGGGAAGTCTTATAGATGTATAAGCGATCTTTATACCATAATGAATCATTTTGCCAGCTAAATGTATCAGATGTACTGGAATCTTGTTGTAACATTTGAATAAGTGCCCACACTTCTTCATCATTCTTCCATTCCTCCCTTGCTTCGTTTATCCAATCTGGTTGGATAATAGAAATGGCGGACAACAATGCTTCCACATCCTCATCCTTTCTTGAGAGTGCATCTGCTACCACATTTTGCTTCCCTTTTTTGTAGATGATTTCAAAGTCATGACCAACATCTTTGTGACCCACTTTTGTTGCTCTTCAGAGGATAATCTTTGTTCTAAAAAGTATTTAAGGCCATCATGATCCGTTTTTACCTTGAAGTTTTTTCTCAATAGGTAGGGTCGCCATTTCTTAAGTGCGTGTAGTATTGCCAACATTTCCTTCTCATAAATTAAGATTTGTGTAAAATTTTTCCCTTGATTGGATGACTTTCAAAAGCAATGGGTCTTTCATCTTGCATTAAAACAACACCAATTCCATTTCTTGAAGCATCACATTCCATAATAAAGGTTTTTGTGAAGCCCGGTGTAGCTAAGACTGGTGCTTGGCACATTGCCTCTTTAAGATGTTCGAAGGCCTTTGTTGCTTCTGGAGTCCATGAAAATGCATCTTTCTTCAATAATGTTGTTAGAGGTGCTGCTATTCTCCCATAATTCTTAACAAACTTGCGATAATACCCTGTCAACCTGAGAAATCCTTGCAGATGCTTTATGGATGTGAGGATTTTCCATTCCTTAATGGCTTTAATTTTGCTAGGGTCTACCTTAACTCCTTCATGAGATATAATATGACCTAGATATTCCACCTCTTGTACTCCAAAGAAACATTTGGATCTTTTTGCATATAATTGTTTCTCCTCCAATAGTTTTAGCACCCTGTCAACATGTTCAACATGATCCTTCCAAGACTTGTTGTAGATTAGTCTATCATCAAAAAATACTAACACAAATTTTCTAAGGAAGGGTTTGAAAATGGAATTCATCAAACCTTGAAATGTAGAAGGTGCATTGGTAAGGCCAAAAGGCATGACCAAAAATTCATAATGACCCTCATGAGTTCTGAATGCTATTTTGGAATGTCTTCAGTCTTCATTCTAATTTGATGATATCCTGAACGAAGATCCAACTTGGTGAAGTAAATTGATCCATGCAATTCATCCAGTAATTCATCAATGATAGGAATGGGAAACTTATCTTTAATAGTGAGCTTGTTGAGCTCCCTATAATCCGGACACATGCGCCATGATCCATCCTTCTTGTGCACCAATACTATTGGAGCAGAGAAGGAACTTTGACTAGGTTGAATTATACCAACCTCTAGCATTTCTGCAACCATACGTTCAATTTCACTCTTTTGGGCATAGGGATATCTGTACGGCTTGATTTTTGGAGGAACACTTCCTAGAATCAGATGAATAGCATGATCATGATCACGAATAGGTGGGAGACCTTTGGGAGTCTCAAATACCTTTGAATGATTGTCCAAGACTTTTTGGAGATCTGGAGAAATAGATTATTTCGATGTGGAAGCATCTAGTGAACATAATTGTGCAATTACACCTCTTTGTTCCTTTTTTAGAAGCTTTGTCATACCGTTAGAGCTGATTATCTTCCCCAGTTTCCCTGAATTACCCCTTAATTCAACTTCCTTTCCTTCCACAAAAAATTTAATGAAAAGTTCTTGAAAATTTAAAGCTATTGTACCCAAGGATTGTAGCCATTGGACTCCTTGTACAACATCAGCACCTCCCATTGGAATGGAAAGCATTGGGCTAGTCAATACGTATTCTCCCATGGCTAGCTTGATATTATGGCACTTTCCAGAGCAATTTATTGTTCCTCCATTTGCAACCATCACTTGACACTCTAGTGCTGGATATAGGAAGCAATTCTATTCTTTTGCCACCTTATAATGAATAAAATTGTGGTTACTTCCTAAATCAATCAACACTATTACCTTTTTCTTCTTGATTTGTCCTTCTATCTTGATGGTTTGAGGAGTGGTAATTCCAGCCAATGCATTACAAGATATGGTCAGATTCATTTCTTCTTTATCTAGGCTTTGTTCCTGGAGTATATCCTCTTCTTTTGACCTTTCTTGCTCCTTTTCTTCTTCCTCTTCACAATCTATGTAGAATAATTTCTTCTCAGCACACTTATGACCTTTAGTGTATTTGCTATCACAACTGTAACAAAGCCCTTTTGCTCCTTTTTCTTCCAATCGTTGTGGTGTCAACCTTATAGGTTGTGGAAGACTAGGGGCAAAAACACTTCCATCTTTATAGTTGTGAGTGGTATGCTTCCTGGTTGCCATAATTTTGCTTTCCATTTTTCTTGCTAACCTGAATGCCTTCTCTAATGAATTAGGTTCCCAAAGGCGAACATCATGTTGGATATTATCCTTTAAAGTCCCTATGAACACATCAATCCTATGCTCCTCTGGAATATTTTTTACCCTTATGTTCAATTTTTGGAACTCCTCAATGTGCTCCATTATTGAACCCTTTTGTTTGAGACTTATCAATTGGCTAAAAAAAGTGTTGCTCTTTGTATCCTCATAATGTGTTGTCAATTCTTCTGTAAAAATTTCCCAAGTGATAATTTGTTTATGAGAGCAAAGCCATTGATACCATACAAACTGATTTGGTTCCAAATATAAAGTTGCAATACGTACCTTTTGTGTGTTTTTCACATTATTGAGATTTGCTCCATCTGTAATATCCATGTTGTGGGATCCTTGCCATCAAACTTCCTCATATTGATTTTTGGAATATGGTGTGTCTTCGATCCAACATTAGAGTCTATGAAATCATGATTAACATTTCTTTTGTCCGCATCATGAGCTTCCTTTACTACCCTTTCACCATTAGTAAGTATTTCTTGTAGAAATATTGTCAAATCTGCCTTCAAATCTATCTTCAAACCGTCAATCTTAGCTTCCACACCCTTTATCTTAGATTCCACGCCATTTATCTTACCTTCTGTTAGCTTTTGTGAGAGTGAAATTTGTTTCACTTGGTATTGTAATTTTGATATATCATGTAGCATTTCTTCCTCTTCTTCATGAGTCATGCTAGAGCTTTCAGGTTGCTTATTAGGTGTTTGCATTTTCTTTCATCGGGGCATCAGTTACCAATAATAATGCTCTACTATGCCCTTTGAATTCCTTCAAAATAATTTTTCAAACCAAGCTTAAGAAAAAAATTAAAAAAATCTACAGACCTTTTTTCACTTTGTAGGAGCTCAATATTGCCTCTAATGTATCTATGTAATTTCAAATCATCCAGTTCTGAAATTGTGACCTGCAGTAGCCCTCTGTGTCCTCTTTCCAATGCACCAGTTTGATCCCAATTGGATTCTCCAAGGAAGAGTTATGCCAAATCTCCCACAGTGACCTGATTATAAACTAGTTCAGTGGAGAAAACTTGTACGATGTGCCACGTGTCCTTGTTTCGACCTCTGGCTCTAAAAAACATATACAGGAAACTACAGTCCGTCCTCTTTCTATACCTTCTTACGAAATTTCAATCCGATGCTCAGAGAGAAAGTAATGACAATTTTCCTCAGGTCACCTGTTTGAAATGTAAATCAGGAGTCTGCAAAAAGACCAACTTCCTCAGATCATATCTCTGCAAATATAGTGCGAAAAGCTCTGAAATCCGGACCCGCGGTTCAGTGTGATTTTGTCTCAAATGGGTTTTTTTTTCTTCTTAAATGTCGCAGAAAAAAAGTTATAGAAAAAATGCCACGATGACCTATTTGGAGCAACGAAACCCTAGAATCCAAAGCTCTGATACCAAATGTTATGAAACCAGCTCACAAAAAGATAGAAAAGATAGATCGACGCCTTAGAATTCAGCCTCTTTGAGGGGGAAACCTCCTTTACATTACATAAATGAACAATTCTTGGATGATTCAAAATGAAAAAACCTCCTTTCTATATATAGGAGTCTAAGGAGTCACAATATAACCCAACCGACCTAACAATAATAATATAAAGGCACAAAAATAACAATAGAGGGATTCTATGGGGCAGAGTATAACAATATGGGGACAGTTGGGGCACAAAAATATTAATAAGGGATACAACTACAATAGTAATGGGGCAATCACTAGTATTATAGGGACCTAACAGAATTTCACTCAATCTCGCCCAACACAGCTCAAAGTGGGCCTAGGTGCTCTACAGAGCACCCTAACATGGGCCTACCTGCACTGAAACACACTTTTCCCTGTCCAAGGTTGCGTTGGTCCCTCAAGGAGGCTTTTATAGAGGGATTCAAGCCAAGAAACTCTTAGGGAAGGAAGCATTCAAAGTGGTGACTTGTCTAGGGCATGTAGCAACTTAATTAGGGTTTGATGAGCCCTAATGGTATTGATCTAAATGATGGGAGTGATGTGCCAAAATGGATCTATAACAGTTGCCCCCTAAAGCATGAAGGCGAAAATAATGATGTCGAGTGATATGATTTACGATGTGATGAGGAGGTTTCAAAGTGGTTGGTGACCTGCATTGATTACAATACATAATATCATGATATTTTTATTTTTTTGATGAATCGTTGAGGGAAGGCATACATAGACAATCGTCTATAGATATAGACCCATGATAGGATGACCATCAATGTAAAGCCATTGTAGGGATGATTTGGTAAATATCCTGAAATCGCAGCCCAGATGGATGAAACTAGATCCGAGGTCTTCTATCTCATTCAATCGTTCGCTCAAGTACGAGTCTAACCATGTGAATATGTGATCTGAAGTTGAACATGGGAAGACAATGTCTGATTACCAACCAATGATGTAAGCCATTAATAGACCCTAGAGAAATCACCGATAATGATAATGATCCTTAAGGTAATGTAGTACATTTTGCATGGTGTGAATGGATGTTTTGATGTCGAACACCATACAAAGTCTTTTGGTCGAAGGCTAGTGATGTCAACCTATCGTCGAAAGTGAGAAACCTGCCATTGATATATTCAAGCTTCAAGGTACTGGAAGGGTGCTTCTAAGTCAACTTCTTGGATAATGTGCTGATGTCGACAAGAAGCGACTTGTCACAGGAGGGCCTTGACGTATCCCACATCAACGACACGAAATGAGTGTAATGATTTTGGAGATGGAGTTTTACTGACAACACAAGGTTCAAGAATGGTGGTCATGAAAATGAAGGTTTATGAGTATTGCAAAGGATGAATTTTAAATTGAGTGACTTCTCTTGAACATGTCGGCGACACTGAATGGATTGGCAGCATTGACCCAAAACAAAAGTAATGGATGGTATGATAGACCAAGGTATGGTGACCATCAAGCAGATAACCCAACCTAAATAGTCACAATGATGAAGTGAAAGTGTCATGTTCAAGAGTGACCTACTGCCATAAAGTGGTTTACTTCTTTTCCCATTTTCCCCAGTCATTGCTGACCAGTACCTCTTTACTTTTATCAAGCTTGAGGAGGATAACATATTCTTGTTGTATAATTCCATCCTTCAGGTGAATCCATCATTATGTGATGTTTTAACGAGTCTAGCAAAGGTGAAACTCGGTGTTGGAAATAATACTAAGAGGGGGGGGGGGGTGAATCTGTATTAGAAATTTAACAATTTTTCATTTCCATAAACAGATTGATATACGCTACTTCTATTAATTCAACCTAAATACATAAGCAACTGTGTTTATAGAAAACCGTGTATATCTTACAGACTTATAATTTAGTTAGTTGATCTTAATCTGTGTATCAGAACCATAAAACAGTAATCAAGTGCAGTAAACAGTACAGGAAATCACACACATAAACATAAGATATATGGTGGAAACCCAATGTGGGTGAAACCCACCAGCTACAATTCATCTTTATCTTCTTTTAATAAGAAACTTCTTTTTACAATATTTCTGTATTGGTGCAGTCTTATACTAGTACACAGGTTTCTACCTACAGAAGGCTACAACCTTCTCTCGTTATCCAGATTCTCCTTGAAGGGAGCTACAACCCCCTTAGCTCTTGTACTAGCTGATGTACTAGTACGTAGGTGTCGACCTACAGAAGGCTACAACTTTCTCTCGTTCTCTAGCTTCTCCTGGAAGGGAGCTACAACCCCCTTAGTTCTTGTACTAGCTGATATACTAGTATGTAGGTGCTGACCTACAGAAGGCTACAACCTTCTTTCTTCCTCCAGGTACCACGTTTCATAAATTTTCAGATTGGATACTCATGGAACACAACATCATAATCTGAAGGCCACATTTCATCCAATTTTCATACTGGACCCATACATATCATTGAAGCACAAAATCAATCACCACTTGCATCATCAATCTCTGAATCACCCAATACTGAATCACTGAAACCCTGTCAACAAAATGCAGTCACCAGAACACAAAACTCTGCAACAATATTTAGATCCAACTGTATCATCAAAAATCATGCATCAGAGTGCATACGCTACTTGGAAGAGCCGAACTAGCATGTATACACAACTTCACCAAAGCGAACCAGCATATATGTCATCAAATACTTACTTATAACTTCGTTGCACTTCGTTGCACTTCAAATATACCCAGATCATTACATATACAAGGATAATACGTGTGTTAGCAACCAGATCTAGTCCATTAGATCACATGAAGATAAGTCATTATGATCCTGATCCATTATTAGATATCATCGTCAACACTGAAGCTAAACACAATCAACCAATTTGAATATGCAGAATACTGACACCAGTAAATAGTCACCAAAACTCAGAAATTTGCATCAACAACTAGAATCACCTGTAACTTCAAACATCATAGTTTATATGGTATACGCTATTTAGATGTATCTAACCTGCATATGTACACGGTTTTATCATAGTAAACTAGCGTATACATCTGTAAATATTCATTCATGATTTGCAGCTATTCCAAACTTGAGTTATACCCAGATCATAATATTTACAGAACATTACATGCGTCAGTATACAGATCTAGAATAAGCATGATCAAACTATATAGAGTTGATTCATTCCAAACCATAAGATCCTGATCCATCATTAGATCTTGTCCTCCATCTACCGCTGAGATTCCTCCTTGGCTCAAATCAAGTAAGCATTATAAACCCATAACCTGCATACTGGATCTCACACTTCATCAGATATTTAAGACTTTCTAAATGCCTTTGCCTAATGATCTTCTCCTCCTTTTATAGTCTTAGACCTTACTCAATACCATGGTCCAAAACCACTTAGAACCAATACCTTTGACCAAATACCTGGGGTCAATACGTCGGACAAGATACCTTGTATCAATACCATGGATCACAATACCATGGTCCCAATACCATGGACCAAAACCAACTGTATGCACCTTTCCTTGCATGAAAGTGCATGTATACACATACGTGCCTTCTGGTCTGTGAATCCGCGTGTATACGAGGCTTGGTCAACGGGAGCCTGCGTATATACCTCTTTTTCTTTTATTCTGAGAGCATGAAACGTGATCTGTCATCTTAGTAAGTTGCCATCAAGAACAACATATGTATCATAATGCCAACAATCTTCCCGTTTGGACTTGATGGCAATGTTACACAGTGAACTATCATCTGAGTGAGTTGCCACCTGAACTGATTCCTTGAAGTTGCCCTACAAATACTACTGTCATGCATTCTGTAGATTCATCTAGTTACCATGTATAAGTGAGTTGTTCTTGCTACAAGAGGGTTTCCATCAAGTACAACACATTCATCATAATGCCAACAATCTCCCCCTTTGGACTTGACGGCAACAACAACACCAAGTCACTCCCCCCCTTTGACATCAAGGGCAAAGGGTAGCTGAATAGCTAAATATTAATCATGCTCCCCCTAGGCACATGTTGAAATCTTTGATTGAACCCCCCCTTTGTTCATGCTGAGATGTACTATATCATCCATACTCCCCCTGAGCACATGGAGAGTCTACAAACATTTTCAAGAAAATAACATGACTCTATAACTCAACTATGTGAGTTTGACCTTCCTATCACCAATGACTCATACATACATTCATTCTCCCAACCAAGTGGGAATAAACTTGACTCATCCACCCAACCAAGTGGGGATATACTAGACACCAATTGTTTATATATGACTGAAATATTACATCATCCTTCCCATGCATAGTGGGGGTACAAATTACATCATATGACCAAAAGGGATTCATCAAACTACTACAATAGACAGAGACAAACTATTACATCATGGGTCTTGTTATTACCTTTACATTGAATGATATACATGACATTTATAACAGAGACCAAATATCTAAACACGACCATGATAGTCATCAGCAACTATCATACAGAATGTATGATCTGCTCCATAAGTATCTGTCAACACCATTCAGACCAACAACATGTATATGTCCATTAGTGTAGATATAATCAATCTGTGACAAGGTATGTCTGCATATAGATATCAACTCATCCTCCTCATTAAATCAATATCAACTTGCTTCATTTCCTTAGTAGAAAGAGACTTATCATAACCTCAGCATATGTCATATCTCAATCTTTCACCTCATATCATCTGTAGGTGAAAAACACCATGGTCATCATCTATGATCATAACATTGTCATAAATAACAATATGATTTTTCCATAAGAGCCTTCAATATATCAACCATGTATCATCACTAGGGAAAATCCCACATCTGATAAGCATCAACCATGATAATCAACATATGTGATTATCAACCTATCATCATAAGGTAAGAACTCAAAGTGATTAAGTAAGCCATGTCTTCGAATAGCTATGTCTCCATGCGGCCTGCAATAACACCATTCTCTTGGCCAACCAACAATATGCAACTTAAGTAATCATCCATGTATCCATCATACTGTATATAGCACTATGTATCTAGCAAACCTTGAGCTCAAGCAACAATCCTCAATCATGTGAGAGCCAAGAACTATAGGAATCTTGCATCATAACTATATTATATGATCTTTATGCATATGACAACAACAGCATATGAGTGACTCATCATCAAGTAATGAAGTTGTGTATTCAAGCTTTGTACTTCTCCTTATCCTTATGAAGATTACCATGTAAGCAATATATATGCATCATCAGAGAATAAACCACAAATCTGATCTGAACACCAACTATGTAACCCCAAGAATCATATGAGATTTTGTCATGGGCAACTCATAACCATATCATAGCAAGATGTATCATTTAGCCATATAAGCATCATCACCAAGGACTTCTAACCATAATGCCAACAATGCATTATTCAAAGCATATGCTCCCCCTGAACCTGTGCTATCTGTTCACTATCAGATCTGATCATGCATATATCAGCAAGAAGTATCAAGGCATCATCATTATCAAGTTAGGATTAAAAACATCTTATGAGTACCAAGACATTTTCATACATTATCAACAGATTGTAACCATCATCAAACAAAGAAATAATTGACTGAACCATATCAGATCCTTTTTCCTGAGTCTGTCCCACTGCTTTTCTCAAATTGACATATACGCGACTGCGCAATGTCTAACTCACATATATACATGACTTCTCTTCATGAAACTTGTGTATGAGATTTAGAACACTGAAGTTTTACACTTTCAGCTCCCTTTGAGTCTGTTATGTTTGTACATTGTGCTGTGCCACATCTTTTTGACTGTACTTCCTTCTTCTTCCATATCTTCAAGTGTGATGATGTTTTCTCCTTTTGGTATGGTGCCCGTACTTTGTTCCTGCATTCCTTTGCTATATGTCCAAGCTTGTTACATGCATAGCATCTTACATGTTTCATATTCCTTCTGTAGCAATAAAAAACTTAGTGACCAAACATATTGCAAGAAAAACAATATCCCTTAAAGTACCTGGAACATGATGATCTTTCTGTGTGATGGTCTTGAACCATTCTACTTCTGCATCTGGCTGCAACATGTCCAAAATTATGACATGCATAACATTCAACATTATTCATCAGAGGAAATAACTGACTATCACTTCCATAGTTAGGAGTAAAAGATTTTATTTGAAGAATTTCTTTCCTTGGTTGTTGATGGGATTGACCTCTCATCTCCTTGTTGAGCATTTCAAATTTTTCATTAGAGTTCCTTGTCTTACTTTGTGAACTAGATTCACCTTCAACACATTCATGAAAACTAAGACCCGTTTTGATAGCAGGCGACCTTTGACTACTAAAAATATCATCCAAGATCTTAGTACTACCTTGAAATTGTAAGAGCTTATCCTTTTCTTCTAATTTATCTTTTAGAAAATTTACCTTAACCTGATGTTGCTCTTATTTCTCAAGATACTATTTCTTCATGATTCCTTCAGCTTTTCTTCCTTCTTCCAACTGATGACTTATTTCAAGAACTTTGTTTTCTTGTTTTTCAAGAGCTTGGAGAAGTTATTTATTCTGCTTATTTGATTCTTCAAGATCTTCTTTTAGTGAGAGGATCTTAGCTTCAAGACTTTCATAGTAACTAGATCTTTCTCTGAGTTTCTTGATTGTTGTGCTCCTTTCATTTACTTCATTTCTTAATGATGTCACTTCATCTTGTAGCTTTTGACATTGATCTTCCTTTTCCTTGAATAGATTCCTTACCCTGTTTCCTTCCTCCAGTTGAGCTTTTAGTTTGGTAGCTTCTTCTTTGGAGGCACATTCCCTTTTGTCCAATAGATCTTGTTGATCTTTAATTTTGTCCATGAGCCTTTTAAATTCTGTCCCTATTTGGTTTCTTTCATCCTCACCCATAAGAGCAAGTTCAGTTGTTTCGCTATCACCTTCATCATCTTCAAATGGATGGAGAAATGTATCACCAGAGGATAACAAACTCATACTTGATAATTCTTTTGCTTGTTCATCTTCATTCTGAGGTGATTCTGAATCTGAAGTGTTTCTTCCACATATTCCCCAATCAATTCTCCCACTGTCATAGTTCCTTTGAGATGTCTTCTTCTTCTGAGGCGCTTTCTTCTTTAGCTTCCTTCCCATTATTCTACGGATCTCCTTCAAGCGATCAAGCTTCTACCAAAGGACCTGCTCTGATACCAATTGTTGGAAATAATACTGAGGGGGGGGGTGAATCGGTATTAGAAATTTAACAATTTTTCATTTCCATAAACAGATTGATATACGCTACTTCTGTTAATTCAACCTGCATATATACGCAACTGTGTTTATAGAAAACCATGTATATCTTACAGACTTATAATTTAGTTAGCTGATCTTAATATGTGTATCAGAACCATTAAAACAGTAATCAAGTGCAGTAAACAGTACAGGCAATCACACACATGAACACAAGATATAAGGTGGAAACCTAATGTGGATGAAAACCACATGCTGCAATTCGTCTCTATCTTCTTTTAATAAGAAACTTATTTTTACAATATTTCTGTACTGGTGCAGTCTTATACCAGTACGCAGGCTTCTACCTGCAGAAGGCTACGACCTTCTATCATTCTCCAGATTCTCCTTGAAGGGAGCTACAACCCCCTTAGGTCTTGTACTCGCTGATGTACTAGTACGTAGGTGCTGACCTATAGAAGGCTACAACCTTCTTTCTTCCTCCAGGTACCACGTTTCATAAATTTTCAGACTGGATACTCATGGAACACAACATCATAATCTGAAGGCCACGTTTCATCCAATTTTCATACTGGACACATCAATATCATTGAAGCACAAAATCAATCACCACTTGCATCATCAATCTCTGAATCACCCAATACTGAATCATTGAAACCCTGTCAACAAAATGCAGTCACCAGAACACAGAGCATAACATAGAACTCTGCAACAATATTTAGATCCAACTGCATCATCAAAAACCATGCATCCGAGTGCATATGCTACTTGGAAGAGCCGAACCAGCATGTATACGCAACTTTACGAAAGCGAACCAGCGTATATGTCATCAAATACTTACTTATAACTTCGCTGCACTTCTTGACTTTAGATATACCCAGATCATTACATATAAAAGGATAATAAGTGTGTTAGCAACTAGATCTAGTCCATCAGATCATGTAAAGATAAGTCATTATGATCCTGATCCATTATTAGATCTCATCCATCAACACTGAAGCTAAACACAATTAACCAATCTGAATATGCAGAATACTGACACTAGTAAATAGTCACCAGAACTCAGAACTTTGCATCAACAACCAGAACCACCTATAACTTCAAACATCATAGTTTATATGGTATATGCTATTTAGATGTATCTAACCTGCGTATGTACGCGCTTTTATCATAATCAACCAGCGTATACATCTGTAAATATTCATTCATGATTTGCAGCTATTCCAAACTTGAGTTATACCCAGATCATAATATTTATAGAACATTACGTGCATCAGTATACAGATCTAGAATAAGCATGATCAAACCATATAGAGTTGATTCATTCCAAGCCATAAGATCCCGATCCATCATTAGATCTTGTCCTCCATCTACCGCTGAGATTCCTCCTTAGCTCAGATCAAGTAAGCATTATAAACCCATAACCTGCATACTGGATCTCACACTTCATCAAATATTTAAGACTTTCTAAATGCCTTTGCCTAATGACCTTCTCCTTCTTTTATAGTCTTAGACCTTACTCAATACCATGGTCCAAAACCACTTAGAACCAATACCTTGGACCAAATACCTGGGGTCAATACGTCGGACAAGATACCTTGGACCAATAGCATGGATCACAATACCATGGTCCAAATACCATGGACCAAAACCAACTGTACGCGCCTTTCCTTGCATGAAAGTGCGTGTATACGCATACACGCCTTCTGGTCTATGAATCCGCGTGTATACGCGGCTTGTTCAACGGGAACCTTCGTATATACCTCTTTTTATTCTATTCTGAGAGCTTGAAACGTGATTTGTCATCTTAGTAAGTTTCCATCAAGAACAACACCTATATCATAATGCCAACAATCTCCCCCTTTGGACTTGATGGAAATGTTACATTGTGAGCTGTCATCTGAGTGAGTTGCCATCTGAATTGATTCCTTAAAGCTGACCTGCAAATACCACTGTCATGCATTCTATAGATTCATCTAGTTACCATGTATAAGTGAGTTGTTCTTGCTACGAGAGGGTTGCCATTAAGTACAACACATTCATCATAATGCCAACACTCGGTCTTGTCATGATGGACAAGTTTGTCGTTGTTTGATGTTTTAACGAGACTAACGACAATGATAACTCAGTCCTTTTCATCTTTAGAGAGTTTGAAAAGGGACAAAAAGAAAACTCCACAAGTTCTTTTTCGTAGATTTGTCTCTCAAGCTCGAAAAATCATAAGAGAGAACCTATTGACCATGTTCGATCAACGTATTCCTTTTTCGTAAATAATCTATCTCAAACCGAAAAAGGGTTAAACTTATACTGAGTAAATTTTGTTTCCAATCCGTTAACGAGCTGAAAAGGACAAGTACTCGACAATATTTTCATATTTCGAGAGTATGAAAATAGCTTAAAGAGGACTCCAAGGGGGTTCCCTTTTTGATGTTTAACAGAGCTCGAAAAAGAGATAAAAGTATGCTCTTTGGTCAAAGTACAATTCACGATCGTGCACATCAAATTCTGTAAGTTAGCTGTAAATTTGTTCAAAGAAACACCAAACGGATTAAACATACCTATTTCATTGGTAAAAATAGGTAAATACTAAAGTTTACTCATTTAATGTTCATGAAATAAACATAAAAACAAGAATTTACCATGTTATTTTCACCATTTGATATTTACCATTCATTTTGTGCTCTGACCCTATTTTTTACCTCGATCTTCATCAGCTGATTGCGAGAGATTCTGCAGATAATTTATCGTACTGTTCAGACCACGTAGGAGATCTACCCCTCCTCTTTCTTTTCATGTCATTATTTTACTATTTCATGCAAGTTTTTAGGGTTTTTAGGGCCCCTGGGGTTTGAATTTTTCACCCTGGGATCAGCGCAGGCTTGCATGTCGAAAACTGTGCTAGGGAGCACCCAGACAGAAGGCATTATGCACTACAACACAGTGTCTCCTTGCCTGGGCTGCACTGGGCAAGTTTCACAAACTTGTTTCACCAAATTGACCCAAAATTTCTCCAGTTTTTTGCATGAAAAGGATCCTAACTACACTTATGGTTTGATTTAGGCTTTCATCGGATTAGAATGTCTATTACTTGGCAAGAAAGAGACAATAAGAACAAGACGTGGTTGCCCTAAATGATCCGGGTATAGTTGAGGCCCTCAGAAACTGTGGGTTGCTCAAATACTTCAGGTTGTCCAGAATGAGGCAACAATTAGAACTAATGCAGTTCCTAGTTCATGCATGGGATCTGACAGATCAGGCTTTTCACATAAGGGAGAAAGTTTTCCTTATTGTGATCGATGATGTTTACTTTCTTACAGGGTTGTCGAGACATGGTGCCCCCATATCTCTTTCAGGTTCTTCCTGTGGAGGGGAGATAGTGAGGGACTATGTTCGATAATTCCGTCGGCCAGGCACACAGCCTAGCAAGGATAGAAAGCTAATCATCAAAGGTATCAGTGATTTTCCTTTGAGAACAATCCTTTTCACCACCACAAAGTTGGTAAGTAGTGTGACACTTCATCTAGCAAACAGATCATATGTGCAATATGCTCTTGAGTGTCTTGAGCCAACTTTATTCAACTAGTGTGAGGCAGTACTTTCTTCATTGAAAGAGCAGCTAACAAAGGTAAAGAGTGGTAAGACAAAGAAATTTAGCTATGGATCGCTCTTAATTGCTTTTACCTTAGAAAGAATTCCATTGATGCAACCCCAGCATGTAACACTGGGTGTAGCTGGTCCTAGAGATCCACGGATGCAGCGGTGGGTCAAATTGATGGCTAGACATGCTGGTCAGTCATCGATTACATTTTCCACTGCATTCTTCAGTTGGCTCGATCGACAACACATTGTCATCAAGGAGCATCCATACTCAGGGATGGATTTTCGTGGAGATCTAGAGTTGAGTCTACTAGTGGGTGCTCAATGGGGTGCTATAGGTAAATTGTTTTTGACCAAAATGTTTTTTGATTTTTAAGTTTCTACATGTTTTTGTGTTTTGATGTTCCAAGACTAAACTAAAATTGTTCTCATGCATGCAGATGTGGGTACTGTTCGACCTATGAGGCACCGACAAGAGGCAGGTGGGCCAGTGCGGAGAAATGTTGGGAGAGCAGTTCTCCAGGATTTGGATTTGGCCGAGACACTGGCAGAGTTGCAGGATCATGTAGAGGGATTGACCCTTGGTATTCTAGATGTCTGGATCGAGGAGTTACCTATGAGGCTGCAACACCATACTATTGGTGTTCCACACCGTTGGATGCGGCTCTTGCTCATGATAGCTTAGGCTGTGACTTGTTATCATGAGCATCACTAGGTCTACTTAGGATGTTTTTTGCATGGATTTTGAGTTTTTAGGTTAGAGGAAAAAACATGTCTTGGACACAAATATTGTAAATTTTTTAAAAACATCTATCTATTTTTACTTTCAAAGTTTATATATATATATATGGTTATGTGCAATCCTATGCAACTAATGATGTGAATTGAAAATTTACTTTTACATGTGTCGTAAATTTCTATTTAACACATAGTTTGTTAATGAGTCAGTTAATGTGTTAAAGTTTCTAGAAATATGTTGATATTGAATGTACTCAAAATGTCTTTCCAAAATATGAACTCTAAGGAACATACGAAGAATTTTTGGGTTTCATATGGTATAAACATTTGTTAGTTGCAGTACGACAAGTTGTGAGTCCAGCCTAACAATGATTCGGCAAATGCCAAGTGAAATGGCATCGGAGAGAAGTTCGATAAACATGTTATACTCAGTTATATTGTTCGTTGATCAACCGATACAAATCCCTTGAAAACTCACCAACTCGCCACTTGGAGCGAAAATGGCAGATGTTGCAAAAGGTATGTTCTGCGTACTATGACTAGCAGCATCAACGTAACCAAAAAATGGTTCTAAAGGTTCCAACATCTGCACAAATGCAAAGCGGATTACTTAACCACATAAAAATTCTAAAAGACACACTGACACACACACACACATGCAATTAAAGCATATATACAATGAGTTTTACTACACTCAATTAAGCATAGTAGCGTTTGAGATACAACCCATTTTGGGGTTGTAACAATGGAACTCCATCATAATCCACCAACTCGTAGGCACCTTTTTCCAAACACGCTTGACAATATAAGGACCCATCCAAAGCCATTCAAATTTTCCTGCTCCTAGTTTATCAAACTCCTGATCATAAAGCAAGACCAGGTCTCCTTCTAAGAAAATGCGAGGCTTGACATTTCTGTCATATTGCACCTTAATTCATTTATTATGCACTTTGTTAGCCAATGTGGCTTCACGACGGGTTTCATCCAGATGGATAAGTTACAAGAAACACGCTTCTTCTTCAGAAGTGTCGGGTAACAGGTTAATCGCGAGTTTGAAAGATGAAATTTCACATTGTATCTGCAAGATTGCCTCTAGACCATACACCAATTGAAAGGGTGTGAATCCAATTGCATTTCTCGCTGAGATTCGATATGCCCACAAGGAAGAGTACATGATTAAATGCCAGTTTCATTTATGAACCCCTATCATTCTTTGAAGCATTCACTTCAAGACTTTGTTGATGGCCTCAACTTGTCCATTTGCTTGTGGATAATAAGGAGTAGAACTATCATGTGAAATTCCTAACTTGGCAGTTGACTCAGCCATCATGTGATTGCGAAAATGTGACCCATGATCTATAACTATAGCGTGTGGTACATCAAATCGGGAAACCACGTGGTTGAAAAAGAAAAGAGTATTCGTCTCGCCTCTGTTGTTTAATGTTGGCATCGCCTCGGCCCATTTTGTGAAATAGTCAACGAAAACTATAATGTACCCATGCTGCCTCGACTGAGGTGGGGTTACATGTCATGAGGTCAATGCCCCATTTGGCGAATGGTCCAACAGCGACGACAAGATGAAATGGTGTAGGTGGTAATCTAGCTTTACGGTCATAGATCTGGCATGCGTGACAACTTCTGATAGAAATTATGCAATCTTTGAATATGGAAGGCCAAAAGTAACCAACACAGAGAATTCTCTGCATGGTAGCATAACCAGATGAGTTTCCACCACAAGCACCTGAATGGCAATCATTCAAAACTTTCTCGGCTTCCTCATGAGTGAGGCACCTTCATAAAATTGTATCGATACCATGATGGTAAAGAGTGTCGCCAATGATCTGATAATCTTTGGCTTGGTATCAGATACGTCGTTGTTGCAAGCAAGAGGTATTTGGTTGGAAAGTTTGGGTCTGGAGATAAATCAGTGTATCTCCATACCACGTGTCAGATGACGAAATCAGGAACAAAGATTCGTTCAGACTTGATGGTTTTGATGTTGAATCCATGGTATTCGAGGGATGGTCACAAAGAAGCTCGATGAAGACTAGAGATTTCTTTGATTTGGATTTGATGAATTCCAAATCAAAATCCTGCAAAATGATGATCCATTTTGAGTATTTCCCCCCCAGCAATTGATGTGACAAAATATATGTCATAGGGTTGTAATCCGAAATGACGGTGGTCTTTTGGAGAAAGATATAGTGGTGAAATCTCTGTACATCTTGAACCGCAGTCAGAGCCAACTTTTTGATGTAAGAGTACTTAACTTCTGTATCATTGAGATTGCAGCTCAAATAATTTATCGGATGTTCAATCCCATCTTCTTCTTGGACTAAAACCATTCCAGTGGTTGTATCTACAATGATGAGATATAGGAAGTAGTCTTTTTGATAATTCGGGGAGTACATTAATGAGGCTCTAACTAGGGTATCTTTAAGAGCATCAAAGGAAGCTTGTGCAACGTGGTTCTAATGGAAGGGTATCCCCTTTTTCAATAAACGAGTAAATCCTTTAGCCATTTTGGCATAATTGGGAATGAACCTCCTCAGAAAGTTAGCCTTCCCTTGGAGTCTCTGTAACTATAGTAGATTGGAAGGTGGGGGCAAGTCAAGGATTTCCTGAACCTTAAGTGGATCAAGTCGAATTCCCTCCTTAGACACCACGAATCCAAGCAAACGACCAAACCAACAAAAAACACACATTTGTGTGGATTGAGTCGTATTTTGTAGTGTCAACATCTTAAAAATATGGCTCCCAAATGTTGCGGGTGATCAGTCCGCTTTCGTGAATGAGAAGGTAAATCGTCAAGGTATGGTTGAACAATATGTTTGATGTCATGGAAGGCATAATTCTTTGCCCTCTGAAGCATTTCCCTTGCATTCTTCAACCCAAACGGGAGTTTTCTATAAGCGAATGTGCCCCATGGATGAATAAAAGTAGTTTTAGATTGGTCCTCTATGCAGATATTGATCTGATTATAGCCGAAAAAACCATCCATAAATGAGAATATTTCGCATCCAGCACATTCCTCAATAATCTAGTCGATAAAGGGAGTAGGATAATTGTCTTTTGGACAAGCCTAATTAACATCCCTATAATCGATGCACACTCGTATTGTCCATTGTTTCTTCATGAAATGAACAATATTGGAAACCCAATCAGTAAGAGGAACATGGTAAATGAAACCAACATGCAAAATTTTTTCAACTTCTATTTTAATAGAAGCAACCTTCTTTGGATGGACAAGATGGAGGCGCTGTCGCACTGGTTTGACATCAGGATACGTTTTGATTTCATGTTCAATTATACTAGAGTCAATTCCTGGCATCTCCTCATATGACCATGCAAATATATCTCAAAATTCATGAAAGAGAGCATGGTAAATATCAATCTCTGATGGAGAACAAGATTTTCCAACATGAATGTTTTCTACAATGATATTTTCTTCGATATTTGACAGGTTTTTCTTGGAATCTACTATATCTATGAGAATAGAATTCGAAAGAAAAACGACAACTGAAGGGTGATTAAGTTCATTTGAATAATCTTGTATGTGATCTAGAAGATGGGAATGATGATGATGATCTTCCCATGGTTCTCTTTCTATCATCATTGATTGGATGATTCCTTCATCAATAGAAAATATACGTGAAAAAGGATCGGAGGAAGTACCATATTCTAATTAATGATACCCATACAATTGACAAAAATGGATTTGGATTCGCCACATAAGCCAAAAAGATTGATTTCTATGATAGCTCAATAGGGCTTAGCGGCATGATTTCATTACTACTATCAACTTCAAAACTATTGGTAATCTTCCTTAAGTCAAATGAAGTAGAAGGTATCATATTGCAAGTCTCAACTTTTGCCACTTTCGCCAAATTTGATGGTGGTGGTAGTGAAAAAGTAACCATTAGGGAAGGATTTTTAAAGAGACCTACACCAATGTTTTGAAGAGATAGTGGGGGTCCGTGTACCAACGGAATGCTTCTAGTAGCCTGTGAACTAAAGGTGAAGAAGGTGAATTGGTTGATAATTGTGATTCCACCTTTATGAGGGAATTCAATCGTACGAAAGTACGTTGAAACCACAACAACCATAGAATAAACCAATGGTCTTCCTAGTAAAATGTTGTAGTCAAGGGGTCTATCAACAACCTCAACTTAAACAGTTGTTGTTTTGCCTTGTTGACACCTAATCATCAGGATTGGGTGAATATAATGTAAATAAATAAATAAGTAATATGAACAATCATCGGGAGATGAAGTGAACAGTCTCCCTCATGTATATAATAAAGACTAACCTAAGGAATAATATGAATTGAATTTTGTGGAGTTACTACCTGGCCTGACATGGTATCAGAGCAGGCACCATTTTTGGCTTTCGTCTGCTTTGTAACTCCCTATTCTGCCTATGTTCTACCTTGCATACCAAACTATGCTCTTCTGCTCTCCATTCAAAAGCGCTACCCATATAATACGTTGGCCATTTAAAAGCGCTGCCCATATAAACGTTGTGGTGTCAGTTGCCTGACATTTTCTCTGAAGCATACCTGTACGCTTGTCTGCTACGCTGCTTGATACCTAGCCTGACATGGTATTAGAGCCAACACAGATTTAAAAAATAAAATCAACACTCATACCACAGATACCATATTCATTATCATTTTCATATACACTTTATACTTCACTTCATGTACGCTTCGCTCCGATACTCTGATAGATAGGAATTACGCATACCATAGATAGGAGATAGGAATTACGCATACCATAGATAGGAGATAGGAACTACGCATACCATATATAGGAATTACACATTGAACCATTGTAATACCAACAAATTGGCAGCGTTCAATGTAACACCGGCAGCAGGTTTTTTTTTTTTCTTGGTGATGGATCCTTCATACCACAAAAATCTCTCATAGTTTTCGTGAAGAGAAGAATGTAGTATGCGTCTTAGCTCTCAATGTGCTTAATGACAATGAGCTCCTTCATTCTTTTGTTGCACATTGCTGGACTTCTTTTGTTTCACTCCCTGTTTGTGAGGAGAAAACCTTATGCTAATTGTATGAAATGAGTGAATTTGTGGAGCTGGGTGTTTCTCTACGGGAGCTGGGCATTCATCAAATGCTCTGACACCAAATGCTCTTCTTATGTAAAACAGAGAGATGTTACACCCAAAAAAACGTGCCAACAATTAGCGTAGGGAGGACAATTATGAACGAGCGCAGTCAATGGTTGAAGGCCAGAAGTTTGAAGTTTGCATGCTGTGTAATATGATTTATGCTGCCTGTTATAAGTCAATTTATAAGTTAATACACAACTCTTGTATTTACGCTTGAATGTTGGTTAGTGTATTACATTGAACGCTGGTTGCCGGAGCAGTCTAGTTTCTTGAATGCGCTGTACAATTTTTTGCATTAAAGTTGCTCCACAATATATTTAGGCTGAATTATATTAGGCAGAAGTTTTTTTGTTACAGAATGCATTCAATCATATCCATGGTGGGAATAGTTCTCACCGGCAAGGAGAACTATCCTGAATGGTCTCGAATGATAAAAAGAACCCTCATTTTCAATGAGTTGTGGAAAGGAGTGTGCATTAGAGACGGAAACAAAGAGCCAGAATAGCCTAACTCAGACAAAGAGCTCGCCATTTGGGAAAATAAGAACAACAAATCTTTCGCCATTTTCAACTACTTTTGAAGCCTTTCAAAAGCTGAAAGAACTCTATGACTCACATTATGCACTTGAAGTTGTTCAACTCATGATTAAACTCTTCACTCTTGAACTGCAAAATAATGATCCTCTTGCTCTTGCATCTGAAGTAAAATCTATAATGCATGATATCAAATCCACTAAGGTTGAATTGGATATTCCTCTTATCGCTTTTCTCAAGGCACTTTATCCTACTTACTCCAATTATCTTGAGTCATTGCAAGAAAATGGAAATCTCAAAGATATCACCTTTGACTCTCTTGTGAAAAAGTTTGCTGAAAGAGAGAAAGATTTTGGAAAGAAGACAACCCCTGAATCTTCTGAAAAGGCTGTGTGCCTTGCTCATAAAGAAAAGAATCCTGCTCAAGATTTTTCAAGAGGAAGAGGTGGTCGAAGAGGAAGAGGAAGATATTTCAGAGGCAGGGAGGGTAGACACTCTCAAGGAGAAAAGGAAGATTTGCACTGCATACGCTGCAAAAGAAATGGATCGCATGATGCCTCTACATGCAAGCTACCATGGGACAAAATTGAGCAGCAAAGAAACCAACAGAAAGGTAAAACTGATGATATAGACAAAGGTAAAGCACCTGAATCCGCTCACTATGTTTTGGCACAATGTAATATTAGAGTAAATGAAGATTTATTTAATGTTTCACTTGCTTCTTGGAAAAATTATTGGTTACTTGATTAAGGAGAAACCTACCACATGACTCATAGAAAAGATTTTCTTGAAGAATTTACTGACAATGTTGATGGAGCAGTATACTTTGTAGACCAATCAAAAATCAAGCCATCAGGGCTTGGCACAATCAGGCTTCAATTGCCTGGTCTTCCAGACTTTCTTCTACATCATGTTCTCCATCTCCCACAGCTCAAGAGAAACTTGCTGTCCTTGGTCCATATCTGCCAGAAAGGTCATTCCATTCATATGTTTGATGGCAAGCTTGAGGTAAGAAAAGCATCTGACCACTCACTTGTTATGAGGGGAATAGAAGAAGAAAGGCTTCTCAAGCTGCAAGGAACCTCTACTCGTGCACAACATTTCTCATACAATTCTCATCATGAAGAAGGTACACTTCCATCATGTTTATTATGGCATGCTAGATTTGGACATTTGAACTATGACGGCCTCCGCTTGTTGAAGAAAAATGGTGTTGCTAGTTTGCCTACAATTCCTAGGAAACTTAAGCAATGTGATGCTTGCATTCTAGGAAATCATAGCAAACAGTCTTTTCATGATTCACATTCAAGAGCACATAGAAAACTTGAACTCATTCATTCAGATTTATGTGGTCCAATGCCTGTTCCTTTTGCAAATGGAAATAAATATATGATGACATTTATTGATGACTACACCAGAATGTGTTGGGTTTATTTATTGAAGAACAAATCGGATGCTTTTCAAACATTCAAGAACTTTCATAAATGGATTGAAAATGATGCACAATCTCATATTGGGTCTATTCACACTGATAATGGAAAAGAATACACATCAAATTAATTTTAAAACTATCTTCACCAACATGGGATCAAACATCAAACATCTGTGCCTTATAATCCCCAATAGAATGGTGTAGTTGAAAGAATGAATAGGACAATCTTAAATATGGTACGATCCATGCCCTTCTTCAAAAATGTAAAGATAATGTATTGGGCTGATGCTGTTCTATGTGCTACATATATAAAGAATAGATGTCCATCTAATGCTATCAAAAACAAGACTCCATATGAAATGTGGTATGGACATGTTCCTTCAGTAAAGCATCTCAGGGTCTTTGGTTCCACCTGTTATGCCTTGACACCAAAGGTACATAGAAACAAACTTGGTGCAAGAAGTTGTAAGTGTATCTTCCTGGGGTATTCAAACACCTCCAAAGCATACCGTCTCTATGATGAGGTAAATAAAAAGTGTGTTGTATCTAGAGATGTAATTTTTCTTGAATCATCCAAAAATGACAATGTTGTTGAGCGGCAACTTGATCGCTTGGATAGATTCACAAAAGCAAAATCATTTCAAGAATTTGATAATCAGATTCCACATCTTGAAGGGGGGATTCCTATACTAGATCAACATGTGGAATCTTATTTTGAAGAACACTCTCCCCCGCATGAAACTCCAACAATAGATGATGCTTTAAGTGATGTGATTGATAGAATTGAGAGACTCAATATTGATTCAGTACCAACTCGATCAACGGAGCAGCCTGGACCATCTGAGAAAGGTCCCCCAAAGTGGCTGACAAAGACACTTGAAAGTGTTCATCCTGATGAGGTTGGAAAGATAGGAACTAGAAATTCAAACCAGCAAAATGGAGGTGATGTAGATGACTCTAATTCACCTGTTGATATGGATGTTTCTTATGATTGTGAATTGAACTTGTCTACAGATTTTGAACCAAATTCCTTCAAAGAAGCTGCTTCTCATGATGAATGGAAAGAAGCGATGCAAAAGGAGTATGATGCCCTCATAAAGAATGGAACTTGGAAGCTGGTTGATCCTCCATTAGGAAACAAACCAATTGGCTGCAAGTGGGTCTACAAGAACAAGTATAATGCTGACGGCTCACTTGACAAACACAAATCTAGGCTTGTGGAAAAAGGTTTTGCACAAAAGGAAGGGGTTGATTATGAGAATAATTTTTCCCCCACAGCAAAATGGGCTACCATCCAGACACTCTTTTCCCTAGCAACTCAGAAAGGTTGGAAAGCCCATCAAATGGATGTAAAAACTGCTTTCTTGAATGGAGATCTAAAAGAGAATGTTTTTATGTCCCAGCCTGAAGGATTTTCTATGAAAGGACATGAACATAAAGTATGCAAACTTGTGAAGTCCTTATATGGCCTCAAACAAGCACATCGAGCCTGGTATGAAAAACTAACTGAGCATCTTCTGAAACTCAATTTCAAACATTATGATCTTGATGATGCAACTTTATTTGTCAAGAAAGCTAGAAAAACAGTTGTATATCTTGTGGTATATGTAGATGATCTTTTGATGACAGGGAACAATGAAAGCTACATTGCATCCATAAAGAAGGAATCGGGGAAAAGTTTTGAAATGATTGATTTGGGCTATGTTCATTACTATCTTGGTATTGAAGTAACCCAACATCCGAAGTCCATATTTCTTTCTCAAAAGAAATATTTCTTTCTTTGTTCCATTGGAGATCTATTGAATAGGTTTGGCATGACAGAATGCAATCCTCTTACTACTCCAATGGAACAAAACTTAAAGCTCACATCTATTGAAGGAAAAGATATTGAGGATGCAACAAAGTATAGATAGCTTGTAGGAAGTCTCAACTACCTAACTACTACCAGACCAGACATTCGTTTGCTATTGGAATTCTCTCCAGATTTATGCAAAAGCCTTGTGAGGGACATTGGTCTACTGCAAAAAGAGTTCTAAGGTACTTGAAGGAAACTCAAGACTTTGGAATCAAGTATACACAGGTGGATGACTTTAGTTTGATTGGATACTCTGATTCAGACTTCGATGGAGACAAAGAAACTGGGGTATCTACTTCAGGATATGCTATGAGTCTTGGATCAGGAGCTGTCTCCTAGAGATCACACAAACAATCAGTTCCAACAGATTCCACAACATAAACAGAATATGTGGCAGCAGCTAAAGCAACAAAAGAAATTGTGTGGCTTAGGAAAATTCTTGAAGATTTGCAGGTAAAACAAGTACAATCAACTCCACTCATGATTGACAATACCTCTGCAATAAAGTTGGCCAAGAACCCAAAGTTCCATGATCGAACAAAGCACATCAATACCAAATATCATGTGATTCGACATCATGTTGAGGCCAAAACAATCCATCTCTATCATTGTTCCACTAATGAGCAAATTGTCGACATCCTCACCAAAGCACTTGGAAGAGAAAATCTTGAATGATTCAGAATGATGCTTGGACTCACCAACATCCCTTTAGATTAAGGGGGGGAATGTTGACACCTAATCATCAGGATTGGGAGAATATAATGTAAATAAATAAATAAGTAATATGAACAGTCATCGAGAGATGAAGTGAACAGTCTCCCTCATGTATATAATAAAGACCAACCTAAGGAATAATATAAATTGAATTTTATGGAGTTACTACCTGGCTTGACATGCCTCCTAGTTCGATTTGCAGATTACTCAACATTCCATAAGGTGTATATGCGCATTCGTCAAATTTTTTTAGCATTGTTGGTGAATGTGACAAAGGTGGTGAGCCAAGTGTTTTCCATCAATTCATAGACATAATACAAGTAGATGTCCCCTCGTTAATAATCGTTCGATGAAAAAGTTTATTCAAGGCATTTACTTGAATAAAAAATGCTAATTGCATTGGTAACTGTGGCATATAACTTGCATGGTTTAAAAACACAATATTGGAATTAGTTGGACTGATTCCACTAATTGCTGACAACAAAGCCTGCTTTTGGGAGGGACATTTCTGAAGCACCTTGAGCGTTGACATAGTAGAAGGTGACTGAGCCAAATCTTCTACTATGTTATAATTCTGTGCAGCTCAAGCTCGAGGGTTAAATGTCGATTTATGTACAACTCCCTTAGGCATTTTAATTGTTAACTCTGGTGTAATAGGTGGTGGAATAGGATTAGTCAAAGTTGAAGTCGAAGAGTTAGGTTGATCAGCCTGGTTATTCGACGACGACGGTTGATTTCCATAATATTTACTTCGTGTTGACACCAAAAATTAAATTTTAGGCTTAGAGGCAGATAGCATAAGCACTTGGGGAGTGGAAGCATGGTTTGTAGCAACCATATTTGTCTTCGGTTTTGGAAAAGGATCAATCAATACCACAGATGTATTAGAGGTCTTCAGAAGCTTTGAGACTTTGGAGCGGTGAGGGCAATATCACGTAAAATTTTCATCGTTATATATCAAACATGGGTAACGAGGTTTTCTAGCTGAAGGAGAGGAATTAGACGATTTCTCTTGAGGGGAATTATTTTGTTTCTTCTTGTTTTTTCCCTTCTTCTACTTCCTAGTTGCTTTTCATTCTTTCCCTTGTCAGATGACACGGCATTGATTTTGAAGTAAGAGTGTTATCAGGTGCATTTGTAGTTTGATTAGAAATGGCAAGTGTTTGACTAAATGGTCTACCTGTCATATGTGTGCTCAAAGAACCAATCACACCATCACCGACATGAGAGTCCTTACTCGATGGTGGAGGAGGAACAGTGAAAGCTAGTCGGGGTGCATTCGGGATCTTGTCATAGAGTGTGCCAGACTGTGTATAAATCAAGTCCAAATATTGGGCACGAGCAATTACTTTCTCTTCAGTGACAACTCCACCTTTCGCCACATCCTCAGTGATAGATGGCAGCAAGGATTTTATAAACCACTCAGCCAGAAGCTAATCAAGAACATAAGTTTTAACCATTTGATGACGACGACACCACTCATGAATATGATCAGAGATATGAGTAGCAGTAGTCTGTTTAAAGTTGGTTAATAGTTCTGTTCCAGTCTCATATCGTATGGGTAACTGGAAGTGGGTTAAAAACATGGTAGCTAAGGCAGTGAAGTTATCAAAAGAAGCTCATGGTAACTCAATGTACCACTTCGCAGCCAGACTAGTAAGCATTCTCTAGAAAAGACGTAGTCTAACATAATCATCATTCAAGGAGTTTGATGAACACCATAAATGAAAAGTCATGACATGGTTGGACGTGTCTTCTCTAGGGTTTCCATTGAATTTCAGAATATCAGAAGGTAACTTATGAGGAATCACCAGCCACCAAGGTGCATAATGAATTGGGTCATTGGTGAGCCGGTTTAGATCTGGTAATTCAAGTGTCGCAATGAAAGGCAACTGTCTATTGAGGTCAGGTTGAGCATATCTAGGGTAAGATGGGATTGCCTAGGAAATAGGCCTTTGCATACCAGCATAAGGCATCTACTGCTGGTAACCTTGATAAGGGTAAGTTTGTTGAGAAAATCTGGCATAAGGTTGTTGTTGAGCACCGAGATACATTTGCTGTTGTCCAAACCCAGCATAGGCTTGCTGACCAAGACCTAGATAAACTTGTTGCTGACCAAACCCATCATAAGCTTGTTGTCCAAGTCCATGTTGAGGTTGGTTTTTCTGGAATTGTTTCTATTGATATTGGGGTTGCCAAGGCTGTTGAAGCAACTATTGTTGTTGTTGATACAACGGTTGTTGTTTCCCACCAATGTAAGGTTGACTAGGTTGTGAATACACTAGACCAGTGTAAGTTTGAGTCATTCCAACAAAAGGTAAACTAGCCTGAAGTTGTTGGACTCCAGACACAAGTGGTTGTTGTAAAACTGCCTGAGAAGGCTGGATCTATATACCTGAAACTTGGGGGTCTGAGATTGAAGGGCTAGCTTGCATAGGTTGAGATACAACAATTTGAGCTTATGACTGTGGTAAAGCTGTAACAACAGGTGTTGTAGGTATGTATGAGATAGATTGCATAGGTTGTGATGGATACACAAGCCTAGGTTGAATGGGCATGGTTGGCTGCCACTGACAGACAGTCATTCCAGGCTGACCTAAAGATGATGGCATACTGACATATGGTTTCCTCCCAGAAAATGGAGGATAAGTAGAATGTGCATATTTTTCTCCATATGGAGGTATTCTAGTGTAAATTGGATACATAGGATGGTAACCAGATGAACCAGCTTGATATGAACTTGGCGGGTCCAGTTGTTCGGTATCTGTTAATGAAGAACCAAATAAAACTCCAGTAGAGGACATTGGTGAAGACCAAGGGCTAGAAGCAACACGTGAGTGGGTTCCCGATAAAGATTGGTAACCCGATGGGATAGATGG
Organism: Pinus tabuliformis; assembly: GCA_031772625.1. Classification (NCBI taxonomy): domain Eukaryota; kingdom Viridiplantae; phylum Streptophyta; class Pinopsida; order Pinales; family Pinaceae; genus Pinus; species Pinus tabuliformis. Next base: position 551,201,731 of record CM062804.1, read on the forward strand.
AACACCATACAAGTGTGGCTCAAGTGTCGTAGTAAACATCGAAGAGGTTGCGACAGAAGATTCTTCTGTAGCTGTAATAGATGGTACTATCTGAGACGTTGACTTTGCCATAGTCAAATGTCTAAATAAGTTTCCTAACGAATCAGCGGGTGTTTGAAAGTAATCAGGATCAAAAGGAGCAGTGAAATGAGGAGTATAAGGATACAGATAAGGTCAAGTTCCAATATGGAATGGAGTTCTGGGTGATTCTACCTCAGGTTCCTCTTTTATCAAAATAAAACTAAGTGGAATAATTTCACCGTCTGGTCCGTAATAGATTTATGGTATTTTTTGTTGAGGTAAAGAGGAAGTCTCGACAGTTATGGATGTCTGAGGATGTACCAGTCGATCTTCTTTCGATAAGGTAGCAAATTTTGATTGTTCAGCCTCAAGATCCAAATATTATGGTAAAAGAACCAGTTCAGGTTGGGCTTCATGAACAACTTCTGGTTCAAAAGTAACTTTTGATTGAACAATGATGGGTCCAGGATCCACTTTTGGTTGAACAGATTGAGGTTCAGAAGTAATTTCTTGTTGAACAACTTCAGATTAAGAATCAACTTGTTGTTGAACAACTTGGGTTACCGTTTCACTAGATTCAGTTCTAGCTTCCTCAGGTAATTGGGAGATTCCACTTCAGTAACAGATGTAGCAGTAACTATAGGAGTAACTTGGGTCACAGTACTTACCGGTATAAGTTTTTCTGGCAATTCAGATGAATAACCAGAGGCTTGTGAAGTACTGGATCTTTCAAATGAGACCACTTTGACCAGATAGGTGTAACTTCGGGCGGTAAAGGCAGTTTACTCGCTTCTCTCCGCGAATGATGGGGTAAAGGTTGATTTTCCTCCACGATTGCTGATTTATTTTATTACAAAAAATAAATAAAGAAAAAGGGGTAATCTAGGAAAAAAGGGTTTACCAAGCAATTGTGAACTGCAGAATACCTCTTGGCGAACCAAGAAGTATGGGCAGGCAATCTCCCTGAATGCTGTGTTTGGTGTATCACAGTGTACAAGGCAGCCAAATCAGTTACCTAAGGATGGATAGGAACCTAGTGTTGTCCTCCCATATATACCCGAAAGTATGTGGAGGCCCAATTCGTATTAGTGCTGTCTAATGCGAAACCTCATAATGAGAGCATTCCCATATACTTTACATACTGTAAAACTGCCCTATATACCCAAAGGTACGTGGGCGAGCTACGATATACTCACGTACGTGGAATGAGGTATCACACTTGGAATTTATCGTAGACAAGTTAGCGATATCTGCTATGTTTTACAATGCCGGAACACGTCTCTAGCCTAGAACCTCTAAATGTTTTGCGTTAGATGACAATGCTCCATTAAGTTAATTGATGTTAATTTTAAGTTGATTTTGATTAAGAATTTTCCTTTCAAAGGTTCACCACATGACGTATTTTCAATTCCTAGGATGCAACTAATATGATAAGCATCCTTTTCATTCAATTTTGACAATGAAAACCTTAGCTAGTAGGGATAGAGTAATCAGATTCTTGTAATAAAAGATCAAAGAACACATCTAATGCAATTTCCATAAAATATTCCTATGAGCACACACAAACTCTTTTAATGCACATTGTAAGTTTTTCTTTTCAATTCCCTTAATGTTATGATGAACAAAAGGAAACTAATGCACATACAATCAATTAATATTTTTGTAAGAACGAAGACTTTACGACAGTTTCGTTTCGAAAGAAAAGAAGACTTTTATGACACTTTCTTTTGAACAAAGATTAATCGACTATAAAATAACTTTGACAATGAATTGATAGTGATAAAGAAATATTTTAAGAAACACTAAACAATCAAAGACAAAGTAGGGCTGGCAAAGGAAACACAAATTGATTTCAAAGACATAAGCATCATTGACCTTTCAACAAGCAGAAACAAAAGGAAATTTGGCAAAAAATCAACTCAAAGGAGGGATTTTTTTCCCAAGGAGGATCATCGCAGCCTTGAATGGGAGACAGTGCACTTCAGAGCATTGTCCTCAAGCTAAGGGTGCTCTACAGTGCTCTGTCTCTAGACCAAACTTGCACTGGTGCCAAAGAGGCCATCCTAGGGGCTTACAAGCACAATTTTCACCAAAAAACACTTCAAAAGGTTGAAAGAAGATCAATGGAAGCAAGTAAGGTCTACAAGAGTGTACTATGATGAAGGTAAACTACTCGGAATGATGATCGTTCCCCAGTATGGTCGCCAATTTTTTATGAGGAATTTTGCATCTATAGATAAATACTAATTCCCTAGGTAGGTAGCTATATCTAGAACAATAGATTTAAAGTGCTTATCCTTTTTCTATAGACGATAAATAAGACAAAGGGAATCAAAGGACCCACTTGTTCTTTTGCTTTCCTTTCGGAACTTAACTCGCTCAAAAAGTACTTGCAAGCATAAACAAAAGACATAGAACCAATCAAAGAAAGTGATCTATCGATTAAAAGTAAATGGAATCAGATACATTCACACATATAAACATCATATATCAAGATAAGCATATGGAAAAAGGTGTAAACAACTTTATTAAGTAGAGGGATGAATTACAACCATGAAGTTCGATCCATTGTCACTCTTCCAGCTTGGGTTCCAACCAACATCACATCAATAGCACAACACTTTGGTAGCATAACAAAACTTGCTTATAATCTCAATCTTCACACCAACAGTATCTCCTTACAAATTCTCAAAATCTAGCCCCTAATCACTCATATGATTGCTCAATTTATAGGCAAATGGAGGAGGTTTGGTCATAAATGAGGGTATTGAATGGCCTTCCAAACTTAGATTTAGTTTCCATGGAGGAAGGGACGAGAGGATAGGAGGTTACTTAAGTCATTACCTATCCAAGTTCGAGCTCATAGGAGATGATAAGTGTCGGAATATTCCAGATGGCTCCAGAAGATAAAAATATTCCTAGAACCCTATGTGAATTTTGCTCAATCTCGCGCATCGCAGGTCAAAGTGGGCCTAGGTGCTCTGCAGAGCACCCTCACATGGGCCTATCTGCATTGAAGTGCACTTTCCCCTGCCCAAGGCTGTGCTGGTTCCTCGAGAAGGTTTTTCTGAAGGGATTCAGGCCAAGAAACTCTCAGGGAAGGAGGCATTCAAAGTGGTGACTTTTCTAGGGCATGTAGCAACTGAATTAGGGTTTGATGAGCCCTAATGGTACTAATCCGAATGATGGGAGTGATGTGCCCAAATGGATCTATAACAGAAAGGCTATATTTGTCTATCCCTTTAGTGTGATATCATTGGAATTATGAGGATCATATAGTCATATTGATAGATAATTCATCATCAAGGTGATACAAACCTTGAAAAAGAAAGTATGGAATTCTATAACTAATTTAAAGTCTCTTCATTGGGTGTTATTTCAATAGGATAATTCAGCTTCCATGGCCCTATATCACTATGATAACCAATTTCGTAGCACATTATCATTGGAATAGTCATCGATGTAGCCTTGTGTCATTGTACTAACCAACATCTCAAAATCATGCTTAAAACTTATCTCAAGGGGTAGCTAGGCTAATAGAAAAGTGATATGAGTTGATGACAAGTAAATAAAACATACGAAGTGTATGATGAGTCTCCTTAGAAGAAGGGGCCCTCATTTTTCTGTAGGTACAAGTGGTGTTTATATGAAATGAGGGGGTTATTGTAGTTACTACAACAAGATCTAATGTCTCACATGAGCATATTCACATTGTGTTGTACCTTAATTTTAGTAGTAACCTACAAATTTCATTTAGGCTTAGCTAATTTTGAATTCATATATTTATACAAAAAATTAGTTTGTTGTTGTGGAAAAGGGTGGGAGAAATCACTATAGGGATCTGAGCACTCACATGAGTGTCTTCACATTGTGTTATACCTTCATGTTTATAGTAACCTCCCATATTAATCAAACCTTAGGTGTTTAATGAAGCCAAATTTTGAGAGGAAGTGGTGTGGTAGATTTCAATTGTTGATTATTTGATAGCTTCTATTTTCCTCATATGGTTTATAATCAATCTATGTAGAAAATGGTATAAAAGGAAGAGAAAAGCTAGAGGTGGGTAAGAGAATAAAATCATCACTAAGCTAGGTATTCCACTAAAACCTAAATGTCAGTAGGGTTTAGGAGCTTGGGCATGGACTTTACCTTCCCCCCTAATAACATATTTTGAATTTGAAATGGATGTTTTTTCCTTGATCTATGTGGTATCTTTATCAATGCACTACCTAAGCTCTCCCTAGAGATTTTTTCCTCACAAGGCCCAAAATACCCTTTAATGTGGCTTATTATTTCTTGTGATACAAAAGCGTTCAAATTTTGAACTCATATATAAAAATTGTTCTTTACAAAAAATTAGATCCAATAATAGATATGAATTTCCATCTATAAGACTAGGATCGAAATGCGGGACTTACTTTGTCCTAACTATATTGGTCTTACAAAAAGGAAGAACCTTTAAGGTAGGAAGGTCTTCGGCTTTGCTTAGGTAAGGCCAGGGACTTTGACCACTTACTATACTTTCCCTTTGTGCTCAAGAAAAATTGGTTTAATAAGCATCATGTACATTTTCCCAAAGCCCATTTAACCATAGCAAAATATGAAAACCACAAAATGCATTGAAAAATATATTATAGCCTTGGAATGGAAGCAACACTCAAATAAAAGCTTAATTACTAATCATAAGAATTTCTTGTGTTGTTGCTGAAGTGATTGATGGTGCCTATGGTGGTGAAGGCACTCAATCTCTAACGGGTAATGTTACTATCTCCAAGGTTGGTAAATCAATGTGTCATTGGACTACAACATGTTTCCCTCATGATTAGGGTTATTCCTTTACATACCTTGTATTGTGCACTCTATTGGAATATTTTTGGATAAAAAATCATAAGCCCTTCCAACAGGCTATGATATTATATATGGATGTGGACATGTAGGGATATTCTTCACTTGGTTCATACAAGACCAAATCTATATACTCACACCTACAACAAGGATATTTGGGTATAATAAATAATTAGAACTCTTCATTTCCCTTTCTATATGATGAATCTCGCTTAAAAACTAGCATTATGATTTCTCTTAGATATGTAAATATCCATGTGGTGGTACTAGGATTGGGTCTAACTCACAAATGTTATGATATCGACATCTTTTGGTAGAATAATATGATGCACCATGAACATCAAAATCTGGATCACACTACATTGAATCTAGATTAAATATTGGTCATAACTTGGAATGATCCCACATATAGAGATATTATTCTCCTATGAAATGGATTAACCAAGATAATAAGTGGGAACAATATAACTTTGACTAGAGCTCTGCTTTGTTTAGGCACACCCAGGAGATAGTCACAACTTTTCCCTTGCCCACAAACACCTAGGAGGCAATGGAAACCTTTGTGCATGATATCAATTCAATGTTCTTTTGAAAAATGTGATAGGCATGTAAATAGCCAAATGTACAACATGTATCATGTTGGATCATATCTGGACAGACCACATGAGAATATGCGCATACGAATATTTTCCAAACACAATTGATAGAGTGCCATGTTTTCTTGTGATCAATGCTTCACATGTATCCACCCATCTTGGTCATGGAAATTACTCCAAGTTTTCATGAGTTTTCGACTAATTCCCTCAATTGACATTAAACCTTATATAAGTCCAATGTTAACCCTAAAACCCTTTATTAATCCATAGATATTGAGTAATTACATTTCTATTGTTATATTGTTATGTAGGTTATAATCTTTCATTCTATAATTTTACTATAATTATACCTTTTTGATGAGCCTCAGTATTGCAGCAAGAATGTTGTAATTCTAAAAGCTACCAACTTTAATTCAACCCAGGGTTTGTGCAAAATTAAGAGGTGTCAAGAATATATGTGCAGCATACATTGTGTCATTCCTTCATTGTCATGATGTAATGGAGTGAATGCAATGAAATCAAATCTTAAACTAATTGCAGAAATAGAAATGCTTGAAATGGAAACCTTAACCTATTGCAGGAAAGAAAATACAAGGAAAGTAAACCTATTATAATTGAATAAAGTAAATATCATGGACTAAATATCAATCATTACATTTCAAATAGTTTTAGATCCATTTACAAAGCTCATTGGATGTGGCAATCAAGAAAAACATTATTGTATTATCCAATTCATAAATTTGTCCATTAACCCAAATAGTTGAGATGTTTTGCAGAGGTAAAAGGGAAAGTCATAAGTGGTCTATAGTCTTCCCTAATCATTTATTTAGAGGCTAGGAGTGATGATTCAACCCTAAGGGACAAAAACCAAGTTTTTTGAGAAAATCTGGGCAAGTATATACATGTTGGAAGAGTGTTACAAGAAGTTACATATTTGCTACAGGAAGATATAATTCACCAAATGACAAAGAAAATCAAATCCAAATTGGATGGGACAAATTTTCTTATTGACTAGGATACCTTAGGTCTCCATTCCAAGTGGAATCACTAAAAAAATACCACTATTAACACATTCTAAAAATAGCATAAAATTACTAATCTAAAATCTAGAAATTCGAGAGCTAGTGAACTAGTTAATCTATCAAAATGCCTAACCTAATCAAGTGAAAATTCAATGGGGTAAATTTTGTTATTAATTGGAATGATTTTTTGATCTAATTCAAGTGGAATAAACTCGATTGAAGCTCATTAGAATGTTCTAAAAAGTAGCATACATTTACTACTATTTTCCACAAGGGACTTCCAGAAATGTAGATTTGGAAATAAGAAAACCAATTCAAGTAGCTCAATGGTTACTATGACCTTCCAAAGTTGTTACAAGGATGAAATTATTTTGATCATGCAAAAGAACTTACTTCAACCATTTAACCCAATCCTACAATAACAAATCATCAATACTACATGTAGAAATAGAAAAAAACAAGAACAAGAGATACATGTGAATAAGAAGTGAAAGGAAGAAAAGTAAATGATACAAAAGGGCTATGAGGCTCCTAAGATGGCCAAACCCAAGGAAACTCAGAGTCCTATGAAGGAGACCAATATTTAGAAGGTTAAAGTGGTACCAATCTTCATTATTTTCATTAATACAATTACATCCCTACAAGAAATGAAAGTGGAGCTACAAAAATACGAGGTCTCTCCACAAGAACACTAATAAAAATCAACCCCCAGAGGAAAATTCGACTCGGTACTTATACGAAATGATTATGAAGCATTCCCCATGAAAATAGGAATCTTTCCCCTCCAAAATCCCTCTAATAGTGGATTTGGTTCCCAACACTAGGAATCTGCATTAAATCACAGGGAACACATTCCTAGATTTTCTCAATCATTGGAGCTCTAGAATCTGTGCAATAATTTTAGAATATCTTGTTGATTTATTATCCAATATTGATCCTCCTATAGTAGGGAGAAAGTCCCTATATTATCTCCTCCAAATCTCCATAATCTGCCCAATGTTCTTGCAACATTCTAAAAAAATAAATAATATCACGTAAATATATGCAATTATCCATAATGAACATATCAAAGTTAAAAATACGTTATCTAATGCAAAAACAGAGGTTTAATGTGTTGAAGGATGGTCAGATGGGCCTTAATTTATGTCTAATTTAGAGGCCCATCATACCCCCCTACTGAAAGTGTTTCTCATCCTCTGAGCAAATTAGTGACCTCATTGTGCCTCATTCATGGCCCTAGTGACCTCCCTGATTTGTTCTATAGCTATTCAATGCTTTCCTGTAGCAACTTTCTACCTTCCTGTAGAAATTTTTTTCCTTCCTGTAGTAGCACATATTCTTCTTTTAGTTGTTCATTCATGGCTCCCGTGGTTCTTGGCTTCTTTTGAGAGGCTTGGGGCTCCTTTCTTTTGGATTGGAGGGAGGTTATCTCTTCAGTTTGCTTCTTATTGTCATTTTATCCTTTGTTCTGATTTTATTTAGGCACTTTATCATATGTTTCAACATTTTATATTTCTTTTCCACCCTCTTCTTCTTCTGCAGATTCATCCATGACTAGCTCTTTAAATCCAGAAAAGCTTCTCTATCCATGTCAACAACATTTGTCCATGTCTTCTCAAGGTTTGTGCAAGGGAACCCTACTGCCAATTGTCAATTTCATAGCACTCATCATTTTAGCTTATGGAAAAAGGAGTGCTTCCTGTTTATGAGTGAGGTAAAGAATGGTACGCCAATCTCAAAATAAGTTTATTCTCCCATCATAATGCTCATACTTACAAGAAAACTCCACAATTCATTTTTTTATGGTTCTAACACGGGATGTTTAGTGGAGGAGTTTTGCAAAAATTCATAGAATTTTTGTTTGCAAGAGGTGATAGATCAAGTAATTACCCCTTATTTGAACACTCCTTTAAATTTCTAGGGTTTTGTGTCCAACAATCCTAAATATAGGGCCCATTTTTTCTTTTCGGACAATCTTGTAGCAAGCTGATTGTCTCCTATAGCAACCATGTTTTTCCTGTAACAACTCCATTTTCTCCTATATAAAAGAAGTTTGTGCCTTGAGCTGCTTAGTTATGGTTTCTCTAGTGGTTGGCCTCCTCTCAGGTGTCAAAATTTTCTTCCCTTCCATTAAATCCTGCACCCATTTCTCCTAGTGCTCCTTCTCGGGATTTTTTGTTTTTCCTTTTCCTGCGTATTTCTTCTTTGCCCTTCATGGTATTTGACTGTTATTTCTACTATGTGTGCAAGTCCTTTATTGTTGCACATGGTGCTACTGATGTTAGTGGAGAGTCCTTCTTGGAGTGGTAGAGTGCCTCATGAGTTGGTATCACCCCCTCTACTTGATGGGAAAGGGAAAAAAATAGGATTATTGCTTGCTCTAATGGTTGCACAGGCTACTATAGGAGGAGGTTTTCTTCCTGTAGCCATCCTTCCTTCTCTTTCAGGGTCTTCTAATAGTATTAGAGTGATGAGAAATGATGTAGAGGGTTTGGAGGAGGATGTTAGGGCTCAAAGGGAGTAGTGTAGGTTTGTGAAAATGGAGAGGGTGTGGTCTGTGTGTTTTTTCAAGAAATTTTCAGGGTTAGCCAGAGTGTAGGGTTTGTTCTTGAAAAATATTATTTTTTTCTTATGAAATCAGATGGATGAATGATGGATAAATAGTGGATATGAAGTGGTTGGAGGGCTTGGAGTGATTTGGTGACTTGGACTTTGCACAAATCCTCTTTTGATTATTGTCCCCATTCCTCATAATCATCACCCTTCCTAATTTGGCTTTTCCACATTGAATGAGTGAGGGAGTTAGCTTCAATTAACTAGTTGAGGGTGGCTGAGAATGTTAACCCACCCTTAGCTTATAAAACCTCACTTGTCATGCATTGACAACAAAATTCTAACTATAATATGCTCAAGAGAAGAGGTCAAGAATATTGCATACCTCTACCTACCTTATGGTTGTTGGAGAGGCATGCATGTTGTTGCTGAGTTGATGATTGATACATGGTCCTCTGAAGGTGATAATTTCCTTTGTTTTCTTCTGCATGGGTCTTCATAGATTGATGATTCTTTGACTAATAATGTTGTTGTGTGCAAATTTCTTTCTAGTGCCCAATCTATTGGTGGTGGAGTGGATGAGTGATGAAAGTGTTGTTGGGAGACCTATCTCAACCTTCCCTAAAGAATACATGACCTTTTTGACCCCTTTATCCAATTGGATTACCTACTACAACTTCTTCTTCGCCATCTTATAGTGCTACAGGATCTTCCTGTAGCAATTAAAGTCTTCCTGTAGCAATCTTGTTTTATGCATATCTCTCAAACGATAGACTGGATTGACCTGAAATTTTCTGAGCATGTTGAAATCATCGTTATGCACTTCCCCATAAAAAATATTGGCCAATGGATGCGCAAATCTAAAGAAAAATTAAAAATGGTTGTAGGTGATGGAGGCTGATTTCTTGAAAAGTGTGCACTGGAATTTGCTGAAATTGCTTAACCATGTTACCATGATCCATATGCATCTCCCCATGAAACAACCCAGAAAATGGATGCACGGATATCGAGAAAAATTAAATATGGTTGTAGGCGATGGAGGTCGATTTCTCAAAAGTGTTTAACAGAATTTGTTGAAATTGCTTGGGCATGTTACCATCATCCATTTAGAATCTCCCCCTGAAATAGCTTGGAAAATGGATGCACGATTTTCAAGATATGACAAAAATGATTTTTTGCTCTGTGTATTTTGTCTTCCTGTAGAAAAATAGGTCCTTCCTATTAGCATGTTAGGAAAACAAGGAAAATGAGTGGTAAAAGAATGGGAATGATGAGTGGATAATGGAAATAGATGAGGGTGATGGATTAGCATGACCTTGGTCCTTTTGGAGCATCTAGGCAAAGGAGGAGAAAGTTCAAGATTGACTTCCTTTGAGTAGAATTTTAACCAACTTTTTTTCTTTTGGTGCCAACTTGTTTTTGTTTCTTGCAGAGGTTGGAGAGAACCTGCATTCATGAGAGATAGATACATGGAGAAATGATATTTTTTTCTTTTTTTCTTTTTTTCTTCTAGGCCTACCTAGCTGCCTCAATGAGGTTTTCAACTAGTAGGTTTGCCTAGGCACCTCAAAGGAGGTTTTCACCTAGGATCTTTTATTTTTTCTCTTTTTTTTTTCTTTTTTTTTTTTTTCAATCCATTGACTGCCTCATGGAGGTTTTCAACCAATGAGCCAATCTCAGGAGCCTCAAATGAGGTTTTAACTTGAGATTTTATTTTTTCCTCTTATTTTTTATTTATTTTTCTATCCTTCTCTACAAGAAAAAACAAAATCATTTTCAAGTATAATAATACTTCCAATGGAGCCATGTGCACATCAAGATGATAGATAAACTAATGTATAGGCTTGAAGTATATGCTTTGATTGATTTTTGTGTGCTTGCAAGTTTTGAGTGATTAGAGAAAAAGAGTATTTTGGCTTATTTGATGATTAGGGAAATCTGGAAATTAGTTTATTGACTGGATTTTCATTACATAATAGTGAAATTGGTTGCTTTAGAAAATTGAAAAAGTTGTGAGCTTTTGTATTTCACTTCCCAAGAAAATCAAAGAAACTCTTTCTTTTCTCTAAATAGGATTTCATCGAATTTGAAAGTTTCTATTGAATTTTAGGGTGCATTAAGATTTCGATTCATGTCATAACATCATAAGTTTCACCTTCATTGCCCATTGAGTAAAGAACAACTTAATAATACCACATTAATTAAAATTCATCTAGAATTTTACATTTTTTAGGGATCTTGTCACCTATAGTAGCTTAAGTGTAGGGCTTTGGAATAGGGAAGGAATTAAACTTTCCAAAGCTACAAACGAACAATGGAATCTTGAGTTAGGGAGAGAAAATCCAATTACTTCCATTTTTCTCTAGGAAGCTCTTCTTATACATGAATTAAGCACAAGATTGTGTCGAATCTGGTGAAGTGATCATACCCACTTCATTGGCGTAGATTTATTGATTTGCATGTATTACAATGGTACCGAAAGGTGCTTGGGCACTTGAAAGTAAACCTCCAATTGATCATGTGGAGGAGCCTTCAAGGGGATTGAGCTTGTTACTCTGCCCTTGCGTGTACGTCTAATCTGTGACTATCCCCCCTAGTAAAATTGTTGTATTTGGTAAACTTAGTGACTATAATCCTAGGGCTTTACCTAAGGTGATGATAAAGGGAAGGTCCTGCTATACTTGGAATAGACGTTGGCTGGACTCAATTGGACTTTTTGGAGGGTAATGTTTACTCGAGATGGTTTATAACAAAGTTACTTGCACCAGACTATTTCATTAAGCACGTTGTCAGGGTAACTGGTTCCAAACATTCATTTCCATAAAGATTTTCACCTTGATATCTGTGATTTTGGATTTCATCACCAACTAGTAATTATTGATCTTTGTGAAGAGTCTATTTGTATGGTTTGAACTCCTAGAATTTTAGTGCGTTTTAATTTCTGTGTTGTCTTTACTTTTTAGAGACTTTAGGTGTAATTTGGATATCTTGTAATTGATTAATTGAAAATTTTCGATTGTGGAGGAATTACCAAGACAATCACATAGGATACTCGGGGAAACCCCTGAGTATACACTGTGTCAGTTAGAAAATATTAAAGCCGAAAAATCTAAATCATCTGGATCCAGAACTATAACAGAAACTGAAACTTCTACTATAATAGATTCTGATGTAAGAGGAATTGAAGTTAACCAATCAATAACATCTACTGTTTTCGGTCTTGAAGTAATACAAACTGAATTTGATCAAACTCATAGATTAATATCACACTCAAAAGCAATTGATTTATAAATTATTGAACTTGTTCAAACTGAATAAGATATTGGAGACTGTTCAGATACAAACCCCATTTCTAAACCAGATATTGATGAACTTGAGTCTGATATTTCCGAGCCTGAGATTCATACATCTGCTACAGATCATATTCTAGATCCTCCACTTTCACCGCATGTGAAACTCATTATTACTGATAGTCTCCCTCCTGGTCTCATTTCCATTAAAGAACTTGTTTCAGACGAAGAGGAAGAACCCATAGTTTCTACTAGTGAACCTGTAGATATCTTAGAGCTTTTGGTTAGATCTCTTCACCCTGACCCTTGGTATTTTACACCCTTGAACTTTTTAGGACAAGGGATTCCTTGATACACCACTCCTTATTCTACCGTACCTGATTTTGGCTGGTCTATGATGGCTTCTAGAAGTACCTCATTAGATACATCCATGTTTTCTACTTCTTTTGAGTCGACATTGTATGGTGTTTTTCTACCACCTGGATATCACTCTCTCACAGGAGCTTATTCAGGAGCTTCTTCCTTGAACTCATCTTCAAACATGTCAACTGGTGTAATTAGCCCTACCAATGAAGGTTTGACATTTAAAAAATTTATTAATATGATTTCGGGTAATGTTGGTAATCCACAAAACAACCCAAGAGGTGGTTTTACCCACCTGGGGGGAAACCGTCATATCCTCCACCTGGAGGACAACCTTTTGGTGGATCTTACCCCACAGCTAGGGGGAAACCCCCAACCGATAATTACCTTAATTATGCTCAAATGCCTCAAACTGGTTTTGGTAAGTGTTGGTCGCTTTAATTGTTTTCACAATTCAAGCTCCACATAAATTGTCAACCCGAGAAGGTCTTTTTATTTCAAAGATAATCGCGCACTGGATATGCTCAATTTCAAAAGCAGAATCAATGTTGTAGTAAAAGAAGGACACACGATTATTAATCTCATCAATCTACTGATTCACACTCTACTTAATCAAAGCTGAAGTCAATTAAGTTATAGCAGAAATGATTTCTCTGTTGCAGTTACAATCCAAACAAAGGAAAATCAATCTACAAGGAAAGAAATCAATCAACTACAGCAGGAACAGGGCCCTATTCCTTAGTGAGGAACTTCAGCACCTGATGCCTGACACTTAATCACACTGTAAGAAAAGTAGCTTCAAGAGATCAAGACCCTATTCCCATGAACAGGAACCTTCAGCACTTGTTCTCTTGTTCCTAATCACACTGTAGGCAAAGGAAAACAATCAATGGGAGCAAGACCCTATTCCTTTATGCAGGAATCTTCAGCACATGCTTCCCAATATCATTCATTCATGCATTCAATACGTGTAACGCTAAAGAAACAGAGTATTGCAAAACTGTGTAACTAGTGTCCAACAACAAAATTAAGGGAAGTGCAAACACACAAAGAATTAGACAAACTACAGGAACCAAAAGGGTGAATCTTGTGAGGAAGGCGGGCCCTTTCCTTCTCACAAGATTCCCCAGGAGAAAGAATTAAATTGGAACGCTCAAAAGAAGATTTTATTCATCTGTCAAAGTAACTGATACATTACAGAAGGAGACTAGCTCCAGTTCTCTCACAATACTCTCCTGTAACTTACAATTCAACCCCCCTCTAATGATGATGTCTCCTCTTTTTAAAGAGGAGACATATTTTACAATTTACATGAGAGCGAATCTACATTATCTCAATTCTGTTCTCTTTCCCAAAACAGGACTATTCTGTTCTTCCAAAAAAAAGATGTTGTTACAACAGAGACCATAACAGTGCTATCTTCAGAATAATCCAGGTAACCGTGTCTTCGTGCTGCTGCTACTATTCCACAAAAAGTTCTTCCAGAATCGCAAATTACGCATAACGGGATTTGCGTGCTTGACGGCTGTTTCAGCAACTGAGTCCGCTGTTTCAGCAACGGAGTCAGCTGTTTCAGCAACGGAGTCAGCTGTCTCAGCAACGGCCGCTTGTTCCCAACAAGGCATATAACTTATCTGTGATCTTTGGACTTGTGTTAGCAACAATACACTTCAATTAATGATAAAATATAAGAGTATTACGGAATTAAATGTAAAACAGATTAAACATATAATAAAGAAGAGGTTTCTATATACCTTGGGATAAAGTAGATGAAAAAGATAATGGAGTTCATGGTTATAAGAGTAGAATGGTGTCAAAATATATAGCAAAAATGATACATAGTGGAGTCCTAACATCCCCCCCAGCTAAAAATGTTGCATGTCCTCAGGCAACCCCTAGTCTGAATCAGAGTCTGAGTACTGGGACTGAGCATGCAAATTACTCAAGCAGTAGCTGGAGAAGGTGGCATCTGTAGGAGCTCGGAATCCGCTGTTGTTATGCAAATGTTGCCATGCCAAGGCTTCATCTCTGTCAGTCAACTGGTAATGACATTGATATTTGTCTGAAGGCAGCCATAAAATTGGAAAACGGAAGTGATACCCGATCCAGTTTACTCCACAATGTTGAATGCAATCGATGTACTTAGGGACCCTGGATAATGCAGCTTGAAAATTGAGAGGGTTAAAAGGGTGATAATCCTGTCTTTCCTTACATGACTGCTGCCAAAACATATCATTGGCCTTCAATGCAGCAGTACCCTTCATTCTAATGTGCTGTTGACACTTAAAAAGTATTGAAGCCTGTAATTGCTGCATGTACTCGTTCATTCCTGGCTTCTGTAAGAATTCATAATATTGTGCGATGAACATGGCTGGGCTTAAAGGCTCTGGTCTAATCCACAGGAGTTTATTCTCCTCATTATGACTGCTTGCAGTGAACGCGGTCTGCCAAGTGAGCTGGTTAGACAAAAATGAAGCAAATGCCCTGATTTGTATATCTCCTGCAATTGGAATAATATTATCTTTCCTATTTTCGGGAATGGCCTCATTATGCAGGTAGAGTTCGCACAGCAAATGCTGGTCACTCTCAGGGGCCTCCTTAAAGGTCTCAACAAATTTCTCTGAAGTCATTAGTTCATATGGTCTGCCATTTGCTATTGCTTTTAATTGGAAATAAACTAATCGTTCAGAAAGAAAGAGAGAGTAGTTTACAGAGGGTTTGCGCGTAGCCATCAACTTCTGGACTAATGAAAACATCAAGGCTATCTTTGCCTTAGATTCTCTGGCTTCCTTTTTATACTCCCTGTGCTCTTGCATTATTTGGTCCCAACTATCCCAGTTGGCATATACATGGTTCTGCCATTGTAACTTATGCTGTCGTAATATTATATCTTGTTCTTCAGCATATTGCTTCTTCCATTTGTTCATCTGTTCCAATTGATTCCATGGCAGAGTCTGTGTCTTGGCATCAGAAGTAGTGGGTTGGGACGTTGTTTCCTCTGTCTGGATGGCTGCATCAAAAGTAGTGGGTTGGGACGTTGTTTCCTCTGTCTGGATGGCTGCATCAACCTGCAAAGGACGGGATATCTGAGGTTTGATTTCTTCTTCTTGCTTTATAGAGGGTCCTACTGGTTCTTGTGGAGCAGTAGGGCATCCCTCTCTTATTCCAGCTGATGTAGATGCCTCAGATAATTGAACTAGTTTGTAGCCTGCATTCTGGTAAATGTTGCCACACTCCTGGCACATGTATTCTTTGCATGGCTCCTTATTTTGCATTGAGGCTACGTGTGCTAATGTATGGAGATTCAGTTCTCTTTCAAAAGCCTCTCGAGCCATGGTTAGTTCCTTCTTGTAAGCTTCTAATTCAGACTTCAGGAATTCATTCTCCTCCAATAGAGATGTCATAGTATGTAAACCTTGTGTACTGGTTGACTCTGTTGGGGTATTTTGTTGATGCACAGTCGTAGCTGGTTCTTGTGCCACAGTGGCTGGTTCTTGTGTTTCAGCCACTGGGCAAGTGACTGGTTCTTGTGTGACAGTCACTGCTGATTTCCCACTATCGTCCTGCTTGGTGTATTCTTGTGCCCCAGTGACTGGTTCTTGTGTTTCAGCCACTGGGCAAGTGACTGGTTCTTGTGTGACAGTCACTTCTTGAGCCATAAACAATGTCGTATTATCCCGGGGCGCTGGTTCTTGTGTGGCAGTGCGTCCGGACGAGACGGGTTGGAAGGTTTGAGATGGGGATAAAGGTTTTAATAGAATAGTGGCAGGGTCAGGGGAAATGGAGGTGAGTTTTGTCTCAACAGTCATTTTCATTTTTCTTTTTGGTAGGAAGGCAGCAAAATCACTGCCTTTCCTTTTCTTTGAAGGGGAGGGTTTCTTTCTGGGGACAGGGTTTTTCGAAGAAGTAAGAATTTGAGATGTAGACCTTGTCCGTGGTCTGGAGACTACGACTGTTGGGGTTCTTTTCTTTTTATAAGTGGGTGAGGAAGGGGGTGTTAGAGAGTCGTCACTAGGGACAGAAATAGTGGGGGCAGTTGGCTCTGCTAAATGAGGCGAGCTCGGGGTTGGGTCAACTGGGGAATGTCGAATTTCTTCCTGTTGTTCTTCATGAGGAATTTCCGGAATATCATGAGAACTTTCGGGTGGTTGGGGCGTTTGGGCCTGCTGAGGAATTTCCGGCGGCTGGGGAACAGGGAGTGGGGCATGCAGAGGGGGATTTTGCTGAGCAAAACCCCTCTGTATCAATAGCTGGCATAAACGGTGATGGGTAAGGGATAACATTGGGAATTTAGCTCGTTTACAATAATAAGACATGTTTTTAATACAACCAAGCAGATAATAGGGGATATTAATCAGTCGTCCATTCCTCAAATGATTCATCAAAACAAAATCATGATTGTACACTACCTGATAACGCCCCTCACACGTTAAGTAGTGTTTGATGAACTCTGCCACTGATGGCCATGGTTGAGGAAGTGAGTGCAGACTAACCCCGCGGCCTCTGGGTTCCACTTGCTCATCTGGGTGCAGAAATTCTTGCTGCGCGTTGAGAACAACCTGCTTCCTGCTGAACCAGCGAGTACCCTCAGCTGGCAACCCTGATACCTGAACTATGTCATCCTCTGTCACTGAAATGCGAACCCCTTGGACCACCGAAAAATCCTCTTGAAGGTTTTGTGCAAATTCTAAGACTTGTTCCTGGTTAAATTCCCCCAATCTTTCAAAATATACTGTCCATCCCGCTTGTTGGAAAATCTGATAGACTTCGGGAAACAATTGAAGAAGACTTATGGAGCCGGGCTCATGTCTAACGGTCGACCCTCCCATGGCTGTAGCTTTGAGTTATCCGCAGAGGCACCGACACAGTAAACACAGACCCTGATCGCGCTAGTTGTTGCAACAGAGGCTGCATGGTCTAAATGACGACAGAAATAGATATGACAAGGGACGGAGGCTTGGTTAATGCGAAATGATTGTTCTATTTTTGGAATTCCCCCCCCTACGTATGGTGTAATAATGATTGGGCGTGTGAAGATATGTAATCATTATAAATGAAATCCTCTCTTTAATATGATTTAACCGAATTACATTAAAACCTCATACCTTACATTTTACCTTTGGTTTAATAATTCGAAGTGTCGGTTGCTTCAAAATAGCTTTAATGTACATGGAAGAATCTGTAGATTTTCTCTGAAGTTTAGAACAGGAGTGTAATTGAATCTGGTACGTGCTGAATAATTTTTCGCCAAAAGGATCTGAAGTATAATCATGGAGAACCAAAAAGCTCATATAACAGCAAAGAGGAATACTGTTTTGATGATAACAAGTTGCTGAAACTGGTGTTTTAGCAACGGAAAATTGAACGATACGTCGCTGAAACAGGTGTTTCAGCAACGGGAAAAATCAATGATACGTTGCTGAAACAGGTGTTTCAGCAACGGGAAAAATCAGAGAAATGGGATAAATGACTTAGGTCTGTAAATGGAGAAATATTTGATAGGGGATAATTTCAGCAGTAAGGGGTGGGAAATACTGACTGAAGGAGGATATTGCAGGGATGGTGGGAGTGGGAATAATGGAAATAATGTGGATATGGAGGGATATTGCTTAGGAAAAAGGGTAAAATGATGGGAACAATCTTCTGTGATTAAAGCTTCAGATCTTCTCATGATGAATCTGTCCTCCTTATTGCTTTTTCCAGAATCTGCAAAATTCAATTGTAATATGCCAATCCTTGACAGGGATTATTAGTGCTAAATCTAATCTAATACTAAAAATATAGTGCAGAAAATTAAATGCTGTGAGGAGCAGAAGACTCCCCTAGAAAAAGATAATGAATATTAGTCATGCAAGCAGTCTTGAAATCCTCTTTAGAAACAGGGCGCTTATATAGACGGAGCCTATGGCCATTGACTATTAGAGGTGTTTTAGCACCATCAATTGTTACAAGTCTTACCGTTCCGTTTGGAAAAACATCATCTACTTCATATGGTCCAAGCCAGCGTGTACGTAGCTTACCCTGAAAATTTTCAAACCGAGAGTCATACAACAAGGCCCAATTACCTTTTTGGAACTGCTTGTGTTTGATAATTTTGTCATGCCACTTCATCCTTTGTTGTTGTATCATGTTTGTTTGATGAATGGCATCTAATCTCTTTTCATCCAACTCCAGAAGCTGCTGCAATCTAGCTGTCTGCACATCAGTCAAATCAAGATTAACAGCTAAAGCAGTCCTTAAAGTTTTAATTTCAAATTCCACAGGAAAAACAACATTTTTACCATAAACCAATTCATAGGGAGAAAAACCTGTAGTGTTTCTCCAAGTAGTTCTGTAAGCCCATAATGCCTCAGGGAGCCTTTGGGACCAATCCTTTCGGTTGTCCTTCACTGTTTTAGTTAGAATGGCTTCTAAAACTTTGTTTGTGCTTTCCACCTGCCCATTGGCCTGGGGGTGGTATGGTGTAGTCATTCTATGTTGAATATGATATTTGTGAAGGGTAGATTTAAAACCATGAGAATTGAATGGAGGTCCTCCATCAGTAACTAGCTCTCTAGGAATTCCAAATCTAGTGAAAATCTCTTCAAATAAGAAAGCTAGGACAGCCTCCTCATTGGCTCTAATAAGTGCTTTGGCCTCCACCCACTTAGTCATGTAGTCTGTACAGACTAATATATAGGTTCTTTGATTGGATGGAGGGTTAATGGGTCCTATGAAGTCCAAGGCCCATCTTTCAAATGGTTCAGAAACTACCTGGGGGTTTAATGGCATTTGGTCTCTATGATTGGGTTGACCCATTCTCTGGCAGCTGTCACAAGCCCTTACATATTTCTTTGCATCCTTGAATAATGAGGGCCAATAGTAACCCATCCTCAGAATTTTATGTGTTGTTCTCTTATCAGCGAAATGGCCTCCACAAGGGCCATCATGACAAGCTTTCAATATGTCATACACTTCATCTTCTCTAATGCATCTTCGGATCTCCTGATCAAGCCCAATATAGAAAAGACACCCGCTTATCCAGCTGTACCTGGCACTTTGTTGAACAATTCTTCTCTTTTCTCTATATGACAGGTGTGCTGGTAGTTTTCCTGCAACCAAATAATTAGCAATATCTGCATACCAAGGAGAGTGAGCAGAAACTGCAAACAAATATTCGTCAGGAAAACTATCATCTACTGGAATATCATTGTCAGTTTTTAACCGTGAAAGGAAGTCAGCCACCACATTTTCTTTACCGGGCCGATCTACAATTGTGATATCAAATTCCTGCAATAGTAATAGCCATCTGGTAACTCTAGCATTCGTGACAGATTTGTTCATTAAATATTTAATAGCTGAATGATCAGTGTGCACAAAAGTAGAATAACCAGTGATATAGTGTCGAAATTTATTAATGGCATAGACTACTGCAAGAAATTCTTTCTCGGTAACTGTATAGTTAAGCTCAGCAGGGGTCATATTCTTACTGATAAAGTATATAGCATAAGGAAGATGATTTTCCTCTTGTCCCAAAACCGCTCCAATAGCAATGTCTGAAGCATCAGAAGATATGTGAAAAGGAAGATTCCAATCAGGCCCCCTCAAAATAGGAGCAGTAGACAACTGATGCTTCAGTTCTTCAAAAGCTTTCTGACAAGAATTAGTCCACTTAAATTCAGCATTTTTCATAAGCAATACAAATAATGGAGAAGCTATTTTAGAGAAATCTTTAATAAATCTCCTGTAATAACCAGCATGTCCTAGAAAACTTCTCACATCAGTTTGAGTTTTAGGAACAGAAAGATTCTGAATGACCAAAATTTTAGATGGATCTACCTGAATACCTTGAGATGAAATAAAATGTCCAAGCACTATTCCTTCACTCATCATCATATGGCATTTTTCGGTACTTAAGGAGAGGTGAGCTTGTATACATCTTTTAAGTACTTTCTCAAGGTTTTGTAATGCCTCTTCGAAAGACACACCATAAGGGGTAAAATCATCCATAAATATTTCCATAGAATCATTCAGCATATCGGAAAAAATTCCTATAACAGCTCTTTGAAAAGTTGCTGGTGCATTGCACAACCCAAATGGAAGAACTCTATAGGCAAAAGTTCCCCAGGGGCTGGTGAAAGTGGTCTTGTCTTGGTCTTGGGGTGCAATTCTTATCTGATTATACCCACTGAATCCATCTAGAAAAGAAAAGAATTTCTTCCCTGCAAGACTGTCCAACACCTGATCAATGAAGGGTAAGGGAAAGTGATCCTTTTGAGTAGCTTTGTTTAAAGCTCTATAGTCGACACATACTCTCCATTTCCCGTTTTTCTTAGGGACAATTACTAATGGGGAAACCCATTCACTGTCAGATATGGGATATATAAATCCTGCATTAAGCAATTTTTGAAGTTCTTCCTTAACAATTTCTCGTAAATTAGGATTCATTCGTCTTTGGGGTTGACAAACAGGTCGGCATCCCTCTTTAATGTAAATTCGATGAGTACATAATTCAGAAGAAATACCTTTCATATCTGTGTAATCCCAGGCAAATGCCTCCTTATATTCATGCAATAACTTCATTAATTGCTGTGTTTCCACATCTGTTAGATCAGGATTTATGTTTAATGTCTTGCCGGGTTCAATTTCGACTGTTATGCTTTTAGATGAGATCGTGGTTAAAGTCTGAGATGAATCTTCAGATTCAATCTTTTCTTGTGCATCAGTTTCAAAAATCGCAGTTAATTGATTGTGTGTTTCAGCAATAACAGAAGAAGGTTCACAAATAAAATTATTGATTATCTCATCCTCTGTATTGTCTTTAAGAGTTAAAGCTTGTCCTATAGTTAGAATAGGCTGAACAACATTATCATCATAATCCATCCATATAGAATCTTCATTATTAACTACCGGTGTAGCATGAGGATAAAGAGTTAACTGTTTTGTTTCATAACCATTAGAAATTGTCATTGAGCCAGATCTGCAACTAATAAATGCATCAGCTGTGGCCAGCCATGGCCTTCCTAGAATTAAGGGATGTCCCCCCAGCTTTGTTTTAGTCTGCAATACAACAAAGTCAGCTGGGTATTTCCAGGATTCAACTGAAATAAGTAGATCTTCAACAATTCCTTCCGGTTTAATTGTGGAACGGTCAGCTAACTCTAAAATGGTGGGTGTATCTCTGATTGTATTATTCAGCTGTAACAATTGTGAAGTTTCAAGAGTCATTATATTAATTGCTGCACCTAAATCTACCAGAACTCGGGGAATCATTGTTTTACCAATCTGAACTGTGACTGTAGGATGGCCGGGATCACCATATTTTACAGGAGGGGCTTTTCCGGACATTAATGCAGACAAGTCTCCCATCACATGTACTGTAAGGGGGTCCTTGGTTTTCCTACCAGGTTTCTTAACACAAATATCCCTTAATGTTCTGGCATAAATTGGTACATCTCTTAATGCTTGTAAAAGTGGAATTTTAATATACAAATTTTGCAATTCCCCTATAAAATTAAAAGCAGGTGTTTCAGCTGTTCTGGTTAAAACCAAACGTTCGGGGAATGGTGGTTCTGTTATTTCAACATTCTTGTTAGGAGGTGGTTGTGCTTCTTTTTGTTTCTCGGTTTCATTTTTATCTGAATCAGAAGACGTTATGTCATCAATAATAGGCTCTACTATTCTTCCAGATCTCAAATGAATATCATTACATTGCATAGTAGGAAATATAGACTGATTCTGAATATCAATGACTTGCACAACTTTATTATTGGGGTTAGGATTTGGTTGCACAGGTAGTTGGGGTCTCATTTGGTTACTTGGCGGAGCATTTGATGGCAGAGGGAGTGGTTGTTGGAATTGAGGCAATTGATTTGGATACGGGAGTGATTGACTATTCCAATTTGGATTCCAAGGATTGAAAGGAGATGGCTGCTGTGGAGGCCAAGGAGTCCACATTGAAGGATCGACAAAGGGAGGGTTTTGCATTTGCATGGGTGGGAAATTCATTTGATTGAAGGGTGGGTATTGCATTTGGTTAAAGGGGGGGTAACTTGTTTGGCCAAAAGCAGAATAATTGTTCCAATGATTAAATGGCATACTAGAGTTCATACCTTGTCCTTTTGGTTGCCATTGTCTTCTTTGAGTTAGCAGGTAAACTGCTTCAGCTTCTTCTTCCGTTGGCTGCAATGCTGCCTTTATTCCTGGTAGAGATGGACATTGTTCTGTCTCATGATCTTTCTCACAAAGGGTGCAAATTGGTATTTTGTCTCTTGGGCATTCCCTTAGTGGATGTTTGTCTCTGCATTTCGGGCAAAAGACAGCCAGAGTTGCTTCTGCTTCGGCCTGCTTCTTTTTAACCTGCAAAGTGTCAATCTGCGAAGCAAAAGAACTTAACATTTCAGTTTTAAATTCTTCAAGTAGATTACCTATCTCAGCTCTTGTTGCTCCTCCATTGGCTGATTTCTGCACTCTTGAATAGGTGGAATCTCTTATTCTGTTTCTTGCAGCTCCCCTAGAGCACCTCTTAGCAAGTTCACAAATCTCATCATATGATTCCTTAGATATATCTCCCTTAGCAAGCATATTTAACATATTTAAACAATCATCCCTTAAACCTCTAAGTAATATTGTTTTACGAATTTCCTTACTTATATCCGGATGATCAGATCTCTGTATGTTGTACTGCAGCCTTTCTATGTAGTCCTCCAGACTCTCATCCGACTTTTGTGCCATATTGAATAGTTCATCCTTCTTCTCTCTCGTCCGGCAGTAGTCTTGATATTTAAGCAGAAATTTTTGTTTCATCTGCTCCCATGTTGTGATTACCTGACTTCCAAGGCTCATGAACCATCTTAAAGCATTCCCTTTTAAGGTGGCTGGAAACAGTTTCAACTTTGAAGCATTAGTAACATAATCATAACTTCTGCATAATATATCAAATTCAAAAAGAAACTCATCAGGATCCTCAATGGATAAACCATGAAAGTTAGGTAGAGCAGACAATGGAATATTTTTCATTGTCCCTGCAGGGAGATCACTGATAGGAAATCCCAAAGTAGAGAGGGAATTTTCATCCCTTCTTTCTTCTTCAGGACCTGCACGTCCTCCACCAAAGAAACCATCATTGTTATCTTCCATTGTTGGCCCTCCTACTGCACTTTCTCGATCGTCAAGATCTTCTATTGGCTCTTCAATGTTCTCTACCGGTCGTCCAACGCTTTCTACTATTTCCTCAATGTGTTCTACTGATCTGCTAACACTTTCCTCTGACTCTTCAGCGCTGACTGTTGGTTCTTCTGTATTTTCAGGACCCACAACTTCCTCTGTTCTGTAATCTGACTGAGGGGAACGCTGAAATTTTGATTTTCGAGAACTTAATCTTTGTGATGATTCAGCCTTTGATACAATCTCGTCGATAAAAGTTTTTCGTCCTCCCCAGCCTTTGCCACCTGTGCGGTTATTTTTCTTCTGGTTTCCACGTCCTCTCATACAATCTGCACATTAAAAAGAAAAGATGAATGCTTTTGAAATCTATAATTACCTTCCCCGGCAACGGCGCCAAAATGTTGGTCGCTTTAATTGTTTTCACAATTCAAGCTCCACATAAATTGTCAACCCGAGAAGGTCTTTTTATTTCAAAGATAATCGCGCACTGGATATGCTCAATTTCAAAAGCAGAATCAATGTTGTAGTAAAAGAAGGACACACGATTATTAATCTCATCAATCTACTGATTCACACTCTACTTAATCAAAGCTGAAGTCAATTAAGTTATAGCAGAAATGATTTCTCTGTTGCAGTTACAATCCAAACAAAGGAAAATCAATCTACAAGGAAAGAAATCAATCAACTACAGCAGGAACAGGGCCCTATTCCTTAGTGAGGAACTTCAGCACCTGATGCCTGACACTTAATCACACTGTAAGAAAAGTAGCTTCAAGAGATCAAGACCCTATTCCCATGAACAGGAACCTTCAGCACTTGTTCTCTTGTTCCTAATCACACTGCAGGCAAAGGAAAACAATCAATGGGAGCAAGACCCTATTCCTTTATGCAGGAATCTTCAGCACATGCTTCCCAATATCATTCATTCATGCATTCAATACGTGTAACGCTAAAGAAACAGAGTATTGCAAAACTGTGTAACTAGTGTCCAACAACAAAATTAAGGGAAGTGCAAACACACAAAGAATTAGACAAACTACAGGAACCAAAAGGGTGAATCTTGTGAGGAAGGCGGGCCCTTTCCTTCTCACAAGATTCCCCAGGAGAAAGAATTAAATTGGAACGCTCAAAAGAAGATTTTATTCATCTGTCAAAGTAACTGATACATTACAGAAGGAGACTAGCTCCAGTTCTCTCACAATACTCTCCTGTAACTTACAATTCAACCCCCCTCTAATGATGATGTCTCCTCTTTTTAAAGAGGAGACATCTTTTACAATTTACATGAGAGCGAATCTACATTATCTCAATTCTGTTCTCTTTCCCAAAACAGGACTATTCTGTTCTTCCAAAAAAAAGATGTTGTTACAACAGAGACCATAACAGTGCTATCTTCAGAATAATCCAGGTAACCGTGTCTTCGTGCTGCTGCTACTATTCCACAAAAATTTCTTCCAGAATCGCAAATTACGCATAACGGGATTTGCGTGCTTGACGGCTGTTTCAGCAACTGAGTCCGCTGTTTCAGCAACGGAGTCAGCTGTTTCAGCAACGGAGTCAGCTGTCTCAGCAACGGCCGCTTGTTCCCAACAAGGCATATAACTTATCTGTGATCTTTGGACTTGTGTTAGCAACAATACACTTCAATTAATGATAAAATATAAGAGTATTACAGAATTAAATGTAAAACAGATTAAACATATAATAAAGAAGAGGTTTCTATATACCTTGGGATAAAGTAGATGAAAAAGATAATGGAGTTCATGGTTATAAGAGTAGAATGGTGTCAAAATATATAGCAAAAATGATACATAGTGGAGTCCTAACAGTAAGCTTGTTATGCCTCAACCCACTGTCGAATGCCTTGCCTTGAAATGAATACAATCTGTAACCCTTTGTTAAATCAACAGTCAATTACAATTGCTTCTCAAGTTCCTTTGTACCAACTTGTTCAACTTATCGGACAACCCATATAGAAAATACCTTTTCAATGTAGGCCTTTTCAAGTCCAACCAACTATCCAGTTTAATCCATTGACACCTACCCAACAACTGCTTTAGCATCCTATCTCGAGTACTCCTCAAACATTGCTACAGTCCATTGTCTCAATGAATGTTAAAAATCCAAGTTCAATTTCGCCTCAAACTCCCATTCCAGGATTATCGCGGGTAACTATCCCGCTTACATCATAGGTTACTATGCAACCCCTTGTTTAGTCTTTACCTTAGGTATCTAGTGTTCAATCCATTCCTACAATTCCATCAACACCCCAAATACCTATTGTATAGCCTAACATCCCATATATGCAAGTAACGTTTCAAGGGCCACCTTTCCAAGGTTTACCCCAGAGTCAGTTTATTCAAGGACCATCTTTTCAAACTCAATCCCTCCAAGGTCAACCTTTGCAAAATAAACCCTTTCATGGAAAATTCGTCTAAGCTCAAATGGTTCAGAGTCTACCTTTTCAGAATCAACCATACCCAGGTCATACGTTTCAACAACCTATACAACCACAATATGGTATGGCTCATCCTAGATATCCAGGAGGTATGTAGATTCCAACTGCTCAGGCTATCCCAAGATACCCTGGATATCCTCCTCCTAGTACGGGGCTCGTCCCTCAAGGTTATCAGCATTCATATCAGTATCCTAACCGCCATTTTCCCTTTATTGCAACTTTGGATTTTCCTGACCTATCTTGGTTAACTAATGATCCACTTTTTTATTTATCATTTTGGCCAGCCATTCCTACTAAGTTGCCCAGTGATATTCCTATTTTTGAAGGTAAGTCGGATGAAGATCCATCCAACCATGTTATGACCTATCATCTTTGGTGCGTGTCCAACTCATTAATCGATGATTCTATTAGATTACAACTTTTTCAACGAATCTTAACCAGTTCAACATCCAAATGGTATGTAGAATTTCTGCCCACTTCCTTTGGTACATTTAATGCCCTTGCTACAAATTTTTTGACCCATTTTCAGTAGCTCGTTCAATATGATAATGGAACTAAAATTTTAACTTCTTTGAAACAGTCAACGTCAACCCATATCTTAGATCACATTCACGAATGGAGATGAAGATGTCGCCTAATTAAAGTTTACATTCTAGACCAGATTTTGGCCGAACGGTTCATAAAATATCTTTTACCAGTAATAACTGAAGATGTGGCTAAAGGGGGTGTTGTAACTGAATATCAGGTAATTGTCTATGCTCAATACCTTGATCTTGTTTATACTTATTCTGGTACTTTGTATGAAAAGATCCTAGATTTACCCTAATCCAGTCAAACTAATCCAACTCTTATAGGATCACATGCTGCAGATGGTATGATTGGTTTTGTGAGCTAGAAATCTAAGAACAAAAAGAAAAATTCTAAGAAAACTCATATTTCATCTCTACCTGATTCACCTTAAGAAGTTCCTTCTCCTGAAATTACTTCGGAAATTAACATTGTAGAGTCATCTACCACCAAGGGTAAGTAATCTGGAGATAAGATAAAGGGAAAAGGAAAAACTAAACATGACACCCATTCAAAGGATAAATCAAACAAGACCAAATTGTCTGATGAAAAGAGGAAACCTCGGTACCCTTGCTTAATTTGTGAGGAAGATCATTACACCAACGAGTGCCCACATCGTACAAAAGTTTCCAAATTTGTCAAAACTTCACTCAAACCCATTGTTTTGAAGGATCCTTTTCCTCCCCAAGGCAGTAAATGGTTTCTCATGACCAATCCTCCTCATCCCCATTGGAAGATATCATGATGATTTCTTCCAAAGTTATGATAGAAATGATATTGAAAGATTACATGTCAAAGAGTCATGTTGAAGATGGAGATGACTCCAGTTAACCCGGTGAACCTTCCACATCTTCTCCTCTTTTTTCTGGACTGTTACATATTGAAAAACCAAACCCTGATATGATAATTCATCCGCCTCCTAAGGGTATGCTTTGAAACTCATCCTTTAATCCTCATGTGAGGGCTGCTCAAAACTATAACATCGTCGAAGATTTGGCTATGTCACCTTCGACAATGTCTACCCTTGAAGTGCTACAAAATTGTCCAGCACAAAGGAAATTATTATTATCAACCATAGGAGCAGTAGATCCTCAAGGCTCCAATTTGATTGTTTTTGATCTCGAAAATCATGTCCCACATCTTCCGCACCAACTGGATTTTTAGATACCAGTTCATGCCAAAACTTGACGAGTTTTTCGAATGGTTATTGGCAAAGGAGCATCAAAATGTATTATGTCCATTGCATGTTGGAAAGCCTTGGGTTCTCCAACAATCAATCAATCTCCCATGACTTTGAAAGCCTTCGATGGAAGAGTTTTTCATTCGTATAGACTTTTAAATGATTTTCCAATCGAATTAGAGGGAAAAACAATTTATATAGACGTTGAGGTTGTTGATGATCAACTTGACTATAACCTTTTTCTTGGTCGGAGTTGGACTTATGCCATGGCGGTAATAGTCTTGTCATATTTTAGGATGATTATGTTTCTTCAGAAACGAAGAATTGTGAGAGTAGACCAATTATGCTACTATACCTCGGACCCTAATTCCACTGGTAGTATCCCATTTGTTGGAAAATCAACCACTCCATATGAAGAAGTTGGTTTTGGTCTCCTCAAAGAGTCATATTTGATGGGAACTTTCATGTTCCCTCCACCCATTTTCCTTCATAATGAAGCACAGATTAACATGATTACATCAAGTACTTTCAAATCGGGAGATCCATGGAAAGTACCTTCAGAATAAGAAATGATCTTATATGGCGATGAAATTATTTGTAGCCCTTTTGAGTTAGCCTATGAGGAAATTCAGTCTTTTTCAAAATCATCAACATCTAAAGACAATCAAATGAATACAATTATTGATGAATATTCTCATTTGTCATGTTTGGAAACAATCTCTATGACTGATCCTTTTAAAACAAATTTCTTAACTGATGAGGGGATTATGGAAGTTAGGACCTTGGATGAAATTTTATGGATTGATACTCATATCGTTCAACTTTCTTGCCATCCTTTAACAAAATTGAGAATAATCTCTGATCTATGTTTTCATCTGAGACCCTTAGTGATCCTTAATGTCTGATATCTACCCTTTCTTCCAATTTTGAACAGAATCTACGTAACATATCGGCAACAATACCTCTACAAATCTCATTGAAACCTGGGATAATTGAAAATATCCATATAGAAGCTTCTTGTTATTTAATGGAGATTCAAACTTACAAAGCCCTATTTTAGGAATTTCATGACATCTTTGCCTAGTCCTATGAGGAAATGCCAGGAATCGACCCTAGCATAGTTTTACATGAAATAAAAAATTTTCCAGATGCTAAGCCAGTTAGACAATGATTGCATCCTATACATCCATGAAAAGCTGCTGTTATCAAAGTTGAGGTGGAAAAATTGCTGAAAGCAAGATTCATTTACCTTGTTCCTTTAACCGATTTGGTATAAAATATTGTGCCTGTTAATAAAAAACAAGGAAATATTCGAGTATGTGTTGATTACCGAGATATAAATAAAGCTTGTCCCAAGGAAAACTATCCAACTCTGTATATCGACCAAATTTTTGATGACTATGTCAAAAATGAATTTGTTTTCCTTCATGGATGGATTTTCTGGCTACAATCAAATAAACATACTCCCTGCCAATCAATATAAAACCTCCATCATATGCCCATGGGGAACTTTTGCTTATCACAAACTCCCATTTTGCCTAAAAAATGTTACCGCAGCTTTTCAGCGAGCCATGTCTTATGCATTCCATGATATCAAGCATATTTTCAGCCTTATTTAGATGACCTACCAGCTCATTCAGTGAAAAGGTAGGATCACCCATTACACTCAAAAGCAATTTCCATTAGGTGCAGGCACTATATTATTTGCTTGAATCCACAAAAATGTGTGTTTTGTGTGCAATCAGGTTGGCTTCTAGGTTTCATCATTTCAAAAGAAGGCATTCATGTCGACCCCCTCAAGGTAGAGGTAATTTTGAATTTTCCTACTCCTTCTAGCCTTACTCAACTCTAAATTTTGCAAGGGAAAGAAAACTTTTTTCATATATTCATCCACAATTATGTTGAACTAGCCTAGGGTTTTACTCAACTATTGAAAAGGGGCATTCCATTTTTTTGGGAGCGCCGTTACTGCATCCACCCGATTATCATCGAGATTACTTTCTGTACTTAGCAGCATCCGATGCCACCATTGGCATGGTGTTAGTCCAAGAGGATGATTCTAGCAATGAACATGTGATTTACTATTTGAGTAGGAGTCTCACTAAAACTGAGATTAAATACGCAAATGTGGAGAAGCTAGCCTTGGTAGCTGTGCAAGATGTTCAATGATTCCATCACCATATACTTCTCAAAAAAATAACTGTCATTTCAGATTGCAACCCTATGTACATTCTCACTGAACAATTGTTAGGGGGAAAATACACCAAGTGGATATTTATCTTACAAGATTTTGATTTGGAATTTGAAAAATCAAAATCAAAGAAATGTTTGATTTTTGTCGAACTATTGTGTGACTTTCCTCATACTGATATAAAAGTTGTAGCAGAGGATTATTTTGTTGACAAATCCCTCTTTATTATTAGTACGCTAGATCCATGGTATGGAGACATCATTATATATCTCCAAACACAAACATTTAGGCCCGAGTTATCCAAAAATGATCGTCGTCAAATTCGATACCAATCCCAACAATACAATATTATTGGCAATGCTCTTTATCGTCGTGGTGCCGATTCTATATTCTGACATTGTTTAACTTTGCAAGGAGCCGAAAAAAGATTAAATGACTTCCACTCTGCAGCGTGTGGTGGTCACGTATCTGGGTATGCTACTGTCCAAAAGATATTACGTGCTGGCTATTTTTGGCTGTCAATGTTTAAATATTTCATTACTATAGTCTGCAAATGCCATAGTTGCCAAATCTATGATCGCAAAATACGAGCACCTCTAGCTCCTCTTCACCCTATCACAATTGTTGGTCCTTTTGCCAAATGGGGCATCAACTTCATCACATGTAACCCTCACTTAGCCGGGGGGGCATGGATACATTCTCCTTGTAGTAGATTACTTTACAAATGGGCCAAAGGAACTGCCTACATATAGAGACGACGAAGAAACTGCAATAATTTTCATTTTCAATCATGTGATTTCTCAGTTCGGTGTCCCACAAGCTATTGTTACAGACCATGGTAGTCATTTTCGTAACTTTATGATGGTTTAACTATCCTCACAAATCATCCTTCACCATGATAGCTATACTGTGTATTATCCACAAGCTAATGGCCAGGTCAAAGTTGTCAATAAAGTTTTAACCAATATAATTAAATGGATAGTTTGTATGCATAAAGGAAACTGGTATTCTATGCTCTTTTTAGCATTGTGGGCTTACCGTACTACTGTAAAAATATCGATTGTTTTTACTCCTTTCCAACTTGTTGATGGTATGGAAGCAGTATTACCTATTGAATGTGAAATCCCATCCCTTAAAATAGCAATCGAACTATTACCTGCTACCTCTGCGGATGAAGAACACTTTATACATTTAGCTCATTTGGATGAAAATCATTGTGATGCCGTATTGGCTAGCGAGGCTCATTAGAAATGTGTCAAAGCCTAGTATGATCAAAACATTATTCCTCGTTCATATTCAGAAGGTGACCTAGTATTGGTTTATGATCAAGCTCATGACAAGTTAGGTGCAGAGAAATTCAAACCCATGTGGCATGTCCCTTATATCATAAAACACGTATTAGCTAAAGGAGCCTATGAGCTGGTTGATTACGATGGTATTCCTTTGGGAAAGCCCAGGAATGGTATTTACCTAAAGAAATATTTTGCATACACTTTTGGGGAATATCTATACATTATTTACCATTTTTCTAATTATGTGCGACAATTATTTTTTTTACATTTTCTACTACTTCCTCTGCTTATCTCATTTTTACACTTGATTTGTAGATGGTGATGTTCTCTCCGACTTACATTGGATTTTCTGATGGCGTTAGTCGTAGTACCTAGAATTTATCTTCCATAGCCTGGGTTATCTATTCACCCAGTGATGATCTAGTCTATATTCATGGGATATGTCTCAGTAAAACAATGAAAAATATAACAAAATATAATGCAGTCATTGAGCTAGTAGTTGATGCCATCACATTTGGTATTCGGCATTTGATCATTAGGTTAGATTCACATCATGGTATTACATTTAAACAGTGTCTATACAGTAAGAAGCCCAACCATGTTAGGAGCATTTTTACGAGTCTGTCTCTTGGAAATGAAATTTGATTACAATGAATATCAACACATTCTGAGATATTTAAACACATGGATAGATGCATTGGAAAATCATGTGTTAAATAGACATTTTCAACATTTGGAAATTAAAAACAACATTCATTCATACATTGATCGAGATAAACATAGGTAAAAAGTAGTATATATTTCATTAAAATAGAGTTTGTATAAAAGTGTGTGTCTACAAAATATGTCATCTGAGGACATAAGGCCCCATGGCCTTTTATTTTCCGAATATTCTGACACCAAAAAGTCAAAATGTGGTCCTAGAAACTAGAACAACTAAGCATGATGGTGCTCATGATAACAAATGATAATACAAGCAACTTGACACAACAAACGTCTGAGAGGCCCTGGAACCCCAACTACATGTCTCTGATAGGTGTGTGGAATGTCATTGACCCCAGTGTCTGGGATGTTGGAAGTCAACCTCTCAAGGTTATGCTCCAACTCTGTCGGGATATCATCTGCCTCTAGGTTCGTTGTTGCAACTGCTATAGGTTGTTCACCTCATTTATTGTATCGTCCTAGCCTGGATGGTTAGGTTGGACCCACATCTGCACATGCATTTTGGATAATTAGCCTTTGAAGACCAAAAACACATAAAAATTAAAAATTTGAAAATATGTCAAAATGAGAAATTCTCACCTAGATCACCCCACTGAGTTCCGAATGGAAGTGGGATATCAGGATCACCTCTATAATCCATCCTAACATATGGAAAGTGCTTAATCATAACAATTTGTTGGCCTAACCAGTCAAAAAACTATGTTGTATACCTCACTACTAGTCCATCACCTCCATGGCGTGCCATCAGTGCAACCCACCTCATCATGCGTGGATCCCTAGAACCCCCCTCGCCTGCCAAAATCTGTTGTGGTAAGAGGATAGGAATCCTATTTAAGGAAAAAGCAACAAGAATAGCACCATAACTGAAATTATTCAGTTTTCCATTCTTGCACCTAGTCAACTGGCCCTTCATATTCACCACCACTGTCTTGCACTAGTTGTATACCATGGATTCCTAGCATTCCATGACCGTCTACATCTGTTCCCATGTGTCTAGATGAAGGGAAACACTGTCGAACAGTTTGCAAACACTAAAAGCAATGGTCCTCAAGGGTAAAAGCTCAATGGTCTGAATATCAATTCTCCCATCCTTGGGTGGTGCACCCTTGCAAAAGCATCGTAGATACCCATTAGTAGTATCTCCCCCCGGCCTCGATCCAAATAGTGAAAGATTGGCTCCCTAATGAGACAACCTAGTCAAGAAGTAGATGCCATTGATATCAATGGTAAGGTGATGATAGGAAATCACAAAGCATTGTTTCTGGACATTCCAGGTCCTTACCAGCGATGTCGTCAGATTTACCTAAGCTTTCATCCCAGGAATGAGCCAATATTTCAGGAGGCCACAAGTCCTAAGAGCCTACATGGTGGATGGATCTGCCAAAGCTACTGCAACATTGGCTTCATGCTCTCTTTACCTCCACTCCATTTTGAGCAATCAAATGACCTGAAATGACAATTTTAAAGCAATTAGAATCATCTTAAAAACTCATCTCATGTTTTTTCTAGCTCAAAAATTATTTAAAAATTAACCCCCAGTGCCTGCGCAATCACCCTTTTGTGGACAGGGCGTAGTTGCACGATTTTTCCCTGTAGAATTCTGCGCAGGGTGAGATTTTATGTATGAAAATTTTTATCAGCCTACGCAGGCCCGATTGAAAAAAAACCCTCACATGGCTAAGGGCACATTTTTAAACAAAGATTTGCTCTAAAAAGTCAAATGAAAGTTCAAAATTAAATTGTAAATAGATAAAAAGCTAATTTAAGGAGAGATATTCTACCTAGAAGAAATGGTGCACGATTTCGTCCACTGGTTGGCCCGGAATCAATCCTGGAAGTTTGGTGGTAAAGACTCCTCTCTCTATTCTCAAATGGTAAAAATGCAAATGGTGAAAATAATTTACTTTTTCCCACTTTTATAAGTTTTTGGGGCT
Source organism: Pinus tabuliformis (assembly GCA_031772625.1). Classification (NCBI taxonomy): domain Eukaryota; kingdom Viridiplantae; phylum Streptophyta; class Pinopsida; order Pinales; family Pinaceae; genus Pinus; species Pinus tabuliformis. Next base: position 551,235,950 of record CM062804.1, read on the forward strand.
TAAAAATATTATTTTTATGTTTTAAAACCTTTTGGGAGGGAAAATAACCTTTTTGAGTAGTTATGACGAGTTATTGAGTTTAAATGTGAAGGATTGGTTATGGAGCGAAAATGAATCATTTTGACATTTTAGTAGACTTTATCACTTTTCATGCTCTTAAAAAATTACGAAAAGAGAAAATCATGGAGTCTTATTTAAGCCCTTTTCACACTCTTTCAAAATGAAAATATTGTCGAGTACTTGCTTGTTCGAACTTGTAAAAGTAAATGATCAACCGTCCACTTAGTATAAGTTTACCCCTTTTACAGACTGAGCTAGGAATGTTTACGAAAAAGGTATACGTTGACCGAACATGGTCAATATAATTCTCTATTGTATTATTTTATCCTTTTTCGGTCCTAAGAGACTAAATTGACAAAAAAGAACCTGTTGGAGTCTACTTATATTTTTGTTCCGACTCTCTAAAAATGAAAAACATTGGGCTTTACTTTCTTCAGGCTCGTTAAAATTTTACGGTAAAATAAATGAATGAGTTTCCTTTTTGTGTCTTTTTCAAAACTATTAAAATAAAACGACATTGGGTTACTCTTATACTGGACTTGTAAAAACTAAACAGTATAGGACTCGTCAAGCATGATGAGACCAAACCATTCCTTCTTAGGGTTCATTAAAAATACTTCCATGGACTCATATGAAGCATGAGCTTATAGTCCAAGCATATTCCATCCTCCTCAAGCTTGTTAAAAATAAAGAGGTACTTGCCAGTAACGGTGGGGGAAAATTGGGAAAAGGTGTCCATTTTACATCATCATTTTTTAAAAGGTAGCATGTCGCTCTTGAACACGACACTCTGTCACACTCATGTATAGGTTGGGAAATCCATTTTCCTTACAGTTAATTGATTCTCATTGAAGTCTTCATGGTTTTGGGTATTATCGTTAAGTCAAATGTTGCCAAGTCATTGTCGTGTCATTATGTGTTCAGGAGAAGTTCAACCTCAGTTCAAAACCCCTTTGCAAATTTTTTTGCCTTCAATCACATCGGCCATCCTCAAGTCAGTCCTTGCAAACTATTTTCAAAACTTGATATCATGTATCGTGTCGTAGGCTTTTCTATGATGGATCGCTTCCTATCGACTTCAACTCATTATCTAGGAAGTTGATTTAGAAACCTTCAGTACGTTGAAGCCTACATGCCTTAATGAAAGGTTTCTCACTTTCAACGATAGGTTCTCATCATTGGCCTTTGATCGAATGATACTATGAGTGTTTGACTTCATATCACTTATTCCACTTCATATATTGTGCTGGAAGTACCTTGAGAACCATTGTCATTATTGGTGGTTTCTTTCGCAATTGTTAACGATTCACATAATTGACCGGTAATCAAGTGGTTTTTGCCATGTTCGACTATGAAACATTCACTCGCATGGTTACATTCATATTGTGGATCGAGAGATGGAGATCAAGACCCTAGATCTAGTTTCATCAATCCAGGTTGTGAGGAAATTTTATATTCATGATTATGTAGACAGATGGTTGTGTCTGTGATGTGTCTACCATCTATATAATTTTATTTTTTCCATGCTTGTTCATTAAGTTTACTTTACTCTGAGTATGGTAATGCCTACCTCAAATATGATTTTTGATCTATATTTGCATTGTATTCCTTGAATGTTCCCTGTAGGTTTCCAACCATTGCCTCTGATCTGATCCTTGGAATGATAAAGCGCTTCAATATTTTAAACTTGTTTTATAGACTTCACACTTTAGGGGGCAATCTATTACATGTCAATTTGTCGCCATGACACTTGATCAATTTATGGGTCTTTTTACTATCCATGAACATGTTTGAATCAGCTCCCTCAAAAGTCAAACAACTCAAAATATTTTGAAGTAGACGAGAAATTTGAGAAAAATAGTTGTCACACCTTGCTAAGTTCCACGCACATCATTTTATTTAGAGTTTCTCGTGCTTGCACTGAATTTGACTCTGAGAACAACACAGAGTTGTGCTCTATTTGCCACTAAAAACCCGTGCAGGTGAATTCTAGAAAGTAAAAATAAAAAGTACATTCTAGAAACATAGTTGGTCGAATATTTCCCAACTGAAAGCTTCCAGGTGATGACTATTCGAACTATAACCCTCAGATGATGCATATCCATACCTTTTTTCATAGTAACCTAATCCCTCAATGAAGGAGTATCACCTTTCTCTTTTGGATCTAAAAATTCCTCCCCTTGGCCTATAAAATGACTAGAGGGTAGAGGGATCGAGGAGGTCAGAACTTAGAGAAGATGAAATTATGTTGTTGGTTTGATATTGGAAAGATTGTCATCTAAGGAGGAGATTGAAGGCATTTGGGAGGGACCTCACAACATCAAGGTGAAGGTTGTAAGGATCCTCTTAATCTTTTATTAATACAAATGAACACTTTCTCCCATTGATTTGTCTTATTGGAATGATGAATGGTTTACAATTGTTTATATTTTTTATTAAGGAAAATTCAATTCCTAATTTCCTTGATCATTAGGTTAAGTCTTTTGGATTATTATATCGCATGTGTTGTTTATCCTTTTATGGTCGATGTTTGCAGGTCTTATCAAGCATTGAAGAGTTTCATCGAATCACAACAAGGGATCTTCATCGAGAATTTTGTGAAAGAGGTAAGAGGCTCATCCATTATCTTTAATTCTTATAATTCAAATGGGGTTGACTTAGGGAAAGAGTTAGTTCAATTGTCTTGCTTGTTTCTAGTTTCCATCAAGGATCTAGGGAGATCGCTCTTGTTTCCAAGAGGGATTTTCCAGTGTAACAATAGGAATGTGCCATACTAAAGTTTCTTATAAACAACATTTATTTCGTTCTCTTAATGTTTCAATATTCTAAGAAGCCCCATTCCAACTATATATGGGTCATAACCCTTGTGTCCACCATGTGACCAGGGGCTAAGGCTAAGGCCTCTAAAGCTCAAATTTCTCTTCAGCTAAAACACAAGGATGTAACATCGAATTTCCTCTCTCCTAGACTAGAAAGCTCACAACTAATTATAATCCTAAACTAATGTACATTATGGTTGTTTTAAACCTTCAGTTGGCCTCCAAAACCTCCAAATTTTTTTCGTGAACTCTTTAATGATTCTATTAGATGTTTTGAGAAGATTTTTTCCTTTGAGTCTCCCCTTTTCAAATCAAGTCTTTGTTCATGCCTCTAACATCCACATCATTCACATGACCCTTTGATTACTTCAGTTGGCCTATAACTTCTCCAATCTTTTTGAGAAAAAACTAGAAACATCGCTCATGAGCAGGACTAGAAGCCCTTTAATCCCATACCTAAGGTTCCATTTACTTCTTGTACATAATTTGAAAGGTACGGTGCATAAGTATACTAAATATTTATTATGGGGAATATGAACATTATATAGCCATTTTAGCCTGATCTACTACTTTACATCATAAATAAACATCATATAGAGCATAATTCCCACTAAGTGAACAAGCAAATAAACACAATACATTTCAGTTATGATCCTTTAGTTCTCATTAACATGGTTTATATTACAAATATGAATTCCATAAGGGTACTTATATGATTAAGTCCCTATGTTATCTACAACTAATGAAGGGTGATCCATTTTCCACCCCACCATAGGCTTAGTCACACACTGCATTATTTCTTGTAGCTATCCACCCCTGAGCCAGATCAGGAAGCCATGAAGAAAGTTATACTCAACATTATAGGGGGGAGACATGAATGTTATTCTCCTTCATCATATTACCTTGGTGAAAAAGAATCATGCTCAAGGTTTCCCTTCTGGTTCATATGATATCCTCGTCTCATCTCACTGAGATGAAGTTCCTTCCTTCTCTTATGCACATACTTGTGCTTCCTTCTCACTCTATTAATGCCCTCTACTTGAGTGTTTCTTTTTTGCATCGTGCACACATACACTAGTGATTTATCTCTCTATGAGAGAATGCTTCATTCTCTCCCATAGAACAACTTATCCTTCTCTATGATATTTTGGATATGTGTTATATTCTTTGCATGACTAGGCTTAGGTGTCGACCCAAGGATGGTTACGCGGACCCAAGGATGGTGTCAGACCCGCCCATGCTTTTCCACATGATTTTACACATGATGGTTTTTCCCATGGTATTTTGTAGATCCGATCAAGGAAACTTTGATTATGTTCTAATCTAGGGTTAATGGATTGGGGTTTTATGAATGCTTCGATAGGTATATAGTGTATTGTGACGTTGAAAGGAATATAATGAAAACTAAATCTAGTTTTCCCTGTTTTAGGTTCTAGGAGAAAAATATATGTGTATATTTTATGTTCTCGCGATTGTGTATTTTTTGTTTTTTTAAAGAATGTGTTTGCAGGTAATTTATGTACATGGTTAAAACCTTTGTTTGGTACCAAATTAGTTTTGGCTTCAAGGTGATGCCTTTGTGGCTAAGGGGTTTTTCTTGAGCCTATGGTAGACCTTGTTATAGTGGGAAATATGTGGGTTATATTCTTGTGGTGAAAGGAAATGGAAAATAGTTGAAATATAGAGATTGAGAAATTCAACAGACAAATCCTTTGAGATATGGAAGCTCAAGATGGAGGATCTATTGGTGGATAAATATTAGTGGATCGTGGTGGATCCATGTACTAAACCAATAGAAATGTCAAAAAAGGACAAGACTAGGTTAGATCGGAAGGCAAAGAGAACAATATAATTGTGTGTCTTAGATTCAGTATTAATGAATGTTTCGGGAGATGCTACAGTGAAAGCTTTGTGGGATGAGTTAAGGACTTTGTATCAGTCTAAGTCCATCGTAAATAAATTTCTCTTACAAAATAATTGGTATAACCTGAGGATGAGGGATGGAGACTCAGTGACAAAGCATTTGAACACCTTTAATACTATGGTAAGTCAGTTATTATTTATTGATATTAAATTTTTAGATGAAGATAAGTGCATCATTTTGTTGTGTTCTCTACCAAAAGCGTGGGATAGTATGGTTGTTGTCATAGGTAGCAATACAAATACCTTAAATTTTGATGAAATAGTCGCATCCTTGTTGTCGAAGGAGATGAGCTAGAAAAACATGGAGAAGTAGAACGTATATGCCTTGTCTATAAGAGGACACTCTCATAGCATACATATAAATAAGTACTCAAGTGGGAGATATAAATTTAGAGGGGGATCTAAATATCCAACAAAATTTGTAAAGGTATGTTGGAAATGTGGAAATGAAAGGCACTACAAAAAGGATTGTATATCTAAAAATCCAGAGAAAGGAAAGGGATATGATGATGCTCCCTTTGAAGAGGCGAAATCCACCTCGGATGAAGGTGGGAATGCTTACTTGGCTTCTTCGAGTACACACATAGATTATGAGGGAATGTTGACTAAATCAGGTGCATCCTTTCATATGACCCCCCATAGGGAGTGGTTCTGCAAATATGAGAAATATGATGGTGGTGATGTATTCCTAGGTGATGACAAGAAAACTAGGATACTAAGATGAGGAAAATTGAAATGAAGATGATAGGTGGAAGGATTAGAACACTTCCTAGTGTTCTGCATATTTCAGGATTAGCCATAAATCTAATTTCTATAAACAAGATGGATGATGCAGGTGTAAAGACAATGTTTGAGAAAGATACATGCAAGATGGTTCGAGGAGCATCGATGTTGATGCAGGGAGTTTGAATCAGAACTTTAAACAAGATTCTAGATAGTAATGTTATTGATGGGTGTAATAGTTTTTTTGTTCCTAAAAGTAGAGTATAAAATCTTGTAGTCTCTAGTGAAAAGTGTTATGAAACCAGCTGACAAAAAGATAGAAAAGATAGATCAACGCCTTAGAATTCAGCCTCTTCGAGGGGGCAACCTCCTTTACATTACACAAATGAATAATTCTTCTATGATACAAATGACAAGACCTCCTTTCTATATATAGGAGTCTAAGGGGTCATAATATAATCAGAGCCGACATAACAATAATAATGTAAGGGCAATAATTACAATAGTGGGCTTCTATGGGGCACAAGAATAACAATATGGGGACTACATGGGTACAACAATATAATAAAGGGGTTGTACTAATAACAATAAGGGGTTACACTAGTAGTATAGGGGCCTAACATGCCCCTCTCCTTCAAAAAGTGTTGTCCTCAATGCTTGAGTAGTTCTTGATGCTTCTCTATAAAATACTTGTCCTCCCATGTGGAATATTCAGCGGGTAAGTTCTTCCACTAGATGAGATACTCTGAAATTGATCGATTTCGTAGTTGTCGAGTTCTTGTTTCCATGATTGCTCCAGGTTTCAATTTTATTTTCCCTCCCTCTTCAAGTTTTGGCAATATTGTTTGAATTGGAATATTCTGCAACTTTTGAATGAGTGGCCACACTTCTTTGTCCTTCTTCCATTCATCCCTCACTTCGTTTATCCAATCTATTTGGATAATAGAAATAGCACAAAACAATGCTTCCACATCCTCATTCTTTCTTGAGAGTGCATCTGCAACAAAAGTTTCCTTCCCTTTTCTGTCGATGATGTCAAAGTCATAACCCAACATATTTGTGACCCAATTTTTCTTTTCTTCTAAAGATAATATTTGTTCTAAAAATTATTTAGGACTATCATGATCCATTTTTATCTTGAAGTGTCTTCCCATTTGGTAAGGTCGCCATTTCTTAAGTGCATGTAGTATTGCCAACATTTCCTTCTCATAAATAGCTTGCTTGAGATGTCGCCGGAAAAATACCCAATCACCTACATCAAAACTTTTTTCACTGCGATGTTGATCTACTTGTTGTTTCATTTGATTATGCACCAAAGTGGCATTATCCTTTAAAAGTTGGAGAAATTGTTGTTGATGCTCGATGTGATCTTTCACTGCTTGAACCTTTTTCTTCTTAATATGTCCTATCGTAAGAGTTTGAGGAGTGGTAATTACTTCCAATGTTCTACAAGATATGGTCGGATTCATTTCTTGATGCTTGATGTGATCTTTCACTTCTTGAACATTTTTATTCTGGATATATCCTTCTATATTGATAGTTTGAGAGTGGTAATTCTAGCCAATTCATTACAAGATATGGTTGGATTCATTTCTTCTTTCTCAATATGATCTTTCACTTCTTGAACCTTTTTCTTCTTGATATGTCCTTCTATCTTAAGAGTTTGAGGAGTGGTAATTCTTGTCAATGCTTTACAAGATATGGTCGGATTCATTTCTTCTTTCTTTGGGGTATGTTCTGGCGTATTTCCTCTTCTTTTGATGTTTCTTGATCCTTTTCTTCCACCCCTTCATACTCTATGTAAAATAATTTCTTCTCAGAACACTTATGACCTTTAGTGGATTTGCTATCACAATTGTAACAAAGCCCCTTTTCTCTTTTTTCTTCCAATTGTTGTGGAGTAATCCTTGTAGGTTGTGGAAGGCTAGGAGAAGAAACACTTTCATAATTATAGTCGTGAGTGGTGGGATTCCTTATTTCCATAATTTCTCTTTCAATTTTTCTTGCCCACCTGAATGCCTTCTCCAATGAATCACGTTCCCAAAGACAAACCTCATGTTGAATGTTATCCTTTAAAGTACCTATGAAGACATCAATCCTTTTGTTCTCTAGAATATCATTTACCCTTATATTCAATTTTTGGACGTCCTCAATGTGCTCTGCCATTGAACACTTCTGTTTGAGATTTATCAATTGGCTAAAGAAGGTGTTTCTCTTTGTATCCTCATAATGTGCTATCATTTCCTCTGTGAAAATTGACCACGTAACAAGTTTTTTACGAGAACAAAGCCCTTTATACCATAAAAATTGATCCGGTTGTAAATATGAAGATGCAATACATACCTTTTGTAACAGTGGTACACCATGTAGATCAAAATATTTCTCAATCTATCGTATCCAATTTATCGGATCCTTGCCATCAAACTTCCTCATATCGCCTTTTCTTGATTTTAGGAGCTCGATATTGAAATGACTATAACTCTGTAATTTTGGATCTTCCAATTCTGAAATTGAGACTTGCAGTAGTCCTCTATGTCAACTTTCCAATGCCACCAGTTTGATCGAAATTAGATTCTCCAAGAAATATTTATGCACAATCTCCAAAGATGACCTGATTATACACCTTTTAAGAATAGCGAACTTGCATGACTTGCCAAGTGTCACTGTTTTGACCTTCGGATCTGAAAATAACACACAAAAAACTATAGTTCATTCTCTTTCTGTAACTTCTTACAAAATTTAAATCTGATGCTCAAAGAGAAAGTTATGACGATTTTCCCCAGGTCACCTGTTTGGAATGTATTTCAAGAGTCTGCAAAAAGGCCAACTTCATTAGATCATATCTCCGCAAATATAGCACGAAAAGCTCTGAAATTTGGACCCAAGGTTCAGAACGATTTCGACCCAAATGGTTTTTTTTTAGCGTCTGAAATATCCCAGAGAAAAATTTATAGCGCAAATGTCACGATGACCTGTTTGGAGCAGCGAAACCTTAGAATCCAAAGCTCTGATACCAAATGTTATGAAACCAGCTCACAAAAAGATAGAAAAGATAGATCAATGCCTTAGAATTCAGCCTCTTCGAGGGGGCAACCTCCTTTACAACACACAAATGAATAATTGTTCGATGATACAAATGACAAGACCTCCTTTCTATAAATAGGAGTCTAAGGGTTCATAATATAATCAGAGCCGACATAACAATAATAATGTAAGGGCACAATAATAACAATAATGGGCTTCTATGGGGCACAATATAACAATATGGGGACTACATGGGTACAACAATATAATAAGGGGGTTGTACTAATAACAATAAGCGGTTACACTAGTAGTATAGGGGCCTAACAAAAAGACTATGTTGTGGCATCAAAGACTTGGACATATTTGAGAGAAGGCCCTTCGAATACTACATGGTAATGGTATGGTAGAAGGTATGTCTAATTTCTCTCTAGATTCTAATTTTTGTGAACATTGTGTATATGGGGAGTTGGATCGGGTTAGTTTTTCCTCTAGTGTTAAGAGAGAAGAAGGAATATTACAACTTGTGCATAATGATGTGTTTGAACCTTTGCCAGTTCCATCAATGGGTAAATCTGTGTACTATGTCTCATTTATAGATGACTTCTCGAGAAATACATCGATATATTTCCTCAAACTAAATTTGAAGTCTTTGATAGGCTTAAAGAATTTAACTCTATGGTGGAAAACCAGTTAGACAAGAAGATTAAGGTGTTGAGGACAGATAATGGTGGAAAGTTCTATAAGAAGGAATTCAAAGAGTTTTATAAGAAGTGTGTCATAGCATGAAAAAATTATTGGAAATAATACTGAGAGGTGGGGGGTGAATCAGTATTATCAAATCAATAACTTTTTCATTTCCATAATCAGATTCATATACGCTACTTCAGTTAAGGGAACTCACGTGTACACGCAACTGTGATTAATGCAACTAGCGTATATCTAGTAAACTTATGATTCAGTTAATTCATCATATGTTGATCTTTAATCAGTGCATCAGAACCTCATTAACCATATAAACAGTAACCAGGTGCAGTAAAAATAGAACAGATCATCACACATAAGAAACACACATGAACACCATGATATAAGGTGGAAACCCAATGCGAGACAAAAACCACCTACTGTCGTCTTCCTTTAATATAAGAAAAACCTGTTTACAATCTTGTACTGGCGCAAACTCATACCAGTATGCAGGCACCCACCTGTAGAAGGCTACAACCTTCTCTCATTCTCTAGCTACTACTGGAAGGGAGCTACAACCCCCTAGCTCTTGTACTAGCCGATATGTTTACTAGTACGTAGGTGCCGGCCTACTGAAGGCTCCAACCTTCACTTGTTTTCCAGCTGCTACTGGAAGGGAGCTCCAACCCCCTGGCTCTTGTACTGGTTGATATGCTTACTAGTACGTAGGCCTAAGCCTACAGAAGGCTATGACCTTCTCTCTTCCTCTAGGGACCACGTTTCATAAATTTTCATACTAGATACTCCTGAAGCACAACACCATAATCTAAAGGCCACGTTTCATCCAATTTTCATACTGGACCCATCAACAACATTGAAGCACAAAATCAATTACCACTGCAATAAAACTATTTCATCAACCAATCATCAATCTTTGAATCACCCAATACTGAATCATTGAAACCCTGTCAACAAAACACAGTCACCAGAACACAGAGTAGACCACAGAACTCTACAACAACAACCAGATCCAACTGCAAATTCAAATATCATACTTCATACTGTATACGCTACTTTGATGAGCCGTATATGCACTTTTACCAAAGTGAACCCGCGTACAGATCTGGAAATATTTACTCATAACTTTGCAGCTATTCCAGACATTAGTCATGCCTAGATCATAACATTTATACAATAAAACATGTGTCAATAATTCAGATCTAGTCTATCCATGATCAAACCACATAATGATAATACATTCCAAGCCTTATGATCCTGATCCATCATCCATCATCAACCGCAAAGGTGCATCCTTGGTTCAGATCAAGCAAAGCATCACAAACCCATAACCAGCATACTAGATCTCACACTTCATCAGATATTTAATCCTTGCACACTTACCCTTTGGCCTAATGATTTTCTTCTCCTTATATATGTTTAGGCCTCTCTCAATACCATGGTCCAAAACCACATAGGACCGATACCTTGGACCCAATACTTGGGGTCAATACCTCGGACCAAATACCATGGACCAATACCAAAATACCATGGTCGAAATACCACAGACCAAAACTTATTTTTCCAACATGTACGCGCTTTTCCTTCTGTGAAAGTTCATGTGTATGTTATACGCGCCTTTGTATATAGTGAACCTGCGTGTATATGTGACTTGGTATATAGTGAACCTACGTATACCTTTTCTTTCTTCATTCTTGATGTTTACCTGCTATACTGTGATCTTTCATCTAAGAGAGTTGCCATCAAGGACAAAACTTGTGTCAAACCTGTATCATAATGCCAACAATCTCCCCCTTTGGACTTGATGGCAACAACCACACCAAGTCACTCTCCCCCTTTGACATCAAGGGCAAAGGGCGGACCAGGATATTCTCTCCCTTGATATACATTTTGTTGTCCATACTTCCCTGAGTACATGCTGAAATCTCTGATTGAGCTCCCCATTTGTACATGCTAAGATGTATCAATCCGTTCATGCTCCCCCTGAGCACATGCTGAGTCTGCAAAAATATTTTTCAAAAGAATAACATGACTCTACAACTCAACTAAGTGAGTATGACCACCCTATCACCAATGACTCATACATACATCAATGTTCCAACCAAGTGGGGATACACCATTTTGCCTCATCCACCCAACGAAGTGGGGATATACCAAATGTTTATACATGACTGTTATAACAATGACCATCAATCTAAACATGACCATGATAGTCATTAGCAACTATCATACACCATATATGATATGCACCATAAGCATCTGTCACCAGCATCCAGACCTGTAACCTGCAATACCATTCTCTTGGTCAACCAACAATAATTTAGCCACATAAGCATCATCACCAAATATTTCTAACCATAATGCCAACAATGCATTTATTCAAAGCATATGCTCCCCTAAACCTGTTCCATCTATTCACTGTTAGATATTATCAGCAAGAAGTATCAAGGCATCATCATCATCAAGTTAGGATCAAAAGCACTTCTAAACAACATCTTATGAGTACCAACACATTTCCACACATCATCAACAGATTGTAAGCATTATCAAATAGAGAAAATAATTGACTGAATCATATCAGACCCTGTTTCTTGAGTTTGTTCCACTGCTTTTCCTCAAATGAACTTATACGCGACTGTGCAGCTTCGAACTCATGTATATACGTGACTTGTCTTTATGAAACTTGCGTATGATATCTAGAACACTGAAGTTCCACACTTTCAGCTCCCTTTGAGTCTGTTATGTATGTATACTCTACTATGCCACATCTTTCTGACTGTACTTCCTTTTTCTTCCATATCTTCGATTGTGATGATGTTTTCTCCTTTTGGTATGGTGCCCAAAATCTTCTTTTGCATTCCTTTGCTATATGTCCAAGCTTGTTACATGCATAACATCTTATATGTTTCATATTCCTTCTATAGCAGTCAATGGCTCTGTGACCAAACATATTGCAAGAAAAAAAATACCCCTTAAAGTACCTGGAATGTGATGCTCCTTTTATGTGATGGTCTTGAACCATTGTACTTCTACATCTAGCTGCAACATGCCCAAATTTATGACATACATAAAATTCAACATTATTCATTGGAGGAAATAACCATCTATCACTTCCATATTTAGGAGCAAAATATTTTCTTTGAAGACTATCTTTCCTTGGTTCTTGATGGGTTTGGCCTCTCATCTCCTTGTTGAGCATTTCAAATTTTTCATTAGAGTTCCTTGCCTCACCTTGTGAGCTAGATTCACCTTCAACAGATTCATAAAAACCAAGACTAGTTTTGATAGCATGCAACCTTTGACTACTAAGAATATCATCCAATATCTTAGTACTGTCTTGAAATTGTAATAGTTTATCTTTTTCTTCTAATTTACCTTTCAAGATATTTACCTCAACCTGATGTTGGTCTTCCTTTTCCAAATATTTCTTTTTCAAGATTTCTTTAGACTCTCTTCCTTCTTCCACTTGTTGCCATAGTTTGAGAATCTCATTTTCTTATTCTTCATTCTTCTCCTACAACATTTGACGTACTCTAAAGGCACACTCCAGCGGATATTTTAAGTTGACAACTTCTTTGAGGGCACTCTCCCTTTTGTTAAATAGATCTTGTTGATCTATGATTTTATCTGATGCTTCATTTTCTTGTTCATATTCAATCTGAGGTGATTCAGATTCTGAATACTTGCTTCCACCTAATGGCAGGTTGTCACTATTCCTTTGAGCTGTCTTCTTATTTTGACGCGCTTTCTTTCCCATTGTTCTACGGATCTCCTTAAGTGATCAAGCTTATAACAAAGGACCTGCTGTGATACCAATTGTTGGAAATAATACTGGGGGGGGGGGGGTGAATCAGTATTATAAAATAAATAAATTTTTAATTTCCATAATCAGATTCATATACGCTACTTTAGTTAAGGGAACTCGCATGTACATGCAACTGTGATTAATGCAACTAGAGTATATCCAATAAACTTATGATTCAGTTAATTCATCATATGTTGATCTTTAATCAGTCATCAGAACCTCATTAACCATAAACAATAACAAGGTGCAGTAAAAACATAATAGATCATCACACATAAGAAACACACATGAACACCATGATATAAGGTGGAAACCCAATGCGGGACAAAAACCACCTATTGCCATCTTTCTTTAATATTAGAAAAACCTGTTTACAATCTTGTACTGGCGCAGACTCTTACCAATACGCAGGCACCCACCTACAGAAGGCTACAACCTTTTCTTGTTCTCCAGCTACTACTGGAAGGGAGCTACAACCCCCTAGCTCTTGTACTAGCCGATATGTTTACTAGTATGTAGGCACCAACCTACTGAAGTCTCCAACCTTCACTTGTTTTCCAACTGCTACTAGAAGGGAGCTCCAAACCCCTAGCTCTTGTACTGGACGATATGTTTACAAATACGTAGGTTTCAACCTACAGAAGGCTAAAACCTTCTCTCTTCCTCCAGGGACCACGTTTCATAAATTTTCATACTGGATACTCCTGAAGCACAACACCATAATCTAAAGGCCACGTTTCATCCAATTTTCATACTGGACCCATCAACAACATTGAAGCACAAAATCAATTACCACTGCAATACAATAATTGCATCAACCAATCATCAATCTCTGAATCACCCAATACTGAATCACTGAAACCCTATCAATAAAACACAGTCACCAGAACGTAGAGCGGACCATAGAACTTTACAACAACAACAACCAGATCCAACTTCAACGTAAAATATCATACTTCACACTATATACGCTACTTTGATGAGCCGAACCAGCGTGTATACGCACTTTTACCAAAGTGAACCCGCGTACAGATCTGCAAATATTTACTCATAACTTTGCAGCTATTCCAAACATAAGTCATACCTAGATCATAACATTTATACAATAAAATATGCGTCAATAATTCGGATCTAGTCTGTCCATGATCAAACCACATAATGATAATACATTCCAAGCCTTATGATCTCAATCCATCATCCATCATCAACCGCAAAGGTGCATCCTTGGTTCAAATCAAGCAAAGCATCACAAACTCATAACCAGCATACTAGATCTCACACTTCATTAGATATTCAATCCTTGCACACTTACCCTTTGGCCTAATGATCTTCTTATCCTTATATAGGTTTAGGCCTCTCTCAATACCATGGTCCAAAACCACGTAGGACCGATACCTTGGGCCCAATACCTGGGGTCAATACCTCAGACCAAATACCATGGACCAATACCAAAATACCATGGTCCAAATACCATGGACCAAAACTTTGTTTTTCAACATGTATGAACCTTTCCTTCTGTGAAAGTGCGTGTGTACGTTATAAGTGCCTTTGTATATAGTGAACTTGTGTGTATATGTGACTTGGTATATAGTGAACTTGCATATACCTTTTCTTTCTTCATTCTTGATGTTTACCTGCTATACTGTGATCTTTCATCTGAGAGAGTTGCCAGCAAGGACAACACTTGTGTCATACCTATATCATAATGCCAACAAAAATAATACTCCATACACACCTCAACAAAATGGAGTTGCTGAAAGAATGAGCAAGATGTTGATGGAAAAGGCAAGGAGCATGCTTAGTGGTGTTAGACTAGGGAAGGAATTATGGGTAGAGATAGTGGATACTACATGTTACCTATTTAACAGATCACCTCCATCTACATTGGAGGACAAGACTCCTCATGAGGTATGGACTAGCAAGAAACCTTCTCTCTCACATCTTAGGGTATTTGGCTGCGATGCATACGTACATGTTCCAAGAGAGTAAAGGACCAAGTTGGATAGCAAATTTGAAAGGTGCATCCGTATTGGGTATAATGATGGTCTAAAAAATTACAAGCTTTGGAAACTAGAAACAAATAAGGTTGTGTACATTTGAGATGTGTTATTTAGAGAAGTGAAGGGTTTTTTGAAACACAAATTCCTACCAAGGGAAAAGGAACTTGATAAAATATAGTTTGATCTCAAGGATGAAGATTCATACTCCATAGAAGAGTAGGAATCAGAAGAAGAAGAACCACACACTATGGTTTTGAGGATATCAGTTCAGGAAAGAAGGAAGCCATAAAGGTATACTCCATCCTATTTCCATTCAAATTTTTCTTTATCTATTATTGATTATGATCCCAGAATTGTTATGGAGGAAGTGAATTCAAAGGATGGAAAATTTTGGAAAAAGTTCATGGTTGAAGAAGTGGTAGCCTTGGACAAGAATGTGGTTTGGGATCTGGTAGAATTTCCAACTAGAAGAAAACCCATTGGAAGAAAATGGGTGTTTAATAATAATATGAATGCATAAGGCAAAGTGGAGAAATACAAAGCTCAATTAGTAGCCAAAGGTTGTTCCTAGGTGCTAGGAATTGACTTTGGTGATATTTTTTCTCCTATTACCAAGTTAGATTTTATTAGATTCCTTTTATTTTTTGCTTTTGCTTTTGATTTTAAGGTAGAACAGATGGATGTGAAGATAGAATTCCTAAATGGGGATATAGAAGAATAGATCTACATGAAGGAGCTGAAAGAATCTACAGTGAAGGGTAAGAAATAACTAGTGTGCAAGTGATGAGCGTCAGTATTGTAGCAAGAATGCTACAACTCCTGGAGCTACCAACTTTACTTTATCAACCCAAGGTTCATACAAACTTGGATATGACAGTGTTGTGTACACAAGTACAAGTGATGGTTCTACCTTTTGTCACTGTTCAGTTGGCGAGACACCACTAGGGATGTCAAGCTAGACTTCTATGGATTCAGAAGAATCTTGATTGTTGATGAAAGAAAGAGAGATCTACTCTAGGAGAAATCTTATTTACTGTAGATAAGGAAAATGACTAAAATCATATGCTAAAAACACACCCTTCTTTAACTGATTGTTGAGAAACTATGCTTTACAAAATTTCCAAACCAACATGTATGAAATGCTACTATCAAAAGCATGGGAGTTACAAACACCAAACTTCACTACTGTGCATGTAAAGGACTGAAATAAATCTGTTTTATTCCTTTTATTCTTTTTCTAGAAAGTCAAGTGTAAACCCTAATCTCTTTTGGTAATGTGATAGGTGGCTTAGCGATGCTGGTGGATGGTTGGGAGGTTTAGAAGATGATTGGGAGACCCTTGGGTGACCTGGTGTGGCTTCCTAGAGGTTTTCCCTCAATTCGGCCTCAAAACAAGCCACTACAGGAAAACGTACATGATGTACTAGAAACGTACAGGATTCCCTATATTTCTACAGGATACAATCGAGAGCAAAACGATAGTTGTTGGAGGTGATGGAAGGCTTAGGGAAGGTGGTGGATGGGTGGAATGGAGTGAGAAAATTCCTAGGATCACTTAGAACTCAATACCAAGGTTAGGAGATGGCTGGATTCGCTCAACATGCTTCGAGGAATTTCTATGTAAAATGATGAGATTGGTGAAGATCTTGGTGAAAATAAAGGATGATTCTGAATGGATGAAGTTGGAAGGTGGTTGCCTACTATGAGATCCCTTTTGATTTCTAAAGCACCTGCTCTGCATCAAACATTTATAATTGCCACAAAGTCATGTAAACAAGGAGAATTCTAACAAGCTAGAAAAGCATAATTTAATGAACTAGTTGTATACTTCATGCATGATGAAAATTATTGAATAGAATGGAATCATGGATGATATCTACTAAAAGAATGAATATGAAGATATGGCAGCTAAATCTTACACTTGCAAAAATGATCAAATGCTATTTTAAGTACAGTAAACTCTAAATCTTATGAAGAAATGGAAATTTTCCTTTTTGGGGCTGCTTAAGGATATTTTCCTCAAATCATGATCCTTGAGGGAAGAGGTGAGGCCAAGACATCTACTGAAAACTTTGTGGTTCTCCTTTTATCTCTTCTAACCTGCTACTGAAGTAAAGCACAAGTGGAAGCAAACTAATAAACAACTAATCAAATCCACAATACTTGCAATGAAATACTTCTAGAGACAATTTAACCATGAATCTATGAAACTAAGCTAAGGATACAGATACAAGAAAAGGAACCTTTGCTGCTAGGGTTGGGCCATAACCCAAGCGATTCAACCCTCTGAGTCAACTTAGTGCTCAATCAAGAAAAATCTCAATTTCATTATCAAAACATAAAATTACATTAATGTCTTCCACAAGTTTGGAGCTCAAAAATAACTAGTGTTTTTACAACAAAAATTCAAATCCTAATGAGGTTCTAGGCCTCTCTACTTATAAAAATCAAGTCTCCAATGAATTCCTTAAATCTAGGGAGGCTTGGCTCCCAAACTCGAGATGAACTAACTCTTCGTCTATCACTTGCTCAACTACCTTTTGATCTTCATGACTTGGCTACTTGCACTCCGAGCTGGTGTGATTAATGGAGGAATATTCGAATGGGGGAGGAGTAAATGAGGATGATTTACCTCCTACAGTCTCTCTCCCTTGTCCCATTCGAGTTTCAAACCTTAGTCTTGCCAAAATTCCTTGATTTTCTCTTGCAAACCCACATTCAATGCATATTAGTCCACTAGGAATAATATCTCACTTTAACTCATCTCATTAAACAAAATATAATCAAAACATGTAATAAGTTGTGAGAAGAGTTGATTTGACTAAGCTAGGAGGTGAATTAAGGCCCATATAATTACCCAATGATGAGGCTCATCAGTAAGTTAAATAAGTCTCTTTATGGGTTAAAGCAATAACCAAGGATGTCCTATCAAAATTTTAATACATCTATATAGGGACTTGGCTTCACAAGGAGAAAATAATATCAGTGTGTGTATTATAAATTAGTTGGTGATCGTGTTATTTATTTTCTCTTGTATGTGGATGATATGTTATTGATTGGAAATGATAGAGAAATTATCCAGGATGTGAAGATCCAATTTTCCTCTAAATTTGACATGAAGGATCTTGGTGCTACAAACTTCATTTTGGGCTGAATAGAAATTAGATGATATTAGACAAAGAGGAAGCTCTAGTTAAACTAGATGAAGTATGTTGAGACAATATTCTAGAGGTTTAATATGCAGGATAGTAAACTAGTCAAGGTTCTTATTCGTGTAGGTGCAAAGTTATCTGCTAAAAAGAGTCCCAAGGCACAAGAAGAGGAAGAGGAAATGTCTTGTGCTCCATATGTGAGTGTAGTTGGTAGTTTTATGTATGTAATGGTCTATACAAGACCACACATTGCACATGCAATGGGAGTATTAAGGAATTTTATGTTGAAACTAGGGAAGGAACATTGGCCAACAGTAAAGCAGGTTTTCAGGTATCTATGTGACATTAGTGATTATCGTTTGTGATAGCAAGGAAGACCAAGATTGGATAGAGGGTTGGACATATAAGGCTTATTTGGTGTAGAATGGGTTGGATATTTGGATCAGAGAATATCTAGAAGTGGGCATATGTTTAGCCTATTTGGAAGAGCAGTCAGTCGGATAAGCAAGAGACAATCTATAGTGGGACTTTCAACTACAGAGGCATAATACATGGCAGCCACTCATGTAAGAAAGTAAGAAGTTTGGTTTAGAGATTGTGTTCATGTATGGGGTTGGTACATCAAGCTATAAGGATAGATTGTGAAAACCAAAGCGTAATTTTCTTGGAAAAGCACCATGCTTATCATTAAAAGACAAAGCATATTGATGTTCAATATCACTTTGTGAGGGATATGGTTGAATACAAGAAGGTGTTGCTGGTAAAGGCGAAAACTTTGAAGAATGTTATTTATGGATTGAAAAATTTTGTGAGCATTGAGAAGTTTTCTTAGTGTAGAGAAACAATGGGCGTTATGTTCTTGGATCAATGACTATGTACTCCTGCGACCCTCTATGTGCAAAGAAAACAACAAGTGGGAGAATGTTGGGTATGTGTTATATTCTTTGCATGACTAGTGTTAGGAGGGGTTATGGGGGGGAAGAATCCCCCTCTTGGGGAGTTTTCAAGGGGGAATTAGCCTCCCTGCATAGGATTTGGGGCAGTGCCTCAGTGTAAAAAAAGTTGGGCAGACCCACCCGTATTTTTACACATGATGGTTTTTCCCATTGTATTTTGTAGATATGGTCAAGGAAATTACATTTATGTTTTAATCCAGGGTTAATGGATTGGGGGTTTGATCCGTAAACTATCGTGGATAGTCCACTAGATAGTTAATCACAACAGATATGATAATATTATATTAAAAATTGGAGATTCTACACTATTACAGTTTTATTTAATTTCTAGATTTGTAGATTTTACTATAATTAATGCATGCATGCAAATGGAAATTATGAATAAAGGTAGAGAACGATAAAATAATCTCACACACACACATAAGACACAAGATATTCTCTATGGGAAACCCTTTCGGAAGAAAACCCAGTTGGAAGGTGAGGCCGCTTCGCTCTCTTTCTCTGTCTGGTAATATGGATGCAGGTACAAAGAAGTAATGCTTATGGCTCATGGGTTGCTATAGCACGTAGATCCTCTCTGTTTTCTCTACCTCCTATCTCTCCTGGCTATCTTTTCTTAGTTATGGAACAAAATTCTCTTGAAAGAATGGAATGCCTCTTCCTCCTAGTGGCCCGATTATAACACAACTCGATATCCTACTAGTGGTGAATTTTGACTACATCAACTCTTAAATACAGTTAAAATATATATTTTTATAAAGTATTTTACATCATAATCACATGTCTATCCCCTTTTTCATGAATAATGGGGGCTCACGCGACATCGTCCCAAACTATAGGTGTGAAAACATGAAGGTCAACTTCTGAGTGGCATAACTTTTGCATACAGTCTCTGATTGATGCGCTTCTTGCGCTGTTGGAAAGGTCCTGATGTGTAGAATAGCATGAAAAGTTGCTAAAATAAATCATAAACTTTTTACCCCAAAAAAACATCATTTTATGCCTCAGAATTCTCCCAGAAGCTTTTAGACCTTGTTTTGCCAAATTGGGTCCCGCCGATAAAAACGGTCGCGTGAGCTAATTCCTCCACTTTTTCCACTCCAAATGAATCGAGATGGATGAAAAAAATATAATGATCCAATTCGGATCAGGTTTTAAGAATATTTGGCATGAATATAATGTATTGTAGCATTGAAATTATTATAATGAAAAATCAATCTAGTTTTCCTAGTTTTGGGTTCCAGGAGAAAAATATTTGTATATTTTATGTTCTCTCCATTGTATATTTTCTATTTTTTTTAATAATTTGTATGGACATAATTTTTTTATAGGGTTAAAACCTTCATTTGGTATTAGATTTCAAAACACACCCACGTTATGCTAGGGGGGAGATTGTTGGACGAATGAAATTTAGTGCTCCTTGCGTGTTTTGCAATATGTTCCTAACATCCTATTGAGGTTCCATTAAATCTAGAGATTTATCTGTTTACTAACACTTGTGGTTTCTGGTGTAATGAAAATCATGATTCCAACGAGTGGTATCAGATCTAAAGGTCTCAGGTTTGAAACACACCTGGGTCACACTAGGGGGAGATTGTTGGCGAATGAAATTCAATTCTCCCCACATGTTTTGCAACATGTGCCTAATAGCCTCTTGAGTATCCATTAACTCTGGAAATTTGTATGTTTACTAACACCTAAAGGTTTTAGTGTAAGGGAAATCATGATTCCAACATGATTCCAACAAGTGGTATCAAAGCCAAAGGTATCAAGTTTAAAACACACCTAAATCATGCTTGGGAGGGATATTATTGGGCATGTGCCTAATAGCCTTTCAAGGATCCTGTTAACTCCAACGATGTGTATGTTTACTAACAACTATGGGTTTTGGTGTAATGGAAATTGTGATTCCAACATGATATTCCTTTTTCTGTTGTGAGAGAATGTTTCTTCTCTCCCATTTCTTGTTCTCCATGAGAATTCTTCATTTTTTCATCCCCACCCTAGCTCTCCTCATGTCCTCTCTACATGTTTCTCTCCTTATACTACGAGATAATTATTTCTTTTTTCCTCTAAGGATGTTCCCTACCTATGCTTCTTTCTCTTTGTCTATCCTTTTTTGAGTTTGCGTTCTTGATGGGATTTATATCGAGTCTTCACATGCTTGGTCAAATTAGAAACTTATGGTGAATTCTTCTAGTGATATGTTATCCATACATCTTGAGCGATCCTGGTACTACTTCCCATTCCTCTCATAATGGTTGGAAGTTATTACTACACCTTCTCACCATAAATTTTCTTGGGAGAAGTTGACAATCTTGATTCTTATGAACATTTGGTTGAGCTAATAATCCATTGGAGAATATTAAACCCCCAATTCCCCTTTTTTAGTTTCCATCCACCTAATGGCTTCACATGGTTTGCATCGTATCAAAGCTTCACTACTTCGTCAACTAATATATAAATTATAATTACAATTATTTTGGGTATTTCCCCATTTACATTTATATGCCCATACAAAGGTCATTAACATAATTAATTATAATTACAATGTCAATGGGGTCAAGTGTTGGGGATATCAAAATAACTTCACCATTAAAGGAACATTTTCCTCGGTATTCACACCCTTTTGGGTGTCTTATTCAATAGCATTACATTATTTGGAGTGCCTTTATTCATTGCAGCAATATATGAAACCTTTTAGCTACACCAACATCCTTTCTCCTTCATGTCAACATCATTCTTCATGTTTTTTTTTCCTTTACATTTCTTTAGAAATGGTATTTTCATCACAACCTAGTCATTTTTGGATTTATGGAATTCCTAGAATAGATATTAATGAAAAGGCGTAATAAAAATTGTTTTCTAAGCATAAGCATTTTCTTGAATTTCACAAATATGGATAAATTATTTATTAACCACAATACTTATCTATATGGTTATCCTTTGCTTCATCAAGATTCCATGGGTAACAAGTTTAGCTCACTACTTGAAATCATACATATCCATTCACACTCTCAATCTAGAGTGCGTGACAAGTCTCCCCTTCCAAGCAGTTACTAACAATTTTAGTGTCTAGGAAATCCCCTTAGGCGATTTACCTGACTGATTTTTTCCTGTGTAGGAATTTTGAAGAGGTTGTTAGAGTTTTAAAGTGAAGGAATTCCACAAGCTTACTCCCATTATAGTATCTGTGAAATACCCTTCCTCAATAAATCTACCTAATCGAGATCCTCTTGTCTTAGGGTCCAGTATCACTTCAATGCATTTGTTCCTGGGTTCTCTACTTCTCAACCTTTAGTTGTTCCAACTAGGGAATTTACCATATCCCTCTAAGGAGGCATTACATGGAATACTTTCGAGTATTCTCTTACACCACTATGATTTACCACCATCATTCATTCTTCCTAGATAGATACATCAGCTCCCCTATATCACATGCATATGATTCCCATGACATTTATCATAAAATTTTCAATGAGAAATTTTATTTTTTAAACTTGCTTCATATAGAAGCCAAGTATCACAACTAGGAGGCTCTTCCCCTAATGTTCAGCTCTTTTCGGGTGATATAATTCCTATCCTTCATCAATGTCTTACATTCCATGCTATACCTAAGGCATTATACTTGATATCTACATTTTCATACTCAGCCGCAATGTGTTAGCTTCTCAGGCGTAAAATCCTTGCAACATATCATTTACACCAACCACAAATTTCTTTCAAAATATCATGTAGTCAGTCATTAAATCATGTTCAACAATGTACCAAGAAAATAAAAATGAAACTATCATTGCATTACACAACTCATTCAAAATCATGTTGCAACTATTTTAGAAAACCTATGGCACTCACACCTTTCATGTCAATAGTTCATATTAGCTCAAGGTTGAGATTTTTAATTTTCACCCTCTCATTTACATAAATGATTTATGATTCCACTATTATTCTCTTTAATTAGTGAGTATACTACTCACCTATCTAACTAATGTCCATCAAGATAGCTAAAACATATTTCTAAGCTTTTTATCAAATCTTATGTGTGGTGGTAACTTTTTGCCTTAACCATACCCTTTTTGGGCATTAATAACTCGTGCATTTATTCATATCATTAAAGGTACAACTTAACCCGGAATGAGTGCTTACCCATTCTTTTAATTTGTTTTTCGTTGTAGTATGGTTGATTTCCATACTTTCATGGCTATCATTACTATGCATATTTGGCTGAAAATTATTCAAGGTTGTTTTAATGGATCGAGGCACTTCCTTGCCTCTATTTCCACTTCAAACAAGTGGTCCTTTAATATTAAACTCACAAGAATGATCTAAATATTTCCCGATGCACCAATTCATACATACTCTAACTATTAGTCAAATTAATTTTCAAACATGTGCTTCAGCACTTCTAATCAACAACCAGTTTATTATATTGACATGTACAACCATTCAATGATAATTTAGCACATATTATGAATAATTCAGCATGCCCAAGTTGAAGGTACTTCACCATTTGGCCTCTTTTAGAAGAATGGCATAACAACCAAATTTCTTCTTATAATAGCCCAAAGGTCCGCGCCGCCCCCTCCCCCCCCTTGTACTCCTATGCATACAAGTTTCTTCAATCTTAGGTATACCAAGATTATTATCCCCTTTGATACCAATTATGCAATAACTATTGCACCTTTATAATTTTCTATATTCCAATACTTTTCATTCTCAACAAAATATCAATAGGAAGAAAGTCAACTAGGGTTATCAATCTTTAATTTTCTTTGCGTGGCTTGAATTTCGTAGTACTTTATTCTATTATTGAAGTAGTTGTTTTCAACTAGGTTGATCATTTGTCCTACATTTAACCCCTCATCCTACAAAACATTGTCACTTCATAAAACCTTATTAGCATCTAACATTTAAGTCCAACACAATCATATTTAAATAAATTATTCAGATCTACTCTAAAAGAGTGAGAACACATAAATTTTATATTCATCTTTTGTATCTCTATATCTTTAGTTTGATTTTTTTGTCAATCCATCCACATGAAACCATATCACCATGCACCCTTCCTTAGTTACAATGTCTAGCATCCTTAACATCATTTATGTTTCACAAGTTACTACCAACTCTAATCATTTCAGTTGGTTACTAATATATTTCATATGCATAATCACAAATACATATTTACATTTTGCATTCAAACAATACCTCAATCATGCCAATCAACATATTTGTACACTACCTACACCTTTCTCATTATTCATATACATTCATGAAATATGAAAACAATCTACCTTATAGGAACTTATATCCATTTAATGACATGTCTCATAGGTACAGCATGTTGTCCCCTTTCATATAACATCAATTGGCAAGGAATCATTTATTCCAACTATGATGGAATGATTAGGTGTCCATTAACACCATCCCAAGTATAGATAATGCTAACCCTTCATTTAATTTCCATACATGCATTCATATCATTGTTTCTAATATTTTTTTATTAAGGAAATTCTTACCTAATTGCCTCTCAATAGTATGAGCATACTAGAGCATACTTACTTGGCTACTAGAAGTTATTGGATGTTACTTGATTTTTTGATGTCTCAAGGATAGTTCTCACACTCCTCTTCACCAACCTCTTGATTAATAATTTATTATCCCTAGCCTTGTCCCCACAAAACCCTGTGTAACATCCCCATCAACCTCTCTAGAAATACAATCAACCTGTTCCTGGTTACATGTTCATCGTCATCTCATGGTTAGTCATCATAATCATCTTATGACAATAGAGTATTATGAGTCCACAAGCATACCACATGTTTGTTATGATAATTATTTACATGTAACATAGCATATTTGCATGCATTTAACATCTCATTGTAATCATTCCTATCAATGCATATGAAATCTATCTATTCAATTCCTTACCATCTCAAAATTATTATGTTCTCATTTATCATATGATCCAAAATGGATCCAGAAACTCTCTAAGTCTTCAAAAATCAAAACAATTGCAAAGGGATGAACTCTTAGAACAGGCGGAAAACAGTATCGGTAGGCAAAAACATGAAGAAAACAGTGAAAGCAGGCTTATCGGCAGTCAAAAGGAAACAAAGCACAGGAGCAGTTGGATCTGGATGATCAACGGTCCAAATTTGATCAGCATATCGCAAATCGACAGAGGCTATCAGGAGGCTATCGGAGATTGCCATTTAAAAAAATGTGACAACGATTAGCACTGTCAACAGGGACCGTCGATCAAGCGCGCGTAGATCGACGACCCAAGTTGACTCGCAATATCGCGTTGGAGAAACACATGGGAGCACTTACCAATGACCTGGGGCTCATGTGACATGTGATTGCAATGAGTCGCATCGCAAAACCGCATCGAAGCTACAAAGAGGAGCGGACATATATATATATATACATATACATGACGCAATAGCCAGACCCAATAACATTATAAAAGATGTTTGATATCTGTTGAGATTTGTCAAATGATAGTTTTGTGTGTATTGTCCCGTATTTCGTTTGATAAACGAAATATGAAGGGAGGCATCGATATGATGAAACCCGAACCCAAAAGGGTTTGCGAATGAAAATATATATTATTTCAAATTTGACTAAAGCCATTTTTACGGGATTTTAATGTTCTTAATGTATTTTTAAATACAAAGGGAAATCACAATATAAGCGGGATTTCAGGAGGACCTAAGGCGGTAAATGGTTTTGGCTGGGTTCCACCCGAGCCCATACATTGGCTGCCACATGTCTAGGTTAAGGAGAGAGAAAACCACCTTCATCGAGTGGTTAACCCCCATACGAAAAAGCCACCCGAAATGAACCATGACCACTAGATCCAGATCTACCAAATCAATGGTGGAGATGCAATGTGATTAAAAGGTGGACCCAATAGGAGTTATAAGGTGGGATTCATATTATTTCAAATCTGGTAAACGAAAGTTTGGAAAATTTTCACAGTTTTTAGTGTATTTCTCTGTGAACACATAGAACGCTGTTTCTGGGGATTTCAAAGGCCCAATGACCCATTCTGTTACATAATAGGTGGCCACCATCCCTGAAAGAATTTAGCAATGATTGCTAATGTTCAGAGGGGGATCTAAGCGGATAAAGGTTGGGAAGCCAGAGAGCCCGAGAAGGAGAAATGAACAGACATCATAGATTGGCTTTAAAGCCACATAGAGAGAACAAACAGAAGCAAGCAGTGCTGAGACAGAGAGCAAACAAAGATAGAGTCAGTGAGGAGAGTTTGTGTACTCAAAAGAGACTTGGGGGATCCAAGTAAAGCCTTTATGTTTTGTATCTATTGTGTGAGGCTCAATTTGAGCTCACTGTTGTAAAACTCTATTTTGAAGACATAATAGAGAGGTCACCACTGAAGGCTGGACCAGGAGATGTAGCCTAGGAGTGTTGGGTGAACTCCTTATTAAACTTGTTGTGTTTATATGTGTTTGCCTATTATGTTCTTTAACTGCTTCATTGTCTATGTATTTCGCAATCTTATCGATCCATTGCACAAAGTAACATAGGCATATCCATGCACATGGGTATGTAATACCTTAATAATTGTTTAAGATCTCATTTTTAGATCAAGTGGTATCAGAGCACTAGGTTTGCTAAGGTTAGACAAGCTTGTGTTGGATTGTTGAATACTAACTAGGTCAAAGCTCAAATTAGGAGAAGGAGAACTAGTTGAGGCTAACCCAAAAATTGGAAGAGTCTATCCTAGGAGGAAAATGACAGAAGAAATTCCCTTGGAATCAGACTCTCAGTTCATGGACAGTTTCATGACCATGAGAGTCATGGTAGAAGAAATGTACTGAGTATTTAAGAAAGGCTGAGGGGAAAGCCCTTCAGCATCTCAAATAGGGAAAGGAGTAGAGGAACCTCTTCTAGTTGCCCATTCAGAAGGAAAAGGGAAAGGGGAAGAACCTCCTCCATCAACACCTCCTTCCAGCCCTGAAAATAGAAAGAAGAATACTTTTGTGATTAAATCAGATGTAAAATTTGATTTTCCAATATATGATGGAGAATTAAATGCAAAAAATCTAGATAACTGGATTAGGCAGATTGATGTATATTGCAGGGTGCAGAACATTGATTTAGAAAGGAGAAAGATTCAGTTGGCTAGCCTTCACCTTGGAGGAACTGCCTTAGTGTGGTGGGAAGGCAGGACATAAGCTAATTTGAAGAAGCATGGTAAAATTATTTCTACCTGGAGTGAATTTGTTTCTTCCATGATCCAGGTGGATGTTGGAAAAGATTGTTTTCGCTCTTCTCAAAGCAGCCCCCCACGTCAAGGACTGGTGGGAAACCTACTCCAAGCAGAAGGATGAAAGTACCGACTCACTATTTTCAGCCGCACCCACCTGGAATTCATTCTGGGATGCCATCAAGGAGCAATAATACCCTATCGTAAGCTATGAGGATGAATACATAAAGTGGACCACACTGCGGTAGGGAAGGGACCAAGACGTGCTGGAGTTCACCAATCTTTTTCATACCCTTCGCACAAAGTTGGGTATCAAGGATTCAGAGCAGCATTTGATACTCAAAAACCGCAGCTGCCTGCACAAATACATCTAGAAAGAAATACGATTCTTGAACATCTCCTTGCTCGGCACAGCATACCGATATGCTGTCAAGGTCGAGCAGAAGTTTAAACAAAAGAAGCGATACTTTGGATCTGCGAATCCAAAGTAAGGGAAATGTGCCCCTAAACCATAGAACAAAGGACAAAGCCAAGGCAGGGCAGCCCAAGACAACTCGCCAAAGCTGCAAGCAAAGAACAGTGCCGCGAAGCTGAGAAAGGACACGGGAAAATGGTGTGAGTTCCATAAGAGCTCCACTCACAACACAAATGAGTGTCGAGCCAAGCAGTCACTGGTGGCTGAGCTAAAGGTTTCATAATCAAATGCATGTTCTGACTCTGAGTCAGAACCCGACAAGGGTAATGACAAAGGGAAGTAGATCATTGATGTGGATCCCAACGCCACTATTGCTACCGCCAAGATCCAAAAAAATGAACCCGAAGATCCAGAGGAGGAGGAGCGTCTCTTCCACTCCCAGATGTGGGTAAAGGGATCCCCGCTACAGTTCATTGTCGATAGTGGGAGCCAAAAGAACCTCATTTCGGCAGAGGTTGTGAAGCGGTTGGGCTTACTGACCACAACACATCCACAACCGTACACCATTGGGTGGCTTCACCAAGGACGGGATCTTCACGTGAGCCAGCAGTGTCACCTTCCATACAACATCAAGCCCTTCATGGATGAGGTATTGTGTGACATTACTCCCCTTGAAGTTTGTGATGTATTATTAGGACAACCATACTTGTGGAAGCAACATGCTGTGTATGAATCAAGGCCCTGTGCTGTTACTATTAGATTGGGAAATAAGTTGTACAGGATACCGTAAGGTAGCACCGCCTACCGCCATCTCTTTGATTACTGCAAAACAATGCAGTAAGCTCATTTCCAAAACCAGGAAATTTGTTTTCCTAATGATATGCCCTCAAGGAAAGAAGAAGACGGTGGCCACGGCCTCCAAACAGGGCCCCTCCACACGACCACTATAGATGGAAAAGGTCGTGGAGGAGTACAAGGACATCTTCACCTCCCCTGCAGGGGTTCCTCTGCATTTTCAGGTCAAGCACTCCATCGATCTGACCCCAGGTGCGCCGCTACCCAATGGACCAATTTATCGGCACTCCATTCCGGAGAACAATAAAATCAAGAGGCAGATTCAAGAGCTCCTGCAGAAAGGTCACATCCGTCTGAGTTCATCGCCTTGTGGGAGCCCAATCGTGTTGGTACAGAAGAAGGATGGGACTTAGAGACTCTGTATTGACTGTCAGGCGTTGAACAATATCACTGTCCATAATAGGTACCCGATCCCGAGGATTGATGACCTCTTGGACCAACTAAAGGGGGCGAAATATTTCAGCAAGATCGATCTGAAGTCAGGATATCACTAGGTACCAATCGAACCCTCTGATGTGTGGAAGACTTCCTTCAAAGCTAAGGAGGGCCTTTTCGAATGGTTGGTTATGCCTTTCGGATTGACGAATGCTCCTGCAACCTTCATGATTCTAATAGATGACATCTTGCGGCCATTCACCAACTCATTTGTAGTGGTATACTTGGATGACATTCTGATCTTTAGCCAGAGTTGGGAAGAGCACCTCCACCACATCCGACAGGTTCTCCAAACATTGCGGCAACATAAGCTATGTGCCAATTTGGAGAAATGCACTTTTGGCATGACCCAGGTTTAGTATCTGGGATACATTATTGATGAATAGGGGGTGCATGTGGATCCAGCCAAGATCAAAGTCATTCGGGATTGGCCATCTCCAACCACTCTGACAGAGCTCCGCAGCTTTCTAGGTCTTGCCAACTTCTACCACAGGTTCGTGTTGGGTTTTTCTCATATCACTTGGCCCTTGAGTCAAGTCACCAAGGGAGGAGCGAAAGAAAAATCCTTTTGGTCTGAATCTCAACAGAAGGCATTCATAGAGTTGAAAGATCGCCTCTGCACGACACCAGTGCTCGTGCTACCAGATTTACAACAACCATTGGAGGTCGAGACAGATGCCTCTGACTATGCTATTGGGGCAGTCCTTACTCAACACGGGCATCCAGTGGCATATCACAGTGAAACACTTTCAGACACAGTCTGGAAGTATCTCGCTTATGATAAAGAGATGTATTCCATTGTGCAGGCTTGCCGAAAATGGAAGCATTACATTTTGGGGAAGGAAACAGTCATCCACACAGACCACCGACCCCTGCAGTTCATACAGACCCAAGGGAAATTGCAGAATGATCACCATCAGAAGTGGTCTACATACCTACAACAGTTCCATTTGAATATCAAGTATAAGAGGGGCTACACCAATAATGTTGTAGATTGCCTCAGCCGACCACCGATCATGGCATTAACCACCGTGCTCAACTCTTGTGGGCACGAGACTTCTGATTGGCCACTTCACTACAAAAGTGACCCAGAATTTGGCCACACATACCAGACACTCTTGGAGGATCGGCATGTTCTAGATTTTCACCTCCAGGATGCCCTGTTATGACACCTAAGTCACCTTTGTGTTCCTTCAAGCGAGCGTGCCAAGATGATTTGGGAAGCACACTACAGTCGGGCTGTTGGGAATTTTGGGGTCGAGAAAATGGTGGCAGTACTGTAAAAGTATTTCTATTGGCCGAATATTTGACAGGATGTTGGGAAGTACATCAGATCATGTACTGCCTGTGCCATTGCCAAACCGACCATCAAGAAGCAAGGCCTCTATGCCCCACTGCCTACCCCTAGTCGACCTTGGGAATCCATCTCCATGGATTACATGTCAGGCCTTCCTTCCACTAAGAATGGAAATGACTGTGTTTTTGTGGAAAAGATGGCCATTATGGCGGCCTATAAGAAGAATATCACAGCAGAAGCCACTGCTAAACTCTTCTTTGAACAAGTGTGGGTGTACTTTGGGATCCCACAGTCTATCATCTCAGATCGAGATAGTTGGTTCCTCAGTACATTTTGGTCCAGTCTCTGGTCAATGTTGGACACCAAACTCACTAAGTCCACAGCCTTCCATCCTCAAACTGATGACCAGACAGAGGTTGTCAATAGGATGATTGTGCACATTCTGCGCATGTACAACTCAAAGCATCCACACACATGGGACAAGAGTTGAACCCAATAACATTATAAACAATGCTTGATATCTGTTGAGATCCGTCAAATGACAGTTTTGTGTGTATTGTCACATATTTCATTTGATAAACGAAATACAGAGGGAGGTGCCGCTGCGATGAAACCCGGACCTGAAAGGGTTTGCGAATGAAAATATATATTATTTCAAATCTGACTAAAGCCATTTTTACGGGATTTTAATGTTTTTAATGTATTTTCAAATACAAAGGGAAATCACGATACAAGTAGGATTTCAGGAGGACCCAAGGTGGTAAATGGTTTTGGCTGGGCTCCGCACGAGCCCATATATTGGCTGCCATGTGTCTAGGCTAAGGAGAGAGAAAACCACCCTCATCGGGTGGCTAACCCCCATATGAAAGAGCCGCCCGAAATGAACCACGACCGCTGGATCTAGATCTCCCAGATCAACGGTGGAGATGTGATGTGATTAAAAGGCGGACCCAATAGGAGTTATAAGGCAGGATTCATATTATTTCAAATCCGATAAACGGAAGTTTGGCGATTTTTCACAGTTTTTATTGTATTTCTCTGTGAACATAGAGAACGTTATTTCCGGGGATTTCATAGGCCCAATGACCCATTCTGTTACAGAACAGGTGGCCACCATCCCTGAAAGCGTTTAGCAATGATTGCTAATGCTCAGAGGGGAATCTGAGCAAACATAGGTTGGGAAGCCAGAGAGCCTGAGAAGGAGAAATGAACAAAGAACGTAGATTAGATTTAAAGCCACGGACAGAGAACAAACAGAAACAAGCAGTGTTGAGACAGAGAGTCAGTGAGGAGAGCCTGTGTACTCAAAAGAGACTTGGGGGATCCAAGTAGAGCCTTATTGTTTTGTATCTATTTTGTGAGGCTCAATTTGAGCTCACTGTTGTAAAACTTTGTTTTGAAGACATAATAGAGAGGTCACCACTGAAGGCTAGACTAGGAGATCTAGCCCAGGAGTGTTGGGTGAACTCCTTATTAAACTTGTTGTGTTTATATGTGTTTGCCTATTATTTTCTTTTACTACTTCATTGTATATGTATTTCACAATATTATCGATCCATTTCACAAAGTAACATAGGCATATCCATGCACATGAGTCTGTAATACCTTAATAATTGTTTAAGATCTCATTTTCAGATCATCATCATATTACATCCCCTTTAGAATTTAATAAAGCATCAAAATAGCAAGAAATAAGTTGAGAGATTCCCCCTCATAATCATGGTTGCATTACTTGGCCATGTGCTTCCATAGTTATCATTTATTGAGTTCTTCAAGGGATGTATAATCAACATCCTAATTTTGTCCTCTTTCACAACCTTGGAAATTATCATTTCAATGGATCTCTTCATGTGTTGCATCTTCAACAATCCTACCTCAATATATTAACATATATTTTTTTCTCTTATCTTAAGCCATTTTGTACATATATTGGGTATATACAACCATCATGTTGTACCCAATGATCCCAGTTCCATGTTGTACAACCTTATTGTTGTACTCCTTATAGAACCTCTTATTTATTACTCTAGAAACTTTTCTTTTGTAGATCGTGTTCTTGGCCCATTCAATTCTAGTGTTGAGCCTTTACTTTGATCACTCGATAGAAAATCAGTATATGTACGCCACTCTGATACTACTTATAATAAAGAACACCTGGTAGCAGATCTTTACTTTCATCCTTGTGGTACATATATGGTCCTCTAGGCTTAGTGTTTAAACCACAACTCTGATACCTCTTTGTATCATAGATCCAATTTCATTTCCATGGTGCATATTTGGCCCATCCAAGTCCAATGTTTGAACCACAACTCTGATACCACTCTATATCAAAGCTCCAATTTAATTTTTATGGTCTATCTCTAGCCCATCAAGTTTATTGTTTGAACCACATCTTTGATACCACTCTATATCAAAGTTCCAATTTCATTTTTTTGGTGTGTCTCTAGCCCATTCAACTCCAGTAGTTGACCACAACTTTCATAGAAATTTGTAACATACCCAACCCCTTAAACACTGATTAAGGATGTGGGGTATAACTTGACCTGACCTTCAACATTTACTATGAAGATAGGATTATCAAATTTTCTCTTTCTTCCATCACCTTAAATCACAATTTTGATATTGTCATCATCTTCTACTCGTTGAGATTTTTCCAACTATATAAATTTAATTTCATTCTAAACCTCGAGACACAAATTTATGCTTTCTACCCATTTAAGGCCACATTAGAATTCGTACAAGCCACATGGATGACACATGGTGGCACTTGGCCACTTGTATCCCCGATAATGATCCGCATTTGTTGCACATTTCTCATATTGAAGCCTTGCCATATCAGTGTTTTCCATAACACGTGCTTTGTCCAAATACTCAGGGGTTCTTATATTCCGATAATTTGGTGAGTCTAAAACATCAATACGTTGATATGTCATATGGGTATAAACCATAGATATGTCGATATAACAATATGGTTGTCACCACTTCAGATATATCAATATAGTGATATCTCAATGTGAAATAATGGAATATTAAGGTATTGCTAATTATCTATAGTTATAAATCATTGCAATCTCCCAATAGGAAAATAGGCCAATGGCTAGCTCAACATGCCACCTCACATCTTTGATATCTAATCTTAGCCTGAAACATGGAAAAATCTTATGATTCCCATGTCATGTGGCATTGTTGACATGTATACTATGATACCATGATATCAAATATTTTCTATAGTACAACCCTCATGAAATCTTGATATGATAATATGCAAGCTCAACATGCCACATAATTTTCCAACATCCAATCACCACATGACATGTGTTAGATGTTGATTGGTCCCCTTCCACATGGAACTGCATATATGAATCATGTGTCACTTATATTTTCCTAGCTAGCATGCCAAGAACACGAAATCTGGATGACACATGTCCTCTACTAGCACTACTTATGTGTGCCATGTGTCACACATATTTTCCTAGCTAGCATGCCAACACCAAATATTGGTGACACATGTCCTCTATTGGCACTACTATGTGTTAGGTCCCTATACTACTAGTGTAGCCCCTTATTATTATTATCAGTGTAGCCCCCTTATTTGTATTGTTGTGTCCATGTAGTCCCCATATTGTTATTATTGTGCCCTTACATTATTATTGTTATGTAGGCTCTAATTATATTGCGACCCCTTAAATTCCTATATATAGAAAGGAGGTCTTGTAATTTGTATCATTCAAGAATTATTCTTTTATGTAATGTAAATAAGGTTTTCCCTTCTAAGAGGCTAATTTTGAAGTCGTTGATCTATCTGTTCTTCCATTTTGTGAGCTGGTTGCATAACATTTGGTATCAGAGTTTTGTATTCTAAGTTTTCTCTCTACAAATAGGTCATTGTGGAATTTTCACTATAACATGTTTTCTACGAATGTTCAGAAGATGGAATTTTTACAATGAGGAGCCAAAATCCTTATGAACTTCATGTAAAAATTCCAGATCTTGGTTCACTATATTTTTGGATATATGGTCCAAAGAAGTTAGGGTTTTTGGATGCTCCACAATTTCATCTCAAATAGGTGACCCTGGGAAGGAAATGAACAGAATATAGTATCTTGTATATCGTTTTTAGGGTCGAAGGTCGAAACAGTGACACATGTCACTCCGTACAAGTTTTCTCTATTGAACTAGTCCATAATCAAGTCATTGTGGGAGATTGGATATAACTTTATCTTGAAGAATCCAAATTTGGTCTAACTTGTGGCATTGTAAATAAGATGCAGAGGGCTACCATCATACCTTGGAGATCTGAATTTATAGTGATACAACAGATTCAATATCAAGCTCCTACAAAGCAAGAAAATAGGGTGTGTGTGTGTGTGTGTGTTTTTAAATTTGCATAAGTTTTGTTTGAAAAATTAGTTTGAAGTGATTCGAGGGGCATAGTGAAGCATAAATATCATTGCTTGATTCCAAAATGAATCAAATAAAGAAAATGGAAACATTTAGTAAGCAACCAGAAATCTCTACTATGAAACATGAAGAAGCGGAAGAAATGCAACATGATATATCAAAATTACGAGACCAAGTGCACCAAATTTTGCTCTTGCAAAGAGAAACTAAAAATGAAATGGAAGCTAAGATGGATGGTTTGAATAATGGTTTAAAATCAGACATGGAATGTTTGAAGGATGGATTGAAAGCAGACATTGAAGGTCTGAAGGATGGTTTAAAAGCAAAAATGGACGGTTTGAAAAAGTTGCTTCAAAAAATGCTTCATAATGCTGAAAATATATTAGATGATGAGAAAAAAAGAAATGTTAATCATGATTTCATAGACTCTAACATTGGGATTAAGACCCACCATATTCCAAAGATCGATATGAGGAAGTTTGATGGCAAGGATTCGGTAGCATGGATACTATAGATGGAACAATATTTTGATCTCCATAATGTATGACACACACAAAAGGTATGCATTGGAACTTTATATTTAGAACCCAATCATTTTTTATGGTATCGATGGCTTTGTTCTCTTAAACCACACGTGACTTGGTCAATTTTTATGGAGGAAATGGTAACATATTATGAGGATACAAAGAGCAACATATTCTTTAGCCAATGGATAAATATCAAACAAAAGGTTCAATGATGGAGCACATTGATGACTTCCAAAAAATGAATGAGGATACAAAAAGCAACACCTTCTTTAGCCAATTGATAAATCTCAAACAAAAGGGTTCAATGGCGGAGAACATTGAGGACTTCCAAAAATCAAATATAAGGGTAAATGATATTCCAAAGGATCATAGGATTTATGTCTTCATAGGGACTTTAAAGGATAACATACAACATGAGGTTCACCTTTGGAAACATGATTCATTGAAGAAGGCATTCAGGGTGACAAGAAAAGTTGAAAGAAAAATTATGGCAACAAGGAATTTTACCACTCACAACTATAAAGATGGAAGTGTTGTTGCTCCTAGCCTTCCACAACCTACAAGGTTGACACCACAACAATTGGAAGAAAAAAGAGAAAAAGGGATTTGTTACATTTGTGATAGCAAATAAACTAAAGGTCATAAGTGTGCTGAGAACAAATTATTTTACATAGATTGTGAAGAGGGGGAAGAAAAGGAACAAGAAATGTCAAAAGAATAGGATATACACCAAGAACCAACCCTAGAGAAAAAAGAAATGAATATGACCATATCTTGTAATGCATTGGCAGGAATTACCACTCCTCAAACTCTCAAGAAGAAAAAGGTAATAGTGTTGATTGATTCGAGTAGTACCCATAATTTTATTCATTATAAGATAGCCAAGGAATTGAATTGCTTCCTATATCCAACACTAGAGTGTCAAGTGATGGTTGCTAATGGAGGAACTATAAATTTCTCTGGAAAGTGCCATAATATCAAGGTAACCATGGGAGAATATGTATTGAGTAGTCCAATTCTTTCCATTCCAATCGGTGGTGTTGATGTTGTACTAGGAGTCCAATGGTTACAATCTTTGAGTACGATAGATTTTAATTTTCAAGAACTTCTCTTGATTTTTTTTTGGGGAAGGAAAGGATGTTGAATTAAGGGGTATCGCAGGGAAACCAGGAAATATAATAAGCTCTAATGGCATGACAAAGATTCTAAATAAATAACAATGAGACTTAATTGCACAATTATGCTCACTAGAGATTCAAATATCGAAATCATATATTTCTCCAGATCTCCAAAAAGCCTTTGACAATCATTCCAAGGTATTTGAGACTCCCAAAGGCCTCCCACCTATTCATCATCATGATCATGCTATTAATTTCATTCCAGGAATTGTTCTCCAAAGATCATGCCTTACAAATATCCCTATTCCCAAAAGAGTGAAATTGAACATATGGTTGTAGAAATGCTAGAGGTCAGTATAATTCAACCTAGTAAAAGTTCTTTCTCTACTTCAGTAGTATTGGTGCATAAGAAGGATGGATCATGATGCATGTTTCCATATTAGAGGGATCCCAACAAACTCACTATTAAAGATAAATTTCCCATTCCTTTCATTGATTAATTTTTGGATGAATTACATGTCACAATTTGTCTCACCAAGTTGGATATTCACTTAGGATATCATCAAATTAGAATGAAGACTGAAGACATTCCGAAAATAACATTTAGAACTCATGACGGTCATATGAATTTTTGGTCATGCCTTTTGGCCTTACCAATGCACCTTCTACGTTTAAAGGTTTGATGAATTCCATTTTCAAACCCTTAGAAAATTTGTGTTAGTATTTTTTGATGATATACTAATCTACAACAAGTCTTGGAAGGATCATGTTCAACATGTTGACAGGGTGCTCAAACTATTGGAGGAGAAACAATTATATGCAAAAATGTCCAAATGTTCCTTTGGAGTATAGGAAGTGGAATATCTGGGTCATATTTTATCTCATGAGGGTGTTAAGGTAGACCCTAACAAAACTAGATCCATTAAGGAATTGAAAATCCCGTCAACCATAAAGAATATTCAAGGATTTCTCGAGTTGACAGGGTATTATCGCAAGTTTGTTAATAATTATGGGAGAATAGTAGCACCTATGACAACATTACTGGAAAAAAAATTCATTTTCTTGGACTCCAAAATCAAATAAGGCATGTGATGCCTTGGGAAATGGAATTGGTGTTGTTTTAATGCAAGAAGGATGACCCATTGCTTTTGAAAGTCGTCCAATCAAAGGAAAGTATTTACACAACCCTATTTATGAGAAGGAAATGTTGGAAATACTACATGCACTAAAGAAATGACGACCTTACCGAATTTGAAGAAAATTTAAGGTAAATATAGATCATGATAGTCTTAAATACATTTTGGAACAAATAATATCTTCAAAAGAGCATCAAAAATAGGTCACAAAGATTTTGGGTTATGACTTTGAAATCATCTACAAAAAAAGGGAAGCAAAATGTTGTTGTAGATGCATTCTCAAGAAAGGATGAGGAAGTGGAAGGATTGTTTTGTGCCATTTCTATTATTCAACCATATTGGATAATCGAAGCAAGGGATAACTGAATGAATGACGAAAAAGTGTGGATGCTCATTCAAAAGTTGCAGCAAGATCCCAGTACATATGATACATTTAGTTGGAAAATTGATTCATTATGGTACAGAGATTGCTTATATCTTTGTAAGAATTCCCAAATCAAACAAAAGATTCTTTTGGAATTGCACACCTCTCCCTTAGGAGGGCACTTGGGATTTTTAAAAACTTACCACAAGGTTAAGAAGGAATTTTTTTGGGAGAGCCTTAAATTTGATATTCAAAAGTTTGTGGCGGAATGTTTGGTTTGCCAACAAAATAAAGTTGAGACAATTAAGACCCCGGGTCTGTTACAACCTTTAACCATTCCAAATCAATGTTGGGAGGAGGTTTTGATGGATTTTATCACAATTTTACCCATGTTCAAGGGAAAGAGTATCATCATGGTCGTAGTTGATATACTTACCAAGTGTGCACATTTTTTGTGCATTATCTCATTCATTTAAATCTAGTAAAGTTCCTACTGCATTTATGGAAACAATTCAAAATATACATGGAAACCCAAAGATTATTGTAAGTGACAGAGATCCCATTTTCAATGAAATTTTTGGACAGAATTATTTTCTTGTCTGGGTACTCAATTAGCCCATAGCTCATCTTATCATCCTCAATCTTATGGGAAAACTGAGATAATGAACAAATTTTTGCAAGGATATCTTTGTTGCTTTGTATCTTATAAACAAACACAATGGGTCAAGTGGTTACCTTTGGCTAAATGGTGGAATAACACTTCCTTCCATACTGCAGCAAAAATGACCCCATTTATGGAACTTTATGGATACCATCCACCGTCCATCACATCATCTTTAAGAGAAAATTATAAGGTTCAAGCAGTGGAAGATAACATCGAGCATCAACAACGAGTTCTCCAACTCTTAAAGGATAGCCTCACCTTGGCGCAAAATCAAAAGAAATAACAGGCATATCAACATCACAATGAAAGAAGTTTGGATGTAGGCAACTGTATATTTTACGGCTACAATCATACAAACAAATGTCCCTCAAGCAAGATAAGAAGGATAATAAATTATCACCAAAGTACTATGGTCCTTACAAGGTGTTGTAAACAATTGGTACTATGGCATACAAATTGGAGCTTCCTGCATCTTCCCAAGTGCACCCAATTTTCCATGTTTCATGCTTAAAAAAGGTTATAGG
This sequence comes from Pinus tabuliformis, assembly GCA_031772625.1. Taxonomy (NCBI): domain Eukaryota; kingdom Viridiplantae; phylum Streptophyta; class Pinopsida; order Pinales; family Pinaceae; genus Pinus; species Pinus tabuliformis. Next base: position 551,275,080 of record CM062804.1, read on the forward strand.
TGACAAGATCCTAGTTAAAAAAATATTTCCATAACTTGATGAGGAAGGAAAATTCATATTGGAACCTGAAGCAATCACAGAAACAAGAACCCAACATCTACGAAATCAATCAATTTTAGAGTATCTAATCAAGTGGAAGAACTTACCCGCTGAAGATTCCACATGGGAGGATGAGAATTTTATACAGAAGCATCCATAACTACTTAAGCATTGAGGACAACACTTTTTTGAAGGAGAGGGGCATGTTAGGTCCCTATACTACTAATGTATCCCCTTATTTTTATTGTTAGTGTAGCTTCCTTAGTGTTATTGTTGTGTCCATGTAGTCCCCATATTGTTATTATTGTGCCCCATAGAAGCCCACTATTGTTATTGTTGTGCCCTTACATTATTATTGTTATGTACACTTCAATTATATTGTGACCCCTTAGACTCCTATATAAATAAATGATATCTTGTCATTTGTATCATCCAAGAATTGTTCATTTATGTAATGTAAAGGAGGTTTCCCCCTTGAAGAGGCTAATTTTTAAGTTATTGCTCTATCTTTTCTTTTATTTTGTGAGTTTTTTACATAACACTATGTCATGATTTCTAACATCATCATGACATCATTCTCTAGGATTTCTTGATGCTCTAGTATCCATTGCCATTAGTTAATGTGCCTAGTCAACAAAAACATGCCATACCAAAGTTTCTTCCAAACGACATTTCTTTCATTATTCTAAGTTTTTGGTATTCTAGTAAGAAACCCTTCTAACTAGCTCTATGTCACAAGACTTGTCTCAATCATGCAACCAAGGACTAAGGCTAAGGCCTTCAAACCCCAAATTCTCATAGAATGTTGCATGAAGGACGTTATCCCCAAATTTCTTTTCAACTGAAACACAAGGATGAAATCTTGACTTCCCTTTCTACAAACCAGGGACCTCACAACTAATAAGTAGCCAAAAGAAATGTACATTGTTGATGTTTTAAACCTTCATTTGGCCTCCAAAAACTACAAATTTCTTTACTGAACTCTTTAATGCTTCCATAAGATGTTATGAGAATATTATTTCCCTTGAGTCTCCCCTTTTGAAATCAAGGCTTTTATTCACACCTCTAACATCCACATCATTCACAAGACCCTCTAACTACTTTAGGTGGCATGGAGCTTCTCTAGTCTTCCTGAGAACAAACCTTGAACAACAACCATGACTAGGACTAAAATCCCTTCAATCCCATGCCTAAGGTGCCACTTACTTCATATCCATAACATTAAAGGTATGAAAGAGAAGTATATTAAAGAATGATTATGGTGCATATGAGTATTATATAACCATTTTAGCCTGATCTACTGCTTCACATCATAAATAGCTATCATATATACCATAATTCCCACTAAGTAGGCAAGCACATAAACAAAATAAATTTTAGAAGTGATCCCTTCTTTCTCATTAACATGGTTTACATTACAAATATGAAATACATGAGGATAGTTATCTGATTAAGATCCTATGTTATCTACAACTGATGAAGGGTGAGTCATGTTCCACCCCATTGTAGGCTCAAAATCACTATAACATTTCTTATAGTTGGTTACCCCCAATCTAAAGTAAGAAGCCATGAGGGAATTTCTAATCATAATTATAGGGTGGAGTCATGAATTCCATTCTACTTCATCAAATTATCTTAGGCGAATAAGAACCATGCACATGGTTTCCCTTCTAGTTCACATGAAAACCTCATCTCATCTCCCTTCTTCTCACCCTAAGAAGAATTTCCTTCCTTCTCTTGCACGCACCCATGCTCCTTGCTCACTTTTCACATGTCCCCTCCTCAAGTGCTTCTTTTTTGCATTGTGCACACATACACCGGTGCTTTCTCTGTCCATGAGATAATGCTTCATTCTCTCCTAGAGAACGACTTTTTTTCTCTATGGGAGTCATTTATACTATGAGAGAATGTTTATCCTCTCCTGTTTCTTGTTCTTCACGAGGATTCTACTTTTTTCCATCCCCACATTTTCTCTCATCACATACTCTCAACATGTATCCCTCTTTCTGCTACAAGATAATGTTTTCCTTTGTCCTTCGAGGATGTTTCTTTCCTACACTTCTTTCTCTTTTTCTGTCCTTTTATGGGTCAACTTCCTTGATGTGTTTCTTTTCAAGTTTGCCTATGCTTGGTCAAATCATGAAATTTTGGTTAATTATTATAGTGTTATACTATCCATACCACTTGAGAAATCTTAGTACTATTACCCCATTCCTTTCATAATGGTTGGAAGTTATTACTACAACTTCCTACCAAATATTTTCTTGGGAAAGGTTGACAATATTGATCCTTATGGACATTTGGCTCAGTTAATAATTCACTGGCAAATATTAATCCTCCAATTCCCCTTTGTTGGCTTCCCTCCTCCTGGTTTCAAATGGTCAATATCATATCAAGGCTTCGCCACTTCATTATATGGTATTAAATATAATTACAGTTATGTTGGGTATTTTTCCCATTTACATTTACATGCCCATATATGTAACGACCCATCTTGAATTATGGGAAAAATAGGAGTATTAGCACGCATACAAGGGATGCATATCATAGCTACATAAGCATTCATCGCATGCACTGCACTAGTATACATACTAATTAATTATGAAAAATGTCCAAGTATAGGATAAATGAATTAATTATTCATAAAGTACTTAGAAAATACCTAACTCACAGGAATATAATGAATATATTGAGTGGGGTACCTTAATTTGTGTATCACCATAATAATATATAATTATAATATATTATACAAATAAAAGGTAAATACAATTTATTATACAAAACAAAATGGGAATATAATATATATTGTACAAGAATAAATCAAATATAATATATATTATACAAATAAAAAAAAATGCAAGGGATAGCTCAATTGGTTGAGTTCCCATTGCTAGGTACCTTGCCAATTGAGAGGTCATGGGGTCAAATCTCCTCAATGCCATTAGGGTTAGGCCCGGCCAGATAAGCCGACATGTAGATCCCTTCGAGTGGATCTACCTGGATTATTACTAGTGGATGTAGTGGCCACTTAGTGACCGTGAACCATTGCTGAAAAATATTATACAAATAAAAGGGGAAATGTAATATATAATATACAAAATAAAAGGGAATTATAATATATATTATATTAACTAAAAAGGAAGTATATATATTATACAATCTAAAAGAAAATATAATATAAACAAATTACAAGGGAAATATAACTTATGATTATATGGAATAATAAGTAATACATTAATGTCAACTATAATGAAGGCGATGACCTCCAATTGATGAACCCACTTTGTCAGAGGGTGGCGACCTCTTGAGAATTTCAGACAATATTTTATGAAAGGGTGGTGAAGAGATGAAGGGTGATGAAGATATGGCTTAGCAGGGAAGGAACCTCGTTGATATAAAGATATTGATCGAGGATGAAACAGGAGGAGGAATAAGAGGGAAAAATATAGAGGGATATCCATGGTGAAGGAGGTTGATCACTTGAAAAATAGGAGGGATGAGCTGGGGGCTCTAGACGGAACCAAAGACTTGGATAATTGAGCATTTTTCTTGTGGTTTTGGGCACAAGGGCTAGAAGACTTCTATCTCGAAGTCTTCTGGGTCTGGAAACCAGAGAGGTTCATCCCATATCGGTAGGGAGAAATTGGTATATTTGGTAATGAAAGTAGAGGATTCGGAGGTACATAAAATTGCTTCTCTACTTAAAAAATAATTAAGGACCTAACAATAGAGGGGTCGATAAAATAATTTATTATAATAGTAATTTCAACGAGGTTTAATGTTGGGGATATTGCAATTCATGGTTCATAATATTTGGTGTAAGAGCATATGAACCTCGTCTTTTACTGCTTCAAATGAGGCATATTGGAATTGTTGTTATAACTCTTCTTTGGAATGCTTCATATGGTGAAATTTTGAGCATGTTGAGGGGAAATATATAGGAAAGTTTCGTTAAATGTTCAAATATTGGTTCATTATACTTTGATAGATATATGTTGTGGAAGTTAGGGTTTGTGATTGGTTCTAAAATATATTTCAAATTAGACATTCCGGAAGTTTTACTATAAGTTTTTTTTAGGTTGTTTCAGAATACTAAAATTTGAAGAAAATCGAGAAAACATCTCAAAGGTACATCTAGTAAAAATATTAGATTATGGTTCACTATATTTTTAGAGATATACCATGTGGAAGTTAAGGTTTATGAAGGGTCCTAAATCAGTTTCAAACAAGTGAGCTTAACATTTTAGCTATAACCTTTTTTCTATGATACCTAAGAATGTGAAATTTTCAGAGATCTAAGGAGACATAATGAAATAGCTCAGGGAAAAATGTAATAATGATATTTTAAGAATTGGACATGTAGCACATTATAAAAAAAATTATCTTGGGAAGAGGCCAAAAATCAACAAGTTTTAGGAAATTTACCATAAATTTCACTTGGCACATCAAATTTTGGTAAAACCTACGAAATTGCATAGAAGACATATCATAGTATTATAGACCAAACTTTCATATTCTCAAAGGTACAAATCTAAAAGATATATCAAGAAAATCTTCAACCATGTAGATTTTATCCAAATAAAGGTTTTAAAGATAAGTGACTTACAAGTGCAATAACTTTTTATTAGAGGATCAATTTTTTTGGTGATTGAAAGTTGCGATGAAGAGCAATATTACTATTTTCCAAAATGCCTCCAACAAAATCTACTGCACCAATTAAACCTCTTGAAGGCTCATTCATTACTCATGAAGAAAGTGAAGACTTAGAATTTAGGTTCTCCCAATTAGACATGCAACTTAATGAAACGGATAGTAGTTTGTTGAAAAAAATGGATTTATCAAGTTTCTAGGAAAAATTTAAAAGAGAAATGATGTATGAAATGGAAAATAAAGTAAATGAAAACAAGGAAGATATAAAAAAAATCCATAATTACTGTGGAAAATATTATCTTGGAGAGGATTCCTAAAGTGGATATTGAGATCCAAGAAAACCATGAAAATAAGGAGAAAAATTGTGTTGGAACTCAATCACCCATGGGGAATATTTGATCACAATTTGAGTGCACCAATATTGAATCACATAACCATAATCATGATGTTTCACTCCAAGATACTCATTATCAAGGCTTGAATTCAAAACTGAGCCGCTACATTTCAAAGATTGATATGAGGAACTTTGATGGTTATGATCATATAACATGGATATTCCAGATGGAATATTACTTTGATATACACCAAGTGGAGTGTTAATCTGCGGAGCACCTAAGTTTGAGATCGCATTTGCCTCAATTCATATCATGATTTTCTAGGAAGAAACTAGCCCCCTCCATGGCCCATCCAAGCGAGGGAGGAATCCCTCCCTGTCAAATCCTATGTAGAGGGACATTACCCACCCAAATGGATCCACCTACGCAGGTACCTTAGGAATGAATGCCAGAGGAAATTCAACACATCTCCCTCCTTAGGATTCAAGGAATGGAAACCAAAAGATGATTATGGGGGGGGCAAGGTGTTATCACAAAATCACAACTGAAGGGCTGCTGATCAGGCAGACTCTGTGTAACTGTTTCAGACCATACTTTAGATTAGGAATTAGCCTTCCTAATCAGAGAGGGCTCTCTCATGACTCTTGACAAAATCCTTCAAACACTAGAGGGCTAACTCTTCACACCTTTATAAAAATATAGCTGGCTGGACATACATCAAATTAGTCTTCATTGGGCTATGGAGTCTCTCACAGTTAATAAACCAAATCACAGTCATCTCATAGAAGCCAAGGCTCTTTGCATCATCAAAGGTTCAAACATAATTTACCTAAATCAAAGCCTGCTGAACATACAGGAAGTCAGAGCATTAAAACATGAATTCTGAATGATGTTCAAACATGCTTCACCAAAACCCACAGCCTGTCAAGCACACAGGAAGTCAGAGCATATAATATGAATTCTGAGGGATTGTACCATAACAAGGCTGTAAAAAGAACATTAAGAAACTAAAACCACCATCACATTTGAACAAAGAGATGCATTGAGAATCTTGGGAAGAAAAAACTCTGTTTGCTATTACTGTAACAGTCCTTTCATAAGCTCTATAAAACTCTGTTTTTGTATATACAGTCCAACCCTTTTTACATCCTACCTTGATCCATATATAGGCAAGCAAACTAAACCACCTCGAGCTTCCTCCTCCAGCATGAGGGGAGCCTCGAAGGTGGCTATTAACTATTCCTACATGCTATTTAATTAATGCATTTATTACAAAGTGCTGAAATGTAATTGCACACAATCCTAATCAAACTAAAACATTAATTCCTTTTTCCTCGTATGCTTGATGCTTTACTGGCTCTTGACACTTGTCCTTTTGCTGATTGAGTTGAGAAGGCTGAGCTACAGATACAATGAATACTGATTTTGGATGCTTGAAAGCGCTGATGGCTCATTAATTGACCAAGAGATGTGCTCCTATTTTAACGGTTTCTGTCTCCCATTTTCTTTCATCATATAAATACCACGCTCCAAACTCTTTAAACCTTTAATGACAACGCATAATAACCATATGCCATATGATCTGAATGCTTCATGGACCAAACAGGTGTACCAACCGAACATGCTGGTAACCCCACCAATACCCTAGTAGCTCGGTCATAAATTGCCTTTGAGAAAACTTTATGAAAATAAACAAAATATTTTATTTTCCCTTCAAGACCTACACCTGTCACTGCTTGAGCTGTTATGAAATCCATGTATGATTTCCCTGCCTGTGTTTGAGACCTTCTTTTTACCGTTAGCTGACCTCATCATCAAAATTCATTGTTTTTCCACAAAACAGCATTCTACAGCAGTTTCGTAGCGCGCTACGAAACTGCTATAGATGTCAAAACAGAACCTATGTATCTTTGAAGCATTTTCTGCTTAGATTCATGATCTCTTCAGACATTTGTACAGCTATTAGGAACCTAAATAGTTTTAAGAAGATGAAACTTGCTTCTGTCATTACATATCACAGCAAACTTGATTAGCATCAAACCAATAAAAAGCTTCATAAATCCCAACTGGAACGTAAAATCACTGTAGTATTCCTTGTTGTCTTCAAATCTTCAAATGAAGTGGTCTTTTTCAAAGTACAGATCTTAAAGTTGGAAGAATTCAACACTTGGACATTAATCTCCTCAGGATTATCAGACCAAACTATCTCACCCTTCTGTACCAATTTGACTGGGTCTACATATATCAACTTCGGCTTGTCTGTCAGAATCAGCTGCATCTTTTTGTTGTAAAGTTTCCGAATTTTCTTAACCAATGAAACCATCACAATGAACTCCCCTGGATCTAGAAATTTCTCCCATTTAGAGTCAAAAGCATCGATAGTATAACATTTAGCCTTGTGCTCCTTATTCTCTACTGCCACTGATGATGAGGCCAACTCTTTCTCTTTGGGAGGTGCTTCATCATTAGTAGAACCACATCCAGCATGTGAAAGAAGCCACCCAGCATCTTCAGCTTCATCTTCCTTATCAACAGTTAATGGTGGGGCTAACTTTGGAGCCAGCATACCCCTAACATTATCCCAGTCAACTCCCTTGAAGAAAGGATGGCTCTTGAGAGAAGCATACCCTTCAGGACCAGAAGCCAATCTTTTAGATGGGTCCATATCCAGCAAACAATCAATAAGGTGCCGTGCTTCAGAAGGAAAATATTTAGGAAATTTGAAACCTCTATCCATGATCCTTTGGAATGTGAGCTACTCACTGCCATCTTTAAAAGGTGATATGTCAGACAGCATCTGATACAAAGTGCAACCTAGTGCCCATAGATCATTTCCAGTTTGTTTGAGTTTTCCATCCTCAAACCATTTAGCGCAGCTAAGGCCTTCGACTTATTATATACAAAATAGCCCTCTCCAACTCTAAAAATCATCTTCACCTGAAACTGTAATATGAATTTGAATGAAAAGATCATAACTGGCGCAGAAAGGAAAACATTCAAAGAGTATATTCCGGTCACCATTATTTGACAAAGTGCTCCAGTTTCTCTGATATAAATTGCACAACCTCTGACAACCCGTGCAGCACCATGGCATTCAATTGCTGGATGTAGGTTATGAAACATATCCCAATCAGGTTGTATGAATTCTCCAGCAACAAGGTATTGTAAGTAACAGAGGAAATATAGTTCTTCATGGGCAAACTTATATTCTGCTTCTTGAGATTTTGTTTTTTAGGCCATGAAGAGCTTGGTTAATTTAATTCTCAAATTTCAGAGCTGTGATATGAACCGGTGCATTAAGTAGAGCCGAGGATCCATCTGTTTCTTCTGGAAGCAACCTCGATCTTCTCTGTAATATATTATGAACAAATGAACTTCTTTTCTGAGAAGTCACATCAGATAAAGTATTTACTGCTTGGAAGATATCATATGGTTGGGCACGAGTTGCAAATGAACCGCCAGATGAAGATTCACTGGTTTTGTTGTCTGCTACTTGAATTCTCCGCCATCCTACTCCATGTACATAAAAATACAACTTAGTTTTGCAAAAAAAACTCGGGCTTCTATCAATTGTCTCCTAGGCGCGCAGCAACAAACAAACTCAAAATGTGAGCAACGCTCAAGCATCCCGCATATGAATTGCAAAGCCCTATCCATCAACAGCGAGTTTGTCATCAGTCTTTTCCCACAGGTTTGAGGGCATCCGTCAATGGCTTTACTAGAGCAATAGAAATCTCCCCAGTAATCTTTGCAATTACTCTGTAAACGAACTCTCTTACAGCTTTCATTGCATTTACAAAACCGCTCTGTTTGTTTAGAGGTGTATGATATGTACAGAATTCAGATGCTTGAATTACTCCATTCTCATATCCTTTAAAATCAACACTATTTGGTGTAAGCACGATGACCTCCTTTTGCGCAATCTGCAGATGGCAATGTTATCAAAAACCATGGCGATTTCTCTCTGAATTGCGTTGTAGATGGGCGGTCTCTGATCAATTCTGAATGTCCACTTTTAGGATAAAAAATCATATTGCAGACGTTCCTGTCCTTCACAAAATGATGACAGAAGTCCGACAGTAGACACGCCTCCAGATCGCTGCTCCTTTTTGTTTTCCCACATCTTATCTTGCTCTTCCTTGGATACTAACACGTGGTGGACCTCGCCTCAGCCTTTTTAGTGTCGGTGGAAGTTTCACTCTCACCCTTGTTATTAATAATGACAGAATCATGAACAGATGTTACATTCCCTTTCATTAACCCCTCCTTTTACCGAACAGATGCTACAGTCATCTAAGTCTCTCTAAAAATCCGCTGTTACAAATAACACGATTTTTCACAAGCGGAGAAAAGCCTGACGGTGGGTATGCAACTAGAAATGCCGTATTACAAATGACTTTCCTGGTATCTCCAGTGTCGACCTCCATAATTGAGACATATGTCATGGTGACAGCGTCCAAAGGTGGAGCATTGTTACAGCTCAGTTGAGTTTATTTGTCGACATATTCTCCACACAGCTTGAGAAATCAAACAATATAACCAAGCTAACATTGATAGATGATACCGACGCTTTTATATCATTTGCATGAAATATTGTGATTTCTGTATGCGCAAGAGGGCGCCACAGTAAAGAGCGTTGATAGGCAGAGGCAACTCAATTTTGTTGTTTTATCTCTGAATTCACAACCCTTACATATGCTACCTGACCCAGAAAATATAGAAAATTAATCTTAAAACATGTCCTTACTTCCTTCTCGAGGATCTTGGTTTTGTGTAGTTGCATACAAACTCCTCTTGCAGCTGTACCCTCAAATGAAAATCCTTGCCTATGACTCTCCAAAACTGGACTACGAGAGCATATCTGGATTCCAGTTCCCTCACGATCAAACGATGGATTAGGGACCTCCCATAAACAAGAATCATGATTCTCCAGCTCCCCTATGGAAGGTATTAGATTCTTTACCTTTATATAACCTCCATTCAAAATATCAGCGCAGCTATCTCCAAGGGAAGTATGATATGTTTTAGAATTAGTGTAGTCCTGTGAGGCCACAGACAACATTTCCCCCAGCATTCTTTCTTCTTCAAAATATGCATCCATACGTCCATTTGGAACTCTGTACTGAGAAAAGCTTATATTAACTGGAAATTTTGGGAACTCACTTTCCACAGATGGAAGACATGCAGATTCACATTGCATCCTTGGAGTGTCTAGCATAGCATCAACCTGTGTGTGAATTGTGTCCTCCTCAGCTACCACACTTTAAGAGTTTGAACTAGTGTCGTCCAGAAATATGTCTAACCATTTCATAAGTGGCGCACTATCTCCAGTTGTATCAATTAAAATCTTCGATGATATTTTTGATAGTAAATGTAAATTTACATCAATCCCCTCCATTGGCTTTGACTGATCTTCTGATTGCACTTCAATGTCACCAGAGTAACCAAGGGAGGGATTTTTCTTTGTAGGAGATAAATCACCCTTCTCAAGTGATGCCGTGTACTGTTCTCCACTTTTTTCACCAAGTCCACTCTTCACTGAGAAGCAGTTTAGCTGCATCATCATAGGGTGCCTCCTTGGACACACTGTCACTGCTCTCATCAACATTCCTGGAGGGAAGCAAAACTCTATACAATAGGCATGCTAGGATTTGGACCCTTGCTGAAAACTCGAACCAATTCCCAATTTCGTAGCACGCTACGAAACCACGCAAACAGGTAGCGCTGCGAAACTGCTAAAAATAATTCAGGCGCTGCGAAAACACCCATTCTTTAAGCCAGGCTAAAAAATTTTGACTACAACATTTTCAGTGATAACACAAGGAAAAGGTATCGTGAATGGAGATCCCTCTTTCAAACCCATATCTCCGCGCATGTGAAATCTATACAAATGCATTCCCTAAACTAAAGGTCTATCAACTAATGAAGTAAATTTCGATTGCATAAATGCCTATATGCGATGTATGAAGGAAAAATTTCTTATCAGGAAATTTTTTAATTTATGGCCAACTGAAAAATCCTTAAAAAAATGGAGTGATTCCAAATAGAATCCAAAAGGACACTAAGATCTACATATAGGTTTCAAGGGCCTCTTCATAGCAATATTCCACAATGTTGAAGGTTGCAACAGAGTATTTAAGAATGGGCCATACTTCTTTAACTAATCAAGATTGTATCTTAGTTATTTGATGGAGCGATTTGATCCAAAAAAAAAATATTTTTCCTTTTCCCAGTCTAGATCAAGCTCTATTCTCTCCCTCTAGAATTCTAGCGACAAGAAATTTTGGAAGGGAGAGGTAGCAAGCTAGGAACCTTTGTTAAATTATGTATATTACTCTTCAGCTGAGATTTCCGTGAGCCAAATATTTCCACGAGGACAGGTTTGATCCTTGACTCCGATTTTAGTTGTTGATGAACTGAAGAAGGATGCCGGTGGCGGGAAATCAGGGAATGTTTTCCAAAGTTAGTCTACGGCCAAGCGAGATACATGTTCCATTATAACTGTTGGCTGATTTTGTAATTTCGGTTGTTAGTTTGTTCGGCCAAAAGGCCTGAATAAGAAAATGTCTGTAATTAGTGGAAAATGGCTAAGGCTGAAAGGATGTATAAGATATAGATCATAGGTAGGACTAGCTAACAAACCATCGACTATAATTTCATTTTCATGTAATCTGGGTATTGCCTCAGCTCTGGGGCTAGACTTGCATTGTTATGTACATTTTCTGAATCGAGTAATACAAGAAAACCACCATGATTTTCATACACAGTGTTTAATTTACCTTTGATGCATAGTTGAGTGCTGAGCCTTTTCGTTCCTTAGATGGGAAATGATCTGGTTGGCTAAGGCCCAGCCAACCTATCTCGTTTACTCCTTGTACTTTCGTTATTCAGAAAGACCATGTGAATATTTCCTTTTGTAGCTGCTAATGGAAAAAGTGTCCTCATACACGTAATTTTATTAATAAGAAAAACAATTACATCTGGAATTTTGCAAGAGTTTACATCCAAACAATAAAACACTCTTGCAATGAGCTATTTATAAGCTCAAATGTCCTAACTACATCTAATTATGGATCACTTATTAAATAACAAGTGTTCACTTAAAATAAATGCTATTCAAACAACTTGCTAACAAATCTCCTAAATTAGAGCCTAAGATACGACACATTTGTAGAGTCATATGTTGTTACAACAATATACTAATTCTAAATGTCTCCATTAAATAATTAAATATTCTAGATTAAATATTTATTAATTTAATATCTTAAACTAATAATTATTTTATTCCAACTTTATAACCTATGATAATATTTTATTTTTGGATCATCTAACAGCTATGTGGTGTGACAGTGCTAATATTTATTTCTGAAATTCTGATTTAAATCTCTTTTGTAGTTAAAGTGTGAAACAGATCTGTGGCTTTGGGAGTTAGCTGATTTTATTTCATTTATGAAATTCCTTTCTCGCATTTTCTTTACTCTCAATCCTTGTCTCAATTCGCTTTCGCTCAAGTCGTGCAGGAATCTCTTTCCTGCACCAATTCATGTAGTTTCCTGCACTTTGGTTCAGTTCTTCATTTTGCAGCAAACATTGAATTACTTTCCTGCATATTATTTCCAGTTATTTTGCAAGTGAATGAACTGTTAACTTCAGTAATTATCTTCAGCATTAAAATTATATCTCCAGAATATCTGAGAACAGTTGCATGAATTTATCATAAACATGTTATACTTGCATTTTATGTCTTATGAACAAAGAATAGAAACACTTCGAGTGGATTACCAAAGTTAGTTGACACATGCAGATCACTTAGACTATTGTCTTGATTCCTTTGAGTTGCTTTCATTTCATGAAGTTTACTTCCTTTGCAAGATTTAATTAATTAAAGCATTTCTTTTCCACAGATAATTTACTTCAGGATTTCATTTGCAGTTGCAATTCTTTTTCAGCACATCTTTCAGTCCTTTCGAAAGTAAGTTGGAAACTGGGTGAAGGAAACTCTACCTTGGTGCAAGAGCTGGTCTCTTGTCATAGAAACAGAGTGCTCTAAGCCCTGAAGCTTAGAGCACCTTCACTAAGACATAAATCTTCAGTAAGGGAGGTCAAATATACTTTTACATAGAGACACTGTACCTGCACTAGTGCAAGCAGATTGCAACAGTGTAGGAACAGGTTGTTTGTGTAGAAGGAAGATCAAGAGGAAAATAGATCTCTACAAGGACCCACTTGTCAGACTGTTAGCCATCCATCTAAAGATGAGCATAACATTTCATTCCAGCATTAAGATTGTTTTAGTTGTGTGAAAACTCCTTTACTTGATTTACTTGCAAATTGTTCTTTTGCATCCCATCACTAGAGTTGCTTTGGTGTCAATTGCCTTTACGATTGTTTTCTGTCTGATTTTGCAAGCATTTCCTTTAAGAAGTAGGATTAGGAATATGAAATGTTCATAGCACTTCTGGTATTTCCTGTGCTTTGTCTCTAAGTGTAGGAAACCCCCAGGTTGACAATTAAGTGTTGAGAAGTTCGCTTAAGCACAATTCCTGCACCCAACATTTTGGCACTGTTGCCAGGGAGGCGATTTGAATTGGTAAGAATTTTCCATTTTTTGCAAAAGGGGTAAGTCTAATATTATTTTTTCCTACAGAGTGCTTCTATTGTTTGAATGAATTTATAGGTTCTGATTTATTTTTTTGAAAATTGCAGTTTTTATTTGAATTCCATTTGGTCATTTTTTAAAATGAATGCCTAAAAGAGGTAGGGGTCTTAAGCCCACTAGGGGCCAAAGAAATACTGACAAATCTGATACCAAAAATCATATTGGGCCTTCTTTTGCGAGTAGAAAGTCCAAACAAACTCAGACTCATCACGCAGGAACAATCCACCTAGGCTCTGGTAGCAGTGGTCCAGGTGTGACACAACCTATAAAGGGGAAGAAGGGGACTGTTGGAATCCATAGTCAACCTTCTCAGCTTGTTGAGAGTGGTTCATGTGGAAGAACAACAATGGAAGATATGGAAGACCATGTAGAAGGAAGTGGTAAAAATCAGGTAAATGAGGAATAGTCCACTTTCAGATTCCCGATTGTGAATCCTAATATACAAGTACAAATGAAAAATATTTCACCATCAGCTCTTCTTCACTTCTACAGTAAGGTACATGAAGATCCAAACTCTTTCTTATTTGTGTTTGATATTTTGTGTAGAATTTATGATTACTCATTTGATGCCCAGAAGTTAAAGTTTTTTCTTGCAACTCTCAAGGACGCAGCACTCCTCTGGTTCATGGTGTTAGTGTCAGTCTTTCCAGCCTTCCTCCAGTGATCAAATATGCTCTTACAAAGTGGTCTCAGAGTTTCCAAGTCAAATTTTGTCATTTCAAAGAGTTTTCAAGCAAAATTTGGTCACTAGGCATTAGGTCTAGGGTTTGCTTTCACTCTTTCTAAAATTGCCCAAATGCCAATCTATGTCACTATTCAGCTGAGTCTATCATCATTCATAGGGTTTTCATTATCATGTCAGTGTCTAATGAGTCATTTTACATCTTGTTCATGCTTCAGTCGCACCTAGGCAAGCTCATTTCCCTCTCCTAGGGTTTTGATGGCAATATCTCTTGGACAGTCAAATCATTAGTGAAACTTGTATCCTGATGTTCATACACCTTCCCCTATCCTTAAAGTACCTTATCAAATGCTTCCCATCACTGAGATCCCCCAAAATCCTCATTTTTGCACAAACCCTAGTTTCTAGCTACAACCTGGCAATTTTCTAGGTTGGGCCTGTGTTTTGCCCTTTTGGACCCCTTCCCCTCACTCAATCTCTGAGATTCCACTTTCCCCTGCTTCCTAACATCCCTCCCTACTTCCAAAAATTTCCCCAAGAATTTAGAAGCCCCCTATCCCCTTCATTTCGCTCCATTTCGACAAAATTCCTTGTTTCACACATCGGGACAAGTCGCACTCAAATGATGTTCCAGAGCAATAAAAGATGAATTTTGGACAACTGAGAGAGGTTTTTGTCCATAACATGCCAAAGAAGAAAAACCTCCTTCACTTTTTGCACAGGTGTCATGGTTTTAGAGAAATGTCAAAATTGCAATCGCCAGATCCAAGGAGGTTGGACAAGGCACTAAAACGACAGAAAAGGCCCGATCCACTCCAAATTTTGGCCAAAGCCTTTTTGACTGAGCATGGTACTTTATTGGGGACTCTCAGCCCAAATTTCAAGAAATTTGGAGAAAATTTTGTCAATTGTGAATTTTTTGTGCCATTTACAGGTTTTCTCCATTAACGCGTCTCACCCCCCGCGCGACCCTTCATCCTGGCAACTCCATTTTGCAAAAACTCAGCATTTCCAGATTTTTCATGAGAAGTTACATATGCTCATCCATGGACAAGAGATTTTATGAAGTTTTGGGCCTCCAGAAAGTCAAAAAACAAGCAAAAAATGACATTCTGCCACATTTTTGAGACACAGAAAGTAGTCTTGGGAGATTGCACTTTTGGAGGGGAAAATGACCACCAAATTCAGAAATTCTAGTTGGGTTGGAAAGTAGACTCACACACCTTTCCAACAAGCCTACTCTTGCTCAATTTGGACACCCAGAAGTGCCCCAAAAGTGGTCCCAAAGGTGCGCAACCCGTCAGGCAGAGGCGCGCGACCCGTCAGGCAAATTTCTCCAAATTTCAGTGTACAGCTCAGAAAAACGCAGTTTGACCCTGTTTGACTTTTTGGGGTGGATTATTATCTTCTTTGATGTAATTAATGTACTTTTATGACACTTTTACACTTATGTACTTCTTCTAGAAGATTCATTCATGAAAAGGGTGAAAATTAAATGAATGAATTGGTTTCCTAGCTTATAGAGGCAAGTTGTTTTGACTGCCTAGTTTGTAGTGCTTAGTTTAGAAGTGGTTGAAACAGCTCCTAGGATAGTGAGCTCGACCCATGGAGGCAGGGAAAGAGGTTAGATGATCTATATTATGTACTTTCTTGCTCATTTTCATGGTTGGACTCTTGAGGGAGAAGCTCTTATTGTATTACTCACTGTATCTCTGCAATTTTTGGCAAAGGAAGACCAGGGTTTTGCAGTCCTTTTTGGGATTCTTGTGGTTACATGTATTGATGGTGTGTTTCTCTATGTACTTGTAAGTGTGTTATGTGAATCATTTCCTTTCTTTTCCTTCTGCACATTAAGCAAATGAAGTGTTAAAGTAGAACTCATGACTGTCATGCTCTGCTTTTAAGTTTGTTTAATTTCAATGTTTTCTACTGTTTAAGGAGAATTCAAAGTTATTGTTTGCTCTCCTTAAATCCTCATCTGTCATTCTCATCCATTCACCTCAATCTAAGGCATCAATACTGTATCCTATCTCGCCCCAAAGAACCCCCTGCAGAAACTGTGTCCTATCCCCGCACCCAAAATTGCCACTCAATTTGCCACCAAAAACCCTAAAAATCCCAAATCAACCTCTTGATCAGTTTACTAGCCTAAAATCAGTGTTTTCCTATTGGTCATCTTGCCCATTGAAGATCTTTACTGAGATAGACCAAAGAGAGCCCTCTCCTACCCCGTAGGGCTAGCTACGAGGCTAAGTGGTTTGATGTTGCCTTGAGGTTTACCTTTCTCAGCCTGAGGTGAAATTATAAGCGCTAACACATGGGACTAGGAGGAAACACTATAAATTCTTGGGAGAAAATGAAGAGAGTGTTCTTATCGAAATATCAGGAATATTGTAAAACTAGAGATATTCAAGATGAAATCTTTACTATTGTGCAAAATGATGATGAAATGCTAGAGGACTGCTTGGAGAGATTCTTGTACATCCTCCAAAGGTCAAAGCACAAATTCGATCTAAGTATCATTAGAACATTGTTCCTACGTGGGCTTACTGATGATGATAGAAATAATTTAAATCTGGTAGGACAAGGGGATATTTCTCAAAAAACTTTTGATTAGATCTGTGACTTGTGCAAGAAATTATCGAGAAACCAATATAGATCTGGTAAAGGAATTCAGAATAGAAACAAGAAAATCGAATCTAGTGATGCTATGATTATTGGATTAAATAATGTAAACTTTGAAACGGGAACTATAAACTCAAAACGGGAACTCTGGCCAAAAAACCCCAAAAAAAACATCAAAAACAATGCTAAAAATGAAAAGTGTGTATACTGGAACGATGGTTTTTTTTTTAGGGTCAATTTTGAACATGTTTTAAAAATGGCAGTGAAAACGAAATTTTTGTGGAAAAACACCTTGAAAACGAAAAAGTGTTGATACTGGAATGATGGTCTTTTGTTTAGGGTCAATTTTCAACATTTTTAAAAAATGCTAGTAAAACCAAATTTTTATGTGCAAAAAAACAGTGGTTTATGAGGAAAAAACACACTAATGTTTTTGGTAGAATAACATTTTTCTTTCCTAAGTATAAATTCAACATGTTTTCAACCATAACATTCTAGATACAAAATTAAAAAACCATGAAATTATGAACAAATTACATGACTAAATTAATCAAAATGTCATTATTTGTATATTGAATGAAACATACATTATATCTCTAATTTAATGTTGCATTGTAGATATTCTAAACAATAAAAATTATCATAATTAAGACATATAATCCAACAACATAAAAATGGCTCATAACTTCTGATTTAACACCATATGGAAATCAAAATTTTTATTTCAAGATACGATGCAAGCATCAGTTATATAATCTGTCTTAGGCAATTATTCAAAATGACTCATATTTTCTTGCACATTGTTAGTCCTTGCAATCTCCTAGGCTGAAAAGGAAATTGACAAGGGTAACCTCAAACCACTTCAGCTCGGTAGCTAGCCTTGCAGAGGATGAGAGGGATCTCTCTAAGTCTCTTATCAGTGATATGACTTTAAAGAAAATGAATTTTAGGCTAGATATGTGTATTTGTTTGTTTGTTTGTGAAAATTTGGTTTTTTCAAGGATTTGCTGAACTTAGGGTTTGGAGCCACAAGTAGGTCTAGGCTTTGGGAATGCAGGAGCAAACATAAGAAGGAGCTAGCTATTAGAAACCATGGTGTAAGTTAAGCATTTGTCATTTTAGTACATAGGATATAGTGTGGAAGAAGCTAATGAGCATAAATGAACATGATTTCATTAGCTTAGGAAGACAAAACACATAACTATGAAAACCAGATAATAGAGCTTGAAAAACCAGAATTCTGAGTATTTTATCACAAGGAATTCATAGAAAGAAGAGGTATAATGTATATTAATATGTTTATACCATGAGAAAACAAAAAGAATGAAGTACAAGCACCATGAACTCACTGGACTAGAGTTCCTTGAAAATAGCTGCACCCTGTATCTATATTAGCTGAAAGATTATTACAATGCAAGCCTCCTTCACAAAAAGTTCCACCCTCTTCTCCTGAAGTGAAATAGTACTTACAGACTCTCCTAGACCACTTTCCCACCTTCAGGAGTCGAATTCCTTAGTGGAGAAACTGACTCCAATATTCTCTCAACCAACAAGTGAGAGTGAGAAGGTGCAACTCAAACACCTCATGAAGAGTTTTTTTAGGAGTTTGCTTCTTTTATGAGGCCTAATAAACATAAAAAACAACCTATGATATACATTTATTCATGCCTACATCACCTAGCCTCATAACTTGTGCCATTAAATATATAATCTTGACTTTGACCAAGTTAGACTAGAAACTAGAAATTTTACACTGTGAAATTTTACAAATAAAAATATAGGAAGTGCAGAAGCGCAACGCCGACTTTGAGCCGATTTTTAAGTGTCTTCCAGGGGTCAAAATACAAATCTGAGAGAATGGTCAACTAGCCCCTCAAATATAGTTTCCAGAACCATTTGAATTTTTGAATTTGGAGAATGGGAAGACCTTCAAAAATCCATTATCCCAAGGTCGCTCTAGAAGTGCAGCGCCTGTCAAAAAATGGTCCAGAATGCTAGTTTTTTGCCACTTTTTTGTACTTTTCTCCAAAACTAAGCCACCCTTGCAAAATCTGGGCAAATGGGTTTTTGGAGGATGCCAAGACCTTTCCAAAAATGTAGACCTTTCCTCAAATGGAGGCCTGAGGGAAAAGCGTAGCAACAAGGCGTTGCGCTTCTGGAAAGGCCAAATTTCTAAATTTAGACCAAAATTTGCCAAAAAAATCAAAATGCTCAAAATTAGCTCAAAATTGGAGGAAAGGTGTAAAAATGAGTTTTTTATAGCTTCATGGATGCTTCAACAAGCATCTCCAAATTTCCCTTATCCTTTTAATCTTTTTTGGTCTCCTTGAGCTTGTTTTTAAGTTGTTTCACTTTGACATTGGCGATCATGTTTTGAGCTTGATAATGATGCACCATGAGTCCAAGCATTTGATTATCTATGTTTTCCTTCTCCAAGATCTTCTCCAAGGTTTCATTCACCCTATTAAGCCAATGTTCCTTGTCTTGATGAACCTCTAGGGCGATCCTATCCTCTAGGTCAAGGTCTTTATTCTATGAATCAAGCTTGCTTGATTCTATGAACTCCTTGCTTTTTCCAACCTGCTGCAATAACTTGGCTTGTTCTTTTTCCATGATTAGTTGTTTAGTCTTAAGTTGACTATTTTCTTGCTAAAGGAAGCAAATGATGAAATGAGGGAGTTAGGGAAGGGAGATGATGATAGGGAAATTTTTGGAGATGGATACAGGTGGTAGAAAACTTAGGAAGCTCAAATGGAGTTAAATGAGGGAAATAAATGATTAGGAGAAATTGAAAAACATAACTGCTAGGAAATCTACTCAAAATTCTAGGTATGAGCTAGGTTTTAGGTAAGGGTGAGGCAATCTAATGATTAATAAGTTATTTAGTGAAACAAAAGGAATTTTAAAAATGTACAGAGGTTTTAGGTGGAATATTTACATGTTTCCAATATCAAAACTAACCAAACTATTAGTTACACTAGTGATTGCAGCATGAAAATTTCACCTAAACCCTAGATGAAGAGAAATTGCATTTGCATTCATCTTGCCAAAGGAAAAAGGTGAGAAAAAGACTTATAATTACTTGTGAGAAAGCTTAGAATATAAATAAATAGGTTTTCAAGCTTAAAAATCAAAATTTGGGTGAGTTTGGATGAGTTTTGGGCTACTCTGGCACAAGCGCAACACAGTTCACAGAAGCGCAATGCCATATTCCAAACCAATTTTGGGTGCCTTAAACTGCTCCAAATTGAGAGCTTGATATCTCGTTGGAAATATCGTGAAGTCTGCTATAATATGGACATTTTGGACACTCCATGAGGGAGAACAATTGATTTTCCCAAGGTTACTCCAAAAAATCAGGGTTTCTCTGACAAAAGAGAAGCTCCAACTTGCAGAGCACTTTTGGATGCCTTTCACTAATCCAAATAATTCTTTGAAGGTACCACTGGAAATATTAGGATGTATGCTACACAATAGAGTCCTTAAGAACTACCAACACCTGCTCCAAACCGCTGAAAAACTGTCTTGAGGTCAAGCTGTCCAGAAGTGCATTAACTCTCCCATAGCAAGTGTATTTTGGGAATTTATTTTAAATAATAACACCTGTGCATAAACTGAAGGAGGATTTTATTCCTCGGACTATAATGGACAAAATCCTCTTTCACACTTGTAAAATTAGTCTCCATTTTGTCAGAAACATATTTTGAATCAAACATGTCCCTATGAGGAATGATGAGGTGAGGTAATGTACTGCAACATTGTCTTATTTGAAATAAAACATTACCGTTACCTTTATTTTTCTTTCCCTAAGATGCTAACTCCCTTTACCCACTTAACCAAATGATGGATATACTTTTGGCAACATATAGTATCATGATGACGCATGAAGTGAAACCCTAGACCATGACCTAAAATGAGGAATTTAACCATTTCATGACCCAAGACATTTAAATGAAGATATGATAACTCGAAGAAGGCAATGAACATGATGAGTGATGAAGACCATGAGTAAGTGAAGGGAGCAGCAGTGACCTAGACATGATAACCAATGACCAAATTTTTATTTGAAGACTCACTGAAATGACAAAAATTTGACTTGACACCCTAACAACACCTTGTAAGAGCATATTTGATCACTAGTGATAGGCTGAATTGACTGACACTAACATTGGCTCCAACTGGGGATGGAAGCTCCTTGGAGGTGTCAAGAACACCATAGACCAAGTAGCCTTATCCATTGGGCATGGAGTCATAATGCAAATACTAAACTCAAACTGAAAACTGACTGACTAATTGACTAACTTGACTATAAAAAACATACTAACTGAACTTACTTATGGCAGTAGACCATTGGGATCTTAGGGCCTTCACCTCGGGCTTCAAATCCTGATGATAACCACCCACTTGCTGAAGATGTATATACAATCATGTGTAATTATCCCTCCAATGTAACCAATCCAGCAAGTGGCTACTTACTTGAATTCTGCTTGTACTTTCCTTGAGCAGGTAGAACAAACAAAAGCTAGGGAACTCTGAGTGACCACAGAATATGTGCTCATGATCCATTAATACAAGAAAGTTCATCTTTCTAGATGGTTGCAACAAATTTCCAATAGGGTCTATAATAATATGGAACATTCGCATATCTTGAAAGTCAAAAGAAATACAAGCACACTCTTCGTTTTTTGAATCTGGAGGAAGATCATCTTGTGCAAGTGGATCTAAAACAACCTCTTCTTTATCACTGCTCTCCTCTTCATAATCTGCTTGTAATGTTTGATGATTATTCTCTGCCATAATTACATTGTCCGAAACCTTCACACATGCCAATTTAAAATTATGATTTGCATGAATCTACCCTTGAAATAGTGCTTCAGAAAATGGATGAGCTGGAGAGACATATGAGTGGTGAGTGTCTAGAGATCCTTGTTCATACATTTCATTAGAAACCTCATCTTGGTCTTCACAAACCTGATCTTGAAATAAAACCTCAGAGAAAGAACAATCTGAAAGAACAAGTGAATGACTATCTTCATACCTCTCATCCAAAAGACAGGGTTTTGGATGCTCATGGAAAACTTTAAATGCAGCTACCATTTCAAGTATGTTTGATTCCTCATGTGCTTCAACAGGAGGAATATCAATTTGACTGCTACAAGAATCACAGGAAACAACTTCTTCTTCACTATTTCCTTGCAAAAGTAGATGATCATTGTCATTAGATGGTTCACTGCTTAAGATTTTTGTACATGCAATTTCAAAATTTTCACTTGGACCAATTTCTTCTTGACTGCTAGGATGCAAATATGTTTCATCTTCAAGCAAAGAAGGAGTTGGTGTGTGTTTTGAATGATCCTTTGTATCAAAGCAACTAATCTCTGTTATTTTTTGTTGGGAAGAATATTCATAAAGGGCCTCTATGATCTCATAATCTAGACATTCTTCATCACCAAAAGTTTCTTCAAGGTATTGAATGAAGTTTTCACAGGATTCACAACAATCTTCAAACAAAAAGAATGAATGATGATATTTTCCATAAAACTCAAAGAATGTTGTGTGGAATTCTTTAAGAGAGAATAAGCTACATGGCTTCAATCCTTCATACCATGATCTTGCTTTTCCTTCTAGGGTAGCCATAAACATTTTCATCAAACAATCCTCATGAAACTTAATCCCGAGCTTATGTATATGCCAATGAAATTTGATTAAATGCAGTATAACCTCATCCTCGTTAAAATCTATGAATTTGGGCAAATTAGTTTTCCAATATATGCAAGGAATTCGATTTGGAAAACCAGGAATATGAGCTCGATTCATAGGAGCATACCTTCGAGCAGTTGAATCCATCTTGAAAACAATTAAGACACAAATAAGTTCTTTAGACTACTGGTTTTTGAACAGTGGAGTCGCCATGAAAATTTTGAACCTTTGGATTCTTCAACAATGGAGTCGCCAGTGAAAGATGCACAACCTTTCTTGTGTCTGATCATTGTTCACCATCAGCAACTAGCTCTAATCATTGTCATTCTTTCCCAGGGAAGATATGATCTTTCGTTCCCTAGAAACGGTGCCAAAAATGTTAGTCCTTACAATCTCCTAGGCTGAAAAGGAAATCGACAAGGGTAACCTCAAACCACTTCAGCTCAGTAGTTAGCCCTGCTGAGCATGAGAGAGATCTCTCTAAGTCTCTTATCAGTGATATGAATGTAAAGAAAATGAATTTTAGGGTAGATATGTGTATTTGTTTGTTTGTTTGTAAAAAATTGGTTTTTTTAAGGATTTGTTGAACTTAGGGTTTGGAGCAACAAGTAGGTCTAGGCTGTGGGAATGCAATGGCAAACATAAGAAGGAGCTAGATATCAGAAGCCATGGTGTAAGTTGAGCATTTTTTAGTGTAGTATAGAGGATATAGTGTGGAAGAAACTAATGAGCATAAATAAACATGATTTCATTAGCTTAGGAAGACAAAACACATAACTATGAAAACCAGATAACAAAGCTTGAAAAACAAGAATTATGAGTATTTTATCACAAGGAATTCACAAAAAGAAGAGATATAATGTAGATAAATATGTTTAGACCATGAGAAAACAAAAAGAATGAAGTACAAGCACCATGAACTCACTGGACTAGAGTTCCTTTGAAAATAGCTACAACCTATATCTATATTAGCTGAAAGATGATTACAATGCAAGCCTCCTTCACAAAAGGTTCCACCCTCTTCTCTGAAGTGAAATAGTACTTATAGACTCTCCTATACCACTTTACCACCTTCAGAATTCAAATTCCTTGGTGGAGGAACTGACTCCAAGATTCTTTCAACCAACATGTGAGAGTGAGAAGGTGCAACTCAAACACCTCATGAAGAGTTTGTTTAGGAGTTTGCTTCTTTTATGAGGCCTAATAAACATAAAAAACAACCTATGATATACATTTATTCATGCCTACATCACATAGCCTTGTAAATTGTGCCATTACATAGAAAATCTTGACTTTGACCAAGTCAAACTAGAAACTAGAAATTTTACACCGTGAACTTTTACAAATAAAAACACAGAAATTGCAAAACCGTGGCGCCAAGTTTGAGCTGATTTTTAGGTGTTTTCCATGGGTCAAAATGTAAATTTTAGAGAATGGTCAACTAGCCCTTCAAGTCTAATTTCCAGAACAGTTTGAATTTCTGAATTTGGAGCATGGGAAGACCTTCAAAAATCCATTCTCCCAAGGTCGCTCCAGAAGCACAGTGCCTGTCAAAAAATGGTCCAGAATGCTATTTTTTGCCACTTTTTTGTACTTTTCTCCAAAACTAAGCCACCTTTGCAAAATCTGGGCAAATGGGTTTTTAGAGGATGCCAAGAAATTTCCAAAAATGTAGACCTTTCCTCAAATGGAGGCCTGAGGAAAAAGCGCAGCACCAAGGCGTTATGCTTCTGGAAAGGCCAAATTTCTAAATTTAGACCAAAATTTGCCAAAAAACTCAAAATGCTCAGAATTAGCTCAAAACTAGAGGGAAGATGTAAAAATGAGTTTGTTATAGCTTCATGGATGTTTCAGCAAGCATCTCCAAATTTCCCTTATCCTTTTGATCTTTTTTGGTCTCCTTGAGCTTGTTTTTAAGTTGTTTCACTTTGACATTGGCGATCATGTTTTGAGCTTGATAATGATGCACCATGTGTCTGAGCATTTGATTATCTCTATTTTCCATCTCTAGGAGCTTCTCCAAGTGTTAATTCACCCTATTAAGCCAATATTCCATGTCTTGATGAACCTCTAGGGCGATCATATCTTATAGGTCAAGGTCTTTATTCAACAAAATGTGCTCTTGCTCTTCTTGCAATGCCTTCTTTAGGCCCATTGTTCTTGGCCTTTTCCTCTTTCCTGTACCTTTTGATCCTTCAGGCTCACTTGATTCTATGATCTCCTTGCCTTTTCCAACCTGCTGCAATAACTTGGCTTGTTCTTTTTGCATGATTAGCTATTTAGTCTTAAGCTAACTATTTTCTTGCTCAAGGAAGCAAATGATGAAATGAGGGAGTTAGGGAAGGGAGATGATGATAGGGGAATTTTGGGAGATGGATATGGGTGGTAGAAAACTTAGGAAGCTTAAATGGAGTGAAATGATGGAAATAAATGATTAGGAGAAATTGAAAAATAGAGCTACTAGGAAATCTACTCAAAATGCTAGGTATGAGATAGGGTTTAGGGAAGGGTGAGGAAATCTGATGATTGATAAGTTATTTAGAGAATAAAAAGGAATTTTAAACATGTACAGAGGTGTGAGGTGGAATATTTACATGTGTCCAATATCAAAATTAACCAAACTATCAATTACACTAGTGCTTGCAGCATGAAAATTTCACCTAAACCCTAGATGAAGAGAACTTGCATTTGCATTCATCTTGCCAAAGGAAAAAGGTGAGAAAAAGACTTATAATTACTTGTGAGAAAGCTTAGAATATCAATAAATAGGTTTCCAAGCTTCAAAATCAAAATTTGGGTGATTTTGGATGAGTTTTGGGCTACTCTGGCACAAGCACAACACAGTTCACAGAAGTGCAACGCCATATTCCAAACCACTTTTGAAGGCCTTAAACTCCTCCAAATTGAGAGCTTGATAGCACGTTGGAAATAAATTGAAGGCTTCTATAATATGGACACCTCAAGCATGTAATATGGACAATCCATGAGGGAGAAAATTTGATTTTCCCAAGGTCTCTCCAAAAACTCAGGGTTTCTCTGACAAAAGAGAAGCTCCAACTTGTAGAGCACTTTTGGATGCCTTTCACTAATCCAAATCATGATCTAAAGGTACCATTGGAAATCTTAGGATGTATTCTACACAATAGAGTCATCAAGAACTGCCAACACCTGCTCCAAACCCCTAAAAAACGGTCTTGACATCAAGTTGTCCAGAAGTGCATTAACTCTCACGTAGCAAGTGTATTTTGGGAATATCTTTTAAATAATAACACCTGTGCATAAACGGAAGGAGGTTTTTGTTCCTTGGACTATAATGGACAAAAACCTCTTTCACTTTTGTAAAATTAGTCTCCATTTTGTCAGAAACATGTTGTGAATCAAACATGTCCCTATGAGGAATGATGAGGTGAGGTAGTGTACTGCACATTGTCTTATTTGAAATAAAACATTACCGTTACCTTTATTTTTCTTTCCCTAAGCTGATAACTCCCTTTAAACACTTAGTCACATAATGGACGTACTTTTGGAAACATATGGTATCGTGATGACACATGAAGTGAAACCCTAGACCATGACCTAAAATGAGGAATTTAACCATTTCATGACCCAAGACATTTAAATGAAGATATGATACCTCAAAGGAGACAATGAACATGATCAGTTGTGAATACCATGAGTAAGTGAAGGGAGCAGTAGTGACCTAGACACAATACCCAGTGACCAAATTTTTATTTGAAGACTCACTAAAATGACAAAAATTTGACTTGACACCCTAACAACACCTTGTAAGAGCATATTTAATCACTAGTGATAGGCTGAACTGACTAAAACTAACAAACACCATCATAATTCACATCTTCAGATGAATGAATGGATTCTGATGAACATGTTCCATATTCTTCTCTTTCATCAACTAGTGCCCCATCTGAGTCCACATGCATGCCCACCATTTCAGGTTTCAAAATTCTTCTAGATCTACGACTGGTTTCAGCAGACTCCCATCTCAACACTGTTTCTTCTGGTAACAACCTTTTCAGAATCTCTATCGTCTTCAAGCAAAGAGTTCCTCTCTTTGTTAAATTGAAGTCATAAACAAGTATGTCAACATCCTCCAATTTTAAGAGGTCTGTGTGGCAGCGATTTATATTTGTACCCTTTCTTGTTCTCTTTCCACCATTTTTTTTGTCAACTACCATCTCTGCCTTATACACACCATTGAATGGGTGTGTATTTGTGGCATACCAATATACTCCAACACCTGTAAGATCCTCATTTTCTGTAAATACCTTTATAACCTTAGCAACCCAAAATGGGTAGCCATTTGGATCTGCATCTGCTAGCACTGCAATCATGCAACCCTCCTTAATATCCTGTACTGAACCCCTGTAAAGGTCTTCCATGGCTTCACGTTGTGCGCGAGATCTTCTGGAACCAATATACATATCTCTTTCCTATGCCTGTGAAGAATTAATAATACCTTGAGATTGTTCTCGTTCAACAATGTTTATTTCCTCATGTTCATTTGACACATTTTGTGGCCAAATAAATGGATTTTTCATAGGTATATCTGCATTTGTTGTTGTTGAAATGATATCACTTTGATTATTGAAAAATGACTCCCACCAAACTGAATCAACAATGTCAAAGCACTCATATGTATATCTAATACATTTTTTAATTTCTTCTAGGCAATCAGAATAATTTATATCTCTATTATGTCTGTGTGCATTATGAACTTCACCAAACTGATTGCAATAACAATATTTTTGATGCAAATATTTGATGATCTAGAATGAACTTCAAAAATTCCAAACCTGATGATGGTGCCCATTCTGCAGTGGTTAAATACTTCTTGCCCCATATTAATGTTTTACCATCAATTTTTTTGATACAAAATTGATGTTGGAAGCTAATGTAATTAAGTTTCTCAATGCATTTCTCCTCACCATGCGATCCTAGAATAAACCTTCACATGTCAACAATTTCTTCCAACACATCAAAAGTAGGCTCTGGCATGTATGATTTATTAATACATTCAATTAATGATGGAAATCTCCCAACTTCCTTCCTCCTCAGTGTGACTGAAAAACAACTGAACATCTGATCAATATGGTCATGAGTGTGCCCAACAAGAAGGAAACCAACCTTTACCTTCTGAAAAATTCTCAATTCAACAAGCATGTTTAGATATCCAAAAACAACCTGATTTTTGTTTTCACGGCAAGTGTTGTCCAATTGTAGATACAAAACTTCAGGAAGATCACTAGACCAATGAGAAAGCACATCATGAATTATTGATATTGTCAGATTTGCATCTTTATGAATATTTGGAGCTGTGAAGTACACCCTTGGCAACATTTTCCCATTGAAGACCGTACAACCGACCAACTGATACTGAATAAAATTTTCCTCTTGTAAATTTCTGGGTTTGCGAAAAAAATGTGGTAAAAGTGTTTTCTTCTAGTCCATACCATCAATTATCAAACCCAAATATTTATTCAGATTATCATAACACTTCTTTCGATGCTTGTACAACTTTTTCCTTTCACTTGTTTGTTGTTCACGATGCTCCTTAAGTTCTTTTACAATTGAATCTACACAACATAAAAGAAATCCATTAAGAAATATGTTTTCATAGTTGATGACTATACAATTTTAAAAGTTAAAGTTATGAATGCTTACCTCTTTTTGACCCTTCACATTAGTCCCTTTTTTATTTAAGAGAAGCAAATGTACTACAAATCCCCATCCTTGTCTTCTTAGGAATATGGACATTGTTGAATTATTCTTCCATACCTTCACAAAATATTGATATGTAATAAACTGACCATGTCCCTCAGCACCTTCTACATATTCTATGTATAAGTTGTAGATTTCTCGTCTTGAAAAATTATCTGGAATATGTATTGTCTCTCTATTTGGCATACACTCTCCATGCTTTGAAAATAAATATTTCATCCATGACATTGTAGTATTTGATAATGGCCCAAACTGTCGTTTATGACGTACTTCTGAATAAAATGTGGGATCCTTTTCCAAATTTTCTTGGATTCTCGAGAGACGAAAATTCCCCATTGAATGAAACATTTTGAAAGACTTTCTATAGATAAATAAAGACCCAATATGATAATCATAACCTGACAATGTAGATTGCATGCACCCAACTAAATATGAATTTTGCATGCTTTTATTCATTGACAAATATATCTTCCTTTTCTCTAATACAAATTTGAAATCCATATGTTTCAAGCAACCTTTTTGACAACATTCACTTGAAATGAGAGCGTTGATAGAACTTCTTCTCGTCAAATATTATGCTCTACCCCTTGTATAACTAGAACATCTTGCATTGATATGAAAAGGTCTACTCCTACTCCTCGATACAATATTTCTTGGCAACATCTCCATCATTGGATCATCATTTGTATAAGCATTTTCATCATCGTTATGAGGAATGTTATCCACACTATGCTCAGTTGTGCTTTTCAAATACTGACTTGGAGGATATTCTTCATCTTCCCCTTCTTCAGTGCTATTGTCATAGTCCTTAGAATTGGGACTAAATGGAAAATTTGATTTGATGTTTATTGGATATTCTTCCTCATGTGCATTGTCAGTGCTACTCTCATAGTCCATAGAATTAGGACTATGTCAAAAATGTGACTGTTTGCTTACTGAAGATGCTACATCCTTTACTTTGTCATTGCTACTCTTATATTCATTAGGATTAGGACTAAGTGCTTCATCTTGTCCTTCATCACTACTTCTCTCATAGTCCATAGGATTAGGACTAAGAGGACACCGTGACACTCCATTCTTTTGAAATTTTTCATCATGCTCTTCATCACTACTGCTCTCATAGTCCATAGGATTAGGACTAAGTGGACACTGAGACACTCCATTCTTTTGAAATTTGTCATCATGATTTTCATCACTGCTTCTCTCATAGTCCATAGGATTAGGACTAAGATGACACCATGACACTCCATTCTTTTGAAATTTTTCATCATGCTCTTCATCACTACTGCTCTCATAGTCCATAGGATTAGGACTGAGTGGATGCCAAACTTCATTCTTTTGAAATTCTTCATCATGTTCTTCATCACTACTTCTTTCATGGTCCATAGGATTAGGACTAAGTGGACATTGTGACACTCTATTTAGTTGAAATTCTTCATCACTACTACTCTCATAGTCCATTGGATTAGGACTAAGAGAACACCGTGACACTCCATTCTTTTGAAATTTTTATCATGCTCTTCATCACTGCTGCTCTCATAGTCCATAGGATTAGGACTAAGTGGACACCGTGCCACTCCATTCTTTTGAATTTCATCATCATGCTCTTCATCACTGCTGCTCTAATAGTCCATAAGATTAGGACTAAGAGGACACCATGACACTCCATTCTTTTGAAATTCATCATCATTCTCTTCATCACTGCTGCTCTCATATTCCATAGGATTAGGACTAAGAGGACACCATGACACTCCATTCTTTTAAAAATTTTCATCATGCTCTTCATCACTGTTGCTCTCATAGTCATTAGGATTAGGACAAAGTGGACAGTGTGACACTCCATTCTTTTGAAATTCGTCATCACTGCTACTCGCACAGTCCATAGGATTAGGACTAAGAGGACACCATGACACTCCATTCTTTTGAAATTCATCATCATTCTCTTCATCACTGCTGCTCTCATATTCCATAGGATTAGGACTAATAGGACACCGTGACACTCCATTATTTTGAAATTCATCATCATGCTCTTCATCACTACTGCTCTCATAGTCCATAGGATTAGGACTAAATGGACACCGTGACACTCCATTATTTTGAAATTCATCATCATGCTCTTCATAACTGTTGTTGTCATAGTCCATAGGATTAGGACTATGAGGACACTGTGACACTCCATTCTTTTGAAAACTTTCATCATGCTCCTCATCATCATTGGACACCGTGACACTATGTTCTTTTGAAATTCGTCATCATGCTCTTCATCACTGCTGCTCTCATAGTCCATAGGGTTAGGACTAAGTGGACACCGTGAAACTCCATTCTTTCGAAATTCGTCATCATGCTCTTCATCATTGTTGTCCATAGGATGACATTGGAATTGAAAAGAACCGTAAAATACCAAAAGTAACAATGCCCAAGAATAAATCTGTTACAATTAATGATGAGAATGTTATGAAGAATAAAAGTAAAGTTGAACATTTTGAAGTAGTCATTACCAACAGTCAAGAACCTAGTGAAACTTCAAAAGAAAGCAAATAAATCATTACACCAAGAGTTGATTTAGAAGATGGAATTATCAAAACAAAACAAAATTCCGTTCGACAGAACTTGATAAAGAGAAACTTAATTGAGGGTGGTCGCACATTTCAGCTTAATGTCAGAAAAATCTATAAGGCAATTGAAGGAAAATGTCAATATCAAATCAGAAAGCCACACCATCTACATGTTCACAACTTGAAGACATTGATGAGGTACAATCCATATGCTCATGTGGTTAATTATGTGCTTCTTGTTGATCCAGTTCAAGTTCCCAACAAACAAGCATTTGATAAGTCAAAATGTTTTGAATACAATTATTATGTGCTTGGGGGGAACCATTCTGTAGAAGATCAAAGACAATTGATGGAGGAATATTCTAATAACCCACGCTTTGAAACAATGAAATGTATCCTTTATGTTAGTTTATCACATACAAAAGAAAAGTTAGTGGCATGGGATCATAATTTAGATAATGAATATAGGATGTCTATGACTTTCATCCAAAGGGTTAGATTTATTCATAATGATTTTGAAGAAAAATGTGGTGGGGATATGATAAATGTTACTATAGATTTCCGAAATGAATGTTGTATGGAAATAGGCTATCAAATTGAAGAGAAAACCAATTCAAAAGGTAGCAAAGGCAGCAAATTTAGTGATTTATTCAGAGGTGTTGATAACATTTTCCAGATGGCATTTAGAATTGGAGAGATATGGGAGTTGATTAATGAGATTTTTAGCATGTGGGAGAACATTAGCATTAAAAACTAGAAGGTCAAAAAGTCTAAGCCATTGATATGTAGCAACAGTAAATCAGGTCCCGAAATGAAGCAACTTCCAGAAGATATGACTATCACACCTTGGAGAGCATTGCAAGGAGTGAAGGATGAAAAACTTGTCATCACAATATTATCTCGTTTGAGGTCAGGGGAATTATCATTGGAGGAAATGTCTGAGGAATTTCAAAAAAAAGTTTGTTGAATTATTTTTATTTATTTCTAGATTATAATTTTCTTTTAAATATAACATATTGTTCTTAGTAGTATTTTTTATACATATCATTATATTAACTTTTTTTACTTTATCCATGCAGTCATCAACTTTACATGAAAATTCAGGAACAAACGGTTAAATTGTTGAATGAAAATAGTTGGGATGATGTTGTATGCAACTATCTAGATTCAAGCTCTACATCAACATTAAAAAAAATTATCTTGCATTTAAAAAGGTATGTTGATTTATACATTCATTTTTATTCATCTGTATACTATTTTTAATTTATAACTTACACATATATTTGTTTATTTTATAAAAGATGAAGAAGGATGAAAATGGAGCACTAGATAGTTTCAGAACCTTTATTGAAAAAATAAAGATCAAAAGACTGAAGAAGAAACGTCTTAAGAATGTTTAACTTGATCCAACTCTTACTCATTTCATTTGGAATGGGCTAGACACTATTTAATATCAAGTAATACAAGGCGACTGTAAAGACATTGCTAAACTCATACCTAAAAGGGATAATGCCCTAGTTATTGCAGATATTCCCCATGTTTCAATATTCCAAACATTGACTATGATAGTGACCCTTATACTTATCAAGCTCTTAGTAAAGTAGTTGCAAGATTTCTAGAAATCATGTCATCACCATTATGGAGATTTGTGACATTTCATTCAGACACACAATTAGCAATGTTATTGTCAAGCTTCAAGGGGAAAACAAATTCAAGGATGCAACTTACATGGTAAGACGTTTAAAATGTATATTTGGTTAATGTTAAAAAATTCATTTATGTACAAGTTAATTGAACTTTTACTATTTCATGTTACAGGAAAAAGTCAAATCTTCTTAACCGTGAAGATCAACCATTTATAAATGATTGTGAGGTCATCCATATTGATTTTTGGGAAAAAGATGATAGCTATATGTCTATGATTTTTAATCGGGTAGATGGAAAGAGTCATAGCCAAATACTGACTTATGATGCTGTTGTGATAAAACTAACCTATATAGACAAAGAAGCAAAAGGAGAGATAGTTAACATTTATCAAAAACCATATTTATTGATTAACTATCTTATAGACATATGTTCAAATGAAGGAGATTAGGTTCTGGATTTATTTTCTGGTTCAGGTAAGTTTTATTATATGGAATTGAATTTCAATATGTTATTTATTAATTTATATGTCATTGTACTAATTTACTTCATTATTTCTTTTGTGCTTGATAATTAGGTAAAACACTAGCATGTTGCCTTCAAAAAGGAAGAAATTGCATTGCCATTGAAAAAGATCCAATACGATGCAATTTTATTCAGCAAAGAATCAATGCTCTTCAATTTCTTCCAGATGCAATGCAAGAAATTGGGTTGAAGAAAGGGGACTTTAGTGAATCACGTGTGGAAAAAAAGGCAAAGGAACCCCAACCACCATTACACGGAATGATTGGAAAGGCATACATTGGGAGATTCATAGACATCAAAGATCCATTAGAGGAGGAAAATGAGCAAAATAAAGCAAAAAATATTGTGGAAGAAGACAATGATGAAACTCTAGAGGACGAAGAGTTTGGATTACATGACATTGTTGATTAAATTTAAGTTATGCTTGGAAATCAAGCTCATTTTTTGTAGCTATTAATTAGTTATACTTGTAATGTTTTGACTTTGACATTTTATTAGAAGAATAAGCACTCAATTAAGGTTGTTATGCGTTCAATATTTGTATTATGTGATTTTCTCATTAATTTTTATGTTAATCATTATTTTAAAAAAAACAGTGATTATTATTTTTTTTTACATGAAATTCATAAAAAAACTATTATTTAACCATTTTTAGTTAAAATTTTCCTATAAAAATTGTGATTTTGACATGTCATCTTTAGAAAAAAATTACAAAAAATTATCAAAACGTGTAGTTTTTAGTTATATTTATGTTAAAAATGGTTATTTTTATGTCAATTGTTAAAAATTATTTTTTTTAGAGACAACTATTTCATGTGGATTGAAAAATTAATTAACAATGTATAAATATATAGAATATTGAAAATTCAAAATATCGACCTTTTTCTTTAAATATGCAAAACAATAAAAACCTCACTACAAAAAGAAAAAAAGAAAAGAAAATATGAAGAAGAATGCCACTTCAAAAATTATTAAATTTAGAAAATAATTATTTACATTTCATACATTAGAAAATTTAAAGTCAAAAACTAGGTCTTTTAAAAAAAGGGCCTGATGCAGAATTACCACTTTTTTAAATCAGCATGAAAATCACTACCATTCTAAAACGTAATGTACATAAAAAAAATTAAAGTGCCAAAAACTATGCTCTAAAAAAAACATGTGTTCTGCATCACCCATTTTCAAAATCGGGTCACCTTTTTGCTATCTCTACAAAACGGTTAACAATATCAGTGCTTGTTTCAAAGTTTACATTGTTATTAGAAAACAAAATGGACAATATGAAAATTGAAATAATGAATACTGTTAGTAAACAAATAGACTCTTTGAAGTTTCAGCAAAAACTTGTAGAAGAGCAAGAGATATTGTCTATTTTCTGTCCTAAATGTAGAAGAAAGCATCCTTTAAGAGACTGTCCTCTCGATATTAAAGAAACAAATAAATGTGCAACTTGTGCAGATAACCATGCTACAAAGAAATGTCCCTCCATACTTGGGATGAAAGCTATATTTGAAGGGGGAAACCTAAAGCTGAATCACTACATGTTATGGGAGCACAAAGAAATTGGCCTCAGGTAAGTGCAGGTATGGTTCCTAAACATCCACCACATTTTTTTGGTTATAATGCACACTCATATTCCTATACTAACACTGGTCACTCTCAACATTGGCAGCATGGGAATCAATATCAGTATGGAAAACCCTCCAAATATTGGCAACAAGGATGGAGAGGACCAAACCATTCACATCATTCACATCATTCCTATCCTACGCCTATGCAATCATACCATCCTACATATGCACCTTACCCAATGCCTCAACCATCATTACCTCAGCTAATTCAACCTATGCCACCATTACCTTTACCTCCACCGTTTCAACCTTCTCAGTTTCCTTCTCAACCTTTACCCAACCCAAATAATAAAGTGGTACAAATGATCCATTCTGTGAACCCGCTTTCTTCATCCAGATATCAAACTATGCTAGCTGGAGTCAATGATCTCCAATTGAGATCAGGGAAGGTAGTAACCTCATAAAATCAAAAGCAACCTATGGTGATTATCAATGAGAAAGGAGAGGAGGAAAATCCTGACCATTCTGAAAAACATGACACCATTCAGCCTATCCCTGTACATTTTGAGCCCTTGTAATCTTTTTCCAACTGACATCCCTATCTAGAGAGGTTAGTTGTGGAGAAGAAAGACCCCATTCCTGAGTCTAGCCTGGCTTCTGAGCTTAGGAACATTTTCATAAGGGTACCTTTGCTCCAAGCTATCAAAGAGATCCCCATCTGTACAAAAATCATTAGGGAACTCTGTCTCAAGAAGCCAGGAAGGAGAAGATTGGAACCTCAAACTATTCAATTTGTTGGTAGAGCAGCAGAGTTGATGATGGGGTGTATGCACATGGAAAAATATACTGACCCTGGAAACCCTATTGTCTATGTTTAGATAGGTGATGTCCTTGTCTCCAATGTACTTATAGACCTAGGGGCAGCCATTAATGTTATGACCAAGCAAACCATAGATCAACTTGGATTGGTCCATATTTGTCCTACTCCCACTATGCTTGAACTGACAGATAGATCTAAAATCAAGCCGGAAGGGGTGTTGGATGATGTCGTCATTTCCCTAGATTCTTGGGAATATCCCGCAAATTTCATTGTGCTTCAGCCAAAGAACCTTGTGGGAGGGCATCCCTTGATCTTCGGACGACCATGGCTTGCTACGGCTGATGCTTATATCAGATGTCATTCTGGTAATATGTATATTTCCCATGGAGATTCCAGAAAGAAGGTCACCTTATATCCACCCGCTAGATCCATTTATGATCTCCGAGACACTTTATGGTTATACTATATTAGTGATGAGGAGACTCAGCCTGTTTCCTTGATACACCATAACGTTGAGTCCTCACAGGAGGGTGAGATTTAAGACTTCCTGAACAATCTAGACACCATGCCTAATTTCGAGTCATTGAGTCATAATCTTAGTCTAGATTTTCAGGAAAGATATGACTCTCTACCTCCATCACCACCATCTCTAGCGACACCTTTGTGTACTCTTGAGCCTGATACTACTCTTGTTGAGATTAGTCCAGGTAAATCCTTGTATATCAATTCAGACTTGGATCCTTCTCAACAAGAGCAGCTTGTGAATTTGTTGCAAAACCATCTTGATGCCTTTGCATGGGGTTATGAAGATATGAAAGGCATCCCTCCTGAAACTTGTACACACCATATCTATATTCAGGATGGAGCCCGACCTGTCTGACAACCCCAAAGGTGAATGAACCCATCTCTAAGAGACGTTGTAAAGGAAGAATTGCAAAAATTCTTAGATGATGATTTTATCTATCCCATTTCTGACATCCAGTGGGTCTCTCCATTAGTATTAGTCCCAAAGAAAGATGGGAGATGGTGCATTTGTATTGACTACAGAGAATTGAATAAAGTCACTGTAAAATATTACTTCCCCCTTCCTTTCATCGATCAGGTACTCGATACCCTTACTTTATAAGAAGTACTTTTCTTTTCTAGATGACTTTAGTGGATATAACCAGATACAGATAGCACCTGAGGATCAAGACAAAACCACTTTTACATGTCCATGGGGTACATTTTCCTACCAAGTACTTCGCTTTGGGTTATGTAATGCCCCATCTACCTTTCAAAGGGAAGTTTTGGCTATTTTTGCTGACCTTGAGTGTGTAGAAATCTATATGGACGATTTCTCTGTGTTTGGTGATTCATTTCAGGAAGCCCTCAAGAATCTAGAAAAAGTGCTTATTCTCTGCCAGGAAGCTCATCTCTCCTTGAGTGATAAGAAATGTAGATTAATGTGCAAGGCGGGAGTGGTTCTTGGCCATATTATTTTCGACAAAGGTATCCAGGTTGACCTTGCAAAAATAGAAGTCATTTTGAGTCTTCCTATACCCAAAACTCAAAGGGAAGTGAGAGGTTTTATAGGACATGCATGCTACTATAGGAGATTCATTGAGAACTTCTCAAGGATAGCTACCTGCCTTTTCCAACTTTTGGCTAAAGATAGTGAGTTTTCTTGGTCCACAGCTTGCCAACAGTCCTTTGAGACATTGAAGAAAAAATTAGTCCATGCACCAGTTTTGAGAGGACCAAATTGGTCCCTTCCATTCCATATTTCCTCTGATGCCTCAGATATTGTTATTGGCACAGATCTAGGACAAGAAGAAGACAAAAAACCTTATGTTATTTATTTCATTAGTAAAAACTTGTCACCCATTGAACTCAATTATATGGTTACCAAGAAAGAGTTTTTAGCTGTAATTTTTTCTATTAATAAATTCAGACATTATATTACATGATATGAAGTTTTTGTACATACTGACCATTCCGCAATAAGATATTTGATGAATAAATTATTAACTAGCGGTAGAGTGACTAGGTGGTTGCTATTGTTACAGGAATTTAATATTACTATTGTTGATAGACCAGGAAAATCAAATGTAGTAGCAGATTATCTTTCAAGATTAAATAATCATGGTGAAGCAATTCTTGTTGATGATGATTTTCCTGACGAACATCTTTTTGCTGTGTCAACAAAATCCCCATGGTTTGCTGACATAGCTAACTATTTAGTCATCGTGAAATTACCACCTGACTTATCCGCTTGTGAAAAGCGGAATATCATTCAGAAAAGTGTTGCTGGATCCAAGGATACCTCTTTTACACCTGAGAATATCTCATTATCCGTAGATTTGTAAGAGAGGAAGAAGTGTTTGATATTTTAAAATTTTCCCGTGATGGACCTTGTGGGGGTCACTTCGCTAATAAGCGAACCACATACAAAGTGTTACGAGCTGGCTATTATTAGCCTTCTTTGTTCAAAGATGCCAAAAAATATGTCAAGGTGTGATATCTTTTAGCGAGTTGGCCAGCCTAATCAAACCAATGAAATGCCTTTATGTCCTTAGGTTATGATTGAGCCTTTTGAAAAATGGGCCATTGATTTTGTAGGACCAATAAATCATCATCAAATAAAAAGCATATTTTGGTTTGTACAGATTTTGTTACAAAATGGGTAGTAGCTAAAGTTGTTTCTTTTGTTACTGAAAGAGTTGTTGTTGATTTTCTTTTTATTGAAAATTTTACTAGATTTGGTGTGCCTAGAGAAATTGTTTCTGACAATGGACCACAATTTATTTCTAATTTGGTACAGGGTGTGATGGAGTAGTACAAAATACGACATAGGAAATCTACACCATATCACCTGCAATAAAATGGTCAAGTGGAGTCCACGAATAAGGTGATTGAGTACATCCTCACAAAGATGGTAAGCATGCA
This sequence comes from Pinus tabuliformis, assembly GCA_031772625.1. Classification (NCBI taxonomy): domain Eukaryota; kingdom Viridiplantae; phylum Streptophyta; class Pinopsida; order Pinales; family Pinaceae; genus Pinus; species Pinus tabuliformis. Next base: position 551,313,552 of record CM062804.1, read on the forward strand.
CAGAAAGGATTGGGATAACAAATTATCCGAAGCATTATGGGCCTATCGAACCACTTGGAGAAATAGCATAGGACACACACCATATGAGCTGGTGTATGGAAAACAAGTTCTCTTGCCGATAGAATTCCAGATCAAGATTTTTAGATTGTAGTCCAATTGGGACTAGATCTCACTGAAGCACAACAACAACGTCTTCTACAATTAAATGAGTTAGATGAATTCCGAAGGGATGTTGTTCAGTACAACATCTTGGTTCAACAGCAGCGCAAGAAGTGGCATGACAAGTCCATTCAGAAGAAGTAGTTCCAACCAAGTGATTGGGTACTCCTTTATGATTCTCGATTCAAATATTTTAAAGGAAAATTCCATACACGCTGGATGGGACCCTATGAGGTGGTCAATATGTTCGAAAATGGAGCGGTAGAAATCAAAACTATTGATGGACATAATTTCGTGTTCTTGGTAAATGGGCATAGATTGAAGGTATATTTTCAGCCCCTTACTAGAGGAGATTTTATGTAGCAAGTCCAATATCCATTTGAAAAGGAGTTGGTAGGTGGTAACAACAACTTGTTGAAGATTTGATTCCTTCTTATCCTTATTGAAAAGATAATAAAAGAAAAATAAAAATAAAAAGTATAAAAAGAAAATAAAAATCCTGTAATTATGAAAATAAGTTGACTGACATGATTGCAGAAGGATCAACATGAAAACCAGCATGCTAGCAGGAAGATCGAAATTTTAATAAAAAGGGAATGTTACTTGATTTTTAGATACACTGGCTGCCACCAAGAAGAAGCAGGTTCTCGAAACCGAGCACTTACCCAAGTTTAGGGTAACTAGCATTGACATTTTTATTTCAAGTAAACGCTTACTTCCCGATGCAATTATTTTTTTCCTACACCAGTGCAGGTAGATTTCAAGGTAAAAATGTTGTCTTTCTTCTATCCCCCATTTCGAAAATTCCCACTAGTTTCTTTTCTAAAATCCCTAATGAATTACCTTCCTCTTTCTTCTAAGAAACTACCCTTGCCCGATTTCGTAAAATACCTCTTTTCCCTTGAATTTTTTCCACATCCTGTTTCGTTTATCCCTCTTGGTGATATTGTTTCTAGAATCCCTGCTATAATATTCCTTCCCATTCTAAAAATGTTTACCCCCTTCCCACTTCTTTATTCCCTCATAAATTGATTGCAGAATTTGATGCAGTCAATCCAGAAGGCACGCTCGTGAAAAACCAAAGGATGGCGAATAATTTTTTCTTGTATATTGAGGAAATTTTTTTGAAGTCTAGCTACAGAAGTATGTTCTATCAAATTCTCTATTTTGGTAAAATTCTCTAGTGCAAGATGCGCAGTGCAAGCACAACGCAGTGCACGCAGGTTTAGTGCAGGAACACAGCTGACTATGAAAGCAAGTAAAATTCACACAGTCCTAGAGTGTTTTATCAAGGATATTTATGGATCTGTACTTTCCTATTATGTGTACTGATATATCATAGTATTGCATGTTTTAATTGATACTCCATTTCATTATTTACTGACCTAGGAAAAATATTTAAAGTGAAAGATGTATAGGGTTTTGAAATCTAATCTTTTTAATAAGTGCTGAGATATGTCTTAATTAAATGATGATGCTAATTGTGGGATAGTACTATTGTCTGATAGCCTGTATTCACCCTCCTTGAAATAATTTTTCATTTCTTGTCCATTATTACCTTACCCGTAATCTAATCATTGTAACCATTGTGCCACCGCTGCCTACACCTCCATTGCACCCAATCATTATGATTCAACCATAGCAGACTGACACGAATCTGCACCTGATACAAAGGGTTGTTCCATCATAACTGGGTGAGTGGGTCTGAAAAGACAGAGGGCGAAAAACCTCTGCATAAAGCTCTTGGCAAACATTTGAGTCACTCATAGGAATTCTTTCAAGGGTGTGATCAGAAAGGGTGAAGTTTAGTTTGAAATCGCACCTGTAAGGAGTGAGCCACTGTCTTTGTAGGAGATTGAGAAAACAACAGAGTATAGGAACAACCTTTCACTATTGCAAGAATCTGGGTTACTATCATTCCTACAGAAGTTTGATGGGTTCAACATGTTGGCATTATGAGATAAGTGTTGTCCTTGATGGCAAACCACACTGATGACAAATCATAGTGCAGAAGGTCAGCAGCAAGGAGTTGATGATCAGACTATAAGAAGAAGAGAAAGTTCATACACGCAGGTTCATTAAGCCCAAGTCGCGTATACAAGCAGGTTCACTATATACCAAGTCGCGTATACGCAAGTTTGCTATATACCAAGTCGCGTGTACACGTTGGTTGGCTTCAGTAAAAGCGCGTGTATGAGGAAAACTTATCTTTGGTCCACGACGGTTATTCCTTGGAAGTTGTGCCTATGGTTTTGGACCTTGGTGTCTCGATGGACGTGTTGATCCCTAGTTTTGAAGTTGATGGTATTGGATTTCTATGGTTTTGGCTCTTGGTATTGAACAAGGCCTAAGACTATATAAGGAGAAGGAAATCATTAGGCAAGTGTATCTGAAATGTCTTGAATATCTGAAGAAGTATGAGATCTAGTATGCAGGTTATGGGTTGATGATGCATTGCTTGATTTGAGCTAAGGAGGGATCTCACCGGCTGATTGAGAACAAGATCTAAGGAGAGATCGGGATCAAATGGTTTGAAATGAACTATCTTTATGATGCTTATTCTAGATCTACATACTGACGCATGTATTGTTCTATAAGTGTTATGTGTATGACTAATGTCTGGTACAGCTGCAAGTTATGAGAAATTATTTTTAGATCTGTACACGGGTTGTCTTTGGCAAAAGATGCGTATACACGCGGGTTTGATTCATCGAAGTAGCGTATACATTGTAAAGCTTGATATTTGAAGTTGCAGATGGGTCTGATGGTTATTACAGAGTTCTGTGTCTGCTCTGTGTTTTGGTGACGGTGTTGTTAACAGGGTTTCAGTGATTCAGAGTTTGATGATTGTTTTGAGCTTCAATGATAGTTATGGGTCCAGTATGAAAATTGGATGAAAAGTGGCCTTTCAGATTATGTGTTGTGCTTCAGTGTATCCAGTCTGAAAATTGATGAAACGTGGTACCTGGAGGAGAGAAGATTGTAGGCAAGCACCTACGTACTAGTATCTAAGCTAGTACAAAAGCTAAGGGAGATCTTTGGAGCATTGTAGCAGGTAGCAGCCTGTGTACTAGTAAATGGATCGGCTAGTACAAGAGCAAAGGGGGTTGTAGCTCCCGTACTGGTATAAGACTGCACCAGTACAAATATTGTACAAGGATTTTCTTATTAAGAAGAAGATTGAGATTACTTGCAGCAGGTGGTTTTCACCCACATTGGGTTTCCACCTTATATCTTTGTGTTCATGTGTGTGGCTTTTGTGTGATGATCTGTTCTGTTATACTGCACCTGTTTACTGTTAATATGGTTAATAATGTTCTGATGCATTTACTGAAGATAAGCTAACTAAATCATAAGATTTCTGGATATACGCTAGTTGCTTTAGACACAGAAGCGTGTACACGCGGGTTCACTTAACTGAAGTATCGTATATGTTTTTGAGCATTGAAAAAGTTTTAATGATCTGATAATACTGATTCACCCCCCCCCCCCCTCTCAGTATTATTTCCAACAATTGGTATCATAGCAGGTCCTTTGGTAGAAGCTTGATCGCTTGAAGGAGATCCGTGGAACAATGGGAAAGAAGCTTAAGAAGAAAGCTCATAAGAAGAAGAAGACATCTCAGAAGATCTATGACAGTGGGAGAGTCGATTGGGGATTAGGTATAAGAAGTTCTTCAGATTCAGAATCAGATTCAGAATCATTATCAGGTATGAATGTGTTATCCTCTGATGTTCCTGCTATATTTCCTTGTGAAAGTGATGGAAGTGATAGTGAAACTACTGAACATGCTTTTATGGGTGAGCAAGAAAAGTATCAAATAGAGGAAGTATTTAGAAGGCTTGCAGACAAAGTTAAAGATCAACAAGATCTATTGAACAAAAGGGAATGTGCTTTCAAAGAAGAAGTTACCAAACTAAAGGCCCAACTAGAAGAAGGAAACAAGGTAAGAAAGCTTCTCAAGGACAAGGAAGACCAATGTCAAAAAATGCAGCATGAAGTGACATCATTAAGAAAAGAAGTCAATGAAAGAAGCACAACCATCAATAAAATCAAAGATAGATCCAGCTACTATGAAAATATTGAAGCTACAATCCTCGCACTAAAAGGAGATCTTGAAGAATCAAAGAAGCAGAATACAGATCTACTCCAAGCTATTGCAATACAAGAAAACGAAGCCACCAGCTTAAAATCTCAACTAGAATGTGCCTTCCGAGTTCGTCAAATGTAGCAGGATCTGAATGAAGAACAAGAAAAGGAGATTCCAAAACTAAGGCATCAGTTGGAAGAAGGAAGGAAATATGGAGAAGACATGAAGAAGCAATGTCTTAAAAAGGAGGAACAACTTCAAGTTGAGGTAAATATCTTGAAAGGTAAATTAGAAGAAAAGGATAAATTTTTGAGATTTCAAGATAGTACTAAAGCCTTGGATGATATTCTTAGTAGTCAAAGGTCTCCTGCTATCAAGACTGGTCTTGGTTTTCATGAATCTATTGAAGGTGAATCTAGCTCACAAGGTGAGGCAAGGAACTCTAAAGAGAAAACTAAAATGATCAACAAGGAGATGAAAGGTCAACCCCATCAACAATCAAGGAAAAAGACTCCTCAAAGAAAATCTTTTACTCCTCCTATGAATAATGTTGAATGTTATGTATGTCATAATCTTGGACATGTTGCAGCTAGATGTGGAAGAAGAAGGGTTCAAGACCATCATGTAGAAAGATCATCACATTCAAGGTACTTTAATGGATATTGTTTTTCTTGCAATATGTTTGGTCACAAAGCTGCTGATTGCTACAGGAGGAATATGAAACATGTAAGATGTTATGCATGTAACAAGCTTGGACATATAGCAAAGGAATGCAGGAACAAAGGATGGACATCACACCAAAAGGAGAAAACCTCATCACACTTGAAGATATGGAGGAAGAAGGAAGTACAGTCAGCACAATGTACTGAGACACAGCACAGCACAGACATATCAGACTCAGGGGGAGCTGAAAGTGTAAAACTTCAGTGTTCTGAATCTCATACGCAAGTTCCTTAAAGGGAAGTCACGTACATACGCGAGTTAGACACTGCAAAGTCGCGTATATGTCAGTCTGAGGAAAAGCAGTGGGGACGGGATCAGAAAAAGGATCTGATATGATTCAGTCTATTATTTGCTCAATTGGTTACAGTCTGCTGAGGATGTGTGGAAATGTTTTGTTACTTGTATGATGTCTAGAAGTGTTTTGATCCTAACTTGAGGATGATGATGTTTTGATGCTTATTGCTGATATATGCATGATCAGATCTAACAGATGGCACTGGTTGAGGGGGAGCATATGTCTTTAGTAATTCATTGTTGGCATTATGGTTAATAATCCTTGGTGATGATTCTTATATGGCTAAATGATATATCTTGCTATGATATGATGTTGTGAGTTGTCTATGATAAACTCTCATATGATTCTTGAAGTTACATAGTAGATGTTCAGATCAGATTTATGGTTGATTCTTTGATGATACTTACATGGTGATCTTCATAAGGATAAGGAGAAGTACAAAGCTTGAATACACATCTTCCTCACTTGATGATGAGTCACTCATATACTGCTGTTGTCATATGCATAAAGATCATACAGTTATGATGCAGGCACTCTTGTGGATAAGGATTGTTGTTGTTGATGATATCAAGAAGTTTTGTCAAATGAGCTTAAGCTCAAGATACATAGTGCTGATACATGGATGACTACTCAAAGTTGCTTTGTTGGAGACATGATGATGAGTTCTTATCTATATGATGATAGGTTGATACTTACATAGGTTGATTGATGCAGATGTTCCCAAGTAATGATACTTGGATCATGTAGATCTTGGCGTTGATGTAATGGCTATGGTGATTTCACATGTAATGTGAATGATTTCATGATGATGTTTAAAGGAGGAGTTGACATCTATGTTCAGACATACCTTGCTGCAGGACATTTACAGGTTGCTGATATGAAAATGGTTGTACGCGAGTTTCATAAGGCCAATCCACGTATATACGCTTGTTTATGTGGATGCAGACGCGTATATGGAGTTTTTGAAGGGAATCAGCAGGGACAGATGTTGGTTGCAGAAAGTCTGATATGGGTCCGACAGAGATCATCTGGCACAGGTTCAGGGGGAGCAGATAATCTTCCAATGATGCATTGTTGGCATTATCTTAAAGCTTTTGGTTTTGGTTCACATTTGTTGTTGGTTTCAGATGGAACAAAGGCGAAAGGAGAACAAAAGGATCTCTTGGTTGCTGATCTGAATGGTGATTATCAGATGCTGCTGGTGACTTTCATAAGTCTTGTTCTTTCGTCTCTATGTCATATATCTCTTTTGTGGTATGTCTTTCATGGTGTCAAGGTCATGTAACGGCCTATTTTGGTTTCCCCACTATGCCTGGGATGATTGATGCAATATGATTGGTTGTCATATGTAAACTTTTGATGTATCCCCACTTGGTTGGGTGGATGAGTCAATTTTTGTATATCCTCACTTAGTTGAGAGATGGATGTATGTATGAGTCTTTGGTGATAGGAAGGTCTTTTATGATGTATAGAGTCATGTTCTTCTTGAAGAACATCTTTTGCAGATCTTGCCTATAGTCAGGAAGAGCATGAACAGCACACTTCAGCAGTACAGAGACTTGGCATGTACTCAGGGGGAGCATTGATAGATTGGTACACTTTGGCATATACAAAGGGGGAGATCATTCAGAGATTTTAACAGATACTCAGGGGGAGTATGGACAGCGAAATGTTCAGCAAAAGAAGAGAACATCTTGGTCCACCCTTTGCCCTTGATGTCAAAGGGGGAGAGTGATTTGGTGTTGTTGCCATCAAGTCCAAAGGGGGAGATTGTTGGCATTATGATGCATGTGTTGTACTTAATGGCAACCCTCTCATAGAAGAATATCTCACTTATGTATAACTGGATGAATCTTCAGAAGAGATATCAGATGTGACTGATGGAGGACAGCTCAAAGGAATCAGATGATAGTTCTAAGTGTGACAAGTTAGCTTTGCCATCAAGTCCAAAGGGGGAGATTGTTGGCATTATGAGATAAGTGTTGTCCTTGATGGCAAACCACACTGATGAAAAATCATAGTGCAGAAGGTCAGCAGCAAGGAATTGATGATCAGACTATAAGAAGAAGAGAAAGTTCATACACGCAGGTTCATTAAGCCCAAGTCGCGTATACAAGCAGGTTCACTATATACCAAGTCGCGTATACGCAGGTTCGCTATATACCAAGTCGCTTGTACACGCTGGTTGGCTTCAGTAAAAGCGCGTGTATGAGGAAAACTTATCTTTGGTCCACGGCGGTTATTCCTTGGAAGTTGTGCCTATGGTTTTGGACCTTGGTGTCTCGACGGACGTGTTGATCCCTAGTTTTGAAGTTGATGGTATTGGATTTCTATGGTTTTGGCTCTTGGTATTGAACAAGGCCTAAGACTATATAAGGAGAAGGAAATCATTAGGCAAGTGTATTTGAAATGTCTTGAATATCTGAAGAAGTATGAGATCCAGTATGCAGGTTATGGGTTGATGATGCATTGCTTGATTTGAGCTAAGGAGGGATCTCACCGGCTGATTGAGAACAAGATCTAAGGAGAGATCGGGATCAAATGGTTTGAAATGAACTATCTTTATGATGCTTATTCTAGATCTACATACTGACACATGTATTGTTCTATAAGTGTTATGTGTATGACTGATGTCTGGTACAACTGCAAGTTATGAGAAATTATTTTTAGATCTGTACGCGGGTTGCCTTTGGCAAAAGCGCGTATACACGCGGGTTTGATTCATCGAAGTAGCGTATACATTGTAAAGCTTGATATTTGAAGTTGCAGATGGGTCTGATGGTTATTACAGAGTTCTGTGTCTGCTCTGTGTTCTGGTGACGGTGTTGTTAACAGGGTTTCAGTGATTCAGAGTTTGATGATTGTTTTGAGCTTCAATGATAGTTATGGGTCCAGTATGAAAATTGGATGAAAAGTGGCCTTTCAGATTATGTGTTGTGCTTCAGTGTATCCAGTCTGAAAATTGATGAAACGTGGTACCTGGAGGAGAGAAGATTGTAGGCAAGCACCTACGTACTAGTATCTAAGCTAGTACAAAAGCTAAGGGAGATCTTTGGAGCATTGTAGCAGGTAGCAGCCTGTGTACTAGTAAATGGATCGGCTAGTACAAGAGCAAAGGGGGTTGTAGCTCCCGTACTGGTATAAGACTGCACCAGTACAAATATTGTACAAGGATTTTCTTATTAAGAAGAAGATTGAGATTACTTGCAGCAGGTGGTTTTCACCCACATTGGGTTTCCACCTTATATCTTTGTGTTCATGTGTGTGGCTTTTGTGTGATGATCTGTTCTGTTATACTGCACCTGTTTACTGTTAATATGGTTAATAATGTTCTGATGCATTTACTAAAGATAAGCTAACTGAATCATAAGATTTCTGGATATACGCTAGTTTCTTTAGACACATAAGCGTGTACACGCGGGTTCACTTAACTGAAGTAGCGTATATGTTTTTGAGCATTGAAAAAGTTTTAATGATATGATAATACTGATTCACCCCCCCCCCCCTCTCAGTATTATTTCCAACACAACATGGCTGTGGTACTAGAGTTCACAAGGAAATTCAAAGGAGGCCAAGTCAGGGTCAGATCGTTGAAGTTCAAAGTTATAGAGGAGTCTATTGTGCAAGCCACAGGCTTGCCACTTACAGGAGAGCACTGGTTTAAAAAGGAGCGGCTCGCAAAGAAACGATGGCACCAGTTTGTGGTTGAAAACAAGATTAAGGTCAACTGGAGGAAGGGACTTCCATAGAGTTCCATGGTTGGGAAGTGGCGAGACCTATTGTTTATATTGCAGAAATTTGTAACTGGGGAGGGATGCTATACATTGGCATTTGTATATCACCTTCGGTTGTTGTTGCACTTCGAGTCGGGAAAATTGATTAATTTCCCTTAATACTTGCTCAGGAGTCTTGAGAAGATGGTGAAAGGCGTGCAGAGTGGAAATGCAAGCCAAGTTGCAACCAACCTCTACCATCATGGGCTTATCATGATTCTGGTCAAGAAGAAGCTAGAAGAAAAGGGAGTAACTTGGGGAGCATTTTTGAAAGAATTTCAAGCGAGGGGTGCAGAGAAGCATGATAGCACGAGTACAAGTAAGAAGAGGAAAGCGGTGACATCGTCTCCTACCAAGCAGCGAGATGAAAGTCCACCAGTGCAAGTAGAGAAGAAGACTGTTGAAAATACTGCACCCATGGCTAAGAAGAGAAAGACTAGAACCTCGGTGAGGAGGAAGACCGTCTCCTAAGGGACGAAGCAATCAAGCTCTCCAATCATAATCGACGAATCACCCCAAGTTTCCCCTACAGTTCATAATCTCTTGGTGCTTGCAGATGCAATAACACACACTATGGAAGATGAAGAGAACACGTAGGAAAATGTATTGTTTTCAACTTTTGTCAGTAGATTAAGGAAAAGGAAGACAACACCAAGTACTGGTGAAGTCCAAGCAGAGGGTCATGAGGATGAAGAGGAAAAACATGTAGAGACCCTTAATAATTTTAGTGAACTAGACATGGAAACCCTCAATGATTTTGAGGAACAGGGTACTGAAGCCCCTACTATTTTAGAAGGATAGGGTACTGAAGCCCCTGCAGTTTTAGAAGGATAGGGTACTGAAGCCCCTGTTGTTGTAGAAGAACGGGGAGCTAAAACCCCTACTGATTTGGAAAGACAGGGTGTTGAATCCCCTGGGAAACTAGAAGAACAAGGTGTTAAAAGCCCCGAGAAATTGAGTGCACAAGGTATTGAAACCCTTGCCACAAAGATTGTGGAGGGAATCAAAACCCTTAGTGACAAGAAAGCCCGAGTGTAGAAACCCTCAATGACGTCATAATGCAGACATTTGACGGCCTTGACCTTGACGATGATGGGACCTATTTTGATTCCATTGCAGAGAAGACATTCACACCTGAAGATCTTATCACGACACCCTCCACTCTGTACCTCAACAGCTGAATAGTAGATTTGGAGCAGCAAATTCATGACCTGGAGGCTTTGAACCAGGTCATCAAGGAGCAGAGTTGGCAAAAGCAGAGCGAGGTGGAGTTACTTGCAGATCTAAAAAGGCAGAGGCAGCAAGTAAAGGTATGGACGTATCAAGCCTCCAAATGCTACAAACACCTCAAGAAGGTGACTAAGTAGTTGTGAAGAGCCCGAGACAAAAATCCGAAGATAGTGAAAGCAGGAATAAACATTGAAGTTCAGGATTGAGGAACTAGCCATTCATTTTTGAGGATTTTTTTGCAGAAGGTAAAACGTTGTGTGAGGACACACAATAGCTTATGGATGGGAGGATGCTGGTGTCCCAAATTTCCCTATTTTCTACCCCATTTTAACCTCTATTTTATCTCAATATAAACCTCTCTCTCCTGCACTAGTCCAAAATAACTATCTATTCCTGAACATGCTTCGTATTTTACATTAAGATTTATTAAAGTGCTTTATTAATCATTTTTATATGGATTTCATGCCTATTATGTACCTCTTGTAACTTATGTTAATTTCCTAGAAGTAATTGATGAACTTAGTATTAATTATGAGTAAGTGTGACTAGTGCAGGTAGATCCCTGCACCCCCACGAGAACTGTCTGAGATTTCTATGAGCCAAATCTTTCCACGAGGATGGGTTTGATCCTTGACCCTGAGTTTACTTACTGATGAACTGAAGAAGGATACTGGTGGTGCACAATCAGGGAATGTTTTCCAAAGTTAGTCTACGGCCAAGCGAGATACATGTTCCATTATAACTATTGGTCGATTTTGTAATTTCGGTTGTTAGTCTGTTCGGATGAAAGGCCTGAATAAGAAAATGTTTGTAATTAGTGGGAAACGACTACGGCCAAAAGGATGTATAAGATATAGATCATAGGTAGGACTAGCTAGCAAACCATCAACTGTAATTTCATTTTCATGTAATCTGGGTATCACCTCAGCTCTGGGGCTAGACTTGCACTGTTATGTAAATTTGATGAATCAAGTAATACAAGAAATCTGCCATGATTTTCATGCATGGTGTTTAATTTATCTTTGATGCATATTTGAGTGTTGAGACTTTTCGTTCCTTAGACGGGAAATGAGCTGGTTGGCTAGGGCCTAGCCAACCCAACTCGTTTACCCCTTGTACTTCCATTATTCAGAAAGACAGTGTGAATATTTCCTTTTGTAGTTACGTGCTGTGACAGTTCTGATATTTATTTCTGAAATTGTGATTTAAATCTCTTCTGTAGTTAAAGTGTGAAACAGATCTGCGGCTTTAGGAGTTAGCTGAGTTTATTTCGTTTATGAAATTCCTTTCTCGCATTTTCTTTACTCTCAATCCTTGTCTCAATTTTCTTTCGCTCGAACTATGAAGGAAGCTCTTTCCTGCACGAGTGCATGCAGTTGCCTGCACTTTGGTTCAATTCTTCATTTTGTAGCAAACATTGAATTACTTCCTTGCATATTATTTCCAGTTATTTTGCAAGTGAATGAATTGCTAACTTCAGTAATTATGTTCAGCATTAAAAGTATATCTCCAGAAGCTCTGAGAACAGTTGCATGAATTTATCATAAACATGTTATACTTGCATTTTATGTCTTATGAACAAAGAACAAAAACACTTCGAGTGGATTACCAAAGTTAGTTGACACATGCACATCACTTAGACTATTGTCTTGATTCCTTTGAGTTGCTTTCATTTCATGAAGTTTACTTCCTTTCAAGGATTTAATTAATTAAAGCATTTATTTTCCACAGATAATTTAATTTAGGATTTCATTTGCAGTTGCAATTCTTTTTCAGCACATCTTTTAGTCCTTTCAAAAGTAAGTTGGAAACTGGGTGAAGGAAACTCTGCCTCGATGCAAGAGTTGGTCTCTTGTCACAGAAACAGAGTGCTCTAAGCCCTAAAGCTTAGAGCACCTTCACTAAGACATAAATCTTAAGTAAGGGAGGTTGAATATACTTTTACACAGAGACATTATACCTGCACTAGTGCAAATAGATTGCAAGAGTGCAGGAACAGGTTGTTTGTGTAGAAGGAAGATCAAGAGAAAAACAGATCTCTGTAAGGGCCCACTTGTCAAACTGTTAGCCATCCATCTAAAGATGAACATAACATTTCATTCCAGCATTTAAGATTGTTTCAGTTGTGTGAAAACTCCTTTACTTGATTTACTTGCAAATTATTCTTTTACATTCCAGCACTAGAGTTGCTTTGGTGTCAATTGCCTTTACAATTGTTTTTTGTTTGATTCTGCAAGCATTTCCTTTAAGAAGTAGGATTAGGAATAGGAAAAGTTCACACCACTTATGGCATTGCCTATGCCTTGTCTCTAATTTTATGAAACCCCCACGTTGACAATTAAGTGTTGAGGAGTTTTCTTAAGTGCAATTCATGCACCCAACAGTACTTTCCTTCACTACTGCACCACTGATCTACCTCTTCAAACTAATGGAAATTAGGTTAAGCAATAATTCAAATACTTGTTAAGATAAACAAAACATAAATAACTTTAGCAACTAACTATCACTTTAATCTAAGAATACAGATACAAAAAGAGGAATTTCTGATGCTAGGGTTGGGCCCTAACCCAAGAGCTTTAGCCCTCTGATTCAACTCAGAGCTAGAAAAAGGTAAAATTTTTCATTATCATCAAAATGTCAAATACAACATAACAATAATAGTCACAATGTTTTAGCTCAAAATGGCCTCATGGATACAAAAAAAAATCGAATGCTAATGAGTCCCTTGGCTCTCTTATTTATACAAAACTGGAGCTCCCAATAGCTCCCTAGAAAATATGGATACTTGGCTTCCTAACTTGAGAATGACTCTTTCTTAACTGTCATTGGCTTGGCTACCAATGGACTTGGATTGCTTGGCTGCTAGTAACTCTGAGCTGATGAGATATGGTGGAGGAATCTTTGAATGTTTTGAGGAGTTATGGAGGGAGACCAATCTCCTAAAATCTCTCTTTCTTGTCCACTTCAAGTTCCTGCACTTAAGTCAACCCAAACCTACTCCAATTCCTGCATTTAATACATATTAGGCCACATGACATAGTAACTCACCTTCACCCTTCTCACTAAGCACAATATAACATAATATGTAAATAAATGCGAGAAAATTCAATTTTAATAAGTTGGAGAGTGGAATTATGACCCATATAGTTTACCTATTGATGAGCCTCATCATCACCCCCCTACTAAAAGTGTTTCTCATCCTCTGAGCAAATTATTCTATATCCATATCTTTCATAACTCTTATGGCCTCTCTGACATCCCAGGCCTCTGTTGATGGAGTTTCCTCTTGAGGATAGAACCCTGCATTTTTCTCTATCTCTTCCCACTGCTTTCTTTCTTCTTCTTCCTTCCTACCTTCTAACAGACCCAACAGCAAGGGTGGATTTAGTTTTAGTCTAATCCAATTGATATTTAGTCTCTACATGGCATTCTTATACATTGGGGTCCTTTCCAATGAATTTCTCAACCTCTCAGTGGTGTGGTACTCTATGATCCTTATATGTTGTGGTAGGTTGCTCCATCTCCTCTGGCATGCTTAAATGGGAGATGGTTTGCTCTTGTGTAGCAAGGTATATTGGGCATCATTGGAAATGATGTTGTGGTCACTAATGACATCCATGGAAAATCTATTATGCTTTGATGTAGAGGGGCTCTCTTTCCACTCTTTCGACTATTCTCTTCACTTCCTCAGCCCTGGCCTTCTCATGACCCATCCATGATGCAAGGGCCATTAGCTGCAAGTCCCCCAACTTTGCATTGGGGTCCCACACATTCAAATATATCAAGGAAAATTTGTATAGGTTAAATTAAGATATTTTGGCCTTGTTTTCCAAGGTGCTCTTGTCACATAGCTCTATGAATTGTCTATAGTCTTGGAATGGCATGGTCCCCTGTTGTGCTAATGTCTTAATTTGGAAATGCAAGCATTGATCTTTGAGTTATAGTGCATATGATTTGGATGGCATCCTGTGTTGGAAATAATACTGAGAGGGGGGGTGAATCAGTATTATCAAGCAATTTAATAAATCTTCCTTATTTGATCTTTGAATTATTTTTGCATGTTAGTACCATAAAATAATGAGCATGAAAAACAGATAGTCACACCAAAGAACACAAGATGTAAGGTGGAAACCCAATGTGGGTGAAAACCACCTGCTGCAATATGTCTCTATCTTCTTTCAATTTAGAAACTTCTTTTACAATGATTTTGTACTGGTGCAGTCCTTTACCAGTACGCAGGCTGCAACCTGCAGAGAGCTACAACTCTCTCTCTTTCTCGTTTTCCAGTCTACTCCTGGAAGGGAGCTACAACCCCCTACTTCTTTTCATAAAGCATCAGATGATCAACAAGTACATAACAGATATAGACCACTACAGATATCAGATCAGCAATAACAGAACTAACCCAGAACACCTTATCAACAGAGAAATTCAATCAACAGAACATCTTAAAATAGAGACGCAGTTTTTCTTTCTGTGGCCTGCGACCAGACGCCGTTAACCTTCTGCTACTCTGCGTCAACACGCAGATATTCTTCTGCTCCGCTGCGTGCCCATGCACTGTTCCTTTGACTGCTCTGCGTTCTGTTGCTTCAGGGACGCACCCAAAGATACTATCACGCCGCGTCTTTCGCTACAGAGGCGCACCTGAAAACACTATCGCGCCGCGTCCTTCTGCTTCAGAGACGCCCCTGAACCTTGATCGCCCTGCGTCCCCACGCAGGTGTCTCTCTACTGTACTGCGCCTCGGCGCACTTGCCCTTTACAGTACCTGTGTCCTGGCGCACTTTCCCTTCACTGAACCTGCGACCCTTCAGATATAAATGATATGAAGACTTCAGGACAGACCCAAACAGTCAGATCTGATCATGCGCCATAGAGATCACAGTCCATTAGAAGATTCACCCTCTTAGATCTGGACTAGATCTCACCAAATAAGATATTCAACCCAAGACAATTGCTCAATCCAAATGAACTCCTTTGCTTTATATAGGCAAGCTCCTCCCCAAAACATGGAACAATACCACGAGCCGACACCATAGAAACACAAAACCGTCAGCTAGATACCACACAAGAAACCCCCACGTGCTTTTCTCTGCCTTGAAATGTGTGCACTGGGTGGACGCACCCCCTGAACGGCCGGTCGGCGTCCCTGGACGCGGTTTCTGCATGGTATACCTGCGGGGACGCACTTTCTGAACCGATTGCCTGCGTCCTTCTTAATTTTCAACAAACTGAGAGCCTTACCACTGGAGTTGCCATCAAGTACAACATCTGTAACATACAGTCATACCAGAAAACATAATGCCAACAATCTCCCCCTTTGGACTTGATGGCAACCTCACAAACTTCAGCTTCATTCTCCCCCTTTGACATCAAGAGCAAAGGGTATGCTCCCCCTAAGCTCATGCTCCCCCTGAATATGAACCAGATCTACAGCAACGCAGCACCATGAAAGAGATAGAGACATATTGCAGCTATTTCCAAGATCTCCTTCTCCATAATGCCAACAATGCATTATGTGCTCCCCCTGAGCCTGTACCACCAATAAGAAGAGGTTCAACAAGATGAGGCATCAACAACCCCCAGCTTTTGCCTGAGGTATTCAAACGTGTCCCTGGGCAATGGTTTGGTAAGAATATCAGCAACTTGTTCCTTGGAAGGAACATACTCCAACTTGACTTTCTGTTCAAGCACTTGTTCCCGGAGAAAATGGTACTTGATTGGTATGTGCTTGGTTTTTGAATGCATGACCGGATTCTTTGAGATGCTGATTGCACTTGTGTTATCACATAAGATGGGGATAGGTGGTGTACAAGTGATTTGAAAATCCTGCAAAGTCTGCATCATCCAAAGGAGTTGAGTGCAACAAGATGCAGCAGCAACATATTCCGCTTCAGCTGTAGACAAGGCAATCGAACTCTGTTTCTTGCTGAACCAAGATACCAGTCTGGAACCCATAAAGAACGCACCACCACTTGTGCTTTTCCTGTCATCCACGCTTCTGGCCCAATCTGCATCTGTATAAGCATGAAGAGTAAGATCTGTATCTCTAGGATACCATAAGCCATAATTTTGAGTCCCTTGAAGATATTTGAAAATTCTCTTTACTGCCTGAAGATGAGTCTCCTTCGGATTTGCCTGAAATCTTCCAACTATTCCAACTGCATGCATGATGTCCGGTCGGGTACCTGTCAAATATAGTAAACTTCCAATCATAGATCTGTAGGTTGGTTGATGTACTGCTGCAGATTCATCATTTGCACTGAGACTACATCCTGTGACCATGGGTGTACATACTGGTTTTGCATCTTCCATGCCATATTTCTTCAAAATCTGCTTGAGATACTTGGTTTGAGATAAAAAGATTCCTCCTTCCTTTTGTTGGATTTGCAAACCAAGGAAATATGTCAGTTCTCCTAGCAAGGACATTTCAAATTCTTTCTGCATGACCGAGGCAAAGCTTTGACTCATAGCTTCTTCATTGCTGCCAAAAATAATGTCATCTACATACACAACAAGTATTAGCAATTTGTCATTTTCAACTTTTATATACAGATTGCTATCTGCTGAACCTTTTGAGAAACCTTGTTGATGAAGATATTTGTCCAACCGGTAGTACCAAGCCCTTGGAGCTTGTTTGAGACCATAGAGAGCCTTTTTCAATCGGCATACAAGATTTGGATCATTTCCAAGAATGAACCCATCTGGCTGTTCAATGTACACTTCTTCTTCCAAGTCTCCATTCAGAAAGGCTGATTTCACGTCCATTTGGAATACTTTGAAGTTTTGAAAACTTGAGAGAGCAAGGAACATTCGGATGGCCTCAAGTCTTGCAACAGGAGCAAAAGTTTCTTCAAAGTCTATTCCTTCTTGCTGCGCATACCCTTTACAAACAAGTCTGGCTTTGTTTCTAATTACTTCTCCATTTTCATTCAATTTATTTTTGAAGACCCATTTTGTTCCGATAACATTCTTATCCTTTGGTCTAGGAACCAGCTCCCAAGTGTTGTTCTTTTCGATTTGCTCAAGTTCTTCATCCATTGCTTTCACCCAACATTCATCTTTGCATGCTTCTTTCATATTTTGTGGTTCAGTAGAGGAGAGTAATGCCAAATAGCTTGAGGCTTCTGCAACTGTTCTTCTTGTTTGTACACCTGCTTCTTTCTGCCCCACAATCTGAGATTCTGGATGATTCTTCTGAACATATCTGGATGGAGTTTTCTCTTCTATTCTTGTCTGCTCCTCTGGTTCTTCTTGAAGTTCTCCTTGGGGTTCTTCTTCTTCATTATTCTGTCTTTGAGGGTAGCCTTCATCTTCTTCTATATCTTCATGATGTACTTGCCTAGGAATATATCCCTTCTCATCAACCACTACATCAATGCTGTCAACAATTCTGCCAAGTCTTTTATTGTAGCATTTGTATGCTTTGCTATGTGGAGAATAGCCAAGAAGAATGCCTTCATCTGCTCTAGGTTCAAGTTTGCCAAGCTGCTCATCAGTATTCTTGATATAGCATTTGCTCCCAAAGATTTTGAAGTGCTTTACCGAAGGAGTTTTACCACTCCAGAGCTCATGAGGAGTTTGAGTGCTGTTCACCCGGACATTTGTCTTGTTGAGAATAATAACCGCAGCATGTGCAGCTTCACCCCAGAAAGTTGCGGGAGTTCCTGATTCATCAAGCATAGCACGAGCCATTTGTTGGATTGTTCTGTTCATTCTTTCAACAACTCCATTTTGCTGAGGAGTTCTAGCTGTAGAGAATTCTCTCCTTATCCCATGTTCATCACAGAAATCGAAAAATTCATTTGAAGTAAATTCCCCACCTCTGTCGGATCTGAGGCACTTAATTTTGTGACCTGATTCATTTTCAACCAAGGCTTTGAAGGATTTGAATTTTTCGAATGCTTCATCTTTGTGCTTCATAAGTCCTAACCAGACAAACCTGGAGAAATCGTCAATAAATAATATCAAGTATTCCTCTCCTCTAGGTGTTCTTTTCCTGAATGGACCACATGTATCTGTATGTACTAGCTCAAGAGGCATGCTAGCTGATCCTTCTTTCTCTGGAAAGTTAGTCCTGGTTTGTTTTCCAAACTGACATGATCTGCATATGGTGTTGTCAGGAATTTTGATATCTGGAAGATCGCGAACTGCCTGATATTTGCATGCTTTCCTTATTTGTGAGAAGCTTAGATGTCCCAACCTTCGATGCCATAACCAGTGCTCTTCATCCTTGCTTAGATAGCATTGTTGTTGTCCTTCTTCAAATATGTACAGATTATTTGGAGTTCTTTTGCCTTTGAGTACTGTTTTACCTGTATCAAGATCACGAACAAGACATCCATTCGATCTGAAAATAACCTCGGTTTTTTGATCACACATCTGGCTAACACTTAGTAGATTATGCTTCAATCCATCAACATACAAAACATTTCCAGCCTTGACCTTTTCTTTTAAAGGAGCAATACCTTTTCCTTTTATAGTTGCAGGAGTATCATTTCCAAAAGAAACTTTCTTTCCCTTTTCTAAAGTAGAATAAGATTCAAGTATTTCTTTGTCACCTGTCATATGTTTCGAACATCCACTGTCAATGTACCATAGATTTTCCTGTCCTTCTGCATAAAATGCTATCCCACATCTTTCTGTTTGAGGTTCCTTTATTCTCCATGTTTTGGTGCTTGTGGCTTGTTCCTTTTTCCTTTCTTGTTCCTTTTTCTCCTGAAACCTGCTCCTGCATTCAGAATCTTCATGACCAAAATTATTGCAAATAGAACATTCAACTTCATTTTCAAGAGCCGAAAAGTTGTTATAGGTCCTTTTTGTAATCCCTGTCATACTTCTTTGTTTTTGAGCTTCCCTAGTCATGATTGTTTTATATGCAACACATTGAGCTGCTTTGTGACCAAAGTTATGGCAAGAAAAGCATTGTCCATTGAAGAAGCTTCTGCGGTTATTGAATCTACCAGCCAACTGATTGTAATTTCTATTTTCATCTATTCTTGGACCAAACTGAGAAGATTTTACCTGTGGCTGGTTGTAGCTTTTGTTCACCCTTAAGATGGATTGTCCCTGATTTGTAATTCGTCCCTGCTTTACCTGATTATCTTCATTGTTCTTCTGCTCATTTCTTCTTGCTGCATCAAGATAACTTTTTGAGGTGGATGCTTGAGAGATTTCTCCATTATAGCCCAAACCTGTCTTGTTTAGAGGAGACCGCTGCACATTGATAATCTCATCCAAAGTTTCAGATCCTTTGACAAACTTAAGATTAATAGCTTTTGTTTTCTCAATTTCTTTTCTGAGACCAACAATTTCACCTTCTAGTTTTTCAAGATGTTTTTCCTTTTCATCAATTTGAAATTGCAGAGTATCAATGATCACATTCTTTTCTTCTATACATCTCTTGAGTCTAGTAATTTCATCATAGAGATTATCCACATCTACAGCATCCTCATAATCATCATCTTCAAATGCCATTAACAGCTTATATTTATTACCTTGTTCATCTTCATCACTGTTTGATAAGCCATCACTATCTTCATGGGTGTAGTAGCTTTTCTTATTTGCACTTTGTTTCTTGTTCCATCTAGCAGGTTCCTTTCCTTTATCCTTATAAGGACATTTTGCAGCATAATGACCTACTCTTCCACAAGCAAAGCATTTGAAAGGTAGCTTACCTCTGAACCTTCCAGAGCCCCTTTGAAGATTTCTGACAAAATTTGATTCTTCTTCCTCTTCTTCTGGAACATGGCTTGCTTCATAGTAATCTTCTTTGCCTGATGCCTTAAAAGCAGCTTCCCTTCTGTCTGATGGACCTCCCTTTCTCATTTCATAAGCAGTTAGAATTCCATGTAGCTGAGACATAGTGAGAACACGGAGATTTTCCTTTTCTTCTATTGCAGATACTTTAGATTCAAACTTGGGGGATAATGATCTTAGAATCTTTTGAACTACTATAGCCTCTTTTATTTCTTCACCCAAATTTTTCATACAATTAACAATCTCATCTACCCGAAGAAAATAATTAGCCACACTTTCATCATTATACATCTTGAGAGTCTCATATTGAATCCTGAGAGTTTGAAGTTTAGCTTGTTTTACCTGTTCATCTCCTTCATAGCTCGTGACCATTTTGTCCCATATCTCTTTTGCTGATTTGAAGTGCATTACCTTCATGAATTCTGTTTGGGATATACTTCCTAATAGAGTACTGACTGCTTTTGCATTTGTTTCATACTTCTTTTTCTCAGCTGGATCTGTAGGAGTAGCTGAAGGAAAAGCATAGCCTGTTTCTACAATGTCCCAAACTTCTGTACCAAGAGATTGAAGATATGCAGTAACTCTTACCTTCCAATAATTGAAGTTTGTCCCATCAAAAATCGGTGGCCTGATTGATGCTTCTCTCTCGTAGTTGCTCATGATGAACGATCTACCTTCAAGCGATCAAGCTTCTCTGAAGGACCTTGCTCTGATACCAATTGTTGGAAATAATACTGAGAGGGGGGGTGAATCAGTATTATCAAGCAATTTAATAAATCTTCCTTATTTGATCTTTGAATTATTTTTGCATGTTAGTACCATAAAATAATGAGCATGAAAAACAGATAGTCACACCAAAGAACACAAGATGTAAGGTGGAAACCCAATGTGGGTGAAAACCACCTGCTGCAATATGTCTCTATCTTCTTTCAATTTAGAAACTTCTTTTACAATGATTTTGTACTGGTGCAGTCCTTTACCAGTACGCAGGCTGCAACCTGCAGAGAGCTACAACTCTCTCTCTTTCTCGTTTTCCAGTCTACTCCTGGAAGGGAGCTATAACCCCCTACTTCTTTTCATAAAGCATCAGATGATCAACAAGTACATAACAGATATAGACCACTACAGATATCAGATCAGCAATAACAGAACTAACCCAGAACACCTTATCAACAGAGAAATTCAATCAACAGAACATCTTAAAACAGAGACGCAGTTTTTCTTTCTGTGGCCTGCGACCAGACGCCGTTAACCTTCTGCTACTCTGCGTCCACACGCAGATATTCTTCTGCTCCGCTGCGTGCCCACGCACTGTTCCTTTGACTGCTCTGCGTTTTGTTGCTTCAGGGACGCACCCAAAGATACTATCACGCCGCGTCTTTCGCTACAGAGACGCACCTGAAAACACTATCGCGCCGCGTCCTTCTGCTTCAGAGACGCACCTGAACCTTGATCGCCCTGCGTCCCCACGCAGGTGTCTCTCTACTGTACTGCGCCTCGGCGCACTTGCCCTTTACAGTACCTGCGTCCCGGCGCACTTTCCCTTCACTGAACCTGCGACCCTTCAGATATAAATGATATGAAGACTTCAGGACAGACCCAAACAGTCAGATCTACAGATCTGATCATGCGCCATAGAGATCACAGTCCATTAGAAGATTCACCCTCTTAGATCTGGACTAGATCTCACCAAATAAGATATTCAACCCAAGACAATTGCTCAATCCAAATGAACTCCTTTGCTTTATATAGGCAAGCTCCTCCCCAAAACATGGAACAATACCACGAGCCGACACCATAGAAACACAAAACCGTCGGCTAGATACCACACAAGAAACCCCCACGTGCTTTTCTCTTCCTTGAAATGTGTGCACTGGGTGGACGCACCCCCTGAACGGCCGGCCGGCGTCCCTGGACGCGGTTTCTGCATGGTATACCTGCGGGGACGCACTTTCTGAACCGATTGCCTGCGTCCTTCTTAATTTTCAACAAACTGAGAGCCTTACCACTGGAGTTGCCATCAAGTACAACATCTGTAACATACAGTCATACCAGAAAACATAATGCCAACATCCTGCACTGAAGTGCCTCCATGGAGAGGCTTGCCATGGTGACCAATTGGCTCTCTTTTTCCTGCAATTTTCTTCTCAGCCCTGTGTTTTCTCCCTATAATTGAGATCTCATGATTTGTTCTTTGTCTCTCAACATAGTCAACTTCCTTCCCATCTCTAGGAGTTTTTCTTCCATATGGCTCACATCTTCTACTTTCTTTTACTTGAAAATTTTCATCCAATGATGCGTTCTTTCCCTTTCTTTTTCAATCTCAAAGAAGAGAGGGATTTCAAATTTCTGCGTTATTACTCTACCTCCCTCAGTGAACATGTAGTAAGAACTCAGATTTGGTTGTGGGCTAGGCTCCTACAACTCTGGAAAATCTCCCTTAGATGATTTTGAAGAAGCTACCCCCTCCTGCACCTGTGGTTTTGCTTCCTTTCCCTTTTTCTGCCTCTGTTGTCTTTCCTGTAGCTTTTTCTATGTTTCCTGTATCATTAGTAGTGTTTCCTGTAGAACTTTCTGAGGATCCTGCGGAATATTTTTTCCTTTCTGTAATAGGGTCACAACTGCCTTAGTTTTCTTTGATGATGTTGACCTGGTGACAGTTTTCCTAACATAGGTTATGGGCGCCTTTAGGGTTTCTTGTTGTGATGTGCTTTCCTCACTCTTCATTCCCAAGGAACCTAGCTCCTCTTGCTTATTTGGTGACTCTTCAATTATGATGGGAGTTCTTGTAGGTGTTTGTGGCTTCCCCTGCTTGATCATGGTGCTTCTTATTGTTTTAAAATAGAGGGGAGTTTCCCGATGTCTTTGCCTCTTGGACTTGATGGTGTGCTCAAGGTAGCCAAGGCAGCAATTGCCTCTATTTCAGTGGGCTTAGGAGACAATCTTGGAGACCTCTCCCCTTCTAGTATGTTTCTCAAGGTTGGTCTCTGCCTTCTGCTCCTCCTCTTCTTTTTTCTCTTCTTATTTTTCTTCTTCTTCTCCTTCTTCTTCTTCCTCTTCTTTTGCTTCCTCTTCATCACTATAGGTTGGGGTACCACCATATTCAAGGTCTTTGATTTCAAGGAAATCCTCTCTATCCATGTCTCTAAATGTGGACTAGAGAACATGAATTCTCAGTTGTCTCAAGGCATCCTCCATTATCATCTTAACGAGTCCATGATGTGCTAATTATTGGTGTTTCCCTTCTTGCACCTTCTGGCTCATGTCTATAATTGACTAGAAAAGGAAATAAGGAACACTGAGCCTTTGGTTTATGGGTAAATCATCTTCGAACCTCAACTCATGGAGGATATTGTATTGGAAGCCATAGACTACACTGAGCCTCCCCTCACAAGAAATGTATTTGAGGATGTGGTAGCTCACCTCATCCCAAGGATAGGGTAGGCTCTCCCTCCTGACCCCATTTTTTTCTTCAATTGTCTCTTCATCATTTAGGAAGAAGTTTTTCTTAGCAAAGGCATTTCTAGCCTTATCCTCCCTCCTCCATTGTACCCCTTAAGGAAGTGTGGTTACTATGTTGATCACCTCGGGGTTGATTGTAATGGATAGTCCTCTCACCATAGTGGTAGCACTTCTTTTTTCTTGAGGGTTTAGTGCCATGGAAAACTCATGGGCTATATCATCATCATACCCCTTGAGCAACTCAAAAAATCCCAACTAGTGATGCCTCCTAAAGATATCTACCACGGGGGCATGAAGGTGAATCCTTGATGTATCAATGGGTTCTCTTCTATTGAATTCCCTTACCATTTCTCTTCTCTAGTTATAGCTAAATGCAAGAGGCTTTGTATGTTAGCTTCAGTATGAGTTTCAGGGTGGTTGAGAGCTTAAAATGTTTTTAGTAAATGACTGCATTTTATCCTTTTCTATATCCACACAATTCCCAAAACTCTATCTAATTCTCCAACCCACTGTAATTACTAGAAGATTGCAGAGTATTTTCCTTTTTTTCTTTCTATTTATCAAATCATGAACAGAGGAGAGATGGGCCACTTAATTTTCATTGTGATGCTTGGGATTATGATAATTTATAACCAATTTGACCCTAGGCACCCCCTTCCGGACTTCTTGTGAAATTCCAGTGCTTCCTGTAGCTTTTTGAGTTTCTTGTAGCTTCTTGCAGCTTTGTTTCCAGTAGGGTGGCCAAAACAAGGTTCAACTCTTTGATGGCTTCCTTGCTGGTCCTAGTCTCTTTGATGTCTAAATGAGCAACAAGTGCATGAAAGTTTGAAATTTAATGCTATTTATGGTCGAGGCTTGGAGAGTTGTGCTGGTTGGAAATGGTACGTGATTTCCTCATTGGGATTGTTGGCCCACCGTTGGTGATCATGCACTTTCCCCTCGTAATCATCACCCACTCTCACACAACTGAATTGACCACCTTTTTTACTAATTCCCATTGATTTGACACTCCAACATGGCATGTTGACTGGGATTTCACTTTTTGATCATGAGAAGAGGGTGGTCAAGTTAACTAGCCACCTCCATCTTATAAAAAAAGAATTTTTCTCAACATTTATACATTTTCATCATATCGTGCTTAGGGAAGAGTTGGATGAGTGGCCATACCTATGCCTACCTTTGTTGATCAATGCATGCTACAGGATTGGCCTATTGGGTTGCAGCTCAGGTAAGTGTTCCTTTTTTTCATTCCTGTTTATTTCCGCCTGCTTATGTAGTTGACTGCTTGTTGTTCCATGTGTGCAAGTGCTTGGTACGTCTTTGTTATTGTTGTTGTTGTGGAGCTTTGGATAGGAGAAATAAGGTCTCCAGACATGTTTGTGCTCCCCTTTTCTCTGGTGGTGAAGGAGAATGTAGGCTTAGGTTTGTTGTAGTGATGGCATAGGCTACTACAGGAGATCCTATAGCTACTACAAGAAACCCTGTAGCTGCCTTTTTCTTCTTGTTTTCAGTGTTCTTTCTTAGAGGGAGGTTGGGTAGTGGTGTAGGGGTTGGAGAATGATGATGAAGGCTCAGATGGAGTGTTGAACACTTGAGGCAAGGCAGGACATGTCCTCTGGTCCTCTTTTTTTTTCATTTTTTCATTTCCTTGTGCTTTTGAATGACACAAAGCAATGTATGGATATGATTTCTTGGAACATTGATGATGGGTGAGGTATGATGAGGTGTAGGGTCCCAACTCAACATAGAATAGGCCTGCATAGTTATTTTCCTATCAGGACCCCTTTCCTGTATTATTTTAGGACATCTTGTAGTGATATAGGATCTTCCTGTAGCAGCTACAAGACATCCTATAGAAAACTAGAAAATACCAAAAAAATGATTTTTGATGCCTGAAAATGAAAATGAGTGATGGGGACATGGTAGGCATGAATGAGATGAAGTGGATGGAGGAAAAAATGAGATGATTCTTGGCATGTTGTCCATGCAACTCTGAATCTTTTATTTCCTTGTGTTGTGAAGGTAAATCTGCTCTACAGATAGAGGCGATCCCTCTAGCCCAATGAGTGGGTCTAGCAACAAACCAAACAAACTAACATACACTTTCCTAGTTTATGTTTAACAAATGCAAAGAGAAGGAGAAACCTACCTCGCTCTTATGCAAATCAGTCAATATTTTGGAGATGACTTCGATTCTTTCGCTCCAGGCCTCACTCCTTAATTTCTTTTCCACGTCCGAGTACCTACAAGGAAGATCAAAGAGCTATGAAAAATACAAGAGAATATATGGCATACATTAAACATAAACTACTTAATAGATCAAGGAGTATTAAGCTAAAAGCATAAACATTTATGCTATTATGGAAAGTGGACATCATATGTAATGAGCTAAAAAGGGAAGCATACAACATATGCCTTGATGTTGGAGACTGCCTTTTGGTGGATTTCCAAGTCCAAGAAAAGACTCTTCAAGCACTCCTTCTCTAAGCTAGAATGGGTAGAATATAAGCATAATATTAGCATAGGGATGCACCAATCAATGAACAACCATTTGGGGATGGAAGGGAGTGAATTTATAGGAAGGTAGACAGAATTAGGGATCCACAAAAGAGAGAGGAAGGTCCACATCTCAAGGGGAAATCCCATGATGATAATATCAATAGAACCAAATGGGAGAGACCAACCATATCAACAACAACCAATATCCATCTCGTTGTTCTCACAGGTTCTAGTGGATGAAGCTTCTGCTCCAGTTTGGGAAAACCTGCCAAAAGAGGTTCAATCAAAACCCACGTTGGAAGTGCTAGTGTATAATTGTGCAACCTGCCAACCGCACATGCAGGTAGTATAGCATAATGTGCTGATCCTAAAATCTATTTTTTTAGTTAACCTTCTTCAGAATAGATTCAGGTCAGTTTTCCTTTGATTCTTCAAGGAAGTTTTGGTTTGTATATCATGATGGATATGCTGCACTGTTGTCAATGTTTTGGAACTTCAGGATATGGAACAGGAAGTGAACAGGAGGTGTGACAAAATACTGTGTAACAGATGCCCCCTAAAGCATGAAAGCAGAACAGGGAGTGATGGTTGAGATTCTTTAGAAGTTAGTACAAGGACTAGAACAACATTGTCAGGAGACCTGCAAATCAAGCATATACATATTTGACATCTCTGATGATGTTTCCTAATGATACATGAATAGGCACCTACTAATACATGAATCTACAGTATGGATGCAACCATCTAAATGGAAGTGATCATGTGTATGGATCCAAGGTATGGTCGCAACCATTTGAATAGAAAGGATCGTGAATATGGACCCAAGGTATGGTCGCAATCATCCTTATAAAGGAATCATGTGCACAATCATGAAAAATTCATAACTCCATGCAACCTGGATTTTATATGACAAAATCCAGGGTCTTGCGTTCCATCTCGATTTGATCAATGTATGAATTCTAACATGTGAATAGATGTGTCAAATTAGAACATGATAGAAAACCACTTGATTACACGTTAATGATGTAAACCATTAACAGGCACGAGAGAAACCATCAATAATGATAATGGCTCTCAAAGTACAATCATCACAATCCACGAATGTGAATAGTGAAGTTGAAATCGAACACTTGTGGAATCATCTGATTGAAGGTCAATGATGTAAATCTGTTGTTGAATGTGAAGAAATTGCCATTGAGGCATGCAAGCTCTAAGGTACTGGAAGGGTGTTTGTAGATCATCTTCTTGGATAATGAGATGAAGTCGACAAGAAGTGATCTATTGAAGGAGGGCCATAATGAATCCCACATCATCGACATGAAACAAAACGATGTAGTAGAGTAGATAAGCATGATCCAGGACTATGGGAGAAAGTTAAACAATGTATAAGCAGTAAATAACTGTAACTAGGACTTCTCTTGAACACATCAGCGATATCACTCCAGAGTTTGGAAGCATTTGATTCAACATAGGATCAGAGGTCATGATGACAATATGGTATAATACCCAAGAAGGCAAGTGACTAAGTGAGGATGTCCTAAACCTGACATGAGCAACAAATGAGTGTCATGTTCAAGAGTGACATCTTGCCTTTAAAAAATACAAAAGATGACCACTTTCACTTTTTCCCCCACCATTTCTAGCAAGTACCCCATATATTTTTATCGCAAGCTTGAATGGGATAGCGTATTCTTTCCATATAATTTCATCCTTTAGATGAATCCATCCTAGTAAGTTTTACGAGTCTTAGGAAGAGGAAACTTGGTCTCATCATGGTGATAAGTCTTGCGTCATTTATGTTTTACAAGTCCGACAAAGGTGAAACTCAACATATTTTTCATGTTTAGAAAGTTTGAAAAAGAAAACTCCAAAGATCCATTTTCCTAAATCTTCCCTCAAACCTGAAAAGTTAGAAAACATTATCCAAGGGAACCTCTTAGCCATGTTTGACTAAGGTATTGCTTTTTCGTACAATAGTATATCTCAGTTTGGAAAAAGGTTAAACTTATATTGAGTAGAATTCATTTCATTTAATTTAACGAGTTTGAAATGACAAGTACTTGACAAGATTTTCATTTTCTGAGAGTCAGAAAAGAGCTTAAAGATGACTCCAAGGGGTCGCTTTTTCATTTATTTTTTACAAGTCCGAGAAAGTGATAAAATAAAAATTGTTGGATCAGTCAAGATAAATCACTGCCACCAAGAATATATGACCTGTCGTTGTACAAGGAAATGCACATTACCGATTTCGAGGAAAATATTAAAAAATGAGTGAAATATGCCCTAATTTGGTACAAATTATTTAAAACTTATAAATAGGGAAAAATTAAATCATTTTTACCATTTTACCATTTTGAAATTGTGAGAGCATATTTATCTCATTTTACCTCAATTTTTAGGTAAGGAGCATGATTAATCCTGGACACCATTTGCCAAGCCACTTATTGCAGGTAAGAGATTTGCCCCTTCCCTTCATTTTGGTACTCATTTCATGCATTTTCATCCATAGATTAGGCTACAACGAGGACTTACAAAAAAGTTATATTGTGGGTGACCAACGTGGGTTTTACCCATAGGACTTGTGTTTCTCACCATGTGGTCAATTAGGCCCTCACGCTAGCAACGTGAGAAAATTCATAAACAGTCACACTAGAGCTGTGGTATAATGTTTTGTGCGAAATCCTCCATGTTAAATAGTTTATCTTGGATTTTGTCTCCATGGAAGCTCATGAAATGTTGTTTTATTGATTTTCCACAGGATAATCAGTCCAAAATGGTGGTTGAATGGAAACAAAGGGGACATGAAGTTGAAGACCATCAAGCTGCTTAGGATCAAGATTGTGTTGATGCCATATGAGCATGTGGTTTTCTCAATTTCTTTAGGATTCTTGGGATCAGATCATAGCCTAAGTTATTGCAAAATTTGATTAGTTATTGGGATGTGGATCGCCAACTATTCATGATCAGGGATCAAGAACTCGAAATAAAGGACACCAACATTTATTTCATTACTAGATTTTCTAGAAAGGGACAACGGGTTTAGTTGTCTGGTTCACACACTAGAGGAGAGAGCACAGATATGCTCATTGTGAGGCATTGTACAGGGACCAAAAAAACCCAAAGTGCGAAAATCGACATAAAGACAATTACAAATCTCCCACTACAAACAATCCTCCATACTATTGCCCGAGTAGTTGGGGCTCAAGAATTGTATGAGGCAACAAAATCTCATTTCCAATACGCAATCAAGTGTTTGAATCCCATGGTCTTCAATTGGAGTGAGGGTTTTTTGTTTTAGATGAAGCGCCAACTTACCAAGTGCAAGTTAGGGAGTCTGAAACAATATGGTTTTATATCCATTTTGGTGATGTTCAACCTGGAATGTGTGCCATTGTTTCATTATCAATGGTTAGAAGTGGATGCACCAACACCCTGTTGTGTTGTACAACAACCCCCCATTTCTAAAAAATGTTTACATAAAATTTTACTAAGAAATGGGTCCCTTTTTAAATCAACTTAGTTAGATTTGTGAACTAATGAATAAAAATGGTATTGACATCATTACAAGAAAAATCTCTACTAAAAGGCCCAATGTAAATGATTCATTTCGTAAAGCCTTTTCAAAAATACAAAATGTTCCTTTAAAAAACATTATCAATAATTCTACATTGCGATAAAGTAATCGGAGATCACATATCGCAATGACAAAGGGACATACACAAAAAAAGGTCTCCACAAATCCTTCGATCCAATAAAGGAAATTACAATCAGGCACCGAAGATATCAAAGGTGCAAACACAAAAGGCCTCATCAAACCTTCTAATCTGATATTGCGATCGGCAATCGACGATATCAATGACAAAGGGATAAAAGCATAAGCCAAACCCTGATTTGCGATCAATCAATTGGGCGTGCATCTCAAAAAAGGTAAACATATGATAATATACTTTTCATGCATAATACTCCGCTCCATTATAATATCACTTTTCGACAATCGGAGATATTCATTTCCAATACTAAAACCTCTCCCTTTGAAACTTTCGATTGCTATTTACGATTTATTGCCGATCGCCGATTGAGGAAATCTGAAACATTCTTGAAATAATCATTCAATATACGGTCGACGAGATGGGTATTTATGATATTAATTCACCATGATTGGCGGTTCGAACTGCTATTAAATTTGATAGTTAAGAATAAATCCTTCAAAAAGATTTCATTCATGGTAACTCTTAACTGCATTTGATTTATCGTATGTCAATCACTGTAAGTCTGTTCATTGTCATATTGGATTGCAATGGCAAAATCTCTATGTTACGGTTTTCAATTGTCTGTGCGGAGTTTCTTTGAATCCGTAAATCCAGAGAAAATGGGGAAGAAATCAAAGAAGTCCAGAGCAACTGTTGCAGCCAAGGAACCAGGACCGAGGAAGAAAGGACTAATATCAGATACAACATGTCTCAGTCTAGGAAATACTAGCTGGAAAAGCATTTATAATTTGATAGAAGCAGAGGATCTTGAAGAATTATCATAGGAAGCCATGGCTGATTCAACAAACAAGTCAGAAGGAACTCTCAAAGAATTAGCTTGTTCTTATCTTCACAAGATAGCAACACGAGCCAAAGTTTTTCCATACACTGATGTGGTTAGATGGGTGGTTGAGAAAATCCCAACTTCAGATAGAACATTTTCCACAACAGATGGAAGGATATTCAGCTCATTCAAGCCTGAAGATCTCAGGAAAATGTACCATCTACCGGAGCCCAAGAAGCGCTACAACAAGGCATTCCTGGAAGCATTCACAAAGGAAAACGACTTGGAATCGGACCCAATCAAGCAATGGAGGCATTTCCTGAGAAACACAAGCACAAGTCATCGGGTAAGTACTTTGTCGACTCATTGGCTTCTCCTTACTGCTATGCTGGAGCTATGATGTGTAGACTGTGGGGACAACATGATTATGCTAAATTCACTATAGAGATGGTCCCATTAATGGAAGCAACAATTAATGGTTATGTTATGGATTGGGAAAATATTTTGTCTGATAAACTAGCCATAGAGATATTAGAATACAGAAGGAATTCATATACAACTTCCCGAATCATTCCCCCTTTCTACTATAGTGCGTATATTATGGACATTATTTGTTTTAATTCTGAATTCCCGATACTCGGATGGAAGTGGACTTCCAAAGACCCCAACCCGATTCATATTTATCACAAGCAGTTGTGGAAGGCACACTATAATATCACCTGTACATAATTTGAAATGGTTTTGTTTCACCTGTATATTATTCTATTTTCAATAAGCCTACTCCTAGGATATCCCAGGATGCAGCAACTGATCTGACAGCAGTAGGCAACTGGTTCGGAGAAGAAAAATTTACCTATGTAAGGCTTTTCAATAGTCTCACTAAACCTCATGTTCTCCCTCTGTATGTGCCTGATAAATTGTTAGCACGGGAATTGGCATATCAGATAACTATTGAAGGGACATCTAGAACCCTTAGAGATTCCAAGAAACAGATGTGGCCTATATTCCCCCTGCGATGTGGCATTTTCACTTTACATGACTACAAGCATGCAGAAAAAGAGGTAGAAAAGATTCATATGCTAAATCTTGCCAACATTCCTAACAGGAAATATGATCCAAACAAGGTTTCTCATAATGTCACCGCTCAAGCTAAACTTGCCAAGTTCGATCATGAAGTAGATGTTTTTGATGATTTATTTGCCTTAGCCGAAATATTTTTTCAGGTTAAAGCATTTGCTAGGATCAAATATGGAGAAGAAGGGTTAGAAACATTCAATAGGCTCAGAACCCAGAGGTTGCAAACTCTGCCTTTGGACCTATTAGCGACAGCCCCAGTTGATCGGCCACAAAAGTGAACAAAAAGATGCCAATAAGACTCTAGTAGAGGAAGAGATCCCTGAAAAAGAAAAATCGCCAAAGTAGGATCAGGGACAAGAAAAAAGTAGTGAACTCATTGACATAAGCCTTTATGTTGATCCTAAACTGCTCAAAGAATGGCAACAATTTGATTCTATCATCAGCAATACTGAAAGTCTACAAGGATTCAACACACCTAAGGTGACTACTGGTCAGAAATTAGCAATCAATACAGTTCTAACTGAGGGAAATAGCAGCCCACCCATAACTCAAAAGGATGTAGAAATAATTCCTGAGAATTCAACTGATGAAATTGTTTTAAATGTAGAAGAAATACCACCCTTAGATGTCTTCTACAACCCTAAGCATAGGGCTGTAATCAAGAGACAAAGGAAAAAGAGGAAAATTGATCAATCTCCTCTTTTAACTTTACAAATGGAGATAACAAACATGGTATGGAGAGAAGAAGTCAACCCTTCTGAAGATCTCACTAAACTCTCTCAGTATGTTGGAGCATACACAACAGCTACAATGGACAAAGCATCAGAGGTAAGCAACTTGCTTAAAGAAAAGGAACAAGCAATTATTTTGCTGGAAACACAAGTACAAGAGAAGCAGCAGAAGATAGAGCAATTAGAACAACAGTTAGCAGCCTAGAGACAGTCAAATGATCAATTGAACAAGCAACTGCTCAAAGAAAAAAAAAGGATTGATCAGCATGCAATTCAGAAGAAACAAGAGCTATCCCAAGCATTGAGCAAGCTGTGATCATTAAATGAACAGTTGAGAAAATCAAAAGAAGAACAGATTGCTCAACTGTCACTACAAATAGAAAAATTCAAAGGATATCCCCAAGTGGGAGAATTCAAATTGGAGGCTCTCCAAATTACCAAAACATTTTCTAATCATTTGAGCCTATTATGTCATAATATCTCTCTCATTCTTCCCCTATGTGAAATTTCATCATCCATGATTGATAAGTCAGATGATGCGAGACAGAAATTGGAGAAAGCAGATGAAAGATTAACAGAGTTTCTCTCTTGGCAAGAAACCAAAGAAGGAAAAGCTGCAAATCTACCCCAAATTCTGGAATCGCATAAAGAAATCCTATTCCTTGAATGGAAATCTCAACTAATGAAAGAAGAAAGGGCGACATCAAGATGCAGATCGGTAACAGGTAAGCTGATTGAATTGATTAATGACACTCTTTATTTATCAAATTTAATCACAGAATGTACTCCAGGGAAACTCCCAAAGGTGAAAGCATTAGAACAGACATGGAAATAGGATCTGAAAAAGAGGGAAAGATTAATCACAGGCATTCAAACTTTGACATGGGAAACCTTTTGGTTCTTCCTTATTAAACCACACATTCAGCAAACAACGATGAAATGCCTCACCAATGCAATCGGTTATATGATTCCAAAAATTACTGATGCCACATACACTTCCCAGTTACATTCGTGCATGAGTCATCCGCTAGAACTGCAACAGATGCTTTCCATTTGCCAGCTTAGGTCACAAGATAGTCAGCTAAAATAGTGAACCACTCTGACCGATTACAACATGCTTATTTTGAGAAGATTATCAAATTTTTGTGCTTTGGTTATACTAGCACATAGTATTTTTATTTCATAGTTTGTTAGTTTAGATAGTATTTATAGACTCTTTCATGTTTTTAGAAAGGGTCCTCAAATTTTTTATTAAAACTTGGATTGGAAGTTGCACTATTGTACTTCTCATGTATTTATTTTATGAAAGCTGGACCTGAATTCTGAGTTTTAATGAAGAACACTTTTATGTGATATGCACTATTGCTTATTGTGAAAGTGTTTCCAAGTTGAAAAGCGGGATTTGAATGTGATTTATATTGGAGGAGACTCAAATACATATGATACTATTATCTATGTTTTTGTTTCATGCTTTTATGTGAATCAACATTTATTTAATTTTGCTATTATTGATATATTATATGCTCTTACTACAATTCTTTCACTTATACTATTAAATGTTTAAGAATTGTTATTTTTCATATGTATATGTATTAATAATATATAAAGATTAGTGTGATAACGTTTTAATTATTACTTTTTTCAACTACTTGAACAAAGTAATTATCATATGAATAAATATTTTTGTTTATAAGTAGAGTCATCTATATGCCTACTTGTCAATAAGAATCATAAAAAATTGCACTAAGAGAAAGACTTCTCAAGATATATTAGTTATGTATATTGTTGCATTTTAGAATAAATCATCCATCATTCCCATTAGATATTAGAAAATCAATCACTTATCCATCCCATTTAGAAATCAATGGGAAACTGGTCCCATTATATCCAGTCAGAGCCACCACACCAAACGGGAAAGGAGTTGATTTTAAGGTCCGGACCAGGTGGTTTTCCTCGATGTTGATGCAACGATTTTTGAGGCATCAACATTTTTGGCGCTAGAAGGAGGGCATGAACTATGAATGGTGAGAAAATCCAAATCTACAATCCATTCTAAGAGTAAATCTCCCTCCACCTCACCTCCGACTTCTCCCTTGCATGCTAAAACTCTAGTGTTCAAGCGAGAAGTTGAGGAAACAACCACCACTGCTCAACCCCAAAACATCTCAGATAAATCAACTCTAGAATCTCCTAAAGTACAGTCTCTAATCCACAAACTTCAAATATTCTCCATATCACCACAGAAATCTGAGTCATCTCAAGGCAGTGTGACTTCGCAATTTGTTCCTTCTCACCCCCTCACCAGACTTCAGAGTGAAAAACTTGGTATTGAACCTACTGAGTTACCTTTGCCTAAAAGGAAAAGAGAAAGGAAGACAACTAAAGGATCTGATAGTGAAACTTTCTCATCATCATCATCCATTTCATCTTCTCCATTGCAAAGTCAACCATCCACTCCTCCACTCCAGATTGTCGTTCAATAGGGAACTACAACTTCAACATTTGTTTCTCAACCATCTGAAACTTCAATATCTGTTTCTCAACCATCTGAAACTTCATCTGTGCTATCATCCATTAGTAGCTCGACAATGGCACAGAACCCATGGAGCAGTCCTGGTGCAGTCGCCATGCCTGCACCTTTAAACCCATTGCCAGCTCATCCTGAAAAATGGTTGCCAAAATTCAATCCAGATGTAGGCATACAGGCAGATGAACACATAAACAACTTTATGTTGTTAGTTAACTTAAAAGGAGTTACTGAGGAAGATGTGGTTGTTAGACTTTTCCCTTATACCCTACAAGGATCAGCTGGGTCTTGGTACTTTTCCCTACCATCAGGATCCATAACTAGCTGGAATATTTTTCAAGAACAATTCTTAACTAAATACGGTGATAACAGATTTGTGGCAACGTTAATCAATGATCTTTCAAATCTTAGAATAGAATCTAAAGAACCTATTAAAGAGTTCAATTCACGATTTAATAAACTCTTAAATAAGATTCCTACTACCTCTAAACCTACTGAACAAGTTAGAAGTGAATGGTATATAACAGCTTTACCTTCAAATATAGCTATCTTTATAGATAGAGCTGGAAAACGCACTCTAGCAGAAAATATGAAAGAGGCAATTGCTGTGAAAAAACGTATCATCGCCTTAGAAAAGAAAGTTGCTCTTGAAGATAGAAAATCTAAAAAAGTCTCCTTCAAAGATGATTCAAAGAAGAAAATGGCTAAAGATCCATATGATATGGAAGGTCTCCAAAAAGTTCTAAAGACTATGTCAAATGAAATGATAGAAATCAAGAAACAAGTAGCTGGGACTTCAACTAAAAGCCATTTAGAAACTTTAAGAAACCAGAATCAAAACCCCCTAATGCTATATCTAATGCAGATTCAAACCCTAAAGACAATGAAGAAGAAGATACAGTCTTATCATCTGAAGAAACTGAAGAAGAGGTAGCTATAGAATGTCATGGGATGTGGGACTTCATTTTTCCCAATTCTAATATTGAAAATGAACAGGAAGCTTTCCCAGTAAGTACCAGGAGTAAAGGCACTCTTGAACCTATTCAAACAACTTAGAAGAAAAAGAACACGGGTACTACTACTAAAGAAAAGGCTCCCACAAAGAAGTCTACAGTGACACATACTCAAAATCACCCATCAGCTTCCAATCCACCTTCAACATCTAAAACATTAGTAGTTGTAGACTCTATGGATTACAACATTATTGAAGATATGAAGAAAATGTTGGCATTATGATTCTGTTTTGGCTCTATGGTACAGGTGTTGTACTTGATGGCAACTCACTCAAGTGGCAAAATTTTGTTCAGGCTCTCAAAATGATAGAAAATAAGAGGTTCGCAGGTGCATTGTTCAAAAGGTGCAGACCCGCAGGTTCGCCGTCCAGGAAGTGCAGACATACTCGCAGGATTTCGGTTCATAAGGTGCGGTCCCCCAGTTCACTCACTCCAATGCAGAGAAGCGCGCTCATGTGGGGTTCTTATGTTTGGCCCTTGGTATTTAGCCCGTCGATTCATGATCCTATGGTTTTGACCCGTGGTATAGAATCTAAATTATTGAACCCCGGTTTGGATCCCTTGTATTGGTTTTTGATGGTTTTGTCCCATGGTGTGGATAAGGGTTTGACTATAAAAAGGGGAAGGAGATCACTTGGAAAATCACTTGTGAAATTTGAATATCTTAAGATCTAAAATTTTGGGTGTTTAGCCTTAG
Organism: Pinus tabuliformis; assembly: GCA_031772625.1. Lineage (NCBI taxonomy): Eukaryota > Viridiplantae > Streptophyta > Pinopsida > Pinales > Pinaceae > Pinus > Pinus tabuliformis. The sequence continues at coordinate 551,350,123 of CM062804.1, forward strand.
AAAGCTAGGTCTAAATCAAGGAGAAAACTTAAGGCAAATCTATTGAGAAGTCGTGATCTCTCGGGTGCATGATTAGATCTGTGGATCTGACTGTCTGTGACACATTGGAGGACTATTAATTTGGCCCTAATCAGAGGTTCACAGGCGATCCACGACGTAAGTTCGGGGGTACGCAGCGCTGGAGAAGACACAGTGAGGGGGTACGTAGCGCAACAGAAGGCGCAGTGCGAGGAATGCAGCTCAGAAGAAAGCACATTGTGGAGGTACGCAGAGGCACAAAAGGACCAGTGCGGAGGTACGCTATCAGACAGACAGTGAAGGTGCGGACCTGAGCTGAGGTACACAGTTCAGCAAAAGGAGTAAGTGCGGTGGTACGCAAAGCAGCAGAAGGATCCAGTGCAGATCTGCGCAGTTCAGGCACAGAAAGACTGCGGATATCCGCAGGTTTATATTGATGAAGTTGCGAACCTCTCTTGAAACATTTGTTTGCTGTATTTTATCTATTGCTGCAGAGTTCTGGGTTTAGATTTCTGGTATTACTTTTCTTTTTACAGCATTCTGAGAAGTTGGGTGATTCATTGGTTGATTGTATAAGGAAATTGGGTGATTTGCATGTACTTGATGATTATTTGATCTTCTTGGATCTAGTTTGAAAATTAATGAAACATGGTCCTTAAAGAAGTAGAAGAGCAAAGGGGGTTGTAGCTCCCTTCCAGGAGAGACTGGAAAACGAGAGAGAGTTGCAACTCTTTGTAGGTTGCAGCCTGCGTACTGGTAAAGGACTGCACCAGTACAAAATCCTTGTAAAAGAAGTTTCTAATTGAAAGAAGATAGAGACATATTGCAGCAGGTGGTTTCCACCTTATATCTGGTGTTCTTTGGTGTGCTTATCTATTTTTCTTTTTCTTGTTCATTATTATATGGCACTAACATACAAATTAATGATCAATATCTGAAGAATAAATTAAAGTATAAATCTGGAAGGCATATTGAAAAGAATTTGATAATACTGATTCACCCCCCCCCTCAGTATTATTTCCAACAATTGGTATCAGAGCAGGTTCTTCAGAAGAAGCTTGATCGCTTGAAGAAAGATCTTGTATCATGAGCAACTACGAGAGGGAAGCATCAATCAAGCCACCGATTTTTGATGGGACAAACTTCGTTTATTGGAAGGTAAGAGTTACTGCCTATCTTCAATCTCTTGGTACAGAAGTCTGGGATATCATAGATACAGGGTATACTTTTCCATCAGCAACTCCTACAGATCCGGCTGAGAAGAAGAAATATGAAACAAATGCAAAGGTGGTCAATACTCTATTAGGATGCCTATCTCAATCAGAATTTGTCAAGGTAATGCAGTTTAAATCTGCAAAAGAGATATGGGACAAGATTGTTCTGAGCTATGAAGGAGATGATCAGGTAAAAAGAGCAAAACTTCAAACCCTCAGGATTCAGTATGAAAATCTCAAAATGTATAATGATGAAAGTGTGGCTAACTATTTTCTTCGTGTAGATGATATTGTTAATTATATGAAAAATTTGGGTGAAGAAATAAAAGAGGCTGTTGTGGTTGAAAAAGTTCTAAGATCTTTGTCCCCTAGGTTTGAATCTAAAGTTTCTGCTATAGAAGAAAAAGAGAATCTACAAAGCCTTAAAATGTCACAGCTGCACGGAATTCTAACTGCTTATGAAATGAGGAAAAGAGGTCCATCAGACAAGAGAGAAGCTGCCTTCAAGGCTTCAGGCAAAGGTGAGTACTACGAGTTAGGACACGTGTCAGAAGAAGAAGAAGAATCAAATTTTGTTAGAAATCTTCAACGGGGTACTGGATGGTTCCGAGGTAAGTTACCTTTCAAATTCTTTGCTTGTGGAAGAGTCGGTCACTATGCTGCCAAATGTCCTCACAAGGATAAGATTGACAAAGGGAAGGAACCTGTTAGATGGAACAAGAAACATAATGCAACTAAGAAAAGTTACTACACTCATGAAGACAGTGATGGCCTATCAAATAGTGACGAAGATGAACAAGGTAATGATTATAAACTTTTAATGGCTTTTGAAGATGATGATTACATGGATGCTATAGATGTGGATGACTTTTATGAAGAGATTTCTAGACTCAAGACATGTTTAGAAGAAAAGAATGTGATCATTGATACTCTGCAATTTCAACTTGATGAAAAAGAAAAATCTCTTGAGAAGTTAGAATGTGAAATTGTTGGCCTTAGAAAAGAAATTGAGAAAACAAAGGTTCTTAATCTTAAGTTTGTTAAAGGATCTGAAACTCTAGATGAGATTATCAATGTACAACGTTCTCCTCTAATTAAGACAGGTCTGGGTTATAATGGAGAAACATCTCAAGCATCCACCTCAAAGAGTTATCTTGATGCAGCAAGGAGGAATGAGCAAAAGCCCAATGGAGATCATCAGGTAAAGCAAGGGCGAATTACATCAAGAAAAAACAGAGACTACCAGGTAAACCAGGGGCAATCCATCTTAAGGGTGAACAAAAGCTACAACCAGCCACAGATAAAAACTTCTCAATTTGCTTCAAGAATGGATGACAGTAGAAATTACAATCATTTGGCTGGTAGATTTGATAATCGCAGAAGTTTCTTCAATGGCCAATGTTTCTCTTGCCATAACTTTGGTCACAAAGCAGCTCAATGTGTTGCCTATAAGACAATCATGACTAGAGAAGCTCAAAAACAAAGAAGTATGACTGGGATTACGAAAAGGACCTATAACAACTTTTCAGCCCTTGAAAATGAAATTGAATGTTCTATTTGTAATAACTTCGGTCATGAAGATTCTGAATGTAGGAGCAGGTTTCGAAAGACAAAGGAACAAGCCTCAAGCACCCGAACATGGAGAATAAAGGAACCACAACCAGAAAGATGTGGGATAGCTTTTTATGTAGAAGGACAGGAAAATCTATGGTACATCGACAGTGGATGTTCGAAGCATATGATAGGTGATAAAGAAAAACTTGAATCATATACTGCTTTTGGAAAGGGTAGGAAAGTCTCTTTTGGAAATGATACCCCTGCAGCCATAAAAGGAAAAGGCACTGCTCATTTGAAAGAAAAGGCCAAAGCTGGAAATCTTTTGTATGTTGATGGCTTGAAGCATAATCTACTGAGTGTCAGTCAGATGTGCGATCAAGGAACCGAGGTAATATTTCGATCAAATGGATGTAGCGTTTGTGATCTTGATACAGGAAAAACAGTGATCAAAGGCAGAAGAACTCCAAATAATCTATACATATTTGAAGAAGGACAACAACAATGCTATTTGAGCAAGGATGATGAACATTGGTTATGGCACCGAAGGTTGGGGCATCTAAGCTTTTCACAAATAAGGAAAGCATGCAAATACCAGGCAGTTCGTGGTCTTCCAGATATCAAAATTCCAGACAACAACATATGTAAATCATGTCAGTTTGGTAAGCAAACCAGAACTAACTTCCTTGAGAAGGAAGGATCAGCCAGCAGGCCTCTTGAACTATTCCATACAGATGTATGTGGTCCATTCAGGACAAGGTCACCTCGAGGAGAAGAATACTTTATATTATTCATTGACGACTTCTCCAGGATGGTTTGGTTGGGACTTATGAAACACAAGGACGAAGCATTTGAAAAATTCAAATCTTTCAAAGCCTTGGCTGAAAACGAATCAGATCACAAAATTAAGTGCCTCAGGTCTGATAGAGGTGGGGAGTTTACCTCAAATGAATTTTTCGACTTCTATGAAGAACATGGAATAAGAAGGGAATTCTCTACAGCTAGGACTCCTCAGCAAAATGGAGTGGTGGAAAGGATGAACAGAACGGTCCAACAAATGGCTCGTGCTATGCTTGATGAGTCTGGGACTCCTGCAACCTTCTAGGGTGACACTGCATTTGTTGCGGTTGTTATTCTCAACAAAACAAATGTCTGAGTGAACAACGCTCAAACTCCTCATGAACTCTGGTATGGTGAGACTCCTTCGGTAAAGCATTTCAAAATTTTTGGGAGCAAATGCTATATCAAGAACACTGATGAACAACTTGGAAAACTTGAACCTAGAGCAGATGAAGGCATTCTCCTTGGTTATTCTCCCCACAGCAAAGCATATAAGTGTTACAATAAAAGACTTGGAAGAATTGTTGACAACATTGATGTAGTGGTTGACGAAAAAGGATACATCCCTAGGCAAGTAAATCATGAAAATATCGAAGAGGATGAAGAATACTCTCCAAATTAGACAAATGATGAAGAAGAACCTCAAGAGGCACCTGAGGAGCAAATAAGGATAGAAGAGAAGACTCCATCCAGGTACGTTCAAAAGAATCATCCAGAATCTCAGATTTTGGGGCAGAAAGAAGCAGGTGTACAAACAAGAAGAACAATTGCAGAAGCCTCAAGCTATTTGGAATTGCTCTCCTCCACTGAACCAAAAAATGTAAGAGAGGCATGCAAAGATAAATACTGGGTCAAGGCAATGGATGAAGAACTTGAGCAGATCGAAAAGAACAACACTTGGGAGTTGGTTCCTAGACCAAAAGATAAGAATGTCATAGGGACAAAATGGATCTTCAAAAATAAGTTGAATGAAAATGGAGAAGTAATTAGAAACAAGGCCAGACTTGTGTGTAAAGGGTATGCTCAACAAGAAGGAATAGACTTCGAAGAAACTTTTGCTCCCGTTGCTAGACTTGAGGCCATCCGAATGTTCCTTACTCTCTCAAGCTTTCAGAAGTTCAAAGTTTTTCAAATGGACGTGAAATCATCCTTTCTGAATGGGGACTTAGAAGAAGAAGTGTACATTGAGCAACTAGATGGGTTCATCCTTGGGAATGATCCAAATCTTGTATGCAGACTAAAGAAGGCTCTCTATGGTCTTAAACAGGCTCCAAGGGCTTGGTACTATCGTTTGGACAAATATCTTCATCAACAAGGTTTTTCAAAGGGATCAATAGATAGCAATCTTTACATAAAAATTGAAAATGACAAATTACTAATACTTGTTGTGTATGTAGATGATATTATCTTTGGCAGCAATGAAGAAGCTATGAGTCAAAGCTTTACCTTGGTGATGCAGAAAAAATTTGAAATGTCTTTGCTTGGAGAACTGACATATTTCCTTGGATTGCAAACCCAACAAAATGAAGGTGGGATCTTCTTGTCTCAAACCAAGTATCTCAAGCAGATTTTGAAGAAATATGGCATGGAAGATACAAAACCAGTATGTACCCCCATGGTCACAGGATGTAGCCTCAGTGCAAATGATGAATCAGCAGCAATGCATCAACCAACCTACAGATCTATGATTAGAAGTCTACTTTATTTGACAGGTACCCGACCAGACATCATGCATGCAATGGGAATAGTTGGAAGATTTCAGGCAAAGCCAAAGGAAACTCATCTTCAGGCAGTGAAGAGAATTTTCAAGTACCTTCAAGGAACTCAAAAATATGGCTTATGGTATCCTAGAGATACAGATCTCACACTTCATGCTTATACAGATGCAGATTGGGCTGGAAGCGTGGATGATAGGAAGAGCACAAGTGGTGGTGCATTCTTTATGGGTTCCAGATTAGTATCTTGGTTCAGCAAGAAACAAAGTTCGATTGCTTTATCTACAGCTGAAGTGGAATATGTGGCTGCTGCATCTTGTTGCACTCAACTCCTTTGGATGATGCAGACCTTGCAGGATTTTCAGATCACTTGTACTCCACCTATCTCCATCTTATGTGATAATACAAGTGCAATCAACATTTCAAAGAACCTAGTCATGCATTCAAAGACCAAGCACATACTGATTAAGTATCACTTTCTCAGGGAACAAGTGCTTGAACAAAAGATCAAGTTGGAGTATGTTCCTTCTAAGGAACAAGTTGCTGATATACTCACCAAACCATTGCCCAGGGAGACCTTTGAATACCTCAGGCAAAAGTTGGGGGTTGTTGATGCATCATCCTATTGTTGAATCTCATCTGTTGTATACGCGTACATTTGCTAGGTTGCGGATTGGTCAAAGATCGAATGGCACAGGTTTAGGGGGAACATATAATGCATTGTTGGCATTATGGTAGAAGATCTTGGAGGAAGTACAGAAGGAGATCATGGACGTTGATCTGAATGGTGCTGTAATATGTCTCTATCTCTTTCATGGTCAATTATGGTGTTTGGTGGATTATGGTTCTTTTGCAGATCTGGTTTATAGTCAGGGGGAGCATGTTCTCAGGGGGAGCATAACCCTTTGCCCTTGATGTCAAAGGGGGAGAATGACGTTGAGGATCTTGAGGTTGCCATCAAGTCCAAAGGGGGAGATTGTTGGCATTATGATTCTGTTTTGGCTCTATGGTACAGGTGTTGTACTTGATGGCAACTCACTCAAGTGGCAAAAGTTTGTTCAGGCTCTCAAAATGATGGAAAATAAGAGGTTCGCAGGTGCATCATTCAAAAGGTGTGGACCCGCAGGTTCGCCGTCCAGGAAGTGCGGACATACCCGCAGGATTTCGGTTCATAAGGTGCGATCCCCCAGTTCACTCACTCCAATGCAGAGAAGCGCGCTCATGTGGGGTTCTTATGTTTGGCCCTTGGTATTTAGCCCATCGATTCATGATCCTATGGTTTTGGCCCGTGGTATAGAATCTAAATTATTGAACCCTGGTTTGGATCCCTTGTATTGGTTTTTGATGGTTTTGTCCCATGGTGTGGATAAGGGTTTGACTATAAAAAGGGGAAGGAGATCACTTGGCAAAGCACTTGTGAAATTTGAATATCTTAAGATCTAAAATTTTGGGTGTTTAGTCTTACAAAGCTAGATCTAAATCAAGGAGAAAACTTAAGGCAAATCTATTGAGAAGTCATGATCTCTCGGGCGCATGATCAGATCTGTGGATTTGACTATCTGTGACACATTGGAGGACTGTTAATTTTTCCCTAATCAGAGGTTTGCAGGCGATCCACGGCGTAAGTGTGGGGGTACGCAGCGCTGGAGAAGACGCAGTGCGGGGGTACGCAGCGTAGCAGAAGGCGTAGTGCGAGGAACGCAGCTCAGGCACATTGCGGAGGTACGCAGAGGCACAAAAGGAATAGTGTGGAGGTACGCTATCAGACAGACAGTGAAGGTGCGGACCTGAGCTGAGGTACGCAGCTCAGTAGAAGGAGTAAGTGCGGTGGTACACAAAGCAGCAGAAGGATCCAGTGCGGATCTGCGCAGTTCAGGCACAGAAAGACTGCGGATATCCACAGGTTTATATTGGTGAAGTTGCGGACCTATCTTGAAACATTTGTTGGCTGTCTTTTATCTATTGCTGCAGAGTTCTGGGTTTAGATTTCTGGTATTAATTTTCTGTTTACAGCATTCTGAGAAGTTGGGTGATTCATTGGTTGATTGTATAAGGAAATTGGGTGATTTGCATGTACTTGATGATTATTTGATCTTCTTGGATCCAGTCTGAAAATTAATGAAACGTGGTCCTTAAAGAAGTAGAAGAGCAAAGGGGGTTGTAGCTCCCTTCCAGGAGAGACTGGAAAACGAGAGAGAGTTGTAGCTCTCTGCAGGTTGCAGCCTGCGTACTGGTAAAGGACTGCACTAGTACAAAATCCTTGTAAAAGAAGTTTCTAATTGAAAGAAGATAGAGACATATTGCAGCAGGTGGTTTTCACCCATATTGGGTTTCCACCTTATATATGGTGTTCTTTGGTGTGCTTATCTATTTTTCTTGTTCTTGTTCATTATTATATGGCACTGACATACAAATTAATGATCAATATCTGAAGAATAAATTAAAGTATAAATCTGGAAGGCATATTGAAAATAATTTGATAATACTGATTCACCCCCCCCTCCCAGTGTTATTTCCAACAGAAAACGAAAGCAAATATCACTATGTTTGAGATTAGTAAACTCAAACATCAACAAAAATTTATGCTCAAGGAATTAAATGTAGTACCTTCTTCTCCCCTTCCGAATGTTGTATTGTTCAAAGCTGCTAATGATACAGGTAAACCACCAGCTGGTAGAGTGGAAGCCACTGATACTGTTTTAATTGGAGATAGATCAAATTCCCATACTCCTCATTTCCTCTTGACCTACGAGATTTATAATAGAAATCTGTCCAATTGCTTGATAGACTCAGGGGCTTCATCCAATATAATGTCGGCCTCAGTTTGTTCTAAACTGAATATTGAACCCCAAAAGTCTATTGTGCATATTGTCTAGTTGGATAGAACTAAGGTCCAAGTATTAGGAGAAAGCAACTCGGTTACCATCAGGTTATTAGCTGATCCAAGAGTGGTTCAGAGAATTGACATATTAATTGCTGATATTCCTGAGTTCTATGGTTTGATTTTAAGCAAAGACTGGTCTGAGAAACTTCATGGTTACATTTCTACCGATTGGTCTCACATGTAGCTGCCCTATAAATGAAAGCCAAATCAGATTAAGATTGATCGATAGAAGTATATGACTCATACTGTAACAGAGTTTGAACAAGAAAACCAGCCTATAGCATTCAACAATAACATTCTTGGTAACTACTCATCTGAATCATTCTTTGGTAATTTTACCACTCACTCATCACCTTTCTTAATTAATAATTTCACATCTCAAATTGAAATTTTTTCCCAAACAGATACATCAAGGTGTGTTAAAATTGTTGAGGAAATTGTAAATAAAACTGTAGATAAACCTTTATTTTGATCATTATATTTTGATGGATCTAAATCTAATGACGGTGCAGAAGCAGGATGTATTTTAGTTAGTCTTGAAGGAGAAAAGACCATGCTATCATGTATATTAGAATTTGAATGCACAAACAATACTGTTGAATACGAAGCCCTGATTCAAGGACTTTATAAGGCAATTGGTCTGAAGGTATAATATTTGAAAGTGTTTGGTGATTCAGAAATTGTTGTAAAACAAGTCAGAAATACTATATATTGTCTTTCTAGTCACCTTAAACATTATCAATCCTTGGTGCAAGACCTTGTATCTCATTTTCTAGCATTTAATATTTCTCCCATATCTTAGAATGAAGCAGCGGATTTGCTAGCCAATGTTGCTTCTAAGCTCCTTCCATTTGAAGATTACAGTCCCAATAGATTTTCAGTAGAGTTAATTTTCAGACCATCGATTCTCGATAATGTCACTAACTGGCGAGTATTCAATCACAATGATGACATTTTAAATTTCTTAACTTCTGATAAGTCCTATGATGATCAAATTATTGATGAAAGTGAGCATGATCTTCAAATGAAGGAAAAGTTTGAAGAAAATTCAATACCAAAACCAGTGGTCAAACTTGAAGATCTTTATGACATCAAAGATAGGTTTAAACAAATTACTAATTCAAAGCTCCAAAGCTCTACTTTGAGATTTGACTTAATAAACCTCGGTACAAAGAACAAGCCACAAAACATCAATTTGGGATTATGACTTAATTCAGAAGAAAGAATTGCATTTATCATATTATTGAATAAGTATAAAAATGTCATCACTTGGAATTATGATGACTTGAAAACATATGATACTTCTATCATACATCATACGATTCCAATGATATCGGAAGAAATATCAGTACAGTAGAAATTAAGAAAAATTTATCCCAACCTCAAAAGTCGAATCAAAGATGAGTTAAACAAACTTTTGAAGGCTAAGATAATTTTTCTTGTTAGAAATTCAAATTGGGTGTCCAACATGGTGCTAGTAAGGAAGAAAAATGGTGACATTAGAATTTGTATTGATTTCAGAAATCTTAACAAAGCAAGTCAAAAGAATAATTTCCCTCTACCAAGAATGGAGCAGACTCTCCATTCAGTGGCTGGTTCTAAACTAATGTCTTTCTTAGATGGTTTTTTAAGGTATAACCAAATTTTGGTGCACCCCGATGACAGACTTAAGACTACTTTCAGAACTAAGTGGGGAACTTACGCCTATCAAAAAATGCCTTTCAGATTAATCAATGCTGGAGCTACGTTCCAAAGAGCGATGGACATAGCATTCAAAGGTCTAATCAATAAATCAGTAGTTGTCTATTTGGATGACATTATTGTCTTCTCTAAGAAAAGATCAAGTCATTTACATGATTTGAAACAAATCTTTGAACGCTGTAAAAGGTATGGCATTTCACTCAATCCTAAGAAGTCATTTTTTGCTCTTGACCAAGGTAAACTCTTGGGGTTCATTGTTTCAAAAGATGGTATTTATATTGATCCAGATAGAATCAAAGAGATTTCTGATATTCCATTTCCACATAATAAAAAATCAATGCAATCATTTTTAGGTCAAATTAACTTTGTAAAAATATTTGTTCCATATTTTTCACAAATTGTTTTACCATTACAAACCATGATCAAGAAAAATTCAGTGTTTAAATGGGGGCCTATAGAAAGAGAGGCATTTGATTCAATCAAATAGTCAATCATAAATGCTCCTGCTTTAAGCACTCCTAATTTTTCGAATCATCTAATTTTATATACTCTTGCATCTGATTCATCTTACGCAGCAGTGTTGACACAAATCAATGATCAAAACTTGGAAGCACCAATTTCATTTTATAGTTCAAATCTTCAAGGTGCTGAACTCAATTACTCTGAAGTTGAAAAGCAAGCCTTCGTTGTATTCAAAGCCATTAAACACTTTGGGCCCTTTATTTTAAAAGCTCATACAAAAGTTATAGTTCTTTTTTCAGCAGTAAGACAGTTAGTAGTTCAAAGGGAATTATGAGAAAAAAGGGCAAACTGGGTCACAACATTACAAGAATATGATTTGGACATTAAACCAAGAAAGATTGTCAAAGGCCAAAGATTTTGCAGGTTGTTAGCAGGGGCTTCTAATATTCAGGAACATGAAGGTACAAACAATATTGAAGAAATCAGTGAGTTAAGTACCATTAATTCTAAATCCTAATATGTAGATTTGATATTCTATTTGAAAAATGGATATACTCCTTCTAATCTTTCCTATAAAAAAAATGTGCTATTAGACTAAAAGCAAAAAACTTCATGATTGTTGACGATGTGTTGTTTAAACAGAATTATGATTCAATTTTGTTAAGATGCTTAGAAAAACCTGAAGCGCAAAAGGTCTTGCAGGAATTACATGATGGTCCAGCAGGAGGACATTTTGGAGCTGACACAACAGCCCACAAAATTATTCATGTTGGGTATTATTGGCCTACCTTATTTAGAGATACTCATGAATATGTAAGGAAATGCAAAACATGCCAAACTACCAGTGGAAGGCAAAGGAAGCTAGCTTTTCCTTTGCAACCAGTCAACATTGAACAACCTTTTGAACAATGGGGATTGGATATCATTGAAGAAATTATTCCACATTCATCCAGAAAGCACAGGTATATCCTTACAACTACTAATTACTTTACTAAGTGGGTAGAAGTAATTCCTTTAAAGATAGCAAACTTAGAGGCATCATTGAATTCATAGATCAGTTCATCGTTACTAGGTTTGGTGTCCTAAATGGTCTTATTTTTTATAATGCATCTTATTTCTCTGGTAATTCTATACTTGAATTTGCTATCAAAAGAGGATTCAAATTGAAATATTCTGCAAACTAATACCCTCAGGGTAATAGCTTAGCAGAATCCACCAATAAAAATCTTATCAGAATCATTAAAAGAACTATTGATCAGGATCATAAGAATTGGCATAAGTCTTTGATATTCGCATTATGGGTAGACTGTATAACATAGAAGGCCTTAATAGGAACTTCTCCATTTAATCTAGTGTATGGAAAGGAGACTGTCATACCAACAAATTTAGTATTTCCATCACTAGCCTTAGTGCAGTTTATTGAAGAGAATCCCTCATCTCCTATTCAATTGAGACATAATCAGATTCTGAAATTAGAGGAAGAAAGGGAGAAAGCCCGAATAACACATGTGAAGCATCAACAAATTATTAAGTCTTATTTTGATACAACTTCAAGCGGCTCAAAACATTTACAAGTTGGTGATCTTGTTTTGAAATGGGACAAAGCCCACGAGGATAAAGGAAAACACACTAAATTTCAGAAAATGTGGCTCGGACCATTTCAAATCAGCGAGAAGATAGGCCCATCAACATTCATATTGCAAGATCTATCAGGAAAGAGAGATTCTCTTCCTGTCAATGGGCTTATTTTGAAAAAATTCTTCAATTGAGGAGGTAACCCCTTCTCACTTTGTAAATATTCAATTTTCAGCTATATTTGTGTGAATAATTAGTTTATTTTCTTTCTTAGAAAATAAAGTTGTAAATAGCCTTCTATTGGTCTTTACTATTTTGAAAAGGTTACTTAAAAGAAAATAGTCTTAATATTTACTTTTGATAGATGGAAGCCTTGAAGGAAAAGGAAAATTCTAGGAAATTAGGTATAAGTAAACTCTGAAAACCCTTTTTATTTTTGTGAAATCTTCTCAAAACTTGAAAATACTGTAAATCGTTCTAAGTTTTAAAAGCTTAAAAAGGTTATCAATACAAAGCAAATACTGATTCAATCTTAGCATCTTCAACTCCTGAAATTGTCATCCATGTTCTCTTAAGGAGAAAATTATTCACCCCATCCATCAAAGTTTATGATTTTTCAGAGTGTAATTCCAAAATATATTTGATATAAAAGATAAGAGGTCTCATCACGAGCCTGCTTACCATAATCATAGGGGACTAGTTCAATTGACATTACCAACACTACATACCAAAACAGGGTAATGGCTTATAATTATAAGACAAGGGGTCTCATCACGAGCCAGCTTGTTCAGTTAAACTACAACCAGTGAATGGCATTGTCAACAACTGGCCACCAAACCAGGACAATGGCTTTTTATCTTACAAAATAAAGAAATAAGGAAAAAAGAAAATGCAATACAAAAAATGTGGAAACATATCTTTCAGATTCATTCTTTTAATCTGAAATGGATGGGATAATGAATGATCAAATGGTTAAAAGGTAACCCTACCGAGACTATAGACGTTTGCTGGCAGCAGTGGCTCTACCTGTGACAAAGGAGTCACTATACAAGCTAAGTTGGAGAAGTCTCTTGTTTTATCATTATCAACCAATTAAGGTTTGCTTAAACTTAGAATGTATTTAATTTTGAGATGAGAAAGAGATAGCAAAAATAGTTTTCATTATATTCAAAGTTTATGATTACCTAGTTATATTAGATTTTCTCTATCCACTAAGGTTTTCAAATTAAGAAGGTTAAAATATTATATTATTTTCTCAGAGATAACTGTTTCTCCCAATGAATCGCCAATTGTTGTGCTGTACAACAACCCCCCATTTCTAAAAAATATTTACATAAAATTTTTAATAAGAAATGGGTCCCTTTTTAAATCAACTTAGTTAGATTTGTGAATTAATGAATAAAAATGGTATTGACCTCATTACAAGAAAAATCTCTATTAAAAGGCCCGATGTAAATGATTCATTTCGTAAAGCCTTTTCAAAAATACAAAATGTTCCTTTAAAAAACATTATTAATAATTCTACATTGCGATAAAGCGATCGGAGATTGCATATGGCAATGACAAAGGGACCTACATAAAAAAGGGTCTCCAAAAATCCTCCGATCCGATAAAGGAAATTACAATCAGGCATCGGAGATATCAAAGGTGCAAACACAAAAGGCCTCATCAAACCTTCCGATCCGATATCGCAATTAGCAATCAGTGATATCAAATGACAAAGGGATAAAAGCATAAGCCAAACCCCTATTTGCAATCAATCAATTGGGCGTGCATCTCAAGAAAGGTAAACATACAATAATATGGTTTGCATGCATAATACTCTGCTCCATTATAATATCACTTTTTGGCAATCAGAGATATTCATTGCCAATACTAAAACCTCTCCCTTTGAAAGTCCCGATTGTGATTTACGATTTATCGCCTATCGTCGATTGAGGAAATCTGAAACACGCTTAAAATAAGCATTCAGTATACGATCGACGATGTTATCACTGACAAAATTTCAAAGGAAAAGGGTAAGGTAAGGGAGAAATGGTCTTGGTTATTCTCATGCTCCTTTCATGCATAAGAAGCACTTGGCAAACTCAGGGTCAACATACATCAGAGTTCTTTGAAGGCTCAAGCAAGGCATGTAAGATAAATTCTGTATCAGACATGGTTTCTGACAAAGTTTAGCTCTACATTGTTGAAGCAGTGTGAATTTGACTATAAAACAAGAATGGATGAATTTTTGAGTCTGTTGAAGGATTCAATCACAACTACAAGGTTATCGTGGTTGGCTTTGAGCAATCTGGAGATAAAAGCATGGTTTATGGCCTTCTTGCAATGGTTGCATCTGGTTCTACTCTCACAAAACATTGAAAAGTTGGTTTCTTCAGCTATACAGATTACTTTTTCAGCTGCTTTTCTGGGGTTTGTAACACATGCAGTTACAGGCACCAATATCCGGCGTCATAACCAAGTTGCAGAAGGTCAAAGGATTGTTGTAACCAAGGGGAATTTACTTATTGTTCAAATCATCACAATCATTTTAAGCATAACTCATTCCATGGCTACTATTGTTCATTGCTGGGTTGCTTATCATGACGGACAGCGTCATGCTAGTTTTCCTGATCTGGTATATTTTTGTTCTCAAGCAATGACTTGGTCACTTTCGCTTCTCCTTATCAGTCTTGAAAAGAGGTCTGCACCATCTTCACATCATTTTCTTTTGAGAGTCTGGTGGGTCTCTAGCTTCATCCTGTGGGTATATGAAATGCTTTCACGTGCTGTTTTGTTCGTGAGTGACAACTCCCATTAGTTTCATAGCATATTTGATGATTGCATGTTGTTCATGAATCTTCCACTAATCTCAACACTTTTGGTGATTGCTGTCAAAGGCTCTACAAAGGTAGCAGTGATAGAAAATTCTGATCTAATTCCTGAAAAGCTGTTAACTGATAAAATACTCTTCCCCCAAAAACAGAACTCTGGAACCCTCACAAGTTATGCTAGTTCAGGATTTATAAACAGGTTGGACGTGTTCATGAACTTTGGTCAATGCCAATTCAGATATCCATTGCATTGCTTATTGTCTTTGGCGTGATTCGACTTGCTGCACTGGCTGGCTTGGCTACTATGATAATTGTGATGGTTATTTGTCTATTCCTAGCCTCTAAACAACAGAAATATATGACACAGGTAATCTCTTCCAAAGATAACCGTATGAAGGTCACTAATGAAGCAATAAGCAACATGAAGATTATTAAGTTGCAGGCCTGGCATGAATGGTTTCATAGGAAAGTTGATGCTGCTTGTGGTAAAGAACGCATTTGGATAAGGGGGCTTATGTATTATGCTGCTATAATCATTTTTCTGCTGTGGTTATCACCGCTTGCAGTTTCTGTTATATCATTTGGCTCATGTGTACTGATGCATATAGAGCTTACTCCAGGCCGAGTTTTTACAGCAATTGCGACTTTTCACATACTCCAAGAACCTCTGAGATCCTTTCCTCAAATAATCACTGCAGGTTAAAAACAAGCTGTTTTAAATAACTCAGCAGTTTCGTAGCGCGCTACGAAACTGTTGAAAGTGATGACTTCAACCTAAATCAAGCAGTTTTGAACTATAAGCGGGAATTTTGAAAGGGGAATGCCTACAAAGTATGCAAGGCATCAGCTGAAGCTATTAAACTTCAACCAGGTCAAGACACGTGGAGATAATACGCATTCGAATCCAACTTTAGATTTTTGTCATAAAGTGAGCATATTTCATATTAACCACACTTCAGGGTATGTGAAACAGTTTGCAAGAATTTTGGCTCTCACGCATGAAAACGGTGGACAGCACATCAAGGACGTGGTAGTCTGCTCCATTTTGGGTAATTAAAAGATAAAGGATATACTTCATTGGATCCGGACATGTTAAGGCAAACTAAAGACCAGTACACAGGTGGCAGTTTCCTATGTTTCAGGGGATTGGAGAACATGTGACATTGAAGACAAACATGGAACCTTGAAGACCCATCACAGCCACCGCCAGAAGGGAACCAGATGTCAGAGAACGAAAATGATTGTAGACCAAGGCTGTTATGGAATTAGAGTCCTACTTGATTTAGATCTCTAAAAACTCCAGTCAACACTTTGTTGTATTTATTAGTTAGTTAAAGGGTTAATAGGTGTCATTAGAAGTAGTTTTCGAATTCCCCTCATGTTGGAGGAGGAATCTCGATCAGTTAGAATAAGAGCTCTATATATAGCTGAAACAGAAATGTAATCGGGGTTGGAAATTTTATGAAAAGCTTGTATTTGGCTTATGTAAAGACTCATTTTCAGTAATACATGCTTGACTTTACTTCTCAGGATTCATGAAGGATTTGTTATGTTCAGAATATGTGATGTTGCCCTTTTCTTAATTTTTACAGTGGTATGGATGTATAATCACTCAGAATTCACTGAATGTGCTCTGACTTCCTGTATACATTTATAAACTGTGAGGTCCCATATGAGTTTATGTTCTGAATGTTTAAATGCTGAATGCCCTAACTTCTATGTAAGGTTGAGTTCATTGTTATATTGAGGTGTTGTTGACTCCATAAGCCCAATGGATGTTTACTGATCATGTTCAACCATTCATATTTTTCACTTGTTTCATAGAGTTAGCCATCTAATCTTTATCAAAATCATTAACCTTTGAGAGAGCCCTCTCAGGTTGAGGAGGCTAAGCCTCAGCCAAAAGTAGGTTTGAAATAGTTACCGAGAGTCAACCTGACCAGCAGCCTATCAGGGCCTGATTTTGAGATAACATTTTGGTGCGTCTGCCGGGAGCCTGAAGTCTATTCATTCCTGAAATTAAGAGACTGAACTTCTGAAGGTAGTAGGAGCTCAGACATCTATTTGAGGCTGCAAAACTACCTTGGCGACTCCACACATCGAATAAGAAATTGGAAGGTGATTCCACTGCTAGAAGATCAGTAGCTTGATGAAGTTTCAAGATGAATTCCACTGCAAGAATGAATGCCAGGTATGCTCCTATGAATCGGTCTCATATCCCTGGTTTTCCAAATCCTATGCCAAAGGTTGATTGGTTAGAGGATCTTCCGATATTCAAAGATGAAAAGAAAGACAATGCTGCTCTTCATTTGGTTAGGTTTCATATGCATGTACGCAGTCTTAAGGTTCATTTCCCTGAAGATTGTCTCATGAAGATGTTTATGACCACTTTAGAAGGAAAAGCATGGTCTTGGTATAAAAGTTTGGAAAATGGTTCATTATATTCTCTTGTTGATTTCCATGATGTGTTCTATGACATGTATAAAGAGTGTCATCCCTCCTTATTGCTGGTCAAAGATTGTTGTAAACATTCTATGAGTTTTATTCAGTACTTGGAGGATTGTTATGATGATGATGAATTTATGGATGAAGAAATTTTAGAGGCTCTTCATAACAATGCATTTCAACACCAAGAAGAAAGTATAACATCTCATGAAACGCAACATGAAGAGCAGCAGGGGTTTACTTGTGAAAACCATGTTTCATCCTTTGATATGAATGAAGAGATATAGCAGTATTCTCAGTCTTCGAATCATAATGAAGATAAAAATGATTACACACAACAAGAAGAAATACTGGAAGAAATTTTTTATAATCCTCAGGCAGAGGAAAAGGTTGTTCATTTTTGTGATTCCTTGCAGCAGCTTACATCAAAGAATGATCATAATAGTGAGGAAAATTACATTGTTTGTAGGTAGCATTCAGAAAGGCAGTTCGATAGCATATCAAAAGAATCTTGTGTGGTTGAAAATCGGTTGTCTAAAGATGTAGAATGTTATGATGATCATCAACATAACCATGTATTCTTTGACCCTATAAGTGAATATATGGACAAGCTTTGCACTCCGGTCTTTCATTTTCATTTGCATTATGAAGATCAAGTATATTATGAGTTGATGTGGTCATCTCACTACCATGGTTATTTTGAGGTTGAATGCAGTCAAGAGCCTCCAATATCAGATAAGACAAATGATTGGCTACATTGGAAATTTCACATTGATTGAGCTGAAAGAAGTTTGAATTGATAGGGTAGGTAGGTAGGAAAATGCAAATAAGCTCAAGGTTGACTGAGCAAATTTTTTTTTTTTTAGTAGATATAGACTTCTCTCTCCTATGGTGATTATCAAGTTCAAGCCCGAGGTGAAGGCCCAAGGAACTTAAAGAAGATGTTTGTCAAATAAATTTTTGTTCATCATAAGAGGATAAGGCACTGGAACTGCAAGTTCTTAGTGTACCACAAGGGCACACTATCCCAAGTGGAGCCACTGTTATCACTGACAAAATTTCAAAGGAAAAGGGTAAGGTAAGGGAGAAATGGTCTTGGTTATTCTCATGCTCCTTTCATGCATAAGAAGCACTTGGCAAACTCAGGGTCAACATACATCAGAGTTCTTTGAAGGCTCAAGCAAGGCATGTAAGATAAATTCTGTATCAGACATGGTTTCTGACAAAGTTTAGCTCTACATTGTTGAAGCAGTGTGAATTTGACTATAAAACAAGAATGGATGAATTTTTGAGTCTGTTGAAGGATTCAATCACAACTACAAGGTTATCGTGGTTGGCTTTGAGCAATCTGGAGATAAAAGCATGGTTTATGGCCTTCTTGCAATGGTTGCATCTGGTTCTACTCTCACAAAACATTGAAAATTTGGTTTCTTCAGCTATACAGATTACTTTTTCAGCTGCTTTTCTGGGATTTGTAACACATGCAGTAGCAGGCACCAATATCCAGCGTCATAACCAAGTTGCAGAAGGTCAAAGGATTGTTGTAACCAAGGGGAATTTACTTATTGTTCAAATCATCACAATCATTTTAAGCATAACTCATTCCATGGCTACTATTGTTCATTGCTGGGTTGCTTATCATGACGGACAGCGTCATGCTAGTTTTCCTGATCTGGTATATTTTTGTTCTCAAGCAATGACTTGGTCACTTTCGCTTCTCCTTATCAGTCTTGGAAAGAGGTCTGCACCATCTTCACATCATTTTCTTTTGAGAGTCTGGTGGGTCTCTAGCTTCATCCTGTGGGTATATGAAATGCTTTCACATGCTGTTTTGTTCGTGAGTGACAACTCCCATTCGT
Source organism: Pinus tabuliformis (assembly GCA_031772625.1). Taxonomy (NCBI): domain Eukaryota; kingdom Viridiplantae; phylum Streptophyta; class Pinopsida; order Pinales; family Pinaceae; genus Pinus; species Pinus tabuliformis. The sequence continues at coordinate 551,369,206 of CM062804.1, forward strand.
TTCATAGCATATTTGATGATTGCATGTTGTTCGTGAATCTTCCACTAATCTCAACACTTTTGGTGATTGTTGTCAAAGGCTCTACAAAGGTAGCAGTGATAGAAAATTCTGATCTAATTCCTGAAAAGCTGTTAACTGATAAAATACCCTTCCCCCAAAAACAGAACTCTGGAACCCTCACAAGTTATGCTAGTTCAGGATTTATAAACAGGTTGGACGTGTTCATGAAATTTGGTCAATGCCAATTCAGATATCCATTGCATTGCTTATTGTCTTTGGCGTGATTCGACTTGCTGCACTGGCTGGCTTGGCTACTATGATAATTGTGATGGTTATTTGTCTATTCCTAGCCTCTAAACAACAGAAATATATGACACAGGTACTCTCTTCCAAAGATAACCGTATGAAGGTCACTAATGAAGCAATAAGCAACATGAAGATTATTAAGTTGCAGGCCTGGCATGAATGGTTTCATAGGAAAGTTGATGCTGCTCGTGGTAAAGAACGCATTTGGATAAGGGGGCTTATGTATTATGCTGCTATAACCATTTTTCTGCTGTGGTTATCACCGCTTGCAGTTTCTGTTATATCATTTGGCTCATGTGTACTGATGCATATAGAGCTTACTCCAGGCCGAGTTTTTACTGCAATTGCGACTTTTCACATACTCCAAGAACCTCTGAGATCCTTTCCTCAAATAATCAATGCAGGTTAAAAACAAGTTGTTTTAAATAACTCAGCAGTTTCGTAGCGCGCTACGAAACTGCTGAAAGTGATGATTTCAACCTAAATCAAGCAGTTTTGAACTATAAGCGGGAATTTTGAAAGGGGAATGTCTACAAAGTATGCAAGGCATCAGCTGAAGCTATTAAACTTCAACCAGGTCAAGACACGTGGAGATAATATGCATTCGAATCCAACTTTAGATTTTTGTCATAAAGTGAGCATATTTCATATTAACCACACTTCAGGGTATGTGAAACAGTTTGCAAGAATTTTGGCTCTCACGCATGAAAATGGTGAACAGCACATCAAGGACGTGGCAGTCTGCTCCATTTTGGGTAATTAAAAGATAAAGGATATACTTCGTTGGATCCGGACATGTTAAGGCAAACTAAAGACCGGTACACAGGTGGCAGTTTCCTATGTTTCAGGGGATTGGAGAACATGTGACATTGAAGACAAACATGGAACCTTGAAGACCCATCACAGCCACCGCCAGAAGGGAACCAGATGTCAGAGAACGAAAATGATTGTAGACCAAGGCTGTTATGGAATTAGAGTCCTACTTGATTTAGATCTCTAAAAACTCCAGTCAACACTTTGTTGTATTTATTAGTTAGTTAAAGGGTTAATAGGTGTCATTAGAAGTAGTTTTCGAATTCCCCTCATGCTGGAGGAGGAATCTTGATCAGTTAGAATAAGAGCTCTATATATAGCTGAAACAGAAATGTAATCGGGGTTGGAAATTTTATGAAAAGCTTGTATTTGGCTTATGTAAAGACTCATTTTCAGTAATACATGCTTGACTTTACTTCTCAGGATTCATGAAGGATTTGTTATGTTCAGAATATGTGATGTTGCCCTTTTCTTAATTTTTACAGTGGTATGGATGTATAATCACTCAGAATTCACTGAATGTGCTCTGACTTCCTGTATACATTTATAAACTGTGAGGTCCCATATGAGTTTATGTTCTGAATGTTTAAATGTTGAATGCCCTGACTTCTATGTAAGGTTGAGTTCATTATTATATTGAGGTGTTGTTGACTCCATAAGCCCAATGGATGTTTACTGATCATGTTCAACCATTCATATTTTTCACTTGTTTCATAGAGTTAGCCATCTAATCTTTATCAAAATCATTAACCTTTGAGAGAGCCCTCTCAGGTTGAGGAGGCTAAGCCTCAGCCAAAAGTAGGTTTGAAATAGTTACTTAGAGTCAACCTGACCAGCAGCCTATCAGGGTCTGATTTTGAGATAACAGACGAGATGGTTATTTATGATATTAATTCACCATGATTGGCGGTTCAAACGGCTATTAAATTTGACAGTTAAGAATAAATCCTTCAAAAAGATTTCATTCGTGGTAACTCTTAACTGCATTTGATTTATCGTATGTCAATCACCGTAATTCTGTTCATTGTCATATTGGCTTTCAGCGGTGAAATCTCTGTGTTACAGTTTGCAATTGTCTATGCAGAGTCTCTCCAAATCCATAAATCTAGAGAAAATGGGGAAGAAATCAAAGAAGCCCACAGCAACTCCTGCAGCCAAAGAACCAGGACCGAGCAAGAAAGGACTAATATCAGATACAACATGTCTCGGTCTAGGAAATACTAGCTGGGAAAGAATTTATAATTTGATAGAAGCAGAGGAGCCCGAAGAATTATCAGAGGAAGCCACAACCGATTCAACCAACAAGTCAGAAGGAACTCTCAAAGAATTAGCTTGTTCTTATCTTCACAGGATAGCAGCACGAGCCAAAGTTTTGCCATACACTGATGTGGTTAGATGGGTGGTTGAGAAAATCCCAACTTCAGATAGAACATTTTCCACAGCAGATGGAAGGATATTCGGCTCATTCAAGCCTGAAGATCTCAGGCAAATGTACCATCTACCAGAGCCCGAGAAGTGCTACAACAAGGCATTCCTGGAAGCATTCGCAAAGGAAAACAACTTCGAATCAGACCCAATCAGGCAATGGAGGCATTTCCCGAGGAAACACAAGCACGAGTCATCGAGTAAGTACTCTGTCGACTCATTGGCTTCTCCTTACTACTATGCTGGAGCTATAATGTGTAGACTGTGGGGACAACATGATTCTGCTAAATTCACTATAAAGATGGTCCCGTTAATGGAAGCAGCAATTAATGGTTATGTTATGGATTGGGCAAATATTTTGTCTAATAGACTAGCCACAGAGATATTAGAATACAAAAGGAATGCATATACAACTTCCCTGATCATTCCCCCTTTCTACAACAATGTGTATATCATGGAAATTAATTGTTTTAATTCTGAATTCCCAATACTCAGATGGAATTGGACTTCCAAAGATCCCAACCTGATTCATATTTATCATAAGCAGTTGTGGAAAGCACACTATAAAAATCACCTGTACAGAATTTGCAATGGTTTTGCTTCACCTGTATATTATTCTATTTTCAATAAGCCTACTCCCAAGATATCCCAGGATGCAGAGACTGATCTGACAGCAGTAGGCAGCGAGTTTGGAGAAGAAAAATTTACCTATGTAAGACTTTTCGGCAGTCTCACTAAACCTCATGTTCTCCCTCTGTCTTTGCCTGATAAATTGTTAGCATGGGAATTGACATATCAGATAACTGTTGAAGGGACATCTAGAACCCTTAGAGATTCCAAGAAATAGATGTGGCCTATATTCCCCCTACGATGTGGCATTTTCACTTTACATGACTACAAGCATGCAGAAAAAGAGGCAGAAAAGATTCAGATGCTGAATCTTGCCACCATTCCTAACAGGCAATATGATACAAATAAGGTTTTTCATAATGTCACCACTCAAGCTAAACTTGCCAAGTTCGATCATGAAGCAGATGTTTTTGATGATTTATTTTCTTCAGCTGAAATATTTTTTCAGGTTAAAGCATTGGCTAGGATCAAATATGGAGAAGAAGGGTTAGAAACATTCAATAGTCTCATAACCTAGAGGTTTCAAACTCTACCTTTGGACCTATTAGCAACATCCCTGATTGATTGGCCACAGAGTCAAAGTGAACAGAAAGCTGCCAACAAGACTCCTGTAGAGGAGAAGATCCCTGAAAAAATAAAAATCTCCAGAGTAGGAGCAGAGAGAGAAAAAAGTAGTGAACTCATTGACACAAGCCTTTATGTTGATCCTAAATTGCTCAAAGAATGGCAGCAATTTGATTCTATCATCAGCAATACTGAAAGTATACAAGGATTTAGCACACCTAAGGTGACTACTGGTCAGAAATCAGTGATCAATACAGTTCCCACTGAGGGAACTAGTGGCCCACCCATAACTCAAAAGGATGTAGAGATAATTCTTGAGAATCCAACTGATGAAATTGTTTTACATGTAGAATAAATACCACCCTTGGATGTCTTCTATAGCCCTAAGCATAGGGCTGTAATCAAGAGACAAAGGAAAAAGAGGAAAATTGATCAATCTCCTCTTTTAACTTTACAAATGGAGATATCAAACGTGGTATGGAGAGAAGAAGTCAACCCTTCTGAAGATCTCACTAAACTCTCTCAGTATGTTGGAGCATACACAATAGCTACAATGGAAAAAGCATCAGAGGTAAGCAACTTGCTTAAAGGAAAGGAACAAGCAATTGTTTTGCTGGAAACACAGGTACAAGAGAAGCAGCAGAAGATAGAGCAGTTAGAACAACAGTTAGCAGCCTAGAGACAGTCAAATGGTCAATTGAACGAGCAACTACTAAAAGAAAAACGAAGGATTGATCAACATGCAATTCAAAAGCAACAAGAGTTATCCGAAGCATTGAGCAAGCTGCGATCGTTAAATGAACAGTTGAGCAATTCAAAAGAAGAACAGATCGCTCAACTGCCATTGCGAATAGAAAAATTCAAAGGATATACCCAAGTGGGAGAATTCAAATTGGAGGCTCTCCAAATTACCAAAACATTGTCTAATCAGTTGAGCCTATTAGATCATAATATCTCTCTCGTTCTTCCCCTATGTGAAATTTTGTCACCCATGATTGATAAGTCAGTTGATGCGAGACAGAAATTGGAGCAAGAAGATGAAAGATTAACAAAGTTTCTCTCTTGGCAAGAAACCAAAGAAGAAAAAGTTGCAAATCTACCCCAAATTTTGAAATTGCATAAAGAAATCCTATTCCTTGAATGGAAATCTCAACTAATGAAAGCAGAAAGGGCGACATCAAGATGCAAATTGGCAACAAGTAATCTGATTGAATTGATTAATGACACTCTTTATTTATCAAATTTAATCACAAAATGTACTCCAGGGAAACTCCCATCGGTGAAAGCATTAGAACAGACATGGAAACAGGAGCTGAAAAAGAAGGAAAGATTAATCGTAGGCATTCAAACTTTGACATGGAAAACCTTTTGGTTCTTCCTTGTTAAACCACACAATCAGCAAACAACGATGAAATGCCTCGCCGATGCAATCGGTTATATGATTCCCGAAATTTCTGATGCCACATACACTGCCCAGTTACATTTGCACATGAGTCATCCGCCAGAACTACAATCGATGTTTGTCATTTGCCAGGTCAAGTCACAAGATAGTCTGCGAAAACAGTGAAACACTCTGACCGACTACAGCATGCCTATTTTGAGAAGATTATCACAATTTCTGTGATTTGGTTATACCATCACATAGCATTTTTATTTCATAGTTTGTTAGTTTAGATAGTATTTATAGACCCTTTCATGTTTTTAGAAAGGGTCCTCAAATTTTTGTATTAAGACTTGGATTGGAAGTTGCACTACTGTACTTCCAATATATTTATTTTTATGAAACTGGACCTGAATTCTGAGTTTTGATGAAGAACACTTTTATGTGATATGCACTATTGCTTCTTGTGAAAGTGTTTCCAAGTTGAAAAGTGGGATCTGAATGCGATTTATATCGGAGGAGACTCAAATACATATGGTACTATTATCTATGTTTTTGTTTCATGCTTTTATGTGAATCAACATTTATTTAATTTTGCTATTATTGATATATGTATATGCTCTTACAACAATTCTTTCACTTATCACTATTGAATATTTAAGAATTGTTATTTTTCATATGTATATGTATTAGTAATATATAAAGATTAGTGTGTTAACGTTTTAATTATTACTTTGTTCAACTACTTGAACAAAGTAATTATCATATGAATAAATACTTTTGTTTATAAGTAGAGTCATTTATATGCCTACTTGTTAATAAGAATCATAAAAAATTGCGCTAAGAATAAATCATCCATCATTCCCATTGGATATTAGAAAATCAATCTCTTATCCATCCCATTTATGAATCATTGGGAAACTGGTCACATTATATCCAGTTGGAGCCACCACACCAAATAGGAAAGGAGCTGCTTTTAAGGTCCGGACCAGGTGGTTTTCCCTGATGTTGATGCAACGATTTTCGAGGCATCAACACACCCATAGAACCATGATTACTCATATGGAGAGAGTTGATGCCTCAACATGGAGGTGAACAACCGATGTCATTCCCTCTAGCATTTTTTGGATGGTTGCTTTAGCAGCTAATCATGGTCGATGATTGGGCATATGCAGGCATAGATTTGTGAGGAGATTGAGATCTTCCACTTCCACCAGGGTCACAGTGGACCAATTAAGGTAAAAACAATTTTTGAAGTTTTTGAAGTTTATTTTTTGTTTTTTTTGAATGTGTATTGAGATTTGACTTATGATGATTTGCAGATGTGGGACCAAAGAGACCTCTAGGGTTTTCTCCAATAGCTAAGCGAGTGGCATGCCAGATTGATGAGGCTGCTTATGAGGAGGAAGCAGATCCTATTGTTAAGGTAGAGCGCAACATGGAAGCTTTAACTAAGGGCATTCCAGAGTATGCCTCGATAGATGAGGTTTCATTATGCTACCAGAGGCACACTATAGGGGTGTCCGCCTGACTGACTTGACTTTTGGGCCGAGTCATTAGGGTTATTCCATGCTATCATGAGCACCATGTAGGTGAATAGTCAGATCTAGTTTACTTTCTGCACTATTGTAGGCTTATAAAGCCATGTGTCTCAGAACACATATTTTTGTCATTTTGATGTAGCAAACTCTTTTTCAAATGCTATATATATATATATATATATATATATATATATATATATATATATATATATATATATATATATATATATATATACATGTTTTTCTATTTACCATGTGTATTATGTGATGCTTTATGATTTACATGCTTCACAAATGTCTATCTGAACCGTAATTAGCCAATGCATCTGTTAATGTGCTCAGGTGTCTTGGAATGTGATGATAAGTAATTAAATCAAAGTCTCATTCCAATAGACAAACTCACAAATACATTCTCAAAATTTGAGGGTTTCTAACTAAATATTGTCTATTAAATTTTTGTACAACGAGTTGTGAATCAAGTTTTACGATTAACTCTCTAATGTCTAGAGCAATAGCTTCTGACGAAATCTCGATGATTGCGCTATATTTGGATGTGTTATTCGTCATATGACCTAAACATATACCTTGTAAATTCACTAACTCACCATTAGGGTCATAGGTTTCCAATGGAGCAGAAGATATATTATGTGTACTACGACAAGCACCATCAACAAAACCAACGTAATAGTTTGATGACATATGCAAACCAAGTAGAGCGCGAGGTAAGCAAAGAAAAACATTTGCAAAAGAAAACTTACATACCAAAACCACACTACACACTAATGCACAAAAGTATTTACATGAAAAACGCGTAAAATTTTTTAGATGGAGCCCATTTGCGGACTCGGGTAATCGATCAACAAATAGTAAAGCTAGAGTTTCACCGTTGGCATGACATGTAATCATCAACTCAGCTAGATAGTGGAATAACACACATAAATGATAATGCCCCCATGCTCCCTGGGAAAGTGAGGGTTACGAGTCATAGGATAAATACCTCATTGTGATAATGGGTGAACAGGAAAAACTTGGTGAAAAAGTCTCATGAAAGAGGGCAAGAACATCTTAAGCTCAATGCGAGTAAATGATGTCTCCAATTCAAATATTGTGACAATATCAGGTTGAACTAAAATGTCAATGGGCAAGGTAGTAGTAATATTCCCTCAAACAAAACTTCATGTACCAGAATAGGTGTTTGAAGTGGATGGGTAATTGTACGGTAAACAAAGGTATCTAAACACGTTGAAATATCTCCAAGACTCGAGAGAGGAACGATGATGGGCATCATTACAGGGAGTTTCTTTAAGATACATAACCTCAGTGATACTCTCATCAGAGGGAAATGTCTCATTTAAGGGATCGAGAGAATCCTAAGAGCCAAGCCAAGGGGATTGTGAATACTCATCTAGATGCACACTAAGAGTAGCATGACTTGCAGAAGTGACTACTGAAGCCAAAATAACAGCTTTATAGGCTTGTTCTGCTAGGCTGAGTGGCATGATATCGCCAAAAGAATCAACTTGATCAGGATGTGGAACGATCCAAGGATTGTGAGGAGTGGAGAACATGTTGACGAAAGCGACATTTGGAGGTGGGAGGGAAAAGGTATTTTGGATCCTCTCCTCTTTTTCAGGTGTTTCTTGTGAGAACAAGGCTATGGAGTGAACAAGCCACACTGATCGGTCTAAGAGCATGATGGAACAAATTGTTTTTACACTTTGTATTCTGTTATATATTGGTGTTACACTATGTATGTTGTTACAGGTGTTTATGTTACACCACGTGCTGTTACAGGTGGCCATTGTTACACCTCAGGGGTGTTGTTACCCAATGATTGTTGTTACATCCCAAACCATCATTTGACCGCAGAATGTTGTTACACCATAGCTGGAAAAGTCGTGGGTACTATTCCACGCAACATCTATTGGAAGTTATGAATTATTTATTTAGAAAGGAACAGATCCAAGCGGTTGTGATCTTAACCAATGTATTTGAATAACATTATATTTAGGAAGAGGTTATAATGATTTCTATTTCATGATCAGCATGAGAATCGTGAGATTCTCATGACTGATGTATTCCTGATTTTGGGTATGTAATAACTATAAGAGAAAATTAATATCTCACGTATGGGGACGACATAGGGAGCATTTTTATTTTTATCTTGTAACTTTTAAGTACTTTTAATATCAAATACATGGCGATGATGTTGTTATTGTTTCTAAGTTGATTCTTTAACTAATCTCGTGTTCATTCCTACACCCCTGCTAGGGAGGAAGGGCCCTCCTATTTAACAGGGACTGCAGTAGTAGAGTAGTTGTACATTAATGTTTATTTCCTTTATTATTTGTATGGTTTTCTTTTGTTGCTATATAAATTGTAGAATATATCTGCTTTGGTTCCAGAATTATGTTATGTTGTTACACCAATTTGATTAGTAGTATGATAGTTGACCAGCTGGTGTAGTTATTAGTACAGTGTGTGGCGCGCCCTTTCTCTGGTAATCATGAAGTGTTATATCGTTCCTGTAGAGTGTTTTAATTTTTTCATGAATGATTTAATTTCTGCAATTGATTCAATAACATTCTTTATTGCTTTCTATTTTCATTCTTGGTTGTAGTGTATTGGCGCAAACAGTGCAAACTCCATTGAAACAGAAGACCTACCCAGGGTTGACAATTAAATGGTTGTAGTCTTGGTCAATTAGGATTGATTAAAACAACACTACATTTTGGCATCATTGTCGGGGATTTCAGTTGATGATACAATTAGCCAAGTTGTTTGTTTGATGATGGAGTGTTACTAGTTCACAATTTTTGGGCGGTAAGATGAGAGGTAAGAACCTGCACATCACTCTAATATACCTGGGCAAGCTCACCATTGTGATCTCTAGGGAACTTAGGTTGTGGCATTTTGGTGTTTTCTTAAAGTGTGTCTTCATCTCTTCAGTTGGTGGTCGGTAAGACGAGAGGTAAGAACCTGCGCATCGCTCTAACATACCTAGGTGGGCTCACCACTGTCGAAGACTGGTACACTTAGGGTGTGAATTAATACACATAGGGTCCATGTGTGCAAGTGTAGGAATTATAGAAATACCAAACATACCCCCCACTCTAATTAGTCGTAGGAAAAATGGGTTGTAAAAAGGAAAGGAAGAGTGTTGATTTGGGAAGGAAAACATTTATCCATGAACTAATCTCAAATCAAGAAAAAGAATAGTCAAGTTCTCAAAAGGACGAAAGGAAAACAAGGCCAAAAAAAGTTGTTACTCCCATAACAAGGACAGAAGCCTTTGATTCCTCTGTCTCAGGGCCACACCATTCTAAAGCTAGCAAAAACACTCCCAAGATTAAGCATCCAATTCAGGAACAGTAGGGGGAAGCTAGTAACCAAAACCTTAGGACTGAGGAACAAGGGGAAAATGAAGGGGGGCATCAACAACCTAAAATAGGAGAGCATCTATTGGTTTATCAATATCCAGATTCAAGTAGCATGGTGAAACAGCTAGCCCTGAAGCCGCCTGAGCAGCCAATTTCACCTACAAGACAATCAAAAGAACAGTTTGAAGAATGCATGTTACAACAAGGATTAGAAGGGTTAACAATGGGGAACAACAATAACAACAACACTAAAACATATGCTACTGTCACCACCTTTGAGTTCCCAATTGGGGATATCAGAGGCGAGGATCCCATGAAAATATTCCTTATCATCCTTACCTCTTTTCAAGGAATGACTGTAGAATACCCTGGCACCTTCTTATTTGAATTTGATGTATTATGCATGAGTTATGACTATGTTTCAGATGCTTAGAAATTAAAATTATTTCCTGCTACTCTAAAAGGAGCAGCCCTGAGATGGTTCATGGGGTTAGGCTCTGCTTCTATTCGAACATGGAGCGAGATGAAGGAGACTTTTTTATCAAAGTATCAAGACTATTGCAAAACAAGGGACATAAGAGAGAAAGTATTCAGGATGACAAATAAGGAGGATGAGAGCCTGGAAGACTACGTAGAGCGATTTCATTATAATTTGCAGAGTTCTAAACACAATGATTTAGATCACGAGATCTTGAAGGCCATATTTATAAGAGTAATGAGGGATGGCTACCTTAATACCCTGAATCTACTAAGAAAAGGGGACATATCTCAGGAACCATTCGCCAAATTGTAAATATCTGTCTAAGATGCTCTAGAGGATCATTGAAGGGAAGAAGCACAATCCGAGATGCCTCTACCTGAATACAAAAATATTGAAGTGGAGGAATAACCAGAGCAGAGATTGGGAATTTATTTGAAAATTTCAAAACCAACATCCTCAGTACTCTATCTTCCTAGATAATGACAACACAGATCAAGAAGACACAAGGAGAAGCTGATACACCTCTGGTTTTGTTCTGTCTGAATTTCCAAAAGAAACATCCCTTGAGGGAGTGTGAAATGAAAAACATCATCTTATGCAATATTTGTGAGCTATGACATTCTACAAGTCAATGTCTGGAGCTTCCTAGACTGAAAACAATAATTAGAGAGTTGAGTGAAGAAGTTTAGCCATCTTATTTCATCGCACCTAGGAGACCATAACAACCATGACCTCTAGGCAAGGAAAATTTTAAGAACCCACTTAAATCTATATATATAATAAATGGGTGAATCCCCATGATACATAGGAAAAATGGAAGGTGATTTTATCAATAATATAATATGTATATATCATTTTTTTGGTGAATCTCTCACCAAATTATATTATCTTGTAAAATCATGGCGAATCTTTCATTGGATTATAAAATCTTGTAAGGTCTTGGCGAATATTTCACTGAATAATAAAGGCTTTGTAAAGGGCTAACAAAGTTCATAATGAGTATTTCTTGTAATGGCTTGAAGCCTTGTTAATCAATCCATCAAGAACCAAAGCAAGTATATTCCTTATATGGAATATAAAGATATTTCTCATGGAATGTCAATTAGGTTTAGTGCAGGTGGTAGGGAGAAATCCTACATGCGACAATGTGTTGGACTCATAATGAGTATTTCTTGTAATGACTATGAGCCTTGTTTTCTAAGCAATCCATTGAGGACTAAAATATGTATATTACTCATATGGAATATAAATATATTTCACATGTATTGGAATATAAATATATGAGTGAGGAGTGGGAAATGAGCCACAATAAGTCCTTAGAAAATTGACATGAAGAAGATAAGTGCAAAAAATAAAAAAGTTGAAAATGGAAAAATTGAGAAGAAATACAAGGGAAAAATGGTGAAACAACAAATTAATAATCCATGGGAGGAACAATGATTAGAGATAGTGAGGGAAGATGTTCCTGGGTAACAAAGGTAGACATTAGAACTCTCACTTATGCAAGTGTAGCTAAACAAACATTAAGCTCTATGCCAATCATGAGAGGGAGGAAATATGGGAAATAAATGTGAGAACAAGAATTTAAATGGAACAAAGCATTAGGATTACAATCCTTGCTCGTTGAGTTTGGGTACTTCCTTTGAGGCCTATTGAAAAATTAGGAATGATCTATCTATGTATCTTGTTATATAATTAGTTTGTAAAATAGTTTCCAAGTAGCTATGTTAGAGCATGGATTTTGTGAAATGTTTTTTACTCATCCTACCTATCTTTAGATGGAGATGAACAAATATGAGTATTAGAGATAGAATTCTCCCATTTTTTTTGTTGTAACAAATTGTACAGGTATAGCCATGTCCATCATTAAGTATGCCCCAACTGTATCGACAATATTCCCAAACCAAAAACTTTTTAGTACTAAAAAGCATAAAAAATCCAACATTACATACTAAAAGAACATATTAATAAAATCTGCATGGTGAAAATCAGCATGAAAGGTTATAGTGCATAAAGGTTTGCAATAGAAATCAGCCTTAAAACTCCTGCGGCCAAGCAAAATAATGATAATAAGCCTGCGTCTCCCTTGGAATTTTATGTATCAAGATGAAACCCCAAAACGCAAAGCCCTAGCTAAAAATAAGTGAGAACCCCTCTCATCAGTCAAAGAAGAGGTATTTGCCCTACAAAAATGCTCAACATTTCAAAGCAACGTCCTTAAAATGTAGAGCCCTACATATATTCACAAGAGATAAGAAGGAAGATGAGATTTTATTATTTGCGAGCAAGTAAATAGCCTGATCATCATTGGAAAACTTGGCTCGGTGTGAATAAAAGTAAGTTTTGAATATTTAGTTTTTAAATATGTACTAATTAAAAAAGATTTTATATAACATTTGAAACTAAGGAGAGATTTAGTTTTAAGTTTTGAATATTTATTTTTTAAATGTATATTAATTACAAAAGTCTAGGGAGAGATGTAGTTTTGAGAGAGATTAGTATATCAGCGTTGTTATGATTTTTCTTAGTGAATTTCAGTTTTAAAATTGTCTATATTGACAAAAATTATTACAAAATATTTAAATTTTAAAATGAATATACATGGTCACCTTAGGTCCTTAACATGATAAAAAATGAACTAGCTAGAATCTAACAACACTTTAGGATACCTCTAAGGACACATATAAAATAATAATTATAGTTATCATATTAAAATAATAATTTATGTTTTAATTTAATGGAGTCAACATAATATTATATTGCATGATGGTTAATTTTCATATATATATATATATATATATATATATATATAGACAAACCCTTGTAACTTGAAATGACCTCCTTAGTTTTGGAATTAAAAAATATATATATTTTTTATTATGTTTGTGAGTGACCTCGTTGTGGAAAAATATCATGTTTGAGTGATGATTATAGAAATAAACCATTACAAATTTAATTATATCTCAATTCAGAAATTAAAAGTGAAGATAATCATTCACTCACAAATTTGGACAACTTGTAATTATAATTATCAAATCACTTTCCCTTTATATAATATTGTCTCATCAATAATTTTTATATCAAGTTAATTAATTATAATTTAAATGAATTCAAAAAAATTAACCATTAAGATAGAAAGTGATTAAGTCGTTAATATACCATATTTTACTGTACACAAACTATAAAATATAAAACAACAAAAAAAACATTTTTCTCATGATATTAGAAAACCTGAAATCTCCCAACAACTATTAGTGCTTCTAGCTTTTTTTCAGCCCCATAATTGATATTTTTCATATTATTGAATTTTATTTTAATTTAAAATGAAAAAAAAGAAGATTAATTAAGTGGATAGATGTCTTTGTTTTGGAATAGGGCTTCACAATCATGATCAACCTATGCAAACCTTCCAAGTGATATGTAGAATATGGGCACTTAATAGGGAAGGGTCATAGATGCTTCACCTGATCAAAACCATAATCAAAAGTAAACCATGGTCCATATCCCTATATAAAAAAACCTTACATTTTGCAAATCCAATAAACTATATGCCTATGTAAAAAACCCTTACATTTTGCAAATCAAAGTATACTACTTTAAGAATTCACAATACACCTCTCTTTTGATACACACCAACCTAGATCCATCCTTAGTTAAGGTGAATGGGAAATGAGAATCAAAATTGAGGGTTTCAAGAGATACCTAGAGGAAGAGGGAGAAGATGGATCTAGGCTAGTTTATGAGAATCAAAACTGATGGTTTCGATGGATAGGAAGAGGAAGAGGGAGAAGATGGGTCTAGGCTAGTTTAATTCCCCCTTTAAAAAAACTATATTCTACATGAATATAATGGGAAATACCATGGGTTCTCATAAACATAGAGCTAAAAAACCACTAGTAACTTCACAGAAAAAGACAACATCCTTGGATGCAATAAAAAAAACCTCCCAAATGATAGCTAGAATATGGACAATTAATAGACAAGGGTCATAGACACTTCACCTGATCAAAACTAGAATATAGACACTTAATAGGAAAGGGTCATAGATGTTGCACTTGATCAAAACCATAATTAAAACTCATCAAAACCATAATATGGGCACTTAATAGGCAAGACCATAATCAAAAGTAAACGATATCCCTATGTAAAAAAAATATTACATTTTGCAAATCCAAGTATACTACTTTAAGATATCCCTATGTAAAAAAAATCTTACATTTTGCAAATCCAAGTATACTACTTTAAGAATTCATAGCATACCTCTCTTTAGATATACACGAGCCAAGATCCATCCCTCTCTAAGCTTGAGAGATCGACAAATCTTGAGAGATTGACAATTAAGGCTAATGCGAAATGTGAATCAAAACTAAGGGAGAGAGAGAGAAAGAGGGAGAATGAGAAGATGGATTTAGGATGGTATAATTCCCCCCTTTAAATAGACTATATTCCACATGAATACCATGGGTTCTTATAAACCTTGAGCTCAAAAACCAGTAATGGACAAAACAATATCTCTTGATATAATAAAAAAATAATAATGTAGAATTTTCATTTTTACATAGAGTTATTTTTATTTTTATTTCAAATTTACCTTTACTCAACAAAAATTGATTAAAAAAAATAATAACCTAAAATTTTTACATAAAATAATAACGTAGACTTTTCATTTTAACATAGGGTTATTAATTATCAAATCTCTAGATAGATCCAAAGTTAAAATGGATCTAGGTTTGTTTAATTATTAATTATTTTTTAATGTAATTTCTATTTTTATGTAATTTCATTGAGTCAAAATATTTTAATTTTTAATTAATTAATTAATCAATTTTTTTAATTTGATTGAGTCATAATGTTTAGATAACATAACATGATATTACAATATCTTTTCCATACAACAAATGTAATAACATTAAATTAAAAAAAAAAAAAAAAAACTATAAAATATTTTGATTGTAAAATGAGAGATGGTTTTTGGGCACGTGGTATTGATAAGTCATGGTATTGGCCCATGGTATTGTAACAAAGGATGTTCACAACTTAATAAAGTCCATGGTAAAGTGGGGGTGAATATCCATGGTTAAAAAAATTGTTATATTATAAGTATTAAATTTTTATGTGCTTATTAATAAAGTTTAAATATGGTTACAAAATACTTAGACTAACTTATATGGTAAAATGGATCTTAATTTATAACTATTATTTATATCTCATATATTTGAATGTGATAAGGGATTTAGATATATCTTAAAAGTAATTATAATATTTTTTCTTTTAGATTTAATTAAGAAATCTTATAAAATTAAATTCAAATAAAATATTTATAAATATTTTGATTGTGAAATGGGAGATGGTTTTTGGGCATGTGGTATTGGCCCATGGTATTAAAAAAAATTGCACCCAATGTAAGGTGTTAAATCATTTTAATCTCCCAAACCAGGGGAAAATATCAAAATTTGGTGATTTTAAGGGAATACGATTTCCCAAAACTAGCAAATCAGGCCAAATGAAGGTTCGGTTAGTTTATCCGCCCATTTTTTATTTTGGCCTAAAATCAAAAAATTAATTATTTTTTAAGTAAAATTGGGGCTAACTATATGAAAATGGTTTTTAATAAAAAATTCGCCCTCTTAAAATGTAAAAACCCTCAAATTTCGCCTTTGGGCTATAATTCGCCCCTAAAATTTACCATGCCTCCAGGTATGTCCCAAGATTTTTCTTCTTTTAATTTGTGGAATAATGCATATAACACTCAGCAATATCCATGGAAATACTCTGCTCCTTCTCTAGCATAGTTTCCTTCCCCCTAGAACCAGTGCCCCCATCCCCCGCTCTCCATCTATTTAATATCCTCCATCTCAACCATATCCTTGGAATCAAAACTAGAGGGGGAATGCCCAAAATATAGCCCCACCTAGATTACCAATGTAGCAGCAACTACAATTTCCTCCTTTCCAAACTGCTATTCCTACACCGCTTGTGCAACTCCAACTACCTATGCAACCTAACCCTAGCCCAAATAATAAAGCAGCCCAGAGCATATAGGCTCTGACTACCTTCCAGACTTACCTTATCACTCCCGTTGGGCTTCATGAAATTCAACTATGATTGGGTAAGGTAATTAAACCAAACCATTCCCCTATCATTACTGAGGAGGAATGTGAACCTTCCAGAGTAGGAATAGTAGATCTTGGGGCAGTTGTTACACTTGTAACGGTCGATACAAAGAAAACTATTACATCTGTAATAGCCAACCCGAGAAGAATTGTTACTCCTATAACAACCAACTCGAGTAAGGCATAACACCTATAGTATCCTATTCGACTGTTATGACTCAGGATCCTTCGTATCCTCATAGATTAACTGAGACTAGAATGACCTCACAACCCGAATCCAATTTCCTTATGGAGTTGCAAAACTTGCATGTATGAATTCCTTTACTTCAAAATCTTAAATAAGTACCTATTTATGCCAAAACAATATGAGACCTATGCATTAAGAAACCTGGAAGGAATCCTAAGGACCCTACTACCATACACATGAAGGGGAAATTGTCTGAACTGATGACTGCTCAGCCTCTTCTAACCACGTATAATGATCCAGGAAACCATACAGTTACTATTTATATTAATGACCTGCCCATAAATAATACATTGATTGATCTTGGGGCTGCCATTAATGTGATGACAAAGGACCTCTTTACTACCCTGGGGCTACTTGGGCTTAAACATATGCCTATTGTACTTGAATTAGTAGATAGGTCCCGTGTTAAACCCAAGGGAGTATTAGAACAAACATTAATCACAATAGCTTCTTGGAGTTATCTGGCTAACATTCTTATCTTACAGACCAAATCCAACCTGGGGGACATCCTTTGATTTTAGGGATACCTTGGCTGGCCACTGCGGATGCATTTATAGGATGCAGATCCAAATCTATGATGATTTCATATGGCCAGGATACAAATAACCTTAACCTTTACCCCCATAAACCAAATATCGATTTGAACAATCCCTGGTGGGATGAATTTGAACCCGAATCAGATCTTTCTTTACAACTCCTCACTCTGGGAAAAGTCCAATATTTCAAGGATGAGACAGAAGATGATATCATTAATGACTTTATCAACAACTTTCTTTTTGTTGCTTCTATTGAAAATTCAAAAGAGGAAGAGGAGGTATAATATATATGTAGAAAAACCTATAGATTCACAAGCTCATGTAATCTACTAAAACAAGAGACAAGAATCTACTTCTACTCTTTACAGTGGAAGCCCTTAACATCGAGAAAACAATCATCTATAGAGGAAGACAATCAAAGGCACATAACACAATAAATATCAGGGGAAAGCCACAGCTCAAAACCCCACTATTTTTTTTGTATTTATTTGAAAAATCAATATGAAATTACAATGCTTGTTCTCTCTAGAACAATCCCAGCACTCAGCAAATTCAAACTCCAACTCATAAGCAAGCTTAAGGCCAAATCTTAGCCAACTCACAAGCTCTCCAAGTCTCTATTCCAATGTGTAATTCCTATGAAATATAGCTTGTATTTAAAGGGAAAAAAGGCCCTAAAAATAGTGCAATCCCTCAAGGATCAGTTCCTAAATGGAGGCACTATCAGTGCAACTCAGAAAAATCTAAAAAAAAATAGTACATTATCCCTGCACTCTAGTCTCAACTGGGTCTTTCTCAAAATCAACATGCACGAGTTTCTGATGGTGGAATCTTCAGTCAACTAGAGTAGCACTAATTAGGTCACTAGTGTCTCAAATGATTGTTTACTCACTATTAGTTCCTGAAACTGATTGGAACTAATTTAATTGGACTTAACTCAATAAATTGAGTTAACTAATTACAACTCATTCATAACTCATCCTTAACTCCTATAAGTTAAGGAGAACATATACATGTCTTCTAAAAGACTTCCAATTCAAATTTCCTAAAATAATTAAGTTAATTAAACTTAATTAATTATTTTCAAATTTCTATGAGAAAATAGTTCTATTTTAATTCACAGTTTAATTAAAGGACAAATTAAACTAGAATTTCTTGTTTCCATTTCTCAATACCCCCTCTCAACAAGAAAGGTATTCTCCACTACCCCGATCCTGTCTTTGTGAAATTCAAATTTACATCTTGGCAATGCCTTTGTCAAGATGTCAGCCTCTTGGTCCTACGTGGGAATCTAATCTAACAACATGATCTACCTCAATACACAATTTGTGAGATGATGATACTGGATATCGATATGCTTGGACGATCATGAAAAACTAGATTTTCAGAGAGTTTGATACAACTCTGATTATCACAATAAATCACTAGCGGATCCATTTGCTGAGAAAACAAACCAACCAGGATCTTCCTCATCCAGATAGCCTCACATGCTACTTGACTTGCAGC
This sequence comes from Pinus tabuliformis, assembly GCA_031772625.1. Classification (NCBI taxonomy): domain Eukaryota; kingdom Viridiplantae; phylum Streptophyta; class Pinopsida; order Pinales; family Pinaceae; genus Pinus; species Pinus tabuliformis. The sequence continues at coordinate 551,388,129 of CM062804.1, forward strand.
AATGTACTCTGCCTCTACCGAACTGAGTGCAACCGATCTTTGTTTCTTGTTGTACCAAGAAACTCCAACTGACCCAATACTGAAGATCCCTCCTGATGTGCTCTTCCTATCATATGGACTCCCCGCCCAATCTACATTAGCGAAGCCTTGAAGCTTCACTCCCTCTTTCCTTTTGTACCACAACCCAAACTGATTACTGCCTCTGAGGTATCTCAATACATGCTTTGCCACCTTCCAATATAGCTTGGTAGGACTAACCATCACTTGACTAAGTTGGTTAACTGCATAACACATATCTGGTCGTGTGTTCACCAAATACATGAGTGAACCCACAAGTTGCATGTAAATAGTAGCTTCCACTACTTCTCCTCAAGTAGCATCCTCTTTCCTCTAGTTACCAGCTAGAGGAGTCTCCATGGATTTACTGCTCTCCATGCAGAATCTACTAAGTATCTCATTGGCATACTTGTCTTGAGAAACAAACAACTCCCCATCTCCCTGCCATACCTCCATGCTAAAAAAGTAATACATGAGCCCTATGTCCTTCATCTCAAACTCTCTTACAAGGTCCTCCTTGCAATATTTGATGAGCTTCTCATCACCTGTTAGTATGAGATCATCTACATAAAGTAAAATGATCAACAACTTACCTTCCACCACTATGTTATACAGGTTCGCATCCGCTTCACTCTTCATGAAGCCCAACCTAGTGAAGTAGCTATCTATACTAGTGTACCAAGCATGGGGTGCTTGCTTCAGCCCATACAATGCTCTCTTGAGTCGACATGCATGCGACTCATGGTCCAAGGTTTTAAAAACTTTGAGATACTCTATGTACACCTCTTCCTTAATCACGCCATTGAGGAAGGCAGCCTTCACATCCATCTAATGGATATTCCAACCCATTTGTACTGATGGTGCCAAAATAGCTCTGATTGATGAGTACCTTGCAACAGGAGCAAAGGTCTCATCATAGTCAATCCCCTCTACCTGTGAAAAGCCACGAGCCACAAATCTGGCCTTATGGTTCTCCACACTACCATATGCAGCTTGCTTTACCTTGTAAAGCCAATGGGAGCTCACAACTGACTTGTCCTTCGGTCTTGGGACCACATCCGAAACACTATTTTGAACTATGGAGTCATACTCCTCCACCATCGCATTAACCCAAACTAGTTGTTGCACTGCTTCCTGAAAGGAAGATAGCTCTGTCACAACACATGCACCCATAAGTGCCATGTATGTAGTGTACCTCTCTGGTGACCTCCTCTATCCACGCTGAGAAGAGGGTGCTCCCACGTTCTCCTGTGCATCATCCAACAATCTTTCAGCCTCTCTAGTGCACTTTCTTCCCTCTCTCGGAGACTATGCCTGAGTGGATGTCTCCACTCCCAGAATCTTTGCATGTGGTTGTTCCACATCAATTTGAGGCTCCTCAACCTTAGGAACTAAAAGTTCCTCCTTTGAATGTAGCTCAATCTCCCTCTTAAGGGATACTCGCATGGACTTCTCCTCATCAAACTTGACATCCCTACAAACAACTATCATCCTACTGGTTTGCATGTACACCTAATAGTTGTGGGGAGTATGAGTGTACCCTACAAAGATCCCCAAATTTGTTGTTGGCTCAAGCTTCTTTTGTGCATCTTTGGTCACATGGCAATAAAACGATGACCCGAAAATCCTGAAGTGACCAACATCTAGTCTCTTACCAGAATAAGCTTGCTCTGGTGTTTTACTCTTAAGTATCTGATGTGGGCTACCATTCTGAACATAAACCATTGTGTTGCATGCCTCAACCCATAAGTGTAGTGATAGGCCCTAATCATGCAACATCACCATTTCTTCCCCTACTATGATCTTGTTCTTACTCTCGGCAACCCCATTCTGTTAACGGTTATGAGGTGCCGTCAACTCTCGTTTAATCCCTTCTGCTGCACAAGATTTATTAAACTCATTGGAGACATATTCTCCACTGTTATCACTCCATAGAGCTTTAACCTTATTTCCTGGCGCTTTCTTGACCAATTATTTGAATTCTAAAAACTTTGTGAATGTCTGATCCTTTCTATGCATGAAAAATATCCATCATTTACGAGAATAGTCATCTACAAAAATAACTTAATACATGTGTTTGGCAGTGGATACTGTCGAGAATGGTCCACACACAGAATCTGATTTGGAACAAGAAATTTTCCTTTCCACTTCCTTTCCTTAATCGCTAAGGCACCGTTCTCTTCATCATTAGTATTTGATGAAGATCCATCCCTAGTGTTCCTCCTGATCTCATCCTACATAAAATCTGACCATATTCGTTCCCAATCTGGCAACTTCTCCTGACCAATGACAGAGTCCTGATAACTATTCCAACTCTTTGGGAGTCCCAGAAGAGAAAGACTCACCATATCCTCCTCGGAAACTGTGATTCCAATACTTCCAAGTTCATCTCGACATTGAGTGAACTTGGTCAATTACTTTGGAATCATCTCGCCTTTCTCCATTTTGATTTTACGAAGTTTATCCTTCAGTGCCAACTTCCTTTTATCAATGCTATTATGATACAAGTTCATCAATTTTTTCCACATACCATGCGGAATTTCCTTGCCATGGAGACTCGAGACAATGTGGTCTTGAACTCCCTCAAGGATTATCTACCTTGCCTTCGCCACACACTTCTTCCATTCGGCCAAGTTCTATGCATCTGTAGCTGTTGGCTTGGGGACTTCTTGATCAATGAATTCCTTCAAGCCATTATCTTCTAGCACAACCTCCATCCTGTCCCTCCAGGCTATAAAATTTGATCTGCCTTCCAAGGCATACTCAAGCCTCAACCCATGGAACGCCATATGCCAATCCTGAAGTATGTATGCAAATTCGACTTTCACTTGTAACCCAGAAACTCAAAACTTTGAAATCTCCTCTAGAGAGTTGATGTTAAATCAGCGATATCTCCCTCATCCAAACTCCGATTCAGACGATTTTTTTTAATTGGGTATATTTTCCTAAGGAATCCAAATCTTCAATTTGTTTCTAAAAATTTTGCACAGAAAGTCTCATAAATTCTCTGCAAACTCTCAGCCCAAAAAACAATACTGCTCTGATACCATGTAGAAAAACCTTTAGATTCACAAGCTCATGTAATCTACTAAAACAAGAGACAAGAATCTACTTCTACTCTTTACAGTGGAAGCCCATAAACATCGAGAAAAAAATAATAAATAGAGGAATAGAATCAAAGGAACATAACACAATAAATCTCCGGGGAAAGCCACAACTCAAAACCCCACAATTTGTTTTGTATTAATCTGGAAAATAAAGATGAAATTACAATGCTTGTTCTCTCTAGAACAATCCCAGCACTCGGTAGATTCAATCTCCAACTCATAAGAAATCTCAAGGCCAAAGCTTAGCCAATTCACAAGCTCTCCAAGTCTTTATTCCAATGTGTAATTCCTATGAAGGATAGCTTGTATTGTTTGAAAATTATATATTATAGAGTAATGGAACACATAGAATATTGCATAAATATAAACACAGAAAATGCATAAAACCAGAGAGACACAGATATATGTGGTTCACCCAGTTTGGGCTATGTCCACCCCAAACAACCAGTCCTTCCTTTCTATTATCCAGCAAAATGAAGAGACATAACCTATAGCAAATCCGTTGTAATATCCTTTGTTTTCTCTCACAGTCTCACCTCTCTTTTTCTCACTCAGAGAATACACCTCTATTACACATCCTCAATACGATGCCTTCATACAAAGAGAGGAGCTGCCTTCTAGGGCAAAAAACCCTAAACTAAACATAAGTTCTACCATCAGATCATCCGCCTAATGAACAACCTAGATTGACTAGAAATTACTATACTTTTACAAGGAAATTTTACATCTATTTTTAGCTTCAGGGGCGCTGCCCTTCAAACCCCCCACCAGGGGGGGCTCCCCAAAAGTCATAGCTGCCCCCCCTAGACCCCCTGGACCCCCCCTGCAGCGAATATTTTACGGGCGGCATTGCCACCCCATTTCGAACTTGGGTCCAATGCGGCAATACCTTTGAATACAGAAGATAATCAAGCTCCACACCCAACATGTATTAAAGGGAAACAAAGCCTCTAAAAATAGTGCAATCCATCAAGGATCAGCTCCTGAATGCATGCACTATCAGTGCAACTCAGAAAATTCTAAAACAAATAGCACAGTGTCCCTACGCTCTAGTATCAATTGGGTCTTTCTCAGAATCAACATGCATGATTTTCTGATGGTGGAATCTTCAGTTAACTAGAGTAGCACTAATTAGGTCACTAGTGTCCCAACTCACTGTTTACTCACTATTAGTTCTTGGAACTGATTGGAACTAATTTAACTGGAATTAACTCAATAAATTGAGTTAACTAATTACAAATCATTCATAACTCATCCTTAACTCCTATAAGCTAGGGAGAACATACACATGTCTTCTAAAAAACTTTCAATTCGATTTCATAAATTAATTAAGTTAATTAAACTTAATTAATTATTTTCAAATTTCTATGAGAAAAGAATTCTATTTTAATTCATAGTTTAATTCAAGGAAAAATTACTAGAATTTCTTATTTCCATTTCTCAACAATATAAACTTCGAACAAATGAGAACCACTCCGCATACTGACAGCAGTCCAGTCGAAAGAGAACCAGGAAAGTATCTGAACATTAACCCCAACCTGACTGCTGAGAAAACCAACTGTTGTTACAACTGTTACAGAAATACAAAAGGGTGTTTGCATGGGATTATATGGATATGAAAGGGATTCATCCCAACCTATGCACTCATTTCATTTATTTGAAAGATGGATTCATCTCAATTAGACAACCGCAGTGCTGCATGAACCCTACGCTGAAGGAGGTAGTGAAAGAAGAATTACAAAAACTCCTAAATGCTAAATTTATTTATTCGATATCTGACAGTCAGTGGGTGTCTCCACTTGTCATTGTCCCTAAGAAGAATGGAAAGTGGAGAGTCTGTGTGGATTACAAAGAACTCAATAAGGCCACTCAAAAGGACCATTTTCCTTTACCATTTATAGATCAAGTCCTTAACACCCTTTCTAGGAAAAAGTTTTTTTCATTTTTATATGGGTTCAGCGGCTACAACCAGATATAGATTGCCCTAGAGGATCAGGATAAAATGGCCTTTACTTTCCCTTGGGGAACTTTCACATACATAGTACTCCTTTTTGGACTCTGCAATGCACCAACAACTTTTCAGAGGGAAATACTGGGAATTTTTTTTTATTTGTTGAATGAATGCCTTGAAATCTTCATGGATGATTTTACACCTTATGGTGATGCTTTTGAAACAACATTAGCTAATTTAGAAAAAGTGTTGGAATGATGTGTACATACTAATGTTGATTTGATCACCGAAAAGTGTCACATGATGATGACTGAAGGGATCGTGCTAGGACACTACATTTATGCTGATGGGATCAAGGTAGACCCTGCTAAAATAGAGGTAATTCTGAAAATTCCAACTCCCAAGATGCAAAAAGAGGTACATAGTTTCTTGGGACATGCAGGGTATTACAGAAGGTTTATAAAGAATTTTTCAAAAATTGCATCACCATTTTTTTCTTTACTTATGAAAGATGTAGACTTTTTGTGGACAAGAAAGTGTAAGCAGGCTTTTTGAAGCTGAAATGTTGTGTATCAGCAGCTCTGGTTTTGTGTGGACCTAATTGGGTATTGTCATTTCACATAGCTACAGATGCATTTGATATTGTTGTAGATGTTGTTTTGGGCCAACTGGAGAATAGGAAACATTATGTTATTTATTACATAAGTAAGAATTTGACTCCGGCTAAGCTCAATTACACAGTGACTGAGAAGGAATTCTTAGTAGTAGTGCATGCCATCAATAAATTTCGACATTATATCACCGGGTATCAAGTATTTGTACACAATGACCACTCCCCCATTCGTTTTTTAATGAATAATCCATTTACCAATGGTAGAATTACACGCTAGTTATTGTTGTTACAAGAATTTGATATCACAATTGTAGATAAGCCTGGAAAAGATAATGTAGTAGCTGATTTTCTTTCTAGTTTAACTATTGATGACAATTGCATTCCTACTGAGGACTCTTTCCCTAATGAGTATCTCTTTGCTATTTATACTTACTCACCATGGTATGCAGATATAGCCAATTATCTTGCTGCAGGGAAGTTTCCACAATACTTGTCCTCCAAGGAAAAGAGAAAGATCATACAGCAGAGTGCTACCTATACCTAAATAGATGGGAATCTCTATCACACTAGACCATATTTTCAAATCAGATGTTGTGTTAGGGAAGATGATATCTTTGACATCCTTAAGTCTTGTCACAAGGAACCTTGTGGAGGGCACTTGGCAGACAAGTGGACATGATACAAAGTCCTTGCGATAGGATATTATTGTCCAACAATATTTCAGGATTCCAAGAAGTTCGTGAAAGGATATGATAGTTGCCAAAGGATGGGCCAACCGTTGCAATCAGATGAGATGTCGTTACAGCCTCAAATACTCTTAGAACCTTTTGAGAAATGGGCCTTGGATTTTGTGGGACCAATTAATCCTTCATCCAGACAAAAATCCTACATTTTGGTTTGCACCGACTATGTCACAAAATGGGTTGAGGCAAAAGCACTAACCAGAGCCACGGAGTAGGTTGTTTCAGACTTCCTGTTTGAAGACATCTTCCATTTTGGTATACCCAGGGAGATAGTGATAGATGGAGGTCCCTAGTTTTCATCCCATATGATCCAAACATTGGTTGAAAAAAATAAAATCCATCATATAATCACAACACCTTGTCATCCACAAGCGAATGACCAAGTGGAAAGCACCAACAAAGTCATTGAGGGGATTCTTACCAAGACTGTGGCCAGTCACCAAAGGAATTGGGTTGATAAACTTCTAGAAGTGTTGTGGGAATATAGAACTACGTGGAGGAATACTACATAATTCTCACCATATGAACTTGTGTATGGTAAAAATCCCTTATTCCCTATTGAGTTCGAAATCAAGACATTGTGTTATAGACATTTTTGTGCCTTACAGCTATAAGCATGAAATGTCCATAATCCAAGGGATCCAAAGTCCCTAAAGATGTTGTTACAGCTCCTAAAGGAACAAGGTCAACCAATGACAGCTTCTCCAGAAGTTCTCCACCAAAAACCACTCAGAAACAGTCAATTCAGGATCAATTCAAGTGCTCCACTAGCTGCCTGCGTTGCAAAGCACCCCAGTACACTATCTAGGTGCGTTGCAACGCACTTGAATGCACTACCCAGGTGTGTTGAGCGGGAAATGACAAGTGGCAGAGTCATTCAACGAGGTGGAAAGACCATGGAAGCTTCCAGAATCTTCTCCAATGACACTTGCCTCATTGAATTCGACCAAGTGATGAGTAAGAGGCTCTCAGTCTCCAAGTGGAAACAAGAACTGACAGAGAGAAGCCACAAGTCAAAACATAAGCTGACTCATCCTCTCTGCTTACATCTATATATGGATCCCTCATCCCAGAGATCCAGAGGCTGGAATTTTGTACTTTGCAGAGAATTGCTGTTGGTTTGAGATTGAGATTAGTACATTGGGTGATTTATGCTTTGTTGGAGGAGAGGAAGGGATTCCTTTGCTGGGAGGTAGATGCTGGATCGGAACTCACTTGGTTGTATCTCCTCTTGGACTTTCTTATTCTATCAATAAACTATTTGAGTTTCTCCTACATGCTGTGTATCAATGATGTTTTGTTATATTTTCATGTTTAGCTTAATCTGATCTTGAGCTTTTTATGAATGTATATCTATATCTTCGTGTAGTTTCTCTCTCTTGTGATCTTGCAGGAATTCGGTGAAGCTGGGCCGGTAAGGGAGCAGGGAGCTGGGAGCCACTGAAGAGAGGAGCGATTGGATCAATAAACTAGCGAAAGACACAGGTTAGTTAGATCCTTTCTCCTCATTTACATTTCATAAAGAAGAAATACTCAAGTAGTTTTCCTTGTTTGTTGCTAAGGCACTATCACACCTTAGAGTGGGATAGGGGCGTTCTGAATAGATACTTTTCCCAACAACAAATTGGCGACTCCGCTGGGGACTGTATCTAGTTAGTTTATTTGTGTTTCTATTTGTTGTTCTTCTCATAAACTTAGGAGTGCTGAATCGAACTGCATTTGCCATTTACAAATGCAAAGTAGAGATCTGCCACTCTAGTCCACTCACTGGGCCTGTTTATGATCTGAACAAACTGATCCACAAATGCTCTAACTGCCCTTTGTGATAGCTCTTAGTCCTCTTTTAAATCATCCTCCTAATTGTACCTTATTGATAGCTTTTATCTGGCCAAAAACCTCAGATCAAACTACAAACCGTGACCCAGAACCCAGAGACAATTCTCGTTTCTGCTTCAGCGCAGGCTCTGTGAAGAGACTCTGCATTTCAATGCAGGTCTCGAGAGGGCTACCTGCGCTGCAATTCAGTTTCTCTGTTCTGCAGGTGCGCTGATCAGCCTTTGCCCTGTGCAGCTGTGGTTCTTTGCATCCTTGTGTTCAGTTTTATCTCTGTTTTTTGCAGCCTGTTATCAGTGTGTGTACCTATCTGAAAACCCCTTTTCTCTGCCTTAATTCCGCCTCAGTTGTATAAAGAAACTGTATTTGTTTTTGTGTATTTGTTACATCATTTGCAGTTTCCCATTACAAAAGTAAACTAGTCATACTGTCGCCCTTAGATCTAGACCTGTTATAAGTGTCGTTTTGATCTTAGGAGTAAGTTTGTTTGCTGTTGACAGTTGATTGCGCTTTTACTTTTGTCTTTTGGTTTGAATTTATGAATTTCTAGTGTCGAAACAAGTGTTTACTTCAAAATCATAATGTGTCGTAATCGTCTTTTTGATTTCAAAAAGAAACTTGTTTGTGTGTTTCACTTGAAATCGAATTCAAATTTGTACAACAACTTTCTTTTTAGGCATCAATATTAAGAAAGTGAAAACAAATACATGCATTTGTGCATTTGCATATTGATAGTTTGTATGGTTTGATTTAGGAAAAGTGCATTTACAGTGTGCTCTATGCTCTTTGAGAAAAGTTTGTGTCTTTCTTTTCCCCTTGTAGCTAGGATTTTCATTGTTGAAAAGAGATAAAAGCTTGCTTATCATCTTTAGACTGCATTTAGGAATTGTATATACATCTCGTGGTGATCCAAAAAGGCAAAATTCTAAGAAAGATCAACCTAAAATAAATTGAATGAACTTAACAACGCATTGGAACTTAACGCACAACATAGAGGTCTAGGCTAGAGACGTGTTCCGGCGTCGTAAAACCTGGTGACTGTCGATCTCGCTGATGGTTGGGTGATTCCTCCTGAGAGACGATAAGCGCCAGTACGGATTGTGCTCCCACATACCGTCATGTATATATTGGGAGACCCCTGTAGGCATAAAACCTTTATCCATAGGAAGCCGTGTCGGCCGCCCTACTGATCGCAATGCACTGAACACAGCATTCAGGAAGATTGACCGCCCGTACCTTAAAAAGTATTCTGCGGTTTTGCGATTGGTTTGGCACACCCTCTGCCTAGATCTCTAGAGAAGTTCCTTTTGGCCTTTTTCAGACTCTATAACGGAAAATGTCCATCTGAGCATTTGTCACTTCGGGCTCGTTAAAACATCGAAGGCGACTAGAGTCATCCTTTGCTTTTTCTCGACACTTTAAAATTGAAAAAGCAAGTTGTGTCCAAGCGTCGTTAAAATTTATTTTAAACGGAATATTCATACCCTTTTTCCTGCGTTGATCTTTAGGTTGAGAAAATGGAGCCTACCAACCAAGGAATTCCCCTTGGTGGAAATCCTATTTCCTTCTCCTCTTGGGGAGATGTTGGTGCGCCCCATATGGCCACATTGTCGCTTCCAGGACTGACAATTGGCTTGCCGGTCTGGCTCTTCTCAACCAATGTCATTCAGAACACCACTATTCCTGAACAGTTGAATCAACAGTTAGACCAGTCCAGAGTTACCCACCAACCTTCCACTTCCTCTAATTCTTCCTCTCTCCCTTCCTCTTCGCTTGACGGAACCGGTAAAATTAAAAACCAATTTCCTAAGGAGAAGAAGGAAAAGAAGAAGAAAGAGAAGAAGAAGAAGGAGCCAAAAGCGGCTGGGGGCAAACGAGTGTCGTCTAACGAAAATCCACACACAGCACTGACTAGGCCTAAATCGCCATGTGTCATATGCAAGGGAGACCACTTTCACAGAGATTGTCCCTGCATCCCTCGGATACTAAGGGACTGGTCTCCCCGTTTGCACAATCCGGTGGCGTCAACCTCTGATAGCCATGTTGAAAGCACACCGTCAACTAGCGAAAGTGAAGTCCCAGGACAAAAAGGGAGAGCTAGATCTCCTTGTAGACTATGCGAAGGCAATCACGCCATCCACCGTTGTCCCTTCTTAGACGAAGCGAAAAGAGTTTTGGATGATCGTCCGATTTCACCGTTACGACTTCCTCCTGGATATAAAAAACTCTTGCCGAGTCCTTCGTTAGTTGAAAATCTAGCTGGCCCGCTCAAGTGGTCAGCTGAAGCGCCGGTCATTGAAGATGAACCAGCTGAATCCATACCCGACGAAAGTCAAAAGGTCGAGGCGGAAGTTGACCCGGTCTTGCCTTCAGAGGTTTTATCTTCGAATGATACAGTCACTGAAGAGGATAATGATGACACCATCCAAATTCTCTTCATCAACACAGACTCCGACGAGCATGGGGGCAATTCCCCCATTCCTTTATCGCAGGAAGGAAGTTCGTCAGAGCGATACCCGGTCGTTTACTCGGTCCCACCACCAAGCAACCTAGTTGTGTCCTTCGACTGGAACCAACTAGGCAGACCCCGTTTGCCAGCAAGAATACCATTCAGAATTATCGTCCAAATATACAGAATGGTCATGGCTGGCACCATCATTGATGAGGGGGCATCTGTGAGTATCCTTTCCTCTATTGCTTGGAAAGCACTTGGTTCGCCATCGCTTTTGCCTGAAATGAGAAATCTGACAGGCTTTGATAAAGGAACCAGTCGACCTTTAGGGATCCTCCCCAATGTGCCTATCACATTGAAAGGGAAGACCGTTCAAATGAACGTGATGGTCGTTCAAGGACCCTTGGATTATAACCTACTCCTTGGACGAGACTATATAGATTGCATGGGAGCCATCATCTCCTCACTCTTTAGAGTAATGTGTTTTCTGCACGAAGGAAGAGTGGTCAAGCTCGTGGACCAGCTTTCATTTCCTGGATCATGCATCGCAAATAGTCATATACCATCCCTAAATGGTCTCTTCACGCAAGAAATGTCTCAACCCACGGTCCGTCCTCCCAATGAGCGCGAGTAATTCAGAGGGATATGACTGGAACCCAGGGGGCATGCGTCCTGGTCTGCTTCGGCAGGAAAACTTCGGGTATAGGGTAGGTTTCCGCGGGAGAATATGACTAGTCTGTACCCCGTCCGTCTTGGAAGAGGGGTTATTCTAGAATAAGATTCTTTTGTCAAAGTTATGTGTTTGGCGCTCATTGTCACTCACCTTTGTCTATCTCGGTAGACATCGCCGAAGAAGTGTTTTGTTTGAAAGATTAATAAAACAATCTTTGGTAACCTGAAAGAGGTAGGCCTCTCCCGGTTAAACAAATGTTTTTCCTGCAAATTGAGGGGTAACCTTGAAACTCTACTTTATACCTGGGGGCATGCAAACCTTTTGGAGTGCAAACAAGGGGCGGCTATTTATTTTTTAAAATTTTTAGGTCCTCCCTTTAAACCCGTAGGTCTAACCCTTTAAACTCGTAGGATTAGTCGTTTCCGAACTTGCATAACGAAAGGATGCGGGGCATAGCTTTGTAAGGCGCAAGCTCCATAAAAAATGGCATCTTACATGAGACATTCTTATCATATGACTGAATTATCGAGCAGTTTTAGCACATAGTTCATGCTTGTTAAAAAATAAACATAAGATCGAGCAGTTTTAGCACATAGTTCATGCTCGTTAAAAAATAAACATAAGATCGAGCAAGTGTTTCAACCCGCGTTTAAGCTCGTTAAGAAATGAACTATCCTCCGGTAAATAACCACCGTGAATGTAACATTATCAGCCATTAAAGCCTTGGTCGTGTTTGCACCGTCACCTCCACTTTTCCATTGGCCGATCATTCACCTCCATATGATTGTTTACCCATTTTGAGGAACAGCTGCGAAGAGTGATTTCACTAGCCATCCTTGTGACATTGCCGTGCTTGGAAAATTCCAACCCTTACCTGGAATCAGCTGCTACCCATTTTATCACTCGTTCCTCAAAAGACAAGTCTTCTTTAAGCTCTTTTCATCTGACTCGTAAAATATGAAAAGATTGCCGAGTTTTGGCCTTCCAGCTCGTTAAAGCGACCGAAAGAGCTATCCCTCCTCTAGATTTTAATCTTTTTGGACCTGAGGGATTATTGCACAAAAAGATCGAGCGCTTGTTTTGTTCGGCTCGTTAAAACTATCGAAAATTCATCCCTTCTGTATTGTTTTATACTTTTTCGGACTTAAGGGATTAGATGACGAAAAAGGACTTTCGGAGTTAACTTTACGTACCTTTTCAGACTCTCTAAAAATGAAAAGGACCGAGTTATCATTGTCGTTAGACTCGTTAAAAAGATTAATAGTGACAAACTTGTCTTTAGACGAGAACGAGTTTCACTATCGCTAGGCTCGTTAAAACATAGCGATGGGTTTGCCCGAAGGGCAAATTATAGAACAAGCATATGTTATCCTCCTCAAGCTTGACAAAAATAAAGAGGTACTGGTTAGCAATGACTGGGGAAAAAATTGGGAAGAAACTCAAAGAACCTTTATTGGTAGCAAGTCGCTCTTGAACATGACACTTCCACTCCGTGCCTGAGTCGGGTTGGGTTGTTTCATTCACCAGTCACATCACCATGGTCTCGCCATACCATCCACCTTTGGGGTAAATGCTACCAATCCATCACATAAGTGTCGCCGATATGTTCAAGAGAAGTCATCCAGAGAAGTCAACCGTGTCCCATCCACTACCATACATTATACTTCATTCTTTCATGACCGCCACTCTGAACCATATATCATCATATTGTTTTCACCTCCATCAAAATCATTTGCTCCGTTCCGTGTCACTGATGTGGGATACTTCAAGGCCCTCCTTTTATGGATCGCTTCTTGTCGACATCAGCTCATTATCCAAGAAGTTGATCTAGGAACACCCCCTTCAGTACTTTGAAGCTTGCAGGCCTCAATGGCAAGTTTCTCACTTCCGGAGACAGGTATACATCAATGACCTTCGACCGAAAGATTTTGCGTGGTGTTCGACGCCAAGTCCTTTATTCACACCACGTGAATTGTATTGCAGTACCTTGAGGGTCATTATCATTATCGGTGATTCCTCTCGCGCTTGTTAACAGTTTACATCATTGACTGGTAATCAAGCAATGTCTTTCCATGTTCGACTTCAAAACATTTCTCACATGGATCGACTTGTACTTAGAGTGAAGATCGGACGAGATTGAAGACCCCGGATCTAGTTTCATCCATCCAGGCTGCGATATATATTCAGGAAAAATAAAGACATTGACATGTACAGCGCTGCAGAACAGATAATCATCCTACCAAAAGGATGATGATTTCATCAGAATCATCAGTCTACCATCAGACGATTGTCTGTCCTATGTACATAAAAATGAATTTATAAAGCTAAGCATGGGAATGCCCGCCTCAGCTAGATCATGAAAAAAGTATGAAAAATAATGTATTGTATTGTATCTTATTACAGGTCTCCTCCCAGCATTGAATGAACTTCGGATCCTCCTAATAAAGCATTTCACCCGATAAACGGCCTCATACTTTAGGGGGCAACTGTTATAGACATTTTTGTGCCTTACAGCTATAAGCATGAAATGTCCATAATCCAAGGGATCCAAAGTCCCTAAAGATGTTGTTACAGCTCCTAAAGGAACAAGGTCAACCAATGACAGCTTCTCCCAGAAGTTCTCCACCAAAAACCACTCAGAAACAGTCAATTCAGGATCAATTCAAGTGCTCCACTAGCTGCCTGCGTTGCAAAGCACCCCAATACACTGTCTAGGTGCGTTGCAACGCACTTGAATGCACTACCCAGGTGCGTTGAGCGGGAAATGACAAGTGGCAGAGTCATTCAACGAGGTGGAAAGACCATGGAAGCTTCCAGAATCTTCTCCAATGACACTTGCCTCACTGAATTCGACCAAGTGATGAGTAAGAGGCTCTCAGTCTCCAAGTGGAAACAAGAACTGACAGAGAGAAGCCACAAGTCAAAACATAAGCTGACTCATCCTCTCTGCTTACATCTATATATGGATCCCTCATCCCAGAGATCCAGAGGCTGGAATTTTGTACTTTGCAGAGAATTGTTGTTGGTTTGAGATTGAGATTAGTACATTGGGTGATTTATGCTTTGTTGGAGGAGAGGAAGGGATTCCTTTGCTGGGAGGTAGATGCTGGATCAGAACTCACTTGGTTGTATCTCCTCTTGGACTTTCTTATTCTATCAATAAACTATTTGAGTTTCTCCTACATGCTGTGTATCAATGATGTTTTGTTATATTTGCATGTTTAGCTTAATCTGATCTTGAGCTTTTTATGAATGTATATCTATATCTTCGTGTAGTTTCTCTCTCTTGTGATCTTGCAGGAATTCGGTGAAGCTGGGCCGGTAAGGGAGCAGGGAGCTGGGAGCCACTGAAGAGAGGAGTGATTGGATCAATAAACTAGCGAAAGACACAGGTTAGTTAGATCCTTTCTCGTCATTTACATTTCATAAAGAAGAAATACTCAAGTAGTTTTCCTTGTTTGTTGCTAAGGCACTATCACACCTTAGAGTGGGATAGGGGCGTTCTGAATAGATACTTTTCCCAACAACACATTGAGAACAAAATTGCAGGTGAACTTGGATCTGGCTACATCACAAAAGCAAAGGTTGAACCACCTCAATGAATTGGAGGCGAAACGGTTGGCTGCTATCCAAAAAACAGAGATTATCTAGCAATAGAGAGCTAAGTGGCATGACAGGTTCATCAAGAAGAAGAAGTTTCATAAAGGAGATTGGGCTCTCTTATATGATTCAAGATACAAGGACTTCAAGTGTAAGCTCTACACCAGATGGCTAGGTCCCTATGAGGTAGGCGTAATCTTTGATAATGGGGCTGTGAACTTGGTTACCGTTGATAGTGCAAGAACACCATTGCTTGCAAATGAGTACTGTCTTCGGTTATATCATAAACCTGCTTCAAGGGGTTCATTTGTTAACATTGTCACGAATTAAAATCTTCAGATTATAGGAGCAGGGGGGAAACCCCCTGTGCTGCCAAAATTCTAATTTTTCAATATGTGTAACAGTTGAAAACCAACCTCTGTTGATGGATGTTACACCTGCTAGTAATAATAATAATAATAATAAAATAATAAAAATAAAAACAAAAATAAGAAAATAAAACAATCTGGCTGTGAAAACCTCTTTCGGACGCGAACAGACAATTTTTGTAACAGTTGAAAACCACTATGTGGCAGTTGTTACACACTATGTAACAACATTTCTTATTTCAAGCATATCTGAAAATAGTTTTGTTACACAACTATTTTAATTCTTTGCTTTTATCTATTGTGGAAACCAATAATACATAACATCCGTCTTGGTTGTTACATCTGTAACAACTGACGACTTCTAGAAATAATCCAAGTAAATTATTTATTGTGACACACATCACGCATCACCATGATTCGGGAGCAATTGCCTTGACCGGCCGAATTAAATTCATGCACCTCTTCACCAATGTCTTCTTTCCACATCACACCAAGTATGTCATAAAATGGTAATATCGATGTCCTCTTTTATTTAGTAATTATGGAAACCTAATGCAATATCCCTTTTGACGGCCAAGGTCGGACATCACATTTAAGCTAGGGGGGCGAATTACATAATGACATGACCTGTGAGAATTTAAAAATTGAAACCAAAGTATGATGATCTTGTAATCATTATCATTTAATGATCGATCATGCCGAAAAATGGAATTGTACCTCAGACTAGACCTTCCATAACCTAGCATTAATAAGGAAACATTATTGCACAATATGAATCCTAAAACAGCTGAGCATTGTGTCGATCGCTTCAGAATTTCTCAAGGAGGAGAAGAGAGGAGAACAACATTGAACTTGTGTAGCAATGGGTGGGGCAACAATTCAACATGAACCAGGATCAACAGAGGCATTGGCAATCTGCCCCGAAGCATGCCAAAATTTTAAAGATGCAAGTTGGTTTGAGTTTTTCCAAAGGCTGGAAGGATTAGACGGGGCAATTGTTATGGAATTTGCGAAGAAATTAAAAAGGAATCAAATGGAGGTCAGGGGATTAAAGATGGAAGTTATAGATGAAGTAATTTCTCGTGTGATGACATTACCAATAGAGGGTAAAAGGTGGTTTAACAAAAATATTAATGACCCCTCCTTGAAGGAGGATTTTCTCCAAGGGGAGGAACGGTTGGTGAAGAAAGGAAGAGGGATTGATAGGTTTTCGCTTCCCCAGCCATGGGTCGATGTTGCCCTTTACCTGATAAAGTATATTACTTGTGAGGGAAGGGAAATAATTGTATTCAATTACCACTTCCCATTGCTAAATCAGCTCTGACATCGATAGTTGATAAACCCCCCTACTTTTTGCTGGAAAATATCAGGGATATGGTTGCGGCCGTGAAGATAGTTGTACATCGAGAGACTTGCATCACAAACCACGGCCTCATCAAGCTAATTGTGCTAGACACCCTAAGTCACCAGGGCAAGATCTAGGATGAATTCATGAGAAAGAAGGCTAAGATTACCTGTAGGAAGCAAGTTGGGACATCTAAGGAAGATCCGGCGGAAACCAAGGAGCAGCCCCAACCCTCAAAAGTAAGGGTTGGAAAGAGACCAGTTGACAAGCCAATTGGTGATAAGCGGCCAAAACAGAGAATAAGGGTTAGTGGGCACCTAGAGTCCCCATCCATGTCTAAGAAGAACAAGGAGGCAACAAGGAAGGAAGATAAAGAGCAGGCTCAGTCGAAGGAACCTTCCTCACTAGGTAAGAACGAAACCCAATCCTTGTTGCTTAAAATTAAAAGTTAAGAAAGAGAAAATGAAAATATTAGGAAGCAGTTAGCATAGGATAAGGTAGAGGCAAGGGACCCCGGGTTATATACTTTGGCTGAGGCTATAGATAGGGCCGGGGAGGAAAATGTTCTAGGTGTTGTATGCACGACCTGTGCTAAAGAGCTAGTGGTAGTGGGGTATAGAGTCTGTGCAGCGAGCACCATTTCGAGGGAAACACAAATTGAGTCCTGGGAAGTTGGCGCACAAAAAAATATTGAAGACACTGTTGTTACAAAAAAACCAATAGCTGAGACGGAGCATTCCATAGAAAGTAATTTGGTAGTTGATAAATAGGAACCCTTGGTTGACACTGTTGTTACACAAAAACCAACAGTGGAAACAGAAGCTAACGAAGGGGAAAAATAAGAAGTTGATGTACATGAACATGTGGTTGACACTGTTGTTACACAAGAACCAACAGTGGAAATAGAAGCTAACCAAGGGGAAAATGATACACAAGAACATGTGGATGACACTGCTATTACACAAGAACCAACAGTGGAAGCGGAATTTAACCAGAGAGAAAAAGAATCTATTACACAAAAACCCATTGATGATGTTGTTGTTACATAAGAACCAGCAGCCGAAATGGAGTAGTTTCACCATCAAAAGGTTGTTACACCTTCAATTGTTAGTTGAGTTATAATAAGAAGATCCTTTTGAGTTCAGGAATTTTGTGGTTGTTGTTACACGAGTACCCGAATATGCCCAGGTGGTGCAGACATTGGGAGCTTTCTAGATCTGACTTAGACTCAAATTTCCTCTGATTTGGTTAACGGTGGAAGAATACCAATCGGATTACCACTTATGCAACTATGAAGAAGAATCCTGGCCGTGACAGATGATGGCTACTCAAGGTTAGGGGTCTCATAGTGAAGACACTGTTGATGCCTATAATTTTACAAACTTGCATCAAAGGTATAGCAGAGAAGTTGAGGTTCTCCAAGGGGACATGCAATTGCTTCAGTTGGGGGAGATGTTGGGTGTAGTTTTTATACCTATTTCCTGTACTTTCTTTCCCCAGTTTTGGTCCTCTTTCCCTCTAGGCCAATGAAACTTTACATGTTAATCACCTTTTCCTTATTATAAACAACCTATTTCACTGTCATGTTATTTTTCCATTTTTGCTGAATATAACGATGCAATATCCATTTTTATGGCTAACTTGGGTAAGCATTGGAGAATTCTTTTGGATCCTCTCCTCTTTTTCAGGTGTTTCTTGCAATAGCGAAGTTATGGAGTGAACAAGCCGCGTTGATTGGTCTAAGAGTAGGAAGGAACAAATTGTTGTTATGCTTTGTATGTTGTTACACCACGTGCTTTTATAGGTGACTGTTGTTAAACTTCAAGTGTCGTTACAAGGGTTTTTTACCCAGTGATTGTTGTTACATCCCAAACCATAATTCGACCGCAGAATGTTTTTACACCATAGCTGGCAAAGTCGTGGGTACTATTCCACACAAAGGCTATTGGAAGTTATGAATTGTTTATTTAGAGTAACAGATCCAAGTGGTTGTGATCTTAACCAATGTATTTGAATAGCATTTGTATTTAGGAATGGGTTATAACGATTTATATTTCATGATCAACATGAGAATCATGAGATTCTCATGATTGATATATTCCTGATTTTGGGTATGTAATAACTATAAGAGAAACTTAATCTCTCATGTATGGGGATGACATAGAGAGAAATGTTATTTTTATCTTGTAACTTTTAAGTATTTTTAATATCAAAGGCACTGTGGTGATGTTGTTACTATTTCTAAGTTGATTCTTTAACTAATCTCATGTTCATTCTTGTGCCCCTGCTAGGGAGGAAGGGCCCTCCTCTTTAGAAAGGACTGCAGCGGTAGAGTAGTTGTACATTACTATTTCTTTCCTTTATTGTTTGTATGGTTTTCTATTGTTGTTGTATAAATTGTAGAATATATCTTCTTTTGTTCCATAATTATGTTATGTTGATACATTGATTTGATTAGAAGTATGATAGTTGACCAGCTAGTGTAGTTATTAGTACAATGTGTGGCGCACCCTTGCTCTGGTAATCATGAAGTGTGATTTCATTCTTGTAGAGTGTTTTAATTTCTGCAATTGATTCAGCGACATTCTTTATGGTTTTCTGTTTTCATTCTTAGTTGTAGTGTATCGGCACAGAAAGTGCAAACTCCTTTGAAATAGCATACCTACCTTGGATTGACAATTAAATGGTTGCAGTCTTGGTCAATTAGGATTGATTAAAATAGCACTACAATGAGAAAGAAATGATGCATGTGGAAGCACCCTCATCAACCACAATTGGGTGAATCGTCTTCCCATTAATAATGCCTTGAATTAAGAAAGCAATTTGTTGTGGAAGACATGGAACATGATTTTCCAGGCCAAAGGTAATCAGAATCGAATCAGTAGGGTCAATTTCTCCTATAGCAGATAGTAATGCTTTCCGTTGTGATGGAAAACTCTAGAGATCTTCCAAGGCAAACATTGTCGAAGGTGCTTGATCTAAATCTTCGACAATATTATAATGTTGGGCAGTGCGCACATTCCGATTGTAAGATGATTTCTGAAGGACACCTTTGGGAGGCGGTCGGATAATTGAGTCATTAATAGGTCTCTCAATATGAAGAGGACTATAACTAGGTGGAGTAGAAGTATTAGGTGTATCAGTAACTTCTTTCTCCAAAACCTATTTGGGAGGAGTCAAATAGTCTTTTGACTGAGTGGAAACAGAAATAGGTACCATTCCACTCATATAAATTTGAGAACCCGAAGATGTAGAAGATTATGGTGATTCTACCAATTGGGTTTCTTGTGATGGAAAAGTTTCTTTTAGTACAACCAGTGTCCCTTGAGTTCCTTTTAACAAGCGACTAACTTCAGCATGACGGGGACAATTCTTGGTATAGTGATCTTCCTCAGAAATGAGGCAAGAATATTTAGGCTTACAATTAGATGCATCATCAATAGACGATTTTGGAGGATCCTGTTTTGGGGTATTAGATTTGGATTTTCCTTTACCCTTATTTTTACCTTTTGAGGTTTTATCTATCACGGTAGACTGAACGGCATTGACCTCAGAGGTTTTACCAGGATTTGGAGAGGGATTTGAATGAGGACTGGATGCCGTAGCGGAAATGGATTTCTGCTTCAAATAAGCTTTACTGGAAGTTTGATTCACTGACCCAATAATACCATCGACAGGTGGTACATCTGGAGGTTTATAAGATGTTAGATTCGTAGATGGTCTCAGAGCATCAGGCAAGAGATCATATAACATGCCAGATTGGGAATATACAAAATCTAATATTAAGCGCAGGTAATGGATTGATATTCAGTTACACAACCACCCATAGCTATGTCCTTGGAAATTTTGTTAACGAATGATTTGGTAAACCATTCAGTTAAAAACTCATCAAGTATATCAAACTTGATAACGCGACATCGACGTCTCCACTCATGGATATGATCAGAGATGTGGGTAGCAATGTTTTGTTCAAAGACATAAGCAGATGGGTACCAGTTTCATAAGGAACTAGTAACTGGAAGTGAGTAAGTAAGGACAATGCCAAAGAGTTAAAGTCTTGATAGGCACCTCGAGGTAAATCTATGTACCATTTCATGGCAGCACCCATCAAAGTTCGTTGGAAAAGACGTAGACGAACGGAGTCCTCAACCTAAGAATTGGATGAACACCATAAATGGTAAGTCATAACATGGGCCTGGGGGTCTTCTCCAGATTTTCCTTCAAATTTCAGACAATCTCCAGGAATCTTAGTGGGAACCAGAGGCCAATATGACGAATGGAGTATTGGGTCATTCGTGAGCCTTGACACATTTGGTAGCTCCAATTTTGCTAGAAATGGAAATTATGGATCGAGAGGCATGGGAGGCCTTTGATAAGGCCCAACTTGTGGATTCCAACCTTGATGGTATGTGTTCTGCCCCCAAAGTGGCAGATTTTGACCATAGGGAGCTTGATAATTCCCCCACTGAGAGGTATTCTAACAATAAAAAGGTGGATTTTTCCCCCACAAAGGTGTGTTTTGATCAAGGTAAGGTTGATGCTAACCCATCATGGGCCATTGAGAACCATAAGGTGGATAAACAACTTGCGAAGAGAATGGATTATATGGTCGTTGTTGCAACTGTTGACCCTGGTGATAAAATTGTTGACCCTAATGCTATAGGGGTTGACCTTGTTGTTGTAAGGGTTTGCCTTGTTGATACAAGGGTTGGTTTTGCTACTGCTAGGGCTAACCTTGTTGCTACAATGGTTGTTGATAAAGCCCTTGTTTCACATAAGGTCCTTGTTGTACATAAGGTTGTTGTTGTTGGAAAGTTCCTTGTGGAATTTGTTGAGTTCCAGGTTGGTATTGATAGGTTCCAGCTCGAAATTGACCAGATGCCCTAAATGAGGGATTCAAACCAGGCTGCACTTGGCGTCCTGCATGTTGAGTAAAGGGTGGATTATGAGGTTGTTGAGAGCCATACTAAGGGTACGATTGTTGGTAAGGTATCTCGACCGAAAGAGGTTGTTGATATGGGATTTTTCCTGATCGAGATGGAATAGATGATCCACTAGGATAAGGTACATTGTCAATGTCTTGACTAACTCCACTAGCATGAGTTTGAGATCCACTCACATAAGTTCCACCCGAAATAGGAGGTAAATATGGAGGAGGTGGCTATTTCCCCCCATGCAGTGGAATAGGTGGTTTCACATATTTTCCACTTAAAGGAGGACCTAAGGAACCTATAGGGACATTAATTGTCCCAACCATAACTATCGGTTGTACAGGAACTGAAGATACTGCATTCGATACAAGAATTTGAGAGGCCACACTTGAAAGAAATGGACTAGAAGTAGGCACGATGCCCGACGACCAAATGGGATTGTTATAAAGTGAAGATGCACTTGGTGTACCTGAAACCAATTGAGCCAAACAGGTATAACCAGGTGGAAACAAAGGTTCACTGCTTTCAGGCAGCGATGGAGGTGGTACACTTCCCACACATGGAAAGCCTTCAGGTGGAAAGTTATATTTAGAATCATCACCAACACTAGGAGTGTAAGTGGTTGAGACTTCTAGAGGACCTTGAGGAGAAGTTGGAAACTCACCTTCTAATGCCATGGGTGGAAATTGTTGGTGAGGGGGAATCTGAGATGATGGTGGAGATAACTCCAAAGGCACACCAGGATTAGCGTACGAACTATACAGCCATTGAGGAGATATGACCAATGGATCAAAAATCAGATTCAAATGGAATAATACAAACCTCTATGGACTCTTAGGAGTTTCTGGGTCAGATTCCTGAGATGATGAATCTTGAGGTGGAGGACAAGAAGCAAGGGCATGAATACTCATGATAATTCCAAGTTCAAGACCTTGGTCTTCAAGTGACTGTGAAATCTCAGGATGGAATCCTTGTGATGACCCTTCAATGTCAGATGATGAATGGGATATGTAAGGTGAAATCAGTGGTTCAGTCACGCTGACCTTCTCTCAAAAACAATAAGGGGTGGTTGATTTGAGCCTACAATTAAAATTTACTATTAATCAGGAAATATGAGGCTAAGGATCATTGCATAGGTAACTCATTTTATCATGGGCAGTTAAATTTTAGAACTTAAAAACAAGAAATAAATAAAAAAGGGTGTACTAGTTAAGAGAGTTTACTAAGTATCTGTGAACCGTTATAGACACCTTAGCTGAAACCAAGGACTTAACTTATGATGGTCGATCTCCCTGAATGTTGTGTTCGGTGTATCACGTTTACAAGGCGGCTAACTTGTTTACCTGTGGCTAAAGGATAGAAACCTAGTGGGGTCTCCCAATATATACTCAATGGTACGGGGAGCACAAGTCCGTATTAGTGTTGTCTAATGCATAACCATTTGGTGAGAGCATTCCCATATACTTTCCATACTAGAGTCCCTCGATATACCCAAGAGTATTACAGAACCTCCAATATACTTCCATACTAGAGTGGGATTTCACCCCCAGGATACAGTCTAGGTAGTTAACGACAACTGCTAGGTTTATAGACATTGGAACACATCTCTAGCCTAGACCTCTAAATGTTTGTGTTAAGTTCCAAATGCTCCTTAGGTTAATTTAGTAAATTTTAATGTTGTTCTTGAATTATGTTTCAATTTTGGGCTCAAACAATGTCGCCTAAATCCTGAAACAAAACTATATGAGAAAAGGAAATTTTTCACTTCAATGAATGTTATACAAGCAAGGGAAGAGAGTTCAATAAATTAATGCATCAAACGAGAGAATGCACTAAAAACCATCCTCCACTAACTTTTTTCTTTTCCAAATTCCATATGCAAAAGAAAAACTAAATTTCACTTTCACTATTCAACATGCAATCTATTGAAAGCAAAAATGGATTTTACTTTACTAAGATGCACTTTATCTAGATAATGTTCTCTTTGATTTCAGATGCTCTAATGCAATTAAGCTTCAACTAAAGAAAAAAATGAAGATTTTGATTCGAAATGCTCCTAATGCAAACGATGCACCAATCAAAGTGACACCAAATCAAATCCAAAAGCACTCAATGAAAATGTCTTTCACTTCCTCCTTTGAATAGATAAACAAATGCACTATTTTCAATTTGTAAACCAAGCAATATAATCTATGCTTGATGAATAACAAGGATGAATTTCAAATGCAACATGACCTAATACAATTAAAAAGAAACTTCACAAAAGACAAAGTTAAATTAATGCAAACTAATGTTTTGAATGATTTTACCAGATAATCATACCTAAACAATCAACAAATCACAGTCTAAGGGACACTCACAAGCGACAAGTGACAATCAAATGATTTATAAACCCTAAAATCAATCCAATTGCACTCAAACACTTGAAAGCTCAAAAATATAAGAATTTTAGTGAAATTAGCTAATCAGACAAAACACCATTAAATCCAATCATACAGGACATGACAAGAACTCAGGGGCTCAGACACACTGGAGTTTGACAAAGAAACCCTAGGTTTTTGCCAATCTTTGAGATCAGCATAGATGTTATGGCCAAACTGGTATTGAACAAGGGATTATCATGATTGTTTTAAAAGAAAGCAAACTGGCAGTGCGACTCTTAGAGAAAAAAGCACATTGGGAAAGGAATAAGGAAAAAAATAAAAAAAACCTCCACAAAGACTTCCTACTTAGCAATATAGGGTAGAAATCATTGATTGTGTAGACCTATATAGACTCAAACTAACTAAGAATGTGATGGTCGCTCAAACTCATCAAGAGATAAATTGAGAAAAGAGGATGAAGAGGCTCTAGCTTCCCCAACAGAGTCACCATCTTGTTGTCAAGATAAATCCTCTCTACGGACAGAGGTGATCCCTCTAGCCCAATGAGTGGTTTTAGCAACAAACCAAATAAACTAACTGAGAACACGATGATCAGTCAAACTCATCAAGAGATCAATTGAGAAAAGAGGACGAAGAGGCTATAGCTTCCCCAGTGGAGTCACCATTTTGTTGTGAAGATAAATCCTCTATGCGGACAGAGGTGATCACTCTATCCCAATGAGTGGGTTTAGAAACAAACCAAACTAACTAACATACACTATCTTAGTTTATGTTTAACAAATGCATAGAGAAGGAGAAAGCTACCTCGCTCTGATGGTAATCACTCAATCCTTTGGATATGACTTTGATTCTTTCACTCCAAGCCTCACTCCTTACTTGTTTTACACGTCTGAGTACCTATAAGGAAGATCAAAGAGATATGCAAAATACAATAGACTATATGGCATACATCAAACATAAAGTACTTAATGTATCAAGGAGTATTAAGCTAAAAGCATAAACATTTACGCAATTATGGAAAGTGAACAGCAAATGTATATATTAATGAGCTAAAATGGGAAGAATATAACCTATGCCTTGATGTTGGAGACCTCCTTTTCATGGATGTCCAAGTCCAAGCAAAGAATATTCAAGCACTCCTTCTCCAAACTATAATGGGTAGCATGTAAGGATAATCTCAACATAGGGATGCAATAATCAATGACCAACCATTTGGGGATGGAAGGGAGTGAATTTATAGGAAGGGAGAGGGAGTTAGGGATCCATAAAAGAGGTAGGAAGGTCCACATCTCAAGGGGAAATCCCATGATGATAAGATCAAGAGGTCCAAATGGGAGAGCTTGACCATATCAACAACAACCAATATCGAGCTCGTTGTTCTTGAAGGTTCTAATGTACAAAGCTTCTCCTCTAGTTTGGGAAAACTGGCCAGAATAGATTCAGTGGGTGCTTTCATATCAAAACCCGTGCTGGCAGCACTAGTGTAGAACTATTTAACCTGCCATCAGCATGGGAAAGAAATGTAGAAAAACACACTGATGCTAAAATTTAGGGTTCTAGTTAACTTTCGTTAGAATGGATTCAGGGAAGTTTTCCTTTGATTCTCCAAGGAGGTTTTTGTTTGTATATCATGATGGATATATTGCATAGTTGTCAATGTTTTGGAACTTTGGGTTATGGAATAGGAAGTGAACAGGAAGTGTGATAAAATATTTTGTAACACCTTCAAAAATTTGCAAAATAACATAATTTATTAGTGAGCAGGTTTGAGGTCCTAGCCATGGCATTTTTGGTTTTTTTCTTCTCTTTTGTTTTTTTTGAAAGACACACAGGCTTCCCTAGAAGAGGTTTTCAGCCTGCTTGCCTACCCTAGGCGCCTCAAAGGAGGTTTTCACCCAGGGATATTTTTGTTTTTATTTTTTCACTCCTAGGCTACCTCAAGGAGGTTTTCAACCCAAGACTTAGCCTCAGATGCCTCATAGAGGTTTTCATCTAGGCCCCTTATTGTTTTTTCTTTTTTTTTTCATTTTTTTCACAAAAATAAAAATAGTCTTCAAGAATTGTGGGACCTGAAAGCTAAGACACTTCCAATCACATTTACCTCCTTACTAATGGTACTGATGAATTCTTCCCTAGGTAGAGGTATTTTATAGGCTTTCAATTTGTGACAAGAAAGGGAATACCCGCCCCATCAATGGTCCTGATTTGAACAGCCCCATTGTCATGGCACTTCTCTGTCATATATGGGCCTAGCCATCTGGTCATCAATTTTACTTTGAAGTCCTTGAACCTGGAGTCATGTAGTAGAGCCCAATTCCCTTCTTGAAAAACCTTTTCCTTGATGTTCTTGTCATGCCAAACATTCCTTTGTACTTGAATAACTTCAGTGTGTAAGAGGGCCTACATCCTGGATTCATCTAAACCATTGAGCTAGAGTAGCCTCTCCTGTTGTGCCTCTCTAACATCCAAATCCAACTGTGTTTCCATCCTCAAAGTGTTGTACTCAATCTCAATGGATAGCAGAGCCTTCTTTCAATTGACCAATTCATAAGGGGTGAAGCCAGTGCTTGTCTTCCAAGTTGTATTATAGGACCAAGTGGCCTCCACTAGTCTCTCAGCCCAATATTTTATGTGTTGCTCACAATATTTGTGAGGATTCCTTCCAATTCTCTGTTAGTGACCTCTACTTGTCCATTGGCATGAGGATGAGAGGCAGTTGACTTCCTGTGTTTTATCCTATGTTGCTCCAACAAATTCTCAATCATATGTGATGTGAATTGAGCTCCCTAATAGGTGACTAGTTCTCTAGGGTACCCAAACTTGTAAAATATGTTCTCCCTTAAGAACTCAACCACTTTCTCTTCTATTTCTACCTTCACATCCTTTGTCTTAGCCCACTTTTTCAAATAATCAGTGCATACAATGATGTACTTTTCTTGCCCTGATGGTGGATCAATGGGCCCAATGAAATCCATGCCCCACTTGTCAAATGGCTCTAGAGCCACGTGAGGTTGTAAGGGAATTTCATCCTTGGGGGTAGTTTTCCCCATTCTCTGGCACTGATCACATCGACCTGTGCATCTTCTTGCATCTTGGTGGAGAGTGGACCAGTAGTAGCTATCTTGTGATACCTTGAAAGTTGTCCTCTGGCTACAAAGTTACCTCCACAAGTCCCATCATGACAGGCTAGAAGGATGTCAAAGACTTCCTCCTCCCTGACACACCTCGTCAAAATTTGATCTAGGCCTAGCTTGAAGATATTGCCCCCAATCCAAGTGAATGGGGCGCTCTTCCTTACAATTATGCTCTTTTCCTTGGATGACAGATTTGGAGGGAATTGTGCAGCAACTAGGTAGTTAGCTATGTCAACAAACCATGGGGAGAGAAATCAAATAGAAAATAAATTCCCATATGGCAGCTAATCATCAACCATTCCTTCCTCACCTGCAAGTAAAGAAAGTCTAGAAAAAAAATCTGCAACTACATTTTCTCTTCTTGGCTTATCAATGATAGTTAAATCAAACTGTTGTAATAGAAGCAACCATCTAATAATTCTAGCATTCACATCAGGTTTTTTCATTAAGTATTTGATGGCAGCATGTTCAGTATCCACAAAGGTTTGATAACCAGTGATGTAGTGTCTGAATTTGTTCATGGAGTGGACAATGGTAGGAGTTCCTTTTCAGTCACAGTGTAGTTCAATTAACCCTTGGACATATTTATGCTAATAAAGTAAATGGCATAAGGCAACTTTTCATCTATCTAGCCTAGAGCTTCTCCTATAGATCTTTCATATGCATCATCATGGATGTGGAAAGGAAGAGCCCAATTTGGGCCTCTGGGTACGGGTGCAATAGCCAACTTGTTCTTCAAGATTTCTAGGGCCTCTTGGCAACTTTCTGACCAACAAAATTTAGAGTCCTTGGCCAGCAGTCCAAACAATGGTGAGGCTACTTTACTGAATTCTTTGATGACTCTCCTATAGTATCCATATAAGCCCAAGAAACTCTTGACATCGCTCTTCTTTTGAGTAGGGACCCTTTTTATGATAGAAATTTTATTTGGGTCCACTTGTAGTCCTTCTTGGGATATTAAGTGACCCAAAATAGTCCCTACATCCTCAAGAATTCACACTTCTTGAAACTAATTGATAGGTTCATTTCAATGCACTTATTTAATACTTTCCCCAAGTTAGAGAGAGCCTCTAGGAAATCACACCCATAGGGAGTGAAATCATCCATATAGATTTCTACAGAGTCATGGACTAGCTCAACAAACATGCTCAGAACTTCCCTTTGAAAAGTGGCAGGGGCATTAAATAATCCAAAAGGAAGGACCCTATAAGGAAAGGTACCCCAATGACAAGTGAATGCAGTTTTATCTTGGTCCTCTGGGTTGATTTGGATCTGATTATAACCACTGAATCCATCCAAGAAAGAGAAGAACTTATTTCCTGCAAGACCATCCAAGACTTGGTCAATGAAAGGTAGAGGGAAATGGTATTTTTTAGTGGCTTTGTTTAACTCTCTATAATCCACACAGATCCTCCATTTTCCATTCTTATTTGGGACCAGAACTAGAGGAGACACCCACTCACTATCTAAGATGGGGTAAATGAACCCTGCATCCAACAACTTTTGCAGTTATTCTTTGACTATGTCTTTAAAGGTTGGGTTCATTCTCCTCTGAGGTCAGTGCACTAGTTTTCATCCTTCCTTAATGTAGATGTGGTGAATACACACTCAAGGATGCACTCCTTTCATTTCCTTATAGCTCCAGGCAAAAGCATCCAAGTTCTCTCTTAGCATGTTGTACAAATTCTCTTCCTATGGGATGAGAGAGAGGGGTTAATTTTCAAAGTTTTAGATGGACCAAATTCTACCATTTTGATATGAGCAGGACTTGAGCCAACTAGGTACAAATCACTCCAAGGGTTATCTTCTGATTTCTTCACCAGCTCATCAAGATGCATGGTGTTGGGGGGTTTGTTATGGAGGATTTGATCAATTAGGTCATCTTCATTAGGTTTCCCCCCTCCTATAATAGTATCTAGGGTACAAATTAGGTAGGATGTGTTATAGTATACTCAATCTTCCTCTTCCTCTTCCAACCATAAAGGTAAATCATGCTCTAGGAATGGTTGAGCAAGAGGGTACAAGACTAACTGTTTGGAAAAATGCCCATTCTTAATGGCCATGTTCCCAGCCCTGCAACTTATGTAAGCATCAGCAGTGGCTAGCCATGGCCTTCCAAGGATGATAGGATAACCATTGAACTTGGTCTTGGGATAGAGAACTAAGAAGTTAGTAGGGTACTACTAGGAATCAATAGAGACCATCATATCCTCAACAACTTCCTCGGGAGCTACTGTGGATTTGTCTGCAAGATGCAATACTGTTGTGGTCTTTCTTAATGAGCCTTGGAGATTAAGTTTCAGCATGGCTTGCTTATTCATCACATTGATGGAATCCCTAAGATCAATCAATGTGTGGGGAAAAATGATGTCATTAATGTGCACATCTACCACAGGACTTCCAGGGTCTAGATACTTTGGGCAAATCACTCTCCCTAGCATTAAGTTAGACAATTGTCCAATGACATTAATGGTAGGGGTGTCTTTCTTTATCCTCCCAGGATTTTTACAACATTTCTCCTTGATTAGCTTGTTGTAGATGGGGACATCCTTGATGTCTTGGAGGAGTAGGATTTTAACACACACATTTTTCAATTCTCCCAGAAGTTCAGTCTCTTTTGGGGTGTGCTTACTAGGATGAATCAATCTTTCAGGAAAAGGAGGTTGATTGGATTTAGGAAGACTCTCTTCCTTTTCCTCTTCAAGCTCCTCAGGTGGAGATGGAGATTGGTTATCTAGAAGCACTCTTCCAGACCCAACATTGATTTCTTGAATTTCCACAACACAGGAAGGGGAGGATGTCTCTCCACTATAGACCTGTTGTGCCTATTTTTGTTCAGGTTCAAATTTGGCTGAGAAGGCATCTGAGGTTGCTTAGGTGGAGCAGGATGAGGGAGTTGTGGTTGAGATGGAGGTGGACACAGTAAGGCTAGATATTGGTTGAATGGGGGCCTCCACCCCTATGATGGGGTATTCCACTGAGGATGTGGGGGAGCATATGGCTTAAATAACTGATTGGTAGGTTGGGAAGGGTGTTGAGGTGCATAAGACCAAGGAGAAGGTGTGGACCATGAAGGATGAGCAGGATAAACCAAGGGAAAGGGATGAATTTTGATTGGGATTATAATATGAATAGGACACCCCTTGCATGCCCTATTGGTATGTTTGAGGTCCTTCAGGCCTCCTTTGGTTGATATAACAGAGTCATTCAGCCCCACCATCAGTTCCTTGATATACAACTTTCAATCCAGGTAGAGAAGGGAACTTATCTGTGGAGTGGTTTTCCTCACAGACTGAGCAAACCTCTATAACATTCAATGGACATTCATTTTTGGGGTTCCTTCTAGTGCATCTATGGAAAAAGATAGCTAAGGATTTCTCTGCTTCATCTTGCTTCCTCTTTATCTGCATGGTGTCCATTTGCAGAGCAAGGGTATGCATCACTTCACTTTTCAAGTCTTCCAACATTTTTCCAATTTCACTCTTGATAGATGTGTTGGAGGAAGAGGAATTGGCCAAATATTAACTGGCCCTACCCTTCTTTCTCGAAGAACTAGAATTATTTTTGAAAACTATCTTGATATCATCATATGATAGCTGATAGATGTCCCCTCCAAACATCATGTTTATGGTTTCTAGGATATCTTCCCTGATTCCTCAAAGAAGGACTAACTTGAGTGATTCGGGATCAAGGGTGCATCTAGCCATTTTTGAGCTGAGTTGGAACCTTTCCTCATATACATCCAAGGATTCATCATGTCCCAAGGTCATTCTGAAGATTTCCTCTTTGGTTTCCTTGGACCTATATTGGTCCCTATACCTATCATTGAATGTTTGTTGCATTTGAGCCCAAGTAGTGATGTTGTCCCTGGGTAAACCCATGAACCAGCGCAAGGTTGTATCCTTAAGGTTGGATGGGAAAAACTTCAACTTCTAGTCATCAGAGGTATAATCATCATTTTTGCAGATGAAAACAAACTCAAACAAAAAGGTATCAGGTTCCTCTGAGGTTAAGTCATGGAAGTGAGGAAGGGCAAAGGGGCTTATGCTTTTCATCCTAGCATCTCCATTAGTCTCTCTAATGGGAAAAGCAACTTCATTTCTGTTTTTAGCCATGGTGTAAGTGTGGAATGGTTTCTTCTTCTTCTTCCCCAATAGGCTCTTAAAAGATCTCTGGTTTCTCACCTAATGGGTCCTCTAACTCCCCTGTAGTCAGAGAGGGAATATGATAACCACCGAAGAAGAGGGAAGGTTGATTATCTGATGTTGTGGGGGTATTTGGCAAAAATTTCCCTAAATTGTCTCTACTCCTACGAGGCATGAAAGAAATTTTCTCTTTTTTTTAGGTCTTTTTCAGAATCACTTGCAAAATAGAAAGAAAGAAGGATAACATCTACCTACTGAATTCAAATTAGAAAGAAAATTAGAAATTACATCTACCTAGACAACTCCCCAACAATGGCACCAAAAAGTGATGAGCCTCAGTATTGCAGCAAGGATGTTGCAACTCATAGGGCTACCAACTTTACTTTATCAACCCAGGGTTTCATACAAACTTGGAGGTGACAGTTCTATATACACTGCAATTCAACATTCTACTCATGTCACTTCCCAACTGGGGCGCTAGACCACTAGGGTTCCATGACCAGTCTTCTATTGGCTAGAAGGAGTCTGACTACTGGTAGTGAATGTAAAGCTAGTTCTAATGCAGGAAAGTAAATGCTTGCCTATTTAGGAAATGAAAGTTACTAAATGGTAAATGCTATGAAATGCCATAAATCATCTAGCTAGGAAATGACACAAATTACTTGCAGAAAAGAACTATGCTAACCTTGCAATTTATCCTCTAGCTATTAGGACTATTTGGAAATGAAAATTTTTTCTATCATTTTAGGACTTATACATACATGCACTAACTATCTCATTTTATATTTGTAGAAGAAAGAAAAAGAATCTTTTAATTGCTAAATTCAGGGTATGTAAATGTTATGCTATTATGTCTAATCTTGTAGAGGGACAAAGCATGGGAGAGCTTATCTTAGGTGGCATTGATAGGCATGGAATCCAATATGAGGGCCTAACCTACACTTATACTATCATCTTTTGTCAAAACAGGGTCAAACAGGTTGCTACAGGAGATTCTATAGCTGCTACAGGATGCCCTAATCTACTACAAGATGTCCTGGTTTGCAACAGGAAGTTAGCTGAAGGGCTTAGGGGGGAAGAAAAGTGACATGGGGTGGTGGAGAGATATATGATGGTGATAGAAGGTGTAGGGAATGTGCACATTACCCAAGACTAAGCTCATCGCTGTAAGGAGGTTGGATTTGCCTAAGGTGGCTTGCTCATGGTGGCTGCAAAACAGAGGTTTAGACTATGGGTTGGTATGCCTTGGAAGAAGGTGGAGAGGACCTAGGTGAAGCTGTCTGGATAAGTTCTTCCCTCCAAATCAATAATCCCTGCAAAAAAACTAGTTTTCTTTTTATTTATGCATCGCTATATGTCAACATGAAAAAGATGAATTGAATTTAAGAAAGTTGATATATCTATTGTTAAGGACTAGATCTATGAAATGGAATTCCTTTTTAAGTTACATCAAACTTAAGGAAACAAGATAACAACTAGAGATTCTTCCAAGAAATCATAAACATTGATCTAGATAATAATGAACCCTAAGCTATGCAATGACCAAAAGAACAACTTTGTTTTTGGGGTTGTGAGAGTAGGGCCCTCTAATCATGATTCCATGAGGGAGATGAGATAGAGACCATTGTCACAAGATCTTATGAAGTACGTTCCTTCAATATTGTACCACTGATCTACCTCTTCAAACTAATGGAAACTAGATTAACAATAATTCAAATACTTGTTAAGATAAACAAAACGTAAATAACTTCAGTAGCTAACTATCATTTTAATCTAAGAATACAGATACAAAAAGAGAAACTTATGTTGCTAGGGTTGGGTCCTAACCCAAGGGTTTCAACCCTCTGAGTCAACTCAGTGCTGGATCAAGGTAGAATTTCTTATTATCATCAAAATTTCAAATACAACATAACCATAATAGTCACACTGTTTTAGCTCAAAATGGCCTCTTGGCTACAACAAAAAATTGAATCCTAATGAGTCCCTTGGCTCTCTCATTTATAAAAAACTAGAGCTCCCAATAGCTACCTAGAAAATAGGGATACTTGGCTCCCTAACTTGAGAATGACTCTTTCTTAACTGTCATTGGCTTGGCTGCCAATGGACTTGACTTTCTTAGCTACTAGTAACTCTAAGTTGATGAGATATGGTGGAGGAATCTTCGAATCATTTGAGGAGTTAAGGAGGGAGACAAATCTCCTAAAATATTTCTTGCTTGCCCACTTCGAGTTCCTGCACTTAATTCAACCCAAAACTATTCCAATTCCCGCATTTAATACATATTAGGCCACATGACATAGTAACTCACCTTCACCCTTCTCACTAAGCAAAATATAAAAAAAATATGTAAATAAATGTGAGAAAAGTCAATTTTAATAAGATGGAGAGTGGCATTGCGACCCATATAGTTTACCTATTGATAAGCTTCATAAAGTGGGATTAAACATAAGAATAATATGTCTCAAACAAATATGTAATCCACCTATATACTTAAGGAGAGTATATTTTGAAGTTAAATCAACACCCAAGATTAAATCTCTTCTTCTGAATTCTTGTGCGTAACGCTAGACACTCTAACCTTTAACTTGTCTAAACTTTTCCAATCCATAATTTTTTTTTTCATGTAAGCTAATGGATAAAATGGTCTTCTTAATGTAGTGTTGTAGTTGCTGCAACACCCTCCAAAAGTTTGTCTTGCACCCAAATTTCAAAGCCTTCCTTGGTCTTTTCCTTGATTGTTTCAAACACTTAAGCTCATTTCATGAGCTTTCTTGAAGTTCTTTGGCCCCTTTTGCATGTTGGATTAACTGTAGTCTTTTGGCATGTTTGATTGTTGTACAATGTTTACAAGCCTTTTCTGGTGGTTTCCAAGGTTGGTATTTGTGTACATGAGTTGCCCCAACCATGTAAACATGTGTCGCACTCATACACAAAGTCTTGAGCATTGTCACACAAGCGTCGTCATGGTCATCCTAAAGTCTATCTTAAGTGTCACACTTGTCGTATCTTGTCATGAGGCAGTCACACAGAGGGGATGCTTTATTTTTGTGTTCTGATTATCTATGTTCTCATGTCATCAAATTATGATAATTTTGTGATCACAGTTCAATTTCATCACGAGTCCATTTCTGTTCCCTCACTTAGCCATTTTTGGAAAATCTTCCCCACTGGGAAACTTAGCTTCACGGGCCCTAACTGAACTACGCACTATACAATATTATCCCTTTTGGATGTGACCTTGCTTCTTGGGACTGCGTAGTACACAGTCCCTGCCCTTCAAGGTTGTTTTTCTATGAAATTTATGAGTCTAGCAACCTCCCTTAACCTCCAAAATTGTGCACTTGTGCCTCCCATATTGCGTTGAACTACGGACTTCACATATTCAACCCTCAAGCCTTTTCCTTACCTATTGGAACTGCACAATGTACAAAATCCAAGCCTCCCTTGTCCTCCAAAACTACTCAGATGCTTTCTCTAATGTCCTTTCCCTCATCTGGACCCCACTGCCTCCAAAAATTGCGCAGCTCTGCCTTTCAAGCCTCCCTGAGTTGTGCATTGCATAGTCTCAGAGCCCAAGATCTCCCTCTGTCTACTGGAACTATGAAATGCATAGTCACTGGGCCCTTCCTCCCAGTCTATGACTTGTCTCGAGCTCAATTCATGGATAAGAATGCGTCATCTTAGGCTATGGGGTTTTCAGATTGATTTCGTCTTGTCATGAGTGAATTGTAGGAACTGGTACACAATCAAGTCATGGTGAGATGATGAAGAAGGAGAAGAAGGAGGGAAGCATTCTTAAATACTATCTTGTAGCTAAACTCACAAGTGGACCTATCAAGAGGAAGCAAAGGGACATAAGTTTGCAACCACCATCCAAGACTTAAGATCATTGAAGACTCCACATCACCAAACCATGCA
This sequence comes from Pinus tabuliformis, assembly GCA_031772625.1. NCBI lineage: Eukaryota > Viridiplantae > Streptophyta > Pinopsida > Pinales > Pinaceae > Pinus > Pinus tabuliformis. The sequence continues at coordinate 551,423,383 of CM062804.1, forward strand.
GAGGAGAAGAGAAAGGATATCCAAGAAGACATCCAAAACTTAGCAACAACAGTGGCTTGACATTTCCACGTCATCAAGTAGTCCAAGTCAGCAGTGTCATGTCACAAGTACTCATATGCCACATCACTATTATAGACCATGTATATTGTATTCAAATGTATTGTAACATGGAAGTCCAAAGGACACACATGAATATGAATAGTCATGCAAGTTGAAAAGTAATAGGAAGTTGAACAGTCATGAGGGTAGTCAAAGAGTCATAAGGGGGAAGCATCACCCCTTGGCTATATATACCCCCTCATTGTATGAGCAAAAGAATTTTCATGTTGGCTCCTCCCGCAAGGCATTAAAGAGATCAGATAGCTCTTTTAGGAGCAAGGAGTGGCTCCAATGTCCCACACTAGGGCTAGTGATGTACATTGTAAACGTGTATCTTAGAAATTTTTCTTAATAACATAAGACTTTTAAATTCGACACATTCTTCATGCATGGACTATGAATTTTTGTAAGACTATTATGTGGACATTTGTATTTCATGTTTACTTTCACATGTACTAAGATAGTTGAACTATTTTGGTTATTTTAGTGCTTATCTAATTGAGAATGTGTTGCAACAGTTTTTATTGTTTTCCCATCTTTTTGTTATATTATGTGGGATACTAGACATATATTTCCTTGTTTTTTGGTTGTAACAATTGTTGCATCCTTTGTGGACTATTCCGTTGGATGTTAGATGGATCCTTCGGGTTGATGTGTTTATCTTCCTGGGTGGTACTATTACCTCTCACTTATAGGCTCACTTTTCTTTCCCCTTTTCAGTAGAATAACCTCGACACAATTGCAACTGCACACTCACCAAGCACACTTCCCTTTCTTTTTGAAGACACTATTGCATCACTTGCTTGAGCTTACAGCTAGAGCCAAGGAAAACCTTTAAGGATTTTGAAACTAGATCTCTATACCGGATGGGACTCCTACACCAAACAATGTGAGCTTTGATTGGAACTTCATATCAGGGATATCCCCTAAATCTTGGTGGGTCTAGTACCACCAAAATGTAGTTATAAAACCATTCCAAGAAGAGATAATTTTACCACTTTTCTTCAAATCTTCTTGAGTTTTGGCCTCCCTCCAGACGAGAGTTGCACCTTCCAAGCGAAGAGAAGAAAGATGGATCTTTGTGACATCATCATCAATCTTTTGAATCCTACAATAGTCTTCAATTTGATGAGGCCAATTATCCAAATTTTTAGCATTTACTTCCCCATTGTACATAGACAATTCAAACTTGACATCAAGCTTAATCAAAGGATACTTAGCATATCCTTTTGGATATGGAGGAGGAGTAAGTCTATGGGATGAAGGAGGTGAAGAAGGAGGTGAGGATGGAGATGTAGATGGGGGTGAAGAAGGAGGTGGAGGTGGAGGTCTTCTGCCATTACCATCATTACCTTTTGGTTGATTAGAACTTTGTCCTTGCAACCTTGATGTTCTCTCATTGTACAACACTTTCACTATCTTAGTCATATCATAGAAAGGCTTTAGAAAATATCTCTCATCTTTAGACATCAACTCTAGTCCTTTTCCTTCTTCATGTGTCATGACTTAAGGAGTTTGTTGCCTCCTTGAGCCAATTTGAGGGTTCGATTCTTCAAGTACTCCTTCACCTTTTCTCAATTTAGACCTTGTAATCATTCAAAAAAAAACTTGCAAATTCTATTAAACCTTACAAAAACCATGCTATAATACCAAACTAATCTAAAAATGCTTTGCAATTTAGTTTTTGTATTTTAAGAAATGAATTGTTATTGAAAAACATGAAAACCAAATTAAATTTTGCATATTTAAATTAGTTAAAATGGAAAATAAGAAGCATCAAAACACAACAAATTAATGATGGAGTTCACCCCTCCTCGGCTACGTCTTCGGGTCTAGCTTCCAATGGTGGATTTTTTTATTATATGCTCAAAATTTCAATCAGCATACAAGTCTCAACTTGCAAAAATAACACTGCCATTGTGTCCAGAATGCCCAAAACCCTTGTGTATGCTCTTCTTGGACTCAAAAAGGTTGAAAAATGGTCGAGATATGCCGCCTTCTTCAAACTACATGCAAGCAACTCTACAAAACTAATTTATACTACAAAAAATGGCAACAAAATTGCTTTGTAGTGTATTGGTAAGGCACTTCGTTTGGAACCCAAAGGTCTCAGTTTCTATCCACATTCTCTGGCGTGTTTGGTGTTGTTTTTTTTAAACAATAAATAACTAAAAAATTATGATTCGAAACCCCTCTGCTGAAATCTTCGCTCCCTGCTGGGTCATGTGGCAATACCTGTGACCGAGGGGTGCAGGCCATAGGCCACGCGCCTCCTTGGCCCTACTCTAAATCATTTTTTATTAATGAGACCTGGGTCTAGGGTGTAGGTAGGGTGCCATGTTCTCTGGCTCCTTCGACTCTGCCTATGGTCGTATTACACCAAAGGAACTGTTGGTCAACGCTTATCTTCACACCCTTCTCCTATGCCCCGTCGGTGGTCACTTAGAACAAACAAAACCATGGGTCAGATTGGTCAGGCACACCTGCCTGCACGCCCATCCCCCCAACCATCAAACCATATGATAATAAATAAAAATCTTCCACCTACATTTAATAAGAACTGCACGTGGTCTAACAGTAGAATGGTCTATTGGTATGTTCAAGGTCGCGTGGTTGAATCCTGGGGAGTCAGTTGGTTAACATAACAAAATTTTGGCCTCATCTCGAGTGCCATGTGGTGCCCTGGGAATAGATACATAGCCTCTTATCTTACATATTGTTTAGATTGTATATACATGTCTATGTATATGTGTATGCATGCATTGGATGGATCCCATGATTTGTATGATAGGAAGTATATTGTTGAGAAATTAGCAATTGACAAATACTTGTTGGAATATATTGGTTCTAGCACTACGATCATGGGTTGTATCTAGATTATATGTTAACTTGAGATTGCCTGTAGGTTTGTGATACATTATCCTTTAATGAATGTGAAAATTTTAAAATGCTATGCACACTAACTGATTCTATGAAGTTACAGGTGCTATAGTAAGAAGGTCAAATGTTGTTGTGTTCAAATAGTTGTTTTAAATAGTGGTTTGGGTAACAAGTTGAGTTTTACTTTCACATGGAAAGAACTAGTGACAAATATAGGGAAAGGAAGTTGATTTGGTTGCACATATGTATGCATGGTATGATGGCAAAGAGTTCCATGAATGTTAGATTCAAGACATTGAGTCAAGTTTTGAGACCCTTTTACTTGATGATTGATGTGATATGATTTTGAACTCTATTTGTGCAATTTTATTTATGGAAATGTGTGGCCATGTTTTTTTTGTGTGTGGTTTTCCTTGATGACTATGATTATGTATTTTATTTTCCTTTTTCGATGTTTCCTTTTATTTTTTGCCTCTTTCATTTCCTGTTGATTTTATAATTGTCCCTTAATTTACATACTTGGGGCCTTGGAACAAGTTGGTTGAGGTGGTAGGGAAGCCACAAATTCCTAAGAAAGGGGAAGCACATGAATTACATACTGAACTCTATTGGGAAAGATGGTAGGAACATGGTAACATGAATATGCAAAAGAAAAAGGGTAAGTGGAATGTGATATGACAACAAAGTAAGTTGGTTCAGTCCATAGAAATGATAGATAAAAAAATGGAAAAAGGGAGTTCCCTTAACCCTAATTTTATTTGCACATGTGCTTCGATATTGTATACATGATTATGCTAATATGAAAATGCCATGTTCACTATAGGTTTTTCCAAATTCATTATTGTGGAAGAATGATGGTGTATAGTCATTTAATGCAAATATGGATGCACGTGGTACAATGAGGAAAGACATGCAGGAGGAGCAAGTGCTTTGGACTCCCGTTGCATATTTGGTGGATCTCAAACATAGTTTTGGATTCCCTTATTGATTTGAGGGTTAAGGTATAAGCCTCTATATTCCCTTATTCCTTGTGTGTATGTGCATGTGTCATACATGTGTAAATGTATATATGGTGTACCATGTCCTATGTGAATTTTTGCTATGTGTACATGGAATCATTTTATGTGTACGTGGTATGGTGCCACATGTATATTTACATGTTTTTGTTACTTATCTGGGCCCATGTGCTATGTGGTTTCCGGGTGGAGGTGGGATAGCCCCTAGATTCTCAATATTTTTGTCGACATAAGGCTACCTGGTTTGATATATATATATATATATATATATATATATATATATATATATATATATATATATCATTGGGTGGAGGTATAAACTTTGTATTCCCTTAATGATTCAAGGTGGACAGAAGCCTTTGGATTTCGTTGTTGCTTTGGCAATCAATCCAGCATGATTGTGGGTTTGGTACCTTCGCAGTTAGCCTAGAGGGTACCTAGAGCCCTAGAGCAGCATGACTATTGAGTTGGTACCTTGACAAATAGTCTACAATGTTCCTAGAGCCTTGGAGCAACCACTTTGGGTTGCCACTTTGGTTGTGGAGTACATGCTATTGTTTGGGTGCTTGCCAAGATAGGAAATTGACTTTGTGTGTGTACAAGAAAAGAGGAAGCCATCAAAACAATATAAGTACCAATGCCTTATTGATATTCTAAATTTTTAAATTATGAACATGATATATGATAGCTTGGATTTTTGAGCTAACCTGATGATATGTTTTAGTTTATGATGATTTGATTTATGCACTAACCTAGCTTGTTGTAGGAATTATGGAATATTCCAAGTTCATTGCAAGAATAAACTGCTAATAAGGTATAAATTACATTCATTACATTTCTCTTTATGATTCTCATGGAATTTTTGTTCCTATGATGCAAGAATAGACATGAGGCTTCTCATTTCATATGAACAAAGTTTGCTACAATATGGAAACACAGCGGTGTAAAAAATCCAAAGATTTCAAGAACAGGGCCATTGTCGGACACCAGTAGCAATTGTTGGAAAATTTAATGTGGCAACTATTAATTCTTATTTTCCTTTAACCTTGATACTTGTTTGTGAATCTTAATTAATATTATTTATGATCTTTAGTTATATATTTTCATCAAACAAATATCAAGAATGAAATAACAAAAATAGAGGACACAAAAATTAGCATCTCAGCTAAGGCAAAAACCCTCCAAGGGAAAAACCCAAGAAACTTTTCTCTTCTTATATAATCTTCTGTAGAAGAGACACAAATACCCAAACCATAAACCAAGTCCTTCTCCAAGTACCAATCCATCCCTTATTTGATTTTGCACTAGTTAGATTCAAACTACAACTTCGACATATCAACCTAAATACTACAACTTCGATCCTGCAATTTCAGCCTTGCATCTTTTATGGAAACCCTAATTGATCTAGGAGGATCTTGGAGGATTGATCCAGGTGGATCTTCATAAAAGTACCAGTGGCATGGTAAAACGCTCAAAACTCAAAGTGGCAGAATCTGGATAAACTTAGCACTAGATCGAAGTGCTCGTCATCTTGATTCCAACGGTGTGAACATCACTCAAATCCAAGTCTAGATGAAGAAGTTATAGAAAGTCAAAGTTTGAGTTTGACTTATCTAGGTGGCAGGATAAGATGACATGGAAAAACTTCCAGTGAATGGAGAGGAACCAAGTGGCAGGCTACCATTGAGTCCTGCATATCACATATCAGGAAAAACAAAGGTTGCAGGTCAAGAATCGGCCCCCACTGGTGTCGATTTGTGATTTGAGATATCACATACCGCAAACTGGGGGTGGATGAGTGTTGAAGAATCAGTCCCGGTGTAGATGGATTGTGATGCGATCACAATCATATAAACGGGAAGGTGTTTGTGATACGGTTGCAGCAATGAGCACCGATTGTGATTTGCGATTGGGTGTCGGACAAAATATTTCTATATGTTACATTGTATATTCTCGTCGGGTCCATAATTACCACAATGTATAGGTCAATATGTTGATGATTCAAAGCACTGATTGCGATGTGTGATGGGGACCGCCAGATGCAATATATTATAAATTGTGTTCTATAAACTGGCGGGTCCGTGTATCATAGAAGAGCCTATTGTAATGGCTTTGGATTGTCCATCGATAGTTAAAAGCACCAATAAACATGTCTCCTAACCTCATGCACAACTAAATGGGTTTTGTTATGTTTTAATGGGATTTCACCATTGTTATAAGGTTGTTTCCATATATCCTTTTGGCCCAATCCCGCCTGCCTAACTTGGTTATTATGTTAAAATTGCCCAGGTTTTGAGGGATGTCTCCATGCTTATTCATATATGGTTGTCGTGTCAGAAAGGACAGAGGGAGTCAACAGAATAGTTTAGAAGAACATGCACGCAACAAACCCTGACCCTGGTAGTAGGCTAGACCTTGCCTTGAGTAGCAGGGAGGTTTTGAGAGGTTGTAGAAGGCCCGATTATCCAAATTGGGAGTTTGGATAGGCATTTTTGCACTGTTATTCCCTAGGAGTTCAGTGGTACTGTATGTTTCTGAATTTGGGCTCTCTATTCTCTTCCCATCTTTCAGCTTAGAGGTATAAAGGTTGTAATTTCTTGTTGTGTGTACTTTTATCTCTTTTATGCCACTAATTGAATGAAGGCCTCCACACTATTGAGCAGGGCTTGGAGACGTAGTCCAAATTGGACGAGCTCCATAATCAAATCATTGTGTCATGGTTTTTGTATTATTATAATTATTTCCGAATTGTTTACTTGCTTTTAAGTTCCATGGTTAATTAACTATGTTATATATAATTTCGATGCATTTGTAAGTAAAATATCCTGGATCAAGTTTGGTATCAAAGCAGGTCTTTGTAGATGTGAATTGCATGATTTTATGCTAACCCAAAACAAGCTATGAAAAGGAGAAGGAATGCTTAAGTCCTTTGATCCTGAAGTAGGATGTGCATAGTGAAGAAGAAACATGGCCAATGAAGAAGCTAGTTGGGAAGAGGAACAAAATTTCCGAAAGATATTCTACAATATGGCAGGAAAGTTGGAAAAGTTTTTCACAGAGTATGAGAAGGCACTTGGGCATGAGAAGAAGGATGTCGATGTTCATGTATCAGAAAATCAGGAAGGTGGTGGAGAAAATCCTCCTCCCTCTCCTTCTTCCAGTGATAGTTCTCATCACTCTCAGCGAATTTCCAAGCATACCTCTAAGAAACCGTTCTTCAAGTTAGATGTAAAGTTTGACCTGCCCATGTACAATGGAGAATGTAGTGCAAAAAAACTCAATAATTGGATAAGACAAATAGTGTTTTACTATCGAATCCAGAAGATCGAAGAAGATGAGGTGAAATTCAAGTTAGCATCTCTTCATCCGAGTAGCACTGCTCTCGTTCGGTGGGAGAGCAAGTTGCAGAAAGGCAACATAAAGTCAGGTAACCTTCTGTCCTCTTGGTCTAGTTTTATTTTTGCATTGAAAGACTAATTATACCCTCTGGGTTATAAGCAAAGAGAACTTATGGACTGGCAATATCTAAGGCAAGGTAAGGGCCATAATGTGCAAAGATTCACTAAATAATTTCAGAAACAAGCACTGCATTTGGGCATCTCATTAGAAGCGTCTGAGACTACAACGAAGTATATAGGTGCGCTACATAGTTACATCAGACACTCATTATTATTGTTCAAGCCTACTACAATTGATGCGGCCAACGTAAAGGCTATTCATCTTGAAAGTTGAGGCAAGAATGATCGAGATGATTGAACCAAAAGGAACCATTCAAACCTCAGCATGGAGAATTCTAGAAGAAAGGAAAATGGACGGATAAGAAGACTGATGCAACCAAGAAAGGGGATGGAGCAACACCGTCTTGCAGTCATTGCAAGAAAGATGGTCATGACGAGGACCACTGTTGGAAGTTGCGTCTAGAGTTAAGACCGAAGAGATTCAGTGGAAAGGGGAAGCAGAAGACAGTGGAAACAACACAAGACCTTGGATCAGATTTCGGCAATGAGACATTGATCATAGTCGTGGGTGCAAGAGGTACTCTTTCTATTAATGATAGTTCTGATTCATTTGCAAGTACTAGTTATTTGAATGAACCTATAAGTAATGAGTGGAAGATAATTGAGTTATTCCACATTAGGGTTGTCTTAAAACATACAAAGGTGAAAACTATGTTTGATTTAGGTTCCCTAGCAAACTTAATCTCAGAGTCCTTAGTGAAGAAGTTAGGCCTTGAAACTAAGCTTCATCGAAGTCCATACCTGTTTGGTTGGGTAAGCGATAAAGCCAAATTGTAGGCCACCAAGTAGTATAGGGCCAGATTTGTTATTTCTTCTCAATTAGTTGATGAGGTAGAGTTAGATGTAGTGCCTTTGGACATCTGTGGAATCATCTTGGGAAGCCATGTATCTATATGACAAAAATGTCATTTTCTTTCGGCATGAAAACAAATACCACCTCACAAAGGATGGGGTAGAGTATATAGTTATAACTCATCATAAAAAAGTTAATGCTAGCCTTGTAAGCATAGGACAAATTAAACGACTGGTTAATTCCAGCAAAGGGTGCATGTTCATGATAGTGAGAGTGAAAGAGAATGAGATGGTTGATGCTTTCAAAGGCTATAATCCTAATCATAAGAAAGAATTATTTGAAATTGTTTCTGATTATGATGGATTGTTTCAAGAACTAAGAGGATTTCCCCCTAAACGGTAAATCCCTCATGAGATCCATTTACAACAGGATGCTCCTTTACCAAATGTTTGCATGTATAGGATGGCTTCTATCGAGATGGAGGAGATCAAGAAACAGGTGCAGGAACTGTTAAATCAGGGAGTCATCAAACCAAGTTCTTCTCCTTGTGGCTCACTAATCATGTTGGTGCCCAAGAAAGATGACACATGGAGAATGTCCATAGATTATAGGGCATTGAACAAGATCACGGTGAAGAACCGATACCCTCTCCCTCACATTGATGAATTGTTAGATTAGTTGAATAATGTTGTTTAGTTTACAAAGATGGATTTGCGTAGTGGTTATCACCAGGTTAGAATTGCAGAGCAAGAGGTTTGGAAGATTGCGTTCAAAACCAAACAGGGGTTTTTTGAATGGATGGTGATGCCATTCGGATTGTGCAACGCTCCAGCCATGTTTATGAGGAAATGAATGATTTATTTAGGCCTTTTCTTGATCATTTTGTTCTTGTATATCTGGACGATATTCTTGTCTATAGTAGGACATGGGATGAACATGTGTGTCATATAAAGAAAGTGCTTGATGTTATCAAAATTGAAGAGTTGTATTTGAAACTGTCAAAGTGTGATTTTGGGAAGACTTCTCTGAGTTATTTAGGCCACATTGTTGGCAATCGACAATTGAAGATAGATCCCTCTAGAGTGGAAGTGATTATGAATTAGTCTGAGCCCACGAATGTTACATAGGTTCAAAGTTTTCTTGGCGTGGTACTGTATTGGAGAAGGTTCACTGTGAACTTCTCTATTATCGCAATCCCCTTGCATACCTTGACTAGTATGAAGCAGGCCTTTCAGTGGGGAGGAAAACAACAGAAATCCTTCAACACACTAAAAGAGAAGATCAGCACAGCACCAGCGCTAGCCTTACCATACCTTCATCATCCTTCTGAAATTGAAATAGATGCTAGTATATATGCCATGGGTGATGTATTAATGCAGGAAAGAAAGACTGTATGTTACCATTCAGAGACTTTCTCCCAGGCTGTTGTGAATTATCCCACATACGACAGGGAGTTGTACCCCTTGGTCCAAAGTGTAAAGAAGTGGAAACACCATCTGATAGGCAAGCATACCATCATCCATATGGATCATCAGCCCTTGCAGTATCTTCAGTCACAGACCAAGCTTTAGCAAGCTCGTCACTTCAGAAGGATGGGATTCCTCCAACAGCTTCATTTGGTGATAAGATATAAGAAGGGTGCCAGCAACAAAGTAGCAAATATTCTTTCTCACCCTCCTATTTCTACATCTATAGTTTTGCAAAACTTTTATTTATCATTAGAAAGTTATGTTGAATAGTATGCTAAAGATAGTGATTTTAAAAAATCTATGCAAAATTGACTTGTGGATCCCAAGTGGACAATTATTACTTGCAGGAAAATCCATTGTACCACCTCGGAAAACTGTCCATTCTTAGTGATGATGTAATCATAGAGGCTCATACCTCTCTAGTGTCTGGTCATTTTGGAATCGAGAAATCTTTATGTCATTTGCATAGGTTTTGTTTTTTGCCTCATATGAAAAACATTGTGACTTGCTTTGTAAAGGGTTGTGGGTTGTGTTCTATTTCAAAGTCCTTTAATAGAAAACTTGGGCTCTACACACCACTCCCTATTCCAATTCGACCATGGGAAAGTGTGTCCATGGACTTTGTAGGAGGTTTTCCTATGTCTAGGAAAGGTCACGACTATTTGTATGTCGTTGTGGATCAGTTTAGTAAAATTTGTATTTTAATTCCTTGTAAAAAGCAGGTCATTGCTGGGCAGACTACTTTTCTTTTCTTTTAGCATGTTTGGGTCCATTTTGGGTTGCCAAAATCTATTTTGTTAGATCAAGACTCTCACTTTCTTGGGGAGTTTTGGACCATCTTGTGGAGAATGATGGACACTAAGCTGAAAGAAATACAGAATTTCATCCACAAACTGATGGACAAACAGAGGTTGTCAACTGCACCATGGTACACTTGTTGCAAGGCTATTGTGGGATGAACAACTTCCTTATGTGCAGCATGCATACAATCGAGTAAAACATTCATCTGCACAGAGATCACCGTTTGAGACATGTTTTGGCTATCTACCTAGAGATCCCTTGGACATAGTCTTTGGGAAAGAGGAGGATAGAAATGGACAAGATGATAGGGACAAAGCACAGAAGTTCATTTAGTGCATATAGGTGATTCATCAGGAAGTGCAGGAGCAGTTGGAGAAGATTCAAGCTCGATATGAATCTCGACATGATAAGAACCGAGTTGACCATCAGTTTCATGTTGGGGACAAGGTATCGCTCCATATCAACAAGGATAGAATGAAAGGAGAAGGGAAGAATTTGAGACCCATCTGATATGGTCCCTTCACCATATTGGCAGAGATTGGAGACAATGCTTTTCATCTTGACTTTCCTACTTATATGCATATGTACTCAATGGTAAATGTAGAAAACCTGAAGCTTTATGAACCTCAATTGATTATGGATACCGAGGAGGTTGCACAGATTCCTACAGTGGATGATTTTGCACCAGAGTATCTAGATAAGTTTCCCGGAGATATCATACTCGACCAGAAAACCAGAACTTCACGACGGGGAGATGTGGAGTATATTTGTGTTGGCTTCAAAGGAATTCATCCAATAAAATCTCGATGGATGGAGAAGCAAAAAGTGAGGGAGCAATTTCCTCACTTTCCAATTGACTGAAAATTCTTTTGGTGGTCGAAAATCTCTTTGTGTGGAGGATTGATCAAGGAGGATCCTGGAGGATTGATCTAGGTGGATCTTTAGAAAAGTACCAGTGGCATGGTAAAAGGATAAAAACTCAAAGTGGCAGAATCTGGATAAAATTAGCATTGGATTGTAGTGCTCGTCATCCTGATTCCAACGATGTGAACATCACTCAAATCTGAGTCTAGGTGAAGAAGTTAGAGAAAGTCAAAGTTTGAGTTTGACTTGTCCAGGTGGTAGTGGAAGATGACATGGAAAAATTTCTAGCAAATGGGGAGGCGCCAAGTGGAAGGCTGCCATTGGGTCCTGCATATCGCATATCGGGAAAAACAAAGGTCATAGATCAAGAATTTTCCTGTAGTAGTGCCGATTTTCGATTTGTGATATCGCAAATCAGGGGTGGATGAGTGTTGAAGAATCGGCCCCGTCACAGATGGATTGCGATGCGATCGAAACTCAGAAACAGGAAGGTTTTTTCAATACAGTTCTGGCTGTGAGCGCTGATTGCGATTTGCAATCATGTGTCGTACGCAATATTTCTATATGTTACATCGTATATTCCCATCGGATACGCGATTACCACAGTGTATGGGTCAATCTACTTATGGTTCAAAGTGCCAATTGCAATGTGAAATGGGGACCGTCAATTGCGATATATTATATCTTATGTTCTATAAAATGGCAGGTCTGTGTATCACAGAAGAGCCTATTGTAATGGCTTTGGACCATCTGCCGATAGTTAAAAGTGTTGATAAACATGCCGCCTAACCTCATGCTTAGTTAAATGGGTTTTGCTATTTTTGAATGGGATTTCACCATTATTATAATGGTTGTTTCCATATATACGTTCGGCCCGATGTCGCCTGCCTACTTGGTTATTATGTTAAAACTGCTCGAGTTTTGAGGGATGTCACCATGCTTATTTATATATGGTTGTTGTGTTGGAAAGTGTAGAGGGAGTCAAAAGAATAGTTCAGAAGCACACACACACACATTAGACTCTAACCCTGGAAGCAGGTCAGACCTCGCCTTGAGTAGCAGGGAGGTTCCGAGAGGTTTCAAAAGGCCCGATTATCCAAATTGGGAGTCTGGATAGGCATTTTTGCACTGTTTTCTGCCAAGAGTTCAGTGGTATTGTCTCTTTCTGAAGCTGGGCTCTCCATTCTCTACCCATGTTTCAGTTTGGAGGTATAAGGGTTGTAATTGCTTGTTGCTTGTAATTTTATCTCTTTTATGCCACTAATTGAATGAAGACCTCCCCACTATTGAGTAGGGCCCAGAAATGTAGTCCAAATTGGATGAACTCCATAATCAAATCATGGTGTCATGGTTTTTGTGTTCTTCTAATTATTTCTGCATTGTTTACATGCTTTTAAGTTTCATGATTAATTAATTATGTTACATGTAATTCTGATGCATCTGTAAATAAAATATCTTAGATCACTAATACAACCTCCTCCTAAGACCTTCCTAGACCAGGATAACTCCTCCAAAATTCAACGACATCAATGTAGGGTATTTTTCCTTCTAGATGGCATTTATTGCGTAACACCCCATCCCACATTTACTCATTTTTACAAGCTCTCCCAGGTAAAGATGAGTTTAAATTTAATATGACATGACCCAACATCTAAGTTCCAGTTATGGAAGTGGGGTCTACTAACCAGAAACTTAAGGAAACCTCTCAGGGACAATAGATTTCCTAGGTTTCAGACAGCAACCACTGGTGATCAGACCCTGAGCTAGAACTTATTTTAACTGATCACAACCCATCCACGTGTATACCATGTTGTGAGTGCAGTTGGAAATCTCTAATCGCACACACAGGCCTCCCTCAGTGTTTTTTCAATCGAAATTTCCCAATTCCATGCATTCGACCGTGAAACTAGTGCCACATTTTCAAGTCTAGCCTATAGGCCACTACCATAAAAGCCCATAACTTTCCAAAATCAAGTCTAAGGTGAAGACAAGTTCATATGATAAAGTACTAAGGCTATATATTTCTTAGAAGTTTCCAAACACATGAGAAACATTTCATCAAACACATGGTAAATATACTAATTACAAATCATGAATGCATATTTGTTCAATGTCTCTTTAACTTCATCAAGGAATCATCAAGAAGGCTCAATTCCTTCTCAAACTAGTTGCAACAACACTTGTTAGCCCATGCATTGACATAACCATTAAATAACTTATCAATTCATGAATAGGATCCATAACAAGAGCACATCATTTAACCAAGCCTATAACCAACATGAGTCCATAACGACAAACCAGTCATAAAATCAATGCAATAACCAGTACATGTGCTCATTGATCATAATAAGAAAATAACGCATAATAACATATGCAAATTCAAACCAAGTCAAGGACTTCCACATTATACCTGACCATAGATTAGGCTGAATCAAATCTCTCTTTCATCTAATGACCCTCGTGCCATATTCCAAGCATAAATGTGGGACCTCATGGGATAAATCAAATAGAACCAACTAGGGTTTCCAGAGGCCAAACAACCTCAATTCTAAACCATGGTGATTTCACCTAAACTGGTCTAGAAATAACCAACACTAAACATGATTGGATGCATCCAACATTCTTCACATACACAAAGGAATTTTCTTGTCTCCACCCACTTGTCAATATTTCTAGGAGAAAACCATCTCCACTCTCAACCCTTAGGAATTTTCCAGAGACCACCTCAACTAGGATCCAAAATATATCGGCATCCAAAGCTTAAACCAAAACAAGAAACCCACAACACCATGGTTATCCAGGAAATGGAAAGGAAAGGCTAAAAGCCATTGTTAATCTAGGAAATCCCATGCAAATGACATCAAAGAAACCAAATAACCAAATACATGTACCATGCATCCAAATCTCAACAATGAAATCACATATACAATCTATTACCTATAATGTCTTCCTGATGTAGCTACTCTTCCAACCCTTCCTTATGCTCCCTTGCTTTCCTTTGCTTGTTTTCTTGCTTATGTCCAAGTGCTTCGTCTCTCTTCTCTTAGAGCTTTTTTTCATAAAGTGATCAAAAGTTGTCAATTCTTTCTCAGATGCCTCTTTATCATTCATGTCTGGTGTTTCTTCCATTCCTTTTTCTCTTTTTCTTCATTTTCCTTATTTTCTCTCTAATTTCCCTATCATGCATATTTGTGTCTCTTCATCTTTCTTTTCTCCTATTTTCCTTTATTTATCATATTAAATTGCCATTTATTGTTTCTTTTCCTTTGCTAATTTCCATGGCCATTAATTAACCATAAGTGATGCCAACTATAGTGTTTTCCCTTCCATTCAGCTTGGAATATGTGCCCCATGACCTTGGTTTGATTTTTTCTTTTATACTATCCATATATTAATTATTTACATGGAAACTTGACTCGGGGTTATTAAACCCCTCCCCCCCCCTTGGGGGAACACCATCCTAGGTGTTCTATGACTCTTATGGCAAGATAATATTGTTGAAAAACCTGACAACATATTGTTTATGGAGCTTTATAAACACAACTCGATAGAGTATTTACAATGACAAATTGCTTAAAGCATGACAAACATATTGCTTATGAAGTTTTATAAACACAACTCGATACAATATTTACAATGATACACACATATATACATATGCACATTTGCTTTAACTAACAAATAAAAAGGATACAATGCCCGCATTTGATCAGAAACAAGAGAATCCAGAAGCTCATACTTCCAGGGATTCGCCTCCTTCCTAAGAAGTCCAGAATCCACTTCTAAAATAAAACCCTGAACGTGGAATCTTCATAAAATATCATTGAAAATATTAACTCAAGATTGGTCTCTTCCCAAGTTGTTCAAGGATCTAGGGACTATTATCTCAACCCACAGCCTCTAGTGATCCTAAGATATTACATGCAATTTCTGAAGATTCTTTTAAATTCTTCCCAAGTTAGCTTCTCTTCTTTGATTCCTTTGACATGCTTGACATCTTCTCACCAGATATCTACTTTTCCTTTGAGACTAAAAGTAGTTATCTTGGCTTTCATATTCTTTGAGTAATCATGAAGTCTAAAAAATTTTCTCATTCCAAGCAACCATGCTTCTTCATCTTCTGATTTGGTCATCTCACCATCAAAATTAGGAGGCTTGGATTTCTTGAATTCCTCTGGAAAATACTCATTCTCACTCCTCCTATAATGATGCTAGCGGTGATGGTGATGATGTCTCTCAGAACCAGAGCTAGAATAAAATCCATGAGTGCTAGTTCTCCTATCAGGTGTATCCAAAGATCTCTCACCTCTTACTATATCATCTATTCCCATCATGTACCCTTTCTGAGACCTAATTCCATCTACACTATTACTCTTTTCCTATTTTCCATGAATAATCCCTAGTTGTCCCTGATTCTACATATTTGAAAGGCTCTATAGAATGAATGTATTAACCTCATATTTATTTCCACGAAATATGGAAATTTTTCCTATTCCTCAATCAACAACTCATTGTCTCCCTTGTAACTCATGATTTATGCCTTCAAAATTCTCAATGTATGTGCAATTCTAGGAGAATGTCCCTCTCCCTATTGCTCAATTGATCTCTCCCATCCTACCAATGCCTCTTCAGGCTTGTTAGGAGATTCATATGAATTATACTCAACTATTCTACTCTTCATCTCATGGCCTTCTATTTCCTGCAATATGCCATTCTTAGCTATGTAAAACATAATAAAAAGGATACCTCAAGGTATTTCATGAGAGGCTATTGCATCTGCACAGGCCAATCCAGAGTAGGATGATACAACATCAAAAGAATATCTTCTAATACATCGACATTGTAATCATAACAGTAAATAACCAAGATGCGTTCATGATAAACACATAGATAATTGACATGCTTGCATAACAATCTGACTTTACCTCGACATCCAGTGTTGCAACCTTGCTCTAATACCACCTTGGAACACCCCATCCCACATTTACCCACTTTTACAAGATCTCATGGGTAAACATGAGTTTAGAGTTACTATGACATGACCCAACATCCAAGTTCCAGTTTTGGAAGTGGGGTCTACTAACCGAAAAATTATTAAAAACTCTCAGGGACAATAGATCACCTAGGTGTTAGAAAGAAACCACTGGCAATCAAACCCTGAGTTGGAACTTATTTTAACTACTATCATAGCTTAGCCAAACCCATACCATGATGTGAGTGTGGTTATAAATCTCTAGCCGCACACACAGGCCTCCCCCCATGCATTTCAATCGAAATTTCCCAGTCCCATGCATGCTAAATCAGTGCCACATTTTCAACGCTATCCTACAAGCCACTGCCCATAACAACCCAAAACATTCCAAAACCAAATCCAAGGTGATGACAAGTATATATGATAAGTACTAAGGCTAGATATTTCTCATAAATTTCCAAACACATGAGAAACATTTCGTCAAAAACATGGTAAACATAGTAACTAGAAGTCATGAATTCATATTTGTTCAATGTCTCCTTAAATTCATCCAGGAACCATCAAGAAGGCTTAATGCCCTCACAAACTAGTCGCAACAACACTTTTTAACCCATGCATTTACATAACCATTCAATAACTTATCGAATCATGAATAGGATCCATCACAATAGCACATCATTTAACCAAGCCTATAACTAACATATAACTAGAATGAGTCCATGACAAACCAGGCATAAAATCAACACAATAACCAGTTAATGTGCTCATTGATCACAATAAAAAAATAACTCATATTAACATGTGTGTTTCATTTAATTACGCAAGGAGCTATTGCTCCGTGATCTCATGCCCAATTGAGATTACCAGAAAACAAAAGGAAATACCAATATAGATATAATAGTGTCCCAACTCGAATGATCAAGCATGCATACGCAGTTGGTAAGAGCACACTTGGCCTCCTCACAGTTTGGGGAAGGGTTTTGAGTCTGATGTAGATTCCTGCACTCCACTCAAGCAATCTACCTTGTCCACACTTGATCTCGATCCCTACACACATTCACAACCAAACAGAGATGACAAGTGACCTTCCTCAGAAGATCATTAGATCAAAATATAATAGAATCAACCATATAACATGTTGAATACAAATAAATAAAGCGAAGGAACTTATGTTTCTATTAATCATATAAGTGAAATTACATCAATATACCTTTAATAAATGAGATCCTCTCCTCCAACTTGTAGTATGGTCTCCTCTCCCAATACAACAGAGCTCTCGCGCTATAGTTTAGATACTTCCTCTTTCCTCTTGGAGATATTGTATAGGCTTATTCTATCCTCCATGAGAATGTATCTAGACACTTAGGGGCTTGAGAAGTTAGGAAACTTCTATAATAATGGACCCCTATCCAACTCATACACAAGTGGGTCAAGTTGATCTCCTTGGGAATTGTTAGGGTCCTATAATAATAGGATTCATAATTTTGAATTGGCTATGGTTAGTCTTGTAGTATTGTACATACTTTTTCTTTTTGCAAAATGTTTTCCATATTAAAAATTAAAAAAATATAAATAGGGTGTGTCCTAAAAGAATAATCAAAGGACAAAAAGAAAGAGAAAAGATAAAAAAAGTGAAAAATATGAACCCCAAAAAGAAATAAAACAGATCATGAAAGTGTGAAAATTCAAATGCCACTACTTTTTACTTTACTATGTGTTGAAGCCCCGAAAATTGGGTCTACAACAAGGGGGATACCCGCCCGGTCCGGACCTTGGTTGGCAGCTCCTTTTCTGTTTGGTATAGCGGGTCTGACTAGGGATATGGGACCAGTTTCCCAATTTAGGTGTGTGTGTGTGTGATGGATGGATATTTCTGGTCTAACAGTTTCTAAATGAAATACTTCTATTCTAATTCTAATCTAATAATAAGGAAATTGTATTCTAATAAGCAAAAATATCTAAATCTACGCTAACCCAGGGTGTAATCTTTCTTCTATGCGATCTAAAATGATTTCAAATAACAACCGGTAATAAAGATCATTCAGCTGTTATGTGAAAATAATTCAATAAAGATGAACCACTTCGTATAAAAAGTTAGATGAAAGTTGTGAAAAACATATCGCATAATAAATTATTCATACACTAAGCATAAATAAATAGCTATCACCGTACAAAAGTTCCAAATGATAACTCAGGCATTCATACATCAATATATAAATAACTGAACTAAAAATCACTCTAACACAAGGCAGAAATAATTAAGAGATTGAAATACCATTTATAACTAGTCCTACTCATGAGCTTCAAGCGATAACAATTTATCTCTTCTTGATCTAACATCAGCTAAGAGTACAAAAGTGCAACATCAGTAGTAGATATCAAATGCAAACATCAATAAATCATATTCCATTCATTCATAAAAACCTCCTCAAAGGGTACAGAAGTGCATGTTCTGGGGATAATTTTTTGATAAATTTCAGGACCCTTCTCTAAATGCATGAGAAGGGTTTAAATACTACTAACTAAATCTAAAAATAAAATATTACAAAAATGTAGGATGTGGTTTAAATGACCGTCCTCATTTCAGGAAAATAAAACAAAATTAAAACTAAAATTGAATCTAAAATTAAAACTACTTATGTATTTGGTCCTTGAAATCGCACGCATGCATCATCTGTTTGAGAAGAGTCGGCTGGCCGACTTCCGATTTTAGCTGAGCTGAGAAAACAGAATCGATAAGAGTTGGCGCCATCTTTTCGGCCGAATTGATGATACACTTAAGAGTCATCCATTGACTATGTGGCTTTACCAAGTATGCCCAGTAATAATCCCAGTTCAACTTGGTTAACCCTTGGATTGCTTCTGTCTTTTCTTGAGCCTTCTGTCTCCAATTTGTTTCTATCGTTGCTTTCTTGCAATTTTTTGAGACTTGCAGGTGACTGGGAAATTAGCAGCTTTCCTTTTCGAGAAATTTTCCTCAGCGATGCGCGATTAGCGCAAGGCGCTAATCCTGCATTGGAAGCTACCTCTGTTTCTTGATCCGGGCTTCCTTGATGCATTTTTCACCTTTTGCGCCTTTTTCTTTTAGCAGATATAAAGCTCAAACCTTGTAAAAATAATGATTCCGTAAGCTCTTGACCTTGAGTCTTAAAATGTATGTTTCTAATATCGACGTTGTCCAGTATCCACTTGACCATGTCCGTGTATGGGAGAATTTTGGGTCTTGCTGCTATCCGGTGCAAGAATGAGAAAGCTAGCTCTATGATGGATGCCTCAGAAGAACTATTGAGCTCGTAGTAGCAGCAACTTCCATTACTCTGGGATTCTTCTCTTCAAGCAGATTTTACATGCCTTCCCATGTATCAATCCCTGCATCTCTGTTACAGGCCGTGTCTGTATACAAGGGCGCCATTTCTTTTTCTTCAGAGCTCGGAGCTTTGCTTTTCTTTCCCATTTTATCCTGCATATTTCTTTGTATCGTTCTCTGTTCTCCGTTCCTGCAATTCACAAGTGAAGTGAAAATAATGACAAGGAAGGGTGATGGGAAAGTTTTAAATGCCATAGACACATAAAATATACCACCTTACGTGAGATGATTTTTTGATAAGCACGCGACCATATTCCATTAATAACTGGCAACTAACTCATTTATTAGCATTAAAGCGCATAACCAGGTGTCAGCTTATGGAAAATACTTTTCTTGACTAACGAGCCCGAAAGATCTGCAATGAAGCGATTTTGCGATTTGCTTCGCAATATCGCAGATCGCAATATCACAGAATCACCACGTCGCAGAACCGTAACATCGCATTATCACATTGTCGCTATGTCACTGTGTCGTGAAATCACAATATCGCAGATCGCAGGAACGTTATGTATGACAATCTTTGTTAACCTATGTTTTGCGAAATGCGATTTGCGATCGGCGTCATCGCATATCGGCAAATTAATTTTTTTCAATGTAAATTGCGTTTGATTCATGCGATGCGATATTTGTTTATTATCGCCTATCGCGATCTCACAGTATTGGAATTCGGCTTGTAAGGTGGTCTTCTGTCATCTTTTTGCGATGCGATTTTCCTAAGGAAAGATTTTGTCTTACCTTATCATAAAACTTAGATTTTTTAGATTTTTCAAGGGGATTCTCCTAAGCTTATGATGGTAAGTTTATTCGAAAAGGAAATGTAAACACTACTTTGATTTTTTTAATTTTTAACTAAGGGTCCCCACTTATTTAGTATTAGGAATAACACTAAATAAGAAGGGGGGTTGTTGCTAGCCACAACAATTGGCGATTCACTTGGAAGAACCAGTTATCTCTGCTGCTTTTTGAATTTTCAAAACTTCCAAAACAGAAAATTTTCTAGAAAGTTAAACTTTATTATAGAAAGATAAAGTACATTATACTTTAACCTGTCAATGACATTTTGTTTCAACTATTTTCAACTTTGATTATTTCTTGCCTCAAGCTAGTCCTTGTATTTACATCAGTCATTACTTGGCTTGTAAAGATAAAACAAAGTCTTCTCTGTAAACCAATTTTAAATATGCTCATTTGTCATAGGTAGAGCCTCTGCTACCAGTAGGCGTTTATAGCCTCGACAGGGTTACCTATTACCTAGCAATGATCCTGTATCCTACTTAAAGAAACCTACAATTCCCAAAGAAGAATCCACATCCACACTTATTGCTTTGATTTTCTTTTACTCTTAAAGAACAATGTCTTGGTTTGATATCCAATTTATGACACAGTCATTCACTTGATTTATAACTTTGCTAAACAAGCTGGCTCGTGATGAGACCCCTTGCTTTTTTATTGCAACAATCTTGAGTCATTGCCCTGTTGTGGTATGCAGTATTGGCAAAGTCAGCAAGTTATAATATCTATGATTATGATAAGCTGGCTCGTGATGAGACCTCTCACTCTTTAAGATAAAGTGTATCCTTGGATTGTTCCTCTGAAAGTTGTGATTTCCTTAGTAGGGAGGGAGTAATTGTTTCCTTAAGATAGCTTTGGATGACAATAGTAGAGTTTTTGGAAATAGCTGTTCTACAAAGAATCTTTATTTTTTTATTGATACCTTTCATTGCACTGATATAAAAAAATTTCTCACTAAAGGTTGTTTTCATCAAATTTTATGAATTTGAAACTAGTATCATATCTAGGCTAGAGTTTTTAACTGTATCTTTCAATAATAAAGATCAATTTTCCAAAAGATTTGCTATTTATACAAGCGAAAGATCAAAATTTGAAAGAGAATTGGTGTCTTTTTCGTAAATTCCTATTGTAACCATTCACAACTGGTTTTATTATGAAAAGAAAAACAACTACTCTAAAAAATATAAGAATAATCTTCTAAGGAAAGTATTTCTTGAGTATCTAACCATTAACAGGTAAAGAATTCTTTTTCCCTGTTAAATCATGTAGCATGAAAGTAGACGGACCTATGTTGGGTCCCTATAATACTAGTGATTACCCCATTACTGTTGTAGTTATACCCCTTATTTATATTGTTGTGCCCCTATTACCCCCATATTGTTATTTCTATGCCCCATAGAATCCCTCTTTTGTTATTTTTGTGGCTTTATATTATTATTGTTAGGTCGCTGGATTATATTGTGACTCCTTAGACTCCTATATATAGAAAGGAGGTTATGTCATTTGTATCATCCAAGAATTGTTCATTTATGTAATGTAAAGGAGGTTGCCCCCTCAAAGAGGCTGAATTCTAAGGCATTGATATTTCTTTTCTATCTTTTCTTGAGCTGGTTTCATAACATTTGGTATCAGAGCTTTGGATTCTAGGGTTTCGCTGCTCCAAACAGGTCATCGTGGAATTTTCGCTATAACTTTTTTTTCTGTGACGTTTCAGAAGTAAAAAAAAACCCATTTGAGAAGAAATCGCGCTGAACCTTGGGTCCAAATTTCAGATCTTTTCACGATATTTGTGGAGATATGCTCTGAGGAAGTTGGTCTTTTTGCAGACTCCTGAATTATATTCAAAACAGGTGACCTAGGGAAAATCGTCATAACTTTCTCTCTAGGGATCGGATTGAAATTTCGTAAGAAGGTACAGAAAGAGGACGGACTCTAGTTTCTTGTGTATCTGTTTCAGAACCAAAGGTTGAAAATTGTACACGTGGCACTTCATACAATTTCACTCTTCTGGAAAGGTCTATAATCAGGTCATCTTGGGAGATTGTGCATAACTCTTTCTTGGAGAATACAATTTGGATCAGACTAGTGGCATTGGAAAGAGGACACAGAGAGCTACTACAGGTCACAATTTCAGAACTAGATGATTGGAAAGTACAGAGATACATCAGAGGCAATATCAAGCTCCTACAAAATGAAAAAAGGTGTGTAGATTTTTTTAAATTTTTGCTTAAGCTTGGTTTGAAAATTTATTTTGAAGGAATTCAAAGGGCATAGTAGAGCATTATTATCGGTAACTAATGCCCCGAGGAAAGAAAATGCAAACACCTAGTAAGGAACCTGAAAGCTCTAGCATGACTCATGAAGAAGAGGAAGAAATGCAACATGATATATCAAAATTACAAGACCAAGTGTAACAACTGTCCCTTGCACAAAAAGGAACAGAATATAAGATGGATGGTTTAAAGAAAGATGTAGAAGCTAAGATGGATGGTTTAAAGAAAGGTGTAGAAGCTAAGATGGACTGTTTAAAGAAAGGCGTAGAAGCTAAGATGGATGGCATGGAAGCTAAGGTGAATGGCATGGACGCTAAAATTGATGGCATGAATGATAAGATGGAAGAATTGAAGATAAATATGAATAAGTTGCTACAAGAAATGGTCACTAAGGGTGAAAGAGTACTAAAGGAAACTCATGATGAGAACAAAAGAAATGTTAATCATGATTCCATAGACTCTAATGTTGGATCGGAGACTAACCATGTTCCAAAAATCGATATGAGGAAGTTTGATGGCAAGGATCCCGCCACATGGATATTACAGATGGAGCAATTCTTCGATCTCAATAATGTGCAAAACACACAAAAGGTACGTATAGCAACTTTATATTTGGAACCAAATCAGTTTGTATGGTATCAATGGCTTTGTTCTCGTAAACAATTTATCACTTGGGCAATTTTTACGGAAGAATTGATAGCACATTATGAGGATACAAAAAGCAACACTTTTTTTAGCCAATTGATAAGTCTCAAACAAAAGGGTTCAATAATGGAGCACATTGAGGAGTTCCAAAAATTGAACATAAGGGTAAAAGATATTCCAGAGGAGCATAGGATTGATGTGTTCATAGGGTCTTTAAAGGATAATATCCAACATGATGTGCGCCTTTGGGAACCTGATTCATTAGAGAAGGCATTCAGGTTAGCAAGAAAAATGGAAAGCAAAATTATGGCAACTAGGAAGCATACCATTCACAACTATAAAGACGGAAGTGTTGTTGCCCATAGTCTTCCACAACCTACAAGGTTGACACCACAACAATTGGAAGAGAAAAGAGCAAAAGGGCTTTGTTACATTTGTGATAGCAAATACACAAAAGGTCATAAGTGTGCTGAGAAGAAATTATTCTACATAGATTGTGAAGAGGAAGAAGAAAAGGAGCAAGAAAGGTCAAAAGAAGAGGATATATTCCAGGAACAAAGCCTAGATGAAGAACAAATAAATCTGACCATATCTTGTAATGCATTGGCGGGAATTACCACTCCTCAAACCATCAAGATAGAAGGACAAATCAAGAAGAAAAAGGTAATAGTGTTGATTGATTCAGGAAGCACCCACAATTTTATTCATTGTAGGGTAGCAAAAGAATTGAATTGCTTCCTATATCCAGCACCAGAGTGTCAAGTGATGATTGCAAATGGAGGAACAATAAATTGTTCTGGAAAGTGCCATAATATCAAGCTATCCATGGGAGAATATGTATTGACTAGCCCAATGCTTTCCATTCCAATGGGAGGTGCTGATGTTGTACTAGGAGTCCAATGGCTACAATCCTTGGGTACAATAGCTTTTAATTTTCAAGAACTTTTCATGAAATTTTTTGTGGAAGGAAAGGAAGTTGAATTAAGGGGTATTGCAGGGAAACCAGGAAAGATAATCAGCTCTAATGGCATGACAAAGCTTCTAAAAAAGGAGAAAAGAGGTGTAATTGCACAATTATGTTCGCTAGATGTTTCCACATTGGAATCATCTATTTCTCCAGATCTCCAAAAAGTCCTGGACAATCATTCCAAGGTATTTGAGACTCCCAAAGGTCTCCCACCTATGCGTGATCATGATCATGCTATTCATCTGATTCCAGGAAGTGTTCCTCCAAACATCAGGCCGTACAGATATCCCTATGTCCAAAAAAGTGAAATTGAACGTATGGTTGCAGAAATGCTAGAGGCTGGTATAATTCAACCGAGTCAAAGTTCTTTCTCAGCTCCAGTAGTATTGGTGCACAAGAAGGATGGATCATGGTGCATGTGTCCAGATTATAGGGAGCTCAACAAGCTCACTATTAAAGATAAGTTCCCCATTCCTGTCATTGATGAATTACTGGATGAATTGCATGGATCAATTTACTTCACCAAGTTGGATCTTCGTTCGGGATATCATCAAATCAGAATGAAGATTGAAGACATTCCGAAAACAGCATTTAGAACTCATGAGGGTCATTATGAATTTTTGGTCATGCCTTTTGGCCTTACCAATGCACCTTCAACATTTCAAGGTTTGATGAATTCAATTTTCAAACCATTCCTTAGAAAAATTGTGTTAGTATTTTTTGATGATATACTAATCTACAACAAGTCTTGGAAGGATCATGTTGAACATGTTGACAGGGTGCTACAACTATTGGAGGAGAAACAATTATATGCAAAAAGATCCAAATGTTTCTTTGGAGTCCAGGAGGTGGAATATTTGGGTCATATTGTATCTCATGAAGGAGTTAAGGTAGACCCTAGCAAAATTAAAGCCATTAAGGAATGGAAAATCCCCACATCCATAAAGCATCTGCGAGGATTTCTTTGGTTGACAGGGTATTATCGCAAGTTTGTTAAGAATTATGGGAGAATAGCAGCACCTCTAACAACATTATTGAAGAAAGATTCATTTTCATGGACTCAGGAAGCAACAAAGGCCTTTAAACATCTTAAAGAGGCAATGTGCCAAGCACCAGTCTTAGCTACACCGGACTTCACAAAAACCTTTATTGTGGAATGTGATGCTTCAGGAAATGGAATTGGTGCTGTTCTAATGCAAGATGAAAGACCCATTGCTTTTGAAAGTCGTCCAATCAAGGGAAAGTTTTTAAGCAAAGCTATTTATGAGAAGGAAATGTTGGCAATACTCCATGCACTTAAGAAATGGCGACCCTACCTAATGGGAAGACACTTCAAGGTAAAAACAGATCATGATAGCCTTAAATACTTTTTAGAACAAAGATTATCCTCTGAAGAGCAACAAAAGTGGGTCACAAAGATGTTGGGTTATGACTTTGAAATCATCTACAAAAAAGGGAAGCAAAATGTGGTGGCAGATGCACTCTCAAGAAAGGATGAGGATATGGAAGCATTGTTGTGTGCCATTTCTATTATCCAACCAGATTGGATAAACGAAGCAAAGGAGGAATGGAAGAATGACGAAGAAGTGTGGGCACTTATTCGAAAGCTACAACAAGATTCCAGTACTTCTGATACATTTAGCTGGAAAAATGATTCGTTATGGTACAAAGATCGCTTATACCTCTGTAAGAATTCCCAGCTAAAACAAAATATTCTTATGGAATTGCACACTTCTCCCTTAGGAGGGCACTCAGGATTTTTAAAAACTTACCACAGGGTTAAGAAGGAATTTTTTTGGGATGGCCTTAAATCAGATATTCAAAAGTTTGTGGTGGAATGTTTGGTTTGCCAACAAAATAAAGTTGAAACAATTAAGACACCGGGTCTATTACAACATTTATCCATTCCAAGCCAACGTTGGGAGGAGGTTTCAATGGATTTTATCACAGGTTTACCCAAGTCTGAGGGAAAGAGTGTCATCATGGTGGTAGTTGACAGACTTACCAAGTATGCACACTTTTGTGCATTATCACATCCATTTAAAGCCAGTACAGTTTCTACTGCATTTATGGAAACAGTTCAAAAGCTACATGGAAACCCAAAGATTATTGTAAGTGACAGAGATCCCATTTTCACTGGAAATTTTTGGAAAAATTATTTTCTTGTCTTGGTACTCAGTTAGCTCATAGCTCATCTTATCATCCTCAATCTGATGGGAAAACTGAGATAGTAAACAAATGTTTGGAAGGATATCTTCGTTGCTTTGTATCTGATAAACAGACACAATGGGTCAAATGGTTCCCTCTGGCTGAATGGTGGTATAACACTTCCTTCCATACAGCAACAAAAATGACCCCATTTATGGCACTTTATGGGTACCAACCACCATCCATCACATCATATTTAAGAGAAAATTCTAAGGTTCAGGCAGTGGAACATCACATCGAACATCAACAACAAGTCCTCCAACTCTTAAAGGATAACCTCGTGTTGGCACAAAATAGAATGAAACAACAGGCAGATCAACATCGCAGTGAAAGAAGTTTTGATGTAGGTGATTGGGTATTCCTACGGCTACAACCATATAAGCAAATGTCCCTAAAGCAAGCTAAGAAGGATAATAAATTATCACCAAAGTATTATGGTCCGTACAAGGTGTTGCAAAAGATTGGTACTATGGCATACAAATTGGAGCTTCCTGCAGCTTCTCGATTGCACCCAGTTTTCCATGTTTCATGTTTAAAGAAGGTTATAGGCGACAAGCTCCCAGTTCAAACAATATTTCCAGAACTTGACGAGGAAGGAAAAATTATATTGGAACCGGAAGCAGTCACAGAAACAAGAACTCAACAGCTACGAAATCGATCAATTTCAGAGTATCTTATCAAGTGGAAGAACTTATCTGCTGAAGATTCCACATGGGAGGATGAAAATTTTATGCAGAAGTATCCAGAACTACTCAAGCTTTGAGGACAACACTTTTTTGAAGGAGAGGGGCATGTTGGGTCCCTATAATACTAGTGATTACCCCATTACTATTGTAGTTATACCCCTTATTTATATTGTTGTGCCCCTATTACCCCCATATTGTTATTTCTGTGCCCCATAGAATCCCTCTATTGTTATTTTTGTGGCTTTATATTATTATTGTTAGGTCGGCTGGATTATATTGTGACTCCTTAGACTCCTATATATAGAAAGGAGGTTTTGTCATTTGTATCATCCAAGAATTGTTCATTTATGTAATGTAAAGGAGGTTGCCCCCTCGAAGAGGCTGAATTCTAAGGCATTGATCTTTCTTTTCTATCTTTTCTTGAGCTGGTTTCATAACAACCTACGATTTCTACAATTTGAAAAGGACCAAGCCACATTCTTTGAAATTTTGTATGTTTTCCTTTTTCCTCATGAGCCTTGTCCCATTCTAAAACTAGATCTCCCATCTGAAATTCTTTTTTGGATACCATATTAGAATCAAAAGAGGCTTTTACCAATGCTTGATGATGAGCGTGAGTTCTTTTGGCCTGCTCTCGTTGTTCTTCTAACTTGATTATTTCCATTTGTCTTAGCTGTAAGGAGGAAGTTGGTACTTCATCAATAAACTGAACTAAGGACAAAGAGGGGATTTCTAAATGAGTTGGAAGAACCACTTCTTTCCCATAAACTAAATTGAATGGAGAAGTGCCAATGGAGGCTTTCTGCGTTATTCGGTCTGCCCATAAAGCATATATTAAAGACTTATGCCAATTCTTATGATTTTGGTCAATGGTTCGCTTGATAATCCTGATTAGGTTTTTATTTGTAGACTCAGCTAACCCATTGCCTTGCGGGTAGTAATTGGCAGAATATTTAAGTTTGAAACCTCTTTTGAGTGCAAATTCAGTCATTTCATTTCCATAAAAGTATGATGCATTATTAAACATTAAAGCGGAAGGCAATCCAAACCTAGTGATTATGAACTGATCTATGAATTCAATGATGTTTTCATCGTTAGCCATCTTGAGTGGAACTACTTCTACCCATTTGGTAAAGTAATCTGTTGCTATAAGGATGTATCTATGCTGTTTAGAAGAGTGAAGAATGATCTCACCTATTATATACAATCCCCATTGATCGAAAGGTTGTTCAATGGTAACTGGTTGTAGTGGAAAGGATGGTTTCTTTTGTCTCCCAGCAGCAGTTTGGCATACTTGACATTTCCTTAAATAGTTATGTGAGTCTTTGAATAATGTGGGCCAGTAATAGCCTGTGTGTAAGATATTATGAGCAGTGGTGTCTCCAGCGTAGTGTCCGCCTGCTAGCCCATTGTGGAGTTCCTGCAAGACTTTTTCAGCTTCAGATTTCTCAAGACATCTAAGGAGAATAGAATCATAATTTATTCTAGAAAGAACATCATTCATGAGCTGATATTGTTTGGCTTTCAACCTTAGAGCTCTTTTCTTGGTATGATCGAGGTTTGAAGGGGCATATCCATTCTTTATATAATAAATAATATCAGCATATAATGACTCAACATCGTTTAGGCTTACCTCGTACACTTGTACCTCTACAGATGGATTTTCGGACATTAGTGATGCTCCTGCTAGCATTTTGCAAAAGCCTTGGAATTTTACAATACTTGCTAGTTTGATTTCTACGTCATATTCCTGTAAGGCAGTAACCCAATTGGCCCTTTTCTCACCCACATCCTTCTGTACTAGAGGATTTCTTACAGCTGGAAATGGTACTATGATCTTGGTATGTGTTTTGAGTAAAAAAGGTCTGAAATATTTAATTTCTTTAAAAACAGCATAAGCTTGTTTCTCCATATCTGAATAATTCAGTTCAGCTCCTTGTAAATTGGAACTGAAAAAAGCAATTGGGGTTTCCGCCTTTTCTTGATTTTCTTGAGTGAGTATCGCAGCATATGATCTATCAGAGGCAAATGTATACAATATAAAAGGATCGAAAAAATTTGGAGTTGCTAAAGATGGAGCATTGATAATTGCTTGTTTGATCAGATTGAATGCCTTATGTTCGTCTTGGCCCCATTTAAAATTTACGTTCTTTTTAATCATGGCTTGTAAAGGAGACACGATTCTTGAAAAGTTTGGAACAAATCTCTTTACAAAGTTGATCTAGCCAAGGAAAGATTGCATGGATTTCTTGTTGTGAGGTAGGGGTACTGCAGAAATTTCTTTGATTTTGTCAAGATCAATGTGAATTCCAGATTTTGACACTACGAATCCTAGAAGTTTTCCTTCACTCAATGCAAAAAAGGATTTTTTTGGGTTAAGCGAAATCCCATACCTTAAACAACGTTGGAAGATTTGTTTTAAATCCCTGAGATGGTTTTTTCGTTTCTTGGAATAAATAGTTATATCATCCATATAGATTACCACTGATTTATTAACTAACCCCTTGAATGTGATGTCCATGGCTCTTTGAAATGTGGCACCCGCGTTAATCAATCCAAATGGCATCTTTTGATATGCGTATGTGCCCCATTTCGTTCTGAATGTCATTTTTAATTGATCGTCGGGATGTACCAACACTTGATTATATCCTGAGAATCCATCCAAGAATGACATTAATTCTGAGCCCGCAACTGCCTGCAGTATTTGTTCCATGGGGGGCAAAGGAAAATTATCCTTTTGGCAGGCCTTGTTAGAGTTTCGAAAGTCAATGCAGATTTTGATATCTCCATTTTTCTTTCTAATAGGTACCATATTGGAAACCCATTTAGAATGTCTAACGGGAAAGATTATTTTGGCTTTCAATAACTTATTGAGTTCATTTTTGATCTAATTTTCTAAATTTGGATGGATTTTTCTAAATTTTTGTTGGTCAGGTTTTTCATTATCGATCATTGGGATAGTATGTTGGATGATGGAGGTTTCGTATGTTTTGAGTTCATCGTAATTCCAAGCAAAGACACTTTTGTATTGTTTCAAGAGACGGATATATGCTAATTTTTCTTCAGGGACTAGGCCAAGGCCTAGGTTGATATTTTGCGGTTCGGCATCAGTTCCTAGATTTACTAATTCATAATTCAAAGTTGAACTTTGGAGTTTTGAATTGGTAGATCTTTTGAATCGATCTTTCAAATCATAAAGGTCCTCTAATTTGACTACTGATTTAGGTATAGCATTTTTAGTACTATCCTGTTACAATTGTTGGTCATGTTGGTCTTCGTCAATTATTTGATTGGTGTAGGATCCTTCAGATGTGAGAAAACTCACGATATCAAGATCGTCGTTGAAAATCCTCCAATTGGTAATGTTATCAGGGATAGATGGTCTAAAAATTAACTCAATTGAAAATCGTTCAGGGCTAAAATCTTCTAAAGGAATGAGCTTGGAAGCTACGTTGGCTAAGAGGTCTGCGCTAGCATTCTGGAGTTTGGGAATTGAGGAAATATTAAATGCTATAAAGTGTTCAGTCAGATCTTGGACTAAATATTGGTAATGCTTTAAATGACCTGATAAACAGTGTATAGTATTACGTACCTGTCTTATTACAATTTCAGAATCTCCGAAAACTTGTAGGTATTTGACGTCTAATCTGATTGCCTTGTACAACCCTTGGACTAGAGCTTTGTATTCTGTTGTATTTTTGGTGCACTCAAATTCGAGTCTGCAAGTTAGCATGGTTTTATCTCCCTCTGGGCTTACTAACACGTATCGTGCTCCTGCTCCTTTGCTAGACTTAGAACCATCAAAAAATAATTTCCAAAACAAAGATTTATTTACAGGACTATCTATAAAATTAGTGAATTTAGAACTATCTGTTTGAGAGAAATTTTCTACTTGAGATAAAACAGAATGTTCTAAGTAAAGTGATGTATGAGCATTAAAATTTCCTAGGAAAGAATCTACTGAATAGTTGCCAATAATGTTAGAATTGTATGCTACGAGTTCGTTTACTCCCTCGAGTTCTGGTACTATGTATTTCTGATGTTTTTCCTGTTCAACTTTTATCTGGTTTGGTTTACCATTATAAGGGAGCCACATGTGTGACCAGTCAGTTGCAAAGTATCCATGAAGTTTTCCTGACCAATCTCTCCTAAGAATTAAGCCATAAAATTCCGGAATATCAGCAACTAAAATGTTGATAACTTGACATACCTTTGGGTTGGATGACAGCCTTATGGTAACCTGATTTAACTTGCCAATCACTTCGACTTGCGATCGATCTAGCTGAACTATGTGCACAATGGATTTTTGTGGTTGAACGTTCAATTTTGCACAAATTGATCTTGGTAAATATTCGATGAAGCTCCAGAATCAACTAAGCAATTGTGCACATTTTTATTGAAAATTTCATAAGTAAGGAGAAATGGGGGAGTATGCGATCTCGATCTTCCTCCAATTAATGTGATATCATTTGGATCAACTTTATTAATTGCATTAGTTGGAGGTCTTCCCATATCATGGGAGGCTTGAGAGATTACAGCGGCTGGTAAAGGTGCAACTAGTACAGCATGTAATTCTTTCAAAAGTACTTTCTGCTGGTGTTTTAACTTGCTCAATTCAAAAAGAGTAATATTGGCCCTAGTCTTTTTCATGTCTTCTATGATATTATACTCCATTTCATCTGAAACGATTAGCATTTTAGATGGAGTTGATGTGTCTGTTTGGACTGGGCTGGTTTGAGTCGCTTTAGGTGATGTTTTCTTGGCTGCGACTTTATCCTTCGTCATTGAGCTTGCATTCTTTGTTAGGTGTAGGTTGAGGAGGATCAAGTTGATTTCTACTACGAGTACTAACCGGGAATGCCTCTTGATCCTCCTCATCTGGGAGGATGAAATCCCACATACCTTGTAACTCTACAACTTCTTCTTCATCGGTGCGTTCTTCAGTAGCGTTTTCCTCTTCTTCTTCTTCTAATTCAACATTTGAAATAGCATTAGGGGGTTTGGAATCGGTTGAAGGATTTCTTTTAAAAGGCCTATATGGCTTTTTAGAAGAAGTTTCTGCCACTTGTTTCTTGATGTCGACCATCTCGTTAGACATGGTCTTTAAAACTTTTTGTAATCCTTCTAAATCGAATGGATCTTTCGATTGTTTTTTCTTGGGATCTTCTTTGAATGACACCTTCTTAGATTTTCATTCTTCTATCGCGTTTTTCTTTTCTAGGGCCAAAATAAGTTTCTCTATTGCTATTGCTTCTTTCATGTTTTCAACTAAGGTTGTTTTGTTAGCCCTATCAACAAAGATTGCTAAGTTTGATGGTAAATCAGTAATGTACCACTCACTTCGCACTTCTTCACTAGGCTGAGAAGCAGTACGAATTTTGTTTAAGATTTTATTGAAACGTAAATTGAAATCTTTGATAGGTTCTCTTGACTCGGCCCTAAGGTTAGACAAGTCATTGATCAGTGTCGTTGTAGACCTGTCATAACCAAACTTGGTCAGGTATTGTTCTTGGAAGATGTTCCAACTAGTAATAGATCCAGATGGTAATGAGAAATACCATGATCCAGTCGTTCCTTGCAGAGTATAAGGAAAAAGTTGAACAACAGCATCTTCGTTGGTAACTCCATTGAGATTTATGGATAGCATAAAGTTATTTATATGTTCTTCTGCTAGCATGCCTGCCTCAGGATTAAACTTAGGCAACCATTTTTCAGGATGGGTCAGTATCTGACTCAAGGGTGCAGGCATTAAGACTGCCCCTGGGTTATTCCATGGAGATTGGGCCATTGCTAAACTACTAACAGAGGAAAGTGCAGAAGATGATCCCTGTGGTTGAGAAGATGAGGATATTATGACTCCAGATGGTTGAGAAGGAGTTGAGGAAGTTTTAATAGGCTGATGGACAATGATCTAAAGTGGAGGAGTGGATGGTTGACTTCACGGTGAAGAGGTTGAGATGGATGATGATGATGAAAGAGTCTCACTATCGGATCCTTTAGGAGACTTCCTTGCTCTCTTCCTAGTAGGTAGAGGTAATTTGGTTGGTTGAACACCAAACTTTTTGCTCTTTAATCTCGTGAGAGGATGAGTAGGATTATATTGTGAAGTCACGCTGCCTTGAGATTTATCAGATATCTGAGGAGATATAGAAAATCGCTGAAGTTTGTGAATCAAAGATTCAACTTCAGGAGGTTCAATAGTAGATTGTTCTGAAATGTTAGGGTTTGTAGCAGCGGCTGTTGATCCAGCGACTTCTGGCTCTGGGTTTAAAGATAATGGAGAAGTTGGGGGAGATGGTGAGGGCGATTTACTCTCAGAATGGTATTTAGATTTAGATTTGCTTGCCATTCACAGTTTGGGCCCTCTTTCTAGCGCCAATTATGTTGAAGCCCCGAAAATCAGGTCTACAACAAAGGGGATACCCGCCCGGTCCGGACCTTGGTTGGCAGCTCCTTTTCCGTTTGGTATAGCGGTCCGACTGGGGATATGGAACCAGTTTCCCAATTTAGGTGTGTGTGTGTGTGTGATGGATGGATATTTCTGGTCTAACAGTTTCTAAATGAAATACTTCTATTCTAATTCTAATCTAATAATAAGGAAATTGTATTCTAATAAGCAGAAATATCTAAATCTACACTAACCCGGGGTGTAATCTTTCTTCTATGCGATCTAAAATGATTTCAAATAACAACTGGTAATAAAGATCATTCAGCTGTTATGAGAAAAGAATTCAATAAAGATGAACCACTTCATATAAAAAGTTAGACGAAACAGTTGTGAAAAACATATGGCATAATAAGCTATTCATACACTAAGCATAAATAAATAGCTATCACCGTACAAAAGTGCCAAATGATAACTCAGGCATTCATACATCAATATATAAATAACTGAACTGAAAATCACTCTAACACAAGGCAGAAATAGTTAAGAGATAGAAATACCATTTATAACTAGTCCTACTCATGAGCTTCAAGCGATAACGATTTATCTCTTCTTGATATAACATCCACTAAGAGTACAAAAGTGCAACATCAGTAGCAGATATCAAATGCAAACATCAATAAATCCTATTCCATTCATTCATCAAAACCTCCTCAGAGGGTACAGAAGTGCATGTTCTGGGGATAAGTTTTTGATAAATTTCAAGACCCTTCTCTAAATGCATGAAAAGGGTTTACATACTACTAACTAAATCTAAAAATAAATTATTACAAAAATGTAGGATGCGGTTTAAATGACCATCCTCATTTCAGGAAAATAAAACAAAATTAAAACTAAAATTGAATCTAAAATTAAAACTACTTATGTATTTGGTCCTTGAAATCGCACACATGCAGCATCTGTTTGAGAAGAGTCTGCTGGCCGACTTCCGATTTTAGCTAAGCTGAGAAAACAGAATCGAAAAGAGCTGGCGCCATCTTTTCCACTGAATTGATGATACACTTAAGAGTCATCCATTGACTATGTGGCTTTACCAAGTATGCCCAGTAGTAATCCCAGTTCAACTTGGTTAACCCTTGGATTGCTTCTGTCTTTTCTTGAGCCTTCTATCTCCAATTTGTTTCTATCGTTGCTTTCTTGCAGTTTTTTGGGGCTTGCAGGTGACTGGGCAATTAACAGCTTTCCTTTTCAAGAAATTTTCCTCAGCGATGCGCGATTAGTGCAAGGCACTAATCATGCATCGGAAACTACCTCCGTTTCTTGATCTGGGCTTCCTTGATGCGTTTTTCGCCTTTTGCGCCTTTTCCTTTTAGCGGATATAAATCTCAAACCTTGTAAAAATAATGATTTCGTAAGCTCTTGACCTTGAGTCTTAAACTTTCTGTTTCTGATATCGACGCTGTCCAGTATCCACTTGACCATGTCCGTGTATGGGATAATTTTGGGTCTTGCTGCTATCTGGTGCAATAATGAGAAAGCTAGCTCTGTGATGGATGCCTTAGAATAACTATTTGAGCCCGTAGTAGCAGCAACTTCCATTACTCTGGGATTCTCCTCTTCAAGCAGATTTTACATGCCTTCCCACGTAGCAATCCCTGCATCTCTGTTACAGGCCGTGTCTGTATACAAGGGCGCCATTTCTTTTTCTTCAAAGCTCGGAGCTTTTCTTTTCTTTCCCATTTTATCTGCGTATTGCTTTGTATCGTTCTCTGTTCTCCGTTCCTACAATTCACAAGTGAAGTGAAAATAATGACAAGGAAGGGTGATGGGAAAGTTTTAAATGCCGCAGACACATAAAGTATACCACCTTACATGAGATGATTTTTTGATAAGCACGCGACCATATTCCATTAATAACTGGAAACTAACTCACCACCTTACGTGAGATGATTTTTTGATAAGCACGCGACCATATCCCATTAATAACTAGCAACTAACTCATTTATTAGCATTAAAGCACATAACCAGGTGTCAGCTTATGGAAAATACTTTTCTTGAATAACAAGCCCGAAAGATCTGCGATGAAGCGATTTTGCGATTTGCTTCGCAATATCACAGATCGCAATATCGCAGAATCACCACGTCGCAAAATCGTAACATCTTATTATCGCATTGTCGCTGTGTCACTGTATTGCGAAATCGCAATATCGCAATATCGCAGATTGCAGGAACGTTATGTATGATAATCTTTGTTAACCTGTTTTCTGCGAAATGCGATTTGCGATCGGCGTCATCGTATATTGGCAAATTAAAAAAATTGTGTTTGATGCATGCGATGCGATATTTGTTTATTATCGCCTATCGTGATCTCGCAGTATTGGAATTCGGCTTGTAATGTGGTCTTCTGCCATCTTTTTGCGATACGATTTTCCTAAGGAAATATTTTGTCTTACCTTATCATAAAACTTAGATTTTTTAGTTTTTTCAAGGGGATTCTCCTAAGCTTATGATGGTAAGTTTATTCGAAAAGAAAATGTAAACACTACTTTGATTTTTAAAATTTTTAACTAAAGGTCCCCACTTGTTTAGTATTAGGAATAACACTAAATAAGAAGGGGGGTTGTTGCTGGCCACAACACTATGAAAAATAAGGTTGTGTGCAGCTTTTCATAAATGCCACAATCCATGATGGTCAAATAGCTTAATCTTGACTCATTCATGCTTTAAATTTCATGTTGATAGATAGAGAATAATGATCTAGCAAAATTGTTAACCTTGGTAGATCAGTAGTTAGGTATGGAATAAAAATGAGCTCATTAGCTTAATCTGAGCCATTGGAAGTTATAAGGTTAGAATTAGATAGTTTGCTTGTCAAAAGAAAATGGAATAAAAGGTCAACAAGCTCAAATGCACCCAATAAAGTGAAGAAAAAATGTTAGGATAATTAAGGGTAGGTAGAAGAAAGGTTGCAAATGTACAACATTGCTGAGTCAAAAGCACATTTATCATGCTTAATCCTATGTTTCATGTGCAGGAGCATTTATGAGAAAGAAAAGATGTTCACAAGCTGGTTTAACTAATTTCCCCTCATTTCACTATGCCCCCACATGCTTATTTTCTAATTTCCCCATTATCCCTTTATCATTTATAAGTCCCCTTTTCCCTTCATTTTGACCCTTACCCCTTGGTTTCACACATTTCCCTAGTAATTACCCTTCAAAAATCATTTCCCTACCCACAACCCCCTTTCCCTAGTGTGAAACCCATTTCCCATTGCAAATATTAACTTCCCCCCTATTAATTTCCCTATTTCCCTTCAAAAACCCATAAAACCCCCTTATCCTAAGTTTTTATCCCCTCGTATTATTTAATTAACTCCTCGCTTTATATTTCCCTGAAAAACCCTTTTAACCTACCAAACCTCAACGCAGTTAAAAAACCCAACCACATAACCCTTGGTACCACTTTATTAAACCTACTGCTTATATCTAATCCCTACCTTATTTACTAATTAATTACAATTATTTGTGATTAAACCCTAGGCCCTGCAAATCCCTTTCCCAATTCCCTCCATGCATCTTAACTGCGCGACAGTCATCTGATCTCCTAACCCCAGATCTGACGGTGCTCATCCATATCGTGTGGGTTCACTGTCCGACCGATAGCAGCCTGAGAGCACGCGAGATTCACGATTTTGCCAGGGCATTGTTATGCTACGTGGCAGCACTAGATGAGATCGCATGCTCGCAAAAAATACTGCCTGCCCTCCAAAAGTGGTGCGATGGCCTAGAAAACCACCTCCTTGCCCAAGCCGAAAACTGCCAACTGTTCATTTATATTTTCTGCGCCAAAATGTGACTGTTACCCGTTAAAAGGCCGGAAAAGCCCCAATTCACTCTTTTTTCTCGTTTTCACTATAACTGTTTCTCAAGCCATTCAGCGCCACCCTAAACCTGTGCGACCAAATTGACCATCGTCTGTCGCCTGAAGAAGCTTTGAACACCTAATTCAAGCAATCAGTTAACAGTTCAAGCTACCGTACCCTCTACATTCACCATTGGACCTAGTTTGCAAGCCAGACCACCAAATTCCAGGTATTCTTGAGAAAAACCGGAACAACCCTCTCAATTTGAAAACATACAGTCTAATTGAAAGCTTAATTAATTGAAATTAATTAATAAACTTACCTAAATTGAAGAGAAATTTACTTGTATACCCCAAACCCTTCTTTTACATACTGTAACTACCATCCCACTGTTCCAAGGTTTCCAAACCTCACTTCTACAACCACTACAAGCCTAATTCATATCCATAAACTCAGTCATGGCTTCCCAGACCTCTCTGGACGTGAGACCTCTGTCAACCCTCACCTAGACATCGACCACCTAGCATTAGCAGACAAATATTTTCAAATAAAGGATATTGCTTCCCCAGCTTACCTTCTAAAGCTCCATTGCTAGAGTAAGGACAGATTCCTAAACTAGAACGATGACATCCACCTTTGGGAATCTAATTTACCCAAATATTTCTTTCCAAAAGTACACCCTTTCCTAGACATCATCCATTTCTGTCATGCTTGCTACATTCCTAGCCAAAGGGCTATTATCACCCCTAACCAGCAGTTGTTATTTACCATCACTCCAAAGTCTATTAACCAAATGTTGCAGGTCCAACCAAGCCCTAATGAGACTGCATTGTCTATTCGAGACTTTCTGGACCTATATGTCAAGTTATACCTCGCCAAAATAGCACAAATTTTCCAGGCTTTCATCATAGAGGACCACCATACTCCCACAGATAGTTCCCCTTATGCTGCCACCATTTTTTCAGAGAGAGGCTAACAGATTATTACCATGCTCTCTTGCATCCTATAATATAACTCATATGAGCATGTGGATGAGGTTGTCTTGGCCTTTCTTTCCATTTTTAGCCTAGGCAAGCCTCCTGATGTGATTTACAACTATGCTCAGTTCATTGCAGACATGATGCATGAACAGTTCACCAAACTACTGACTAAGAGAGTCTTCAGGTACTTGCAAATCAAAGATCAATTATTTATTGGACACCCTTGATCCAGAAATACTCCACTGCATTCACCTATAAGGATTTCATTGATTCATTTGTCCATCCAATCATGAACATGCTGACCAGTAGCCCTTAGCCCAGAATCAGCCAAAAAATAAAAAGGGTGTTATAGTTGGCCAAGTACAATAAGGTGGGAGACTAGTATTTGTACCAGAACCACACAGAGATTAGAATTTATGGATGCCAACTTACCCCTTACAAACTGCCCAAATACCTCCCTATGAAGATATTCACATTGGAATATTTTAGGAAGATCATAAATTCTGATGAAGTCAACTTCCTAGCAGCTAGGAAGAAAACCCAGTTTAAAATGAAAAATCAATTAGGCCCCTTCATTTGTAATAATAGAGAGGTTGGACCAGAGGCTGACAAGATGTTGTAGGAAATTAAATTCAGGAACAACTTTATGTGGAAGTATGACCCTCATGGGGTCATAAATAAGTTAAGAATCAAGGTCAAATTGGGACCTTTCATCCAACATCCTAGACCGGATATTGAGAGGTTTTCCAACCAATCAGAATGGTTTTAAAACTCATTAACTGACATGGATAGAACATTAGTGGACTTATAAAATATGCTAATTGATGTAGAGAAACAAATTGATGAAAGTTCTTTCCTATAGGTTCCAGAACTAGGGGAACCCATGAATATTCCTCATGTTTTACAGACCCCAGCAAATGAGGAGATAATCCCAAAGAGAAATAGGGAGGAGGGTTCCAATTCTGCTATGGAGACCACATATGAGCATTTTGAGCTCAAGAAAAGGCCCAAGCTAAATCATGTCACTGAACAAGAAGAAACCATTGAATCAGTGGAAATCACTGACACTGATACAATGGTGGAAAGAAGCAAAGGCACAACTGCTTCAGGGGAAACACAACAACATCAACATCTAACACTCAACTGATTGAGAGACAGTTCAATGTTGAGATTTAT
Source organism: Pinus tabuliformis (assembly GCA_031772625.1). Classification (NCBI taxonomy): domain Eukaryota; kingdom Viridiplantae; phylum Streptophyta; class Pinopsida; order Pinales; family Pinaceae; genus Pinus; species Pinus tabuliformis. The sequence continues at coordinate 551,463,139 of CM062804.1, forward strand.
TCTTTCACCAGGCCAACAGATAAGGAAAAATATATCAAGGACAGATACAAGGAGATCAAGTTGAGAAATGAGAAGTTGAAGGCTGAAACATATGCCCAATACTTCAAGCATGCACCAACTAATCAGAGCAGGCTTATGTCAGCTAACATCAAAGTAGGGAAAATGAAAGTTTCCTTCATGCAGCCAATTGTCCAATAGTCAAAGACATCAGCTGACTATAGAAAAATGGACTTTGAGGTGTTGGCCAGGGATTTTCATCCCATTGACTAGATAGAATTCCACAAGCAGGCAAGAGAGATGATCTACTCCACCTTGACAGGAAAGGCCATGGCTACACATAAGCTGCAAAGCTCCTTGGATAACATTACAGCCCAATATAAATTGGAAAAGGCCTCTTCATAGGCCAAGGACATTAGGATCAAGTCATTGGAGGACTTGGTAATTGAGCTGGGACATGATCCCACTGACATCAAAGTTGTTGAGAAATTGATCAAGAAGAAGAATGAGGACATTACAGCTCTTAAAAAACAACTAAAACTTCTTCATTCAGAGCACCCGCAAACAAAATAGGTCCTAGAGAGCCAAACACATCAGGAGGATATGATGGACCTAGTTCTACAATTGAATGATCAGCTGAAGGAAGTGGAAAAGGAGTTGGAAAGCTTGATGCAGTTAGAAAAATCTACACTGGAGACTGCCCTTGCCACTATTATCCCAAGAGTTACTACTGCAGTACCTTCCACCTTGGCAACATCATTAGCTCCTACTGCTCCAGTGGCTACAACACTGCTAGCTTCTATAGTGTCTAAATTAGCAACAGGGTCAACAGCAATAGGGTCAACAAGTGATGAGGCTAGCAAATTGGTCAAGGCAATAAAAGACATGTCCATTTAGACCATAGAAATGAACAAACTCAAGGAAAAGGTGACTTGTATAGAGACTAACTATATGCTTGCACAGATTATGCACAAAGAAGAAGTGCAGAAATCAACCAGGATGAATGAAAGAATAAAAAACTTGGAGAAGGAATTGACTTTAAAGGAACCCCTTGGATAGGAAAAGGAACAATTATGGGCCAATATCATTGACTCTGTCAATAATATTTGGCCATCCATCCAAGTAATTTTTGAGCAGATTGACTTAGTAAAAGAGGTTACAGAAGCCATACAGAGAGTAAAAGTAGAACTGGGAGACATGCCAGAGGAAGCAACAAGGGTCATTCACTTCCTTAACTCCAAAAATAAGTATGAATTGCAGGAATCAAAGATACCTAACAAGACAAGTATAATACTAGAAGTAAAAATGGTCCTCACCAAGAGGAATTGAATGCTAAACCTTGAAGATAAGTACCAAATCATGCAACTGGCTATAGACAGGTTCATGGTTAAATTTGAAGTTTTGAGGCAAAAGGGCCTGTCCAATCCCTTGGTAATAAATGATAAGCTAATGCCACATGGGGACTACAACAGGAAAATCAAAGAAGTGGCCAGAGATCAAGTGAACACTTCATCTATGAAGGGGATCCCAACTGGAAAGGTCCTATACCAAACTTTTGAGAACTTGTTTTACCTCCAGCATGAGGTAAAACACCTTTTTGTGAATAAGCCTACTTTCACCAAGTACATGGAGGCAGATGAGATTTATAGGAAAATGATAAATATCCAATTACCAGATGCAGAAACATGGGAGAAATTGAATGACTTACTATAGAAACTCACAATCAAAATATAAAAAAGTACAGTAAGAGTAAAAAAGCACAGTAAAAGGATAATGATAGGCCCGCCAGATAAAAGAGTATCAGTGAAAGTGTATCAGTTGAAAGATCAGAGTAAGAAGAGCATTCAGCATGAAGACCAAACAACAAAGCAGAGATTAAAAGGAAAAATATCATAACTTAAAGACAGCACAACCTAATAAACATGGACAGGAAACAACAGTTCAATAGTTGTCTCTATCTTCTTGCATGAAGATATTTCTTTCTCATAGATTAATTCCCAAGATAGTTTGGGATAATTTGTAAATTATTTTTGTATAAATACATCATAATTCGAAGTATTGAGTGTGGATTGTTATACAATTGTAGAGTTATTTTGATCATAAACATAAGGTTTATTATACCAATTTTTCAAGTCAGCAGACTGGACCAAGTAATAAAGAGATTGCATTACAGGATTCATGTGTTTGAGCTATTACAGTGAAGTATTTTCTTTGTCAAATTTTTTATTTTCTTATGTTTCTCACAAACTTAAATTTTATCTAAAGTTGAATGAATTAACTGGAAATTTATCTCAGAATTTGTTTAAGTAAACTCTGTTTTGAACAGTTGATCATTTACATGTTTTCTTTTGATATCCGGACCTGAGAATCCTTAATTGCTCTCCCATCCTGGTTGACCTCTTTCACTTTCTTCATAATCCGGCCTAAGGAACCCTTAATTGCTCTTTGGATCTGATTAAAAACCACTTCACCATCCAACCTTGAGATCTGAAGTAACTCTACTATCTTGCCCTATAGACACTGTTTTTATAACTTGATCCAGTCTTGTTTGCCTGATATTTGACCCCATACCCCAATGGTAAAAGATACCCCTCTTTTCATCTAAGTAAGTGATCCCACCACCAAATCCAAATCAAAACCCAAGTACAATCATAACTAGCCTAAAATCAAATAACTAAACAAAGTTAAATCATAAAGAGAGAGCCCTCTCTGAGAATTATGAAGGATAGATCCTAATATCCAAAGTAGGGTTGTGGTTACCTCTAATCATTTTTTTCTAATCAACTCTTGAGAAATATTGGAGTGATAACATATTGGCAACCATACTGGGGACTTCGATCCTCAGTGTAATAAAACTTAAAGGAAACCTTAAATTTCATATTTTGCCCCTTAAGGTCATTTTAAGGAGTTGATGTTAAAAAGTTTTAAAAAACAATTAAAAAATTAAAATTTTGGCTCCCAAAAAGACTCACTATACCAGGGCAAATCCAGATCCAAACCCTGCTACAATAGTTAATGACCCTGACAAAATTTTAAGAAAACCAAAAAAGGTAGAAACTCAAGCAAGTAGTAGCCATGTAGTTAAAGCAAATTCACTCCCTGACGAATTATTAACTTTAGAGGAAATTCCATTTGATTTGTCTTTTTACCTCTCATTGTTTAGAACTAAATCAGAAAATGCAATTCATGAAACTGTGTTAGACCCTAATTTTATTCAATTCATTGAGTCAAAAAAGGTGCATATACATCCAAATTTAGATAAACTTGTGTTGGATATTTTTGACAAGCTAGAAGATTTAACCTCTACATTGATAAACCATATAGATAATGCCTACCTTCAACAATCAATTGAACTAGTTGCCCTCACTGCTGTTGCCTCTAAAATTTCAGCACAATCTTCAAATGTTGTAAATACACCTTCATTTACTACCACCTCACCTATAATATCCACCACAGTTCATTCCCCTTAATAGTTGTTCATCAGCTTCCTATCAAACAAAACACCTCAACCTCATCTAATTCATCTCCATCCATTTCAAGCCCTTCCTCAAGCACCAGCACTTTACTCCCTACTCAAGCCAGAATCTCAGCCATGGCAGATAGATATGCACCTTTGGTTTTACCAGCACAACTCCATGCGATGCCCCAAGATTATCAAAGAAAAATCTTTTTGTTTGATGCTACTAGTCAGTATACTTCCCAAAAGCATGTGAACAAAATGACTAACTATTTTGAGTTGCATGAGATTGATGAATCTGATGTCCAAATGAGGTTGTTTGCCCAAACATTAACTAGGGATGTTAAGAAATGGTTCAAAGCTTTACCTGCTAATGATATTGCAGATTTAGCTGCTTTTCATAGATTGTTTAGTGATAGATGGGAGAGAAAGAAAAACCCTCTGCAAATACTTTCTGGATATGATAAATCAGAAGAGCTCCTAATGAGTCAGTTTAGGATTATTGTACTAGGTTCAATAGCATCTACAATGCAATCCCTACTAATATTAAGCCTCCACCAAACCTAGCATTGATCAAATTCCCTGATGGTTTTGACACTAGTATGTCATATCAGTTAAGAGAAAGAAACCCTGAAACAATGGAACAAATTCAAAGTAATGTTGTTAGTGTAGAAGCCAATCTATTAGCTAAGAAAGCTAGAATGAGAAATGAAAATAGAGTTGTCATTAAAGAGGAAACTTCCACTTCTGATGGTAAAACTGATATTTTAGCAAATAGTGTAGAAAGAATAATGGATATATTAGAAAACATGGAAAGAAAAACTCAGTGGGAGAATCAACAGCCACCCCCAATAAGAAACCCCAACTTGAGGAAGAATCCTAACACTGGAATGAATGCAATACCAAATCAGAAAATTAGACCACCCTTCCAAGAAAACTATGCTGAGGGTTCACAAAACCATGAGGGAGAGGATGGAACCCAGATAAATCTATTAGGGATAAAAAATGAAGATGTTGTTTTTCTTACTCAAGAAGAACGGAAATTGGACATGCTACAACAATTGCAATTAGAATCTAGAGAGTCCTTCGACTTTAAACAGGGCTATGAGTCTGCCATATATGAAGTTCACAAACAATATAGCCTAAGAAGTAAAAAGAACAATGATACTCCCACTAAGAGATCAATCCAAACCCAAACTAAAAAGATAACAAAAGCCGCTGTAACCAAAGTCCTGCAAATCCTCCCTAGGGGAACTCAAGAGACTTCTAGCCCAAAAATTGTAGATATAACTTCATCTAAAACTCAAACTCAAATTGTTACTCAATTCATTCCAAATAAGAAAATTCAAAAAAAAACTGCTGAAACACAGACCCAAGTGCCTAGTACAAAAAAAGAAGATAAAAACACATAGACCACATCAGCTAAGGAAGATCTCATCTAATCAAGAAAAACTCAAATGCTTTTCAACGTTAAAACTAAGATAGAAAAGTTGAAACTATTAGTCCCTTTGACTGAGCTAGTGAAAAATGAATCATATAGATCACAGACCACTGAAACATTGAATATAGGTGAAGGGGAGGATGTTGTGAATTTGAATGATGATCAACCTGAGTTATTGTTTGATCTTGAAGTAAATGGCACCCATCAACAAGGGGGCATTCCTCCTTTCTACATTAGCTTGAACATTCATGACAAAATATTACATAATTCTATGCTAGACTTAGGGGCATCCCATAACTTAATTCCAAAGGAAATCATGGAGAGACTAAACATAGATATCACCAGACCATACAAGGACCTCTTTTCCTTTGACTCTAGCTAACTTAAATGCCTCGGCCTGATCAAGGATTTGTGTGTAACTCTAGTCCAGTGCCCAACAAAGAATATTGTGATGGACATAGTAGTTGCTGACATCCCACCCAAATATGGAATGTTGTTATCTCACTCATGGGGAGAAAAATTGCAGGGATCTTAACAATTAGATATGTCATATGCCACCATCTTTGTTTTTGGTCAACAAAGAAAACTTTATAGATAGGCCTTGATGAAATACATGGTGAGTAGTGTAGAAAAACCACATAATTTCCCTATACACTCCATGCATTCTGATATGGACTCTTTTATCTTGTACAATTCAGAACATGACAAAAAGGAAATCACAATTGTAGAAGAAAAATACAAAACACTTGATAGTGAAAACATTTTTCACGAGTCTCTATGGCATTTGGATTTTGATGGATCTGTGAATAGACTAGGAGCAAGTGCAGGAATGTGGATTCACAACATGGAAAACAATCATTCAGAGGGTCATGAATTTAGATTAAACTTTAAATGCACAAATAACATGACAGAATATGAAGCTCTAATCTTAGGACTACAAATGGTTAGAAAACTTGGAGCCAAGAGAGTTTCTATAATGGGAGACTCATAATTGATTATTAAACAAATCAAAGGTGAATACTTTATAAATAATCCTAGATTGAGCTAATATAAAGAGACTGTCCTAGATTTTATCAAAGACCTTCTTGAAACTGACTCTGCTGCCATTCCTAGGAAACAAAATATGCAAGCCCACAGTTTGGCCACTTTTGCTAGTACTTGCAAATTTCCTTTTCAACCCAACCACCAGTACACTGCAGAAGTGAGACATAGACCTGTCATACATGACAATTTGAAATATTGGCATATTTTCTCACAAGATTCTCAAATTTATGATTTCATGAATGCTGAAGATTAGTTTCGAAATTGTAATATAGATACAGATTGTACAGTAGACAATGACATAGATAGTGGAATAGATGTAAATATTTTAGATATAGGTAAACCCACTAATTTCACTAAACTAGAAATAGATAACTTAGAAAATGTAGAAATAGAAGAAATAATGAATGATGATCCTGAAATTCTAAACCTTAAAAATAATTTTTTTTTTCCAAAGGGATTAGTCCCCTTAGAAGATTTGTTTGATTCAAATGATGTAGCTAGGAAACCAAAAATAGAACCTTTAAGAGCAGATATAGAAGAATGTAACATAGGAACTGAAGAAAGACCTAAGTTCATTAAAATATCAAAAGCCTTGCCTCTAGATGAAAAGGTTAAATATATGAGTATGTTCAAAGATTTTGATGATGTCTTTGCCTGGAGTTATGAAGACCTAAAGTCTTATGACACCAGCATAATTTAACAAAAGATACCTATCAAAGAAGATCATGAACCTTTTAAACAAAAACTTAGGAGAACTAATCCAGTTCTTATGCCATCAATTGAAAATGAAGTAAAAAGGATGTGTGATGCCCAAATCATAACTCCCATTAGATATTCAGATTGGGCCTCAAACTTAGTCACTACTAGGAATAAAACAGGAAAAATCAGACTCTGCGTTGATTTCAGAAATTTGAACAAAGTCTCATTGAAAGATAAATATCCTCTCCCAGAAGTGGACCATATTCTTCAAAGGTTAGTAGGTTCATCTAGAATTTCATTGCTTGACGGATTTTCTGGATACAACCAAATCTTAGTTCAACTAGAGGACCAAGAAAAAAATACATTTACTACTCCTTGGGGTACTTTCATGTATTTTAAAATTCCTTTTGGATTAATGAATGCAAGAAAAACATTTCAAAGAGCTATGGATATAGGTTTTTCCAAAGAAATCCATGACTTCCTAGTCGTTTACCAAGATGACATCACAATCTTTTCCAAATCTGATAATGAACATCTAAATCACCTGAGAAGAGTTTTCATTAAATGCAGAAAATTTGGTATTTCCTTAAATCCCAAAATGACACTCTTTGGTCTAGAAGAAAGTAAACTATTGGGACATATAATATCTAAAGATGGAATTAGAATAGAGGTTATCCTGACCATCACCCATCCTAGAAACATCAAAGAATTACATTCATTTTTAGGAAAAATAATTTTTCTTAGGAGATTCATTTCAAATTTAGCAGAATTAATTAGAGAACTAAATAACATGTTAAGAAAAGATTCAGAACTTAAATGGATAGTGGAAGCTAAACAATCTTTTGAGGCCATCAAACAAGCCCTTACCAAAACTCCAATCCTCATAAGTCCTGACTTTCAAAAATATTTTATAATTTTTTTCTTTTGCTTCAGAACATACTATTGCGGCAGTCTTGTTGCAAAAGAATGATCAAGGATATGAACAGCCCATTGCATTTTTTAGTAAAACTTTAAGAGATGCAACACTAAAGTACAACATAATGGAAAAGCAGGCATTAGCTTTAGTGAAAGCTATTAAAGATTTTAGAGTGTACAGCTTGTATTCACACATCATTGTTTATGTTCCAAATTCAGTAGTAAAGGACATTTTGACACAAAATGGCCCTGAAGGAAAGAGAGGAAAATGGATTTCCACTATTTTGGAATATGACATAGAAATAAAGCCTACAAAACTTATCAAAGGCCAAGGTTTAGCTAAACTCATGGCTGAATCAAACTGTCAGGCCCTAGATATAAATTTCATTGGTGCCCTAGATGAGCAGGAAGAGATGGTGACTCCACAGATCAATGAACCTTTTACAGATTCACCTTGGTATGCAGATATCATATTTGTCTTATGAAACTTACAAGCTCCTCCTTGTTTATCTAGAACTAAAGCTAGATTTTTGAAAATTAAATCAATGAGATATTGTATCATAGATAATGCTTTATTTTGGAAAGATAATGGTGGTATTCTATTAAATTGTTTACTAAAAGATGAAGCTGATAAGATTATGCAAGAATTTCATGCAGAAGATTGTGGAGGACACTTTTATTGGAAAATTATTACTGACAAGATCCTAAGGGCTAGTTTTATTGGCCCACTCTTTTTGCAGATGTTAAGAAACATGTGACCTCCTGTCATAAGTGCCAGATATTTGAGGGAAAGAGGAAGCTTTTACCTTTACCTCTCAAACCAATATCCACAGAAGTGCCATTTCAACAATGGGGTTTAGACTTCATTGGGAAAATTTACCCAACCTCCTTAGCCCAACATAAATGGATTTTGATAGCCACTGATTACTTCACCAAATGGATAGAATCCATTCCTTCTAGACAAGCAACAGACTCTGTCATTATCTCATTCCTTGAAAGGAATATCTTGTCAAGATTTGGATGCCCCCAAAAGCTCATTATTGATAATGCAGCTACTTTTAAATCCAAGAAAATGGTAGACTTTTGCAACAAATATCACATTACCCTTGGAATATTACCCTCAAGGTAATAGACTTGCAGAATGCTCTAACAAAAGCCTTGTCAATATCATTAAGAAACTATTGGAAGACAACAAGAAGACATGGAATAAAAAGTTGGTCAATGCCTTATGGGCAGACAGAGTAACTACCAAAAAGTCCATTGGTACATCTCCTTATGAGTTATTATATGGAATGGATGTTGTTTTCCATCCTCTTTAGGAGTGTCAATGATGAAGATCATCCAAGAGTTGCAGGTAGAACCGAATGATATCTAGAGGAGGATAAATCAAACAATATAATTGCAGCAAAACAGAGAAGAAGTCTATGTCAAATCACAAGTAATCCAGGATAAAATCAAAAATATTTTTGACAAAAAGACTAAAGTTTATGATTTTTACATAGGTTACAAAGTAATTAAATGGGATTCTAGAAAAGAAGACAAGCGAAAACATGGAAAATTTGATTTCCTATGGCAAGGCCCTTATGTCATTTATGGTTACAGAGGTAACAATGCATTTTTCTTGAGAGAATTAGATGGAACAGATCTACCAGGAGGACCTGTCAATGGTAGAATGTTAAAGCATTACTTATCCATAGATTAACAATAGTTCACTTTACCTTACTCATTGTATATAACATTGCAGAGTTTAGATTGGATTGAATGGTAATCTTTTGAAGTTGAAGCCCGGAAAGAAGGCCCTGAGCTTTGAAGGGTTCACCATCATAAGTATGAATAAAGCATAATCACAAAGTACTAGTTTAGAAGTTAACTTCAGTCATATTTTAAAAGGCTATTGATCTTAAAGTTATTGACGTTTCACCAGGAAATGCCATCCCCAAGTGGAGCCACTGTTAGGGTCCTATAATAATAGGATTCATAATTTTGAATTGGCTATGGTTAGTCTTGTAATATTGTACATACTTTTGCTTTCTGCAAAATGTTTCCCATATTAAAAATTAAAAAATATAAAGAGGGTGTGTCCTAAAAGAATAATCAAAGGACAAAAAGAAAGAGAAAAGATAAAAAAAAAAAAGTGAAAAATATGAACCCCAAAAAGAAATAAAACAAATCATGAAAGTGTGAAAATTCAAATGCCACTACTTTTTACTTTACTATGCAAAATAAGGTTGTGTGTAGCTTGTCAGAAATGCCACAATCCATGATGATCAAATAGCTTAATATTGACTCATTCATGTTTTAAATTTCATGTTGATAGATAGAGAATAATGATCTAGCCAAACTGTTTAACCTTGGCAGATCAGTAGTTAGGTAGAGAATAAAAATGAGCTCATTAGCTTAATCTGAGCCATTGGAAGTTATAAGGTTAGAATTAGGTAGTTTGCTTGTCAAAAGAAAAGGGAATAAAGAGTCAGTGAGCTCAAATGCACCCAATAAAGTGAAGAAAAAATGTTAGGATAAATAAAGGGTAGGTAGAAGAAAGGTTGCAAATGTATAATGTTGCTGAGTCAAAAGCACATTTATCATGCTTAATCCTATGTTTCATGTGCATGAGAATTTATGAGAAAGAAAAGATGTTCACAAGCCAGTTTAACTAATTTCCCCTCATTTCACTATGCCCCCACATGCTTATTTGCTAATTTCCCCATTATCCTTTTATCATTTATAAGTCCCCTTTTCCCCTCATTTTGACCCTTACCCCTTGGTTTCACACATTTCCCTAGTAATTACCCTTCAAAAATCATTTCCCTACCCACAACCTCCTTTCCCTAGTGTGAAACCCATTCCCCATTGCAAATATTAACTTCCCCCCTTATTAATTGCCCTATTTCCCTTCAAAAACCCATAAAACCCCCTTATCCTAAGTTTTTATCCCCCTGCATTATTTAATTAACTCCCCGCTTCATATTTCCTCAACAAACCCTTTTAACCCACCAACCCTCGGTGCTATTTAAAAAACCCCCACATAATAATAATGAAAGGTGGGCCATTAAAACTTTGTCTTTCTTTTACCTTCTAAAATGAGCCTCCTAAGGAAATAATTATTTAGAGATTTTAAATAATTATTTAGAGAACTAAAATTTCCATTGATTTGTGACTTTTATGTTGAAGTCTTTATTCTTTGTTTGAAAATCAAGGTCTTCCAGTTTTCCCTATCTTCCTCAATCTTTTCCTTCTCATGTGGTCGAAACTACAAGGCTTTTAATTTTGCTTCTCTTATCTTCAAGTTTTTCTTATTCTCGGTAGAGGTTTTGATTCCAAGGCGTTGATTAATCATTTATTTATTTATTGTCTCATCTTCAATAAATAAAATAAATAGCTTCTAGAGGCTTGGAAATCTCTCCATCAGATCTATAAAAGAGGAGGAGGTCATTGCCACATAACCCCTGGTCCCACTTTATTAAACCCGCTACTTATATCTAATCCCTACCTTATTTACTAATTAATTACAATTATTTGTGATTAAACCCTAAGCCCCACAAATCCCTTTCCGAATTCCCTCCATGCATCTTAACCATGTGACAACCGTCTAATCTCCTACCCCCAAATCCGACGGTGCGCATCCATATCGTGCGGGTTCACTGTCCGACCGATAGCACCAAAAGAGCACGCAAGATTCACAGTTTTGCTTGGGCATTGTTATGCTACGTGGCAGCACCAGATGAGATCGCGAGCTCGCGAAAAATACCGCCTACCCTCCAAAAGCAATGCAATGGCCTAGAAAACCACATCCTTGCCCAAGCAGAAAACTGCCCACTGTTCATTTATATATTCCATGCCAAAATGTGACTATTACATGTTAAAAGGTTGGAAAAGCCCCAATTCACTCTTTTCGCTTGTCTTCACTGTAACTACTGCTCAAGCCATTTTATGACACCCTAAACCTCTGCAACCAAATTGACCACTGTCTATCACCTGAAGAAGCTCCGGACACCTAATTCAAGCAACCAGTTGACAGTTCAAGCTATCATACCCTCTACATTCACCATTGAACACAGTTTGCAAGCCAGACCACCAAATTCCAGGTATTCTTGAGAAAAACCGAAATGACGCTCTCAATTTGAAAACGTACAGTCCAATTGAAATCTTAATTAATTGAAATTAATTAATAAACTTTCCTAAATTGAAGAGAAATTTACTTGTATACCCCAAACCCTTCTTTTACAGACTGTAACTACCATCCCACTGTTCCAGGGCTTCCAAACCTCACTTCTACAACCACTACAGGCCTAATTCATATCCATAAACTTAGTCATGACTTCCCAGACCTCTCTGGACATGAGACCTCTGTCATCCCCTCACCTGGACATCGACCACCTAGCATTAGCAGACAAAGATTTTCAAATAAAGGATATTGCTTCCCTAGCTTACCTTCTAAAGCTGCACTGCTGGAGTAAGGACAGATTCCTAAACCAAAAAGATGACATCCACCTTTGGGAATCTAATTTACCCAAATATTTGTTTCCAGAAGTACACCCTTTCCCAGACATCATCCATTTCTTTCATGCTTGCTACATTCCTAGCCAAAGGGCTATTATCACCCCTAACCATCAGTTGTTATTTACCATCACTGCAGAGTCTATTAACCAAATGTTGCAGGTCTAACTAAGCCCTAATGAGACCTGACTATCTATTGGAGACTTGTTGGACCTATATGTCAAGTTAGACCTAGCCAAAATAGCATAAATTTTCCAATATTTTATCATATAGGACTGCTATACTCCCACAGATAGTCCCCCTTACATTGCCACCATTTTTTTAGAGAGAGGCAGACAGATTATTACCATTCTCTCTTGCATCATAGGATATACCTTGGATGAGCATGCGGATGAGGTTTTCCTGGCCTTTCTTTCCATTTTTAGCCTAGGAAAGCCTCCTGTTGTCATTTACAACTATGCTCAGTTCATTATAGACAGGATGCATGAACAGTTCACCAGACTACCAACTGAGAGAGTCTTCAAGTACTCCTTTGTGTTATTTCATATGTTTCTATATTATCAATTATATAAATTCCATGTCAGCATCCAGAAGTTGGATACCAAGGTAAATCAAAGATCAATTACTTATTTGACACCCTTGATCCAGAAATACTCCACTACATTCACCTATAAAGATTTCATTGATCCATTTATCCTTCCAGTCATGAACATGCTTACTAGTAGCCCTCAACCCAGAATCAGCCAAGAAATCAAAAGGGTGTTACAGTTGGCCAAGAACAGTAAGGTGGGAGACTGGTATATGTACCAGAACCACACGGAGATTAGAATTTATGGATGCCAACTTTCCCCTTAAAAACTGCCCAAATACCTCCCTATGAGGATATTTGCATTGGAATATTTTAGGGAGATCATCAATTTTGTTGAAGTCAAATTCCTACCAGCTAGGAAGAAAACCCAATTTAAAATGAAAAATCAATTGGGCCCATTCATTTGTAATAACAGAGAAGTTGGAGCAGAGGCTGACAAGATGTTGCAGGAAATGAAATTTAGGAACAACGTTATGTGGCAGTATGACCCTCATGGGGTCATAAATAAGTTAAGAATCAAGGTCAAATTTGGACCTTTCATCCACTGTCCTAGACCAGATATTGATAGGTTTTCCAACCAATCAGAATGGTTGGAAAACACATTAATTGACATGGATAACATAGTAGCGGATGTAGAAAATACACTGATTGATGTAGAGAAACAAATTGATGAAAGTTCTTTCCTGCAGGTTCCAGAACTAGGGGAACCCAAGAATATCCCTCCTGTTTTACAGACCCCAGAAAATGAGGAGAGAAACCCAAAGAGAAACAGAGAGGAGGGTTCCAATTCTACTATGGAGACCACAAATGAGCATTTTGAGCTCATGAAAAGGCCCAAGTTGAATCTTGTAACTGAACAGGAAGAAACCATTGAATCAGTGGAAATCACTGACACTTATACAATGGTGGAAAGAAGCAAAGACACAAATGCTCCAGGAGAAACACATCAACCATCAACATCTAACACTCAACTGATTGAGAGACAGCTCAGTGTTGAGGTTTCTGCTTTCACCAGGCCATCAGATAAGGAAAAAGATATCAAGGACATATACAAGGAGATCAAGTTTAGAAATGATAAGTTGAAGGCTGAAACATATGCCCAATACTTCAAGCACACTAGCTAATCACAACAGGCTAATGTCATATTTTAACATCAAAGAAAGAAAATGCAAGTGTCCTTCATGCAGCCAACTATCCAACAGCCAAATACATCAGCTGACTACAAAAAATGGACTTTGAGGTGTTGGCCAGGGATGTTCATCCCATTGACCAGATAGAATTCCATAAGCAGGCAGGAGAGATTATCTACTCCACCTTGACAGGAAAGGCCATGGCTGCACATAAGCTGCAAAGCTCCTTGGATAACATCACAACCCAATATAAATTGGAAATGGCCTCCTCACAGGACAAGGACAACATGATCAAGTCATTGGAGGACTTGGTAATTGAGCAGGGACATGATCCCATTGACATCAAAGCTGCCAAGAAATTGATCAAGAAGAATAATGAGGACATTTCAGCTCTTAAAAAACAACTAAAACTTCCTCATTCAGAGCACCCGCAAACAAAAGAGGTCCTGTAGAGCCAAACAAATCAGGAGGAGATGATGGACCTGGTTCTACAATTGAATGATCAGCTGAAGGAAATGGAAAAGGAGTTGGACAGCCTGACACAGTTAAAACAAGCTAGTCTGGAGACTACCCCTACCACTATTATCCCAGCAGTTACTACTGCAGTACCTTCCACTTTGGTAGCATCATTAGCTCCCACTACTCCAATGTCTACAACACTACCAGATTCTACAGCGTCTACATCAGCAACATGGTCAACAGGTGATGAGGCTAGCAAATTGGTCAAGGAAATGGAAGACATGTCCATTCAGACCACAGAAATGAAAAAGCTTTAGGAAAAGGTGATCAGTCTAGATACTGACTATAAGCTTGCACAGATTATGCACAAAGAAGAACTGCAAAAATCAAACGGGATTAATGAAAGAATAAAAAACTTGGAGAAGGAATTGACATTAAAGGAACCCCTTGGACGGGCTAAGAACAATTATGGGCCAATATCATTGACTCTGTCAATGATATTTGGCCATCCATCCAAGTAATTTTTGAGCAGATTGACTTAATAAAAGAGGCTACAGAAGACATACAGAGAGTAAAAGCAGAACTGGGAGACATGCCAAAGGAAGCAACAAGGATCATTCACTTCCTTAACTCCAAAAATAAGTATGAATTGCAGGAATTAGAGATACCTGACAGGATAGGTACAATACTAGAAGTAAAAAGGGTCCTCACCAAGAGGAATTTAATGCTAAACCTTGAAGATAAGTGCCAAACCATGCAACTAGCTGTAGACAAGTTCATGGTTAAATTTGAAGTTTTGAAGCAAAAGGGTCTGCCCAATCCCTTGGTAATAAATGATAAGTTAATGCCACAGGAGGACTACAATAGGAAAATCAGAGAAGTGGGCAGAGACCAAGTGAACATTTCATCTATGAAGTGTATCCCAACTGGGAAGTTCCTATACCAAACTTTTGAGAACTTGTTTTACCTCCAGTATGAGGTAAAACACCTTTTTGTGAATAAGCTTACTTTCACCAAGTACATGGAGGTAGATGAGATTTATAGGAAAATGATAAATATCCAATTACCAGATGCAAAAACATGGGAGAAATTGAATGACTTACTGTAGAAACTCACAGTCAAAATATAAAAAAGTACAGTAAGAGTAAAAAAGCACAGTAAAAGGATAATGGCAGGCCAGCCAGATAAAAGAGTATCAGGTGAAAGTGTATTAGTTGAAAGATCAGAGTAAGAAGAGTATTCAGTGTGAAGACCAAACAACAAAGCAGAGATTAAAAGGAAAATATCATAACTTAAAGACAGCACAACCTAATAAATAGGGACAAAAAACAACAATTCAATAGTTGTCTCTATCTTCTTGCATGAAGATATTTCTTTCTCCTAAATTAATTCCCAAGACAGTTTAGGATATTTTGTAAATTATTTTTGTATAAATACTTCATAATTCGAAGTATTGAGTGTGAATTTCTATACAATTGTAGAGTTATTTTGATCATAAACCTAAGGGTTATTGTACCAATTTTTCAAGTCAACAGACTGAACCAAGTAATAAAGAGATTGCATTACAGGATTCATGTGTTTGAGCTATTACAGTGAAGTATTTTCTTTGTCAAATTTGTTATTTTCTTATGTTTTTCACAAACTTGAATGCTATCTAAAGTTGAATGAAGTAACTATAAATTTATCTCAGAATTTGTTTAAGTACACTCTGTTTTGAATAGTTGATCATTTACATGTTTTCTTCTGATATCCGGATATGAGAATCCTTAATTTCTCTCCCATCCCAGTTGACCTCTTTCACTTTCTTCATAGTCCGGCCTAAGGAAGCCTTAATTTCTCTTTGGATCCGACTGAAAACCACTTCACCATCCAGCCTTGAGATCTGAAGTAACTCTGCTATCTTGCCCTGTAGACACTATTTTTAGAACTTGATCCAGTCCTATTTGTCTGATATTTGACCCCATAGCCCAATGGTAAAATACACCCCTCTTTTCATCTAAGTAAGTGATCCCACCACCAAATCCAAATCAAAACCCAAGTACAATCATAACTAGCCTCAAATCAAATAACTAAACAAAGTTAAATCATAAAGAGAGAGTCCTCTCTGAGAATTAGGAAGGCTAGATCCTAATCTCCAAAGTAGGTTAGTGGTTACCTCTAATCATTTCTTTCTAATCAACTCCTGGGAAATATTGGAGTGATAACAGGAATGACAGACTCTAGAAACCTTTTTCACAATTATGAGATTTTTCTCAATTATGAAGTAATTATTATCTCATAATTATAATATTTTGGAAAATTAATTATGCGAAATAACTCTATCATGTAATACCACCCTTCTATCATGGGATAAATCTCACATAAGTAAAATAAAAGGTGAAAATGGATGCATTTTAGCCAAATAACTGAGGTAAGTTGATATTTGGTTTTTATCACAACAATAGATTGGAAAATAGGGTTATAATGGATGCCCCCTAATGCATGAGGTCAGAAGAGAAATTGATGGTCGAAATGCATTACAATAATACTCAAAGCTCAAAATGGGAGGAGGGAACCAAGACCACAAAGATTAATTGGAGGAACTCAAGTATTGAAGTCTCAATTATGTTGATAACGTCCCCGAGGTGGGCATACCCATGCTTGGTCGTTAAGAAATACTGAACATGGCCACTAAAACATACATTTCAGATCCATGAAATGAAATTTTAGAACATGGCCATGAAAACATACACAGTGGATCCATGTGACTCAATAGATATAACATATCCAGAAGCAAATAAAATGTGGATCTATGTCACAGTATACATCAGTAGGACTATGGACACATGATAGATAGAGAAGTTTCTAGAGATAGTCCTCAAATTACATGACTGATACATAACTCCAATGCAGCCTAGGAAGGATTAAATATAATAGTGAGATTTCCCTAACCCATGGTCTTCGAAAAACCCCCGATGATATGAATATACATCATGTGAATAGATGAACTGAAGTTGAACATGGTAGAAACTGCATGATTACCAACCAATGAGGTAAACCACTAACATACGCGAGGGAATCCACCAATGAGGAAAATGGACCCCAAGGTACGTAGTACATTTCACTAAAGGTGAATAGATGAGTTGATGTCGAACACCAATGAAATTGACCAATTAGGATCCAATATGTAAACCCACTCTCGATCACGAGGAAGCTTGTCATCGAAGTCTGCAATCTCCAAGGTACTATCGGTTCCTAGATCAAACTCCTGGATAATGAGCTGAAGTCGACAAGAGAATTTTCTTTGAAGGAGGGCCTTGATGTATCCCCCATCAATCGACAGGAACAACACAGGATGATGTGATGTGTGTATGAAGTCATGAGATGAAGTATAACTGACACAAGGATGCCAACTTAGAAAGGTCAATAGGCTACTGCAGATGGCTGACATAAGCTAAGACTTCCCTTGAACACAGAGGCACGACACAAGAATAACTTGGCAACATGACTAATGAGCACCATGTGATATCATGAAATGACACAGGAAGCATCGAAGCATGATCCATATGACTGGAAGAGTAACCATCTGAACGAGTAGACAAACTCATATGTATGGTACAGCTCCTACGCAAGCTAAAACCAAACTATAAGATAATGATGCAGAGAGGTGCCACTTTCAAGGGTGAAACAAAGGATGTTTCCATTTGATGACTAATGGAAATAAGTGTTCCCTCCCTTCTCTTTTTATAAGTTCATTTTTCGTAAAGTTGTCCCCTAATCCCGAAAAAGAGATAAAAGTATACAAGGGGGAACCTCCTAGCCATAGTAGACTAGGGTATTCCTTTTTCATAACTAGTCTATCCCAGTACAGAAAAGGGTTAAACTTATATTGGGTAGATGACACTTCAGGTACTTTAACGAGTGTGAAGTAGACAAGTTCACTTGATAATATTTTCTAAATTAAGGAGTCTGGAAAGATCTTAAAGAGAACTCATCTTGGAGGAACGAGTGGTATAGATGGTAGAAACTGGTTCCAATAGTGTTGGAACTTCTCATGACATAAAGAGGACAAGAGGTTGGCTAATAGGACCACTCATCATAGTGGTTCCTCCAAGAAAGGGTAAAACACCAAGTGAAAGTGGATGGTAGGCCAAGTAGAAGAGGACTATGGAAGAGAAAAACTAAGGCTCAAACTGCAAAAATAGGTTGATAAAAAGTGATAATCACAAGGGATAAAGTGTGGAATCCTCCTAGGTTATGGCCAAAAAATAGATGAAGAAGATGACATGAGGCTCGGATTCGAGGTCATAGTGGATCAGAAGGAGGAATTATGAAAAGGAGTAAAAAATCACTGTGTGGACACCAAGACAGAAAAAAGGTGCTAACTAGGGTATCCATGAGTACGTAAGCTCTACCGCCAAGTGACGACATGCATAAAGGAGAGTGGTTGAACTCGTAGCTCGATGGGGTTAGGCTTAAGGAAATAATATGGCATTGGCGACCAATAATGCATCAGTGATGGTGATGTATGACCTACCACTATATGCCAAGTTTAAGATAAATGTACCTAAGGTCTAATGGATGTCGCAATAAAAATTCCACCCTCTCCTGTAAAAACCATCTAGAAAGACTAGACCCATGGTTAAATAACATAATGAAAGAAATAAAACATGGACAAGGTAAACATAAAACATATGTTTTTTGGTTTTTAAATTTTATAAAAAAAAACGGATTTTTGGCATAAATAGGGTATGAAAAATACTCGCATCACACACCAAACCAAAAAGGGTAAAAACATCACACTACTATGTAAAATATGTACAAGTAGAACATATTCCAATAGGTCATGCTAAAGTGTTCCCACAGCTAGGCATAGGCCAAGGGTTTCTATATGCAAACTCATGGAGGGAAAGGGAACCATATGGCTCACCAATGTGGGGCCATGCCAAAGGAAGTCAAATTTCCCAATCTGGAAAGGTTGACCATGCCAAGGAAATTCTAACATAGTCACACTCTTGAAATTAACCTGAGGAGATAAGGGAGTATCAAGACAAAAATGACGTACAAGACGCTCATCAACAATTGATAAGGAGTTGGACAATTCATTGGAAAGTTTAGTAGTAAAATCCCAAGGCTTGACTCTGTCCAAGGGTGATACTTCCAAGGAAGTCTAAGGATATGCCCCTAGGTCAATTCAAGATTTAAGTTGCCAAGATCTATGTGTTCCAAATCATAAAGACTAGAGGAAGAAAAAGGCATAACCTCCCTATGATTATTAATGGATGGATCCATGCCCTCCGAGTTGACTAACTGGGGAGGCTTTTCCTCAAGGGAGTCATGTGGAACAGGTGGAGGGGTGGCTCGTGTGGGAAAAGGAATGTGGTCATAGTCCATATTGGGATGGATTTTCTGATGAGTGTCAGGAGGTACTTATGGGACTACCGGAGGGATAAACTCTTCCACAACAGGTGACGAGGGATGCTCACTAGCTTGATCAACTTCCATAGGATCAAGCGACACCACCCAAGGATTAGGAGGTCTATGGGGTCTACAAGGTCTAGAAGAGATCATATGCATAGGATCTTTAGTAGGAGGAGAAGTAGTGTTGAGCAGAAGGAGTTCAAGAAAAACTCCCATAAGAGTGAAAATTTTAAAGATTCCAGCTCCAACACTCTGGAATTAACCAGGGTGATCTCCCACGAGTGGTACAGAATTCCCCATGGTGGAAATCTGTGTTGATGGTACACAATAGTCAAGTTGATTGATAGTGAAAATTTTTCCTTCATGGGGAAAGAAAAGTAAATGGAAGACAGACGAGATGACTGTAGTCATCGCATAAAACCAACTATAGACAAGGAGTAGGTTGTAATCTAATGAGGTTGTAATCTAATGAGGGATTCCTAACCATTTTTTTTTTTGTTTATTTCTCTTATTATTCTTTTTACCACCAGATTGTTGGTTGTTCTTCGGTTGAGTGGACTTCGTCGTTAGAACACCGGTGGGTTTCTTAGGAGAGGGTGCTTTAGCAAAGCCAGACGTACTTGCTGGGGCTTGAGATGTTATAATCAATTGCCCAAGATGGGCAGCAAGTTGGCTCATGGAATCGGAAATAGATCTGATCATGCCATTGGCATGTGGGCCAGGAACAAGTTTGGGAGGGTCAATAGAAGGCCTAGGGAAATTATACAACACTTCGAAAGCGTACTCGACTGTGAATAGATAAGATATAACTATCGGGTAGCTAAAATGGCTTGTTCCTTAGTAACAGCTTGAAACATGGACACATCTTTGGAAATATGGGGTCAGAGAGAACGAATGAACCATTTACATAATATTTCATCAGGTAACTTGGTTCTCACTAACCTCTTGTAATGATGCCACTCATGAATGTGATCAGAAATTAATGTGACATCATCTTGTTTGAAGTTAGACAAGAGGTCAGAGTCGATATCATACCGAGTAGGCAACTGAAAGTGTTTCAAGAATTTTTGAGATAGGGAGGCAAATACACTGTAGGATGTAGTATCTAATGAGATATACCACTTTGCAACATCCCCAATTAACGTACATTGGAATAAGAAAATTTTAATAGAATCATCCACCAAAGAATTAGATGAGCACCATAAGTGATAGGTGGTAATGTGGGTGGGTGGATTCTCCCTAGACTTCCCTTCAAAGTTGGGAATATCCGACGGTAATTTAGCGGGCATGGGTGGCCACTAGGGATCATGACGGATGGGGTCATTAGTCAATTTCACCAAGTCTGGTAAATCAAGAGAGGATAGGAATAGATTATGGAGTTGACTAAATGGATCATAGGCAGGAGAAGCCCCTAACCAACCTTGCGGTCCCCCCATGTAAGGAGTAGAATGATGCATTTGTTGGTTAAAGAAAGGGTTCTCCCTAGCATAAGACTATTGCGGGCCAGAATGACTGGTAAATGGATGTTTCCCCCCGCGGTATGTACCTTTAGAGAGAAAAGGACCCCAAAGAGCATGGCTTCTTATGGGGTTATACCCAGGAGTAAAAGAAGGAACACTTTGCGTAGTAGTACTGACA
This sequence comes from Pinus tabuliformis, assembly GCA_031772625.1. Lineage (NCBI taxonomy): Eukaryota > Viridiplantae > Streptophyta > Pinopsida > Pinales > Pinaceae > Pinus > Pinus tabuliformis. Next base: position 551,484,405 of record CM062804.1, read on the forward strand.
TAAGGAGGATAACCCATGTGAGAGACAACACTAGTAGTGGGGTTTCCCCGAGCTAAGCTATCCCCTCTAGGAAAATTACTGGTAAGTGGCACCCCTCCAAAGAGAGAACTATACCAAACTTGTGACATACAATAAGTAATGTTTCCCCTAGGTTGACCAGGAACAATTGATGATCCCTCCCACATATTTCTAGAAGTAACCATGCCTAAGTGAGGAACATGGAGCGTCCGTTGAGAAAAGTTAGGTGAAAAGACTCTTGATCTCACCGGATGACTAGGTTGAGGTACCATGGCTGGCATAAGAGATGGTGTGGGTAGGGAAACATTCGAGAAATTTGCGTGAGCTATAGATGAGACTAGTGGAATGACCCAAGAAGAAGTGGGAGGTGTGGATGTAGGAGTAGTTATAGCCACGCTAAGAGGCAATAATGATGACATGGAAGCTGACACTGCTAATGCAAAAGGTAAGGAGTCTCAGAATCCATGATAGGATAGATAACTGAAAAAAGGTACTTAAGTGTAGGATGGTCTAGAACCGTCAGGGTTCAGCTACAACAATACAAGTCCAAATGGATCGATTAAGGGTGGATTGGCAGGAGCAGCAAAATTGTCTTCCAAAGTTTCAACAAAGATCATATCACTATCAGAAGGACCATGAATAGACTCCAAGATTATGTGTTAGTCTAAGTATTGAGCATCAACAGGAACTCTTCGTGTAGGAATAATAAGTCCACCTTGTTCAGGAGGAAAACCGTGAAGACGATGTGACTGTCGAAGAACAAATTCATCTAGGGTGATAAATTATAAATTAAACACGATTATGTTAGTGCAAACACCATAAGGCAAAAACTATTGACTCGGACCAAATAACACACACTAAAAACATCTTAGAATATAGCACACGCAAACCATAATACAAAGAATCTAGTGTGGACTAGTTATACTAGCGACCTGCTTCCCAACCTTTTTAGTTGCGAACTCAGCACAAGTTCCCTCATAAGATGTCGAACACCCCCCGAGAGGACTAAGAGAGTATGACTAATATCTGTTCTAGGTACAGAGAAAACGAACTTGACCCTATACCTGTGTATGATCCCTAAGAAGATAGGTCACTATGGTCACCACCGACAATAACACAACCTAGGGGGACTGTCACAGGACAAATCCACGTGCAAGGGCAGGACACTTGGACCCCAAAACAAAGCCAAGACTGAAACCCCCTTGAGAGTTACCTCCCAAGTGTTCCATAAGTGCTATAGAAAACACTAATCTCATCATTTGTATGTGTTCAAATTACGCTATATTACGCCACCCGAAACTAAGCAAAATGGGTCATGTCACCCCACCTATCCCAAGTGTGACCCCATTCTTGACCCTTTTGTGAGGAGGGATTCCCACACCATACTACTACAAATGGATTTAAATCCCTACCGCAAGATGCTAAGTTTATTTTGTAGTCTTGGAGAAGTTAAGTCACACTCCTATCTCCAAGACCCTAGCCTAAGCTAGTGTTGGTGTACTGCTAGTAAAAATAAAAGACGAATCTAGTTATTTTCATTATTGCATTGATTTTAAGAGGCTATTATTTACACAGTTGGGTTGCAGTGTGAAACTGAAATGGTGTGAATGAATATTTGTTAGTAACCCTGATGCAGCTATATGCAAATTCTCGTTTCAGTTCGATGAATTCTAACTACAGGAGGGTAAGATTTTTTCCACACAACACACCAATGCCCATTGATGAACCTCTCACTAAATTCTAATATGAAAATTATCCCATTTCTTTTTTAGATTGATGACCCAAAAACAAAAAGGCAAACCAAAGTAACTAAGAAGAGACCAAAGAACAATTCCCAAGAAAGAATGCAAATCACTCCAAAAGCATTAAATCTAGGAAAACAAATCCAAATAAACAAACACACTCAAAGCAATCAGATCGAAAGCCAAAAGTGAAAGAAGGAAGGTAATGTCAACAAGCTAGGGATGTAGCACAATGGCTCAACTAAGGCCAATGTTATACGAAGGTAAAAAATGGACCCTAGAAATACGAAGGCCTAAACAAGATCAAATGAGGGTGATACAAAGCAATGAAAACACAGTCAAAGGAACTTTTCTAGATGAAAACTTCATAGCCAATCACAACACCACCAATTGTGACAAAAACAAACAAGAGAAGAAAGAGATCACTTAGGAACAAGTGAAAAAATCCAAACAAAGGAAAATTTTAAATAAAAATCAAATCTTAGTTGTTACTTAATCAACTGAAGAGATCTGAAAAATTGGATCCAAAGATGAGGACAATAGCCCCAACCAAAGCACACCAAACCTCCAAGGAAAACCTTAGAGTAGCACCAAAGGAAGGATCCAAAAAAAACAACAACAACAACAACAAGAGTATGCTGAAATCTGATATATTTCACCATTTAAAGCAACAATAAGAAACAAATCCAAAAAAAGTAGCAAGTTCTGAAGAAAAACACCTGAAAAATCAAGCAAATAAGCTGAAAGAAAACCCAAAAATTGGGAAAAAGAATAGAAAATAGGTTGATTTTTCAATCAACCATATCTTCCTCATACGGAATCTGTTTCAGGTGGTTTTTTTTTAGGTAAAATTTAAATAGGGTTATAGATATTTAATTAGTTTTACTCAATTCTATACAAAAAATAATAGAAGCAAATAGAAAAATAGTCTCACGCGAGGGCGGAAGAAAAACAAATTGGTCGATCTGCAATTGCCCATAACTCTCTTACACAGAGTATGTTTTTTTTGTTTTTGTTTTTTGTTTTTGTTTTTTTTTTCTTCTTTTTTTTTCTGGGTATAAATTTGAGATAAATCCATATCTATGGTTATTTTTATCGAATTATGTACAAAAAAGAGCATAAATTGATAAAATAGTCACGACCTGTAATTCTCTCATAAAAAAAAGGATCCACTCAGATCTAAAGCAATAAAACCAATGGAGATAAAAAATAATCCAAAAATCCACAGAGAACTCAATGGGATACCAAAAAATAACTAGATCCAAAGCAAAAGAGAAGAGATCTAAATACAAAGAGGGCAAAAGAAAAATGCTCTCATTGAAAGAACCAATTATGTTTCATTTAATTATGCAAGGAGCTATTGCTCCGCGATATCATGCTCGATTGAGATCACCAAACAACAAAAGGAAAGACTAATAGAGATATAATAGTGTCCTAACCTAAATGATCAAGCATGCATCACGCAGTTGGTTCTATATGCTACAAGGAAATAAGAGCACACCTGGCATCCTTGCAGGTTGGGGAAGCGTTTTGAGTTTGATATAGATTCTCGCGATTCACTCAAATGATCTACCTCATTCGCACTTGATCTTGATCCCTACACACACTCACAACCAAACAAAGATGACAAGTGACCTTCCTCAGAAGATCGTTAAATCAAAATATAATAGAATCAACCATATAGCATGTTGAATACAAATAAATATAGGGAAGGAACTTATGTTTTTATTTATCATATAAGTGAAAGTACATCAATACACCTTCAAAAAATAAGATCCTCTCCTCCAACTTTTATTATGATCTCCTCTCCCAATACAACAGAATTCTCGTGATATAGTTTAGATACTTCCTCTTTCCTCTTAGAGAGATCAGATAGGCTCATTCTATCCTCTAGGAGAATGTATCTAGACACCTAGGGGCTTGAGAAGTTAGGAAACTTTTACAATAATTGACCCCTAGCCAACTCATACAAAAGTGGGTCAAGTCGATCTCCTTGGGAATGACAGACTCTAGAAACCGTTTTCACAATTATGAGATTTTTCTCAATTATGAAATAATCATTATCTCATAATTATAATATCTTATCAAATTAATTATGAGAAATAAATCAATCATGTAATTGTGCCATTTTATCATGGGATAAATCTCACATAAGTAAAAGAAAAGGTGAAAATGGATGCATTTTAGACAAACAATTGAGGTAAGTTGATATTGGTTTTTTCTCACTATAATGGAGTGGCAAATAGGGTTATAACAATGTGCAAATCCCAACCAAGTCAGGGACTTCACGTACCACCTAACCATAGATTGTGCTAAGCCAAATCTCTCTTTCAGCTAATCACCCTCATTCCATATTCCAATCATGAATGTGGAAACTCATGCAATAAATCAAACAAAACCAAATAGGGCTTCCAGAGGCCAAACCACCTCAACCCTCAACCATAGTGATTTCACCTAAACCGGTCCAAACCAACAACAAACAAGCTCATATTCCTCCAACTTTCTTCACCATACCCAAAGGAATTTTCCTGTCTCCACCCACCTATCAAGAGTTCCAGGAGAAAACCATCTCCACCCTCAACCCCTAGTAATTTTCCTAAGACCACCTCAACCAAGATCCAAATTCTATTAGCATCCAAATCTTAAACCAAAACAAGAAACCCACAACACCATGGTTATCCAGGAAATGACAAGGCAAGGTTGAAAACCACTATCAATCTAGAAAAATCCCATGCCAATGATGGCAAAGCAACCAAATAACCAAATTCATGTACCATGTATCCAAATCTCAGCAATGAAATCACACATGCAACATGTTACCTATAATGTCTTCCTATTGTAACTACTCTTCCAACCCTTCCTTGTGCTCCCTTGATTTCCTTTGCTTTCTTTCTTGCTTGTGTCCAAGTGCTTCCTCTCTTTTCTCTTAGAGCTCTATTTCTGAAAGTCATCAAAAGTTGTGATTTTTTTCTAATATGTCTTTTTATCATTTATGTATGATGTCTCTTCCTTTCCTTTTTCTACTTTTATTTTCTCTCTAATTTCCCTTGCATGCATATGTGTGTCTCTTCATCTTCTTTTATTCCCTTTTTCCTATTTTCCTTTATTTCTCATATTAAATTACCATTTATTTCCTCTTTGCCTTTTCCAATGCCTTTGTCAATTTATGTAGTCATTAATTGACCACAAGTGATGCCCACTATAGTGTTTTCCCCTCCATTCAGCTTGGAATATGTGTCCCATGGCCTTGGTTTGATTTGTTTCTTTAAAAATTTCCATACATTATTTATTTACATGGAAATTTAACCTAGATTTATTACATACTGCACTTCATCCTACTGCAACTCAGACCTGCAACCTCGGCCTTTTTTTTCAACACCAGAATCCCTAAAACTTTGCATGTGTGAGAGATATTGAGCCCAAAACAAGATTTTTCATCCTCCTTGCTTATTTTAGACCTTCGCTCTTCTTTTTCCAACTTTCTAGCTACAGCTAAAATTCTTTCTTGAGATATCTAACTTCTTTAGTGAGTGTGTGTCAACTTCTTGAGATATCGAATTCCCTCCTTCGTGCCAACTTGTAACTACCAAGGCCGACTTGTACTTTTGGAGTTTCCAAGACTTTCAAAAATAATTATTTTTACAATTGCATTTTTCCTAGAAGGGTCTTATAAACATGATGTTGACTTCTTTTACTCATGACAATTAATCCTAAGACCTAACAAGACCTATAAGCATGAAGAACATGCTTTTACCTAGAAGACCATAAATAATGAGCATGAAACACATGCTTTAATAATAATAAATTTTTATTTTCTTCTCTTATTTGTCACATAGGAAAAATATTGAAATGAGTACAACAACAATTATGAAGACCGAAACTAGTTACATTTTCAACACTCCCTCTTGACTAGGGAGGTATTCAGAATTGTACAATCAATACAACATCATTCTCGAATTGAAGAGTTCTCATATGAAGAGTTGGATTGTTAATCCATACTATAAGCATCATTATCATGACCAACATTGTCTCTGATGCCTAACTAGACAAGCTCTACTTTAATCAAGATCATTATGCTAGGAGGTTTTACGAGTGATACCACACTACCTATACAAGGCACATACCCAATCCAAATGTCCACAAGGCATGTCCTTTTAGGACTATTCTTATCTTGGATCTCCAATCGTATGTCCTCAAATAATATTGTTCCTCTTCGACCAATCTTCTCTTGAATACCTATCACATCCTCAAAGAGTGTTGGTACTTTTCCTTTCTTGGATTCTATATCCTCAAGGAAACAACAGATGCTTATCTAATCCTTCACCATTCTCTCTCCAAGGCCTTATCTTAGACTTATGGTTGTTATTCCTAGTCAATTTCCTGACACATGAAGACGAGAATGCACATGTGATGTCCAACATCACTCCCTCTAAAAAAAGAGAGGATATTTCAGACTTCCTTTTTAACAGTGGAAGCCAACACCACAAACCTTATGGCTTTTCTTCAAGAGAGTATCAACTACTTGATCTTCATAGCGACATGGATCCCTCTTTCCTTTGCATATCTTACTTCCTTTCGAGGTATCATGGAGCCACCTTCGCTCTTCAATGTTGTAATAGGATCTAGGTCATCTTTCTTGATTTGGAATTTATCCAAGACAAAGAATTAAAGGTATTACAGACTCATGTGCATGGATGTGCCTATGTTACTTTATGCAATGGATTAATAATATTGCAAAATACATAGACACTGAGGAAGTTAGAGAAAACATAACAAGAAAACATGTAATACAACAAGTTTAATAAGGAGTTCACTCAGTGCTCCTGGGCTACGTCTCTTGGTCCAGATTTCAGTGGTGGCCTCTCTATTATGTTTTCAAAGAAGAGTTTCTTTACAATAGTGATCTCAATTTGATTCTCACTCAACAGATATGAATCAGTAGGATTGGAGTACACAGACTCTCCTTACTGGTATTTGACCTCTACTGGTCATAATAGTATGAGCCCAATCTAAAACTCATAAATGACAAGCCTATGCCGGGAGCTCGCTTGAACCTCTCAAGCTTTCTCTGGAGTGCACAAACTCTCTGACTCTCTCTGGCTTTGTCTGGCTTGATGTTGCCTTCAGGTCAGCTCGAATTCATCTCTCTGTTCTCTGCTCTTAGCTTTCTCCGTCTAACTGATTCCTCTCTGTGTGTCTGTCCTCTGCTTCTGTCAGTTCATGGCTTTAAAGCCAGTCTGCTTTCTGTTGGTTCATTTCTGCTTCCCTGCGTTTTGGTTTTCCCTACCTCTGTCCATTCGAGCTCCCCTATTCTGTGTCATCATCACTGTGTAATGCTTCACATGGAGGTGGCCACCTATTCTGAAATGGGTGAGTGTGTCAAGTTCCTTGGACACATTTGAACTGTCTTATTTCTGTTTGCTCCAAGATGCATGCGAAACATGAATCTCCTGCCAACTCATCGTCCATGTCAGACTTCAAATCCCATGTAATCTTGCTTTATAACCTTTTCAAATCTGGTCATTTATCGGGATGCACCTCCATCGTTGATCTGGGCCCCCCAGATCCTATGGTCGTCATTCATATCGGGCGGGTAAGTAGCATGACATTTACCCATCCAATGTGAGTGGTTTTCTCTCTCTTCCATCGGATGCGTGTCACTCAGTGTGTGGCATCAGGCGAGACTCGGTCAAAACTGCTTACCACCTTGAGGCCTTCCTATATCTTGTCAGTTTTGTGGAATCCATGGAACCGAATTAATTACTTTTGTGCATTTCATAGTCATTTCGGGTCCAAGAACTTTGGGGCTTTCCTTCACTTAGGGGGACGCCCTGCAATACGCAATTAGTACTTTAGCGCTAATCACGTATCAGAAACCACCCCCGTTTCTTGAATTAGCCTCTGGTTTTGCCAATTTGCGCTAGGGCGTGTTACCATGGGCCAATGGTCTGCGCGCTCGATTAAGGGTCCTCGTTGCTCCATGCTGATCACAATTGCCACTGTTACGAGGATTCCTTCTGATAGATTGATCTTTCTAAGACTTCAATCTGTTTGACATAATTTAAATGAGTTTATGAAAACTTAGAGAGTGTTTAGGATCCAATTCAGATCACGGCCTTCCCACTGAAAAAGCTTTTGGACCACCAAAAGTTTATTTTTTAATCATCAATCAAGTGAGGGTATAGATTCCTCGCTTACCCAATTTCTATCCATTTCGCACTACTTGGTTGAACCTTTGAGTCCAATCCTGAGGTACTCAACATCCCCTCTGCACATAGTTCTCACCTTCCTATCCAAAAATGTATCTTCCTGCAACTCATTAAGATATTCAGGCAACAGATCATCAATAGAAGGCAATTGACTCTACTCTTCGGGATATTCAATTAATGAAGGTTCAAATAATCTCAAGTGTCTGAATTAACAACTGAGTAGATGTGCATGTATGCTGGTAAATCAAGGCAAAAAGCATTCTCACCAATTTTCTCAAGTATCTTGAAAGGTCCATACCTTATTGGCTTTAGCTTCTTACCTTCACCTTGCATTTTGTCTTTGCTGATATACAACCAGACTTGATCACCAACTTGGAAACTATGCTCCATCCGATGCTTGTCATGCCTTGCCTTGTACTTGGCTTGGCTCTTTTTCAGCTGTTCCTGTACTGCCTGGTGAATCTCTTGGATTTGTTCGATGAACTTGGTTGCCTTATCCACATCACTGTGTCCATCAACTGCTATGTCTTTACCAAAGACAAAATCCAAGGGAGACCTTGGTGTGAAACCAAAACAGGTCTCAAAGGAGATCTCTGTGTAGAAGAATGTTTAGCTCGGTTGTAAGCATGCTCCACATAACATAAATGTTCATCCCAAATCCTGGGATGCTTTTTGCAATAGCCTTTGAGAAACTGGATCCCTGTCCTGTTGACTACTTTTGTTCGGCCATCTGTTTGCGGATGAAAAGTTGTGCTCTTCTTTAGCCTGGTGTCCATCAATTCCCACAAACTTGACCAAAATTTTCCAACAAATCGGGTATCATGATTAGATATAATGGAAGTGGGTAATCCAAAATGAACCCATACATGCTAAAAGAACAACTTTTCAATTTGTTCAGTTGTAATTTGTTTGTTACAAGGTATCAAAATACACATTTTGTTGAACCTATCCACAACAACATATAAATAGTCATGACCTTTCCTAGATTTAGGCAGTCCTTCAACAAAGTCCATGGAAACACTTTCCTAAGGGTGAGAAGGAAATAGTAATGGAGTGTACAAGCCTATTTTTCTATTTTTGAGCTTGCTTTTAGCACACATGGTACACCCTCTTACATATCTAGAAACTGTCTCATTCATTTTTGGCCAATAACAAAATCTTTGCAGCTGTGCAACTGTTTTACTTACACCAAAGTGACCTGATATTAGAGAAGTGTGTGCCTATCGAATTATCTTTACTATTTCAGTTTGTGGAATGCATAGCTTCCCAAAATGATACAAGAGCTGGTCCTTAACATGATAATCCAATTTTTCTACTTGTTTGCCATGACTTAAAGTTGCATATACATCTTTAAAATCTATATCTTAAGCATACTGTTCAATGTAGCTTTCATGCAATACTGAATTATGCTTAAGTATAGTGGATGCATTTATGATTGGTCTAGACAACATATCTGCAACTTTATTGTGTATGTCCTTTTTATACCTAATGACTAGATGAAACTGTTGTAGAAAACCCATCCATCTATAGTGTCTTGATTGCTACAACTTAGTTTGGGAGTGTAAATATTGAAGTGGTTGATGATCAGTATGTATAACTGTCTCTTTTCCCATTAAATAATTTTTCCACTTTTTCACACTCTGTACTAATGCATACAATTCTTTATCATATATGGGATAGTTAACTACTGCAGAATTAAATGTCTCAGAATGATAACATATGGCTTTACCGTGCTGCATCAACACTGCTCCCATGGCATAGTCACTGGCATATGTTTCGATCTCAAATGGTCTTTGAAGATCAGGAAGTGCTAGTATTGGTGTTGTACTAATCTTTTCTTTCAAGGTGTTGAAGGCTTTCTGTTGTTTTCCTCCCCACTGAAACACCTTGTTCAATCCTGTTAAAGCATGTAAGGGAGTTGCAATTAAGGGAAAGTTAGAAATAAACTTTCTCCAATACTGTGCTGCTCCTAAGAAGATCCTAACTTCTGTAGCAGATTTGGGTTTAGGCCAGTTTACAATGACTGCAACCTTAGAGGGATCTATCTTCAATTCACCACCCCCTAAAATATGACCCAAATAATTCAAAGATGTTTTTCCAAAGTCACATTTTGAGAGCTTAACATAAAGGTTTTCTCTTTTCAAAACATCTAGAGTCTGCTTAACATGCTTTAAATTCTCTTCCCATGTTTTACTGAATATAAGAATGTCATCCAAATATACAATGACAAAATCATCAAGAAAAGGTCTGAGTACATCATTCATTACTCTCATGAAAGTAGCAGGAGCATTAGTTAAGCCAAAAGGCATAACCAACCACTCATACAATCCCTACTTTGTTTTGAAAGCAGTCTTCGATGCATCTTGCTCTGCAACTCTGACCTAATGATAGCCACTATGCAAGTCTAACTCGGAAAAAAAAACAACTTCTTTTAACTGATCCAACAGATCATCTATACGAGGAAGGGGATAATGATTTTGATCGTTATCTTATTCAGTGCTCGGTAATCAATGCACATTCTCCATGATCCATCTTTCTTTCTCACCAAAAAAATTTGAGACCCACATGGTGACGTGCTAGGTCTGATGAACCCCTTCTCGAGCAACGCATGTGCCTGCTTCTTGATTTCTGAATTCTCTAAAGTGGACAACCTGTACATTCCGATGTTAGGCAATGGAGCATCTTGCTGCAAATTAATATCATGTACTATTTCCTTTTTGGGTGGCAGACCTTTAGGTTCTTGAAACAGTATATCATATTCTAAAACAACTTTTTCTAAATCAGCTTGTTGTTTAGCATCACAACCCTCAAATACATTGGTTTTATCAGGTTTCTTTTCCTTTACAACCATTAGTAAAAATTGTTTGCATGAATTTACAATTCTTTTCATTTGCCCTGAGTTTATGAGAGTATAATTATTTTTGAGTTTATGAGCTCTTACAATATATTCGATTCCATATTTAACGAGTTGATACTTGTTCTCATCTCTATAGAAAATAGCTTTTCTATCATACAAGTAAGGACTTCCTAAAACAATTCCACATATATCCAAAGGTACTATATCTAACTCAACCTCATCTACAAATGCTGACCCAAAAAAAAACCTACGTTTACATTGTCTAGTCACTTGTAGCTGTGCTTTATCACATAGCCAACCTAATGGATATGGCTTTTTGTGAGGTGTGGTTAGTAATCCCAACTTTTTTACAATTGCTTTAGAAATTAAATTTACTTGTGAGCCACTATCAAACAAAGTATCAATCTTTTGATGCTTGGAAATAACTCGAATATGAAAAAGCTCGTGTCTTTTCCTCTCATTTTCTTCATTATCAGTAGATTGTACAAAATTACTAGTAGATGCTTCAAAATTTTTACCTTTTATACCTGTGGCTGTGATTGTTGTTTCATCTCCTGAGTCTAACCCCAAATCCTTTTGAATAGCTGCAACAGTCTTCTTCTTCTTGCCCTCAAACTTCTTGGCTCTCAGCTCCGGATGCAGGATCAAGCAGTGTTCATCATCATGCCCATCCTTCTTACAGTGAGTGCATGAAGACTTGGTCTTTTGTACAGTATTTGCCTTCCTCTCTTTCCATTTTTTTTTTCTCTTTTCCTTGATTTTGCTTGCAGCGGGTTTTGATGATCCCCCAACTTCTGGGTTCACATTCTTTCCTCTAGGCTCTAGATGTGTAGCCTAAACAAATACCTCATCTATGCTAGTGGGATTAAACATGAGAATAGTGTGCCTTAAGTAGCTGTGTAGACCACCTATATACTTCAGTAGAGTTTCAGGTGAGTCTAAGGAAATTCCTATAATCAAAGCTATTTTCCTAAATTCTTGAGTGTAACTTTGTACACTTTGCCCTTTTAATTGGCGAAGAGTTTGCCAGCTCATCATGGCTTGCTGCATATAGGCTAGTGGATAGAATTTCTTTTTAATTGCAGAAACAAATTCACTTCAGACAGAAAGAATTTTACCATGTTTCTTCATGTCAGCTTGTCCTGCCTTCCCACCATACCAAGGCAGTGCCTCCAAGGCATAGGCTAGCCAGTTGAATCTTACTCTTGTCTGAATCGATGCTCTGCACTCTGCAATAAACATCAATCTATCTAATCCAATTATCCAACTTCTTTGCATTCAACTCTCCATCATATATCGATAAATCAAATTTAACATATAATTTGATCAGAGATGTTTTCTTTTTGTTTTCAGGGCTACTAGGAGGTGTGGGAAGTTTTTCTTCTTTCCCTTTGCCTTTAGAGTGGTCATGGAGGAGATATTATTCTGCGCATTTATCTTGTTTGGAGTTAGATGAATCTTCAACTCTACCTCTCTTAAATTCTCTATACATTTCTTCCACCATGGCTTTCATAGTCAGGAAACCATCCAGGAACTGGGAGTATGATTCCAAGGGGTTTTCTTCTGACATTTTCCTCTTATAGTGGACTCTTCCAATTTCAGGGCTAGCTTCAACCAACTTTCCTTCTCCTAATTTAAGCTTTGATCTAGTTAGCATTCAACAACAAAATCCAGCGCAAGCTTGTCTAACCTTAGTAACCTAGAGTTCTGATACCACTTGATATGGAATTTATCCAGGACAAAGAATTAAAGGTATTATAGACTCATGTGCATGGATGTGCCTATGTTACTTTATGGAATGGATCGATAAGATTGCAAAATGCATAGACACTGAGGTAGTTAGAGAAAACATAACAGGAAAACATGTAATACAACAAGTTTAATAAGGGGTTCACCCAATGCTCCTAGGCTACGTCTCCTGGTCCAGCTTTCAATGGTGGCCTCTCTATTATGCTTTCAAAGAAGAGTTTTTTTACAACAGTGAGCTCAATTTGAGTCTCACTCAACAGATATGAATGAGTAGTATTGGATTACACAGACTCTCCTTACTGGTATTTGACCTCTACTGGTCACAGTAGTATGAGCCCAATCTAAAACTCATCCATGACAGGCCTATGCTAAGGAGCTCGCTTGAACCTCTCAAGATTTCTCTGGAGTGCATAGACTCTCTGACTCTCTCTGGCTCTATCTGGCTTGATGTTGCCTTTAGGTCAGCTCGACTTCTTCTCTCTATTCTCTGCTCTTAGCTTTCTCCGTCTAACTAAATCCTCTATGTGTATCTGTCCTCCACTTCTCTCAGTTCATGGCTTTAAAGCTAGTCTGCTTTCTATCAGTTCATTTTTGCTTCCGGACGTTCTAGTTTTCCCTGCCTCTATCCATTCGAACTCCCCTGTTCTGTGTCATCATCACTGTGTAATTCTTCACAGGGAGGTGGCCAACTATTCTGCAACAGGTGAGTGTGTCAAGTTCCTTGGACACATTTGAACAGTCGTTATTTATGTTTGCTCCAAGATGCCCGCAAAACATGAATCTCTTGCCAACTCATCGTCCACGTTGGACTTCAAATCCAATGTAATATTTCTTTATAATCTTGTCAAATACGGTCATTTATCAAGACACGCCTCTGCCGTTGATCTGGGCCCCCCAGATCCTATGGTCGTCATTCATATCAGGCGGGTAAGTAGCATGACGTTTACCCGTCTGATGCGAGCGGTTTTCTCTCTCTTCCATCGGACGCATGTCACTCAGTGTGTGGCATCGGGTGGGACTCGGTCAAAACTGCTTACCGCCTCAAGGCCTTTCGATATCCTGCCAGTTTTGTAGAATCCACGAAACCAAATTAATTACTCTTCCGCATTTCATTGTCATTTTGGGTCCGAGCACTTCGGGGCTTTCCTTCACTGAGGGGGACGCCCTGCGATACGCGTATCAAAAACCACCCCCGTTTCTTGAATTAGCCTCTGGTTTTTCCAATTTGCACCAGCGCACATTACCATGGGCCAACGGCCTGCGCGCTCGACCGAGGGTCCTCATTACTCCGCGCTGATCACAATTTCCACTATTACAAGGATTCCTTCTGATAGATTGATCTTTCTAAGACTTGAATCTGTTTGGCATAATTTAAATGAGTTTATGAAAACTTAGAGAGTGTTTAGGATCTAATTCAGATAATTTCTTGCTCATCGCTTTCATCTTTGACATCATTTATGAAGGCATTGTATTGAGACTTTCCAAACTTAAAGTTGATCATAGTTTCCTCATGAAAGTGATCTCCTTTGACATATAGTTTATCTTCTCACACTGCTACCCTTCAATCCAAAGATGGAAACATCTTGACTTCATAGTTTCTAGGCACGAGATATTGAGTTTTCCTCAATATTATATCCATACAGTTGAACTTTCCTCCATTGGCATTATGTATTCCTACAACATACTTTCAGGTAGAAAAATAACATGTTAACCAGATAACCAACAATAATGGAAAAACAAACTTACCTCATCCATATGACCTTCTTGTCCAAATATCAAAATCCTTATGGTTCATCTCCGCTTGAATCTACCTTCATGCATCAAAGTGCCCAAGGATCGAACTTGATTACCAAGTTACAACTTTTTATTCCAGAGATTATATTAGATGTTGATCAATATTTTACATATTCTAGAGAAAGTATTAGTCTTTTATACATTCTTAAGTAAGTCAAATTCTCCCTTTTAAACATCATTCATTCATATTAATCATGTTACAAGATTTGAAAGAATCTTATCCAAGAGTAACTTTCAATGTGCATTCCTATGCTTCTTATTCCATCATCTAGCTATATGTCCAATAACCTAACCCATTGCATTCCTTCATCCCTTTACTAGTATCATTTCCACATTACATGGAATATATACTAACTTTTTCATAGTGCTTCTTCCCAAGAACCTTCCATAATGATGGTTCTTCCAGGATCATAATGATCCACCTAAGCGAGATGATTTCCTCTAACATAATGTTAGATAATGCCTAGATGAACAATATGCAAAATGGTCTATATATCTACCTTTAAAGACTAGATTACTTCTAAAGAGAAACTTAACCAAGTAGACTCTACTTATGCAACTATCACATGCTTCTCTCTATGATGTTATGCAAAATCGAGATTTCTTTTAAAATACACAACAATGCATGTCACTCTAATGGAACAATTCATCCTCATAAAGAACCTAACAAACAATGTTCCTTCTTCAACAGTAAATTTCTTTCACTTCTTCTTTCTTCGACTTCTTTTTAGGTTCGCCTACTTGCTTAGCTATGCAAGCCTCGCTTATTTCATTTCTCTTGTTGTTCTATTGGATTGTACAACCCCTCTTAAAGTATCCATACTCATTGCACTTAAAGCATTTAACCTTAGACATGTCTTTCTTCTTGGAATTCCCAAACTTTTCCTTCTTCAGCTTCTTAACTCGGGCTAGAAAGCTTGAGACTACTCATCTGATCCAATGCCATCTTTTACCTTGATCCTTGATTCTTCTAGAATGCAAAGCCCACAACTTATCAAAAGGAGTTAAATATTTCTTGGAGTAGATGCTTGTTGCAAAGTTGCTCCATTCTAGTGGCAATGCATATAGTACACAGATGGTCACTTCTGAATCAGAAATTGATTCCCCAAGCCCTTGCAGATGTCTCTTAGATGAGATAATTTCTTGAGAAGAGATGACATATCCTCATCTTTTGACTTCTTCATTCCATATAACTTATTCTGTAAAGACATATTTTGTCTTGATGTACTTATAGAGTATATGCTCACTAGCTTGTCATACATAGCCTTGGAAGTCTTCAATTGCAACGAATGGAACAAGATAATATTTAATGGATTCAACTATGATCGTTTGTGTCTTTACTTCCCCTTTATTGTATTTTCCTAGTTCTTGCTTCTTGTCTTTGCTAGGTTCAGTAATTTCCCCAGTAAAATATTCCATTACTTATTTTTGTGAGTATCAGGTCAACCCTTTTCTTCCATGCTAGATAATTTGATGCTCCAATGAGCTTATTTCTCTCCTTACATAAAGAACCATATGACCTATAGATTCAGACATGATGTAATAATAATATGATACTTACATGATAACCAAGATTCTCCTTGATGATGTCTCCAACCTTCTTGATGCCTTCAACATCTTTGAAGAGACTTCCTTGAAATACATTCCCTAAGATTCCTTCAACAACATCTTCTAAGAGTGATAAATAATAAGACTCGTTTGACGTTTTCTTTAAAGAAGTCTACCAATGAGCCTTCAACTAGATCTTTGCAAGGGACAACCCTTCTTCAAGTATTCTTCTGTAGGCTTTATTTTTTCCTTCCCCTTGACAAGTAATTCCCTCTATTGTCCTTCCAGCAGCCTTCCTTATTCACCTTAGCTCTGATACCATGTTGGAAAATGCAATGTAGCAACTATTAATTCTTATTTTCCTTTAACCTTGATACTTGTTTTTTAATATTAATTAATGTTCCTTATGTTATTTAGTTAGATATTTTCATCAAACATATATAAGGAACGAAATAGCAATAACAAAGGACACAAAAATTAGGCTCTTAGCCAATGAAAAGACCATCCAAGGGGAAAACCTAGAAAACTGTTCTCTTCATATAGAATTTTCTTCAAATGAAACACAAAGACCCAAACCCTAAACCAAGTCCTTCCCCAAGTACCAAGCCATCCCTTCCTTGATTTTTCACCAGTTAGCTTCAAACTACAACTTCGACCTGCCAGCTTCAATATTGCAACTTGTTTTGTAACTTCGATCCTGCAATGTTGGCCTTGCAGCTTCTATGGAAACCATAATACAATCTTCTCCTAAGACCTTCCTAGAGCAAGACAACTCCTCCCAAGATCAACGAGGTCAATGTAAGGTATTTTTCCTTCAAGTTGGCAGATACTACACTTTGTGCTACTGCAACTTTGACCTCTTTCTGTAGCACCAAAAACCCTAAAACTTTGCATATGTGAGAGAGATTGAGCCTAAAAACAAGATTTATTGTCCTCCTTGCTTCTTCTAGACCTTCATTGTTCTTTTTCTATCTTCCCAGCTACAAATCAAATTATTTCTTTAGATATCATACTTCTTTAGTGAGTATGTGCTAATTGAGGTCAAACTTCTTCTTTATATAGTCATTCTAGGGGTTCGAATTCCCTCGTTTAGGTTGACTTGCAACTTCCAAGGCCAACTTGTACTTTTGGAGTTTCTAGGATTTTCAAAAAATAATTCTTTACAGTTACATTTTTCCCGAAAGGGTATTATAAACATGATGTTGACTCCTTTGACTCATGACAATAAATCCTAAGACCTAACAAACCCTAAAAGCATGAAGAACATGCTTTTACCTAGAAGACCATTAATAATGAGCATGAAACCCATGCTTTAATAATGATAACTTTTTATTTTCTTCTCTTGTTGTTACATATGATACATATTGAAATGAGTACAACAACAATTATGAAGACCGAAAATAGTTACATTTTCAACACCAATGGTGCCAATTGATTTCCGTAAAGCATGCTATGACTGGTATGATAGTTTTGAGGTAGGGATATGCCTTGGTTTTGAGGCCCTCATGATGCAATGATGTCTTTCCAATAATGGATTGCCTAAGGGACTAGGAAGTAGAGAAGGGAACAACGGAAAATAAATTGTTCTTTTGGTCATGACCATAAGGTATTGGAATCATAAGCACATTAGGGGTGTGCCCAAAAATAATGACCTAGGAAATGTTCGTTGAAGTAACAAGGAGCATAAGGATAACAACACTAGACATTGAAGGCACACAACACTAACAGTGTTGGACATTGGAGGCAATCAAAACTCCAAGGAAAGGGAACAAATCCAATTTGGATTGAATATATCAAGCACCAGAAGACTGCAAAAAATGGGCCATTGGAAAATGGTTGAATTTATAAAGTGATATTTACCGAGTGTCTAGGTAAGCCACAATGCATATAACATGTGATGTAAAAGTTGAAACGAGTTGTATATATATAAATCTCCATCTCAGTTTTATTTGGTCTTTTAAGCGTATCTTTTTATTTTCGTTGTATATGTGTCATCAAACACCAAGGACGGTATTCGCCCAAGGGAGGTGGGCTTGTAATATCCCTAGTTACATTTTTCACTTATTTTAAGCATTGTAAATTTAATTAAATTAAATGGGTTGAGTTGGGGACACAAATTCCAGAGCTGAGGTGGGGGCAGAAGACTACTTGGGATGTTGACTTGCTTGGTGGTAGGCATGGAGTTTGACATGTGTGCACAAGAAACAGGTTGCAAAACTATCATGGATAAAGGATTAAGTGGCACCATGATTATTGGCCTGCAAGATTCTAGCAGGTGGAAACATGCAGACCAAGGACAACAAAGAAAAACCAAGAAAAAATCATAGAGATAGGGGGTAGTTGGCATGATTTCACAGGCTAAAGAGAGTCTAGCGAGGCTAGAAAAAATGAGGAAGGAAATAGAATAAGGAGGGGATGTGGACATGATGGAGATATGGTAGGTGGAATC
Organism: Pinus tabuliformis; assembly: GCA_031772625.1. Taxonomy (NCBI): domain Eukaryota; kingdom Viridiplantae; phylum Streptophyta; class Pinopsida; order Pinales; family Pinaceae; genus Pinus; species Pinus tabuliformis. Next base: position 551,502,771 of record CM062804.1, read on the forward strand.
ATATGGGTGATGCAACGAAGAGCGAATGAAATAAAAAGGTATTCGTTGATATGTTTCGGGGTGGATTTGAAGGGTTGATCCTTATGTGAAACCTTAAGCTCATGTAACTAATCTAACACAATGAACTTCACATTATTGTCACTCTGCGACAACAACAACTAGTTATAGGCATTCTCTGCAACCCGGATTGTCATCAGGGATAAAGAAAGACTCACAAGAGTTGTCGCACACTCGTACATGAAGAAATTATGATGTTGGTGAATTTCCCCTTCTTCACAGGGTTCGACCTACAAACCCTCTGGAACAACTTGAGAACAACAATTTGTAGCTAATTCCCCCATTTCAACAGGACATCAAGGTTTTGAATAAGGTAATTGATTGCACACCCTTGAGCGAAATTGGACAACATCAAGAACACATTTCGCTTGGCAGACAAATCTTGCACGGTCGCCATGGCCTTTTCTATCATCTTTGGCACATCAACAAGCAATTTCTCTCCCTGCTGCAACTTATATATAGCCATCACTTCCAAATTAGCATTTTGCATAATGCAATCTCGATGTGCACATCAGACCTGGTAATAATAACCAAATATTATCTCCATTATAGAGTGCCTCTCTTTCAATTTTTTTCACTTTTCTTTCTTCGTGTATTTTCTGTATAAAGTCAATAGAGAAGAAGGGAAGAAATTTATTATACTAGTGAAGCTATTCTTGGACTAGGAGCATATGGGTTTATCATTACCTGATCAATGAAAAATACGCATTAATAGAAGACCCATAACGAATATATATATATTCTATTAAACTAGAGATGAGAGGTGTTGGAAATAAATTATTCCTTAAATGGGTTCCAAAATATAGAGACTCTCGTTAAAGTGTTGACCTATTATTTTCACATTGGGGTGGTCGATAGTAGCAGAGGATTTGTTCTCGTGGCCATTGGTGACCTACTTGGATCCATAATAAATGACCATGTCCATTAAAGGTATGAACATGTCAATAGCATCGCTTATCACTGTTCCTACTACCAGGGGATATGTGGAACAAGCCATTGCAGTAGATCTAAATCCCAATTTTCTTCCTTCTCATCATCCTCTCAAAAAAATCACATTTGAAGTCAATTCAAGTTAAGTGGTGAATGTATCGGAGGTGTCTTATGGCAAGTAAATAAATGGAATGAACTTGCTTGACACGTGGCTTGCCACATGTGTGATAGTGAGGCAAATTAGTGAAATTCCACGTCCAATTATCTTGTTTTGATACATGTCAAGCTATATACACATGTCCCCACCTCTTTCGTTCTCATTTTCACGCTTTTCCTTCATTTTGGAATGTGATGCTTTCAATGACATCAGAGACAGTTACAGTAGTATGTTAACATTGATTCCTTGGCATTGCCTTTTCAGTGAGGGGACTATTAGAAGGTTGGGTCATCTTATCATTAATTTTTAAATAATAAGAGGATTGAATTGCAAAAGGAAAAAAGCAGGGAAGCAACTGGTCCCATAGACTATATCTAGTCTCATGGGCATTAAAATTTCATTCATTCATTCATTCATTCAAGCATAGGATTCGTACAAAAACAAAAACAAAAAATCCACTAAGATCACTTGTTCTAGGATTAGCTTTTCCTCATTTTTTTTCATACTAATGTCAACCCCAACAATACGAATCTTGCTTCATTATGATTTGTTGGTCCTTGTTGAAAAAAATCAATATAATTCTTTATTTTTGAAATCTTAGTGACAGTTAAGGCACATATCACAACAATTTGTATAGCTAGGACACCACTATACTATCTGGGGAAGTTAGAAATGGGTTTCACTAAATTTAGTGACTTTGAGCTACATACTTGGTTAGGCTTTAGATTTTTTGATTCTGAGTTGCGGCTCCTATTCCCACCTCCCCCATGCTTTGGAGTTTCCATGAGTACCCATAGAGGGGCATTCTCATGACCATTTTGCTGGAAGGCAAGCCACTATATATGCATGCCTTAGACGCCAAAGTTGGCGTTGATATTAGAATCGTGGTCGTAGAGGGTCATGGGTGCTCTAGTCCTATTCAGATCCTAAGCATAGTGGAAATCCCTAGAAATATTGGTTTTCACTTAGGACGTGATTCCCTAGATGCTCTGTTTATTCTCCAAACTCACGCCCACCTCAAACGTTTGGTTTTCAAGGTCTGAAAATGCGTAGTAGAGATGAGTGTAGAGGGATGTGTTGATTTTGGGGGAAGGGAAGTATGAGTAGTTGTAGGCAAGTTAATTCCCCCATAATCCCAAGCCCATGTATGGTGAAATGTAGCCATGATTTGAATTGAAATTTGAAATTGATACAAACAATGAGCAATTGGTGCAATATCTTAGGTAGGCTACCATTGTTAGGCAGATAGGTGTTTCTCTATAGGGTTGGGTGGGAAAGCATTGTTCACCCCAAATAATAGGTGTTTTTCTGTGGGGTTGGGGTGGGAAAGCAATGTTCACCCCAAACAAGGGGTGGGCAAGCATTGTTCACCCCAAACAATAGCAAAGATTTATTTTTGTATGTTTCTCTCGAATTAAAAATATGACATGTGGCTCATCAATTCCAAATCTCATGCAATATTCTCTCAATTTTCGTCTTCATCTCCATCCAAACCCTAATTTTGCACACCTCGTACTGTATTTCGTTCTCCATATATTTCACTTGATTATTTCCTTCCACATTCCCCCGCTCATATTGGGGTTCCTTTGCACCTCTGGGTGGAATTGCTAGTTTTATTTTTTGGAAACTTTATCCTATCAACCATGAAATTATTCATCATCAATCAAATTTCATGTGTTTTTCCTTTGGAAAGTTTATCCAACCTACCTTGTGACTTTATTGTCCATGGGTGAAATTTAATGTTTTTAACCTTTTAAAAAATCTTAAGTCATTCTCCAGTGTTTTTAATCTTTTGAAAGCCCTTAATTCATTTTAGGTTTATTATTGGAAATCTTGGACATTCCATAGTATTGTCAATAATGAAGGTTTTTTCATCAAACATAAGATAATTTGCCTCAAACATTAAAGAGAATTTGCCTTGAACATTAAAGAGGATTATCTCTATTAAGGAAATCAATCAAATTTTTAGGAAGAGTGTTCTTTGAATAGCTTGCAGTTGGGTAAAATCTTTACCCATAATTCCCTTTTTTTATGTGTATGGAAATTTTATGAATATAAGTAAATTATATGTATATAAATATTCTCATATACATGATGCATTAAAGAAAAATTCACTTCTGAAATGGATTATTACCAAAATTTATCACATTGAATTAAGTAAACAAGATTTATCACCAATATTTACCCCTAAAATTTATGTTGACCTTGCTTAATATACATAGGAACTTATATGGTTGAAATTTCAAATACAATTGCAAGAAATAAAGCAACTTGAGCATTCGTTATACTCATGTAAATAGATATATTTTCCAAGAACTACCCACCACAATTTAAACAAACATTTTCACCAAAAGAGGTAGGATTAATAAGTATACTTACCAAAAGTTATTGCCCACCATTATTTAGGCATTTCTTAACACAAAAATAAATAGAAGTAAAATTATAAACATGCTAACCATGAAAATTTATGCAAGTCCTTGTGCCTGAATAGGCCATTAATTTCTCCACTTCATACATCAATTTACTCCCAAAGTTCGTGTAACCTTGGATAAGCATGCATTTTGATTGATATATATTAAACTTGAACACAACTTTAGGTATTCACATGAATATGCATATATACCATTTTCATGTAAACAAATTTTCATCTTTAATTTTAGCAACAAAAAATCAAAAAACAAATGAACAATAATCACTTGAACATAGGAAACAAGTATTTGAAATTTCTATTTACAAATTGATATGGGGAGGAACCTTTCCCCCCAACCATGCCCTTAGCTAAGCCATGATATGTAAGGGGAAAACTGATAACTCAGTAGTAATTGGGCTAAGTGAAAACAACTTTCCTTCACATAAGAAAAAGTCAAGGATATTTCCTATCTAAGACCAGGCCTTCATGATCTCCAAATGATTCAGTTAATTAACAAATCAAATAAGAGAATTCCTTCACTACTTTATAGTCCCTCAATGATTTTTCACCTCTTGCTTATCATGCTCAACCAAAGCACATCAAATCACAACCTTCTCTACCCAGGTAGAATCCAAAGCTCTTTTGCAAGTTTTTGACAAGCAAAAATTTGTTTTTAGCAAGCCCAAGCCACATCAACATCATTTCAATCTGTGACCATATTTGGGCACCCAGAACATAGTATAATTTCCTAGAATTCTCTAGCCATCATTCTACTTGGGATTGGAAACTTTCCACTCACGATCCTCACTACTTAGGCGCCCATTTATCTTTGCTCTTTGTGGGTGTCTCACCTTGTGCAATGAATTTTCAGACATGTGGTGTATCAATTTTTTTCTTTTCTTATTCAACTCAAAACTCTCTTTTTTAAGATTTCCCTTGCTGTCTTCTTATTAACATCTTTCCACTAACATCTTTCCAATAGTATAAGCTTTATTAAAATTTGAGTTTGGATCATTAAGATATGGTCATTTAAATATTTCTGCCCTTGGTGTCATGTCTACCAAATTAAGCAATTGCCATGTGGCATATGCCATGGCACTCTAGGTCCACATCTCACCACTATAGTCACCTAGCCTACCATGTCGTACAATGGCCCAATTAATTTACATTACAGGTATTTACATAAGTGAAATTTTAAATAAAACTTTAATCCAATAATTCCATATAAATATTTATATTCCACCATTATTATAATATTTAAATCCCATGTACAATTGAGATTAAGTGAAGTATGAACATAGTCCACATGTTAATTTCCATAAAATCCAAAATTTTCGATCATGAAACCCAAAATATTTCCTCAATAACCAATGGGATAAAACAGGTTTTTAAACCCCAATGTTTTATCCCTTAATGAGGTAGAAGCCCAAACTTGTTGTTGATTGTTGATGAGTTCGAACCCCAAACTTTTTCCTTACAGCCAATGAGGCCAACTCCAAATGTTTTTATTGATAATAGATGAACTCGTGAGTCATGGATGAAATTTAATATTTTTAACTTTTTGGAAACTTTTAGCATTGGCATTATTAGCCACCAAATTTTTTCTCGATAGCCAATGAGGTCAAGCCCAAATGTTTATGTTTATGTACACAATAGATGGACTCATTGGTCGTCGATGAAATTTAATATTTTTACCTTCTTGGAAACTTTAGCACTAACATTATTGGCCATCGACGAAATTTAATGTGTTTAGCTTTTGAAACTTTTATTTAACCTACCCAATGACTTTGTGGACAATCAATGAAATTTAATGCTTTTACTTTTGAAAACTCTTAATTCATTCTCATACCATTATGCCATCAGTGAATTCACACTCAAGGATGATCCTTAAAAATTCAAGAGTTTACCACTCGAAACTTTGGACATTCCATGAGATTGCCAATAATGAAGGTTTCTCCATCAACCCTAAGAGATTGTGTGTCAAACATTAGAGAGGATTATATTTATTGAGGAAATCAATATAATTTAGGAATAATATTCTCTACATAAAACTCTTGTTGAATTTTGTAGCTATGGTCAGTCTTCATAATTTATATTTCAACCCTTGAAATATACAATGGAAAATGAAAAACATGTTATTCATGTCATTTTATTGTTATCCCTTGAAATTATTAATATGAGACATGTTCTTCATTTGGTTTCAAAAGAGAAAAATTTGAATTTTCAATTTTTGCCTCCAAACTTGTCAAGTCTTCCCTCCTTCAAGTCAAGTCAGCCCCAATGAAGATAGACCCATTCAAGCCAGCCAGAACATTATATATAAGGCACTCAACCTCCTCCACAAGGCACCATTTCGACCTCACACACAAGAAGATATATTTTGGGCATCCAAGCGAAGGGAGAAGAAAGATAAGAAAGATGAAGAAGAATGAAATCATATTATGGGAAGAAGGGCTGAGTTTTTCAAGGAAGTTTCCTAGAGGTTGCATTTCAGCCTAAGAATATTAGGCAAGGTTGAGTTTATTGGGCATGACAAGAGGGAAGATTGACCATGTTTGACAATTGTATTGTAGGTTAGTTTGACCATCATATTGACTAGAAGAATTAGGGGTATCTCTTGTTGAACTGAAGAATTTCTCTAAGGAAAAGGTTGTTGTGTTTTTCCCCCAAGTGGGTTTTCCCAAGGTAAATATTGTGTTCTCTTTTTGCATTGTGATCTCTATTGTCCTTGTACATTTATCAAATAATTTCTAAAGAGTAATTTCTTAATCATAAATTGGAAGTACTAAAAGAATATTTATATCATTAGAAGTAATTGTTAGATTTTAGAAATTAGTGCTTTGGTGAATTTTGAAAAATCAACATGGTATCAAAGCTTTGGTGAAGGAAAGGACATTGAGATTGCTCTTGAAGAAGCTTTGATAAAGGAAATAGAATTGAAGAGACTTGCATCTACAATTTGATTGCATATCTATAAATATTGGTTCAAATTAGAGAAAAATTTGGAAAGAGATTCAAATTTCAAGGCTTGGAAAACAAGTATTGATCTCATCCTTGCAAACTGATGCCTTGGATATTGTGAACGGAAAGTTCACTAAACCTATAGATAATGAAGAGAAAGAAAAATATGAGAAGGATGACATCACAACCATAAGTTTTATTTTGGATTCTATCAAGGATAATTTGATTCCATATGTTGTAAATCTTGACACTTCAAAGAAAATATATAATGCCCTAGTTGGATTATACACCATCAACAAAATTGGTCAAGCAACAATTTTGAAGAATGATATTTGTGAGCTAAAATGTCAAGTAATGATATTGTGGCCCCATATTTCATGAGGATCTCTCAACTAAGAGATCAATTTCAAGCAATTGATGAAATTGTTTCTAATAAAGAACTTGTGACTATAATAATTAATGGTTTTCCTGACTCATGGGATTCATTTGCATCTAGTACCTATGGAAGGAAGGAGATTCCAAGTTTTGAAGAACTATGGATCTCATGTACTCAATAAGAATCTAGACTCATATCAAAAGGAAGGATTCAAAGATATGAAGAGGGTAAATCTCAAGCATTTGTAGCACATTCCAAGAAGGTTGGAGGAAGAAATAATTGTCTTTCAAAGAAGAAATGAAGATAGAAGACCTACTCCTCAAGGGAAGAATAATATGTCGAAAGTTCATGGTTATCATTGTCACAAATTTGGTCATTATAGAAGCCATTAACCTAAAATATTGAACGATAGAAAGAGAGAGGGAAACTAGCATGCAACCACAACAAACATTGTTGAACATCCAAAGAAACCCAAGAACGAAGATTCAGGTGACAAATATTTCTTCTATTTTTCTGCTCTTATAGGTTTTGTTGTGGATAGCAATGACTTGTGATTAGTAGATAGTGGTGCATCAAGACACATGATAGGAGACCGTGATAATCTCATAAGTCGGATGGAAAACATATTATCTCAAAAGGTAGAACTTGGAGACAAAAATAGTTATGAAGTCAAAGGCATTGGGACAACATCCATTGAGCTGGAATGATGTGAAAACATTCATCTCGGCAACATATTATATGTACTAGTTTTGAAAAATAATTTGTTTCTATTTCATGCTTGGAAGATAAAGGAGATAGAGTAGCATTTTTTTATGGTAAAGTCCATGTATGGCCCAAGGGCTCAAGTACAAACTCTACTAGAATAATTGGAGTGTGTGAAGGAAGGTTGTATAGACTCTTGAAATAATGAGCTCAAGCATTAATGCATAATGATATCAATACATGTGAACTATTGCATGGAATATATGCTCACCTTCACTATAGAGCTTTGCCACCTTTAAATTAGATGGTTTTAGGTGTTACAGGATTATAAAAGGAGCATGAAGTAGTATGTAAAGGTTGTGCGCTTAGGAAGAATGTCAAGAAGTATTTTCCAAGTAGTGAGGGTAGGTCCAAGGAAATATTGGATCTAGTTCATTCTGATGTATGTAATCCAATGCTAGTGAAATCCCTTGGAGGCTCTCTATACTATGTAGCTTTTGTTGATGATTTCTCTCACAAGACATGGATCTACTTCATGAAGACCAAGGATGAAGTCTTCAACAAGTTTCAAGAATTTAAGGTTGAAGTAGAAAACTTGATAGGAAACAAAATCAAGTTTCTGAGATCAGATAATGGAGGGGAATACACTTCCAAGGAACTCATTTCCTTTTGTAAAGAAGCTAGTATTAAGAGGGAGTTAATAGTCCCTTACAATCCACAACAAAATGGAGTTGTAGAAAGAAAGAACATGTTCCTTGTAGAATTTTTTAATGCCATGATGCATGATCAAGACTTTCCCATATTCTTATGGAGTGAAGCATCCATAACAACAATCTATAAAGCCCTCATCTAATTCTGGAATACAAGACTCCTAGAGAAGCGTTCACTGAACAAAAACCAAAGGTTGGACATTTGATTTGTCCAATTTGTATACATGTACCCAAAAATAAAATGAAGAAACTAGAGCCTTTAGGAAAGAAAGGAATATTTGTTGGGTACAATGATTCATAAAATGCCTATAGAATCTATATTCGAGTAAAGGGACAAGTTTGTTAGAAAATGTAACTAGGTTTGGTCTTCATAATGATCTTTGTACTTATATCCTTGTATTTTTTATGTAAAATAAAAAGAAGAAAAGTAATTTTATTATTATTATTTTTATTAGATAAGCATGTTTTTCATGCTTCTAGGTTTTCTTGAGTCAAACAATCAAAGTCCTTTTTGGACCTATTATAAAGAAAACGGACAAAAAAAAAGTATTTTTAAATATGTAAGTCAGCCTAGCCCCAAAGGACATGTAGGACATGTCTATTCGCACCCCTCTGGACAGTATAAATAGAGGATGATTTAAGCTCATTTGGACACGCACAACTTGCTCATTCTGATCTAAAAAATCACAGAAGAAGAGGAAGGTTGAAATCTGATATTGATGAAGAGTTTCTCTTGAAGTCTGATTTGTGGAAATTTTGTCATGATGTATTTCTTGTTGAAGATATATTTTGATGATGAGTATTTCGTTGGTCTCTTGTTGTTCATAAATTCACTATGAAAAAGGAGGGTTCAACTTAGCATCTAGAAGCTTGGTCATGGGTCTTGGATATATCACATTGATTTTATTCTATAAGAAGAGAATTTTTCTAAGTTTTCCCCTTGGGGGGGTTTTGCCCCAACTTTGAGCCTATATCTTGTGTTCTATGTTCTATTGTGATGTTCATGTTTATATTTGATCATTTTTTATGAAAGAAACATAGTTAAAATTAATAACAAGTCAACTAAGTTCACAAGAATTTATCAAAATAAGAGAAGTCCAATATAATTTGTGAGCCTCTCCATTTCTCAACATGGTTTTAGAGCTAAGGTTTGAAGAAAGAAGTTGAAGATCACTCTTGTTGGCATACAAATTCTGCTTCGTATTTCCTGTAAAAGACATACAATCAGAGTTTTATTATCCTAGTTATGTTCATCATCTTTTGTAGAGAGATATATGAGCTCTGCAAAAATTATGCTATCTAGAGTTCTGTGGAAAGGCGTCAATATTATTGTGACATGTTACTATAGAAAGGAGATGATATTCTATTGTGATATAATGTTGGTTATGTGAAGGGCTCTGAGGATAATGAAAGGATGATAATATGAGTTACAATGTTAATACGAATTCTTTCTGAACATTGACATAAATCACTCATCCTTGAACTGATCCGAGATTGTGATACAACTTCTTGTCTATTGATACAAGTTTCTACTAAATATAACATAATTGCAAATTCCTGTAGAATTCAAGTGATATAAGTTTCTTCTGATATATTTTGGTCATTGAATTTCAGAAGTTCTCATTGCACCTTTACTATGGCTTACTTGATATGGGACTAACACCATGATGGACAGACAGTGATAGTGGCTGAAATTAGGGACAATGGCCCAGAAAAGGACAATCATTGTTATGTGTCAAGTATGTTAACTAAAATTAGGAAGAATGGTCCTAAACGCCCATGATCACTCAATTGATTGGGTTCTTTTCAGCATCAGAATTAGAACTCTCTAGATAGGTTGAGTGAGCTCATTTAGCTTCGAGCTCGGAATTACTCGGGTAGAGTGTGGCCTTTAGAGATTCACCATGTGTCAAAGATATTAACCGGAATGATGGTGAACCAAGGCTAATATGTATACCATGTGTCAGATGGACTGGAATTATGGTGACTAGTTGATGCTAATGATGTACCATGTGTCAGGAATACTGACTAGGATTATGGCAAGGATATGCCATAGGTCAAAGATACCAACTGAAATTATGGTAACTTGTTGATGTTGTTGATTTACCATGTGTCAAAGTTGTTGACTAGGATTATGGTAATTGGATAATGTTTATGTTGATGATGAATTGTTATAACATTTTCTAGAGAAATTTGTCAACAAGAGAACATTTGGATAGTCATTATGAATACCACCCTAACTAAGAGGGAGTGTTGAATTTTGTACCCATGGTCGGTCTTCATGATTTATATTTTAGCCCTTGAAATATATAATGAAAAATGTAAGACATGTTCTTCATGTCATTTTATTGTTATCCCTTGAAATTATTAATGTGAGACATGTTCTTCACGTCAATTTCAAAAGAGAAAATTTTGAATTTTGAATTTTTTGGTTAAAACTTGTCAAGTCCTCCCTCCTTCAAGTCAAGTTGGCCCCAATGAAGAGACACCCATTCAAGTTATCCATAACACTCTATATAAGGCACTCAACCTCCTCCAAAAGGAACCATTTCGAGCTCGCACACAAGATATATTATGGGTATCCAAGTGAAGGAAGAAGAAAGATAAGAAGGACAAAATCATTTCAAGAATTTCTCTCTCTCTCTCTTTGAATTCGCACGTGCAAGTTTATGGGCATATTCTAGGCAGAAGGTCGAACTTTTGGGTAGTGGAGCTGAAATTATAGGTAGCATGTTTTGGGCAGGATGGCCAAGTTAACTTGGGCAGTTTTAGAGGCCAAATTGCAGCTTAAGAAGATCAGGTAGGGACGAGTATGTTGGGCTTTAAAAGACAACAGATTGACCAGTTTAACCATTGTATTGTAGGGCAATTTGATCATCATATTGCCTAGGAGTATTAGGTGTATCTCTTGTTGAACTCAATAATTTATCTAAGGAAAGGGTTTTTGGGTTTTCCCAAGGTAAATCTTGTGTTCTCTTTGTGCATTGTGATATCTACTATCTTTGTGAATTTTTGGTTGAATATCTAAAGTGTAATTGCTTAATGATAAATTGGAAGGGCTAAAAGAATATCTATATCATTAGAAGTAATTATCAAATTTCAAAAATTAGTGCTTGTATTTATTGCAATTGAAAAATCGACAACTCCAACAACTCTCACAGTTGGGTGGAATTCTTTCCCAACCTTCCCTTCTTCTTCATGTATGGAAATTCCATGAATGTAAGTAAATTTATGCATATAACTGGCCTAGATCCATCTTAACTCTGATTCTATCAAGTGCCAAGAGGGATAAAATCTCTTTTCACTCTAAATATATATACATCTCAAGAGATTTAATCCCTCTTAATGCTTTGTAGATCCAGAGTTAAGATGGATCTAGGCTAGTTTAATTTTTTCTTTAAATAGGACATATTCCAAATCAATACCATGGGTTCTCATAAACCTGGAGCTCAAAAAACCACTGGTAACTTTTACCTTATTATTTTAGTTTAGTTATTTATTTTTGTTTTTATTTTATTTTGACTGAGTAAAAATGTTTAACGTATGGTTATTTTTATTTTTACTTCTTCTTCTTTTTCTTTCTTTCTTTGTTTCTTTTATTATTTGACCTAGTAAAAACGTTTACAAGACATTACATTACATTATGTTACAACATATCTACCATATTGGGCTCGAGAGTGCCTCTCGGTACAAATATTATCATATAGTTAATGCATTTAAGTAAATTTCACTCGTGGAAAGGATTAGTACCAAAATTTATCACATTCACTTGAGAAAACAATATTTCTTACTGTAGAAATTCTTGCAAATTCTTTACAAATCTACCTCTGAGATTTATGTAGAAAATCTGACTATAGATTAACTCGATAATGCAATATACCAAAGCAAAATACTATAATCTACTTCTACTATCAAACTTGCAGAAGCTTAAAGATCGAGCTAAATCAGAGTTTAACACATATAACCATAATAAGAAGAATCAATGCACATGAAACATAGAAAATACTCAGGGGAAAGCCTCAGCTAAAAACCCCACTATCTGTATTATCATACAAGGTGGAAATGCATCAGAACTATACAAAGCCTTAGCTCTCACAACTAGCCAGTTGTCAGTACAATCCTCCTAGATGCTCACAGGAAATCAAAGCTTCTCACGAGCCTTCTCCTCTACCCTCCAAGCTCCTATTTCCTTCTGCAGTTACCTCTGGGATGATCTCCTTCACCCAGTGTAACACTGCTCTTACACATTGCTCTAACACACTGTTAGAACTGCGCAATCCTCAAGGAACCTTACCTTGACTTCATGGATGAGTTTCCTTTATAGGAAAACACATGCAAATGATAGTACATTGTCCTTGACATTTAGCTCAACTGGGTCTTTCTCAGAATAGACATACATGAGTTTCTGATGAGGGAATCTTCAGTTAGCTGGAGTACACTGGTTGAGTGCATGCATGCATCAATTGAATGATAACTCACAATTAGTTTCTCAAATAGTTTGGAACTAATTTAACTGGACTTAACTCAGTAAATTGAGCTAACTAATTACAACTCAAATATAACTCAATCTTATCTCCTTAATTAAGGGATAATCTCCTTAAGTTAAGGGATAACTCTTGCATCACTACAGAAAGACTTCTAACTTGAATTTCTCCAAATATTTAATCCATGATGAATTAATTGATTATGTCCAAGCAGTTGGTGAGACTAAATTCTATTTTAATTCACAATTTTAATTCAAGGACAAATTAAAATTGGAATTTCTGGATTCTATTTTTATCATTTCTTGTTGCTATTTTCAACACTTACTAGTATTTACCAACCCTAAAATTTACATAGACATTTCCTAATATACATAAGAGTTTAAATAGTTGAAATTTCAAATTCAACTACCAGAAATAAGGCAACTTAACATTCATTATACTCATGTAAATAGATATATTTTCCAATAGTTACTACCCAACACAATTTAAGAAAAAATTTGCACCAAAATACATAGGATTCATATGTAATGGGACAAATCCATGCATTGTTGGGGTGGAGCTATGCATTTGCATTTTAAAGTTATTTCTTGGATAGGTACAAGGCCTACAGGACCTAATATTACTAGTCCAAAATGGATGTGGATTTGATTTACTACTCAATGGACCCCTACGATGGCCTCCAAATATGGTGAAACCCTATGGGATTCCCACACCAGCCTTCTCTAACACCATTTTCCTATCAATCATCTCTCCCAACAACGGAAAATGCTATTCTCGACACCTTAAGTACCCCTCCTCCAATCCCCTCCACTTTCCCCCTCCTCAACCCTGTTGGAAATAATACTGAGAGGGGGGGCTGAATCAGTATTATTAAGTCAAATGTTCCTTTTCAAAATCAAATGATATACGCTACTTCAGTTAATTGAACCCGCGTATATACCCAACTATGCAGAAGAAAACCCGCTTATATAATACAGACTTTTTAATTTACTTTATCTTTTTGATGTTGATTGTTAATCTGTGATTCATAAGCAAATAACCAGTAACCAGAACCAGTAAAACAGAGCAAAAAGGACAATCGCACACAAGAACACAATATATAAGGTGGAAACCCAATGTGGGTGAAAACCACCTGCTGCAATTCATCTTTATCTTTTCTTTAATTAGAAACTTTGTTTTACAATTGTACTGGTGCAGTCCTTTACCAGTACGCAGGCTGCAACCTGCAGAGAGCTACAACCCTCTCCCGTTTTCCAGCTTCTCCTGGAAGGGAGCTCCAACCCCCTTAGTTCTTGTACTAGCTTGAGATACTAGTACGCAGGCTTCTACCTACAGAAGACTGCACCTTCTCTTTGATTTCAGGGACATCGTTTCATTAATTTTCAGACTAGATCCACAGATAGCATCAATCAAACATCAAGAATTTCTGCATCAACCAATCTTCTTTTCACCAATCAAAACTGAATCAAATAAACACTTCTCTGACCGCTGTACCCAGAACACAGTAATTGTAATCAAACACCAATTCTGAACCCAGAACACTACAGCAATAAAATAGAAGTAGCTAGAACATAAATCAAGATATGTACGCTACTTCACTATTCAGCAACCTGCGTGTATAAGCTTTTGTACCACAACCAACCTGCGTATACGACTCTTTCATTCACAGAAAAGGCGTGTATATGCACCTGCACTTCACTGAACCTGCGTACAGATCTATAAAGGATAATTTATTCTTTTAAAACATTCAGTCATTAGTTAACCCAGATTATCAGATTTATAGATCAAGAGAGCACCACATATAACAGATCAAAATCATACAGAGATACCAATGTTCAAGCCTTGAGATTTTGATCCATCAATATTCCTTATCCTTCTTGTGCTCAGCTTCCTCCTTCATTCAGATCTAGATCTGCACCATAACCCAATCACCAGTATTCCAGATCTAGAACAATATCAGATATTCAATAAATCAGATAGTACCTTGTGACATGATCTCCTTCCTCTTTTATAGTTTTAGGCCTTCCACAATACCACGGTCCAAAACCATAATAAACCAATACCAAGGGCCCAAAACCTGGGGTCAACACTTCTGATGAGATACCATGGTCCAAAACCCGGGGTCAACACTTCTGATGAGATACCATGGTCCAAAACCATAGGTTCAAATTCCAAGGACTAACAACCATGGACCAAAAATAAGTTTCCCACCATTTACGCACTTTTCTGTGCATAAAAGTGCATGTATACGCATACGCGACTTCTGAACGTATAACCCGCGTGTATACACGTCTTCGGCAAGGTGAACCTGCGTATACAAGATTTCCTTCATTCTGAGCGCCTGAACTGAGATATGTCACCAAAGTGAGTTTCCATCAAGGACAACACCTGTACCATAGCGCCACACCTGTGCCAGAATGCCAACAATCTCCCCCTTTGGACTTGATGGCAACCCCAAGATCCTCAAAGTCATTCTCCCCCTTTGTCATCAAGGGAAAAGGGTTGTGCTCCCCCTGAGTACATGCTGATATCTCTGCTCTGCTGTGCTGAACATGCTCCCCCTGACTGTAGGCAAGATCTACAAAAAGGTGTTCTTCAAGAGGAACCATGACTTATACATCATAAAAGACCTTCCTATCACCAAAAGACTCAATACATACAACCATCACCCAACCAAGTGGGGATACATCAGAAATTTACATATGACAATCAATCACATTGCATCAATCATCCCAGGCATAGTGGGGAAACCAAAATAGGTCGTTACATGACCTTGATAAAAAAATGTATACATGACATAGAGATGAAATATCAAGACTATGAAAATCACTAATAACTACTATCAGCAGCATCTGACAATCACTGTATATATCAGCAACCATGTTCTCCTTCTGTTCTCCTTTCCGCAGTTGATCCACCTGAACCAAAAACAGCTTGAGTACTAGAACCAAGAGCTTCTAAGGTAATGCCAACAATGCATTATTAGAAAATTATCTGCTCCCCCTGAACCTGTGCCTAATGGTCTCTGACAGACCCATATCAGACTCTCTCCAACCAGAGTTTGTCCTTGCTGATTTTCTTCAGAACTCCATATACGCAACTGCACCTTCATAAATCGGCGTATGTACGCAGATGCCCCTCATCCAACTCGCGTACACCATCTTTTCTCTGAAACAGACAAGCTTCAACAGCAGGATGAAGCATCAACTACTCCCAACTTCTGTCTGCGATATTCAAAAGTTTCCCTGGGCAGTGGTTTGGTGAGTATATCAACAACTTGTTCCTTAGAAGGAACATACTCCAACTTGACTTTTTGCTCAAGCACTTGTTCCCGAAGAAAGTGATATTTGACAGGTATGTGCTTGGTCTTTGAATGCATGACAAGATTATTTGAAATGCTTATTGCACTCGTATTATCACATAAGATAGAGACAGGTGGAGTACAAGTGATTTGAAAATCCTGCAAGGTTTGCATCATCCAAAGAGGTTGAGTGCAACAAGATGCAGCAGCCACATATTCTGCTTCAGCTGTAGATAAAGCAATCGAACTCTGTTTCTTGTTGAACCAAGATACTAATCTGGAACCCATAAAGAATGCACCACCACTTGTGCTCTTCCTGTCATCCACGCTTCCGGCCCAATCTGCATCTGTGTAAGCATGAAGTGTGAGATCTGTATCTCTAGGATACCATAAGCCATAGTTTTGAGTTCCTTGAAGGTACTTGAAGATTCTCTTGACTTCCTGAAGATGAGTTTCCTTTGGATTTGCCTGAAATCTTCCAACTATTCCCACTGCATGCATGATGTCTGGTCGGGTACCTGTCAAATAAAGTAGACTTCCAATCATAGATCTATAGGTTGGTTGATGTACTGCTGCTGATTCATCATTTGCACTGAGACTGCATCCTGTAACCATAGGGGTACATACTGGTTTCAAATCTTCCATGCCATACTTCTTCAAAATCTGCTTGAGGTACTTGGTTTGAGACAAGAAGATACCGCCCTCATTTTGTTGGATTTGCAATCCAAGAAAGTATGTTAGTTCTCCAAGCAAAGAAATTTCGAATTCTTTCTGCATCACCAAGGCAAAGCTTTGACTCATAGCTTCTTCATTGCTGCCAAATATAATACCATCTACATACACAACAAGTATTAGCAATTTGTCATTTTCAATTTTTATATAAAGATTGCTATCTTCTGTTCCTTTTGAAAAACCTTGTTGATGAAGGTATTTTTCCAAGCCGTAGTACCAAGCCCTTGGAGCCTGTTTAAGACCATAGAGAGCCTTTTTCAGTTTGCATACAAGATTTGGATCATTCCCAAGAATGAAACCATCTGGTTGTTCAATGTATACTTCTTCTTCTAAATCTCCATTCAGAAAGGCTGATTTTGCGTCCATTTGAAATACTTTGAACTTCTGAAAGCTTGAGAGAGCAAGGAACATTTGGATGGCCTCAAGTCTTGCAATAGGAGAAAAAGTTTCTTCAAAGTCTATTCCCTCTTGTTGGGCATACCCTTTACAAATAAGTCTAGCCTTGTTTCTAATTACTTCCCCATTTTCATTCAACTTATTTTTGAACGCCCATTTTGTCCCTATGACATTCTTATCTTTTGGTCTAGGTACCAACTCCCAAGTGTTATTCTTTTCGATCTGCTCAAGTTCTTCATCCATTGCCTTGACCCAACATTCATCTTTGCATGCCTCTCTTACATTTTGTGGCTCAGTGGAGGAGAGTAATGCCAAATAGCTTGAGGCTTCTGCAATTGTTCTTCTTGTTTGTACGCCAGCCTCTTTTTGCCCCAAGATTTGAGATTCTGGATGATTCTTCTGAACATACCTGGATGGAGTCTTTTCTTCTATCCTTATCTGCTCCTCTGGTGCCTCTTGAGGTTCTTCTTCATCATCAGTCTGATTTGGAGAGTAGTCTTCATCCTCTTCGATATCTTCATGATTTACTTGCCTAGGAATGTATCCTTTTTCATCAACCACTACATCAATGTTGTCAACAATTCTTCCAAGTCTTTTATTGTAACACTTGTAGTGGTTTATTGTAACCACTACATCAATGCTGTGGGGAGAATAACCAAGGAGAATGCCTTCATCTGATCTAGGTTCAAGTTTTCCAAGCTGCTCATCAGTATTCTTAATATAGCATTTTCTCCCAAAAATTTTGAAATGCTTTACCGAAGGAGTCTCACCATACCAAAGCTCATGAGGAGTTTGAGTGCTGTTCACTCGGACATTTGTTTTGTTGAGAATAACAACCGCAGCATATGCAGCTTCACCCCAGAAGGTTGCGGGAGTTCCAGACTCATCAAGCATAGCACGAGCCATTTGTTGGACTGTTCTGTTCATCCTTTCCACCACTCCATTTTGCTGAGGAGTCATAGTTGTAGAGAATTCCCTTCTTATTCCATGTTCTTCACAGAAATTGAAAAATTCATTTGAGGTAAATTCCCCACCTCTCTCGGACCTGAGGCACTTAAATTTGTAATCTGATTCATTTTCAGCCAAGGCTTTGAAGGATTTGAATTTTTCGAATGCTTCATCTTTGTGCTTCATAAGTCCTAACCAAACAAACCTAGAGAAGTCGTCAATGAATAATATAAGGTATTCTTCTCCTCGAGGTGACCTTGTCCTAAATGGACCACATACATCTGTATGGACTAGCTCAAGAGGCCTGCTAGCTGATCCTTCCTTCTCAGGAAAGTTAGTTCTGGTTTGCTTACCAAACTGACATGATTTGCATATGGTGTTGTATGGAATTTTGATATCTAGAAGACCACGAACTGCCTGGTATTTGCATGCTTTCCTTATTTGTGAAAAGCTTAGATGCCCCAACCTCCGGTGCCATAACCAATGTTCATCATCCTTGCTCAAATAGCATTGTTGTTGTCCTTCTTCAAATATGTATAGATTATTTGGAGTTCTTCTGCCTTTGATCACTGTTTTTTCTGTATCAAGATCACGAACACTACATCCATTTGATCGAAATATTACCTCGGTTCCTTGATCGCACATCTGACTAACACTCAGTAGATTATGCTTCAAGCCATCAACATACAAAACATTTCCAACCTTGACCTTTTCTTTCAACTGAGCAGTGCCTTTTCCTTTTATGGTTGCAAGGGTATCATTTCCAAAAGAAACCTTCTTTCCCTTTTCTAATGCAGTATATGATTCAAGTTTTTCTTTATCACCTGTCATATGCTTCGAACATCCACTGTCAATATACCATAGATTTTCTTGTCCTTCTGCATAAAAGGCTATCCCACATCTTTCTGGTTGTGGTTCCTTCATTCTCCATGTTCTGGCACTTGAGGTTTGTTTCTTCTGAGTTGTCTTCCAAAACCTGCTTCTGCATTCAGAATCTTCATGACCAAAGTTATTACAAATAGAACATTCAACTTCATTTTCAAGGGCTGAAAAGTTGTTATAAGTCCTTTTTGTGATCCCAATCATATTCCTTTGTTTTTGAGCTTCTTTAGTCATGACTGT
Organism: Pinus tabuliformis; assembly: GCA_031772625.1. NCBI lineage: Eukaryota > Viridiplantae > Streptophyta > Pinopsida > Pinales > Pinaceae > Pinus > Pinus tabuliformis. The sequence continues at coordinate 551,522,057 of CM062804.1, forward strand.
CTTATAGGCAACACATTGGGCTGCTTTGTGACCAAAGTTATGGCAAGAGAAGCATTGGCCATTGAAGAAACTCCTGCGATTATCAAATCTATCATCCAACTGATTGTAGTTTCTACTAACATCCATTCTTGAGGCAAATTGGGAAGATTTTACCTGTGGCCGATTGTAGCTTCTATTTGTCCTTAAGGTGGCTTGCCCCCGATTTTCTTGATAGTATTTGTTTGTTCTTGAGGTAAATTGTCCCTGATATACCTGATGATTTCTATTAGGCCTTTGCTCGCTCCTCCTTGCTGCATCAAGATAACTTTTGGAGGTGGATGCTTGAGATGTTTCTTCATTATATCCCAGACCTGTCTTGATTAGTGGAGAACGCTGCACATTGATAATCTCATCCAGAGTTTCAGATCCTTTAACAAATTTAAGATTAATAGCTTTTGTTTTCTCAATCTCCTTTCTAAGACCAACAATTTCACATTCCAATTTTTCAAGATGTTTTTCCCTTTCAGCCAGTTGACATTGCAAAGAATCAATAATCGCATTTTTCTCTTCTAAGCAAATTTTGAGATTAGATATCTCTTTATAAAGACCTTCTACATCTATAGCATCAATGTAGTCATCATCTTCAAAAGCCATTAAAAGTTTATACTCATTACCTTGTTCATCTTCGTCACTATTTGAAAGTCCATCACTATCTTCATGAGTGTAATAGCTTTTCTTATTTGCATTTTGTTTCTTGTTCCATCTAGCAGGTTCCTTCCCTTTTTCAATCTTATCCTTGTGAGGACATTTGGCCGCATAGTGACCGACTCTTCCACAAGCAAAGCATTTGAAAGTTAACTTACCTCGGAACCGTCCAGTACCCGTTGAAGATTTCTGACAAAATTTGATTCTTCTTCTTCTTCTGACACGTGTCCTGACTCGTAGTACTCGCCTTTGCTTGAAGCCTTGAAGACAGATTCTCTCCTGTCTGATGGACCTCCTTTCCTCATTTCATAAGCAGTTAGAATTCCGTGCAGCTGTGACATTTTAAGGCTTTGTAGATTCTCTTTTTCTTCTATTGCAGAAACTTTAGATTCAAACCTAGGGGACAAAGATCCTAGAACTTTTTCAACCACAACAGCCTCTTTTATTCTTCACCCAAATCTTTCATACAATTAACAATCTCATCTACACGAAGAAAATAGTTAGCCACACTTTCATCATTATACATCCTGAGATTTTCATACTGAATCCTGAGGGTTTGAAGTTTTGCTCGTTTTACCTGATCATCTCCTTCATAGCTCAGAACAATCTTGTCCCATATCTCTTTTGCAGATTTAAACTGCATTACCTTGACAAATTCTGATTGAGATAGGCATCCTAATAGAGTATTGACCGCCTTTGCATTTGTTTCATATTTCTTCTTCTCAGCCGGATCTGTAGGAGTTGCTGATGGAAAAGTATACCCTGTATCTATGATATCCCAGACTTCTGTAGCAAGATATTGAAGATAGGCAGTAACTGTAACCTTCCAATAAACGAATTTTGTCCCATCAAAAATTGGTGGCCTGATTGATGCTTCCCTCTCATAGTTGCTCATGATGAACGATCTTCCTTCAAGCGATCAAGCTTCTCCTGAAGGACCTGCTCTAATTCCAATTGTTGGAAATAATACTGAGAGGGGGGGGTGAATCAATATTATTAAGTCAAATGTTCCTTTTTCAAAATCAAATGATATACGCTACTTCAGTTAATTGAACCCGCGTATATACGCAACTATGCAGAAGAAAACCTGAGTATATAATGCAGACTTTTTAATTTACTTTATCTTTCTAATGTTGATTGTTAATCTGTGATTCATAAGCAAATAACCAGTAACCAAAACCAGTAAAACAAAGCAAAAAGGACAATCGCACACAAGAACACAAGATATAAAGTGGAAACCCAATGTGGGTGAAAACCACCTGCTGCAATTCGTCTCTATATTTTCTTTAATTAGAAACTTCTTTTTACAATTGTACTGGTGCAGTCCTTTACCAGTACGCAGGCTGCAACCTGCAGAGAGCTACAAACCTCTCTCATTTTCCAGCTTCTCCTGGAAGGGAGCTCCAACCCCCTTAGTTCTTGTACTAGCTTGAGATACTAGTACGCAGGCTTCTACCTACAGAAGGCTGCAACCTTCTCTTTGCTTTTAGGGACCTCATTTCATTAATTTTTAGACTGGATCCACAGATAGCATCAATCAAACATCAAGAATTTCTGCATCAACCAATCTTCTTTTCACCAATCAAAACTGAATCAAATAAACACTTCTCTGACCGCTGTACCCAGAACACAGTAACTGTAATCAAACACCAATTCTGAACCCAGAACACTGCAACAATAAAACAGAAGCAGCTAGAACATAAATCAAGATATGTACGCTACTTCACTATTCAGCAACCTGCGTGTATACGCTTCTGTACCACAACCAACCTGCGTATACGCTTCTTTCATTCACAGAAAAGGCGTGTATACGCACCTGCACTTCACTGAACCTGCGTACAGATCTATAAAGGATAATTTATTCTTTTAAAACATTCAGTCATTAGTTAACCCAGATTATCAGATTTATAGATCAAGAGAGCGCCACATATAACAGATCAAAATCATACAGAGATACCAATGTTCAAGCCTTGAGATTTTGATCCATCAATAGTCCTTATCCTTCTTGCGCTCAGGTTCCTCCTTCATTCAGATCTAGATCTGCACCATAACCCAATCACCAGTATTCCAGATCTAGAACAATATCAAATATTCAATAAATCAGATAGTACCTTGTCACATGATCTCCTTCCTCTTTTATGTTTTAGGCCTTCCACAATACCACGGTCCAAAACCATAATAAACCAATACCAAGGGCCCAAAACCTGGGTCAACACTTCTGACGAGATACCATAGTCCAAAACCATAGGTTCAAATTCCAAGGACTAACAACCATGGACCAAAAATAAGTTTCCCACCATGTACGCACTTTTCTGTGCATAAAAGTGTGTGTATACGCATACGTGACTTATGAACGTATAACCTACGTGTATAAGCGTCTTCGACAAGGTGAACCTATGTATACAAGATTTCCTTCATTCTGAGCGCCTGAACTGAGATCTGTCACCAAAGTGAGTTGCCATCAAGGACAACACCTGTACCATAGCGCCACACCTGTGCCAAAATGCCAACAAACCCCTGTGCTCTCCCTTGGTCACCTTCCCCATATGCAGACCCTCCATCCTCCCCTGTCGCTCCAACTTAATTCCTCTCTAAATACTTCCCACTTGTTTCCAAGGAATGCACTTCTCCATCTCCCAAAACCTATCTTTATTTCAATGTGACAACCACACTTATCCTGGTAAAGCCCCTTTCCTACCTACCTCTCCCAATTTCCTCAATGAAATTCTAACCTAGGAAACACACAATGGGGGAACTTCCTCGAATATATGGTTCACCCCCTGCAATAGGCGTCAAAGGTTGTACAAAAAATAGCAAAAAATTTGTGAAGAGGAAGGATAAAGAGACAATTTTGGTTATATGAACTAACATTAATCTCAAAAACATACCCAAGATGGAAGATGCGATGATTGTGGCTAGATTTACAAGAAAAAAAATGGATATGATAGTCATGCAGAGATGCACTGAAAAAAAATTCAGCCCGATGTTGGGTTCTTCACCTAGGTGCATTATTTTGGTAAAGGATTGGTTAGGATGGTTCACTTCTTCCAAGGAGGACACAAACAAACATTTATATGGCCTATGGCAGTGGGGTTCTCATGTCCTCTACCTTAAAAATTTGACAATGTTTTTTTGTGCACACTCTGAGCATCTTTGGTTGTCTCAATATGAGTAAGGCCTCTAGCCCTTCCCCTAAATTTCTGGTCTGAAGAGGTTTCTAGAGAAATTGACAACATTCTAGGGTTTTATTAGGAGGTAAATTCTTCCTGCAAGAGAATTAGATACATGGTGATGGCTAGAAACATGATTGGTCTTAATATGGTGTCGGGTATCCCAGATTCAATTTACATCAAGGTAGGTTCCAAAGCACACAAGCAAGCCCTTGATTATGAGGCAATGTGACTATGGGTTTGAGCTACTCTGGGACTACATATTTTGTAATAAGATTTGGCACTATTTAATAAATTCCATTCTTGTGTACTATTACCAAAATGATGATTTTTTTTATATTGTTGTCAAGGTTTTATAATTGATTTTAATCTACATTCTAAGTATTATGCTTCTTTGATCTCTAACACTACTGTTGAGTCATATTGTGATATGTTTTGAAGCCTTGCATGAGCTATATCCAAGAGGCATAACAAGATTGAGATCAACATGAATCCATTGAAGTATATATGTGGTAAATGATAACTATTTATTATTGATTCGCAAGTGTATTTTTCTTATTATTTCATTAATTAAAATGAACTATTTTTTTTAGTCAATGGAAATCATACGGTGGATTCATTCATAAACCAGTCTTTCCCCATGTTTTAGTTAACTTGCTCTCGGATTAGGAGATGGCTATCCCATTCTAGTTTGAGATAGGTTTTTCATGTTTTAGATTAGTTCTACATTTACATCTTAGTTTGCATCAAGTCCTTTTTTTAAGAGGCAAATAAAATCAGTAAATCATTGGTTTTATCAACCCTTTTAAATTGATCAAACCTTTGTGTCGATTTACTTCTTTAACCCACATCTTAAAGATCGATGCAAAGGAAATGTAACCTGATGTAATATAGGTGTAAATAGATTAATTATTAGTTTAGGTTATATTAGTTATATATTAGATTAGATTTATGTTTAAGGGTAATTGGACCCTAACCAGACAAAAACCACCAGATTCAACATAAAAGGAGTTGCTTTAAGTTCCTAACCAGGTGATATCCCTTAATGTTGATGACGAACATTTTTTTGATCAATGCCTCCCTATTGTTTCTCATAAACATCATTAAAACATAAAATCCATTTTCTCCAACCTAACATAGAGCAGTATCCAAAAATGGGTTTTCAATCCAAAACATGGTGGAGGCCTTGGCACCTTTGATGATTAGTTACCCCTAGGATTGGGCAAGGGAAGGAAATCTCTCATTTCATTAGCCATGAAACAAGCTTTCTCAGAGATAAAACAAGGGAAGCAAAAATCTATTATTTGGGATCTTAGAGTAGCTGGCCTTGAGAGAGTTTAATAATGAAACTACTTTCTTTGAATATCTGGGGCCTAGTCAGCCCATCATAAACTTTGGCTCTGAAAAGTTGGATGACATCCCTTTGCCTCATTTCTACAAGAGACTATGATTGAAGGACATAAAGTGTAGTAGTCTTTTATGCCTTTCCTTCTACCAAATTGGTCTTTCCGCAATATTGATGCTATCGGGAAATTAAGAGGGTTGATCACTAGCTAGAACTCTACCCTATTATATTGTTCATTGGCATGGCCCTTGAGGTCATGCCTAGCTACTACATTTACATTAAGGGATAAAAAAATTTATTTTATTGATCTAAATGTATATGGACGATATATGGAGAGGAAACTATTCTCGGACAACATCTTCAGTCTCCCTTACTTTGAATCAAATTCATCTGCCTCAAGGGAGACCTAAATTTCATTATGTGACAATCTAAAATTTGGAACCCTGAACACATCTCAACCCAATGGTGGATTATTTTGTGCATAGTATTGAGAATGGTTGGCTAGTAGATTTCCTCCTAGAAAAAGTACTTCCCACGTGGAAAAATAACAAGATCGGTCCTTCATATATTGCTAAGTGGATTGTTTCCTCATATCATAAAACTTTTTGGACCAACCCTTTCATACCTGTCAGTGGGTAGATTTGAGGTCTGATCACAACCCTATTATTATGGCCATGATTCCTAGCTCTCAAAAGGATATGGGACCATGTAATTTGAACCCCAATTGGATTGAACACCCATCTCTAATTAGAAAAATTAAGGAAAACTAGTATTCCTATGATCTAGTTCAAGGATCGTCTCCTTTGATTCAATTCCACAAGAACCTAAAAATGATTAAAAATACCATCTCTCAATTGATATTGGAGAAAAAATGTCAGGATGAAAGGTTGATATCTGAAAGTGAAGAGAAATTAAAGGATCTCCCGACAAATAGGGATCATTCCACTGTGTCCAATGAGAAAATATCTGTCCAAAAAGAACTAGAAGTGAAAAAAAGAATTCTTCTATTGGAGAAGGAGAAAGAATGGCACCTGAAGAGTAGATCCCTTTGGTTAAAGGCTAGAGATAACAATTTTTCCATAGGACAACAAACCATAGGAAGGCCATAAACACTATCTAGGTAATCAATAAGGAGGATGGATCAAAAGCTACCTCTTTTAAGGATATCTATGAAGAGGGAGTATCATATTTTAAAGACATCTTCAAATTTCCTGGACGAGTAAAAGTTAACAATATTTTACAAATCATGGCCTTATTTCCTCGTTTTATTGAGGAATATGAAAATGAAGAACTAATGAAGGAAATCACAAAGCCTAAGATAGAATTTATTCTCCACAGCATTCAAAAAGATAAAAGCTTGGGTCTGGATGGCATCTCCATTGAATTATACTTAACATGTTTGATTTTATTAGTGATGATTCACTACATGTGGTGGAATATTCCATAACCCACATGAAAATATTCACCCCCTTCAACTCCACCATCATCACCCTTATTCCTAAATCTAATAAGCCTATTTCTTTTGACCAATTTCGGCCCATCTCTCTCTAAAATTTTGTATACAAGCTTATCTCTAAGATCAAAGCCCTTTGTATAAAACCCTTCCTCTATGATCACATATCCTTGGAACAATTTATCTTTTTGAAGGATTGGTAAATCCATGAGGTGATTGATTTAGCACAAGAGGGCCTTCACTCTAACCATGCACTTGAGAAAAAAAATGTTATTTTTAAAGTGGATCTATCTAAAGATTTTGACTGAGTGGACTAGCTATATATTAGGTTGATTCTTCTACACCGGGGTTTCAACCCTCTTTTTCTATTGGCATGATCTATATTTGCATTAATACATCTTTGATGGCCCTCTTAATTAATGGATCAGCTTCCTCCTTATTCAATCCTCAGACAAGACTCAAACAAGGTTGCCCCTTATCTCTTGTCATCTTTCTACTTGTTTTTGAAGCCCTAAGTCAAGCTATCTCTGATGTAAATAGACGACATCTTATAAGGGATATTGAGATCTCTCATGCTTGCTCTCTTACGCATCTATTATTTGTGGATGATATCATCCTCTTTCTGGTGATGGATGTAGGCAATATTTAAACTATAAATTGCATATTGTACCTTTTCTCCATGGCTACTCTTAGTTCCCATTTTGTCTATTTTTGACTATATATTTTGCCATTGTATTACCCTCTTCAACCCTTAAGTGAAAGCCTTTGCTAGGTGTTTTAGCTTAATTACTCCAAAAGGTACAGAATAACTTTCCTCATTACTACATGTTTAATTATTTAACACGTAATCATGCTATCTTTATAATTATTTCCTGAAGATGATTAAAGTGTTGACCAATTGCTGAAACTGCCTAACTGGGAGGATCACATTCTGTCGTTGCTGAAACAGCGACAGAGCTCAAACAGTGAAGCTGAAACAGCAAGAACAGCATGAACCTCGATGCTGAAACACCACGAACAACATGCACATTTTGAGGAACAATTGGGATTTGTGTAACAAATCTGCATCGGCAAAAGAGTCTGACCGATTACTATATTGGTCATGATCTTCATGGCTGTAACAATATTTTGTTATCGAAAACTGGCTTCCTTATTTTTGGCACAAAAGGGTTGAAACTGAATGTATGGAAATCTGTTGTAATAGATGTCTCCTCTATAAAGAGGAGACATCTACATTAGAAAAGGGGGGTAACAACTAGTAACACAGAACTGGTAGTGAAGTGACAGAACTGAATCTCTTTCTGTAATATGGTTTATTGGCAGATGAATACAATCCTGTCCTGAGCATTTTATTCTAATTCCTGTGTTCTGGGGAATCTTGTGAGAGGGACAGGGCCCACCTTCATCACAAGATTCACCCATCTTCTTTCTGTTGTGTGGTGTGCACGTGTGATTTCTATCTACATTACAGTTACTGCTTCTACTAATATTTACTTTTGCTAAGCTCTGTTTTCCTTTTAGCTTATTACTATTGTATATGAAGACTTCACCGGTGATTAGGATTCATAGAGTGTATGCGTGAACTGATCAACAGAGGCAGGTGTTGAAAGTCCTTACTCTGAGGATAGGGTCCTGATCCTTTGTTGCAGGACAACCATCACTTCCTTTTGCAGACTTGTTTCTTTTAAGATATTTGTTCTTACTTCATTTTCTGCAATAGGCTGTAACCACTATGATTGTTGTAACACAAAGTATGGATTTCATAAGATAGTAGACTGTTTATACTACAACTTTTAATACCATTAAGATTGAGTACATACAGTACGTAGTCACCTTTGAAATAATCAGACTTTCCCGGATTGATAACTAATGTGGCACTCAACTATTTAATCATTAAACAATTAAAGTGACCAACATTTTGGTGCCCTTGCCGGGGAAGGCGACTAAAGATTTTAAGGGTATTAACATTCTTTCTTTAGGAATGCAGGATGCATGAGAGGACGCAAGAAGGTTAACCATTCAGGCGGCAAAGGCAAGGGAGGAGGAAGAAAAACTTTTATTGACGATATTATTTCAAAAGCTGAGACATCCCAGAGGTTAAGCTCTCGGAGGCCACAGATCCAACACTCTTCCCAGACAGATTTTCAGACAGAGGAAGTAGTGGGGCCAGAAAGGGTCATAGGATTATCAGAATATACTGAGGAACCGGTGGAAGAAGACGAACGATCAGTGGAAGAACCAATAGAGGAAGTTAAGGTGGAGGAACCAGTGCAGGACATTGAAATTCCAACAGAAACTTCTGAAGATCGGGCAAGCGCATCAGGAAAACAACCAATGGAAGATAACAATGAAGGACTTTTCGGAGGAGGCCGCAGAATAGAGGGAAGGGGAGAAAATTCTCTCTCTACCCTGGAATTCCCCATTGGAGATCTCCCCAGAGGAGCAACTCCTATGAAGAATATCCCACTTTCGGCATTACCCAACTTCCACGGGTTATCCACAGAAGATCCTGATGAATTTCTTTTTGAATTTGATATACTGTGTAGAAGCTATGACTATGTTAATTCTGCTCAGAAATTAAAATTGTTTCCAGCCACATTAAAGGGGAACGCATTAAGATGGTTCATGAGCCTGGGAGCTCATGTGATTACAACATGGGACCAGATGAAGGAGAAATTTTTGGCTAAATACCAAGATTATTGTCGAACAAGAGAAAGGAAGGAGGAATTATTCAAGATGACTCAGAAGGAGGACGAAAGCCTGGAAGATTTCGTGGAAAGGCTACAATATAACTTACAGCGATCTGATCATCCTGATATGAGTAAGGACATTCTCAAGTCAATACTGCTAAGAGGGGTACGAGATGATTGTTTAGATATGTTAAATATGCTTGGAAAAGGAGACATATCTAAGGAATCCTATGATGAGATTATCAATCTCTGTAAAAGATGTTCAAGAGGAGCAGCAAGTAGACCAAAGAGCAAGGACAGTACATACTCAAGAGTCCAGAAATCAGCAAGTGGAGGAGCAACACGGGCTGAAATAGGTAACTTACTTGAAGAATTTAAAACTGAAATGTTGAGCTCTTTTGCTTCACAAATTGATACCTTTCAGGTTAGAAAGAAGCAGGCAGAAGCAGAAGCTGCTCTGGCGATTTTCTGTTCTAAATGCAGGGAGAAACACCCACTAAGGGAATGCCCCCTGGACAAGGTACCAATTTGCACTATCTGTGAAAAGGACCATGAGACCCAGCAATGCCCTTCTTTGCCAGGAATAAAGGCAGCACTACAGCCAACCGAAGAAGAGGCTGAAGCAGTGTACCTCCTCACACAGAGAAGACAATGGCAACCACGAGGACCAGGTACGAATTCTAACATGTCGTTTAATCGTTGGAATAATCATCCTCCTTTTCAAACAAATTACCCACCCTTCAACCAAATGCAATACCCACACCTTAATCAAATGAATTTTCCACCCATGCAGCAACCAAGCCCTCCTTTTGTTGATCTGATGATGTGGAACCCCTGGCCTTTACAGCAACCTTATCAATGGAACCCGAATTGGACAGCTCCACAGATCCCATTTCCAAACCAATTACCTTAGTATCAGCAATCTCTCTCCTTACCATCAAATGCCCCACCTAATAATCAGACAATAAGACCTCAGCTACCTATACAACCTAACCCCAACCCGAATAATAATAAAGCTCTGCAAGTAATTGATGTTCAAAACCAACTAGTTTCCCCTTTGCAATGCAATGACATTCATTTACGCTCCAGAAGAATACTTGAACCCATTATTGATGACATCACTTCTGATTCTGATAAAGAAGAAATCGGAAAAGAAAAGTCATCTAATGCTGAAACAGTTGGATCATCTTCTAATGACAATGCTAAAACAGTTGAAACATCCTCTAAAAAGACTGCTGAAACAACAGAGCCACCATTCCCTGAACGTTTGGCTCTTACAAAAACACTTGAGCCACCTGCTTTTAATTTGTTAGGGGAACTGCAGAATCTATATGTTAAAATTCCACTTTTACAAGCACTAAGAGATGTACCAATTTATGCTAGAACTGTTAGAGATATTTGTATTAAGAAACCTGGAAGAAAAGCTAAGGACCCCCTCACAGTTCATGTGATGGGTGATCTAGCTGCTCTAATGTCAGAGAAAAACCCTCCTGTAAAATATGGTGACCCTGGTCACCCTACAGTTACAGTTCAGGTTGGTAAAACCTTTGTCTCTAGAGTTTTGGTAGATCTCGGTGCTACAATAAACATCATGACACTTGAAACAGCACAGTTATTGCAGTTACAAAAATTTATTAGGGAAACCCCAACCATTCTAGAGTTGGTTGACCGCTCCACAATCAAACCTGAAGGAGTCATTGAAGACCTGATAATTTCAGTCGAATCTTGGAACTACCCAGCTGATTTTGTGGTGTTACAAACCAAAAATAAGTTGGGGGGTCATCCATTGATTTTGGGGAGACCTTGGCTGGCTACAGCAGATGCCTTTATTAGCTGTAGGTCGGGTTCAATGACAATTTCTAATGGATGTGAAACCAAGCAGCTCACTCTGTACCCTCATGCTACACCTATGATTAATAATGATAATTCAATATGGTTAGATTATGAGGATGATGAAACTCAACCCATTTTGACTATTGGACAAGCCCTAACTTTTAAAGATTCAACCGAAGACGAATTAATTAGTAGTTTTATTTCTGAACCTTCTTCGGTTAACTCTGAAATACATGATCACTTGACTTCAATCTTGGAATCTGAATCACAGCAAAATCTTAAAACTGAAGACTTATCTCAGACATCAGCTGGCACTTCCTCCAAAAGTATAGCAGTTGAAATCGAGCCTGGCAAAACATTAAATATAAACCTTAACTTAACAGATACTGAAACACAACAGTTAATGAAGTTACTCCACGAAAACAAACAAGCGTTTGCATGGGATTACACAGATATGAAGGGAATTTCTTCTGAATTATGTACTCACCGAATTTATATTAAAGAAGGATCCCGCCCAGTCTGCCAACCTCAACGACGAATGAATCCCAATTTAAGGGAAATTGTGAAAGAAGAACTTCAAAAACTGTTGAATGCAGGATTCATATATCCTATATCTGATAGTGAATGGGTTTCACCATTAGTGATAGTACCTAAGAAAAATGGAAAATGGAGAGTGTGTGTAGATTATAGAGCTCTAAATAAGGCTACTCAGAAGGACCATTTTCCCTTACCATTTATTGATCAGGTGCTAGATAATTTGGCAGGTAAGAGATTCTTTTCCTTTTTGGATGGATTTAGTGGTTATAATCAGATCAAGATTGCACCCCAAGATCAAGACAAGACCACTTTTACTAGTCCATGGGGAACTTTTTCCTATAAAGTTCTTCCATTTGGACTATGTAATGCCCCAGCAACATTTCAAAGGGCAGTGATAGGGATTTTTTCTGATATGCTTAATGATTCCTTAGAAATATTTATGGATGACTTTACTCCTTATGGTGTGACTTTTGAAGATGCCTTACAAAATCTTGAAAAAGTACTTAAACTTTGTATAGAAGCACATCTTGCCTTAAGTACTGAGAAATGTCATATGATGATGAATCAAGGTATTGTTTTGGGACACTTCATTTCATTCCTAGGAATTCAAGTTGATCCAGCTAAGGTGCAAGTAATTCAGACTCTGCCTATCCCAAAAACACAAACTGATGTAAGAAGTTTTTTAGGACATGATGGATATTATAGAAGATTTATCAAGGATTTTTCTAAAATAGCTTCTCCTTTATTTGTGTTACTTATGAAAAATGTTGAATTTAAGTGGACTGATGGTTGTCAAAAAGCATTTAATGAACTTAAACATCAGTTGTCTACAGCTCCTATTTTAAGAGGACCTGATTGGGCACTTCCCTTTCATATATCCTCTGATGCCTCAGACACTGCAATAGGAGCTGTCTTGGGTCAAGAAGAAAACAATCTTCCCTATGCTATCTATTTTATTAGTAAAAATATGACCCCTGCTGAACTTAATTATATAGTCACCGAAAAAGAATTTTTAGCAGTTATTTATGTTATTAATAAGTTTCGACATTATATTACTGGTTACACTACTTTTGTGCATACTGATCACTAGGCCATTAAATATTTAATGAAAAAATCAGTTACAAATGCTCGAGTTACCGGATGGTTATTATTATTACAAGAATTTGATATCACAATTGTAGATCGGCCAGGTAAAGAAAATGTAGTTGCTGATTTTCTTTCTTGGTTAAAAACTGATGAAAATATTCCAGTAGATGATTCTTTTCCTGATGAATATTTATTTGCAGTATCTGCTCACTCACCTTGGTATGCAGACATTGCCAACTACTTAGTTGCAGGAAAACTACCATCACACCTATCACACAGAGAGAAAATAAAGATCATTCAGTAGAGTGCTAGGTACAGCTAGATAAGTGGGTGTCTCTTTCACACAGGACTTGATCAGGAAATTCGAAGATGCATTAGAGAAGATGAAGTTTATGATATATTGAAGGCTTACCATGATCGCCCTTGTGGAGGGCATTTTGCAGATAAAAGAACAGCCCACAAAGTTCTCAGAATGGGTTACTATTGGCCCTCACTTTTTAAGGATGCAAAGAAATATGTCAGGGCCTGTGACAGCTGTCAGAGAATGGGCCAGCCTAATCACAGGGATGAAATGCCACTTAACCCCTAGGTAATACTTGAACCTTTTGAAAGATGGGCACTAGATTTTATAGGTCCCATCAATCCTCCATCCAATCAAAGAGTCTATATACTGGTCTGCACAGACTATATGACTAAGTGGGTAGAAGCTAAGGCACTTATCAAAGCTAATGAAGAATCAGTATTAACTTTTCTATTTGAAGAAATCTTTGTTAGGTTTGGTTTGCCTAGAGAACTAGTCACAGATGGAGGACCTCCTTTTAATTCTCATGGCTTCAAAGATATACTTCAAAAATACCACATTAAGTATAAGATGACTACACCTTATCACCCCCAAGCAAATGGGCAAGTGGAAAGTACAAATAAAGTCATAGAAGCCATTTTAACAAAGACAGTCAAGGAGAATAGAAGGGACTGGTTTCAAAGGTTGCCTGAAGCATTATGGGCTTACAGAACTACTTGGAGGAACACTACGGGTTTTTCACCTTATGAATTAGTCTATGGTAAAAATGTTGTTTTTCCTGTGGAATTTGAGATCAAAACCTTAAGGACTGCTTTAGCTGTTAACCTCAATTTGACTGATGCACAGACAGCTAGGTTGCAGCAGCTTCAGGAATTGGATGAAAAAAGGTTGGATGCCATCCATCAAACAACCATGATACAACAGCAAAGAACTAGGTGGCATGACAAAACTATTAAGCACAAGCAGTTCCAAAAAGGTAATTGGGCTTTGTTGTATGACTCTCGTTTTGAAAATTTTTAGGGGAAATTAAGAACAAGGTGGCTAGGACCTTATGAAGTAGATGTTGTTTTTCCAAATGATAGAGGATTTCAAAGCTACTTGCATGACAGATATACACTACACCTTTTTGGGGGAGTCTGCTACCCCTCAATGCACTTAATTTCCTGTTTATGTATTTATTTTTGGATTAGATTTCTTAACTAATAATCCCTGTCAAGGGTTGTCGTGTTACAATTAATTATTTTGCAGATCTTAGCTTTGGATGGTGGCTGAAAAAGAAAAATTCCAGTGTAAAAGGAACTAATCTGCAGATTGGAAAAGCATTGTCATTTCGGATTATACACCATTTTCCGTTTCTGATACACCATTTCCCGTTACTGATACACCATTTCCCGTTGCTGATACACCATTTCCCGTTACTAATACACCATTTTCTGTTGCTGATACACCATTTCTCGTTACTGATACACCATTTTCCATTGCTGATACGCCATTTCCCGTTACTGATACACCATTTTCCATTGCTGATACACCATTTTCCCGTTACTGATACACTATTTTCCTATTACCGATACACCAAATCCCACTGCTTAAATGCCAATCTTTTCTCTTTTTTCTAAATATCCCCATCCTTATTCCTGATGATGAGTTATTACTTCAAAAACAAATATATCATTTTTGATTCAAAGGAATCAGCCATTTATCCTATTAATAATACCTCTTCACTACTGCTTCTCGCAAATAATAAAAACCCCGAGGATAAAAACCCTCACACCTTACAAATCTTTGTTGATCATTAACCTATTAAGGACGAGGTAACACTTTTCGGCGCAGCAACCAAAGGTAATTGTAAAGGTACGCATGATATGTGTGAATATTAAATTGTAGATAATGAGGAGATAGTTGACATGACCACCAAAAGCGTCGTACTGCCAACCATATCATTCAGCCGCAGTTGGGGGGGATTACCGAAATATTGCAATCATTATAGGACACGCCTATCGCCGCCATCCCTATTCCTCCCGGTTGTGTCTAATCCACCCCGCTTATGCCTGACCACGTCATAATTCTATTTTTGCAACGTTCTGCTCCGTTTCGACTTCAGCAACTCGGCTCTGCACTCTGTAGTTTGCCTAAAACAGTAACCATGGGTGGAGATGCTGTTAGACATGAGCTGGGCTCGACGGCATTACTAGAATTTTACCCAGACGCATACCAAATCTTCCTTCAGGCAGGATGGGTGGACTATTTTAGAAGACTTCCGGAATTCGATTTGCAGCAAGTTCTTGAATTTGCATGCAACTTGAGGGATGGGTATTCTACTGTCCAAGGGGTCAGAATCCCAGCAACAGAAGAATATATAGCACAAGTTTTGGGGCTTCCAACCAACAGCATTCACTGGTTCAGCACGAAGCATCTTATCCTCAACGTGCAGCACGATTTCCTGCTACCCGGGGAGCAGGTGGAAGCAAAAGGCAGGGGTGTTGCGCTTCGGTCATTACCACCACCTTGGCCAAAAGTTGCAGAGTTCGTCAAGCACTACTTCACTTGTGAGGGCCGCTACCAGGTAGTCTACCAACATGACTTTGTCTTATTGAATCATTTGCGGCATGGTCGTCTAGTAAATATGCCTTATTATCTCCTTGGATGTCTGAAAAATATGGAACATTACACTTCGAATGCTATGCATCAACTCCTCTATCTCACACACCATCGCTTAGTCCAACTCCTGATAAATAAAGGCTTCGCTCTGCATAATCCACCTCCCCCCATTAACCCTCCCCAGCAAGATGAGGAAATTCCTCAGCAAAATGAAGGAAATTCCCAGCAGGAAGCTGAAACTCAGCAACCGGCAGCATGAACACCCCAATTAAGTACTGAGAACCCGCTGCACTCCTCATCCCATGATGAAGCTGAACCATCCACTCCTATAGTTCACATTCCTACCGATGATTCAGACGAGGATACCCTCATCACTTTCCTAAAAAGAAAAAAACAACAGAAAACTGCATCCCCGTCAAAAAGAAGAACCAGAGCTTCAGTAAAGGTAGCCACTAGTCCTGATGAATCCCCGAGTAAAAGTCCTCGCAAGAGGAAGACCACTGTTTCTCCTAGTTCCCTATCTCGGAAACAAACGAGGTTGTTTGCAGCAACCGAGGCTGTTCCTCCTATTATCTTAAAACCTCGTATTTCCCATAGTCCTGAACCTTCGTCCCCTTCACCCTCAGATGCCGAAATCCAAAGTGTTCATGAATTTGTAACATCATTTCTCTCAACAGAGGCAGCTGTTCCACAAGAACCAGCTGCCAACAAATTCAACCCAGACATCCAAGCTGATATAGGACATGTGGCTGTTACACAAGAACCAGCCACAGACCCAATAGGTGAAACACAAGAACCACCTGTTGGGGAGCAAAAAGAAGATGACCTGCATGTGGTTGTTACACAAGAACCAGCCACAGACCTAATAGGTGAAACACAAGAACCACCTGTTGAGGAGCAAGAAGAAGATGCCCTAGGTGAAACACAAGAACCACCTGAGGAGCAAGAAGAAGGTGCCCTAGGTGAAACTGATACACAAACAGACCCAATAAGTGAAACACAAGAACCACCTGTTGGGGACACATATGAGGAAGATAGTGCTGAACAACAATTTTCTTTCCCTTTGGAATATGTAACTGTAGAAGCCCCAGTCACTCTAGCCTCCCTACAAGAAGAGAATGAGTTCTTAAAATCAGAAATTGAGGCCTATCAAAAAGAATTAGCAATGGCTAGGGAAGCCTATAAAGAAGAACTCAACCTGTACATATTGGCTCAAGTAGCATCTCAAGCTGAAAAGAGTATAGAGAAAGAACAATACAGTGAATACATGTGCAGTGAATGTGGGGATATCTATACTCAGGCAGGATATAAAATAATTGCAGTCCCATTGACTAGAGCCAGTCCTGTTATATTTAGGAAAGGAACACCCTGCTATTCCACAGGAACTAGCAGGGTCTTCAAGGATTTCAGAGGAAGAAACAAAACCACTCCGGCCTACCCAAGTTATTGATGAGTAGAAACCTGAAGAGGAAGCAGAACCACTCCGGCCTACCCAAATTATTGATGAGCAGAAACCTGAAGAGGAAGCAGAACCACTCCGGCCTACCCAAGTTATTGATGAGCAGAAATCTGAAGAAGAAACAGAACCACTCCGGCCTACCCAAATTATTGATGAGCAGAAACCTGAAGAGGAAGTAGAACCACTCCGGCCTACCCAAGTTATTGATGAGCAGAAACCTGAAGAGGAAACAGAACCACTCCGGCCTACCCAAGTTATTGATGAGCAGGAACCAGAATCCAAATCTTTCACAACTGTGCATATACAAACTGAACCTCCCTGTGTTAGTGATGCTCATGCACAGACTTCTACTTTTCAAGAATTAAGCTACACATGGAAAGCAGAATATGAGCTTTCCCAAGGAAAGGCATTTCAACAGCAGAAATCATTATGGTTTAATTATGCCTATAGGAATTGGGAAGCAATGGAACAGTCTCGTGCACAGTACAAAGAAAATAAGCAATTAAAAGCCAGACTGTCCCTCATCCTTGATTTGGTCCAGCGCTTACTGGCTTCAAGAAAGCCTTCTTTTAATTACTGTGTATTCTTGAGAGAACGCTTGGCGTTCCTTCAATTGAAAGCAATAAAGGATGGCAGACCACACTAGGTCTCTACACCACAGCAATTCATTGAAACTTTTTCAGAAGCACCAACCAATGATCAAAATTTGTTGTGCGAACTCTATCTTCATAACGAGGCTATGCTTGAAGATAGAAAGATTAATTTACTTCCTATTTGTGGTGATATTCAAATAAGAGCTTTCATTTCCTTTTTGGCCAATCAATTCACTTGGCAGAATGCCTTCATGTCTGCACAGCACAATGAGGAGAACTGTCTTCTCTGGATTCGCCCAGAACCACAGAATGCGGCCATTTTCCTCATGGACCATCAACGGAATCTACAAGAGACAGGCATGACCGATCACATTAGGAACCTGCAAGCAGCAGTCTTGGAAGACTGCCAACACTATGTCAAAGCTAAAGGACCTTTGGCCATAAAAGCAAATGAATTTTTCTGGGAACAGTGTCCCAAAGAAAGAAGGGAATACCATCCCTACAATCCCCTCAATCTGCAGGCAACAATCTCAAGGATACCTGCTTATGTAAAATGCGTGAGACAATGTGCTGAATGATGGATTGGGTACCGTTTTCATTTCCCTCTCTTATGGATTCTTGGAGAACAATACAAGGCTCAATTTTCATTGACTAAAAAGGAAGAATTGGCAGCATGGAAAAATAATCAGAATGCCCAAGGGTTCAGAGACATGGCTGACAACACTTTCTACACTTACTGTATAAGAAATCTACACTGTTCAGCTCAGTATTCTGATTCCGATTCAGATTAGGCATTGCATGTGGACATGCAACATGTTCAGTTGGGGGGGGTGTTAGGTTCCCATTTTGTCTATTTTTTACTGTATATTTTGCCATTGTATTACCCTCTTCAACCCTTAAGTGAAAGCCTTTGCTAGGTGTTTTGGCTTAATTACTCCAAAAGGTACAGAATAACTTTCCTCATTACTACATGTTTAATTATTTAACACGTAATCATGCTATCTTTATAATTATTTCCTGAAGATGATTAAAGTGTTGACTAATTGCTGAAACTGCCTAACTGGCAGGATCACATTCTGTCGTTGCTGAAACAGCGGACACAGCTCAAACAGTGAAGCTGAAACAGCAAGAACAGCATGAACCTCGACGCTGAAACACCACGAATAGCATGCACATTTTGAGGAACAGTTGGGATTTGTGTAACAAATCTGCATCGGCAAAAGAGTCTGACCGATTACTATATTGGTCATGATCTTCATGGCTGTAACAATATTTTGTTATCGAAAACTGGCTTCCTTATTTTTGGCACAAAAGGGTTGAAACTGAATGTATGGAAATCTGTTGTAATAGATGTCTCCTCTATAAAGAGGAGACATCTACATTAGAAAAGGGGGGTAACAACTGGTAACACAGAACTGGTAGTGAAGTGATAGAACTGAATCTCTTTCTGTAATATGGTTTATTGGCAGATGAATACAATCCTATCCTGAGCATTTTATTTTAATTCCTGTGTTCTGGGGAATCTTGTGAGAGGGACAGGGCCCACCTTCATCACAAGATTCACCCATCTTCTTTCTGTTGTGTGGTGTGTGCGTGTGATTTCTATCTACATTACAGTTACTGCTTCTACTAATATTTACTTTTCTAAGCTCTATTTTCCTTTTAGCTGATTATTGTTGTATATGAAGACTTCACCGGTGATTAGGATTCACAGAGTTTATGTGTGAACTGATCAACAGAGGCAGGTGCTGAAAGTCCTTACTCTGAGGATAGGGTCTTGATCCTTTGTTGCAGGACAACCATCACTTCCTTTTGCAGACTTGTTTCTTTTAAGATATTTGTTCTTCATTTTCTGCAATAGGCTGTAACCACTATGATTGTTGTAACACAGAGTATGGATTTCATAAGATAGTAGACTGTTTATACTACAGCTTTTAATACCATTAAGATTGAGTACTTACAGTACGTAGTCACCTTTGAAATAATCAGACTTTCCCGGATTGATAACTAATGTGGCACTCGACTATTTAATCATTAAACAATTAAAGTAACCAACAGCTACTAGTATAATGATTAACCATGCTAAATCCACCTTAGTTGGAAATTCCCTTGACTAGGAAAACTATGACTTTGTTTCCAAGGTCCTATCAGTTACCCCATCTCCTTTGGGAGATCCTACTAAATATTTGGGTTTCTTTCTAAATCCAAATAGCTATAGGAAACTTGATTGGGCTTGGATAATTGCAAAATTAATACTTATAATTAGGAATTAGTGTAATAGATGGTTATCTAGAGTTGGTAAGTTTGTTCTTTACAAGGCTATGATTGACGTTGATATCACCCACATGGAGAATATTTTACTCAATTATAAAATCTTGTAAGATCTTGGCGAGTCTTTCACTAAATAATAAAACTTTGTAAAGTCCTATTGAATCTTAGCATAGGCTACATGCTAGTTTAATTCCCCCATTTAAATAGGCTACATTCCAGGTGAATACCATGGGTCAATACCATGTGCCATTTTGGTGAATACCATGTGCCATTTTTATTTTTATTAATTCTAATATTAGGGTTAATAATGGTTTTTTGCATGATATTAATAACAATCTAGTCCATGGTATTTGTCCCATAGTATTTTGGCCATAAGTTTCACCTAAATATAACCCATTTTTTGAGTGTTCGTAAATATAAGGTGACTTATGGAGTAAATATGAAAAAATGTTTTATTTGTTTACCATACCTCTCATTTATTTATATTTTTATTAATTTACCATACCTCTTTTACAAATATGGTATTTGGCCCATAGGATTCACTTAAATAAAACCTCTTTCTTGAGCCTTCATAAATAGAACGAGGGTTATGGACTAAATATAAAAAGAGGTTTTATTTATTTACGATACGTCTAATTTATTTATATTTTTATTTATTTACCATACCTTTTGAGTAAGTATAAAAAGACATTTTATTTATTTACCATACCTCCACTTTACTTATATTTTTATTTGTTTACACCCTTACATGTATATAAGGTGACTTATGGAGTAAATATAAAAAATGTTTTATTTATTTACCATACCTCTCATTTATTTATATTTTTATTAATTTACCATACCTATTTTATAAATATGGTATTTGGCCCATAGGATTCACTTAAATAAAACCTATTCTTGAAAATGGGCGAATGGATTCACTTAAATAAAACCTATTCTTGAAAATGGGCGAATGGAAGGTTGTAAGTCCTAATTTCAAGGGCTAAATTTACCTTTTTTACCCTCTCCCTTAAAATAAGGTGGGCTATTTGAGGTGATTTGTAAAAATGTACTATGATACAAAATATTCGCCCACTAAAAATTTAAAACCCCTTAATTTCGCCAAAGGGCGAACATTCGCCCCTAAAATTATCCTTGGTGTAAGCCTATGTATCTTTGTGAGAAAAACGTATGTAAATGAATGGAGAGAGAATTAGTGGGGGTAAGGAATGTAAATGTGTGTAAATGAATGTAGCACAGAGAATGAGTGGGGAGAAAGTTATTTGAACATGAGAGAGAATTAGTGGTTTTAATATTTTGGGTTGGTGTTTGATTTTAAAATTTGAGGGTATAGTTATCCAGCCATTTATTTTTGAAAGGGGATTGGTAATAAAGTTGAAAATGGAGGATGATAAGTATTAATTATTTTTATGGATGATTACTTGATTTTTAAGGAGTAATTGGTTGTAATTGTGTATTTGTTGCACTATTTTGTACTTTCTATTTAATAAAAGGGATATTTTGTAGTAGTGGTTGAGTCTCAATTTTTAGGACATTGATATTGGTCCCAGGATTCTTGTGTATTTTATTTCTCCCTTCTCTAATTCTCTCTTATTCTCTAATGGCGACAAGCACTATTGTGTTTCCTAAACTTGTTGGCACAAACTATTTTTATTGGAGCAAACGGATGCAACCTATATTCATCACTAAAGATTTATGGGAACTTGTAACTAACGGATATACTATGACTTCTCTTGATGAATTCAAAGCATTAAGTGATGATGAAAAAAATATCTTAAGGAGCTTATTAAGAAAGTTAATGAAGCACTTTCATTTATAGGGAGCGTTGTTGAAGAATCTATATTTCCAAGAATCAGTGGTGTAGTATCTTTCAAGAAGCATGGGATATCAGAAAACATGAAGGTGTTGTTGTAGCTAAATTGAAACCATTAAGGAGAAATTTTGAAAATGCCCATATGCAAAGTAATGAATCCATTCATGATTACATCACAAAAATGCAAGATCTTGTTAATTAGATGAGGTCATTCGGTGAAGATGTTCCGAAAAGAAGGCTAAATGAGAATATTTTAAGAAGTGTTTTTCCCAAGTTTCATATGGTCACCACTAGTATTATGGTCTCTAAAGACTTAAATACAATGAAAATTAATGAATTAAGTGGATTATTGTTAACTCTTGAAGAAAATCAACCATCTGAGAAAGTGGAACATATTTTTTTCTACAAAGCATAGAAAAGGAGAAAGGAGCAAGGATCAATATCAGAATTAGAATCAAAATAGAAATTAGCAGAGCTCACAAGGAAACACATCTTCTTCGAGAGGTAGAGGAAGGAATACCATTCAGTTTAGAGGAAAAGGTAGAGATGGATCTCATGGAATATGACAAGGAAGATATGGAGGAAGAAGTGGAGGGCCATAGTGTTATTATTGCCAAAAAAGATTGGTCATCTTGAAAGATATTGTTATGCAAAAATGTGAGATATGGAGCATAAGGGTGACAATACAGTTGTTGAAGAAACTAGAAATGAAAAGTTATACATCTCAAGTTTGATGGCACATAGTGAAGAAAGGGAAGCGTGGTATAGTGATTCAGATGTTCAACTCATGTGACATCTCAAGAGGAGTTGTTTACCAAAATTAATGACAATTATTCTAGCAAAGTCATATTTGGTGATGATAGTGTTTCAGAAGTGAAAGGAAAAGGCACAGCTGCAATACTAGCATTGCATGGAAAGAATAAGTTAAATGAGGACACTTTGTTGACATCGGCATTGAAGAAGAACCTACTTTTTGTAGGATAGATGATGGAGCAAAATTACAAGTTAGTGTTTGATAATAAAGAGTGTTTAATAATTTATAAGTTGAATCAAAATGCAGTTGTAGCAAGAGGTGAAATGACTGAAGATAAAATTTTCAAGTTCTCCTTTGATTCAAGTAATTCACAAAGTTTGAAAGCAACAGAAGAAGCAAATAGTAAGCTTTGGCACCTAAGGATGGGACATATGAATTTTTAGAGTGTGGTGTTGCTAAGAAATTTGAACATGTTGAATGGTCTTCCTTATATTAAGTTGGATGACAAAGTATGTGAAGGGTGTATTTTTTGGAAACAACACATAGAAAGTTTCTCAAATAGAACATGGAAGGCTAGAGAACATCTAGCATTGGTACATTTAGATTTGTGTGGTCCAATGGAGACTGTGTCTCTTGGAAAGACATATTGTTTTTTCACTTTCATTGATGATTATTCCATGAAGACCTAGTTGTATTTTTTGCAAGAGAAGTCTGAAGTATTCTCTCATTTCCTTGATTTTAAGGCTTTAGTTGACAAGCAAAGTGGTTTGAAATTCTCACCTTAAGAACAAATAATGGGGGAGAATACAAGTCAAATGAGTTTTTGAACTATTGTAGGAATAAAGGAATAAAGCGAAAGTTTACGAATTCATACTTTCCTCAACAAAATGGAGTCACAAAAAGGAAAAATATAATCATAGTTGAAATGACTAGGAGCATGTTAAAAACTAAGTCTCTTGAAAATGAGTTTTGGCCTGAAGCAGTACACACAATAGTATAAACTCTTAAATGATGTCCTACAAAATCAATGTTGAATTTGACTCTAGAAAAAGCATGGTCCGGATACAAACCAAGTATTGCACATATGAAATTTTTTGGTTGTAATGCATATGCACATGTTCATAAGGAAAAGAGGAGAAAATTTGATGATAAGAGTGTGAAGTGCATCTTTATCGGATACAATACTAAAACAAGAAGTTATAGGTTGTTTGGTCTTGAAGCAAAGAAGGTGATAATAAGCAGAGATGTTTTGTTTGATGAGTCATGAATCCATTAGCTAGCAAAGGTACAATTTGAATTGAGGAAAAATGCAATGAATATTGGTGATGAATCAAATTCCAAATCAGTAAAGATAGATGAAGTTAAGAAGAAACCTAAGTGGCTTGAAAGGGGTCATTCAGAAAGCAATATGTTGGATAAAAATTTTGAAAGAAGGGTTAGTAGATGTTTAGTCAACTTAGTATGTCCTAAATTGCTACATTAATTATCAATCTGGGAGTCGTAAACTAATGAAGTGTGGCACACTATATGTGCAAGGCAACCTCTTTCTTACTTTTTATTGTTTTCAATTTTTATCTTGTTTTTGGGGGTTTTATCTTGGTTTGTCTCCTAATGCAAATGGAAATCCTATTCCTAAGTTTTAAAAATACTTTAGAAGGCAAGTTTGGGTATAGATTTTAAGGCAATTATGTCCTTTATGATGACTTCCAAAACTTAACACTTCATAGGATCTCAAAACATTTTAGTGATGAAATTAATACTTGAACAAGAATGTAAATGTGCAGCTAAACAAGAATGTAAATGTGTAGCTATTTGAATCAAACAAATGATGAACTACTAATCATGAAATCTCTATCTCTACTGCTCATCTAAATACATAAATAAAAGTTAAGCTATTACACTCAATCAAATCAAAAACTTCAAACTAATAAAAGTAAAACCATTTCACTTCATTTATAGTCTGATAGCTCGCCAAGTAGCTTTTCAGGGTTAAGCCATGGCTCTGGAGATAACGTCAATAACATGAGGAATTGATATCTAAATTATCTACTTGAGAATAAAAATAAAATCAAGTCTCTTCACTTATAGTCCGATAGCTCGCCAAGTAGCTTTTCCAGGTTAAGCCATGGCTCTGGAGATAACGTCAATAACATGAAGAATCAAATCACTTCACTCAAAATCCGATAGCTTGCCAAGTAGCTTTTTGGGGTTAACCCATGGCTCTGAAGATAACGTTAAATGACATGAAGAATTTGATATTTAAACTAACTATCAACAACAAATGAATAAGACTGAAATCAATGCATAACTGAAATTGAAAGCTAAGAAAAACAAATCCAGCGAAGAGGACAATCTCATGTCAATATTTACTGCAAAAAGTGTATGAAAATGTCTGGGCCTATCCTAACCTGAAACACATTGATCAATGTTAGCACAAATATACAATGCTTGGAAAATCATGTACAGGAATGAAACATTAACACTATAACTGAAATGTGAAATATACACAAGTGCACATGCTACGAAATATCTACAATGTAAATAAAACAACAGCACATGAAAACTTTACAGAAATAAAAGAACGAAACCTTAGCCAGCAGGGGCCCTCTGCACAACCTTGGTTACACGCTATCAAATCGAGATTATGCTCACACAGTCATATAAAACAAAGTCTTCTTATATTGCAAAACAGCAGAATGATCCTCTCATTACCACAGCAGGACTAGTGTCACGGCACAGTACATAAAATTAACAACAAGATTACATTAACAAAGACTAGCCACATGCGTTTGCAAACACGTTATTTATAAGGGAAATTACATAATTGTTTTTCCTATGGAACTACTTCAACAGAAGACATGTAAAAAGACAGCATCCGTGAGCTTAGCGTGTTGGTTGCCATGATCATTCAATCTACCAAAAGGTTACTATTGGATTTGCGTCGTGGAGGCAGTCTACAGCTATCAAAATGAATCCACGGATCTAGGAACGGTCTCAGACCCTTTTACGTGTTGAAACAGAGACCTGTTTGTTGTAGGACTCCTTGTTTGACCACAGCTTTCCTCTACGAATCTGGCTAAACCAATAGGACCTGGTCTATGTCCAGATCATTCTTGACCTACCTACGTGCCTTGTTTTGCTTGCTGACACCTGCAACCTAGAGATTAACAAAAACAACTGCAAAATCTCAAGTCAGTTGTAGAAAGTAGCTGCATTCCGCAGCTGATGAGCAAAATCTAAGTCAAATAGCAAACACAAAAACATAGTTAGAAAACCACTTAAATTTACTCTCAAAATCAATATGTAATTATTTGTGATAGCTTGTGAGGCACTGGTGAGGGGAAAAAGTCTAGAAAAGTGTGTAGAAGAGATGTAGTTTCAGAGCTCAACATACCCCCACTGTGAAGGTGTTGCATGTCCTCATGCAACCAAAACTGTGATCATCCTCCCTTCAGTTCATGTGTTCTGAGACCTCTGCCAACACATCTAGCCTTCTTTTCTTCTTTCTTGGTACCACTGTCATCCTAGGCTTCCTCATTAGGCACATGAATTTGAGGTTGATGAGAGCTCTGCTCAACCTCCTACTCTTTTTCTTCAATTTTCTATTTTTCTTCTGCCACAACCCAAGATGCAACATGGTGTTGTCGTGAATAATCTTATCCAACCTGCTCTATTATTTCAATGTTTCATTTTCTCTTTTGATGTGTCTATTTAGGACTTCTAGCTCAAAAACTTCCTGTTTTAGTGATTGGATTAGAGCTTCCTGGGCTGTATTAGGCTGGGAAGATGAAGTGCCTTGATTTGTGGCAGTTTTTTCCAACGTCTCAATATAATCATACATTTCTTGCTGGGTTGGATCTATCTCAGGTGTAGTCTTTCTTAGGTTGTCCCCAAAATCTGGCTAAGAAGGATTGATCTCAAAATCTTACTGAGAATGACTGATCTCAAAATTTGGTTTAGGAATAGGAGTATGGTGTGGGCTATGGCCAGGAGGGATTGCTAGAGGCTATTCTGGTGTTTCCCCTCCTAAATCAATGAAGTGGGGCCCTTTAATTTGTACTTTCCTCAGTTTTCCTTTAAGTCTGGAGCTCCTCCTTAAATTTTGTGAGCTAGTGTCTTCTTTCTCCACACTCTGTTTTTCTTTCCCTTTCCTCTTTGCTGCAGCTGATTGTTCCTGAAGGTAAACTAGTCTTTCAGAAAGTATTTGGTGGTCCTCTTCTGAGGAAGGTTATGGGGTTTGATAGACAACTTCAATATTTCTTTTCCCCTTTAATTTTCTTTGCTTCCTAACCTCAGTTCTTTCCTTCCTACTTTCAGAAAGCTTCTCTTCCTTATTAGTTTCTTTAGCTATGTTAGTAGGAGTGTCCTGAATTTTCACACTTGTTTTCCTTCTCCTACTTTTCCTTGCTGAGCTGCTCTTGGGTGTTTCAGGTGGATCTTGAAAGAAGTTTCTACCCAAAAACTGTTCCCAGGTGTCCTTCTTTTCCTTCAACTGTTTTTCAATCAAAAATTTTAGAAGGCCGTGATGGTACAGGTGGGGTTCTATGTCCTCCAGATTCTTTTGTACAGTTATGGACATCTTTTTCAGGCTATTCAATAAAAAGTAAGGCAAATTGATGGATTGATTTTCTATTAAATTCATGAGCAACCGGGTGTGGTACATATACATGGACCCAAACCATCCTTCACATGTAATAAACTTCTGGATTATCAATAATAGACCAGCCCACTTTTCCTCTAAAGCAAAGACAGGGATTCCACATTTGAAAATGGTTATATCCATACCTGGATTGTGTAGGATAATCCTCCACGCCCTCACATCAAAGCTTTTGTTTTTGAACCACCATTCCCCCTCTTGTGGGAGTCCCGTTGCTGCTGCGATAGATGCCTCTATGACTGAAAATTTAAGATCTCCAACCTCAAATTCCACGCCATTAAAAGACCTCGCAAATGTCTTCGTAACTTCTTTATTGTAGCCTCTGAATTTCTGGATGAACTGTAGCCACCGTGCCTTCCTTAGTATGATTTTCAATTGTAGATACCCCTCCATGAATTTGGGCCCTTTCGGTTCTGCTCTTAGCAAAATACCCATTCCTTCCTCCTACCTTAAAATATGTCTGAGTGAGTAATGGATTGACAAAGGTGAAATGGCTATGTTAGCAAGGAATGGAAAAGGTTTGTGGAGAAAAACTAGTAGTCGTAAACGAAAGAGTAGAGACAGGTAATGAGAAGAAGTTCACGGGGATGTAAACAGGCCAGAAATAACAAACGGGATAGTATGGGAATAGAGTGAGCTCGGCTTTTGAGATAGAAAGCTACGGAATAGGCGTGAGCATGTTCTTAAAATTGTTGCGGATTTGTGTGGCGGAACAGAGCCGTGATCAAATATATTACGTCCTCATAATTACTCGGTTCAGCAAGTGGAATGCCAACGTACAAATAAACACAAGTTAAATTCGGAGGCGGATCATGAGGCCGTTAAAAATTAATGCAAGGTTCATGGAGGAATCATGTAAAGGTCATGGAGCGGTTATGGAAGCTATCAATGCTAATCATTACACATAATGGAGCCGTGGTTTCATAACTATATAGAATGTGCTTTAAAATGCTATTTGAAATGAATTTTTCTTACCTTAGAATCTTACCACTTCCGCTCACTGACCTTTGATTAGCTGCTTCCTGTTGGTGCTTTAGGTGCTATATATCTTCAACATATTTTTCTTTGTCATACTTGCATTTGGTTCCCATTATTATTTGGCTAACATCTGACTTTCAGTGCTGAATAACATAGTGTTAGCTGCGGAATCAGTTTCTAGCTGCGGAAACTGACACAGTGAACATATGACTGAATGGAGATGGATGGAAATGAATGATGACTGAGTGAATGATATATGAAAACTGGTCATAAAAGTAATTTTATTAGCAGAATGAGATGATGAAATGAAATGAAATGAAATGGAGTGAAATGAAGTGAAATGACATGAAACTATGAATAAAAAGATTTTTTTTTTTGGAAAATATAGGGTGTCAAAAGTTTCTGATTTTCGCCCTGTATTTTCTGTATAAGACTGCCAATCAGTGATCGGCTTTCGGGCTTATACAATTTTTTTTCTTTTTTCTTTTTTCAAAACAGAAAAGAACAAAGACTAAGCTGGTGGAGAAGAAGGATTCTTCTTCACCAGCCTTATTGCATAATTATCTTGAAAGGTTTTGACAAATTCCTCCTCTGAGAGTGGCTTATGATATATCTTTAATCTATGGCCATTCACAATAAGAGGAGTTTGATGTTCATCAATGGTTTTGATTCTTACCACTCCATTGCTAAAGACTTTGTCAATCTCATATGGCCCAAGCTAATGAGTCTGAAATTTACCTTTAGCATATTTAAACTTGGAATCAAATAGCAATGCCCAATCTCCTTCTTGAAACTTTTTCTCCTTGATGTATTTGTCAAGCCACTTAGCTCTTTGATATTGAACTAGATCAGTTCTTAGGTTTGATTCTTGTCTGATCTCATCTAGCTCATTCAACTGCTCCATTCTATGCTTTTGGGCTTCTGATAGATCCATTCTCAATTGAACTGCTATCTTGAAGGTTCTAAATTGGAACTCAATGGGGAGCATAACTTCTTTCCCATAAACAAGTTCATAGGGAGAATGTCCTGTTGTATTCCTCCATGTAGTTCTATAGGCCCATAAGGCTTCAGGAAGCCTTTCTGCCCAATCTCTTCTGTGTAGATAAATAGTCTTGGTAATGATGTCTTCAAGAACTTTGTTTGTAGACTCCACTTGACCATTTTCTTGCGGATGGTAAGGAGTAGATTTTCTGTGCTTGACCTTGTACTCTTCCATCAGCTTCTCCACCAGTTTGGATGTGAATTGACCTCCCTGATCTGTCACAATTTCTCTTGGAACACCAACTAAAGAAAACTAACAACTGAATGCTCAGTAGCAGAAAATAATTCTTTGGCTTCTACCCATTTAGTGACATAATCAGTACATGCTAATATATACTTTCTTTGTTTATATGGTGGGTTAATAGGTCCAATGAAATCTAAAGCCTATTTTTCAAAGGGTTCGATGAGTACCTATGGTTGTAATGGCATTTCATTTGAGAGGGTAGGTTTCCCTACTCTTTGGCAGCTGTCACATCTTCTGACACATTGTTTTGCATCTTTGAAGAGAGATGGCCAATAATATCCTAAAGAGAGGATTTTATAGGCTGTCCTTTTGTCAGCAAAGTGTCCATCACATGGTTCATCATGACATGTTTTGAGAATATCAGGCATCTCATCTTCTCTAACACATTTTCTGATCACAAGATCTGGCCCTGTTTTAAACAATTTGTTAGAAATCGATGAATATTTTGAACTCTCCTGAATAATCTTTCTTCTTTCACCAGGAAATAAATGTGGAGGTAGTTTCCCTATAACCAAATAGTTAGCTATATCTGCATACCAAGGAGTCTTATTAGTTACTGCAAATAAATATTCATCATGAAACTTGTCCTCTACATGAGAATCTTCTTTAGTATTCTGAATCCTAAACAAGAAATCAACTACTTTGTTTTGTTTCCCTGGTTTATCTAACACAGTAATATTGAATTCTTGTAAAAGTAGGAGCCACCCTGTAACTCTGCCATTAGTAATGGGTTTGTTCATTAGATATCTAATTGCAGAATGATCAATATGAATAAAAGTTTCATAGCCTGTTATATAATGTCTAAACTTATTGATTGCATGAACAACAGCTAAGAAATATTTTTCAGTCACAGTATAGTTCAACTCAGTAGGAGTTAAATTTTTACTGGTATCGTAAATGGTATAAGGAACTAAATCTTTTTGTCCCAATACAACCCCTAGAGCTGTATCTGAAGCATCTGTAGAAATATGGAAAGGAAGTTTCCAATTTGGTCCTCTCAAAATAGGTGCTTCAGATATTCTTTTTTTCAAAGTTTCAAATGTTGATTGGCAATTAGGACCCCATTTGAATTCATAGTCTTTTGTAAGCAGTTTGAAGAATAGAGATGCTATTTTAGTGAAGTTTTCTATAAATATTCTATAATATCCAGTAAATCCCAGAAAACTTCTAACGTCTTTTTGACAATTTGGAATAGGT
This sequence comes from Pinus tabuliformis, assembly GCA_031772625.1. Classification (NCBI taxonomy): domain Eukaryota; kingdom Viridiplantae; phylum Streptophyta; class Pinopsida; order Pinales; family Pinaceae; genus Pinus; species Pinus tabuliformis. Next base: position 551,552,764 of record CM062804.1, read on the forward strand.
AACTTGGAGATGACTTCAACTTTTGATCTATCAACTTTAATCCCATCCCCTGAATATGATGTCCTAAAAAAATACCTTCAGTAAACATCATAAAGCATTTTTCATGGCTTAGTGAAAGGTTTGTTTCTTTACATCTTATAAGGAATTTTTCCAAATTTTCTAATGCCTCTTCAAACGAATCACCATAAACTGTAAAATCATCCATATAAACCTCTACACAATCATGGATTAGATCAAAAAAAATTCCTAGTGCTGCTCTTTGGAATGTTGCGGGTGCATTACATAATCCAAAAGGAAGCACTTGATAAGCAAAAGTTCCCCATGGATAGGTAAATGTGGTCTTATCCTGATCTTTAGGTGCTACTTGAATTTGATTATAACCACTAAAACCATCCAAAAATGAAAAGTACTTTTTGCTTGCTAATGTATCTAATACTTGATCGATAAAGGGAAAAGGAAAGTGATCCTTCAAAGTTGCTTTATTCAATTCCCTGTAATCAATGCATACCCTCCATTTACCATTCTTTTTGGGTACTATAACCAAAGGAGAAACCCATCGGCTATCTGAAATTGGGTAAATGAAATTTACATTGAGTAGTTTTTGGAGCTCTTCTTTCACTATCTCCCTAAGATTTGGATTCATCCTTCTCTGAGGTTGTCTGGTTGGTCTACTGTTTTCCTCGATATAGATATGATGGATGCAAGTCTTAGGGTCAATACCTTTCATATCAGTATACTCCCATGCAAATGCAGTAGAATGTTTTTGCAAGATTTTGGTTAGCTCTTCCTGTTGTGACTTTTCCAAGTTTTTGTTGATATTCAGTGTTTTACCTGGAAAAATTTCAATGGTAGAGCTACCAAACTCTTCCATAGAGTAAAGAGACATTTGTCTTGATGATAGATATTCAATATCAAAATCTAATTGAAATTGTGTGTGGTCGTATTTTGAAGATGTTTCAAAATTTTCTAATGTGTTCAAAATTTGACTATCTTCACTAATTTCAGAGATAGTAAAGACAGGTTGTATAATATCTTCATCGTCGACCCATTCATTGTCTCCTACTTCTGTAATTGCCTTTGTTGGAGGATACAGATTGAATTTCTTTATCGAACTACCATCAGAAATGTACATATCTCCAGATCTACAACTAATGAAAGCATCAGCTGTGGCTAACCAAGGTCTTCCTAAGATGAGTGGATGTCCTCCTAAATTACTCTTGGGAGTCAAAATCATGAAATCTACTGGATATTCCCAAGAATCTGAGGAGACTGAAATATCTTCTAGTACACCATCTGGTTTGATTATTGATCTATCTGCAAGTTGGAGTAAGGTGGGTGTAAAAAGAAGATTAGGAAGTTTAAGCTGTTGGGAATAATACTGAGAGGGGAGGGTGAATCAGTATTATCAGATCAATAAAACTTTTTCATTTCCATACTTAGATATGTATACGCTACTTCATTCAAAGGAACCCGCGTGTATACGCAACTGTGTCTAAAGCAACTAGTGTATATCCAAAATACTTATGATTCAGTTAATCCATTAAATGTTGAACTTTAGTTAGTGCATCAGAACTTCATTAACCATATGAATAGTAAGCAGGTGCAGTAAAACAGAACAGATCATCACACACAAGAAGCACACATGAACACCATGATATAAGGTGGAAACCCAATGTGGGTGAAAACCACCTGCTGCAAGTCATCTCTATCTTCTTTCAATAAGATACTTCATTTTACAATATTTTGTACTGTTGCAGTCCTTTACCAGTACATAGGCTTCTACCTGCAAAGGGCTACAACCCTCTCTCATTTTCCAGACTCTCCTGGATGGGAGCTACAACCCCCTTAGCTCTTGTACTAGTTGATGTACTAGTACGTAGGCACCGACCTACAATCTCCTTTCACCCTCCAGGGACCACATTTCATACATTTTCAGACTAGATACTCCTGAAGCACAACACTATAATCTGAAGGATCCATAAATATCATTGAAGCACAAAACAATCAATACTAGCATCATCAATCTCTGAATCTCTGAAACACTGAAACCCTGTCAACAACACAGTCACCAAAACACAGAGCAGACAACAGAACTCTGTAACAACAATTAGAACCAACTGTACCATCAAAATTACGCATCAGAGTGCATACGCTACTTGGAAGTGCTGAACCTGCATGTATACGCAACTTCATCAAGGTGAACCAACGTATATGTCATTAATTACTTATTCATAACTTCGCTGCACTTCCTGACTTCATACATAACTAGATCATTACATATACAAGGATAATATATGTGTTAGCACCCAGATCTAGTCCATCAGATCTCATAAATATGAGTCATTATGATCCTGATCCAATATTAGTTCTCATCCATAAATACTGAAGCTAAACACAACCAACCAAACAAGATATGCAGAATACTGACACCTTTAAACTGTCATCAGAACCCTTCAACAACCAGAACCACCTGTAACTTCAAATATCATAGCTCCAAAGGTATACGCTACTACAATGAACTCAACCTGCATACATATGCGCTTACACCAAAGCCAACCCGCGTACAGATCTATAAATATTCAATCATGACTTGCAGCGATTTCAAACTTAAGTTATACCGAGTTCATATCATTACATGCGTCAGTATACAGATCTAGGATAAACATAATCAATCATATAGAGATAGTTCATTTCAAACCATTTGATCCTGATCTCTCCTCAGATCTTGTTCTCCATCAACCGGTGAGATCCCTCCTTAGCTCAGATCAAGCAGTGCATCATCAACCCATAACCAGCATACTGGATCTCATCCTTCATCAGATATTGAAGACTTTTTCGATACCCTTGCCTAATGATCTTCATCTCCTTTTATAGTCTTAGCCCTTTCTCAATACCATGGTCCAAAATCATAACAAAACAATACTAGGGACCCAATACCTAGGTTCAACAACTTCGGATGTAATACCAAGGACCAAAACCATAGGTCTAAATTCCACGGACCCAAAAATATGCTTTCCCACATGTACGCGCTTTTCTGTGAATGAAAGTGCATGCATACGCATACGCGACTTTTGATCAGCAATCCCGCGTGTATACGCACCTTTGTATTAGTGAAGCTGTGTGTATACCCTACTTGGTATATAGCAAACCTGCGTATATACGCGACTTGGTAATAGTGAACCTACATATAACCTATGTGTATACCCTACTTGGTATATAGTGAACCTGCGTATATACTCTCACCTGCATATATACTCTTCTTTCTTCATTCTTTGTAGTCTGATCATCAAATCTTTGCTACTGATCTGCTGCACTATGATCTACCATCTGTGTGAGTTTCCATCAAGGACAACACTTGTCTCATAATGCCAACAATCTCCCCCTTTGGACTTGATGGCAAAGCTAACTTGTCATACTGAGAACTTTCATCTGATTCCTTTGAGATATCTTGAATCCCATGCATTTAGTCACATCTGATATCTCTTCTGAAGATTCATCTACTTATAAATAAGTGAGATGTTCTTCTATGAGCGGGTTACCATCAAGTACAACACATGCATCATAATGCCAACAATCTCCCCCTTTGGACTTTATGGAAACAACACCAAATCACTCTCCCCCTTTGACATCAAGGGCAAAGGGCGGACCAAGATATTCACTTTCTGTGATAAACATCCCGCTGACCATTCTCCACCTGAGTACCTGCTGAAATCTCCAAATGAGCTCCCCCTTTGCATATGCCAAGATGTACCAATCTGTCCATGCTCCCCTTGAGAACATGATGAAGTCTCTGCTCTGCTGAAGTGTGTTGTTCATGCTCCCCCTGACTATAAGCAAGGTCTGCAAAAAGATGTCTTACATGACTCTATCATAAATGACCTTCCTATCACCAAGGACTCATACATACATCCATTTCCCAACCAAGTGGGGATATATCAAAAGTTTACACATGATAAAACAAGAACATTACATCTCCATCCCAGGCATAGTGGGGAAACCAATATAGGCCGTTACATGACCTTGACACCATAAAAGAGATACATGACATAGAGACGAAATATCTAGAGCAAGACCTATGAAAGTCACCAATAACTGATAGCAGCAGCATCTGTCAAACACTTTTCAGATCAGCAACCATGATCTCCTTTTGTTCTCTCTCTGCCTTTGTTCTAACCAAAACAGCTTGTGTACATGAACCAAGAGCTTCTAAGGTAATGCCAACAATGCATTATTAGAAGTTAATTCGCTCCCCCTAAACTTGTGCCAGATGGTCTCTGTCAGACCCATATCAGACTCGTCTCACCCAGAGTCTGGCCCACAGATTTTATTCAAACCAACATATACGCAATTGTATCCACAAAAAATTGCGTATATACGCGGATACTCCTTATGAAACTCGTGTACATCCAATTCCAGATCAGCAACCTGTAAATTTCCTATGACAGGGTATGTCTGCATATAGATATCAACTTATCATCATAAAATCATTCACATTATATCATATGTGTAAAACACCATAGCCATCAAGATCATCCATGTATCATCACTTAGGAATATTTGCATCAATCAACATATGTAAGTATCAACCTATCATCATATAGGTAGAACTCATCATCATCATGTCTCCATCAATGCAACTTTGAGTAATCATGCATGTATCCAGCACTATGTATCTTGAGCTCAAGATCATTTGTCAAGACTTCTTCTCATCCAAGAACTATAGGAATCCTGCATTATAACTGTAGCATATGAGTGACTCATCATCAAGTAATGAAGTCAAGCTTTGTACTTCTCCTTATCCTTATGAAGATTACCATGTAAGCATCATATATGCACCATCTAAGAATCAATCCACAAATATGATCTAAACATCAACCATGTAACCACAAGAATCATATCATGGACAACTCATAACCACATCATAGCAAGATATATCATTTAGCCATATAGGCATCATCACCAAGGACTATTAACCATAATGCCAAAAATGAATTATTAAAGGCATATGCTCCCCCTCAACCTGTGCCATCTGTTAGATCTGATCATGCATATATCAACATAAGTATCAAGACATCATCATCATCAAGTTAGGATCAAAACACTTCTAAACATCTTACAAGTATCAAAAACATTTCCACACATCCTCAGTAGACTGTGACTATTAACCAATAGAGCAAATAATGGACTGAATCATATCAAATCCTTTTTCTAAGCCTGTCCCCACTGCTTTTCCTCAGACTGACATATACGCGACTTTGTAGTGTCTAACTCGTGTATATACGTGACTTCCCTTTATGAAACTTGCGTATGAGATTCAGGACACTGAAGTTTTATACTTTCAGCTCCCTCTGAGTCTGTTATGTCTGTGTTGTGCTGTATCTGAGTACATTGTGTTGTGCCACATCTTTCTGATTGTACTTCCTTCTTCTTCCATATCTTCAAGTGTGATGATGTTTTCTCCTTTTGGTGTGATGTCCGTACTTTGTTCCTGCATTCCTTTGCTATATGTCCAAGCTTGTTACATGCATAACATCTCACATGTTTCATATTCCTCTTGTAACAATCAACAACTTTGTGACCAAACATATTGCAAGAAAGACAATATCCATTGAAGTACCTGGAATGTGATGATCTTTCTGTGTGATGATCTTGAACCATCCTTCTTCTGTATCTAGCTGCAACATGTCCAAGATTATGACATTCATAACATTCAATATTATTCATCTAAGTAGATGGACGACCATAGTTAGGAGTAAGATATTTTCTTTGAATAATCTCTTTCCTTGATTGTTGATGAGGTTGACCTCTCATCTCCTTGTTGATCATTTTGGATTTCTCTTTAGAGTTCCTTGCCTCACCTTGTGAACTAGATTCACCTTCAACAGATTCATGAAAACCAAGACCAATCTTGATAGCAGGAGACCTTTGACTACTAAGAATATCATCCAAGGCTTTAGTACTATCTTGAAATCATAACAGTTTATCCTTTTCTTCTAATTTACCTTTCAAGATATTTACCTCAACTTGAAGTTGTTCTTTTTCTAGACATTGCTTCTTCATGTCTTCTTCAGCTTTCCTTCCTTCTTCAAACTGATGCCTCAGTTTCAGAATCTCCTTTTCTTGTTCTTCATTCAGATCCTGCTGCATTTGACAAATTCTGAAGGCACATTCCAGCTGAGATTTTAAGCTGATAACTTCATTTTCCTGTTTTTCAATAGCTTGGAGTAGATCTTTATTCTGCTTCTTTAATTCTTCAAGATCTTCCTTTAGCGAGCGGATCGTGGCTTCAAGACTTTCATAATAACTGGATCTATCTCTGAGTTTATTGATGATTGTGTCTCTCTCATTGACTTCATTTCTTAATGATGTCACTTCATCCTGCAACTTTTGATATTTTTCCTTGAATAACTTCCTTACCTTGTTGCCTTCCTCATGTTGAGCCTTTAGTCTGGTAACAACTTCTTTGATGGCACCATCCTTTATGTTCAGTAGATCTTCTTGATCTCTGATTTTGTCAGTCAAGCTTTTAAATTCTTCCTCTATTTGATATCTTTCTTGCTCACCCATAAGAGCACATTCAGTTGTTTCGCTATCACTTTCATCTTTTCCAAATGGATAGATAGCTGGAACATCAAAGGATAGCAAATTCATACCTGATAGTTCATCTTCATTCTGAAATGATTCTGAATCTAATTCTAAATCTGAAGAGCTTCTTACACCTAATCCCCAATCGATTCTCCCACTGTCATAGTTCTTCTGAGATGTCTTCTTCCGCTTATGTGCTTTCTTCTTAAGCTTCTTTCCCATTGTTCCACGGATCTCCTTTAAGCGATCAAGCCTCTACCAAAGGACCTGCTCTGATACCAATTGTTGGGAATAATACTGAGAGGGGGGGTGAATCAGTATTATCAGATCGATAAAACTTTTTCATTTCCATACTTAGATATGTATACGCTACTTAATTCAAAGGAAGCCGCGTGTATACACAAATGTGTCTAAAGAAACTAGCGTATATCCAAAATACTTATGATTCAGTTAATCCATTAAATGTTGAACTTTAGTTAGTGCATCAGAACTTCATTAACCATATGAATAGTAAGCAGGTGCAGTAAAACAGAATAGATCATCACACACAAGAAGCACACATGAACACCATGATATAAGGTGGAAACCCAATGTGGGTGAAAACCACCTGCTGCAAGTCATCTCTATCTTCTTTCAATAAGATACTTCATTTTACAATATTTTGTACTGGTGCAGTCCTTTACCAGTACGCAGGCTTCTACCTGCAGAGGGCTACAACCCTCTCTCGTTTTCCAGACTCTCCTGGATGGGAGCTACAACCCCCTTAGCTCTTGTACTAGTTGATGTACTAGTACATAGGCATCGACCTACAATCTCCTTTCACCCTCCAGGGACCACATTTCATACATTTTCAGACTGGATACTCCTGAAGCACAACACTATAATCTGAAGGACCCATAAATATCATTGAAGCACAAAACAATCAATACTAGCATCATCAATCTCTGAATCTCTGAAACACTAAAACCTTGTCAACAACACAGTCACTAGAACACAGAGCAGACAACAGAACTCTGCAACAACAATCAGAACCAACTGTACCATCAAAATTATGCATCAGAGTGCATACGCTACTTGGAAGTGCCGAACCTGCGTGTATACGCAACTTCATCAAGGTGAACCAGCGTATATGTCATTAATTACTTCTTCATAACTTCGCTGCACTTCCTGACTTCAGACATAACCAGATCATTACATATACAAGGATAATATATGTGTTAGCACCCAGATCTAGTCCATCAGATCTCATAAATATGAGTCATTATGATCTTGATCCAATATTAGTTCTCATCCATCAATACTGAAGCTAAACACAATCAACCAAACAAGATATGCAGAATACTGACACCTTTAAACTGTCAACCAGAACCCTTCAACAACCAGAACCACCTGTAACTTCAAATATCATAGCTCCAAAGGTATACACTACTACAATGAACTCAACCTGCATACATATGCGCTTACACCAAAGCTAACCCGTGTACAGATCTATAAATATTCAATCATGACTTGCAGTGATTTCAAACTTAAGTTATACCCAGTTCAGATCATTACATGCGTCAGTATACAGATCTAGAATAAACATAATCAATCATATAGAGATAGTTCATTTCAAACCATTTGATCCCGATCTCTCCTCAGATCTTGTTCTCCATCAACTCTGAGATCCCTCCTTAGCTCAGATCAAGCAGTGCATCATCAACCCATAACCAGCATACTGGATCTCATCCTTCATCAGATATTCAAGACTTTTTCGATACCCTTGCCTAATGATCTTCATCTCCTTTTATAGTCTTAGCCCTTTCTCAATACCATGGTCCAAAACCATAACAAAACAATACTAGGGACCCAATACCTGGGTTCAACAACTTCGGACGCAATACCAAGGACCAAAACCATAGGTCTAAATACCACGGACCCAAAAATAAGCTTTCCCACATGTACGCGCTTTTCCGTGCATGAAAGTGCGTGCATACACATACGCAACTTTTGATCGGCAATCCCGCGTGTATACGCGCCTTTGTATTAGTGAAGCTGCATGTATAACCTGCTTGTATACCCTACTTGGTATATAGTGAACCTGCGTATATACGCGACTCGGTACATAGTGAACCTGCGTATAACCTGTGTATACCCTACTTGGTATATAGTGAACCTGCGTATATACTCTGACCTGCATATGTACTCTTCTTTCTTCATTCTTTGTAGTCTGATCATCAAATCTTTGCTACTGATCTGCTGCACTATGATCTACCATCTGTGTGAGTTGCCATCAGGGACAACACTTGTCTCATAATGCCAACATAAGCTGTTCCATAGTCTGTCTACTCATAATGTTGATAGCAACCCTTAAGTCAATCAAAGTGTTTGGAATTTCTATCCCATTTATATGTGTCTTGACAATTGGACTACCTAGATCTACATACTTCTGCATGGTAATTTTTCCCATCATGATATCTGCAATTTTTCCTACTAGGTGGATTCTTCTTGTATCTCTTGGTTTCCTTCCTGGTCTTTTGAGACTCAACTCTTTTATTGTTTTCGCTAGAATAGGAATCTCGCTAATGGCTTGTAGCAAGGGAATCTTGATACAAACATTCTTTAATTCATCTAGAAAATCATAGTCAGGCAACAAGATTTGTTTTTCCACCCCTTTGTCAATTTGTAATCTTTCAGGGAAAGGAGGCGTGGATGAAGATGTAGGTTGCTCAACTATAGGAGTTGTGGGGGTTGACTCTTTTTCTTTTTCTTTTTGAATGATTGCGTTTTGAAGAGATGCTTCCTGAGAACCTTTATTGACTTTAAGAGAATCCTCCTCAGAGGTACCTTGCTCTTGAACATCTATAGAAGGTTTTTCTAAAACTCTACCAGATCTGAGTTGAACATCATTAAGAAGAACAACCATATAGGTAGGAAATTGTTGTCCTTCTACCATGTAAGCATTCTGAGGATTTTTGTTGTTGGGATTTGGCAATGGCTGGGTTGGTAGTTGATTTGTATTTTGTTGAAATGGAAGCAAGAGTTGAGAATTTGGATTTTGTCGAGAAGGTTGTTGTTGTGGGAATGGCAATGAAAGTTGTGGGTTTTGATTTGGAATTGGTGGATTTTGTTGATTTGGAAAGGATGGAGGATATTGAAAGAATTGAGAAAATCTCCCATAAGGATTTTGCATCTCTTGTGCCCATGATTGGTATGGATTTTGAGGTTGGGGCCAAGGTTGTTGCCAAGAATTCCAATTTGGTGGGGGCTGAAAGTTCATAGGATTGTTAAATCCTTGATTTTGTTGCCCCTGCCATCGTCTTCTTGAAACAAAACAAAGAGACTCTACTGAATTTGGATCTTCCTGAAAGATAGCTTTGAGCCCAGGAATTGAAGGACAATCCTTGGTCTCATGGCTTTTTGAGCAAATCATACATGTTTCTACAACTTTTGCATCTAAGGGGCATTCCCTTAGAGCGTGTTTGTTTCTACATTTTGGACAAAAGATGGCTAAGGCATCAGCTTCTGCTTTCTGCTTGTTTTTTATTTTAAGGGTGTCTAGTTGTTCACTAAGGCTCCCTAGAATATTAGTTTTGAACTCATCAAGCATATTGCCAATCTTTGCCCTACTTACTGATCCAATTGCAGATTTGTTTGCTCTAATAAGAGAAGGATCTCTCAGCCCTTTTCCAGTTTTAGATTTTCCCCTTGAGAGATGGACACATAGTTTTTCTATGTCATGAAGTGGAAGTTGAGAAATATCTCCCTTCCCCATCATGTTTAAAATATCTATCCATTCATCTCTAATGGCTTTCAATAGAAGGGATTTCAAGGTTTCCTCATCTAAATTACTCATTTTTGCTCTCTTTAAGTTGTATTGAAATCTTTCAAGTAAATCCTCCAAGTTTTCATCTTCTCTTTGCATCATCTTGAATACATCATCCTTATGATTGGTAGGCATACAATAATCCAGGTATTTATCCAAAAATATTTGTTTCATATCATTCCAAGTCCTAATAGATTGAGTGACTAATCCCATGAACCATTTCAAAGTAGCTCCTTTCAATGTTGAAGGAAACAGTTTGAGTTTTTGAGAGTCTTCCATATAGTCATAAGTTCGGCACAAGACTTCAAACTCAAATAGAAATGTTTCAGGATCCTCACTTCGCAACCCATAAAAGTTTGGGAGGACAGATGGTGAAATCTTTTTCACTGTTGTATGAGTTTCCTCATCGGCTATAGGGAATCCAAATGAGTTATCTCCATCCCTATTTCCCCCATTGTTATCTCTACCTCCTCCATTATTTCCTCTTCCCCTACCTCGACCCCCTCCTCCAAATCCATTTACTACTTCCTCTGTCATGATAGTTTCCTCAAAGTCTTCTGGTTCTTCTATTAATGGTGAAAAAGGAAGAGTTTCTCCCTCCTCTTCTTCAGGTGATTCTACTTCTTTGATTACAATATGTCCCCTGTAGAAGTGAAGAAAGGTTCTTCTCCTAGATCAGATTTAGTAGATAGTGTGGGAGAATCTCCTAATTCGGTTGCTACCCCTTGAATTCCAGGAATCCTAAGGCTGGGAGTATGAGTCGAAGATGATGGAGGTGTATCTTGTGTATGCCTTGAAGTAGCTGGAGTTGTGAAAATTGAACTTTTGGCCCTAGCTATAAACCTTCCCCTAGAATCTCTTGCTCTATGCATGTCATTTTTTTTTATTTTTTTTTTGAAGTTGGGCTAATAATTATTTTTCTGATCTTCCAGGTCACACTAGGTGCAAGAAGGGAGCATAATCAAGAAATTATTGAACTAATAACTCTCTTTTCTGATCCTCCAGATCACACTAGGTGCAAGAGGAGAGCATACTTAAATAGGTTATCAATTTTTCCCTACTTTTTTGTTTTTTGTAAGAGATCGTCTACCTAGTTACACTTCCCCGGCAACAGCGCCAAAATGTTTAGTCAATTTAGTATGTCCTAAATTTCTACATTAATTATCAATTTGGGATTCATAAACTGATGAAGTGTGGTGCACTATATGTGCAAGGCAACCTCTTTCTTACTTTTTATTGTTTTCAATTTTTATCTTGTTTTTGGGGGTTTTATCTTGGTTTGTCTCCTAATGCAAATGGAAATCCTATTCCTAAGTTTTAAGAATACTTGTTTGGTCAATTTAGTGATGTCTAAATTGCAACTTTTAAATGTCAACCCGGGGCTCGTAAGCTGATGAAGTGAGGTGTACTATATGTACTTAGGTAATCGTTTTCTTGGTCTTTTGTCGTTTTTAGCTTTTTTAAGTTTGTTTTCGAATGTATCTTTCCTACTGTGATGTGATGGAAATGTAATAAAGCAAGTGAAATGTGGATGATTGTGGTGATCTCTAAGTGATTTCTCAAAACTTTAAAAAGTATTCTACAAGAAAGCTTGAACAACAACTGCAATAAAATCAACTCTTAAAGGAAAATAAAGACATCAAATAAAGGACTAATGACATCGGCCCAGTATCTTTGCTGCTAAATGAAAATGAAATCTATATTAAATCCAACTAAAATTAAGAACAACTATCTCACACTATTTCAACTCTTCAACTTAATCTTCTCTATGAAAAGATATCATGAAATGTTAAGCAATGTGAAATCTAAGTGAAACTACATAAAAGAGACTAGTCACAATACTTTAACTTTCTCTTAACCTTTTGCCTTTCAGCTGAATTTATCATGTAAGAAACAGTTATGAATAAGTCAAGTAATGTGAGTTCTAAAGCAACTAAATCAAGCTATACTAAGTGATATTTTGGCTCCCAATAAAGTTATTTGATTATGGAAAAGGAACCATCAATAGATGAACAACTTGATATCTAAGAGCAGAAAGTAAATATGCAAGTTAAAGAAATGACAGTAAGGAAAATCAAAACTGCAAAACAATGAAGGTCAGCAACATAGACAAGATGATCACGCATGCCACTAGTTATGAAAAGAAAAGAAGGAAAACTGTCCCGGGCTTGGCTAAGAAACCTGCATAACACACTGATCAGTCATGAACATAAAAGTGCAGAAATGTAAATCAACAGAAATCAAAGTTTATGTACAGCCAATATACATGTTGAAAAGAAATAAAAACGCAGCAATTTAAAAGACATCTGTACAGCTAATATACATGAAACAAGGAAAAGAAATGCAAGAAATTAAAGGTTACTGTACAGGGCTTCAGCAAACAGGGGCCCTCTGCCTACTTCAGCCGGTTCAAGGAGCAGTTATACGCTTAAATGCAAAACAGTTTTCTCATGTATTGACAGCAAATGTAAAAGTACAGTGGGGAGCTCAAAATTACATTAAAAACGATTACAAAACGATTAACTCTACAGCGTTCAAGGACGCTTTATTTATAAGGAGAAAGCAAACTACTTCAACGAGATCTATGCTATTGAACCAGCTGTTTAAAAACACGTGAATCCTCTGCGTCCCCAGATCTAGGTAACTGTCATCGTGTTCATTCAATCTGGATAGTATGGCTGTTGGATTCGTGCTTCTAGATTGTCTCCGTGGCTGAAGATGATGCCACCTAGCTTCACGTGCCCAAAAACAGAGCAATGCAGAGCCGTGCCACCGCTGAACACTTCTGTTGACCGGTATTTGCCTCCTCGTTGACCACGGGCTTTTATGGCTGTTCTGGGTGATCTGGAGGGACACGTCCCATGTCCTTGACTCCTGGAACTTGCCCATGTGGCTCATCTTCTCGGAGGACACCTGTAACATATCATTTAATAAAACAGCTGCGGAATCCTGTGCTGGCTGCAGAAACCTGGATCAGCTGCAGAAACCTGTGTTGGCTGCGGAAACTGAACCAAAATTCTATACCAAACAACAGTCATCAGCGTAGTTAGAAAACCATGTAAAAAGTCCTAAAATACAATGATTTAATCAACTTGGTGGATGAAATGAGTGGGAAAAAGGAGGAAATGAATGGGAAAAGAAGGCTGAGAGGGTGTGTAAGGAGGTACAGGTTCAAGGCTCTACATACCCCCACTGTGAAGGTGTTGCATGTCCTCATGCAACCAAAACTTAGTTCTTTTCCTCAATCCATGTGCTCTGATGCTTCTGCAAGAACATCCAGCCTTCTTCTCTTTCTCCTTGATGCCAAAATGGTCCTTGGTTTCTTGACTAGACATCTGAACTTCAAATTAATCAATGCCCTGCTCAACTTCTTACACTTTTTCTTCAGCTTTCTATTCTTCTTTTGCCACAATCCTAAGTGGAGCATAGTATTGTCATGGAAAATCTTGTCTACCTTACTCTGTTCTTTTAATGCTTCGTTTTCTTGTTTAATATGCTTGTTTAGGACTTCTAGCTCAAACACTTCCTGTTTTAAAGACTGCACTTGTGCATCGAGTGGCAAGATGGTGCTTGGTCCTGCAGCTGATTGTTCCAAGGACTCTAGGTAGTTATATGCTTCTTGCTAGTTGGAATCTACCTCAGGTGTTTTTCTCGGTCTGAACTCAAATTCTGGTGAAGGAGGATTGTTTTCTCTTTCCTGCTGAAAAGGGCTTTCCTCACGTGGAGGACTTGGCTCAATGATTGGCTGAGTTGGAGATTTCTCAAGTGTCTCTTTATCCAAATCAATAAAATGAGACTGTTTTTCTTTGGTTTTATTCCCCTTCCCTTTTAGCCTAGTGCTCCTTCTCAGGTATGGACTAGTGCTCTCTTTCTGGGCACTCTGTTTTTCTTTTTGTTTTCTCTTTTTGATGGCAGCAGCATGAAGATGTGTTAATCTATCGGCCAGAGTTTGAGACTCTTCTTCTACAGATGGTTCAGGGGATGGATATGTCTCTTGAATAGTTATTTTACCTTTGTCCTTTTTCTACTTTTTGTTTCTAGCTCCCTCCTCTTCTTCCTCCTGAACAGTTTCCTGAGTGTCTACTGTAGGAAGGTCCTGGGCTGTAACATTTCTTTCTTTCCTCCTACTTCTTTTTGGGCTTTTTGGGGAACTGCTGGCAGAGGCTTCAGTCACTTCTTAGAAGTGATTTCTGATCAAAAACTTTTCCCAAGTATCGTTATTATTTTTCAATTGATCTTCAATGAGAATTCTGATGAGCCCGTGATGGTAAAGGTGGGATTCAATATGGCCTACATGTTTCTGAATAGTAGAGCTCATTTTCTTCAGGCTTGCTAACAGAAAGTAAGGTAAATTAAGGGCATGGCCTTCCATAAAATTCATCATAATCCTTGCATGATACATGTACATGGTGCCAAAACGACCCTCGCATGTAATAAAATTCTGAACAAGTAATAACAGCGTAGACCATTCTTCTTTGATTACATGCACAGGAATTCCTTTAGTAAATATAGAAGTATCCATACCTGGGTTTTTGAGCATGACTTTCCATCCTTGATCATCCAGACCTCTATTTTTAAACCATCTGTCTCCTTCTTGTGGTAAACTGGTTGCTGCTGCTATTGTGGCCTCTGTTATTATAAATTTCAAATCCCCTACCTCCACTATGTGTCCATTAAAGGACCTGGCAAAAGCTTTAGTCACTTCCTTATTATAACCTCTGAACTTTTGAATAAATTTCAGCCACTTTGCTTTCTTCAATGAGATGTTCAAGGGAAAAACGAGCTGATTACGGGATTCTTAAGGTAAGTGGAGTGGCCGTAATCGAAATGCAAAGCGTATGCAGTGACTGTAATCAGGGTTTAGAGCAAAGCTATGGAGTTGCAGCGGAAATGGAGAGTAGGAAATAGTATGAGTACGAGGGAGTAAAGGATAAATAACAGAAACGAGTTCAATGCATACGGGAGTGGAGTGATAATGGCAGAATAACGGCTGAGTCCTTTTGGGATCGGATGAATTACGCCACGTGTCAACGTTGGCTGCGGAAATTATGGTGGAGGAGAGCCGTAGTACAGTAGGTCACGTCTCAAAGTACGGCCAATAAATGGAAGAGCAGTCCCATTTCGAGTTTGAATTAATAGTGATTATGGGACCGTTAGAAAGGAATGAGGTGGATGGATTATCATCGTGGAAGAGGAGTGATATGGATCTTGCCGTATCAAATCATTGTATTTAGTGGAATTTCCATGATCTAATAACTATGCATACAATGACATTAAATTGTTATTTGGTAGAGATTTTGATCATACCTTTGGAAGTTTTCCATTTGTTGATTAAGGCTTCTGACCCATTATTGCTCTTTGATCTTGCAAATGCCTCATATCTTTGCTGCCTTTGGTGATGATGATGCTAACCTTTGACTGTGATTTTTTTGAAAACAGAGTGCTACTGGCTGTAAAGACACAGTGATGCTGGCTGCAGAAATCATTTCTGGCTGCGGAAACTGGTGCTAGCTGCGGAAACGGTTTCCAGCTGCGGAAACTAAGACAACACCCCTTTAACTGCACAAAGAGAGTTAGAAAAAGAACTAACTGAATGAAAATAGTCCTGAAGGGGACTTTTATTGATGGAATGAAATGAAATGAGTGGAATGAGATGGAAATGAAATGGAGTGAAGTGGAATGGAGATGAAAATGAGATGGAGGTGAAGTGGAATGACAAGTGAGGTGAAGATGGAAAGAAAGAGAGATTTTTTTTGGAAAATATAGAGTGTCAGGTACCCCTGATTTTCACTCTACATTTTCTGTATAAGACTGCCAATCTATGATTGGTTTTCAGGCTTATACAAAAGATTTTTTATTTTTTTTTAAACTGAAAGAAACAAAGACTAGGCTGATGGAGGAGAAGGACTCTTCCCCACCAGCCTCATTGCAGAATTTTCTTGAAACATTTTGACAAAGTCCTCTTTTGAGAGTGGCTTATGATAAATTTTCAATCGGTCGCCATTCACAATGCGAGGAGTTTGAAACTCATCAATAGTCTTGACTCGAACTGCTCCATTGCTAAAGACTTCATCAATCTCATATGGTCCAAGCCAATGAGTCTGAAATTTCCCTTTGAAGTCTTTAAACTTGGAATCAAACAGTAACGCCCAATCTCCCTTTTGAAACTTTTTCTCTTTGATATATCTGTCATGCCACTTAGTTCTTTGGTGCTGAACTAGATCAGTCCTTAAAATTGCATCTTGTCTTATTTCATCTAGCTCATTCAGCTGCTCCATTCTGTGCTTTTGGGCTTTTGATAGATTCACCCCCAACTGAACTGCCATCTTGAAGGTCTTGACTTGAAACTCAATGGGGAGCAGGACTTCTTTCCCATAAACAAGTTCATAGGGAGAATGTCCTGTTGTGTTCCTCCATGTAGTTCTATAGGCCCATAAGGCTTCAGGAAGCCTTTCTGCCCAATCTCTTCTGTGGAGATGAACAGTTTTGGTGATGATGCTCTCAAGAACTTTGTTTGTAGATTCCACTTGACCATTTGCTTGCGGATGGTATGGAGTAGATTTTCTGTGCTTGATTTTGTATTCTTCCATCAGCTTCTCCATCAAGTTAGATGTAAATTGACTTCCCTGATCTGTCACAATTTCTCTTGGGACACCAAAACGAGTAAAAATATCCTCAAAAAGAAATTGAACAACCGAATTTTTAGTGGCAGAAGGTAATGCCTTGGCTTCTACCCATTTAGTAACATAATCAGTGTAAACCAATATATACTTCTTTTGTCTAGATGGTGGATTAATAGGTCCAATAAAATCTAAAGCCCATTTTTCAAAGGGTTCGATGAGTACCTGTGGCTGTAATGGCATTTCATTTGAAAGAGTTGGTCTCCCAACTCTTTGGCAGCTGTCACACCTTCTAACATATTGTTTTGCATCTTTGAAGAGAGAAGGCCAATAATATCCTAAAGAAAGGATTTTATAGGCCGTCCTCTTGTCAGCAAAGTGTCCACTGCACGGTTCATCATGACATGCCTTAAGGATGTCAGGCATTTCATCTTCCTGAACACATCTTCTGATCACACAATCTAGCCCTGTTTTGAACAATTCATTAGAAATCCATGAATAATTTGAACTCTCCTGAATAATTTTCCTTTTCTCATTAGGAAATAAGTGTGGAGGTAGCTTCCCTGTAACCAAATAGTTAGCAATATCTGCATACCAAGGAGTTTTAGTAGTTACTGCAAACAAATATTCATCTGGAAACTTATCCTCTACAGGAGAATCTTCGTTAGTATTTTGGATTCTAGACAAGAAATCAGCTACTGTATTTTGTTTCCCTGGTCTATCTAACATAGTAATATTGAATTCTTGTAAAAGTAAAAGCCATCTTGTAACTTTGCCATTAGTAACAGGTTTGTTCATGAGATATCTAATTGCAGAATGATCAGTATGGACAAAAGTTTCATAGCCAGTTATATAGTGTCTAAACTTGTTGATTGCATGAACAACGGCTAAGAACTCTTTTTCAGTCACAGTATAATTTAACTCAGTAGGAGTCAAATTTTTACTGGTGTAGTAAATGGCATAAGGAACTAAATCCTTTTGACCCAACACAGCTCCTAGAGCTGTATCTGAAGCATCTGTAGAAATATGGAAAGGAAGTTTCCAATTTGGCCCTCTCAAAATGGGTGCTTCAGATATTCTTGTTTTCAAAGTTTCAAATGCAGATTGACAGTCAGGATCCCAATTGAATTCACAGTCTTTTGTAAGTAATTTGAAGAGCGGAGATGTTATCTTGGTGAAGTTTTCAATAAATCTTCTATAATATCCAGTAAATCCAAGAAAACTTCTAACATCTTTTTGACAATTTGGAATAGGTAACTTGGAGATGACTTCAACTTTTGATCTATCAACTTTAATTCCATCTCCTGAAATATGATGTCCTAAAACAATCCCTTCAGTAAACATCATAAAACATTTTCATGACTTAATGAAAGGTTTGTTTCTTTACATCTTATAAGGACCTTTTCCAAATTTTCTAATGCCTCTTCAAATGAATTACCATAAACTATAAAATCATCCATATAGACCTCTACACAATCATGAATTAGATCAGAAAAGATTCCTAGTACTGCCCTTTGAAATGTTGCGGGTGCATTACATAATCCAAAAGGAAGTACTCGGTAAGCAAAAGTTCCCCATGGACAGGTAAATGTGGTCTTGTCCTGATCTTCAGGTGCTACCTGAATCTGATTGTAACCACTAAAACCATCCAAAAATGAGAAATACTTTTTGCCTGCTAAAGTATCTAATACTTGATCAATAAAGGGCAAAGGAAAGTGACCCTTCAAAGTTGCTTTATTCAATTCCCTGTAATCAATGCAAACCCTCCATTTACCATTCTTTTTAGGTACTATAACCAAAGGAGAAACCCACCGGCTATCTGAAATGGGGTAAATGAAGTTTACATTAAGTAACTTTTGGAGCTCTTCTTTCACTATCTCCCTAAGGTTTGGATTCATCCTTCTTTGAGGTTGTCTGATTGGTCTACTATTTTCCTCAATGTAGATGTGATGAATGCAAGTCTTAGGGTCAATACCTTTCATATCAGTATACTCCCATGCAAATGCAGTAGAATGTTTTTGCAAGATTTTGGTTAGCTCCCCCTGTTGTGATTTTTCCAAGTTTCTGTTGATATTCAATGTTTTTCCTGGAAAAATCTCAATGGCAGAACTACCAAACTCTTGCATAGAGAAAAGAGACATTTGTCTAGATGATAGACACTCAATGTCAAAATCCAACTGAAATTGTGTGTGGTCATATTCTGAAGATGGTTCAGAGTTTTCTAATGTGTTCAGAATTTGACTATCTTCACTAATCTCAGAAATGGTAAAGACAGGTTGTATAGTATCTTCATCATCAACCCACTCATTATCTCCTATTTCTGTAATTGCTTTTGCTGGAGGATACAGATTGAACTTCTTTGTCGAATTACCATCAGAAATATACATATCCCCAGACCTACAACTTATGAATGCATCAGCTGTGGCTAGCCAAGGTCTTCCTAAAATAAGAGGATGTCCTCCTAGATTACTCTTGGGAGTTAAAATCATGAAATCCACTGGATATTCCCAAGAGTCTAAGGAGACTGGAATGTCTTCTAATACACCATCTGGTTTAATAATTGATCGATCTGCAAGTTGCAATAAGGTAGGTGTAAAAAGAAGATTAGGAAGTTTTAGCTGTTCCATAGTCTGTCTACTCATGATGTTGATAGCAGCCCCTAAATCAATCAAAGTATTTGGTATTTCTACCCCATTGATATGTGTTTTAACAATTGGGCTACCGGGATCTACATATTTCTGCATAGTAATTTTTCCCATCATGATATCTGCAAGTTTCCCTACCAGGTGGATCCTTCTGGTATCTCTTGGTTTCCTTCCTGGTCTTTTAAGACTTAACTCATTTATTGTTTTTGCTAGAATAGGAATCTCTTTAATGGCTTGTAACAAGGGAATCTTGATACAGACATTCTTCAATTCATCTAGAAAATTATAGTCAGGCAACCAAATTTGTTTTTCCACTCCTTCATCAATTTGTAATCTTTCAGGAAAAGGAGGTGTGGATAAAGATGCAGGTTGCTCAACTATGGGAGTTGTGGGGGTTAATTCTTTTTCTTTTTCTTTTTGAGTGTTTGGGTTTTGAAGAGATGCTTCAGAACCCTTATTGGCTTCAAGAGACTCTTCCTCAAAAATGCTTTGCTTTTGAACATTTATAGAAGGTTTATCTAAGACTCTACCTGATCTGAGTTGTACTTCATTGAGAGGAACAATCATATAGGTAGGAAATTGTTGACCTTCCATCATGTAAGCATTTTGAGGGTTTTTATTATTGGGGTTTGGCAATGGCTGAGAAGGAAGTTGATTTGACTTTTGTTGGAATGGAAGCAAGAGTTGAGAATTTGGATTCTGTTGAGAAGGTTGTTGTTGTTGTGGAAATGGCAATGATAGTTGTGGATTTTGATTTGGAAGTTGTGGAGCTTGTTGGTTTTGAAAAGATGGAGGATATTGGTAAAATTGAGCAAATCTCCCATAAGGATTTTGCATACCTTGTAGCCATGATTGAAAAGGATTTTGAGGTTGGGACCAAGGTTGTTGCCAAGGATTCCAATTTGGTGAGGGTTGAAAATTCATAGAGTTGTTAAACCCTTGATTTTGTTGCCCCTGCCAAGGTCTCCTTGCAACAAAACAGAGAGATTCGATTGTATTTGGATCTTCTTGAAAGACAGCTTTGAGCCCAGGAATTGAAGGACAATCCTTGGTCTCATGATTCTCTGAACAAATTACACATGTTTCTACAACTTTTGCATCCAAGGGACATTCCCTCAGAGCATGTTTCTTCCTACATTTTGGGCAAAAGATGGCCAAAGCCTCAGCTTCTGCTTTCTGTTTATTGTGAATCTTAAGGGTGTCTAGTTGTTCACTAAGACTCCCTAAGATGTCAGTTTTGAATTCATCAATCATGTTGCCAATCTCAGCCCTACTTACTGATCCAGTTGCAGATTTGTTTGCTCTGATGAGAGAAGGATCTCTAGGCCCTTTTTGAGTTTTAGATTTCCCCCTTGAGAGATGGACACATAGCTCTGCTATATCATTGAGTGAAAGTTGAGATATATCTCCCTTCCCCATCATGTTCAAAATATCTATCCATTCATCTCTAATGGCTTTTAATAGAAGGGCTTTCAAGGTCTCCTCATCTAAGTTACTCATTTTTGCTCTTTTCAGGTTGTATTGAAATCTTTCAAGTAAATCCTCCAAGTTTTCATCTTCTCTTTGCACCATTTTGAATACCTCATCCTTGTGATTGGTGGGCATACAATAGTCCAGGTACCTATCCAAAAATGTTTGTTTCATATCATTCCAAGACCTAATGGATTGAGTGAGTAATCCCATGAACCATTTCAAGGCTGCTCCTTTCAATGTTGAAGGAAACAGTTTGAGTTTTTGAGAGTCTTCCAGATAGTCATAAGTTCGACACACGACTTCAAACTCAAATAGAAATGTTTCAGGGTCCTCATTCCTTAACCCATGGAAGTTTGGGAGGACAGATGGTGAGATGTTTTTCATGGTGGCTCGGGAGTCCTCATCGACTATAGGAAATCCGAATGAGTTATCTCCATCCCTATTTCCCCCAATGTTACCTCTACCTCCTCCATTGTTTCCTCCTCCTCCTCCTCTACCTCTACCTCTACCAAATCCAGTTGCTCCTTCCTCTGTCATAGTAGTTTCCCTAGAGACTTCAGAGTCTTCTGGTTCTTCTACAAAGGGTGAACGAGAAGGAATTTCTCCCTCTTCTTCTTCAGATGATTCTACTTCTTCAATTACAATTTGTCTTTCTGTAGAAGGAAGGAAAGGATCTCTTTCTAATTCAAATTCGATGGAAGGTGTGGGAGAGTCGACTCCTGCCTCTTGAATTCCAGGAATCCTAGGGCTAGGAGTGTAAGTTGGAGATGATGGAGGTGTCTCTTGTCTATTCCTTGAAGTAGATGGACTTGTAAAAATCGAACTCTTGGCTCTAGCTAAAAACCTTCCCCTAGAATCTCTTGCTCTATGCATGTCATTTTTTTTTTTTTTTTCTTCAAGTCGGGCTAATAATTCTCTTTCTGATCTTCCAGGTCACTCTAGGTGCAAGAAGAGAGCATACTCAAGAAACTATTAAACCAATAACTTTCTCTTTTCTGATCCTCCAGATCACTCTAGGTGCAAGAGGAGAGCATACTTTGAGAGGTTATCAATTTTCCTTCCTTGAAATTTTCTTAAATTTTTTTTTTAGAAATTGGCTACCTAATTTCACATCCCCGGCAACGGCGCCAAAATGTTTGGTCAATTTAGTGATGTCTAAATTGCAACTTTTAAATGTCAACCCGGGGCTCGTAAGCTGATGAAGTGAGGTGTACTATATGTACTTAGGTAATCGTTTTCTTAGTCTTTTGTCGTTTTTAGCTTTTTTAAGTTTGTTTTCGAATGTATCTTTCCTACTGTGATGTGATGGAAATGTAATAAAGCAAGTGAAATGTGGATGATTGTGGTGATCTCTAAGTGATTTCTCAAAACTTTAAAAAGTATTCTACAAGAAAGCTTGAACAACAACTGCAATAATATCAACTCTTAAAGGAAAATAAAGACATCAAATAAAGGACTAATGACATCGGCCCAGTATCTCTGCTGCTAAATGAAAATGAAAATGAAATCTATATTAAATCCAACTAAAATTAAGAACAACTATCTCACACTATTTCAACTCTTCAACTTAATCTTCTCTATGAAAAGATATCATGAAATGTTAAGCAATGTGAAATCTAAGTGAAACTACATAAAAGAGACTAGTCACAATACTTTAACTTTCTCTTAACCTTTTGCCTTTCAGCTGAATTTATCATGTAAGAAACAGTTATGAATAAGTCAAGTAATGTGAGTTCTAAAGCAACTAAATCAAGCTATACTAAGTGATATTTTGGCTCCCAATAAAGTTATTTGATTATGGAAAAGGAACCATCAATAGATGAACAACTTGATATCTAAGAGCAGAAAGTAAATATGCAAGTTAAAGAAATGACAGTAAGGAAAATCAAAACTGCAAAACAATGAAGGTCAGCAACATAGACAAGATGATCACGCATGCCACTAGTTATGAAAAGAAAAGAAGGAAAACTGTCCCGGGCTTGGCTAAGAAACCTGCATAACACACTGATCAGTCATGAACATAAAAGTGCAGAAATGTAAATCAACAGAAATCAAAGTTTATGTACAGCTAATATACATGTTGAAAAGAAATAAAAACGCAGCAATTTAAAAGACATCTGTACAGCTAATATACATGAAACAAGAAAAAGAAATGCAAGAAATTAAAGGTTACTGTACAGGGCTTCAGCAAACAGGGGCCCTCTACCTACTTCAGCCGGTTCAAGGAGCAGTTATACGCTTAAATGCAAAACAGTCTTCTCATGTATTGACAGCAAATGTAAAAGTACAGTGGGGAGCTCAAAATTACATTAAAAATGATTACAAAACGATTAACTCTACAGCGTTCAAGGACGCTTTATTTATAAGGAGAAAGCAAACTACTTTAACGAGATCTATGCTATTCAACCAGCTGTTTAAAAACACGTGAATCCTCTGCGTCCCCAGATCTAGGTAACTGTCATCGTGTTCATTCAATCTGGATAGTATGGCTGTTGGATTCGTGCTTCTAGATTGTCTCCGTGGCTGAGGATGATGCCACCTAGCTTCTCGTGCCCAAAAACAGAGCAACGCAGAGCCATGCCACCGCTGAACACTTCTGTTGACCGGTATTTGCCTCCTCGTTGACCGCGGGCTTTTATGGCTGTTCTGGGTGATCTGGAGGGACACGTCCCATGTCCTTGACTCCTGGAACTTGCCCATGTGGCTCATCTTCTCGGAGGACACCTGTAACATATCATTTAATAAAACAGCTGCAGAATCCTGTGCTGGCTGCAAAAACCTGGATCAGCTGCGGAAACCTGTGTTGGCTGCGGAAACTGAACCAAAATTCTAAACCAAACAACAGTCATCAGCGTAGTTAGAAAACCATGTAAAAAGTCCTAAAATACAATGATTTAATCAACTTGGTGGATGAAATGAGTGGGAAAAAGGAGGAAATGAATGGGAAAAGAAGGCTGAGAGGGTGTGTAAGGAGGTACAGGTTCAAGGCTCTACAATACTTTAGAAGGCAAGTTTGGGTATAGATTTTAAGGCAATTATGTCCTTTATGATGACTTCCAGAACTTAACACTTCAGAGGATCTCAAAACATTCTAGTGATGAAATTAATCCTTGAACAAGAATGTAAATGTGCAGCTAAACAAGAATGTAAATGTGCAGCTATTTGAATCAAACAAATGATGAACTACTGATCATGAAATCTCTATCTCCACTGCTCATCTAAATACAGAAATAAAAGTTAAGCTACTGCACTCAAACAAATCAAAAACTACAAACTAATAAAAGTAAAACTAATTCACTTCATTTATATTCCGATAGCTCGCCAAGTAGATTTTCGGGGTTAAGCCATGGCTCTGGAGATAACGTCAATAACATGAGGAATTGATATCTAAATTATCTACTTGCAAATAAAAATAAAATCAAGTCTCTTCACTTATATTCCGATAGCTCGCCAAGTATCTTTTCCGAGTTAAGCCATGGCTCTGGAGATAATGTCAATAACATGAAGCATCAAATCACTTCACTCAAAATCCGATAGCTGGCCAAGTAGCTTTTCGGGGTTAAGCCATGGCTCTGGAGATAACGTTAAATGATATGAAGAATTTGATATTTAAACTAACTATCAACAACAAATAAATAAGACTGAAATCAAAGCATAACTGAAATTGAAAGCTAAGAAAAACAAAGTCAGCAGAGAGGACAATCTCATGTCAATATTTACTACAAAAATTGTATGAAAATGCCCGGGCCTATCCTAACCTGAAACACACTGATCAGTGTTAGCACAAATATAAAATGCTTGGAAAATCATGTACAGGAATGAAACATTAACACTATTAAACTGAAATGTGAAATATACACAAGTGCACAGGCTACGAAATATCTACAATGGAAATAAAACAACAGCACATGAAAACTTTATAGAAATAAAAGAACGAAACCTTAGCCAGCAGGGGCCCTCTGCATGGCCTTGGTTACACGCTGTGAAATCGAGATTATGTTCACACGGTCATATAAAACAGAGTCTTCTTATATTGCAAAATAGAGGAAGGATTCTCTCGTTGCCACAGCAGGACTAGTGTCACAGCACAATACATAAAATTAACAATAAGATTACATTAACAAAGACTAGCTACATGCATTTGAAAACATGTTATTTATAAGGGAAATTGCATAACTGTTTTTCCTATGGAACTACTTCAGCAGAAGACACGTAAAAAGACAGCATCCATGAGCTTAGTGTGTTGGTTTCCATGATCATTCAATCTACCAAAAGGTGGTTGTTGGATTTGCATCGTGGAGGCAGTCTACAACTGTCAAAATGAATCCACGGATCTAGGAACGGTCTCGAACCCTTTTACGTGTTGAAACAGAGACCTGTTTGCCATAGGACTCCTCGTTTGACCACCGTTTGACCACATCTTTCCTCTACGAATTTGGCTAAACCAATAGGACTTGGTCCATGTCCAGATCATTCGTGACCTACCCACGTGCCTTGTTTTTCTTGCTGACACCTGCAACCTAGAGATTAACAAAAACAGCTGCAGAATCTCAAGTTAGCTACGGAAAGTGGCTGCATTCCACAGCTGATGAGAAAAATCTAAGTCAAATAGCAAACACAAAAAAATAGTTAGAAAACCACTTAAATGTACTCTCAGAATCAATATGTAATGATTTTTGATAGCTTGTGAGAACCTGGTGAGGGAAAAAGTCTAGAAAAGTGTGTAGAAGAGATGTAGTTTCAGAGCTCAACAATAGATCTCAAATTTCTCTAGTAAATTATGCACTTATGGGACAAGTAATGAAAATGGATGAACCATGGGATTATGTAAAAGCATCCAGAAATAAAGAATGGAATGAAGCTATGGAAGCAGAATTGAATGCCTTGGTGAAAAATGATACATGGAAATTGGTCAAATTATGAAAAGGAAAAGATGTAATTGTCACTAAGTGGGTTTATAAAACTAAGTATAAATCAGATGGCACAATTGATAAGTACAAGGCTCATTTAGTTACAAAGGGCTATGCACAGAAAGAAGGAATTGATTATACTAAGACATTTGTTGCAGTGGAAAAGTTGGATACAATAAGGATGGTTCTTGCGTTAGCTACTTAGTGCAAATGGCCTATTTTTTAGGTGGATGTAAAATTATTTTTTTTGAATGCTTATGTGGATGAAGAAATTTATGTGGAGCATCTTGAGGGGTTTTAAGTGCCAAGAAAATAATATCATATTTATAAGTTGAAGAAGGAATTATATGGTCTTAAGCAAGCGCTAAGGGCATGGTATTCAAGACTGTATCAATATTTTCAAGATCATGGCTTGATTAAAATTTTATCTGAGCCCAATCTCTATATCTTCCAGCCAAGATAGGACATATTGATAGTTATCTTATATGTTGATGATTTTATCTACACAAGGAACAGTGATGAACTATTTCAAAGATTTAAGTCACATATGATTGATGAGTTTGAGATGAAAAATCTTTGTGAGTTGCATTATTTATTGGATATTGAAGTTTGTCAGAATGAAGATGGTATTTTCACGTCATAAGCCAAGTATACTTGGAACATTCTAAAGAAGTTCATAATGTTGAGTTGCAAGCCAATGGTAACTCCTTTAGAAGTTGGATTGAAGTTATATGGACATGATGACTCCAATTCAATTGATTTTACTTTGTATCTTAAATTGGTTAGAAGTTTGATCTACTTAACTACAACTTGACCAAATATTTCTTTTGCAGTCGGTAAGGTATTGAGATTTATGACAAAACCCAAGGAATTTGATTGGAAAATAGCAAAGAGGATTTTAAGATCTTTGCATCGAACATTTGGTTATGGGTTGGTATATAGGTCTATAGAAGATTTTAGGTTGACAGGTTATACATATTCATATTGGGTTGGATGAACGGATGACAAAAACAACTTCAAGGTATTCATTCAGAATGGGTTCAACAACAGTTGCTTGGAGTACTAACAAGCAACCCAAAGTTTCTTTATCCACAACAAAAGCAAAGTATAAAGCAATAGCGACAACAACATGTGAAGCAGTTTGGTTGAGAAGAATACTAGAGGATCTACATGAGCAACAAGAGAAACCCACTCAGTTGATATGTGATAATCAAAGTGTTATTAAAATGAACAAGAATCTAGTTTTTCAAAAGAAGACAAAGAATTTTGATATTCGATATCATTTTGTGTGGGATTTGGTTTAAAGAGTGATCGATATCAAGTACTGCAGAACATATGAATAGGTAGCTGATATATTCACCAAATCACTATCTAAGTAAAAAGTCTACAAATTCAAAGATGGCCTTGGAATATTTCCAAATCATTATTATTGGGGGGGGGAATGTTGGAATAATGCCTCATTTGTAAAAATTTATTTTGAGTGATAGATGTCTTAAGAGATTTGTGGTGTGATTGATGAGAAATTTGCGGAGTGATTAATTGATATATTTGTGGAGATGAAATATTCCCAAGGACCTCTCTTCATGTATAAATATATGAGTTTAATAATGAAATTGGTTGAGAGCATGGTGTGTGCATTGTTGTTGAATGTTTTTTACTCTATTATTATGTTGTTGTTTCTTCACTATTATCATGTTCAACCAGCACAAATCAAATAGCAATCTACACAACCTAGATATAATTAAGAGATCTTTTGTAAGTGTTTGACATGCGATGTAGGATCATTAGACCAAGCTTGTGATGAAGAAATGGAGGGAGCTTGACAATGTGGTGGATTGGCCACATGTTGAGCTGGAAAATCGATTTTGTCACCTTTGATGAGATTTTAAATACTTAATGTAAATACAAAATTCGAATAAGTTGAAGAGTCTAGGAATGCAAGAGTCATTTATGTTGTTGTATTTTCGACTTCCCTCAATTAGAGAGAAAGGGAAGCAAATCCATTGCAAATATTGTGCACAGAAGGAGGCATTGATTGGAGAGGAGGGGAGATTATTCTCCTACCTTTGAGCCTGTATGTTTGGAATGAATGAAGTGGAAGTCGTATAACAACATATTTATTTTAAATTTGCATTCCCTTATCTCTCATTCAAATTGTATGTACATTTTATTACATTCCAAAATTTGTATGACCAAATCATGTAAAGTTATGTGCTTGTAAACATTCGATTTCTGAGTTGTGGTTGTTATGCATGCTTGTTAATGTGACCCCTGAATTGTATTTTGCAGGCGGGATTTGCTTTTTTCTTCCAACTAAAATTCGAACCTTTGAGTTTAGTAAACAAAATGTTGGATGAGGAGAGGTGGGAGGAGATCGTTCTTTGAGCATTAGAAACGTGTTAAGATGGGGGAGATTCGAGATGTAGAGAGATAAAGTCTTTTTTCCTTCCAAAATATAAAATCAGAGTTTCTGGAAGTGCTATGAAAATATTTCACAACACCTACATCCAATTTTCTTTGGGTTGCGTCTGAGCCAGTTTGGCCTTTCAATCTGACCTATGCCATCAATTTTTGGTATCATAACGGGTTCCAGGTAGAGCAATGTATGTGGTAGAGTTGTGTTTGACATTAATGGCATTGTCTACAACAAAGGGAGATGGCAAAATGAGCAAGAAGAGCATGAGGTCGTGGAGGGAGACCCTAGCCATTGTAGAACTCCAAGAATATGTTAAAAATAACAATAATAAATTTTAATTTAATTTGTTTTTGAATTAAATCAAAATTCTATTCTCATAGAAACTTGTAATAGATAATCAAGTTAAATTGACTTAATTGACTTAGGAAATTCGAGTTGGAAGTCTATCTAGAGTCATGTAGAGTGATCCCTAAATTTTAGGGGTGTTACACAATAATTTGTCACTGCCTTCATACCAATCTTCCTACTGTGTCATGAGTCCAAATCATTCATGCTCATGCTCTCTGATGTTGCCAAATGACCCACTTTGCCAAAGTTTTTTGCATCATCATGACTGTTGTCAAAATAAACGTGCTGATGAGCGCTCCAAAACAAACCTAACGCGCTGCCATCGCGGAAGTACACGTGATTCCCGTGATGGTCATATTTTATGACACAGCGCGACTATTGCTTATATTTGCTCGTGATGACATGACCTTCTCCGTTATGCAGTAGCGATGTCAACGCTCCAGTATAGTTATGTACCCGCGATGATCCAGTCTGGGCGAGTTCGTTCTAACAGCCGGCCTTCCAGATGACTCCAGACCTGGTTGTTGGCCTTGTATATGTCGCCCTCCCTTCTCTCGCATGTCTATTTCGTCATTTGAGCCACTTTCCTTGGAGATAAGCTCATATTCCCACCATTCATGGAGACTCCTTCTCCTATTTAAGCCTCCACCATTGCTATGAGCTGCTAGTTTGGAATTCATAGTGTTTGGAGTGTTGCTGATAGTGTTGTGAGCTTGATAGGTAGCTAGTGTGACAAGTGTGGGATTGTTAGAGAGCTTAAGGAAGGTTGTGAAGTGTTTTGATCTTGTGTAAACTTGTGAGTGAGAGAATTTTGTCTTGGGAGATCTACCTTCAAGGGTGAATTCTTGAGGAACTTGCTGGCTGGACCCTCTTGAGAAGGATTTGACGTCAGAACTATGGTTGTATTCTTCTTTGTTTATCAATAATAGATGACTATCATTATGGTTTCACTCTTATTATCTTTATAATGTTGATTGAGTTATATCCTTTCTGACTGATATATAGGTGCATCTATTGGATTTTATGCTTGTCTTTGTATCGTTCTTTGCATGTGCAGGTGTCTTTTCACGAGGATCATGGGGATTGTGACCAACCGGAGCAAAGGAATGGGAGCGTCGACTCTTCTACAAGTACTAGCATTGGAATCCAGGTATGCCCTCATCATCGGTATTTAATTTGCAATTAGGAACCTACGTGTTAGCGTTGTTTTATTGTTGCTAGACCCTATTTGGGCTAGTAGGGATTGCCTCTGTCCACAGAGGGGATTTACCTCCACAACAATTTGGTGACTCCACTGGGGAGATTTACCTTGTTTTTTGATTTGTAAACTTTAGACGGAGCCTGAAGCACAGCCAGATAGCCTTCGAAACGCTATTGCTCTGCATTAGCGAAGTATATCAACGCCACATCAGTCAATCTCTGGTTTGGTTTACAAACTGAACAGCTTGGAGCTGGCCTTTGTCCCTTTTTGTTCATTCTTCCATTGAGTTTTTGTTTTGGTCTCTTTTCAAAATTTGGGGATTAGTTCTCTGTTTCTTGGTTTCCTGGTTTGGTCTGGGAGATGCCTTGTTTGTTTAAAGATTGACTGTCTTGGTTTGGGAGTTTTTGGCTTGATTGTGGCCATTTTTAAACATCATCGCGGTTTATAATTAAACAATCACGCTGTCATCATGTACCCCTTTCTATGATCTCCTGTTCATCGCGTTAATACACCTAACAGTTGCGACGGTTCTGTAAATCGAACCATCGCGGGTAAGGCGTGTACTTCCACACTAACATCGCATTGTTGCTACGCGTAGTTCTTTATCAGTGCATTGTTGCTGTGTACCACCCGCGCTAATTCATGTAGAATTGAATTTCTTCAATTCTGCCTCCTGAACCTATTGGTCTTGCTATCCCCTGCTGTTCTCACTTGGTTTATGACTTGTTCTTCACTGTCTGGAGGTTGAAGCACTCTCTTGTGAGTTTTGTTGAGCGGATCTTGCCTTTTTTCTTTGTGACCTAGCTTTATTATTCCAAATTTGTTGGATCAGCTTTGCTTGGTTACTCGTTTGCAAAGGTTCGTTTACGGCTTGCTATTGGTTTGATTGAGCCTTCCTCTTTGCTTGCTTTTGGTTGATTGTTTAAGTGATCGTTGTTGGACCAATCTTGACATTGTTTCGATTTCTTTTCACTACTTGGACACAGATCACAGTTGTTTGGGGTCAACCGGTTTTCCACATTTCTTTGTTATCATTTCTCGAAGTTTGTTTAATGCACTTTGCCATCAACAAAAAGAAAAATCTCTTTTGCTTTGTATTAGTTAATGAGAACTAGAAGCTTTTCATTTTGATTAGTGATTAGCGATCTTGAAGAAAAGTTTGTGAATTTCCATTAGTTTCATTAGGGAAGTTATTTGTTGTTTTGTGATCATTTCATTTGCGTGAAAGCCCTCAAACCCTCTCATAACTAGCATTCATCGAATGAAATGACATATTTTGGCGTATAGTTTGCATTTAGGGAATTTTGAGAGATTACATACGGTAAGGCCTAAAAACTGAAACCTAATACAAGATCAACCTTAAAATGAACTGAATAAACCTAAAAACGCATTGGAACATAATGCACACTGTTTAGAGGTCTAGCCTAAAGATGTGCTCCGGCATTGTTAAACCTAGTCACTTTTGTTTCACTCAAGGTTGGGTGATTCCTCCTTCTGTGACTCAATAGTGGTCTAGCATAGATTTGAGCTCCCATGTACCGTCGAGTATATGGGGAGACCCCACTAGGTTATCATCCTTTATCCATAGGAAGTTGTGTCTGCCGCCTTATAAGCCGTAACGCACCGAACACAACATTCGGGAAGATTGACTACCGTACGGAAAGTCCTTGGTTTTCATGTGACTGTCAAGGTGTATATGCAATTTTATGGATTTGTTTGGTAAACCCTTTTGCCTAGTTTCTCCAGAGTAGTCACTTCCGTTCCTTTTCGGACTCCCTAAAAGAAAAGGTCCATCTGAGCACTTGTCACTTCAGGCTCATTAAACATTCGAAGGTGACTAGAGTCATCTCTTTTTCCTTTTCTCGACTCTTAAAAAATGAAAAGTTCAAGTTATGTCCTTGCGTCTTAAAATTTATTCGGCCACAATTAACATTTACCCGGTTAGATCTTGTTTGCGTTAGTTTGAGTAGGGTCCTTTCTCGTTAGTTTCCCTAGGATTTTTTGAAGTTTATCATCCTGGCAGAATCATCAATCACGTCTCCCGTTCCAAGTGACCAAGGGTCTCCTTCTTCTATTGCTCCTGAGGTACCGATTGTGAGTGATACTCTCCCTATTATCCCAAGTATCCAACCGATTAACTCTCGCGCTCCAGATGATGAGGCTTACGAATTTCACTGGAACCCCATTTGGGAGCCTTACGAAGATGATATTCCTTTTACCCCTACTGGTGTTTCGACCCTGATGTCTTCCTCTGACATGGATGACACATCTCCTAGAGCGAGTGAGACACCTGCTTTGTCAAGTATCGAAACTCCTATCCTAGCCACATCCCCGGTACCCTCACACTATAAGTCTTTGAGGGATAATATGGGTACTAGGAACCCCTCTTCAAGTACCATGTGGGATCACCACATCACTCCCATTACGGGATCTTTTATTCCACAAGTTCACAATACGCCCGTCACTTCAGTTCCAACTGTTCCGACTATTTGTGTAGCGTATTCAACACCGGTTATTAGTGCCATTACGACATCTTTAGCTGTGACTACTATTGTCGGTCCGTCTCACGGCCTAGTAAGTAGTAGCCAGCCGGCACATACACCCAGAGTTGTTCATCCTGCACAAAGTGCCTCGCCCTCTTCTGGTCCCACTCCAGCAGGGGGGCCATATGATCGCTATTTGCAAGTTGTCCAGGATCCGAGCTCGCAAGGTCCATTCTATTACTACGATTCCACTGGTCAGTACCTTTATCTTTCCAGGACCTTGCCATCTCATCCTGTTGTTGAGGTCTCGGTACCGTTATCCGTTGCTTGGGGAAACACCACTTATCATGGTGGCCAAGCAACGCCTGCACAACCTCAGGGACCACCTAACCAAGGCTAGTCGTCTTACATGCAAACCCCCCAAGGGCAGCAGTATTACGGCCAGTCTCACCCAGGGCAACCTGGGGGCCCAAAAGGACAACCCTTTCAGGGACAACCTTCGGCCTCTGGTGGTCCATCCTTTACTTATTTTTCTCAACCTTCTGGTAATCCAGGGCAACCTGGTGTTCAGCAAGGTTACCCATCTGGGCAACCGGGACAACCTTACATCCAACAAGGTCAACCTGGTGTTTAGCAAGGTTATCCATCTGGACAAGCAGGACAACCTTATATGCAACAAGGACAACCTGGAATCCAGCAAGGGTACCCTTCTGGGCAGGGTGGTCAGCCTTATGTGCAGCAAAGCCAACCCACTGCCCAACCTAGTCATCCATCTGGACAAGTTGGTCGGCCTCAGGGTCAACCAGCCATCCAGCCCGCTCAGCCATCTGTTCCGCAAGGATAACCCTCGGTTTCCCAAGGACAACCTAATACCCAGCAAGCTCATCCTTCTAGGCAAATGGGTCCATCCCAAACTCAACCAGGACAACCTTCCGGCCAGGTGGCCCAATCTCCACCCTTTCAAGGACATCCTTCTGGGCGCCAGACTCAAATTGGTCTTCAGATGCAAGGTGGGTTTCAATCCCAACCTTCTTACCAAGCGCAGCCTGGTCACTAGGCTTAGTATGGAGCTCAGCAACCGCATGGTTACCAGCAATCCCAGGCTCAGTTGGCCCCATACCAAAATTATCAACAAATGTAGGTCACTCCTTATCAGAATTACCAGCAACAGTATGTTGCTCCTGTAGGTCAAGTTGGTAACCAATGGGGTGCTGGGGGGTAGATCCAGAGTCAACCGTCTGGTTATGGCTACAACCCCTATGGACAGAATCCCTACGGACAGAACCCTTATGGACCAGGCTCGTCCGGACAAAGTCCATGGGGGCAACCACCACCTGGTTGGAACTCTGGTATTACCTCTTATCCACGGCCACAGATGTCCTTCAATCCTCAGTTACCTTTCTTAGCAACATTGGAACTGTCGGATGTGTCCAAATTGACTAATGATCCTATTCTTCATAATCCATACTGGCCACCAGTTCCAACCAAGATACCCGGTGATTGTCCCAAATTCAATGGCAAAGCTGGAGAAGACCCTCAAGCCCACGTTATGACTTATCACCTTTGGTGTTCGTCAAATTCGTGGCTTGATGATTCCATCCAACTCCGCCTTTTCTAAAGGACTCTCATGGACTCGGCTGCTAAGTGGTACATTGAGTTGAATCGCGAATCCTTTCAAGATTTCAACTCGTTGGAAATGGCATTTCTAACTCACTTTCAGTTGCCCATTCGGTATGAGACGAGAACGCATCTCCTCACATCTCTTAAATAGGACACTGCCACGCACATATCCGATCATATAAATGAATGGAGACGGCGTCGTCATTTTATCAAGTTCTGGATTCCTGATCAGCTCCTGACCGATTGGTTTACAACCTCCTTTGTCCCTGCAATCACGCGAGACATTGCTATGGGAGCTTGTGTAACTGAAGAGAAAGCTATCGTGTGTGCTCAGTACCTCGACTTAGTTTATTCTCAGTCAGGTACCTTATATGATTATTTTCCTGATGCCCCGAGACCCGGAACACCCAAAGCTCCGCCAAAGCCATCTATTGACGGTGTTATTGGCTCTGTAAATTCATCTTCGAAGAAATCATCCGCGAACCCTGGGAAGAAAAAATCGAATGCTTCAAACGAAAACACTTCTCAGGGTGTATCTAATTC
Source organism: Pinus tabuliformis (assembly GCA_031772625.1). NCBI lineage: Eukaryota > Viridiplantae > Streptophyta > Pinopsida > Pinales > Pinaceae > Pinus > Pinus tabuliformis. The sequence goes on from CM062804.1 coordinate 551,587,413, forward strand.
TGGAAATACTTCCAAGATCAACGTCTTCCAGTCCACCATGGCAGATAAAGCCTCGAAAGGAAAGAAGAAGGGGAAAGCGAAGAATAAATCTGAGCAACCCAGACAGGACTCCCCTAGACCTCCACCCGAGGAAGGAGCCAAACGTAAACCCAAGTATCCTTGTCTTATCTGTGACGAGGATCACTATACTAAAGACTGCCCCAGGTGGTCCGAAGTTAGTCGATTGTTGAAAGGTGCTCCTGGGACTCCTGCTATGCTCAAAGAACCTTTCCCCTCACAGCAAACTCAAATGGTGGCTGATCCATCACAACCCTCTTCTTCATTTGGCTCTCAAGTATTTATGGCTGGGACGATCCCCATCCACATCAGTACTCGGGCAAAAGAATATCCGTCGCATGCCAGGAAAGAGCCTGAGGTCCCCTCCAGCACTCCTCCGTCCAGTTCTGGTCCACTCCATATCGAGAAACCTAGCACTGAGACACCCATCTGACCCCCTCCAAAAGGTGTACTCCGGAAATCTTCTTACAACCCTAATGCTCGTGCTGCCCAGCACTACAGCATCGTTGAGGACTTAGCTCAGGCTCCGTCTGCTATGTCCACCCTAGAAGTGCTCCAGAGCTGCCCCTCCCAGAGAAAGTCCTTACTATCGGACATCAATGGCATACACCCGGCCGACTCGGATCTGATTACTTTTTACCTCGAGGGCCATACGCCGAGACTGCCTCACCAAATCGCCTTCCTCATACAGGTCATTATCAACACTAAAACGATTCATTGTACAGTCATTGATGAAGGTGCTTCAACTTGCATCATGTCTGTTACCTGTTGGAAGGCTATTGGTTCTCCGACGCTGAGCCAATCTCCTACAACCTTGGAAGCCTTTGACGGAAGAGAGTCTCATCCTTATGGTATTCTCCAATGGTTGCCCATTTCTTTGGAAGGGAAGACGGTCGAAGTGGAAGTTGAAGTTGTTGATGCTAATCTTACCTACAACCTCCTCCTCAGATGTAGCTGGACATACGCCATGCAAGCCGTGGCTTCGTCTCTTTTTCGTGTCATTCGTTTCCCTCATCAGGGGAAGATTATCACCGTAGACCAGCTCTCCTTCTTCGCCTCCTCTTCCGAAGGCAACGTGCCTTTTGTGGAGCATACCTCCAAATCATGTGAGAGTGTGGGAGCCGGACTTTTTAAAGATCCTAACCTGATGGGTGTCTTTTCCCTCCCACCTCCTAATCTCGCTCCTATTAATATGATTTCCATGCACTCTGATCCGTGGGTTATTCCCCCAGCTAATCAGATAGAATCTTGGGGTGATATGATGTTGTTGAGTCCTGCCGAGCTCAACTACATTGAAACCGTTGCTGCATCAGCTCCCCCTCCTGCAGGGCTCCTGACTCGTATGTTCATTCCCCTTGGCTTGGAGATGACGCTTCTTCGGATCCGTTAAAGGAAATATTCCCTTCCGATGAAGCCATTATCGAGACCATGTCTCTCGAGGAACCTCCTTGGTCTGACCATCACCATCGTTCTTCGTTTCTCCCTGCCCATCAGGAAATGATCACCTCTCTCGAGCTATTTGCTCCTTGTCTCCCATCTCAACCCCTTCAAACACCTATCCAAATTTATCAAGTTTCCTCTGAAGGAAATATGGGAAACATCACACAGACCCAACCCATCGACATCTTTGCGAAACCAGGGATTGTCGAGCACATTCACATTGGAGTCACTTGCACTCCGGAGGAAATTCAGCTCTATACCGATCTTTTTCGCGAATTTCGTGATGTCTTCGCTTGGTCCTACGAAGAAATGCCCGGCATTGACCCTAGCATAGTGGTGCATGAGATACCTACGTATCTGGGTGCTAAGCCTATTCACCAATGTCTACGCCCCGTGCACACCCGAAACGCTGCAGCCATTAAAGCAGAAGTTGAAAAGCTTCTCAAGGCTGGTTTTATTTACCCCATTCCACTCACGGATTGGGTTTCCAATATCGTCCCTGTGAACAAAAAACAGGGTACCATTCGAGTCTGTGTTGATTACCGTGACATCAACCGGGCCTGTCCTAAGGATAACTTCCCCACACCCTTCATCGATTAGCTCATTGATGAGTGTGCGGGGAGAGAAATGTATTCATTTATGGACGGTTTTTCTGGGTATAACCAGATCAATATTGTGCCCGCTGATCAACATAAGACTTCCTTTATCTGTCCTTAGGGCACTTTTGCTTACAAAAAGCTCTCTTTCGATTTGAAGAACGCCAGTGCTACCTTCCAACGTGCAATGTCCTATGCTTTTCATGACATCCGTCACATTGTACAACCATACCTGGATGATCTACCAGCTCATTCAGTCAAACGCTAGGACCACCCCACCCATCTTCGTGAAATCTTTCTCCACTGTCGACACTACCACATCAGGCTTAATCCTCATAAATGTGTCTTCTGCGTTGAATTAGGTAGACTGCTCGGGTTTATCGTCTCCCGAGAGGGCATCCGTTCGAATCCCCTTAAAGTCGAAGCTATTCTGAATCTTCCTCCCCCTGCTTATTTGCAGCAATTGCAGAGCTTGCAGGGCAAAGCAAATTTCTTAAGACGATTCGTTCCGAACTATGCTGAAGTGGCTAAAGGCTTTACACGGTTATTGAAGCGAGATACCCCTTTTCATTGGGATGCTATCGCTCAAGATTCTTTCGAGCATCTCAAGGGTCTCCTTGTTTCTGCTCCATTATTGCGACCTCTAAATTACCATCGCCATTATACTCTATATACCACTATCGGCATGGTTCTCGTGCAAGACGACGATGATGACACTGAGCATGTCATATATTACCTCAGTCGCAACCTTTTAGATACGGAAACTCAATACGCTTACGTCGAGAAGTTGGCATTGGCCGCCATTTGTGCCATCCAATGTTTCCGGCATTATATCTTGTTGCGTACTACGACTGTGATTTCTGATTGCAACCCGATGATGTACATTTTGTCACGTCAGTTGCTGGGGGGCAAGTACTCAAAGTGGATCATCATCCTCCAAGAGTTTGACTTGGAATTCACCGCTTCCAAGTCCAAGAAGTCCCTGGTCTTTGCTGAGTTACTTTGCTCTTTGCCATCCCCTACCGCACCCTCTCATTCAGAGGACCATATCCCGGATGAAACTCTATTCCTAATCAGCACCCTCGATCCCTGGTACGGGGATATCATTGTATATCTGCAGATGTCCTCTTTCCGTCCCGCTGTATCCAAGGATGCTCGGCGACGGATCCGTCATCAGTCTCAGTCCTACCATATTATTGGGGACACCCTGTACCGTCTCGGCACTAACTCCGTCCTCCACCGATGTCTAACTCTCGAGGAAGCTGAGCGAGTCTTGAATGACTGCCATTCTGGCGCCTGTGGTGGTCACATGTCCGGATATGCCACGGCTCAAAAAATCCTCCGCGCCGATTATTTCTGGCCCTCCATCTTTAAGGATTGCATTCTTGTCGTCCGCTCATATCACGAGTGCCAAATATACCAGCAGAAGATGCGTGCGCCACCAACTCCGTTGCACCCTGTTGTCACTGTTGGCCCTTTTGCAAAATGGGGCATTGATTATACGACCTGTAACCCTCGCTCGGTCGGGGGGCATGGGTATATTATCGTTGTCGTCGATTACTTTACAAAATGGGCTGAGGCGATGCCCACATTAACTAAAGACGGTCACACAGTGGCGCAATTTTTGTTCAACCATGTTATTTCACGGTTCGGAGTTCCTCAGGCCATCGTCACGAATCACAGGAAGCATTTCAGTAATCACATGATGATCGAACTAACAACCCAACTAGGCTTACGACATGATAGTTCGACTCCATACTATCCTCAGTCCAATGGCCAGGTTGAAGCCGTCAACAAGGTTTTGGTTACGATGCTTCAACGAACCGTTGGCATGCATAAGTCTAATTGGCATTTGATGTTGTTCCCCGCCTTGTGGGCCTACCGAACCTCTGTGAAGGATGCCACCGGTTTCACTCCATTTCAATTAGTTTACAGACTGGAGGCTACCCTTCCTGTCGAATGTGAGATCCCTTCATTAAAATTGGTCGTCGAGTTGCTTCCCAACACTACTCCAGCAGAGGAATGTCTTCTTTACCTAGAATGGCTGGACGAGACCCGTCAGCTAGCCTCTCTAGCTATCAAAGCACATAAGAAGAGATTTAAAACTCACTTCGACCATACAATCCACCCTCGTTCCTTTGTTGAGGGAGATTTAGTCCTGTTATACGATCAAGCGAATGATAAGCTGGGGGCAGGCAAACTCGAGCCCATGTGGCTAGGCCCTTATATTGTAAAGAGAGTTTTGCAGAAAGGGGCATATGAGCTAATTGACTACGAAGGTAATCCTCTCGATAAGCCTCGAAACGGGATGTACTTGAAAAAGTACTATGTGTGATTCCATGCACTTCGGTTTGTACATGCGTGTGTTTTAGCAAGTGTGTTGTGTGCGTGTGTTTTCATGTTTTCGGCTTGGTGTGAAGGCGTGATTGCCGCTTATTGTGTCTTTTACTTCTTGTGCAGATGTCTAGTGCACCTTACATTGGTCTCGCTGATGGTGCCTGCCGCAACACTCGCAATTTGTCTTCTGCGGCGTGGGTGATCTACGATCCTCACGGCGAGTTGATAGATCTTCAAGTTGTGTGTTTAGGCTGTACCAAAAACAATGTCACTGAATATAGTGTTGTGATTGAATTACTAGCCGAGGCAATTAATCTCAATATTCGTACATTGGTTGTGAACCTGGAATCTCAACTTGTCGTCCACCAGCTCAATGGGCAATATTCCATCAGAGACCATCGCATTTTAAGGTTGTATTTACGTGTTAAATTGTTAGAGAGGAATTTTGATTTCATTACATATCAACATATTCCACGATGATTAAACACATTATTTGATGCATTGGCTAATCATGTATTGGACAGACATTTGCGTAACATATAATCAAAACATCATACAAGCAGGCACATAAAAAAACAATAATAGACCATAGGAATATGTATATATATATATATATATATATATATATATATATATATATATATATATATATATATATATATATATATATATATATATATATCGTGTGGCGCACCAAGGCGCTCAAAAATAAGTGTACATGTCTAAATAGGGCCTGTGTTCTCTGTACATCTGAGACACATGTCTCTCAAAAAATCACCAGTAGGAAATAAAGACCTAGATATCTACTGTGGCGGGTTGTGCTCCCTATACTGCACAGCTGCTCGTGCCACCCGCCTCAACAGGCGGTGCATCCTAGGTTCTACTCCCACTGTATGGATCTGGGATGCTATGGGGACCTCCTCTATCCCCATGTAATCTGGAATCCCTGTCAGCAGGCCCTCAAGGTTCCGTATCACTGTCTCCATCGTGTCATCTCCCGGAGGAGCCAAGGCTAGAGCTCCAATGCCCTATGCGTCCCTCCGCACCTCTGGAGCCAGGCTAAGGGGTCTCGCCGGTCCTACATCTACATACCATAGCATCCGTCATTAGGGCATGTACATGAAAAAATCAAAAACATCATAAAATCAAAAAATCAGAAAAAGAGATCAAGTGTCTTACCATCGTCATCCCACTGCTCTCCAGCAGGCAGCTGCATATCAGGATCTTCGCGGAAGTCCAGGCCGGCATACAGCCATTCCTCCATGAAGATCGTCTGTCACACCAACCACTCTCAAAAGTATGTCCCCCATGCCACTGGTCGGCCGCCACCTCCTCGTGGCATGACATGGGCCCATTGTGTGGCCCTCGTCTCGCATGGCCTGGGTGGGTCCAAAACTATGTCCTGCAGCTGCAGTGCAGGCACTTGCTCCATCATGAGCGGGAGTAAAATCGATCCATAGCCAAACTGTTTCGTCTCACCGCGATGACAGTTGGTCAATTGTCTCTTCATGTTTGCCGCTACTGCCTCTACCCAGTTAAACATGGTGGGATTCAGGCATTCGAGGGCCAGTTGAAGATGGGTCTTCGAGGCCTCATGTTGGGCCTGGTAGCCTGCTACCCGTGTCACCATGAAGAGCATAGCACGAAGGATTATGTCCTCCACCGTAGGAATTTCCACCTTTCTGCTCCTCGACTTGCGTGCCCGTGGGCACACCTGAGCCATCAGCATATCTAAAGTATCACCCCTGGGTCGCTGCCCCTCCAGAATAGGCCTCTCACCTCGACGAGACAACCCGGTCAAAAAATAGATGTCTGTATAATCAAACTCAATGTCCCGGCCTCGGATAACAAATTTCCCATCCGTGGGATTCCAGGCCCTGATCAGGAGCTCCAGAAGGTTAGGTTGTGCCCGTAAGCGTGGAGTTAAGAAAAATTTGAGCAATCCACACCCCCGCAATGCATTTCGGCACCCGGCATCAGCAAAAGCCGCTATATCATCGTTATCGTGAGCGTGTTCCTGCCAAACGAACGCCATTATAACCCTGCATGACCAAAAATCTCATTAGCACCCTGCTTGCAAAGTTTCATACGTAAATTTTATTAAAAAACTTGTTGCGCGGCGCCAGCGCGACTGTTTTTAAAACAGTCGCGCTGAAAATGGGCGCCTTTGTTATTTTTCTCGGGTCAGCGCGGAAGTACATCACTTTTCCGCGCTGATCTGGGCGTGGCCTGTGGAAGTTTTTATCGGTCATCGCGAACTGGATAGCGAAATCCGCGATGACCGAGAGCGGAATGCAATTCAAAAAATCCGCTCAAACAACCACATTCCACTGTCAAAATGCAGGAAAAAGACATCAAAACAGAGCGTAGGGCAATGTGTATCTACCTGGAATTGGTTTTGGGATGAATGATGCACGTACGGGGCTGAATTTCGTTCGCCAACCTCAATGCTCCAAGTCGCTCCACAAAGGCTCAATGGTAACAATGGTAAAAAATATGGTTTACCCCCCCCTATTTATGGTAATTTTGTAAAATTAAAAATTATTTTCCATAAATATTGGTTTTTATCATGGTTTTTACTATATGCTTGATCCAAATATGGTTTTTCACTATGTTTTTATGCGCATTGTTTATATTATCTTGAACGTGTTTACATGTGCAGTGCTCCTTGTGCAGGATCTCAGGTGGTAGAATTACGATATTTTTATATGCACTTGGTCCCGAGAAGTCGTCTTTAAGCTCTTTTCCAATGTGAAACAAGAAAAGATAGCTGAGTCTCCCTCTCAACTCGTTAAAAGAAGCGGGAGGCGGTCGCCTTTAAGCTCTTTTTTCGACCGTTTAAACTTAAAAAGATCGTCGGGTTTTTGTCGTTTCAGACTCGTTATTGGCTATGAAACGACGTGCTTCTGACCACTTTTTTACTTTTTTAGGTTAAAGTTACTACTTACGAAAAGTACTCCTCGATCATACTGGTCGGGCAGTTCTTTCGGGCATTGTTTTATACTTTTTCGGGCTCGAGAGACACAACTTTATGAAAAAGGACCCCCCTGGAGTTTCCTTTTCTGCTATCTTTTCAGACTCTCTAAACATGAAAATACATCAAGTTCTTCCTTTGTCAGACTCGTTAAAACTTAATGACATCGGATTCCGTCGAAATGACGCCTTTCAAGCATATGTTATCCCCGTCAAGCTTGTCATCAAAAAATAACCGAGGTACTCGCCAGCAATGGTGGGGAAAATGGAACCACAATCATTGTCGTGTCGGTAGTATGTCGCTCTTGAACATGGCACTTTTCTGCATTTGTGTCTGGGTGGGGACATCTCATCTTGTTTTTACACCTGCCTCCATGGGTTTGGGTTATCCTGTTTGACCTCTCATCTGCTCATTGCCTTGTTGCCATGACCCCTGATCATTTAATGTCAAATACTTCCAAGTCCACTATTGTGTCGCCGATATGTTCAAGAGGAGTTGACCTCTGCAGAATACTCAACCTCCCTCTGATACCTCACACAAAACATCTTATCCTTCTCTGTCTCGTGTTGATGATGTGGGAAACATTATGGCCCACCTTCGATCAAGGTCACTTCCTGTCGACTTCAGCTCATTGTCCAGGAAGTTGACCTAGAGACTCCCTTCAGGTGCCTTGGAGTCTGCATGCCTCAATGGCAGGTTCTTCGTGTTTGACACGAGGTTTTCATCATTGGCCTCCGATCGAATGATTCTACAAGTGTTCAACGCCGGCTCACTGATTCGCACGCCGTAGATTGTACCTATAGTACCTTGAGGACCATTGTCATTATTGGTGGTACCTCTCGCGTCTGTTAACATTTTTCATCATTGGCTGGTAATTAGACGATGTTCTTGAATGTTTGACTTCAACTCCTATATTCGCATGCTTGGACTTGTACTTTGTTCGAGTCGAGATGGAGCGCAAGACCCTGGATTTTGTCTGTTGAGATCCATGTTGTGATTTTGTGGATTATTATGATCATTACATGACTCATTGATGGATGGTTGCAACCATACCTGAGTCTTCATGGATGGCTGTGACCATACCTTTATTATCATCATGGTCTCATTAGCTGGGTGGTTGCGTCCATACCACAGACCTATTCCGTATGTCTTTTGGATGGCTGCGCCCATGCCTAGACTACATGTAATTCATTATCCGAGATATCAGTTGTACTTGTGTATAGGTTCTTCTCGGTGGTGTTCCAGTTCAGTCAGTTTCGTAAAGCATTTCACCCCTCCCACTCTCTCGGGCTTCATACTTTAGGGGGCATCTGTTACATAGTAATTTTTCACTGCCTTCATACAAGTCTTCCTACTGTGTCATGAGTCCAAAACATTCATGCTCATGCTCTCTGATGTTGCCAAATGACCCACTTTGCCAAAGTTTTTTTCATCATTGCGGCTGTTGTCAAAATAAACGCGCTGATGAGCGCTCCAAAATAGACCTAACGCGCTGCCATCGTGGAAGTACACGTGATTCCCGTGATGGTCGTATTTTATGAGACAGCACGATTGTTGCTTATATTTGCTTGTGATGACATGACCTTCTCCGTTATGCAGTAGCGATGTCAGCGCTCCAGTACAGTTATGTACCCGCGATGATCCAGTCTGGGCGAGTTTGTTCTAACAACCGGCCTTCCAGATGACTCCAGACCTGGTTGTTGGCCTTGTATATGTCGCCCTCCCTTCTCTCGCATGTCTGTTTCATCATTTGAGCCACCTTCCTTGGAGATAAGCTTATCTTCAAACCATTCATGGAGACTCCTTCTCCTATTTAAGCCTCCACCATTGCTATGAGCTGCTAGTTTGGAATTCATAGTGTTTGGAGTGTTGCTGATAGTGTTGTGAGCTTGATAGGTAGCTGGTGTGACAAGTGTGGGATTGTTAGAGAGCTTAAGGAAGGTTGTGAAGTGTTTTGATCTTGTGTAAACTTGTGAGTGAGAGAGTTTTGTCTTGGGAGATCTACCTTCAAGGGTGAATGCTTGAGGAACTTGCTGGCTGGACCCTCTTGAGAAGGATTTGACGTCAGAACTATGGTTGTATTCTTCTTTGTTTATCAATAATAGACGACTATCATTATGGTTCCACTCTTATTGTCTTTATAATGGTGATTGAGTTATATCCTCTCTGACTAATATATAGTTGCATCTATTGAATTTTATGCTTGTGTTTGTATCGTTCTTTGCATGTGCAGGTGTCCTTTCACGAGGATCGTGGGGATTGTGACCAGCCGGAGCAAAGGAATGGGAGTGTCGACTCTTCTACAAGTATTAGCGTTGGAATCCAGGTAGGCCCTCATCATCGGTCTTTAATTTGCAATTAGGAACCTGCGTGTTAGCGTTGTTTGATTGTTGCTAGACCCTATTTGGGCTAGTAGGGATTGCCTCTGTCCGCAGAGGGGATTTACCTCCACAACAAGGGGCCCAGGTTGAGTTCTTTTGATTTGTAATTAGATAACTCAGTCTCACTAATTTACAGTCAGTTAAACTAGTTCTAATTGTTGTGGAGGAACTAGTAGGAGTCTAGTAGTGTGTTGTAGCTGCTACAACCACCCTCCAAAATTTTTCCTTAGCTTCTTTTTGGAGCCTCCCTTCCAACCTTCATAGCAGCATGTCTTGCTTCATCAAGTACACAAGCTTCAGTGTTTTTATTACACAAAGGCATCCTATCGATCACAACTTGATGCATTCCCCTCACAGGCTGATCACATGTACTTGGTCCAACTACAGGCTGAGCAACTCCCCCAAGAAATTGTGCAATTCTGGAGGGCAACCAACCTTCCCTCCAGAAATTGTGCAATCCTAACTGGTAGCCTGTTGGGCTCCAGAATTGCGCAATTCTGGTAGTCAACACTCACAGTGAAAATTGTGCAATTTTCCCCAGTAGGGTTACTCAGCCCAGAATTTGCGCAAATCTAGGCAGCAGTCAGCTTCTCTGCCCAGAAATTGTGCAAATACTCTAGGCAACCAGCCCAACTCCCAACCAAAAATGCGCATTTTCTCCCAGCAGTCGAGTATTCTCTTGCATGTGTAGCTAAGTTGACATATTTCCTCCGAAACCGAGCAAAATCGACTTGCATGCATGGTCTACTTCTCCCAAGGCAACATGCAAAGGCATCCCTTGTTTTAGGGGTCTATTTTTAGCAATTGGAGGTTACATGCAAGGACCATTTCAGAAACCTCCCACCAAGTGTCACTTTCCCTAGATTTTTGGCATGCAAATCACAACCTCGATGTTATCAAAACTCATCCACCGAATGTCGCAGAGCTCATTCCTCAGCTCAGTTGTTTTGGGGTAATCCCACTTTCCATGACTTGTGTTGCATTTCTAGTGCTTTTTGTATTTTTCTTTGTATGAACATTGTTTGCTTGATTTCAGTGAGCTCTTGCTGTCGTTTTGATACATTCTATCTTGTACTAGAACCGTTTCAATTTTCGGCAACATGTCACTATTGTCGCATGCATGAAACTGTTTTTCACGAATGGTCGTTGATTTGGCGACTCGCCTCACCCACATGCATGTTTTTCTATTTTCTAAATATTTCATTCACCATTTTCATTCATGATCATTCACATATTCTTACACTCACTATCACCATGCATTCACACTCACATTCGTGTTCAGTTGCCCATTGGCGAGTCTAGGCAACCTCAGCCCGGGCTCTACCTTCACTGAGACAGCATTACGCAATCCGAGGAAGGAAGGCTCTATCTTCCTCTCCAGAAATGCACATTTTTACCCAAGCACTGTCCTCTAGGACTGTGTTGTGCATTTCTGAGGGACAGTGACTGTTCGCCCATAAAATTGCACAATGCAGTCACTGAGCCTGCAGCCATTGCCAGCTGAGATTGCGTATTACGCCATTCAAATAGTCAACAGCCAGACTGGATTATGCATTGTGTAGTTCCAGTAGTTATTTAGTGTCCTAGCAGCCCAGACTGTTCTTTTTGCAGTCTTTGCAGTCAGTCTCCCAACCTCCCAGCCGAAATTGCGCAACCTTCATGATCAGTCACACAGATATGTTGCAAGTCAGTTCTCAAGTTCATTTTGGTTTTTGACTGACATATTGTTTTCCATGAGTGTTGCCATGTCTCTAGGTATTGCAAGTGTTCATCTGCCTCTCAGAAATGTAGGTACAATGGTTTCAAGAGATAAAAGTTGAAGATGAACTTGCCTACCCATGAAGACATCGAGTTGTTCGTAGACAAGGACATTAAGATATGAAGGTAGCAGCCTCACAGCAAGCAACATCATGAACACCAACTGAAGGCAGCAAACTGGATGCAGCAAGCACTAGAGGAAGGTTGTTGAAAACATAGAGGCAGACCAAGTTTGCAAGCTCACGAAAATCCACTAGTGATGAAAGAAACTTTGGAGACTCGGGCTATTAGGTGATGATGTGACATGAAGATCATGTGAAGATAGAGAATGGAACAAATAAGGAGTTTCATGTGTTGAAGCAGCAACTCAAGAAAGAACATGAAGCTGCATAGACAAGTGATTGAGTGAAGTAGGAACATGAACAGAAGGGGGTGCAACATACATTCACAGATGAAACTGCACCCGTACAAGTTAAAGATCCATTCTAGCAGCTAACACAAAGCAGACATGGTGAGCAGTGTTGTTGGTCGCATGCAAGGGATTCAGCATCATGCATGTTAGTGTGTGCATGCATATGATCCAACCCATTCAGCACTCACCAAGGTGAAGATGGGAAGCAAGTCCAACAGGAGCTGAACATGTAGTTGACAGTTGATGCGCATGACCACCAACACACACTTGAAGATTAGCACGGACACTATGCACTAGTGTGATGTCGGTTCATCCGCACCCAATAAGACCATGTGCATGTCAGCAGACGATTTGGATGAAGAAGCCATACTAATGCATCAGATGCAACAGAGGCAAGAGTTCGCTTCGGCAAGATGTCACCATGGGGTAAATTCACACCATCACGGATGACCAAGCTTGGCATCATCTCACCACCTTCACCATCACAAGCATGTCAAAGAGTTGGTCTCAGCTCAATGGAGTCAGTTTCAGTGATGTCTTGCATAGCTTACTCAAGCCATTTTGTCTCACATGAACACATGTGCATTGTAATGTAATGTCATGTCAAGTGGAAGTTCAAGTGTCAATAGTTGGATGAAACAGTCATAGAGTAGATGAAGAGTCATGAGGGTAGATGAACTACCACAAAGGGGAATGTCAAGTTTCACCCCACCCTTTGCTATAAATAGAACCTCATAACTCATTGTAAAGGCTTTTTAGTCAGCCAAGCTTCCAATAAGACTATCTTGGAGAGAGCTTGGATAGTATTGTAACGCGCCTTGGCTTCTCCATTGCATGGAGCTAGTACATCTCTTTGGAGGAGCAAGCAGATGTGGCTGTAACGTTCCACTATTGGAGCTAGTGGTTGGACATGGATGTATTTTATGACTCGAACTTACACTTCTTTATATAATAAGAAACAACATGTTTCATGCATATGTTGTATTCTATTCCAGCTATCTTGTTTACTCTGAATGGCATATGTATTTGCTTTCTTACGCATACATGTATGAACTATTATGTATGAGTATGTGATGCATCTTCGCTCATGTGTTCCCTTCCCATTCGAGTACTATTACAGATTTCCAAGGGGCGCACTCATCTCAACACCCATGTGTTAGAACCTCTCATGCACCTTCCTTGAGTCACTGCAGTTATCACACCCTTGCTACCGACAGAGTCATCTTACTTGCCTCTATACGAAATCGTTGTCAAGGCATTACCATATGAACCACTGCTAGGACTCCTACACCAAACAGTCTGAGGTCTAATTGGGACTTCTTATGGGGGAGATCCCCTCACATGTTGGTGGGATCAGCACAATCAACATTTTGGGGCTAGAAGGAGGGCAAGATGACAAGTTGATTCCTCACATCTATTTTGAATCTCCACACATCTATCATGACTAACTAATGAGTTACTCTTCCGCAATGCATGTCCTATGGAAATGACTTCATTATCTCATAAAAGCCCTCGGATAACTTGTTTCATAAAACATTTGATGGTGGAGGCTACATAGCCTTGGTTAGGCATGCGATCAGTGTTGTAGGCTCATGCGACAAACATGGATTCTTTGAAGAATACATGAGTTGTGCGTTGTTCTTCTACACACTTCAAGGGCACCCAATGCACTAGTGTGCCACGTTGCCCGAAAAATATATTCATTAGCTTGCTCATCTGGTTGCAGAGATAGATTGTGCTTTCAATCACTTTAACTATAAAGCACTCAAAAAAGAAATTCTAGAATTACAAAAATCACCCAATGAATGTGTTGAATAGTCTTATACACACTTTTTTAATCGAACATACTGATTCCCCGAAGATGATATTGATTGGGAATTTATTGATGGAAGATTTGAGTATCTTATTCGCATATATGAACCCTACTCAGCACACTTTGATGATGGAGCTGCGCAATCACAAGCAGGCACATTTTCTGTCACAAGTGATTCTCCTCCTTCACCTCATCAAATAGCTCCACCATTGTGGAGTGATGTGGGAGATCATGCACATGACTCTGTTTAACTGTCACATCCTCCCACCCCACCTACTCTTGATATCTATGAAAATTTGGCTTGCAAGCCTATTGGTTGTCACGTGGATTCATTCCCTCGACCTCTATCCTCGCATTCTATTGATCCTCCAGATTGTACTATCTTGTGTTCTTCCATTCCAGACTCCTCACCAGTTATGTACGAGGATCAAGTTGTAGATGGAGTTGGTGTTATGCAGCCAACTTGCGCCATCATTCATGATGAGTGTGTATAGGAATCTAAAGGAGAACTCACAGTGAAGGATGACTCCTTTCCAGCCACGCCTCATCCGCTTCATCTTGACATCCCTTGTGATTCTGCCACTGCTCATTTCCCCTGTGAAAACTCATTTCTAGATGCTTCTACTTCCGATCATTCATAGGACACGTTGAATGTCAGTCTCTCATTACAATGCGGAGCGGGCACATCTTCCTCGGGAAATTTGTCCAAACTGTCATTTATATTTATTGAAAACACAGAGGGTGAATATCTTTGCTTCCCATCTACCCCTCTTCTTCATTCATCAAATCATGAGGATGTTTACAAACATCTCGAATTTTTTGATCTTGGCTTTCGTGATCTATTCACTTCCTCATCCGATCACGATGTTGATTCAAGTGTTGTTAATTTGTCCAAGACAATAGTCTACGATGATCTGTCTGTCAATGAAGTCAAAACCCCATGAATGTTGAGGCACTTCAGCCCGAGCTGATGGTTATGTCAGGCCCTCAAAGTCCTAGGGTTGGTTTCACTTTCAGTAAGGAAATTGTTGAAACACTCAAGGCTCCTCATCACCCTCTGCTTTGCATAGAAGATCAACCCAACACCCATATTTCGCTTCCTCCACTCAAACTACATGATCCCATCGCTCATGCATTGGAGGAATCTTACACAGAAAGCGCACATGCACAACATAAGTGGTCTACCTTTCTCACGTTTTCTTGCATGTCAGAGTCAAGAGAATGCATACACTCAACATCTGCACACATTATAGCATAGTACCATGGCAGCTCCACAGAATGCATGTCATGCACTTTCACTCATCTTTGTTCTGTGGTTGCTTATAAGCTCAAAGTGTGTTTGTCTTCACTGTTACATCTTTCTTGTTTGCTGGTTCGCACAGTTGTCTTGCTCGTGAACCATACCTTCACCAGCATGGGTCAACCAATACGCCGATGGCTGCATTGGAAGTATCACTTCATGTGAGATTACCCATGCACTATTAGCTTAGGAGTAGGAGTATGTTGGAAATAAAACTGAGAGGGGGGGTGAATTAGAATTATCAGGTCAATTATTTTTCATTTCACAATCAGATTTGTATACGGTACTTCAGTTAGTAAACACCGCATATGTACGCAACTTGAGTTAAGGAAACCAGTGTATATAATCAGACTTGTAATTTAAATTATTCTTCAGATGTTTATCATTAATCTGTGCATCAAATCATATAAACAGTAACCAGGAACAGTAAAACAGAACAGGCAATCACACATAAGAACATAAGATATATGGTGGAAACCCAATGTGGGTGAAAACCACCTGCTGCAATCCATCTCTATCTTCTTTTAATTAGAAACTTCTTTTTACAATGATTTTGTACTGGTGTAGTCTTATACTAGTACGTAGGCTACTACCTGCAAAAGGCTACAACCTTCTCTCCTTCTCCAGCTTCTCTTGGAAGGGAGCTACAACCCCCTTAGCTCTTGTACTAGCTGAGGTACTAGTACATAGGTGTTGACCTACAAAAGGCTACAACCTTCTCTTTTCTTCCAGGGACCACGTTTCATCAATTTTCAGACTGGATCCATGAATAACATCAATCAAACATCAAGTATATATGTATCAACCAATCTCCTTTGCACCAAACAAAACTGAATCAAATAGTCACTTCTCTGAATGTTGTACCCAGAAAATAGTAACAGTAACCAGACACCAATTCTAAACCCAGAATGTTGCAGCAATAAACAGAAGTAGCTAAAACATATTTCAAGAGATGTACGCTACTTCAATATGCAGAAACCTATGTGCATACGCTGTTGTATTAAGTCCAACCAACGTATACGTTGTTTTGAATTACTGAACCAGTGAGTATACACGCCTTTGATGTGTCAAACCTGCGTACAGATCTATAAAAGATAATTCACTCTTTCAAATATTCAGACATCAGTTATACCTAGATTATCAAATTTATAGATCAAGTCATGCGCCAAATATAACATATCAAAATCACACAAAGATACTACTATTCAAGACTTGAATTTTGACCCATCAATAGAACTTATCCATCTTCTTACGCTCAGGTTCCTCCTTGATTCAGATTCATCTATGCACCATAAACCAATCACCAGTATTCCAGATCTTGCTCTTTTTAAGATATTCAATACTTTAGTCAATACCTTTTTCCAAATGATCTCCTCCTTTTTATAGTCTAAGGCCTTACTCAAACCATGGTCCAAAACCATAGAGAACCAATACTAGGAACCTAATACCTAGGTTCAATACTTCAGACGCAATACCAAGGTCCAAATACCATGGACCTAAACATAAGCTTTCCCACATGTACGCGCTTTTCCGTGCATGAAAGTGCGTGGATATGCATACGCGACTTTTGATCGGAAATCCTGCGTTTATACGCGACTTTGTCAAAGGAAAACTACGTATACCTCTTTTTCTTTCATTTAGAGAGCCTGAACAGTGATCTGCCATCTGAGCGAGTTGCCATCAAGGACAACACCTGTGTCATAGTGCCAAACTTGTGTCATAATGCCAATAGAGTAGTGTTTGCTTTCAGTCTGTTTGCTTGCATGCCTATTTGCTTACTTGTTTTGTTGGTTTGTTCGCTTGCTTTCTTGTTTTCTTACTCACTTTGCTTTCACTTTTGCTTCTGCTTCTACTTTGCTTTGTTTTTTTTTTTGCTTGTTTTGTTTGTAGGTTAGTTTTGCATGAAATTATGTATGACTCTTGAAACAAGCTGGGTAAAGTATGAGAGGAGTTGTACAACTATCAACATTTGGTTATCTTTTGTCCACTCTCTTATGTAAGAACTTGTTTTATTCAATCCATAATACATCAATGGAAAATATGTATTGTTCGAAGTGATCCTTAGTGGAAACACAATGCTTGTGCGCTCACTAGTATCACCTACTCTAGTCGTTTTTTTTTGGGTTAACCCTTGTTATCTCAGTACAATAGAGTAAGGTGAGGGGGGGAACCTTAATAGGCACGTCAGAGGTATAATAAACTACTTCTCTAAAGGAACAACCTCTTCTTCTCTCAATAAGTTGAGATCCCTCTTCTGCCTCTGAAATGAATAAGTGTTATGCAAAATTATGAAGATGAAAAATGAAAATATGAAAAGCAAAAAAAGTTTTGAAAAAATGAAAAATGAATCAGGCGAAAGAAGAGAAAGGCTTCCTGTGTAGGGAGGTGATGCAAGTAACTCCATCAGGGTACTGACTAGGCTCACTAGCAACGGAGCCATGCTTGTGTTCCTATGTGACTCCATCGGGGTATTGTCTAGGCCTGCTGGCAGCGGAGCAACACAAGAGATGAAACTAAGACTCTGATGACTATAATGCTTGTGCATCAATATACCCCTCAACCCCAATTGAAACAATTGCGTTGACTTGTCTTGGAATGTGTTTCAATCGACCAAGAGCTTGGCAGATGCTACATCTTATAGTCAAGCTAGTGTGGAAACCAAGAGAAGCTGAGAACTGAACAATACTTCCGAAGGTGTTAGACTTGCTTTTCATGAACAAGGTCCATGCAAAGAGCTAGAGTTATACTAGTGTGTCACCAAGTGTTGTAGCAGCTACAAACAACCTCCAAAATTTTGCCTTAGATTCGTTTTGGAGCCTCCCTTCCAACCTTCACAGCAGCATGTCTTGCTTCGTCAAGTACACAAGCTTTAGTGTTTTTCTTGCACAAAGGCAGCTTGTTGATCAGGGCTCAATGCATTCCCCTCATAGTTTGATCACCCATACTTGGTCCAGCTATAGGTTGAGCAACTCCCCCAAGAAATTGCACAATTCTGGAGGGCAACCAGCCTTCCCTCTAGAAATTGTGCAATCCTAACTAGCAGCCTGCTGGGCTCCAGAATTGCGCAATTCTAGCAGTCAACACTCACACTGAAAATTGTGTAATTTTCCCCAGCATGGCTTCTCAGCCCAGAATTTGCACAAATCTAGGCAGTAGTCAGCTGCTCTGCCCATAAATTGCGCAAATATCCTGGGAAGCCAACCCAGCTCCCAACTAGAAATGCACATTTTCTCCCAACATTCGAGTAGTCTCTTACATGTGCAGCTAAGTTGCCTGGTTCCCTATGGGACCGAGAAAAACTAACTTTCATGCATGGTCTACTTCTCCCAAGGTAGCATGCAAAGGAATCCCTTGTTTCAGGGATCTATTTTTAGCAGTTGGACGTTACTTGCAAGGATCATTTCAGAAACCTCCCACCAAGTGTCGCTTTTCCTAGATTTGTGGCATGCGCGTCACAACCTCGATGTTATCAAAACTCATCAACCAAACACCACAGAGCTCATTCCTCACACGCTACTCTGACATCCCACATCACATCTAAGATTTGTTGGCACACTCAGCTCAGTTATTTTTTGGTAAGCCCGCTTTCCATGACTTATGTTGTATTTCTAGCACCTTTTGTATTTCGCTTTATATGAACAATGTCTGCTTGATTTCAATGAGCGCTTGTTGTCGTTTTGATACATTCCATATTATAATAGCACCGTTTCAATTTCTATCAACATCTCACTGTTGTAACATGCATGAAACTTCTTTTTCACGAATAGTCGCCGATTCGGCAACTGGCCTCACCCACATGCATGTTGTTCCATGTTCTATATCTGTCATTCACCCTCTGCATGCATGATCATTCACTTATGCTTACACTCAATATCACCATGCATTCGCACTCACATTCGTGTTCATTTTCTCGTTGGTGAGTTTGGGCAACCTCGGTCCGGGCTCTACCTTCAATGGGATAGCATTGTGTAATCCAGGGAAGGTAGGCTCTATCTTCCTCTCCAGAAATGCTCATTTCGGCCCAACAACTGTCCTCCAGGACTGTTTTGTGCATTTCTCAGGGATAGTGACTACTAGCCCAGAAAATTTCACAATGCAGTCACTGAGCCTGTAGCAGTTAGCAGCCAGACTGGACTGTGCATTGCGCAGTTCTAGAAATCAGTCAGTCTCCCAACCTCCCAGCTGAAATTGCGCAACCTTCATGATTAGTCACACAAGTATGTTGCAAGTCACTTCTCAAGTTCATTTTGGTTTTCAACTAACAAATTGTTTGCCATGATTGTTGCCATGTCTCTAGGTATTGCATGTGTTCATCTACCTCTCAACAGTGCAGGTACAATGGTTTCAAGAGAGCAGAGTCAAAGACACCTTTCAGAGCACACTTGGGGATGCAATCAATCAAGTGTCTATGAACATGCCTACCCATGAATACATCGAGTTTTTTGTAGACAAGGACATTAAGGAATGACGGCGACAACCTCACAGGAGCAGCATCATGAACACCAACTAAAGGCAGCACATCGGATGCAGCGAGCACGAGAGGAAGGTTCTTGACAACATAGAGGTAGAATAAGGTTGCAAGCTAAAGAAGATCCACTGGTGATGAAAGCAACTTTGGAGACTTAGGCTATGAGGTGAAGACCCGACATGAAGATCGTTTGAAGACAGAGAATGGAACAAAGAAGGATTTGCATGTGTTGAAGCAACAACTCAAGAAAGAACATGAAGCTACATAGACAAGCGAATGAGTGTAGCAGGAACAGGAACAGCAGGGGGTGCAACATACATTCACGGATGAAATTGCGCTTGTACAAGTTAAAGATCCATCCCAGAAACTGGCACAAATCAAACATGGTGAGCAATTTTTTTGGTCGCATGCAAGGGATTCAGCAGCAAGCATGTCATTGTGTGCACGCATGTGATCCAACCCATTCAACACACTCACTAAGGCGAAGACAGGAAGCAATTCCAAATGAAGTTGAACATGTAATTTACAATTGATGTGCATGACCACCAACACACACTTGAAGATCATCATTGACATCATGCATCAATGTGTTGTTGGTTGAGCTGCACCCAAGAAGACCATATGCATGTTAGCAGACGATTTGGATGAAGGAGCCATACTAATGCACCAGATGCAACGGAGGCAAGAGTCTGCTTCGGTAAGATGTTACCATGGGGTGCATGCACACCATCATGGACGACCAAGCTTGGCATCAGCTCACCACCTTCACCATCACAAGCATGTCAAAGAGTTGGTCCCACCGCAATGGACCGAGTGTCAGTGATGTCTTTCATGGCTTGCTCAAGCCATTTTGTCTCACATGAGCACATGTGCATTGTAATGTAACGTCATGTCAAGTGGAAGATCAAGTGTCAATAGTTGGATGTAAAATTCATAGAGTAGATGAAGATTCATGAGGGTAGATGAACTATCACAAAGGGGAATGTCAAGGGTCACCCCACCCTTTGCTATAAATAGAACCTCATAACTCATTGTAGAGGCTTTTTGGTCATCCAAGCTTTCGATAGACTATCTTGGAGAGAGCTTGGACAATATTGTAATGTGCCTCGGCTTCTCCACTGCACAGAGCTAGTACATCTCTTTGGAGGAGCAGGCAGATGTGGCTGTAACGTTCCACTATTGGAGCTAGTGGTTGGACATGGATGTATTGTATGCCTAGAACTTACACTTCTTTATATAATAAAAGAAAACTCATTTCATGCATATGTTGTATTGTATTCCAACTATCTTGTTTACTCTGAATGGCATATGTATTTGCTTTCTTACGCATGCACGTATGGACTATTCTGTCTGAGTATGTATGAATCTTTCTAAAATGTGTTTTTGGTTTAACCATCACTTTTTTTTGCCATCTAACTTGCTTTCCAACTTGTGATGCATCTTCGCTCGTGTGTTCACTTCCCATCTGAGTACTATTACAGGTTTCGAAGGGGCACACTTATCTCAACCCCCATGTGTTAGAACCTCTCATGCACCTTCCTTGACTCACTGCAACTGTCACACCCTTGCTACCAACAAAGTCATCTTACTTGCCTCTATGCGAAATCGTGGTTAAGGCATTACCATACAACCCACTACTGGGACTCCTACAACACATGGTCTGAGGTCTAATCGGGACTTCTTACCAGGGAGATCCCCTTGATTGTTGGCAGGTCCAGCACCATCAACATAGTGGGAAAGTGCACCAGTGCATCCTCAGTGCTACACCAGTTAACTAAATATTCACTCATAAATAACTTATGTATGTTAGTTCAGAGGAAGACCGAGTTGATATTAGAGTTCAGGGACAATATATTATCAGTTGTATAATTTTCAAAGTTGTACAAATGGTGCATCCAATCAATTGAGGGAATATGGATGGATTGTGCAGTTATGGAGAGTGCATTTCCCAATTAAATACAGGCTAATTCTCTTAGGAATTGCACAAGGAAGTAGGGGCTTGGCAAGTACCAGAATTGGCTAAGTGTTGGCTTGAGATAGCTTTTGGGGCAGAGAGAGAGATTGTACTAGTGCAGGAATTGTTCAGCTTGAGAAAGCATTGTATTTTGTTCTCAGATCTTCTTGTTAATGTGATATAGATAGTCAAGGTTTTTAGCAATTGCTTTCCCCAGAGAAATATTTTTTATGTGTGATTCATATTATTCATTTTCTTCTTATTGTTTTCATCGATCAATTTTAGTTTCTGCTAAAGAGTAGAGTAGATTCTTCTCTTGTGTTTTAGCATATCACATAATTTGGTGAATCTACAGTAAAAATCTACATGGTATCAGAGTTGAAGATAGTATAGAAGAGGAGAATTCTAGTTTGTTGTGCAAGTGAAATCGAATTTGCAAGTTCATACTTTAGAGTCAAAAATATGTCATTCTACGGTTTGAGACTCTAGTATGCCCTAGAGGGCAACTTGAATTACATAGCTTAGAAGGACATGATGGAGGTAGTGTTGGAAGAAAATAGCCTCAAGGAATTCATAGATCATGACATTCCTAAGCCTCTAGCATCTGATGCTAAAGATCTCATTGAACAGAGAAAGTGTGTGGAAAAAGTGAGAACAATTATCCTATAATGAGTTTGAGATCACGTTGTCTCAAGTTTCCATGGTAAGGACACTCCATACACAATGTGGAAGGCATTGACAGACCTGTTTCAAAATAGCAGTGACCATAGGAAGTTGGCACTGAAGAACAGACTCAGAAAGATCAAGATGGAGAAGGGTGACTCAATCTTGAAGTACTTTACCAAGTTCACCCATTGTCGGGATGAGCTTGGAACTGTCAGGTTTACAATTTTCGAAGATGATATGGTGAGCCTAGCTCTTCTAGGACTTTCAAAGAGCTAGCACAGTTACCAGGACTCAGTTAATGGGAGGGAGAAGCTACCAGATTAGGAGTGGTTGTGTTCCAACTTGGTACAGGAAGAGATTTAGCAGAACACCTGAGACGGATCCTCATCAAATACTGGTGATGAGGAGATGGTGGGCTCCAGTATTGTAGCAATAATGCTACACTCCTGGAGCTTCCTTCTCTAATTTTATCAAACCGGTAGTTCGTAACAAACTTGGAAGCGACGGTGCTGTATGCACAAGTACTAGCTCTTGTCGCAGCTGTCACTTGGTCAGCTGGCACAAGTCCACTAGGGGCTCAAGCCAACTTCTATGAGCTCTTAGAAGAAGCTTTCTAACCGATGAAAGAAAGCTAACTCAAAGGAAATTAACCTACTTTGCAGAAATGAACTGAAAGCCAACAAAAAAATGAAAACCCTAGCAAACCCTAATTCTACCAGCTAGTCCTACTGATGCAACGGTGAGAATGAAAACTACTGAAAGTGATGCCATTACTTCTATGAAGGTGAGATGCATGTGTCTAGACTACTTTTATCTGAAGAAAACATCTTTTTGTATTTTTGTTCAAGTCGTTGGAATTATTATGCATGTGCTTCTAACTGGGTTTTGACTGTGTAGGGATAGATCAAGGGGAGGAATGCTTGGAAGAGGTCAGGAAAGCTCAGAGAGGGCCTAAGGGGTCCCTAACATCCTTTCAGAGAAGTTCACAAAGTTTATATGCCTAGCAACCATGTTTATGATCTTCTACAGGAAGTCTACAGGGGTTCTACAGGATGTTCAGAATTTCTACAGGAAGTTCAGTAATTTCTACAGGATGTCCTATGATCAGATTTTTGGTGGAAGAGGCTGCATGGATGGATAGGGAGGTAGGGGAGGATTTTTTAGTGACTCAGTGACAGAGAGATGAGATGAAGAGGGGGTGTGCTAAGCTAGGTTGTCTTGAAGAGGGTAGAGGGAATGGAAGGCCAAAAAGGTAGAATAACGAGGGTGATAGAATGGCTGAGAGACAGGGGGTCTAATTGGGAGATGAGTAGTTGGTCTGGGCATGGCTTAGAAGGATAAGAGAGTGAGGGAGTAGTACTGCACAATGTAACCGAAACAAATCATCCACGTCCTGCACACAACCGAAATATCATGATCCTATTCTAATTGTTTAGTAAAACCACAGAACAGCAACGTTATTTCCAATGAAAATTGTGCATGGTACTGAAGCAAAGAATCATTCCACAAGATCTGAATGCATGGACAACTATTACAGCGAAAACATTGTATCAAAGATATCATGAACATGTAAAACAATGTTTTTGGTGGGTGGCACTGTCTGCAATTCCAGCCCCTAAACAGAGGTGAAAATGAGTGTGCAATCAGCCCTTTTTTGGAACTCTTATTACCTCAAATCTCTTTACTCTACTCTAAAACTGTTGAAGCAACTCTGTCTCATAAAACTAACCTACCTATTCACACCAAGAAGTCTAACTCAACAAACTACGTTTCCAAATGCATGTAAACGAAAAGAAATACAATGCTGAAAGAAAGATAACAATACAAAGGAAGGAGGCCTTAGGCTCTCAGGTTGGGCCCAACCCCGAGAGCTATGACTCCTTTAAGAACTCAGAACTGAACTCAAATCTGCCTGCTTTCCATTAAAATATAATAATCATAATTCAAATAACATGCCAATAATGGCTACAAAAGAGCAAAACAGAGCTAACAGCTCATAATCCAGAATATGCAACAAGGTTTCAAAAGTCCTCTTCGAAGGCTACAGCCCTATCATTTATACATCTTGAGGCCCCAAGCTGGCCTCCTAAATCAGTGGGGCTTGGCTGACCAAACTAAGAGTGATCTGCTGCTTCCTCAAAATCCGTTTGGCTGCCTTCTAACTCGGTGGTGGTGACTGTTGGAGCTCGGAGTTGGGGGTGAAGATCACGAGGAAGGCCATTCAATGATGTGGACAACCTTCCTACAAAATCTCAATCCCATCTTGGCTGTCTCCTAGCCCACATCTGCGTGGTTTTTCTCCATTAATTGTCAAAAAACCTGAAAGAAACACGTGTTAGCCACCTAGGAATAGTGATTGCCCTCATTCGTACAAATGACATAAATATACTAAGAAAATGATGCATAAGTTATGAAAAATGAAGGGTTGAGCAAGGGTAGTTAGGCCAAATGAGCCCAAAATGTTACCAAATTTGGGGCTCATCATCACCCCCTAGCTAAAATGATTGCTCATCCTTGAGCAACTAATCCAGCTCCTCGTCCTTCATCGCCTTTACTGCCACCCTCACATCCCAGGCTTCTGCAGTAGTGTCCTCCTTACTGACATGGAACCCAGCCTTTCTCTCCACCTCTTCCCACTGTTCATGCTCATCTTCCTCTGTGCTGCCTTCCATCAATCCTAACAGCAAAGGTGGGCTTAGCTTGAGGCCAATCCAGCTGGCCTAAAGGTTCTACATGGATTTCTTATAGAGGGGCACCCGTACTAGAGCTTCCCTCATTCGAGTTGGAGTGTGATATTCCCTGATTTTTAGACTGTGGGCCAATGTGTTCCATCGGCGAGTGCAAGCTTGAGTACAGTTGTCCCCTAACAGTCTCTCCATATCCTCGAAATGCGCTATGGCCTGGGCCTGCTGATCCATATATTTCAATAAAGCTTGAGGGTTGGTGGATAAGTGTTGGTGTGCCGATATTAATGCAGTTGGATCCCCTGGTTCTGCTCTAATTAGTAGTGGCTCATGCAGCTCTCGGTTCATGACCTCATTGACTTCTGATGCTCTCTTGTCTTCATGGTTCAACCATGAGGCAAATGCCATCAACTGCATATCCCCTAAGACTGTGTTTGGATCCCATGAAGTCACATTAGGAAGGGCCAAATTAAGGAGATAAAACTCCGATAGTTTGGCCTTATCCTCTGATGAACTGGTATTGCATAATTCAGTGAACTGCTGCGGGTCTTGGAGTTGGGAGATACCTCTTTGCGCTAATGCATTGATTTGAAATTGTAGGCATTGGTCTCTCAAGTACAGGCCATAGAATTTGGCCGGCTGTCTGCATTGTATAGCATCCATGGCCCAACTGGCCATGCAGGCCAATTGTGCCTCTTTTTGCTGCAACTGTTGTTTGAACGCTTGTATCTCGATTTGTGCTTGCAGCTCTTCTTCCTGTAGATGCGTCGTTGGCTTCCCAAGACCGACTTGCAGTCTTTCTCTACCTTGTTGTTCTACTGTGATGTCCCCTGAGGATGTGCCCATTCCTCTCTTGAGCTCCTGTAGCTGCAGTCTCAATTTTTCATTCTCTTCCTGTAGGAACACCCGCTAGCAGTTTGCCACGTGTTTAGCCATAGCTAACTCCTTTCTTGCCTCCTTGAGTTGTTCCTCCAAGGGGCCTATGTCCGCCACACCTTTTGATTTGGCTATTTTCATCCACGTGTGGGTTCGTACTCTCTCTTCCTCCAGTGCAAAGAAAAGTGGCACAGTGAATCTCTGTGGTATAATTTTTCCAGCTTCTAAGAAGTTACAATATGAGCTCAGACTCGGCTGAGGACTAGGCTCTGGAATATGCTCTTTCTCTTCTTCCCTTGGTGGCTCTACTTCGTCTTCCCTCGGTGGTGATGAGGGTGCTTCTCCCTCCATCCTCTCTGTCTCCTTAAGCCGGGCTAAGGTTTCCTGTAGATCAGCCTCAGCATCCTGTAGCCGGGCTTTTGAAGCCAACTGGTCCAACCTCTCTTTCCAAGTAGTTGTTTTCGGGCTCCCCCTCTCATAGGTGACTGATATCTTTGAGGGGGACCTCTCCCTGGGCGAAGTAGGGGTATCCTCTATAGTAATTGGGCTGCTGGACGGAGGTTGTGGCTTGCCCGTTTTGATTCTCACACTTCTCCTAGCTTTAAAATATAGAGGGATCTCCCTCTTTCTCTTTTCCTTCGGCTTAGGAGGTGTACTAAGGGTGGCCAGCACGGCTGCTGCCTCCCTTGCAAGAATGACAGCTCTCTTTTCCTTTGGTTTTCCTTTCTCAGGGTTTCCTGTAGAAGGCCCTTTATCAGCTGATTTCTGGCTTCCTGTAGAAGCCGGTTTTGGTTTTCCTGTAGAAACAGGTGGCACCGTTTTAGTTTGTTTTGCTGAGTGTGTTTTTATTTTTGACTTGGTCGAGGCTGCTGTCGAGGTGCCTTTACTGACGTGGACTGGCTCAGTCCTCTCCACCCTACTTTGTAATCTTTTCTCTCTGGGCGTTAATATGGGTGTGTCATCCTTCTCTTTGGCAACCTTTTTCTCCTGTTTCTCCTTTTGCTCTTTCTTTGGTGCTTTGGCCGTGGGTCTTTGGCCTTTTCCTTTCTTCTCTGTGGGTATTGACTCCTTCTCCTCGCTGCTGGAGGAACTAAGCTCTTCGGTCAACATTTTTATATCGCCATCCTTCGTCAGATTCCGGAAGGCTTCCCACGAGAGAGGGACTTTGTATGTGTGGAGTGCATCCTCCACGAGGAGCTTAATGAGCCCATGATGGGCTACCTGGTCTGGCGTGCCTTCTTTTAACTTAGTGGCACATTCTATCATAGACTGCAGTAGAAATTAGGGAATACTTAGTTTGTTTTCTGCAGGTAGGTCCATCTGATGTCTCAATTCAGTGAGTAGCCGGAAATGGTACCCATACACAATGCTGAACCGACCTTCGCAGGTGATGTATTTCATAATTTGGAGGCTGACCTCGCTCCAAAGTGGCAGTAAGCTAGTTTTGCGAACCCTGTTCTTATCCTCTGAGAATTGCTCCTCTGGTGGAAAGAATTCCTTTTTAGCCTTCTGGCCTAATTTCCTCTCCTCCTTGTCCCACGGTACCCCCATTGGGAGCTCAGTGACTCGGCTGATGAATTGTGGGGTGAGTCTGAGACTCAAACCCCTGAAATTGACAGTGGCCAGTGTTTTGGATTTTGGCTTCAGAGCTCGCAAGAACTCCTCTGCCACCTCATCATCATATCCTTGCAATTTGTCGCAGAACGACATCCATTGCGCACGAGTGAACAGCTCTACCACCTCAGGGTTCTCCCTTAGTTTCTTTGAGTCGGTCGGTTCCTTTCTGATGAATCCACCCGGCATGGTGAAAACCTGCTACGTTAGCTGGAGATGGCGGGTGCGTATTCAAAAACTAGCCTTATAGGTCAGAGCGTAGAATTACGCCTCTGCCACGCACACAATTCGCGAAGACTATCTACAGATGAGCCTTAAAAATCACCTCCTGTAGAAAACCTTACATACACTTCGACGACAATTCATGCAAACGGAAGACAATACTTGCAATTTTTATGATCAGACTGTAGATCGTCGACTCCGCCACCCTCGAAACCAATTGCATGGGAGGCACAGGTCAGGCTTACCTTTTCCAATTCGCCACCTTTGGCATGAAGAGCCCAATTTTCCTCGTGGCAGTGAGCTTCCTGTAGCGTAGCTTTCCTGTAGAAACAGCGCACGGGTTCTGGAGAGCACTGCAGTGGTTCTGCTCCTTCTGTGCCGCTACCAGACGCTCGAACAAGCCAAAGACTTGGAGTGACTAGCTTCAGATAAATTCAGACGCTCACTCGACTTCTAAACGGCTGATGATAAATGCGTGAGGTGGCGATCTAGCCGATAGATTTGAATCCGGCAGAATTCGTGGCGCGGGGGTGAGTTGTCCCTGCCGGACCATTGGACGACGTCACCTCATCATTCCACTGCAAGTTTCCCTGACTGCCACATCATTCTGCGCAGATCCGCCGTCGTCATTTCTGTTAAAACGCGCTTCTCCCCGACTTGACGGTTCTCACGTGTCCCCTACCCATTCTTCTTGCCACGACCACCATTTTACACATCCGACTAGACCATCTGACTGGTCGTCGTGGCCAGTTGAATGGCCATACGACTGCTCAACCCATTCATTTCATACTTGCAAACATTTCAAAGTATTATTCATGTAATTCGACGAAAGAAAGGGCGAGGCACTTACCTGTGCGGCCGCGACATGATTTTCCAGGTTTCAGGACGATGATGATTAGATTTGCTTGCTGCTGCTATTTACACAGGCCCGGAGGTCCTTCCTTTTCACAGGCTGCTGATGGTTACGATGCTTATTACCTGGCTGTGGGTGGTGCATGTGCCTGCTCTATTATTGCATGTTGCAGGCGATTTAATGGTGTACACTCTAGCTGGATGAACTGCTACGGGATTCCTGTAGGATGTCCTATAGCAGTTTTTCCTCCTCGGGTGCATGCTGAACGGTGGAGACGGTGGCATCACGATCATGAACGCAGGGCCCTTGGATAGCTGTGATGAGTATTGCATGGTATCTCTGCATCTTTTTTCATTTATTTGAGAAGCGCTTCCTCTGATAATTCAGTGTTCTGTTTTGACTGTGCAGGTATTTCCATTGCATGGCGACTGGGGTGGTAGAAGGAGGTGACAGCAGTGGGTGATGGAGAAAATAGTAGCTTGCATGCCTCCATGCCAGACCTCGGTCGTTAGATCTCCCCACATAATTAGTTCTGGGCCATCCAAAACTTCTGCAGGAAGTTTCTTGTAGAAATACAGGACTTCCTGTAGAAAGTCTGTAGCTTCCTGTAGAAGACTAAACTATGATCAAATCGTGCCCATACCTTGGAGAAGATGAGTGTTTCCGGAGGGGGTGCTGGTGAGGTCACCTAGTAGCATAATAAGGACCATTGTATTTGAGTTGAGGGACCTATTTTCCTTCATAGAATACCTGCAACTTGCATGCATTGCCACATTGTGAACTTGTTGTCCCTGTTTTTTTGTTTATTGTTTTTTTTTTTTTTTTTTTTTTTTGAAAGACAGCAGGGGCGCCTCGATGAGGTTTTCACCCTTACCATCTGCCTTGAGCGCCTCAGAGAGGTTTTCACCCAAGGATCTTTATTTTTCTTTCCTTTTTTTCTTCTTTTTTTTTGAAAGACAGCAGGGGCGCCTCGATGAGGTTTTCACCCTTACCATCTGCCTTGAGCACCTCAGAAAGGTTTTCACCCAAGGATCTTTATTATTATTATTATTATTATTATTATTATTATTATTATTATTATTATTATTATTATTATATATATATATATATATATATATATATATATATATATATATATATATATATTTGAACTCAGGGTACGCCCAAAACAGAGGCAGAACCATTCTCTATGACCAGCACTGATTTTTCCACAGTTTTGATGAATTCTTGCCTTGACAGAGGCTTTCTGTAGATCTTCAACCGATGCCCATTGACAAGCATAGGGATGGCCTCCTCATCAATGGTCTGAATGAGTACAGATCCATTGTCATTACATTTTTCCACTGCATATGGTCCCAGCCATCTGGTTCTCAGCTTCCCCTTGAAATCTTTATGCCTGGAATCATACAACAGTGCCCAATCTCTCGGCTGGAATTGCTTGTCATTGAGGTGTTGGTCATGCCACACCTTCCTCTAGAGTTGAACCACTTCTGAGTGAAGAAGGGGCTGCATTCTATGCTCGTCCAATCCATTCAGCTGCAATAACCTTTCTTGTTGGGCATGGCTGAGATCTAGGTCCAACTGAGCTGCCATCCTCAAAGTGTTGTACTCGAATTCAATTGACAACAAAGCTCTCTTCCCATAGACCAGCTCATAAGGTGTGAAGCTGGTTGTGGTCTTCCAAGTGGTTTTGTAAGCCCATGTGGCCTCAACCAGGCGATCTGCCCAATCTTTCCTGCTGCTGCTCACCACCTTAGTCAAGATCCCTTCCAATGCTCTATTGGTGACTTCCACCTGCCCATTTGCTTGAGGATGATAGGGGGTGGAAGTCCTATGCTTGATTTTGTGATGAGCTAGTAGGTCTTCAATTAAGTTGGAGGTGAACTGGCTTCCTTGATCAGTTACTAGCTCTCTTGGGTAGCCAAATTTGTAGAAGATGTTTTCTCTTAAGAACTCAGCCACCTTTTCTTCTGTTGCTGCTTTGATTGCCTTGGTTTCTGCCCACTTTGTCAGGTAGTCTATGCACACAATGATGTAAGATCTTTGCCTCGAAGGAGGGTTGATTGGACCCACAAAATCCATACCCCACTTCTCAAATGGCTCAAGAGTCACTTGAGGTTCAAGAGGCATTTCGTCCCTTTGAGTCGGTTTCCCCGTCCTTTGGCATCGGTTACATTGGCTAATATACCTTCTGACATCTTGATGAAGCGTGGGCCAATAGTAGCCTGCCTGCAGGATTTTGAAGGCAGTCCTCTTTGCTGCAAAATGTCCTCCGCAAGGCCCATCATGACAGGTGAGGAGGATATCAAAGACTTCCTCCTCCCTTACACAACGCCTTAAGATCTGATCAGGGCCAAGCTTGAATAGGTTGCCCCCGATCCAAGTGAATGAGGCACTCTTTCTAACGATTCTGATCTTCTCTCTTGAGGATAGGTGCGGAGGGAACTGTGCCGAAACAAGGTAGTTTGCTATATCAGCAAACCATGGAGAGAGTACTGAAATAGCAAACAGATGTTCATCGGGCATCTGGTCATCCACTGTTCCATCCTCATCTGTAGATAAATCCAATCTAGACAAAAAGTCAACAACAACATTTTCTTTACCTGGTTTGTCAATGATGGTCAAATCAAACTGCTGCAACAAAATTAACCATCTAATAATACGAGCATTCACATCTGGTTTATTCATTAAATATCTAATTGCAGCATGATTAGTGTGTACAAATGTTTGATAGCCAGTGATATAATGTCAGAACTTGTTCAGTGCATGGACCACGGCCAAGAATTCTTTCTCAGTTACAGTGTAATTCAGTTCTGCCTTGGATAAGTTTTTGCTGACAAAATAGATGGCATATGGAAGTTTTTGTTCAACTTGTCCTAAGGCTGCCCCTATGGCTTTGTTCGAGGCATCAGTGTGGATGTGGAAAGGTAGGGCCCAGTTTGGACCTCTCAAGATTGGGGCAGACACCAACTTTTCCTTTAATTCATTCAGAGCCCTCTGACAATCGTCAATCCATTTAAACTCCACATCTTTTGCCAAGAGGCCAAACAATGGCGAGGCTAGCTTGCTGAAGTCTTTAATGAATCTCCTATAATACCCTGCTAATCCTAAGAAACTCCGAACATCTCTTACCTTCTGAGGAGGTGGAACCTTCTTGATGAGAGCAATTTTGTTAGGATCCACCTGTAACCCTTGGCAAGAAATGGTATGGCCTAGCACGGTCCCTTCAGTATTCAAGAATTCACGCTTTTCAGGGCTAAGGGACAGGTTCATCTCAATGCACTTGGTTAGGACTTTTCCCAGATTGGACAATGCTTCCTGGAAGTTGGACCCATGAGGAGTGAATTCATCCATATAGATTTCCACCGCATCATGGACCAGCTCCGAAAAGATGCTCAAGACGGCTCTCTGGAAGGTGGCAGGAGCATTGCATAGTCCAAAGGGAAGAACTCGGTAAGCAAAGGTACCCCAAGGACAAGTGAAGGTGGTCTTATCTTGGTCTTCTGGGCTGATCTGGATCTGGTTGTACCTGCTAAACCCATCCAGGAAAGAGAAAAACTTCTTTCCTGTCAGTCCATCCAACACTTGATCTATGAAAGATAGAGGAAAATGGTCTTTCTTGGTAGCTTTGTTCAGTTCTCGGTAGTCCACACAGATTCTCCACTTCCCATTTTTCTTGGGAACCAACACCAAAGGGGACACCCATTCGCTATCCGAGATGGGGTAAATGAATCCGGCATCCAACAGTTTCTGCAATTCTTCCTTGACGATGTCCTTAAGGGCTGGATTCATTCTCCTCTGGGGTTGCCTAACTGGTTTACAATCCTCTTTGATGTAGATGTGATGGGTACAGACCGAAGGATGGACTCCTTTCATCTCCTTATAGCTCCAAGCAAAAGCATCTAGATGACTGGCCAACAGACTACACAACTCCTTTTCCTAGGAAGGAGATAGGGAGGAGCTGATCTTTAACGTTCTCTCAGGGCCGAACTCCACACTTTTGACTCTGGGAGTGACAGGGTTGGTCACACAAAGGTCCACTAAGGTGCTGGCTTGGGCATCCTCCACCAATTCCTCTAAGGACAGTGCAGTGGGAGGTGGATTCTGGATCAAGGTCTCAATCAAATCATCCTCGGTTGGGGGGTCTCCCCTAGTGGTGTCTAGGGTGCACAAAGGTGCTGAATACACCTCATCCTCTTCTCCTTCCTCCAGCCAAAGTGGTAATTCATGCTCTAATGAGGGTTGGGCAGGAGGGTACAGGACTAGCTGCTTGGACATAGGACCATTTTTTATGGTCATGTTTCCTGCACGGCAGCTTATGTAGGCATCGGCAGTGGCTAACCAAGGCCTTCCCAAAATAAGAGGGTATCCAGTAAGCTTTGCCTTTGGTTGCAGAACCAAGAAATCTGCAGGGTATTCCCAAGAGTCAACGGAGACCAAGACATCCTCTACAATCCCTTCGGGAGTCACGGTGGAGCAATCTGCTAGTTGTAGGACTGTTGAGGTCTTTCTCAAGGAACCCTGAAGATTGAGTTTGAGCATGGTATCCCTGGTCATCACATTAATGGCAGCCCCCACATCAATCAATGTGTGAGGTATGATGCTGCCATTGATGTGGACATCAACTACAGGACTCCCAGGATCCAAATACTTTGGGCAGATGACTTGTCCCAACATAAGATCAGACAGTTGTCCTATGACATTGATGGTTGAAGCATCTCTCTTTCGCCTGCCTGGGTGTCTGAAACACTTTTCCTTAACCAGTTTGTTGTATATCGGTACATCTTTGATGGCTTGGAGAAGTGGTATTTTCACACACAACTGTTTGTGCTCTCCCAAAAGCTCATCCTCCTCTGGGTTGGGTTGTGTGGTGGCTGTTAGTCTCTTAGGAAAGGGTGGAATGGCCTTTGGTTCACTTTCTTTTTTATCTTCCTTGTCCTCTGGGGGAGGAGGTTGGCGATCTGGAAGAGTCTTTCCAGATCGCAGATTGATCTCCTAGATCTCCACAGCATAGGTAGGGCATGATGTTTCCCCAGTATATAACTGCTGGGCCTGTCTGTTGTTGGGGTTCGGGTTCGGTTGAGTAGGCATTTGAGGTTGCCTTGGAGGAGCAGGAGGTAATGGTTGTGGTTGAACTGGTGGTGGAGGCAAAATGGCGGGAGGAGTATTGTACTGGGGCCTCCACCCCGATTGAGGTGCATTCCACTGAGGCTGTGGCTGGGCATGTGAGTGATACGAATGAGTAGTGGGTTGAGTATGGTACTGAGGTGGGTAAGACCATGGAGGAGGCATAGACCAGGAAGGATGAGCAGGGGGACCCCAGGAAGGCATAGGAGCAGATTGGTTGGGGTTGTAATAAGCTTGGGGTGTCCCTTGCATCCCCTGTTGGTAAGGTCTAGGTCCTTGTGGCCTCCTTTGGTTGAGGAAATAGAGAGGTTCAGTGGGTGCTTCTGTCCCTTGATACATGGCTTTAAGCCCAGGTAAGGTTGGACATTGGTTTGTGGGGTGGTCCTCCTCACAAACAAAACATACTTCAATCGAATGTAATGGGCATTCGTTCTTGGGATGTTTCCTCATACACCTAGGGCAGAAGATAGCCAAGGCCCTCTCAGCTTCCTCTTTCTTCTGCTGGATTCAGAATGTATCAAGTTGCATGGCAATGGTCTGTCTCACCTCACTCTTGAGATCCTCTAATTGATTTGCAAACTCATGTTTGGAGAAAGGAATACCAGCTGAGAGGAGGTTTCCTCTACCTCGTTTCCGGGCTGCCCTAGAATGGTTTCTAAACACAGTCTTTATGTCCTCATAAGGTAGTTGGTAAATATCTCCTCCAGCTAGCATGTGAAGGTTATCTAAGATGTCTTCAGGGACTCCTCGGAGCAGAACCAACTTGAGGGATTCAGGGTCAAGTGTGCACCTGGCCCGTTTATAGCTAAGTTGGAACCTTTCCTCAATCCTCTAAGGACTCATCATTCCCCATGGTCATCCGAAAGATTTCTCCCTTGGTTTCCTTAGACCTACAGTAGTCCCTGTACTTGGTATTGAAAGCTTGCTGCATCTGAGCCCAAGTGGTGATACTGTTCCCAGGTAAGCCCATGAACCAGCGTAATGTTGCATCCTTAAGGGTTGAGGGGAAGAGTTTCAACTTCTGCTCATCTTCAGTATAGTCATAGGTTCGACAAAGGACAGCAAACTCAAACAGGAAGGTGTCAGGGTCTTCAGTAGTCAGTCCATGGAAGTGAGGTAAAGCAGAAGGGCTTATGTTCTTCATTTTCATGTCTCCATTGGTCTCTTGGATGGGGAAGGCACCTTCTATTCTCTCATCTTCTCCCCTATGGTCGGCCATGGCTTTAGATGGAGTGTTCTCTAACCCTTCTTCTGCTATAGGATCTTCGTATATCTCAGGAGGTTCGCCTATAGGTTCTTCTGGATCACTGTCACCAAAGAAGAGAGAAGGGTGACTCAGTGGTGTGGTGGGGGTGTTGGGTAGGAATTTGCCTGTTTTATCTCAACTCCTACGAGGCATGAAATGGAAAGACTTTTGATTGCTTTTGTTTTTTTTTTTTCTGGTACCTGCAAAACTGAAACAGATTGAACTACAACTAACTATCTTGCTGAAATGAAAATGCAGAATTGAAATGAAAGCAGGAAAGAACTAATCTACTTTGCTCAAATGAAATTGCAGGAATTGAAATGCTAGTCTACGCTTGCAGAATTGAAATGCTAATCTACGCTTGCAAAAATGAAATTGCGGAATTGAAATATTAATCTATGAAAGCAGGAAATGTCTATGCTACTTTTGCAGAATGGAAATGAAATAAACTACTTAGCAGAAGGCGAGAGTAGGAAAAGTAGAAGAAAAGCAACAATTACTAATACTCTGACACTTCCCCAGCAACGGCGCCAAAAAGAATGGTGGGCTCCAGTATTGTAGAAATAATGCTACACTCCTGGAGCTTCCTTCTCTAATTTTATCAACCCGGTAGTTCGTAACAAACTTGGAAGCGACGGTGCTGTATGCACAAGTACTAGCTCTTGCCGCAGCTGTCACTTCGTCAGCTGGCACAAGTCTGCTAGGGGCTCAAGCCAACTTCTATGAGCTCTTAGAAGAAGCTTTCTAACCGATGAACGAAAGCTAACTCAAAGGAAATTAACCTACTTTGCATAAATGAACTGAAAGCCAACAAAAAAATGAAAACCCTAGCAAACCCTAATTCTACCAGCTAGTCCTACTGATGCAACGGTGAGAATGCAAACTACTGAAAGTGATGCCATTAATTCTATGAAGGTGAGATGCATGTGTCTAGACTACTTTTATCTGAAGAAAACATCTTTTTGTATTTTTGTTCAAGTCGTTGGAATTATTCTGCATGTGCTTCTAACTGGGTTTTGACTGTGCAGGGATAGATCAAGGGGAGGAATGCTTGGAAGAGGTCAGGAAAGCTTAGAGAGGGCCTAAGGGGTCCCTAACATCCTTTCAGAGAAGTTCACAAAGTTTAGATGCCTAGCAACCGTGTTTATGAGCTTCTACAAGAAGTCTGCAGGGGTTCTACAGGATGTTCAGAATTTCTACAGGAAGTTCAGTAATTCCTACAGGATGTCCTATGATCAGATTTTTGGTGGAAGAGGCTGCATGGATGGATAGGGAGGTAGGGGAGGAGTTTGTAGTGACTCAGTGACAGAGAGATGAGATGAAGAGGGGGTGTGCTAAGCTAGGTTGTCTTGAAGAGGGTAGAGGGAATGGAAGGCCAAAAAGGTAGAATAACGAGGGTGATAGAATGGCTGAGAGACAGGGGGTCTAATTGGGAGATGAGTAGTTGGTCTGGGCACGGCTTAGAAGGATAAGAGAGTGAGGGAGTAGTACTGCACAATGTAACCGAAACAAATCATCCACGTCCTGCACATAACTGAAATATCATGATCCTATTCTAACTGTTTAGTAAAACCACAGAATAGCAACGTTATTTCCAATGAAAATCATGCATGGTACTGAAGAAAAGAATCATTCCACAAGATCTGAACGCATGGACAACTATTACAGCGAAAACATTGTATCAAAGATTGCATGAACATGTAAAACAATGTTTTTGGTGGGTGGCACTATCTGCAATTCCAACCCCTAAACAGAGGTGAAAATGAGTGTGCAATCAGCCCTTTTTTGGAACTCTTATTACCTCAAATCTCTTTACTCTACTCTAAAACTGCTGAAGCAACTCTGTCTCATAAAACTAACCTACCTATCCACACCAAGAAGTCTAACTCAGCAAACTACATTTCCAAATGCATGTAAACGAAAAGAAATACAATGCTGAAAGAAAGATAACAATACAAAGGAAGGAGGCCTTAGGCTCTCAGGTTGGGCCCAACCTCGAGAGCTATGGCTCCTTTAAAAACTCAGAACTGAACTCAAATCTTCCTGCTTTCCATTAAAAGATAATAATCATAAGTCAAATAACATGCCAATAATGGCTACAAAAGAGCAAAACAGAGCTAACAGCTCATAATCCAGAATATGCAACAAGGTTTCAAAAGTCCTCTTCGAAGGCTACAACCCTATCATTTATACATCTTGAGGCCCCAAGCTGGCCTCCTAAATCAGTGGGGCTTGGCTGACCAAACTAAGAGTGATCTTCTGCTTCCTCAAAATCCGTTTGGCTGCCTTCTAACTCGGTGGTGGTGACTGTTGGAGCTCGGAGTTGGGGGTGAAGATCACGAGGAAGGCCATTCAATGCTGTGGACAACCTTCCTACAAAATCTCAATCCCATCTTGGCTATCTCCTAGCCCACATCTGCGTGGTTTTGCT
This sequence comes from Pinus tabuliformis, assembly GCA_031772625.1. Taxonomy (NCBI): domain Eukaryota; kingdom Viridiplantae; phylum Streptophyta; class Pinopsida; order Pinales; family Pinaceae; genus Pinus; species Pinus tabuliformis. The sequence goes on from CM062804.1 coordinate 551,624,622, forward strand.
CCATTAATTGTCAAAAAACCTGAAATAAACACGTGTTAGCCACCTAGGAATAGTGACTGCCCTCATTCGTACAAATGACATAAATATACTAAGAAAATGATGCATAAGTTATGAAAAATGAAGGGTTGAGCAAGGGTAGTTAGGCCAAATGAGCCCAAAATGTTACCAAATTTGGGGTTCATCAGGAGAATTGTGCTTTAGTGGGTAAGGTGAATAAAGGGAAGGGGAAGTCATACATTCCAAATTAGATTCTTGTTAGAGAGGAAAGAATAAGGACATGTCAAAAGTCAAGTGCTTTCATTGGCATGAGCTGGGACATTTTGCCACAAAGTGTCCACTCAAGAAGGCCAGTAAGAATCCCTTAGGAGGAGTGGAAGGTGAGGCTCTTGCCTCACAATTCGAACTGGATTTTACCCTCATCACTTGTACGGTTTCATCGATGATGGGTAGTGTATGGTACCTAGACATTGGAGCTTATTTCCACATGACCGGTAACAAAGAGCTCTTCAGTAACTTGGAGGAGAAGAATCTTCAGATGCATATCGAGATGGGTGATGACGGGAGGTATAGCGTTATCGGCCTTGGTACAGTTACCTTTTAGAGGGAGTCGGGTTCTCCCCTCACTTTGCGAGATGTTTTGTATGTTCCTGGTTTGGAGAAGAACTTGGTATATGTTGCCATGTTGGAGGATAGAGGTTATGATGTGATATTTAGTCAGGGAAAGACATTCCTTCATCACATAGCCACAGGATAGGTGAAGAGGATAGGGGTTTGAGTGAAGAATCTCCACAAGTTGGAGGTAGAATATTTTGTTGCCTTGAGCATGAAATTAGAGAATTTGTTGAGCTAAGACATCAATGAGTTGTGTCACAGAAGGTTGTTTCACTTTCACCACGGCTTTTTGAAGATCATGCAGCAAATTTTTATAGGTCTACCCAAGGGTACACTTGAACAAGTAGACACATGCAAAGGGTGTACATTGGGAAAGTATACCAAACCTTCGTTTCGTGACAAAGGCATGCAAGCACAAGCGATCCTCAATCAAGTTCAATCAGATGTGTTTGGACCATTCTCGACAGCATCCGTGACCAAGCACGGGCATTATGTTATATTTGTTGATGATTTTTCTTGTAAGTGTTGGATCTTCTTCATGCAGAAGAAATATCATACTTTGCAAAGTTTTGTGAATTTAAAGCACTGGTCGAGAAAGATAATGGCAGGAAGGATAAAGCTCTAAGAAGCGATAATGGTGGAGAGTATGTGTCGAATGAGGTCAAAAACTTCTGTGTAGTAGAAGGCATTCGACAAGTGTTGATAGTGCCTCATAACCCATAGCAAAATGGCGTGGATGAAAGGAAAAATAGAAGCATTGTAGGAGTGGCACGGGTGATGTTGCATGATCAGGGCATACAACTAAACTTGTGGGTTGAGGCATGCAACACACTTATTTATTTTCATAATAGAAGCCCTCATCAAATTCTCGGGATGAGTACACCAGAAGAGGCTTTTTCAGGGAAGAAACTAGATGTGGGTCACTTCGGGATTTTTGGTTCATCAGTATACTACCATGTAACCAAAGATGCGTGGAAGAAGCTTGAGGCAACAACATAGTTGGAGATATTTGTGGGGTACACTAATACACCTCACAACTATTGGGTCTACCTATTTACCAACATGATGACAGTGGTTCACAGGGATGTAAAATTCGATGAAGAGAAGGCCATGAGATGTTCCCTTGAGAGGGAGCTTCAACTACATGTGGTTGAGGAGATTTTAGCTCCAAAGGAGGAACCTCGGGATGACATGGAGCATCCACATGCAGAGGATCAAGGAGTGGAGACACCCACTCATTCAGAGTCTTCCAAATATGGGAGAAAGTGCACCAGAGAGGCTGGTAGGTTATTACATGATGCTAGAGAGAATGTGGGAGCACCCACATCACAACGCAATCAAAGGGGGTCACCAGAGAGGTACATTGGCTACATGGCTCTAATGACCGGCAGACAAGTCAGTGGTAAGTTCCCGATGGATTTACAAGGTAAAGCAAGCAGCGAATGGTAGTGTGGAGAAACACAAGGCCAAGTTTGTGGCCAGAGGGTTTTCTCAGGTGGAGGGGATTGATTACAATGAGACATTTTCTCTCGTTGCAAGGTACTCATCAATCAGATCCATTCTTCCATTGTCAGCATAGATGGGATGGAAGATACATCAGATGGATGTAAAGACAACATTCCTTAACAGCATGATTGATGAAGTGGTGTATATTGAGCATCCTGAAGGATTTGAGGCCTTCAACAAAGAGTTGCATGTGTACCAACTCAAGTGAGCATTGTATGGGAAAAAACAAGCACCTTGTGCTTAGTACACCATGATCGATAGCTACTTCACTGGGTTGGCCTTCACCAAAATTGAAGTAGATGTGAACCTTTACCATATTGTGGTTGAAGGTAAATTGTTGATTATTTTTTTATATGTTGACAATTTGATTATCACTGATGATGATAAGATGATCAAGTCTTGCAAAGAGGATCTTGCAAGAGAGTCCGAAATGAAGGACTTGGGGCTCATGCACTACTTTCTGGGTATGGAAGTATGGCAAGGTGATGAGGAACTTTTTTTCTCTCAAGGAAAGTATGCCAATGAGATACTCAAAAGGTTCCACATGGAAAGCAATGAACCCATGGAGACTCCTCTATCAGGTAACTGGAGGAAGGAGGATGCTACTTCTAGTGAAGTAGTGGAGCCTACCATTTACAGGTAGCTTGTGGGTTCACTCATGTATTTGGTGAACACACGACCGTACATGTGTTATACAGTTAACTAGCTTAGTCAAGTGATGGTTAAATTAACCAAGTTGTATTGGAAGGCAGCCAAACATGTGTTGAGATACCTCAAAAGCACTACTGAGTATGATTTATGGTACTGACGGACAAAGGGAGGGAAGCTTCGAGGCTTCACTGATGAAGATTAGGCAGGGAGTCCATCTGACAAGAAGAGCACATCAGCTGGGATCTTCAATATTGGGTCAGCAGTTGTTTCTTGGTATAGCAGGAAACAGAGATCAATTGCACTCAGTTCAGCAGAAGCAAAGTACATGGATGCTAGCCACGCAACTTGTGAGGTTATCTGGATGAGGAAGATTCTTATTGGTTTGTTTGGTCAGTAGATGGATCTAACTATGATTTACTACGACAAACAGAGTTGTATCAAACTCTCTGAGAATCCATTTTTTCATGATCGGTCCAAACATATTGATATTCGGTATTATCATCTTCTAGATTGTGTTTAGAGGAGAATTATGTTGTTGGAGTACATTCCCACAAAGGAGCAAGATGTAGATATTTTGAAAAAGGAATTGTCAAGATGAAAATTTGAGTTTCACGGAGGCAGGATCGGGGTAGAAGATAACCCTTTCTTGTTGAGAGGGAGTGTTAAAAATAGCAACAAGAAATTATAATTTAATTTGTCCTTGAATTAAATTGTGAATTAAAGTGAAATTCTATTCTCATAGCAACTTGTAATAGTTAATTAAGTTAAATTGACTTAATTGACTTAGGATATTCGAGTTGGAAGTCTATCTAGATTCATGTAGAGTGATCCCTAAATTTTAGGGGTCCGTGTTGAGCTATTTTGAGTTGTAATTAGATAACTTAGTCTAACTAAGTTATAGTCAGTTAAACTAGTTCTAACTATTGAAGAAACCAATAGGAGTCTAATAGTGGGGAAGTGCACCAGTGCATCCTCACTGCCACACCAGTAAACTAGAGATTCACTCATAAATAACTCATACATGTCAGTTCAAAGGAACTAGTTGAGATTAGAGTTTAGGGACAGTGTACTATCAGTTGTATAATTTTCCAAGTTGTACAGATGGTGCATGCAATCAGTTGAGGGCCTATGGATGGATTGCATAGTTATGGAGAGTGGATTTCTCAATTAAATAGAAGCTAATTCTCTTAGGAATTATGCAAGGAAGTAGGGGCTTGGAAGGCAACAAAATTGGCTAAGTGTTGGCTTGAGCTAGCTTGTGAGGGAGAGAGATAGATTGTATTAGTGCAGGAATTGTTCAGAGTGAACAAGCATTGCATTTTGTTCTTAGATCTTCTAGTTAATGCAATATAGATAGTCGGGGTTTTTAGCAGTTTCTTTCCCCAGAGAAATATTTTGTTATGTGCTATTGATATTCTTCTTTTTCCACTTGTTGTTTTCATTGATCAATTTTAGTTTTTGCTGAAGAGTAAGTATATTCTTGTCTTGTGTTTTAGCATATCACATAAGTTTTTGAATCTATAGTAAAAATCTACGGAATAGATACAGAGGTTGAAATCTCATTTAGAGGCCATGGAGACTAGCAGGCGGTGAGACCCTTAGGCTAGAGATGACAGCAGATCGGAGGAAGAAGTTACAACATAAAGGTCAACACCTGTGGATGAAACTCCAGAAGTTAAATTGTTGTGGTTATTGTTAAGTTCAAGTTCGAGACCAAAATTTGAGTTGTCTACCTATGATGGCAACCTAGTAGTAGAGAATTTGATGGATTGGATTAGTGAACTAGATAAGTATTTCGAGTATGAGGAGATTGAAGAATATAAGTGGGTAAAATTTGTTGTAACTAGGTTAAAAGGCCATGCTGCATTGTGGTGGGACAATGTGCAAGTTGAAAGAAGAAAACAAGGGAAACCATTGATAAAATGTTGGGACAGGATGATAGCAAAGATGAAGGGGAAGTTTATGTTGAAATACTATCAGCTATGCCTCTACAAACAGGTGCATAACCTCAAGCAAAGGCTACTAACAGTTAGAGAATATACTAAGGAGTTTGACAGGGTGAATTTGAAGGCAAGTTATGTAGAAGACAACAAGGTATATCAATGGATTGAAGCTATAGATTTAAGATGAAATCAACATGCTTTCTCCCAAGATGATTGAAGAAGCATACCAAATTTCCTTGAAGGAAGAAGAGAAGATAATGAGGAAGCAAAATTCATGCAGAGGTCATGGTTTTGCTAGAGGAAAGGGACAGACAGTTGGCATAGGGAATACTTCAACTCAAAATAATGATGCCAATAACCCAAAACAGAAGGACGACAAGAGAAAGAAGGTGACTCCAGAGGAGGAAGACCTTACCAGAGAGGTAGAGGTAGAGGAAGAGGCAGAGATATTCTTTATCAGTGTTATAAATGTGGGAAAATGGGTCATAGATCTTTTGAGTGTCCTGAGAATGAAAATGGAAGACAGAGAGATGCATAGATAGCTCAACTGGAAGCAGCAGAAGCACAGAAACGTGTGGTAGAAAATGCACCAGAGACGAGAGAATATTTAATGGTGAATAAGGTCTTATTGAAATTAGCTAAGGAGACTATTGAACCAACATAGAGAAAAGTCATGTTTAGGAATGTTTGCAAGTATGGTGGAAAATGATGTAAACTGGTGATTGACAGTGGAAACACTAACAATCTAGTTTCTACATAAATGGTGGAAAAACCTAGATTGAAAATACTTAAGCACCCAACACCATATATAGTGTCATGGTTGCATAAAGGTCACCAATTTTTGGTGAGTGAATAGAGAGAAGTGGAGCTCCAATTAGGCTGATACAAGGATAATTTAGTTTGTGACATCATGTCAATGGATATTTGCCACCATCTTTTTGGATGACCTTAGAAATTTGATAGGAAAATGGTTCATGATGGAGAGAACAACATCTATAAGTTTGAAAAGGATGGTATCAAGCACACACTTGTACCATTGAAGGAAGAAAGTAAAACTGGGACAAATAACTAAAAAGCTTTGTTACTGGGAGGAAAGGAATTTCTACAACAAATGAAGAAAGAAGAGATCATCTATGTGGTGGTCTACAAACCAAAGGTAATACTTCTACACACTGAAATTGCATATTTACTTGTTGATATTTAAGAGATGTTGTGTGAGTTTAGTGATATCAAGGTAGATTGTTTGCCAAGTGAGCTGCCACCTAAGAGAAGTATCAGTCATCACATAGACCTAATACTAGGAGCAAGCCTTTTGCATAAAGTTTCTTATTGAAAGACACCCAAGAATAATGAAGAGATAAGGAATCAGGTTCAAGGACCATTGGACAAGGGGTTCATAAGCAAAGCTTGAGTCCATGCATTATCCTTACAGTACTTAGTCCAAATAAAGATGGAGAATGGACGATGTGCATAGATTCCAGAGAAATCAACAAAATCACAATCAGGTACAAGTTTCCATTACCATGGATGGATGACATGATGGACTATTTGAGTGGGGCAACCTACTTTTCAAATTTTGATTTGAAGAGTGGTTACCACCAGATCTGGATCAATGAAGGGGATGAGTGGAAGACAGCTTTCAAGACAAACATCAAACTATATGAATGGTTTTTCATGCCATTTGGATTGACAAATGCACCGAGTACTTTCATGCAGTTGATGAATGAGGTATTCAAGGAGTTTATCGGTAAGTTTGTTATTGTTTATTTGGATGATATTTGATTTTCAGCCAAACAAAGGAAGAACACCTTAGGCATGTAAGGTATGTTCTAGAAAGGTTGCAACAAGAGAAACTATTGATTAACCTAAATAAATGTACTTTCAAGAGGTCAGAGGTATATTTAGGATTTGTCATTTCAAAAGATGGGTTAAAAATGGATTTGGAGAAAATAGAGGTGATTGTAAGTTGGCCTTCACCCAAGAACATTTTTGAAGTTAGGAGTTTTGATGGTTTAGCTAGCTTCTATCAAAAATTCATAAAGAATGGCAGTGGTATTTGTGAACCCATCTTCGAAACAATTATGAAGGATAGACAACCATTTTGTTAGACGTCAAAAGCAGAGAAAAGTTTCCAGCTCTTGAAGAAAAATATCACTAAGAAACCGTTATTGAAGCTACCCGACTTCAATCATCTTTTCCAAGTCAAGCGTGATGTTATTGGTACAACAATTGGAGTAATATTGAGTCATGAAGGTAGAATTGTTGCATATTTAAATGAGAAGTTGAATGATTCAAAGCAGAAATACTCCTATTATGACAAGGAATTCTATGAGGTGATTCAAGCCTTGAAGCATTGGAGGCACTATTTGATGCCCAGTGAGTTGGTTTTTTTCTCCGACAAGTCTACATTACGATATATAATGTAGCAGCACAAGTTGAACCATAAGCATGCCAAGTTAGTGGAATTCCTATAAATTTTCACCTTTGTTCTTAAACATGTGAGTGGACAAGAGAACAAGGTAGTCGATGCTTTGAGCAGGAGGAGTTTGATCATGCAAGAGTGCCATGTACATATTTTGGGCTTTGATTATTTGAAGGACTTGTATGAGGATGATGTTGATTTCCAAGAGGCCTTTGAAGCATGTAGGAACCTTGAGAGCAGAGATAGAAGCCCATGGATGGAGTTTATGTTGCAAGATGGTTTGTTATTCAAAAATAGTCAGTTATGTATCCTTCATTGTTCAACTAGAGGTAATCTAATTCAGGAAAAGAACAATGGAGGATTGGTAGGGAATTTTGATTTCGACAAGACACTTGGGAAGCTATAACACTTCTACTTATTGCTAAATATGAGATTTGGTGTGCAGAAATGTGTGGGAAAATGTAGAGTATGTCAACATGTGAAGGGGAGAAGTCAAAATTCTAGACTATTTACTCATTTTCCCATTCCTAGCAGACCATGGGACTCACTGAGTATGTGTTTTGTTTTGGGTTTACCAAGAACGCAGCAAGGTAAGGCCTCCATACATGTAGTTGTGGACAGATTTATGAAAATTGCTCATTTTATCCCATGTTGGAAGACTAGTGATGCTACACATGTGGCTCATTTGTTTTTCAATGAGATTGTTTGATTGCATGGCTTGCAAAAGAGTATAATCTCTAAAAATGACACCAGGTTCACAGGACGTTTTTTGAGGAATTTTTGTTAGAATCTTGGAAAAAAATTGAACTTTAGCTCAGCCTATCATCCACAATCTGATGGGAAAACTGAAGTTGTGAACAAGAGTCTCAAGAACATATTTAGGAGCCTTGTGGTAGAGCATCCAAAGTTTTGGGATCATGTGTTAGCTTAAGTTGAGTTTTCATACAATGATTCACCAAATAGGAGCACTGAGAAGAGTCTGTTTCAGAGCTTGTATGTAATGCATGCTAGAGGAGTTTGTGAGCTGAGAGATTTTGGAAAATTTGAGCAGAGGATTGTTGATAGGGAGGATTTTGTAATAGCAATGAGTGACTTACATGAGGAGATCAAATAGAAGCTACAGGATAGTGGTTACAAGTACAAACAAAGAGAATATTTAAGAATAAGAGAGGTAAAATTTGAGGTAGGGGACATGGTCTTAGCAGACCTGAGGAAAGAGAGATTCTCGAGAGGGGAATATAAAAAAACTCAAAATGAATAAAATAGGACCCTACAGAATAATCATAATTTTTTTTGCATATGCATATGAATTGGAGTTATCTATGGGTGTAGGTATTTCACTTATCTTCATTGTGGTTGATTTTTACCCCTATCAAACTGATGATGAAGGTGCCACTATAGTGAATGGAAGCAGTGGAGAATTCAGTGAGAGGAGTTGGGTGAAGCAGATGCCTTTGGCAAAGGATCTGGAAGCTGAAAGAATCTTGGACACTAGAGTTGCAAAGCATACTAGGGGAAAAGGGTATCTAGAGTTTTTGGTGAAGTGGAAGGATCATCTGATGGAGGATTCTATGTGGATGAGTGTTATAGCTCTACAGAAGGTAGGTTTCTCTGTAGAGGACCTTATGAGTAGGAGCTCATGAGTTTTCCTTCCTGGGGAGTCTGATGTAGGAGCATTAGACCAAGCTCGTGATGAATAAATGGAGGGAGCTTGACAATGTGGTGTATTGGCCACATGTTGAGCTAGAAAATCATTTTTTTCACTTTTGATGGGATTTTCAATACTTAATGTAAATACAGAATTTGAATCAGCTGAAGAGTCTAGGAATGCAAGAGTCATTTATGTTGTTGTCTTTCAACTTCCCTCAATTAGTGAGAAAGGGAAGCGAATAAGATGCAAATATTGTGCATAAAAGGAGGCAATGATTGGAGAGGATGGGAGCTTCTTCTCCTACCTTCGAACCTGTATGTTTGGAATGAATGAAGTGGAAGTTGTATAACAACATATTTATTTTAAATTTGTGTTCTCTTATCTCTAGTTCGAATTGTATGTACATTTGATTACATTCTAGAATTCATGTGGCTAAAGCCTATAGCATTATGTGCTTGTAAACATTCAATTTAGGAGTTGTGGTTGTTATGCATACTTGTTAACGTGACCCTTGAACTGTATTTTGCAGGGACTCTACTCTTTTTACAGGTGGAATTTTTTTTTCCAACTGAAATTTAGACATTCGGATTAAGTAAAGAAAATTTTGGATGAAGAGAGGTGGGAGGAGATCATTCTTTGAGCATGGGAAACACGTTAGAATGGGGGAGAGTCAAGCTATAGAGAGAGCAAGTCATTTTCCCTTCCAAAATCTGAAAACAGAGTTTCCTGAAGAACTACGAAAATCTTTCGCAACACCTACGGGTTTTTTAAAAGGGTGCTACGAATATATTTTGCAGCGCCTACAACCAATTTTCTTTGGGTTTTAGTTGAGCCAGTTTCACCTTTCAGTTTGAATTGTGCCGTCAACATGCAAAATTCTGTTTGTAGAAATCCCAAACACACCAACGTCATTCCAATCCATGATTGGCACTTTTCTAGGCACATTTGGGCACCCAAAATGCTTCATCCATCATTCCATTTTGGATTGGTAACATTCCACCCATGATTCTCACTGCATATGCACCCATGTGTCTCTACTCTTTGTGTGTGTCTTAGCTTGTATGTGTCTAGTTTAATTTCTATCTATATGAATGTTTCACACCCTTTTTCTTTCATGGGTATCTACCCCCTTCCAAAATTTCCCAAAACCAATGAAATTTTCCATTGTACAATCCCACATTAATCTTAGTCTCCCAAGCAATCCATTGGTCAATTTCAAAATCCAAGAAATTTACTCAACCCATCATATCCATTAAATTATGAATCATTATTGCAGTTTTCACCTCGGCTTCCATATTTATGATAGTGATTGGTCCAACTACCCAGTAATTCACATTAATTGGTTCTTGGGCAAGAGGGAAAAGTCTGAGATTTAAATTCAAATTTTATTACAAGGCTTTGGCATGAAAATTGCCAATGATGCCCTTATTATTTTCCCACTTATGGTATCATAGCTTGTACCAATACTCCTATGTTCCCGGACGATTGTGTCAGCGCATTAATTAATCAAGCATTTAAATTACATATACATTGTTCCTGGATTCATCCAATTCATCTTTGTCACAATAACGACATAATTGTGTTGACATAGGTGATCTAATATTGTTAACATAATTAATTACAATTAATTACAAATTAACTTCAAAGTCAAGATGGAGATATTACAACTTTTTCTAATTATTTGGTTCTAAGAATTTAAATTGCAATATATGTTTTTGTAGTGCTTATGATACAATTCAGGTGCTCTGAGTACATGAAAATTTGTTTTTAGTTTACATTTGATGTAGTCAATCATTATTCATGTACTTATATAGAAGATGTTAATTTCAAATTGCATTTTGTACATACTACTTATAACATATTCGATATGCATTTGTGCCTTTTAGCATGCCTATACCTATTGGTAAATTGACATAGCATAAAAAAATTAATATAGGCGTATTTTTTTATTAACAACATCGAAAAAAAAAATTCTAGTTATCCCACTATTGAAGAAATATTAATGTAAAATATGTCAAGTTATACCTATTACAAAACAAAAGTATATATGTTATGCTTTTCATTGCAACTATAAACCAAACAAATAGAAAAATTAAAGGTTATGTATTCAAGGCATATAAAAGGAGTTCGTTGGAGTTCGCCTTATTGTTGTTTTATCATCATTAATAATCTTGTCTTTTATTAGTCCTTGTTGAAGGTTATGTCGGGACTCTAATGATCTCTTAGTGTTGACTTTCAATTAATTAATTTGTATGGTTTCTAACTTTGTCTATTGAAATAAACAATAAAAAACATGAAAGTAAAGTTTTAATTTATGGAAAGTAATTGAAATCTAACTAATTCAATATTGTTATGTTTCTAAACATTTTTAAACTCTCTTTCCATGTAATGGATTGCAATGAGATAATCACAAAAATAAACTAATAAATAATTTATAATTTTATTAATTTTTTCAATTGAAGATGAACAAGTATTTATTCAATTAGAATATGCGTATGAGTAGCCTACATTGTATTCACAATCAGACTGTAAGCAATTTGTAAGCACACCAAATTAAAAGCAAATTGTAAATGCATCAAACCATAAACAATTGAAACATGTATTCAAATCAACTGTAAATAAAAGCAATGGAGACTATGAGGGCAGTTAGGGTTTGGTGTTTTTGCAGGTCCCTGTGAACGCCATCGTCACAGAATTGGAAACTACAATTTGTTTAAGAAACACAATTACCAATTATTCATCCCCACTTGCCAATGGTTGCAGTCATAATCAATTGTTTGGGATTTGATTACATTTTAATCGTGGTTTGTTATGTGACCTTATATTTGAGCTACGACTTCGACCTGAGAATGCATCCTCCACTAGGAATCATAACTTGACAAGATTCGCGATTTCATTGATGTCTAAGCAACATACGTGTCGTTGGCCCCACTTCAAAGGTTATGGTTTGGATCACTTAAAAAATTGTGGAACGACTCACAAAATGCGTTCTCTTGACAGTTCGAGTTTTCCCTCCTGGATTGACCTTCAATTTGGTCTTGGTACTTGAGGAAAATTTTGGGAGCATTGAACACTTATGTAGGACACTTCCCTACAAAGTGTTTGAAAAATTATTTGGTATAGCTCCTCATGAGTGGTGCAAGACTTCCTATGAATTTTTTGACAAAATTCCCCATCCAAGCTTAGCTCCCACGATGGTTCCTTTGTATCCAGATCCTCAATACATTATGGATGGTGTGGGGATTTTGAGTTCCCAAAATTCCTAATTTGTGTTAAAACCTTTCTTGGAAAATCTCTTTACCTCATGGTATGTGATGGGGAGGATATATCTTCACTCACAACCATAATTCATAAGTTGACAGGTATTCTAACGGGGGTGATCAAACTCCTTTTTAGGGGAGCCAGTTGAATTGGGAAAAGAAATTAGGGATTATGGTATCATTAAGGGTGCCTCTATCTCCCTCATTTCATGACTATGAGGAGGTTCCAAAGGAAATGGGGCATCTTCAGCCTTAAAAGCCTTGTCATTTATAGAGGCCCTCAAAACAAGCTCTAGCTCCCAACCCTCAAAGGCTCTTTCAGGCCAAGCTTTTGTGATGGAGCATTCATTGGAAACTCCATATGAACAAGTTCTTCACCAAGATAAAGAGATTATTGATTATGAATGGTGTGTGGTTATTTGTTGATTCAATGGATTTTGTCCCCTAACTTCTTCCCTTAGGGATTGGGTTTATCAGAATTGGACGTAGAACTTCGATATGTTATTTTGTTCCAAAGGATATTTTTTTGTTGTCTTCAAGGATCTTAAAAATCGGAAGAGGGTTTTTGACAAGGAGCCCTAGTTCTAGGGTTGTGCAAGGATTTAAATTTAGTTATGTTTTCGAGAGTTCAACCCTCTCTCCATGAAGACTTTGGCTACTCTAGTTTGGGTAAAGCTCACAAACATACCCCTCGAGTGGATTCAGTGAAATTTCCTCGAAGCTATTGGAAATGAAATTGGATGTTTCATCAAAATAGATAGTGAAATATTAGCTAATGGGTTCATTTCATTTGTCTACATTTGTGTTGAACTAGATTTAAGTGAAAGACTTCTAGATAAAATCATTGTAAAATGGGATGGAAAGGAACATCTTCATCCTTTAGACCAAGAAAACACTGCTTTTAGATGCAGATTTTTCAGTAGCGCGGGCATCTTCAAAAAACTAATCACAGATGGCGTGATGATAAGGCAACAACAAAAGTCAAGAACGTCGCAATCCATAAGAAGGATTTCCCTCAGTAGCAAAAGACAGCTCTTGATCCTTTAGCCTCACAAGATCTAGTGCAAACCCATGTGGATCCGCCTCATCTCTAAGTTGAAGAGAATCCCCCAGCAATGGAGAAGGAATGATCATCATCATTAATCATGGTTGTAACCAACATGTAGAAATGCTCTCACGAGTCCGACCACTCAAATATTGATAGAAATGTTTTGTGCTCTGTTGAGCCAGAAGCGATGGAGATTTCTCTAAAAATGAGGATATGGCATAATCCTTAGTTGGAATCGATAACTCTGTAGGCTGGGCAAATGCTCATAGGAGAGATGGGGGGAATAAAAACCCCTGAACACATATGGTGTTTGATATCAGAAAGGATCGTTGAAGTCTTTGATTTCCTAATGTAACTTGCTTTTTTGATATAATAGAATTCAATTTACAAAAAAATAAATGTACTTAAAAGCACCTAACTATTCATAAGAACAAGGGGGGATTGTATCAGGAGGGGTTATCTATCCCCCTGATGGAAAAGGAGAAAAAAGTATTGCCTAGGGACTGGGATTAGCTACAAATAATCAGGCGAAAGAACTAGAACTTTGGCAAGCGCTCAGGTTGGCAGCATCAGAAGGAATACTACAGTTAAACATCTTTGGAGACTCTCTTATTACCATCCAAAAATGTGACAATCGGTCTCAATACAAGGATTTTAGTTTAAGGCCAACCATGCAAAGAATCCACTTAATAATGGAAAAAATTGAGACTATAGATTTTTACCATATTAAGAGGGATAATAATGTTGCAGTGGATGTTCAATCCAATTTGGGCAATAATCTGGAGCAAGGCGAATTAAAGGAGGACGAGGTCACAATCACCACATGTCATATCCCATGATTACATATAATATGAGAACCTTGAAATGCAGGAGGATCATCAAGAAGGATAAACTGATTGACATGCTGATCAAATTCTATCTTTAATCCATGCCACATTTGTTTTGTGTTGGACATCCTGGCAGCAAGACAGGACCTTAACCCAATAGATGGTTAATAAACAAAGATTAATGATAGGAATGTGGATAGGTCGGATACTGTAGTCCAAAATTTAAGGCAGAGAAGTTGCGAAGGAGTATTTATTTATGATATCAAGGAGGAACGTCTCAGATCGATCATGTGGGATCACAATCTAGATAAAAAAGAAATGAATAACAACTTGGTAGCAGGGTGTGAAATGATTTCAAAGAGTATTAAAAATGAATGGACCTCCCCCGTTGTCATTTTAGAGCTAAACATGGCAATAAGAGAATGGTTGTGTAGAGCTCATTCACTATCACTCAATCTTGTTGTGTTGAAGAAATGGCCTCCCCATCAGGAAATGTCGTCGAAGGATCCTCTAAGGAATTATACCAAGTGATCAAGTAGGAAATTGAGATATCATATGTCGGATCAAAGGGAAAATAATATATGAGGCCTGATCTCATTTCACCCTGGTCTTGGCCAACTAGGTGGCCTGAAGAAAGATGTTGAGAATGTGCAGCCAGCGGTGGAGGTAATTATATCAAATATGGAGAACCTTGAATTTAAAGTGGATAATTTTGAGGTTAAGGTGGATAATGTTATTATATTAGTGTTAAAAGAATTATTTGGCCTTGGAGATGGTGGTGACCATGATTTGGAGCTTAGTGAGAGAGGGTCTCTTCCTTCAGAGCTCGTCGACCATCTGGAGATGCAGCAGGAGATTGAACAGCAAGAAGCAGTGGAAGCAGGCTAGCAAGAGGAAGCGTATGTGGCAGACATGGAAGAAATTAGGAAGCATTAAGCAAGAGGATCTGGGTAGTTAATTTTTAGAACTATTTATCTTATGTTATGTAAGTTTGTAAGTATAAATGGGATTTTTTGGCAGAATTATAAGAAAAATGATGTAGAAAATATGGAAAATACATCTTTGAATACTCATAGACTTTGGTCAGAGCATTTTTGGAGGGTTGTGGAAATGTTATTGCTTTTGAATGTAATGTTTCTAGCCAAAATCCAGATTGATCAATAGAAGTTTATATATATATATATATATATATACTATCTTTATCTAAAGAGAATTAAAAGAAAAGAGTAGTGTGCTTCCCTAGCAAAGGGAGTCCTTCCTAGATGGTTGCACTTGCGAAGGTAGACTTATAAGGTTAAAGATACTACAACCATTATTTTATGAAATCATGCCCAAATTGTAATTTCACAGCAAGAAAATATAGGCCAACAACAAATAGATCTTGTATTAAGAGTGTCAAAGTGTTTCCAACAACAAAAACAAGACTCAAACCTCCCTTGAAATTTCTAATTACACTTATTTATATAGTGCAAAATAGACCGCATAGATCCATTTCTCACGGATCACAAAATTTGGCTACAACTATAATTTTGTGAAAATATAATTTGAAGAATCAAGAAAATATCTCAAATCCTTCACATTTTGAGGAATCATCCACATCGAAACTAAATGGACTCATTCTACAAAAAATCCATGTCCCAAATATCCAAGATTCGTCTTCATTTGCTCAGAACTTGTGCTGCAAAATCACTATTTGGAAACTAATGAAAATCTTTGACCAAAATCTTAATCAAGTGTTGGAGGCTCACACGTGAAACTTGGGTGAGTTTTGAGCAACATAAATCCATATTAGGGGTCCTAGTATCAAAACACATGTGCCCAATTTTCTTCTAGAACTGTAATGATGTCTCAATCATGGAGATGGCTACCAAAACTAGCTTCAAGAACAAAACTAGTAAAATGTCATTAGTAAAACCAAGCATAATACTTCTTAATTCATTAAAAATTAAGAAAATAACAATAATATACTACATGTTTATGTAGGAGGGAGTTTTGGTGTGTTTCTAATGAAAATGGTTGAAAATGGTGATAATGGGTGAATGGGATAATGCTAAAATGGACAGTTTAACAATAAAAATATGAAAAAATGACAACCCAACATTGACCATAACATAGACTATATATATATATATATATATATATATATATATATATATAGATATATATATATATAGAGAGAGAGAGAGAGAGAGAGAGAGAGAGAATAACTTTGAAGTCTTATGGTAGGCTTCGTTATTTCAACCTAAGCCTAAACTAAGTTTTCAATTATGCATTCTAGAAACCTTGTTGTAGACTTTATTTCTTTGCATAGATTTTTTTATTGAAAAACTTAGGTTAATATAAGTTAACCCAATTTATTTTAAAGGTACATAATAAATCCACTAACACACTACCTATTGTGGCCACACTGCTTCTTACAATTGCCCTACTGTATTATATGTTCCTTGTACATATAACTCATACAACCATATTCATTTAGTAAAGTCGCATTCTTTCATAAGACATGGGCTAAGTATTCCAATATACTATGCACTCTATAGTGTTTAATGGTTTTGATAACTACTTAGTGTTAAAGGAAATGTAACTAGGTTCGGTCTTCATAAATGTATTTTTGATATTTGTACTTATTCAAGAAAAGAAATATTATTTTTATAATATATGTCAATGAGTTTCTTGCTCATTAAAATATGTCTAGCACATGTTAAGTGTTATAGGTGAGTCAAGGAGTCAAAATAAAATGATTGAAGACCTTAAGGGCATGTTACTCCATGTATATGTTTGTATAAGAGTCAAAGAATAACCCTCCAAGCAAAATCAAGCCTCCTCCAAAGCAAAGACACCTCCAAAGAAGAAATCTGAGCTATATATGTCAAGTCGACTAGCAGTCTTCTAGTCGGCCTTCTAGTCAGCCTAAAAGGAGGGACAATCCTCTATATATAGAGGTTGTCCACTCCACTATAACATTAAGCCATCATATCTGAAATTAGTGAAGGTAGGAAGCTAAGTATAGAGTAATAAGAAGACAAGAAAAGGGTCTCTAAGGCAGGGAAGAAATAAGGAAGAAAACCAAATTGTTAAAGGGCCAGTTACAACCACACATGCAAGGAAAGAAGAGTTTTCTATGCGGTTATGACAGCAGTAACCTACAGTCAACCATATCTCATTTTTTAGGGTTGAAACTAGGCCTACAAGGCCTCTCACTCGAGCATGGAAGAAAGCTATACAAGCAAAGGGAGAAGGAGAAGTTTAACATAGTGCTTGTGAGGAGATTCCCTCACATGTGCGATGAACTAGGGTTGCATTACTGCTCGTCTAAGTCTACAATATTGCTGAAAGGGAAGAAGGCTTTGTTGGGAGGCAACAAGGTCATCTCCTTAAGTTAGAAAGGCTCCATCACAAGCGAAGGAAGAAAAGGTCAAGGAACATTCTAGAGTGTACAATAGAAGGTCTCTATAGTTGTTGGAAGAAGTGTCGAAGGAAGAAAGACAAAGTGCTCGAAGAAGGAGGACGAAGTGCTACAAGAAGAAGTAAGCTTCAAAGGGCTTGACTTGTGCTTGGAGGACATTCTTGTCAAGGGTCTAGGGTTTGACATTGATCAATAAGAAGCTTCAATAAGAGAAACTTACTAAAGGGTTTTCCTCTCAAGAGAAGAGAGGTTTTGGCCCTGGCAGAGAGCCAACATCTTGTGTTCTTGTTCTTATGTTTTTGGTAGCAGTTTGATGAAGTACACACACATGCATTAATAATAAGAAGAAGAAGATTAAGCTAACAAGAAAATGTAAAAATACTCCACAAACTGTTATCAAGACAAGAATAATCACACTACACCTAATTGCCCTAGATTCTTAAACACTTAGTACATGTTCAATTGAAGCTATGGGTTGACAATGCATAGCTAGCAATATTTAATTGCTAGAGATGAAGGTGGCTAGGCAACATCATAACAAAATCTATTAACCAAGAAACTTATCTTCTATAACAAATTTGTTTGTTAGATTGCATAATATTGTGTTGGGATAAATGCATTTTTTTCCTATTTAATTGTTATAAATATATGCAACATGCATCATCTAAACAATTTCTTCATTTTTCTGTTATTTTCACTATCATTGCAATTTTTAAAAGAAGAAATGAAAATAACAAGTACCTTTCCGATTTCTAGTGTCCACATAGGTACATCTTTCAGTACCTTTTTCATTTTCACCATTGTTGCTCAATGTCTCTATTATTTTTTATTCAAAAATATACTTATGCGAAATGACATATTTTCAATACTTGTGTACTATTTTGATGTTTGGTGTCTAACATCTATGAAATTTTGGCATCTTTATTTACCAATGCAAGGTTCAAAATATATAAAAGTGTTGGGTTGCGTTATATTCTTTCCACGACTAGCCCACGTAGTTAATCAGGTGGGGAGCCCCCCCCCTTCGTTGCGTCGATTGCGTAGCAGGGCGGATCACAGGGGGTTTTAGGGGCAGACCTACCTATGGTTTTGGGCATAATTTTTCGGTCCATGGTATTGGATGCTTCGGCATGTATAAATATGTATTGTAACATTGAAAGGAACATAATGAAAAATCAAGTTGGTAGTCCTGGTTTTGGGATCCAGGGGGAAATCTCTATGTATATGTATTTTATGTGTTATGCTCTCACATTGTTTATTTTCTGTGTTCTAGAATTCATATGCAGGTAATTTCTGTACGGGGTTAAAACCAACATTTGGTATCAGAGCTGTTTTGGCTTCAAGGGGACGCCTTTGTTGCTGAGGGATTTCGCTCAAGCCTGTGGTAGACCCTGTTCAGTGGGATATCTGTGGGATCGATTCTAGTGGTGAAAGAAGATGGCGAGTAGTGGAAAGATAGAGATCGAGAAATTTAATGGTCAGAGTTTTGAGTTATGGAAAATCAAGATGGAGGATCTGTTGGTGGATAAAGATCAGTGGATCGTGGTAGATCCGGGTACTAAACTAACGGGAGTGTCTAATGAAGAATGGAAGAAGTTGGATCAGAAGGCTAAGAGCACAATATGATTGTGTGTCTCAGATTCAGTATTGTTGAATGTATCAGGGGAAGCTACGGGGAAGGCTCTGTGGGACAAGTTAGGGACTTTGTACCAATCTAACTCTCTCGTGAATAAACGGTTCCTATGGAAAACGTTGTATAACCTAAGGATGAAAGATGGAGACTCGGTGATAGAACATCTGAATGCATTTAATACTGTGGTAAGTCAGTTATTATCTGTTGATATTAAAATTTAATATGAAGATAAGTGCATCAGTTTGTTGTGTTCTCTACCAGATTCATCGGATAGTCTGGTTATTGCAATAGGTAGCAATACAACTGCCTTGCAGTTTCATGAAATAGTCTCATCCTTACCGATGAAGGAGATGAGACGGAAAAATATGGAGAGCCATAATGGTGATGCCTTGTCTGTACGAGGACGGTCCCAGAACAGAAATAAAAATAAGTCATCGAGTGGGAGATCCAAAGCTAGAGGGAGATCTAAATCTTCAGGAAAACCTGTAAAGGTGGTGTGCTTGAAATGAGGAAAGGAAGGGCACTACAAAAGGGACTGTAAATCTAAAGCTCCTGATAAAGGAAATGGATCTGATGATGTTCCTTCTGTAAAGGCGAAAACCACCTCAGATGAAGGTGGGGATGTGTACTTGGCTTCTTCAAGTACACATGTAGATCATGAGGCATGGTTGATTGACTCAGGTGCATCCTTTCACTTCACTCCCCATAGAGAGTGGTTCTACGAGTATGAGAAATATGATGGTGGTGATGTCTTCTTGGGGGATGACAGGAAGGCTAGAATTGTTGGTTGCGGAAAAGTAAAGCTGAAGTTGCAAGGTGGAAGGGTTAGAACACTTCTGGGTGTTCTACATATTCCTACATTAGCCAGAAATATGATTTCTGTAAGCAAGATCGATGATGCAGGTGTAAAAACAGTGTTCGAGAAGGATACCTGCAAGATGGTTCAGGGGCATTGGTATTGATGTGGGGAGTTTGGATTGGAACTCTGTACAAGCTACAAGGTAGCACTGTTGTTGATGGGTGCAACAGTTCTGTGGTTCGTGAAAGTGGAGCAGAAAATCTAGTGGTTTCTGGAGAGAAGACCATGTTGTGGCATCAAAGGCTTGGACATATTGGAGAGAAGGGCCTTTGAATACTTCATGGTAAAGGTATGGTAGAAGGTATGAGTAATAGCTTTTTGGATTTTGATTTCTGTGAAAATTGTGTATATGGGAAGCAGAATTGGGTGAGTTTCCCCTCTGGTGGTAAGAGGGCGAAATAGATATTAGAACCTGTGCATAGTGATGTGTTTGGACCTGTGAAGGTTCAATCATTGGGTAAGTCTATGTACTATGTATCATTTATAGATGAATTCTCAAGGAATACATGGATATATTTCCTTAATAATAAATCTGAAGTCTTTGACAAGTTTAAAGAATTTAAGGCTCTGGTGGAAAACCAGACAGAGAAGAAGATAAAGGTGTTGAGGACAGATAACGGTGGAGAGTTTTGCAGTAAGGAATTTGAGGAATTCTGTAAGAAGTGTGGTATAGGACGGCAGAGGACTACTCCATACACACCTGAGCAAAATAGAGTTTCAGAAAGAATGAACAAGACGTTGATGGAAAGGGCAAGAAGCATGCTCAATGGTGCCAGGCTAGGACAGGAATTCTAGGCAGAGTTGGTGGAGACAACATGTTACCTAGTCAACAAATCACTTTCATCAACGTTGGAGGATAAGACTCCACAAGAGGTATGGACTGGTAAGAAACCCTCTCTTTCAAATCTGAGGGTATTTGGATGTGATGCATATGTACACGTTCCAAAGGAGAAAAGAACCAAGTTGGATAGTAAATCTGAAAAGTACATCTTTATTGGGTATAAGGATGGTTTAAAGGGTTATAAGATTTGGAACCCAGTAACAAGGAAGGTTGTGTACAGCCGAGATCTGGTGTTCAGAGAGGTGAAAGATGTTATTAAACATGAAGTCCAACCAAAGGAACCTAAGAAGATAGAGTTTGAGCTAAAGGAGGAAGAATCGGATTCTACAGCAGAGGAGGAATCAGAAGATGAAGAGCCACAAACTCCGGGAGTGAGAAGATCAGTTCGAGAAAGAAGGTAGACAGAAAGGTATAGTCCATCTTCTTTCTATTCAAATTTTGTTTTATCTAACACTGATGATGATACCAGAACTGTGAAGGAAGCAATAGATTCAGAGGATGGAAAACTCTGGAAAGAGGCCATGGTTGATGAAATGGCATCTTTGTACAAAAATGAGGCTTGGGATCTAGTGGAGTTGCCAGCTGGAAGGAAACCCATTGGCAGCAAATGGGTGTTCAAGAAGAAGACAAATGCAGAAGGAAATGTGAAGAAATACAAAGCTTGGTTGGTAGCAAAAGGTTATTTCCAGGTGCCAGGAATTGATTTTGGTGATATTTTTTCTCTTGTTGCCAAGGTAGCTTCTATTAGATTACTTCTATCTATTGTTGCTACTTTTGTTTTTGAGGTAGAATAGATGGATGTGAAGACAACATTTCTTCACGAAGATTTGGAAGAGGAGATCTACATGAAGCAACCTGAAGGTTTTGCAATGAAGGGTAAGAAAGAACTGGTATGCAAGTTAAAGAAGTCTCTGTATGGGTTAAAACAGTCACCAAGGATGTGGTATCAGAAATTTGATACATTTATACGGGGACTTGGCTTCACCAGAAGCACATCATATCACTATGTGTATTTTAAATTAATTGGTGACCGTGTTATTTATCTGGTCTCGTATGTGGATGATATGTTGCTGGTTGGAAATGACAAAGAAATTATCTAGGATTTGAAGACCCATTTGTCTTCCAAATTCGACATGAAAGATCTTGGTGCTGCAAACTATATTTTGGGCATGGAAATTAAAAGAGATCGGACAAAGAGGAAGATCTGGTTAAACTAGAGGAAGTATGTCGTGACAATATTGCAATTTAATATGCATGATAGTAAATCGGTGAAGGTTCCTATTCCTGTAGGTGTAAAGTTATCTGTTGAATAGTGTCCCAAGACACAAGAAGAGGAAGAGGACATGTCTCGTGTTCCATATGAAAGTGTAGTAGGTAGCCTGATGTATGTGATGGTCTGTACTAGACCAGACATTGCACATGCAGTGGGAGTATTGAGCAGGTTTATGTCAAAACTAGGGAAGGAGTACTAGACAACAGCGAAGCAGGTTTTCACGTATTTGTGTGGCACTAGTGATTATGGTTTGTGCTACCAAGGAAGACCAGGATTGGAAAGAATGTTGGATATTTGTGGCTTTGTTGATTTAAATTGGGCTGGAGATCTGGATTAGAGAATATCTACAAGTGGGTATGTGTTTAACCTATTTGGAGGCGCAGTCAATTGGATGAGTAAGAAACAATCTATAGTGGCACTATAAACTATAGAGGCAGAATACATGGCAACCACTCATGCAAGCAAGGAAGCAGTTTGGTTGCAGAGATTTTGTTCAAGTATGGGGTTAGTACAGGGAGCTATAAGGATATACTGTGACAGCTAAAGTGCAATTTTTTTGGCATAGAACCCTGCATATCATTCAAAGACAAAGCACATTGATGTTCAATATCACTTTGTGAGGGATATGATAGAAGACAAAAAGGTGTTGCTAGTAAAGGTGGACACTTTGAAGAATACTGCAGATACATTCACAAAATTTGTGAGCTCTGAGAAGTTCTCTTGGTGTAGAGAAACAATGGGCATTGTAGGGTTGGATAAATGACTAATCTCTCTTGTGACCCCCTATGGAAAGAAAACAACAAGTGGGAGAATGTTGGGTTGTATTATATTCTTTCCACGACTAGCCCACATAGTTAACTGGGGGTTAGAGGGGGGGCGGAGCCCCTCCTTCATTGCACCGATTTCGTAGCGGGGGGTCACAGGGGGTTTGACGGGTGCAGGTAACCCCACTCTAAAATTTTGGTTTTGGACCCTATGTTAGGTTGGGCGGACCTGCCTATGGTTTTGTGCATGATTTTTCGGTCCATGGTATGAGATGCTTCGGCATGTATAAATATGTATATGTAACATTGAAAGGAACATAATGAAAAATCAAGCTGGTAGTCCCGGTTTTAGGATCCAGGGGAAATCTTTGTGTATATGTGTTTTATGTGTTATGCTTTCGCATTGTTTATTTTTTGTGCTTTAGAATTCGTATGCAGGTAATTTTTGTACGAGGTTAAAACCTACAAAAAGTTGTTTTCCATTACCACATCACTTCTTACAACCACCACAATGCTTTTCTATTCCATGTACATATAACTCATACATGGATATTAATTTGCTAAAGCTACATTCATTCATACAATGGAGATAAGTAGTCCAATTTTCTATACATTGTATAGTGTACAAGGGTTTCAATAACTACCCGGTACTTATTAAATTGGAGCTATGAATTGAAAACACACAGACAACAATATTGAATTGCAAGAGATCAAGGTGGTTGGGTGGCACCATAATAATATCTATTAACCAAAAACTTGTCATATTGCATAATATTGTGTTGGGAGAAATGCTTTGGTTCCTATTTAAATATGATCAATTTATCCAACATGCATCATCGAAACAATTTCTTCATTTTTTCGACTATTTTTGCTATCATTACAATTTTTAGAAGAAATGCTTTGGTTCCTATTTAATTGTGATAAATTTATCCAACATGCATCCTTTAAACAATTTTTTCATTTTTTTGATTATTTTTACTATCATTACAATTTTTAGAAGAAGAAATGAAAATAACAACTACCTTTGCAATTTATAGAGTCCACAAAAGTACATAGTTCAATGTTTTTTTTCATTTTAAGCAAACAAAGTTACCAATTAAATGGGAATTGTGACCTCAAAACAAGAACTCTAGCTAATAAAAACCCCAAAAAACATGAAAATACAACCCGAAAAGAAAAAGTGTGTACGCTAGAATGACATTTTTTTTCAGGGTAAATTTTCAACATTTTTATAAAATGGCAATAAAAACCAATTTTTTTTGTACTAAAAACATGAAAAAATGCTTTGAAAACAAAAAGTGTTGATGTTGGAAAAACGTGTTTTTATTTCAAGATAAACATTCAACATTTTTTAGCAATGGCATTAAAGATAAAATATAATGACTCTGAAAAACCTTAAAATTCCAACAATTTTCACGCATGGCATTAAACATAAAATATCACGTCTCTAAAAAGCCTTAAAATTCCAACAATTTTAAGCCATGACATTAAAGATAAAATATCATGACTCTGAAAAACTTTAAAATTCCAACAATTTTCAGACATGGAATTAAAGAGAAAATATCACGTCTCTGAAAAGCCTTAAAACTCCAACAATTTTCAGTCATGGCATTAAAGATAAAATACTTATAAGTATTTTCAACCATAGGATTAAAGATAAAATATCATGAATCAGAAAAACCTTAAAATTTTGACAATTTTTCAACGATAAAATTAAAACTAGATATTATGACTATGAAAAAACTTTAAGTTTTCAACATATTTCAACCATTGCATT
The DNA here is from genome assembly GCA_031772625.1 of Pinus tabuliformis. Classification (NCBI taxonomy): domain Eukaryota; kingdom Viridiplantae; phylum Streptophyta; class Pinopsida; order Pinales; family Pinaceae; genus Pinus; species Pinus tabuliformis. Next base: position 551,649,095 of record CM062804.1, read on the forward strand.
ATGAGAAAATTATATGACTAAACAAAATTTTAAAAATGAACACCTAAATGAAAGAGTCATTATACAAAGAGTAATTTCTTTTTAAAATGCTAAAAATGTAGTTATTTTAAAATTTTAGCCTAAGGCAACTTGACACATTGCAATGAAAATTTAAAAATCAATCATCAAATTAACATGCAATGGTGGCGAACTCGACTCATTGCAATGAAAACTTAAAAATCAACCATGAAATTCACACACTATGGGGGCAAACTTCATCCATTATAACGAAAACTTTAAAATCAACTATCAGATTAACACATAATGGGGTCGGGTTGTTAGTCAAAGATCGTCACAAACCCTGCAGGAAAAAATAAAATAAATTAAAATAATAAATAAATGAAAATGAAAAATATAAATATAAAATAAAACAAAAATTAAAAGATTGAAAAAAATTAAAACTAACATTAAATTCAAAAAATAAAAATAAAAACAAAAAGAACCAAAAAAAAAAAAATCAAACATAAAAATTGCAAAGAAAAACAAAATTAACTCATAAAACTTAAAAAAAAAAACAGTATATATATATATATATATGAGAAAAAAAAAAGCATAATTTAAGAAAAAAATAAGAAAATTTAACACCACCCAATTAAAAAAAAAAAACAAATCAATAAAAGCAAATGGGATATTTAAAAAAAATAGAAATTTTGTTTAAATCGTAATAAATAATAAATATTAAATTAAAAATAAATAAATAAATAAAAACACACACACACAGATATATATATATATATATATATATGAAAAAAAACATTAGAATACAACTAAAATTAAAAATAAAAAGTATTAAAAATAAATAAAAAAATCAATCCTGATAGTCATGGTCGAAAAGCCACCCCAAGGCCCGCGGATCCACATCCCAGAATTGACCCTCCGCTAGCTAGGGGTCGGGAGGTTGCCATAGGACCTGGGGAACCGTGTTGAATGTCGCTTGCTAGTTCATGCATCGGCCTTTCGGACGCCAACTAGAAGAGGGTCGATTTTGGGACTCGATAGAATTGACTCCCCACTAATTGAGGTTCAAAAGTTCATCACGAGGTCTGGGATGTTTCGATTCTGGGAATCGATGGAATCGACCCTTCGCTAGCCAAGGACCGAAAGGTTGTTGCGCGACTGTCAAAACAACATTAAATGTTGCTTTGCTAGCCCTGCGGCAGCCTTTCAACCCTCGGCTAGTGGACGGTCAACATAATTGACCCTCCTCCAGCCAGAGGCTGAAAGGCCACCGCACAGCTAACAGAGCAACGTTCAATGCCACTCCCTGGCCATGTGAGTCTTTCAACCACAACTGGAAGGATTGATTTATTTTATTTTATATATATAGATATAGATATAGATATAGATATAGATATAGATATATATATATATATATATATATATATATATATATATATATATATATATATATATATATATATATATATATATATATATATATATATATATATATCTTTTTCTTTTTCCTTTTAAAAAAAATATAATATATTTTATTTCATTTTTTAAGTAAGACTAAAATTATATTGCTTCAACGAAACATAAAATCATACCTCATGATGTTTCAGAGGTCGGCCTAGCTGGAAGACATGCCATTTGCAAATATTTTTAGTTTTGCATGTTTTGTATTGTCTAACTTGAGAGGTTCTACAAGACTTGGTGATAGACATCATTACGATATTAAGAGCAAAACACTCTACATGTGATTTGCATAGGTTTCAATTGGAATACTTATGGACAGGGTATTCATAAGCAAACCCCTCACTGAGCTCTAAAGACCAAAGGGTGAGCTCATACAGGGTTGTGATAACAAAATGGATACAAAAAAATTATGCATATGACTAAACAAGGAGGGGCTAATCATCACCAAACGGGATGGGCTCGACCGGTGACATGCTCGCCTAAGTTCCTTCCTACTTTAGGTTGCTCGGGCTGGGGAGGGAGCTGCCATCACCCCCATGCTTCTTGTTAGCACTTCCTTTGAACCGCTCATACAGAGGTGAGTCTTTGGTGATAATTTTTTTTGTGGTGGATCGATTCTACATAAATTGTGAATTTTGCGTTCAACTGGTCTTTTTATCCTCTAGTGCCTCTCGTCCTTGATTGCTCTCCTACATTTCCATGCCCAGAAGAGTCTCTATATTCTATGCAAGCTCAATAGTTTAATTGTACATGTTTTGATAGGGCTTGGTGAAGTCAGGGTTCAGAATCCAATTGAACTCTTCATCCACCTCCTTTGTACTGGTGTGTTGTTTGATTTCCTACACATGGTCCTCCATCTGCTTAATATTGTCTTTAGTTTCCCGCAGGATCGAGTTATGAAAATTCAGAGTTGCCTAATGAGTTGCATCTTCGTGCGGGTCCCAGGGCGAATGTTCGTCTTCCTCGATAGGTCGAGGCTAAGAGCTCTTTGCCTATGACGTGAGGAGGAGGCCTTGGTAGATATGGGGGTTCTATTCATAGATGAGATGATAAGGGAGTCAAGGGTCTGATAGTAAGGAGTAGCGGGGGGATGGGAGGAGGATTCTTAAGGTAGAAGAGCTAGGATGAGAGAAGAGGAATGGTGAGAGGAAACAAGGGAATTTGAAGAGAACTTAGGCGAGGATAAAAGCCAGGCTGCAATGCACATAAAAGGTCAATAGGCATGATGGTAACTTCAATTTTTCATTTCATCGCACATACGACAAAATCTACTACCAAATTCTACTGGTATAAATTGTTGATGGATGGATGAGGAGGGTGGTGGTGCCCATCATCCATAAATACTGTAATAAAGGCTCATTAAGAGAGTCAAGGGTAGATGTGTGTGTGATGGATGACATTGCACCTTCTCTAAAATTCTTGTACATTATGATCATGGAGAAATTTGGTGGTTGAAGGGAGAGTTTGCTTGATCATGTAAACCATTAGATTCCCTGTCCTTTCGACTTAAATACTCGTAGTCCTGACAAAGTTTTCCCTCATGTAGGATCTACCATGCATAAGAGCTCTCAATTTCATTACCATTTGTCCCTGCATTTTCTAATTTTTCAGCCAGGGAATTAGCCTTGCACTTAACGACTAGAAAGTGGACCCTGCCAAGATCCCATTAGAGAAATTTTGAGGTCTAAAATGGGCCTAAAAAAATGTACAACTAAAATCAACTTTATAATTACTAATAAGATTCAAGATGATTATGTAAACCATGGGGGATGATTCACCACTTTTGGAGTAAAAAAGTAAAAAGGCTAATAAATAAATAAATAAATAAAAATAAAAACTATTTTTTCAACTCGTATTTTCAACTTTTCTCCCTATGGTTTTACTCAAATTTTGAGCAGGAGCACTCGTTGGATGTGGAATTTAATTCCTCACACAAGGAGTACCCATGTTGCATACTTTGATGGCATCTACTACAAGAAAAATGAGAAATACATGAAAAATGTAATTGTAATCATGTTTTTCATGTATTTCTCATTTTTCGTGTAACAAAGTCTATCTAAAGTATGCAACATGGGTACTCCTTCGATGAGAAATTAAATTTTGCATCCAATGAGTGCCCCACTCGAAAATTGAGTAAAATTGTAGGGAAATAAGTTGAAAATATGAATTGAAAAAGTAGTTTTTCTTTTTTCCCTCTAAAATTTGATTATTTAATCTAATATTATTTTATTGTTCCAACTATTATTTTATAATATTCCTTAGGAGGGCCATTTTAGACCTCAAAATTTATGTAATGATGATGTGGCCTCGTATGTGCTGCAAGGTTTTGGAGAGCCTCCAGTTGGTAGTAAATTTGCTAACAGGGATGTCGTTTTGAAGCTTTTGAGCAACAAGAGTTGCCACCCAAAAATCCCCTTCTACCACCAGAGGAACAAAATTACAGCATTGTTTGTGTTTATTCCTAGTTTTCCATAATAAACCCAATAAATTTCACCATGATGGTCCCTGAAAACACCTTCAAAGCCATCTTTCCTAGGATTCCCACAAGAGGCCTCGTCATAGTTTAGTTTGAAGAAATTGATGGGAGAAGGAGACCATTTCTCAAGGGCATTAGAGTGGAAGGAGGGGTTTTTTGTAACCAGAAGGGGAATATTTTCGAGCTCAAGAAGCTGAAGGATGCCGATGTCTGAGGGACAAGGAGGGACTTACTACGGTGGGATCCTGGTGACTGCAACTGATTCCCAAATGATCTTCTTAATTTTTGTAAGAAGGACGCCCTGTGTAGCCTTCATATTTTTGAAAATTCAAGAATTTATTTCTTTCCATATTACCCAACATAGAGCCCACGGAAATAGTTCCCATGCTCTGTTAACGATGGGGTGAGTGGAAATGTTTGATCTCCAATCTTCAAGGGTGCTCTGAATTGAATCACTTTTTTTTTAGGTGGTTCTAAAAACTTCTGCTCCCCAGTCCCAAATTGCGGACACATTTGGGAATATGTTTAAAAGGTGGTTTAGTATTCTTCCTAGTTCTCACATAAACTGCACTTGGAAGGCCCCACAAAACCACGTTTTAAAATATTATCCCAAGTGAGAACCTTGTCATGAAAAACAAGCCATATAAAGAGGGTAATCTTTGGCCACGAGATTTTCAACCAGAGGGAGGTCCATTTTGTGTGATTTTATAGTTGATTGTGGTTAGCCAAATAGTTATAAGTTTCCTTGAGGATAAAGACCCCCCCGAAATTCTTGCCCCATCGAAGCTTGTCCTCGTCCATATCTAAGGGTATTTGATGGTCTTGGAGGGGTTTCGAAGGCCTCCCAGTCGAAGTTGTTGGGGAGAGGTTGCTAGTCCTATTTTTCAATCCAAGATCTCCAATTCCCTTCTTGAGCAGTTTGTTTCCAATAGTGGGATACCAGAGTTCTTCATTTTCCCTGCATAAGATCCTGTAAGGGTGCATAGATCCCTTCATTGAACTTCGTGAGATACTATCAGGCATCCTCCTAGAAAAGAGAGCTCTAGCCATCTGTACTTCCCAAAAGCTCCACTGTTGGATGATCCACTTGTTTTTCCAAGCCTAGTTCCAGATGGTCGATCCTGTAACATGGTCGGTCAGTCGTATGAGATCCTTTTATTGTTGATTGGGGGCATATTTTTCTTTCCAAAAAAAAATACTAAGGGGTTGAGGGAGAGTCTAACCATTTCCACCATGTCTTTGTTCCTATGGAATTACCCACGGTTTCTAAATCCTAGAGACCCAAGCCTCTAGTGGACTTAGGTTTTGCAAAGTTTATCCCAACTCACTAGAGCCCATTTCCTTTTTTCCTTAGAGCCTCACCACAAGAAGTTCCTTTTGATGTTATGGATGTTGCTTAGGACTGACTTAGGAGTAGCTAGGGATGAGAATAGATAGAGGGGTATATCCTGAAGAACGAATTTTATAAGGACCAGTATACCCACTAGATTGAGGGATCAAAAGGTCCAATTACTAAGTTTCTTGTGAAGCTTGGAGAGAATGTCTTCCCATGTGGATTTTCTAATTACTATGTTTGTGAGAGGCACACTCAAATAATTTAAGTGGAGGGGATAGTTTTGAAACCCTAGGATTATGGTAATGTTCCTTTGGATAGGAAGAGGGATGTTGAAAAATAAGATTTTAGATTTTTGAAGATTGATAGTGGCACCTGAGGCTTTTGAGAAGAGAATTGAGGATTTGCTTGAAATACCTAGACTCTGCAATAGTGGGTATGCCCATAAGAAGAGTGTCATCCATGAATTGTTGATGGTTAGATGCTAAACCAGAGTCATGCCATTGTATACCAATCAATTGGTTGTTTTCCTTGGCTACTAAGATAGCCCTCAGCCATGAGAATGAATAAGAAGGGGGATAAGGGGTCGCCTTCTCTGATTCCTTTATAGGGAAAAAAGGGTTGGGCAGAGGCTCCATTTATGAGGATGGAGAAGAAGGCTCCAGTTACAAGAGCCATGATCCAATCAATCCAATCCTAATGGAAACCGAAGGCCTTGAGCACCTCTCTCATCAACTGCCAAATGATCTTGTCAAATGCCTTAGACATGTCCATTTTCATTAGCATCCCAGGTTTATTGGAGTATTTGAGTGGGTGAATGGTTTCATGGGATAGGATTACTCTATCAAGAATTTTCATACCTTCGACATAACCTGATTAGCTATGCGAGATGAGGAGAGGGGCGAGAGGTTTGAGTCTGTTAGAAATTACTTTAGAGATGATCTTGTAAATGACATTCCAAAGAGATATAGGGTGATACCTATTAGGGTTGTCTACTCCTTCTTCCTTTGGAATCAAGATCAGGAAAGTGGCATCGAAAGCTCCTAGAACAATCTTTGCTCACCTTGAATCCTCCACTATGGAATGCACTTCTTCTTTGATTATAGGCCAGCAAGCTTTGAAGAAATATGCGGTAAATCCATCTGGTCCGGGGGCTTTCCCGGAGGGCATTGACATGACTACCTCTTCCACCTCTTTCTCAGATATTTCTTTGAGTAACATAGACTTGTGGTCATCATTTAGGATTGTTGGAATGCATTGAAAAATTTGGTGTATTGTTGGGTTCTTGTCCATAACTGGTTTGGTTAGGAGATTCCCAAAAAAGGTATTAAGGTTGACCAAGATGTCCACATGGGAGTTGATTATTGAACCATCCTTTGTCTTGAGAGAGAGGCTCTTATTTTCCTTTTTGTGATGGATCATGGACCTATGAAAAAACTTGGTATTTTGTTCCCCACATTTCAGCCATTACACTCTTGATTTTTGCTACCATACTTTCTCCTCCTGATTGACTCTTGTTTCCCATTGTTGTTGCAAGTGCCGCTCCATCTATCTCAATTGATTCAAGGTCTCATTGAGGATGATATTTTATTGGAGCTCTTCCATTTCATTTTCGAGAGTTTTTTTTCTCCTTGAGGATATCCCTAGACTTTGTACTTTTTCCCTTTATGAATTTGGTTCTTGATGTGCTTCAAATTTTGTTAAAAGCATAACATTAGGGATCCTATTAATGGAAAGTCCTCCTACCACCACTCTTCATTTTTTCTTGGAATTTTTTATGTTCTAACCAAAAGGCTTCAAACTTGAAGGGTTTTTTCTTAGGAGCTCCTGAGAGTGAATTTCAAGGGAAATTGGCCAATGGTCTGATCTTACAAATGGGAGGATTTTCCCTTCTATTTACTAGGTGCTTTAGAGGATGGATTCTGAAATAAGGAATAGGTCTAGATGGGAGAAAATTATCCTCTCTCCCCCTCTTTTGTTGTTTCGGGTGTAGATACCATTTTAAGTCTCCATGTCTACCATTTCCATTTGATCTATTGCTTCTCTGAAAGTTTATGCATCTTTGTATGGTCGTCTTAGCCCTCCTGTTTTCTCGAATAAGTTGAGAATCATATTGAAGTCCCCTCCTATGATTCGGTGAGCGTTTGGCAGTTCTTCTTGAATCATTTACATAGGTTTTAGCATGTTGATTATTTCTTTGTCTCAGTGAGGACCATAGACATTTGTGACACATAGAGTTTCCTTAGTTTCAATAATTTGGAAGAGTGCAAATAGGATGTTAGGAGTTGCAATGGCAATTTTGATATCCAATAGCATTTCATTCCATATAACGAGTTGGCCTCCCATTGTGCCTCTGGCGGTAGTAGAAACACTATTGTAACCCTTCCAACATTGCTTTTAGAGGGAATGGATTACTTATAACCCTAATCTTGCCTCTAGTATGAAAACTATTCCTAGTTTGTATGCCATGATCTTTTGCTTAAGGATTCTCCTTTTTGCAGGTATTCTGACCTCTTATATTCTATAAAATGAAATTCATTGGGAAGTTTTTCTAGTTAATATTAGAGCGCTTGCATTTCCTTTGTTGATCAAACTTACTCCCAACTCTTGTAGTGTTTGACAGGTGGTTTTCCTTCTGTGGGATTATATTGTTTGGCTAGGATGTGAGATTTGATACCGATCTTTGAGAGATCTCCATATTGTCTCTTGGTCATTGCTTGCTTTAGCTCTTCTTGAAAAAGTTACACCTCTTTTATTTTTTGAAGGTATTCCTATGGGATGGCTTACATTCCCCTTTTGTCCTGGAATTCCATGACTTTATTGAGATTTATGTCCCCTGGAACTTCTTCAATTGCCTCTTCCTCTGTTGAGTCATTGATACCTTCATGCTCCTTTTCTCTGTCTTCATTTTGTTGCCCTGTTGAACTTGGGATGGCTAAGGGGCCTGATTCATTTTCCTACTCTAATGGAGGGAGGGGTGTCTTCTCGCTTGCGTGGTTTCAGTTTCAATGCCATCCTTATCCTGGTCTTCCTACTCTTCACCGAGTTTCAAACTTGTTCTTGTTGGCTCAATTTGGTGGGGTTGATTTGCCTTGGGGATTTCAGTTGTTCATGTGCCTAGAAGTTATCTTCATGAAACCTTGGTCATCCACTGCTGAGCTTGGGGCTCAGCGGCCTGTGAGGCGTTATGAGGACATTCCTTGAAGAGGTGGCCATGCACATGGCATTTGTGGCATCTGAAGGGGATATTTTCATAATCGATACTTTGTAGCCAGGTTTCATCTCTGAAGAACAGCTTAATGGATTCTAAGAGAGCTCCTGAAACATCCAAATAAGTGCATATGCAAGCATATGCGGACATAGGAAACATAGCCACCAACCTAAGGCACTATGACATCTTAGTATATTATCCTAGTGTATCTTCTATCCCTTTGAGAAAAAATGGAGACCAATAGTCAATGGGAAAGGAATATAGCGGATCTAAACTGACACCCTTATGCATTCCTCCTTATTTGGTGTGAAGTTATCTTCCCAATTGTTGATTTGTGTAGCTTGGGAGGTACTCACAGCCCCAGGGTTTAGCGTTTGGAGGGAAAAGCACCACAAGGGAAGCTTGTGGGGTTTTGGTACCCATCAATATTTGGGACAAAATGATGATGGATTTATGACATGTGATGGATGAGGATGACAGTGCTTGGAAAGATGATTCCAATGCAATGAAAATCATCTGATTTCGATTTGTCGTTAGAGAGCTATTTTTGAAGTTGAAAAATTAAATATTGGTTGTCAAGTAGGCCGACTTGATGTAAAAGGGATCCAATGGACGTGTCACTTCAAGATTATACATTGAGCATTTATATGTGTATAAATATGAAGTGATATGGAGTCGTTTAGGCATCTAAGAAGTAGCAATACATCTCAAGGATAGCTCTAAAATTTTTGTGAAGAAGACGAGTCAAAGGGATAGTGTAAGGAGGTCCAGAAGGCAGCATGATATTCTTTGTTTCTTGCAAGTGACAGCGTGGTGAGAAATGGTTGTTTGAAGGCTATCTAAGGGTTGTTCTACGGCTCGGATCGCAGGAAGCTAAGCTACAACAAAAGGAGAAGACTCAGCATGGGAAAGTGTGCCCTAGACAACATGGAATTGTTGTAGGTGACAGCGGATTGTTTAGGGACTAGACAAGACTGGTCGGGCTGATCTTAAGTGTGGATTAGGGTAGTTTTTTTGGGCAGTGAAGGCCACACAGCTTAGCGAAAAAACAGGGTTGTTAAGGATTGTTTGGGTGGTGTTTAACGAAGGAATGCAGCCATAGCTAACTGTTGTGCTAGGCTGCAGGTCATAGCCAGTAGTTAGAGGCCCTTCAAGGGAAGTGTCTAAGTGGACAGGCCTAGAAAAGGGCAACGTGGAGGAAGAGGTTCCTTACCTTGGAGGACCGTAGAAAAAGAAGGCTTGCATTGTTGACTGTGTGGAAGATGACGGTTGAAGATTGATGCCCTAACCAGTGAAGCAGTCACAGCAAGTGCAACAAGAGGACAACAACATTTTGGGAGATGTATTGGGTCAAGGGCTGACCATGTTTGGATTAGTTTGATGAGCATCATGTTGGTGCCATGTGGATTATCTTCTGAGGAGCTGAAGGATCTTCCTAGGAGCAAAACTAACAGTGTAATTTTTGGGTCCAAGTGTTGACTATTGCGCGGAGTGTTTGATGGGAAACATGAAGAGACCTTAAGATTTGTTTGGAGGAGACCATGTGGATTGTTGGGAGACCTACCAAGAAGCCAAGGTGATAGCAGGCACATCATATCGGAAGGAAAGAGGACAATATCAAGGTGTGTTGCAGATGGAACCTTGGATGATGGATTAGGTATCTTAGGTATGTTGGAGGGAAGCATCTTGGCTACCCAAAGTAGCCCTAGAGTAGCAAACAAGAAGGAAGTTGTTGGTGTGTGATTGGGTGAAGTATTGCAGCCTTATGTGCAACAAGTTGATGGATGAAAGTGATTGCTAGATTGGCATATTGGAGCCCGATACTTTTGTGTGGAGAAGGACTTCTACAGCAGATGATGGGCAGTCCTAGCCCGTGTTCATTGTGGGATATGGACATATTATAATGAAAGGTGGAAGCCCTATGTGCCTTATGTTGGTCTTCAGCGGTGCAGTGCAGGAAGACCATAGTGGGCTAAAGTCCCAGAGTAGCTGAGAAGCAGCAGTGAGCAGATTGAGAGTTGCTCACAAGCGGAGTTGTGAACAACTCAACAGAAGTCTTGATGTGTTGTGACCTTGATGGATGAAGGCACAACTAGAGAGTGTATTCAATAGCCAAGATTTAATGGCCAGATGGACTTGGAGCATTGATAGAGGCAGGAGTTGTACATCGGAAGTTGAAGGACTGGGTAGCTACAAGGTACAACTGAGGGGAGATGAGAGAGTTGACTACATCATCCATATGGTCAGTGTATCTTGTTGAGGGAAGATTGGTTATCGATGGACTGACACCAAGCCCCAGTTTTGTATCTTGTACTAAGGGCCATTATCCCTAGTACGGGAGCCCTAGACTGTTGTATTATATGTTGTTAATATAACAAAGTTCGGTTGAAAAATTAAAAAGTTGTCTATGTTTTGTGCATGCATGATTTACTGCTTTATATTTTTGTTGAGAAAAGTAGTTTATGGTTGAGATTCTTGGTTTGGTAGTTTCAATGATTTTAAGACTCTAACCTAGACCCAAGGTCGTGGAAAATAAACATGGTATCAGAGCATATCTGAGCTACTTTGAGGGACAGTGAATCAAAGTGTGCACAACAAAGCAACTCAGAAGGGAGTAGTGGGTGGCTAGATCATGGAGCAGAGGGTTCATCTGGAGACATGGAGATGTGGTCTTGATGGACTACATGATGAGATCGGTGGTGAGCCTAGTGCATTTCAGTATGTTGTGTGGCGGTTTGTAGATCATGGATTTCCTATGTCTTGTCATGGATGGTTGGACAGCTCGAGGGTTTCTTTAGCATGGATGAGATCAGGTTGACTGAGATGGCTTCATGTGATGGACTACAAATTGGCAACCTAGAGTCTTCATCGAATCATGATGTTTCATATATGAGATTGGAGGGATTTGCACGAGTGGTATTTGATCTAGGAGGATGAGTTCTTGTGACTGATCCAGTGGAGATCGTGTCGGCTCAAAGGGATTATAGCTTGAAAGGGAGTCTAGCCTCAAAGGGAGCAACCTTATGGAGGTTTGGGATCTTCAGGTTCATATGTGATGAGGCAAAGGCACTACCGATATTGTCGGATTCATCTACAAGTTATGTTGCAGTGATGGATGCCAGATGGGCTAGTGTCGTCGGATGATGATGGTTACTTCCTATTTTTGGAAGTACCTCCCTCGCTAAGAGGGAGTGTTAATTTGTGTATATTGGGAGGTACTTCAAGCCCTAGGGTTCAGTGTTAGGAGGGAAAATCACCATAGGGGCAGTTTGTGGGCTTGGAACCCAAGTGTGGGGTTTTGGCACCCATCGATATTTGGGACAAAATGACGATCGATTTACGACATGTGATGGATGAGGATGATAGTGCTTAGAAAGAGGATTCCAAGACAATGAAAATCATCTGATTCTGAGTTTTCGTTAGAGAGATATTTATTTTTGAAGTTGAAAAATTAAATATTGGTTGTCAAGTAGGTCGAATTGATGTAAAAGAGATCCAATGGAAATGTCACTTCAAGGTTAGACATTGAGCCTTCATGTGTATAAATATGAAGTGATATGGAGTCATTTAGGCATCCAAGAATTATCAATACAGCTCAAGGATAGCTCTGAAATTTGCGTGAAGAAGAAGAGTCAAAGGGACAGCATAAGGAGGTCTAGAAGGCAGTGTCATATTCTTTGTTTGTTGTAAGTGACAATGTGGTGAGAAAGGGTTGTTTGAAGGCTATCTAAGGGATGTTCTAGGGCTCGAATTGCAGGCAAATAAGCCGCAACAAAAGGAGAAGACTCAGCGTGGGAAATTCTTCTCTAGATAACGTGGAATTGTTATAGGTGACAGTGGATTGTTTGGGGGCTAGACAAGACTGGTTGGGATTATCGTAAGTGAGGATTAGGGCATGTTTGTTGGGTAGTGAAGGTTGCAGGGCTTAATGACAAAACAGGGTTGTTAAGGATTGTTTGGGTGGTGTTTAAGGAAGGACCGCAGCCATAGCTAAATGATGTGTTAGGCCGCAAGCCATAGCCAGTAGTTAGAGGCCCTTCAACGGCAGTGTTTAAGTGGACAGGCCTAGAAAACAGCAGCGTGGAGGAAGAGGTGCCTTACCTTAGAGGACCGCAGAAAAATAAGGCATGCATTGTTGACTGTGTGGAGGATGAGGGCTGAAGATTGATGCCCTAACCATTGAAGCAGTGAAAACAAGTGCAGCAAGAGGACAACAACATTTTAGGAGATGTATTGGGTCAAGGTTTGACCATGTTTGGATCAGTTTGATGAGCATCTTGTTGGTTCCATGTGGATTATCTTCTAAAGAGTTGAAGGATCTTCTTAGGAGCAGAACCAACAGTGTAATTTTTGGGTCCAAGTGTTGACTATTGCATGGAGTTTTTGATGGGCAGCGTGAAGAGGCCTTAGGATTTGTTTGGAGGAGCCCACATGGATTGTTGGGAGGCCTACCAAGCAGCCAAGGTGACAGTAAGCACATCAGATCAGAAGGCAAGAGGACAACAGCAAGGTGTGTTGCAGATGGAACCTTGGATGATGGATTGGGTATTATAGGTACGTTGGAGGGCAACGTGTTGGCTACCCAGAGTAGCCCTGGAGCTGATCAGCTACTCAAAATTAGGCTCAAAACTCAAATTATCAGAATATATATAAACTTAGCTACAGATCGAAGAGCTCGTCATCCTGATTCCAATGGTGTGAATGACACTCGAATATGAGCTCGTATGAAGAAGTGAGAGCAAGTTAAAGTTCGGGTTTGACTTGGACAGATGACAGGAAAAGATGATGTGGCAGGGCTCTTTAGTGAAGGGGGAAGCACCAAGTGGCAGGATGCCATTGGCCCCCGCATTTTTCAAATCATATGTTGCAGGTGGGTCAGAGTTAAAAATTGTCCTCGGAACAAGTCAAGGTGCGATGCGATAATCACAATCGCACATTGCAATAGGGTAGGTGAAAATGCATTAAAGAATTGGCCCCAGTAGTTGCGATGCAACGATCGGCCCCCAAGCAGGGAAGGGTTACGATGTGATAATCGCAATCACATACAGCAAAAAACAGAGTCCCACATATATAAGACCACCATTACTCAATCGATTGCAAATTATGAAAGGATCCTGGATGCGATAAGTTTATGAGTTTCGATTAATAATTCTATCGGGTCTCCCATATTGCAATCGCGCATCATCCCGCCACATTCACAAACCATAAGCGTGTTAGTTCTCGCAGATTGCGAATTGCGATGGGACAGTCGGTGCCAACAGATTATGGACCACCGCACGGTGAAATTTTTGCTCAATTAGCGCTTTTTGGAGCTAATTTGTAGGATCATGCCAGATTTGGAGCAATTTGTGGAGCAAATAGTGGGAAAACTAGGAGAGGTCATAACTTCTTCAGTTTTCCACCAAATTGGATGCAAAAAGAGGCTAGATAGCCATTTTTAGACATCTTTTTACTCATGGGAGCATATTTCATAAGCATTTGAGCATTTTAAACACATATTTTTACACTTTTGAGCATAATAGAGAGGTCCAAGCCATTGGAAGATAGACCAAGGAGATGTAGCCCAGGAGGGGTGAACTTCTTTATCATGTTCCTGTCGTATTATGTTTGTAATGATGTTTTGTACATTTTTATGTTGTTGTTCAATCTCTTATTTATGTTAAATTTCTCATAAAATTAACATAAAAACTCATCTTTTCACTTGCAAAAAAAATCATGAATCCTTAAGCATAATGAAATAATTTTGTTTCTAATCTGAGGAGGATCTTAGCATAGTAATCTAATATTCTAAATCAAATATTTTTTGTATCGGAGCACTAGGTTTGCTTTGTGAAAGAAGGATTTAATTGTTTGCAAGTTTATGTCATGCTTACAAGGTTAAAACTCAAAAGAGGAGAAGGAAAACTGATTGGAAGCTCTGAAGTTGGGTCAAGGGGAAGGAGAGAAAGGTTGCCACAATCTCCAACACCAATTAAGCCTCGAGTTGCAGTTCAGACTCCATAGATCATGTCTCATGAAGGAGAACCTACAAACATGACAGAAGATGAGAAGACCTTCAGAAAGGCTTTCTTTGATATGACAGAGATGGTGAAGGTCCTCTATGAAGAGAGGAATATCGAGTTGCAAGGGGAAAGTTCCAAACCTCCCAAAGGAGAAGGCTCTTCAGGAGGAGGTAATGGAAATGGAGACAAACGTCCCCCATCTCCACCATATTTTTCATCTTCTTCTTCACAAGTGATCTGAAAATGATGATCTTAGATTACTTTTAAGGTATTACAGACTCATGTGCATGGATTTGCCTATATTATTTAGTGCAATGGATCGATAAGATTGTGAATAACATAGACAAGGAAGCAGTCAAAGAAACATAATAGACAAACACACATAACACAGCGAGTTTAATATGGAGTTCACCCAAAACTCTTGGGTTACGTCTCTTGGTCCAGCCTTTAGTGGTGACCTCTCTATTATTTCTTCAAGAGCAGAGTTTTACAAAGTGTGAGCTCAATTTGAGTCTCAACACAACAGATACAAACAGCAGGTTTTTTGCTTGAATCCCTCAAGCCTCTCTGAGTACACAGACTCTTTCTCTCCTTCTATGGCTCTATTTTCTCTCTGTCTCAGCACTGCCTTCCCCTGTCTATGTCAATATGTGGCTTTAAAGCCAATCGGCGTTGTATGTTTGTTTCCCCTTCTCGGGCTCTCTGGCTCCCGGCCTCTGTGTGCTCGAATCCCCTTCTGAGCATTAGAAATCATGGCATAACATCTTCAGGGGAGGTGGCCACCTATTCTGCAATGGAAGGGACCATCAGGCCTTTGAAATCCCCAAAAATAGCGTTCTCTATTTACACAAAGAAACACTGTAAAACACGGGAAAATTTACCAATCTGCCA
Organism: Pinus tabuliformis; assembly: GCA_031772625.1. Classification (NCBI taxonomy): domain Eukaryota; kingdom Viridiplantae; phylum Streptophyta; class Pinopsida; order Pinales; family Pinaceae; genus Pinus; species Pinus tabuliformis. The sequence goes on from CM062804.1 coordinate 551,664,466, forward strand.
TTTTTCGGACTTCAAGAATCATTAATTTCGACCTATAATCAAATCGGGTTTGCCTATAATCGCTATCGCAAGTCGCAATGCCCCTGTGTCATGGTACCTTTGTATTTGTAAAAATACGTGAAAAACACTGAAAATCCAACGAAGTGCTTTATGGTGGACTTCAAATAATTATGCAGCGGCATTTACAAACCCTTTCGAGTTCGGTTTCATCGCATCGATGCATTCCCTTCACATTTCGTTTATTTAACGAAAACGCGAAAATACAAAGAAAAATGTCATTTTCAAGATCTCAAAATATATTAAATTTGGTCCATAACCCCGTCGGTTCCAGCTATCGCAAGTCGCATATACATATGGCCCCACTCTTTTGTATTACTCTGACACGATTTTGTGATGCGACTTGTCGCAATTGCATATCACATAAGCCTCGGGGCATTGGTAAGTGCTCCCTTGTATTTCTCCGACGCGATATCGCGAGTTAACCTGAGCCATTGATCTGCGCGCTTGTTCGACAGTCCTCGTTGACCACACTGATCGTTGTCGCAATATTTATGTGGTAGCCTCTGATAGCCTCCGTCGATTGTGATATGCCGATCAGATCTGGACCGTTGATCGGCCAGATCCGACGGCTCCTGTGCATCACTGTCCAAGCCTCTGATAGCTCTGTTTTTTGTCATTTCTTCATGTTTTTCACTCCCGATAGTGTTTTTTGCCTTTTCTAAGAGTTCTTCTTTTGCGATAGTTTTGATCTTTAGAAGACTTAAAGGGTGTTTTGGGTCCATTTTGGATCACACCTTCCCACTGAAAAATCTTTTGGACCACCAAAAGTTGGTTTTCAAGCATCGATCAAGTGAGGATACATCTTCCTCCCTTTTCCAATTTCCATCCATCATGCACTGCTTGGTTTTGAACCTTTGAGTCTGATTCTGAGGTACTCAACATCCCCTCTGCATGTAGTTCTCACCTTCCTGTCAAGAACTATATCTTCCTGCAACTCATTGAGATATTCAGGCAATAGATCATCAATAGAAGGCAACTGACTTTGCTTTTCAGGATCTTCAATTAATGAAGGTTCAACAGTCTCAAGTTCTCTGCATTAACTACTGAATAGATGTGCATGTAAGCTGGAAAATCAAGGCGAAAAGCGTTCTCACCAATTTTCTCAAGTATCTTGAAAGGCCCATACCTTATTGGCTTCAACTTCTTACCTTCACCTTGCATTCTGTCTTTGCTGATGTACAACCAAACTTTATCACCAACTTGGAAGCAATGCTCAATTCGATGCTTGGCATGCCTTGCCTTATACTTGGCCTAACTTCTTTCCAGCTGTTCCTGCACTACCTAGTGAATTTCTTGGATCTGTTCAATGAACTTGGTTGCTTTTTCCACATCACTGTGTCCATCAACTGCTATGTCTTTACTAAAGACAAAATCCAAGGGAGACTTTGGTGTAAAACCAAAACAAGTCTCAAAAGGAGATCTTTTTGTAGAAGAGTGCTTGGCACGGTTGTAAGCATGTTGCACATAACACGAATGTTCATCCCAAAGACTGGGATGCTTGCTACAATAGCCCCTGAGAAACTGGATCACTGTCCTGTTGACCACCTCTGTTTGGCCATCTGTTTGTGGATGAAATGTTGTGCTCTTCTTCAATCTGGTGTCCATCAACTCCCATAGACTTGACCAAAACTTCCCAACAAATCAGGAATCTCGATCAAATACAATAGAAGTGGGTAACCCAAAATGAACCCATACATGCTGAAAGAACAACTTTGATGTTTTTTCAGCTGTAATCTGCTTGTTACAAGGTATTAAAATACACATTTTGCTGAACCTATCCATAATAACATATAAATAATCATGACCTTTTCTAGACTTTGGAAATCCCCCAACAAAGTCCATGGAAACACTTTCCCAAGGACGAGAAGGAGCTAGAAGTGGAGTGTACAAGCCTAGTTTTCTATTGCTGGGCTTTCTTTTAGCGCACATGGTACACCCTTTAATATATCTAGAAACGGTTTCATGCATTCTTGGCCAATAATAGAACCTTTACAACTATGCAACTATTTTACTTACACCAAAATGACCTGCTATTAGAGAAGTATGTGGTTCTTGGATTATGTTAACTCTTTCAGTTTGAGGAATGCATAAATTTCCCAAATGACATAAGAGTTGGTCCTTAACATGATAATCCAATTCTTCTACTTGTTTATCATGACTTAAAGTTGCATATACATATTTAAAATCTATATCCTGAGCATATTGTTCAATGTAGCTTTCATGCATCACTAAGTTATGCTTAAGTATAGTAGATGCATTTATGATTGGTCTGGATAACATATCTGCAACCTTATTGTGTATGCCCTTCTTATATCTGATGACAAGATGAAACTGTTGTAGAAAATCCATCCACCTATATGTCTTGATTGCTGCAATTTAGTTTGTGAGTGCAAATATTGAAGTGGTTGATGATCTATATGAATTATTGTTTCTTTGCCCATTAAGTAATGTTTCCAATTTTTCACACTCTTTACTAATGCATAAAATTCCTTATCATATGTGGGATAATTAACTACTGCAGAAGTAAATGTCTCAGAATGATAGCATATGGGTTTACCATGTTGCATCAACACGGATCCCATGGCATAGTCACTAGCATCTGTTTCAATCTCAAATGGTCATTGAAGATCTGGCAGTGCTAGTACTAGTGTTTTACTAATTTTTTCTTTCAAGGTGTTGAAGGCTTTCTACTGTTTGCCTCCCCACTAAAACACCTTGTTCAATCTTGTTAAAGCATGTAAGGGAGCTGCAATCAAGGAAAAGTTAGCAATGAACTTTCTCCAATATTGTGCTTCTCCTAGGAAGCTCCTAACTTTTGTAGTAGATTTGGGTTTAGGCCAGTTCACAATGACTTCAACCTTAGAAGGATCTATCTTTAATTCACCAGCCCCTACAATATGACCCAAATAATTTAAAGATGTTTTGCCAAATTCACATTTTGATAACTTAACATAGAGATTTTCTCTTTTCAAAACATCTAGAGTCTGCTTTACATGCTTCAAATGTTCTTCCCATGTTTTACTGAAAACAAGAATGTCATCTAAATATACAATTACAAAATCATCAATAAAAGGCCTGAGTACATCATTCATAACTCTCATGAAAGTGGCAGGAGCATTAGTTAAGCCAAAAGGCATAACCAGCCATTCATACAACCCTTGCTTTGTTTTGAAAGCAGTCTTCCATGCATCTTGTTCTGCTACTCTGACCTAATGATAGCCACTATGCAAGTCCAACTTGGAAAAGTAAACTTCTTCTTTCAGCTGATCTAATAGATCATCAATACGAGGAAGAGGATAACGATTCTTGATCGTTATTTTATTCAGTGCTCTGTAATCAATGCACATCCTCCACGAACCATCTTTCTTCCTCACCAACACAATTGGAGATCCGCATGGTGATGTGCTCAGTCTTATGAACCCTTCCTCGAGTAGCTCTTGTACCTACTTCTTGATCTCTGAATTCTCTAAAGCGGATAACCTATACATTCCGATGTTAGGCAATGGAGCATCTTGCTGCAAAAGAATATCATGTACTATTTTCCTTTTGGGTGGCAGACCATTAGGTTCTTGAAATAGGATGTCATATTCTGAAACAACTTTTTCTAAATCAGCTTTCTGTTTAGCATCACAGCCCTCAAATATATTGGTTTTATCAGGGTTATTTTCCTTTACAACCATTAGTAAAAATTGCTTGCATGAATTTACAATTCTTTTCATCTGCCCTAAGTTTATGAGAGTGTAATTATTTTTGAGTTTATGAGCTCTTACAATATATTCTATTCCATCTTTGGTGAGTTGATACTTATTTTCAGCTCTATAGAAAATGGCTTTTCTATCATACAAGTAAGGACTTCCTAAAACAATACCACATATATCCAAGGGAATTATATCTAACTCAACCTCATCTACAAATGTTGACCCAATAGCAAACCTAAGTTTACATTGTCTAGTCACTTGTAGCTTTGCTTTATCACATACCCAACCTAATGGATATGGCTTCTTGTGAGGTGTGGTTAGTAATCCCAACTTCTTTACAATTGCTTTAGAAATCAAGTTTACTTGTGATCCACTATCAAATAAAGTATCAATCTTTTGATGCTTGGAAATAACTCTAATATGAAAAAGCTCATGCCTTTTCCTCTCATTTTCTTCATTATCAATAGTTTGTGCAGAATTACTTGAAGATGCTTCAGAATTTTTACCTTTTATACCTATGGTTGTGACTGTTGTTTCATCACCTGAGTTTGACCCCAAATCTTTCTGAATAGCAGAAGCAGTCTTCTTCTTCCTACCATCGAATTTCTTGGGTTTCAGCTCTGGATGCAAGGACCAGCAATGTGCATCATCATGTCCATCCTTCTTGCAGTGAATGCATGAATGTTTTTCTTTCTGTACAGCGTTTGCCTTCCTCTCTTTCCATTTTTGCTTCTTCTTTTCCTTGTTCTTACTTGTAGTGGGTTTTGATGATCCCCCAATCTCTGGGTTCACATTCTTGCCTCTAGCCTCTAGATGTGTAGCCTGAACTGATACCTCATCTATGCTAGTAGGGTTAAACATGAGAATGGTGTGCCTCAAATAGCTATGCAGACCACTTATATACTTCAACAAAGTTTCAGGTGAGTCTAGAGAAATGCCTAGAATTCAAGCTCTTTTTCTAAATTCCTGGGTATAGCTTTGTACACTTTGCCCCTTTAATTGGTGAAGAGTTTGCCAACTCATCATTGCTTGATGCATATAAACTAGTGGATAGTATTGTTTTTTAATGGCAGAAACAAATTTATTCTAGGCAGAAAGAATTTTACCATGCTTCTTCAAATCAGCTTGTGTCCTGCCTTCGCACCACACTAGGGTAGTTCCTCCAAGGCGAAGGCTAGCCAGTTGAATCTTTCTCCTTTCTGAATCGATGTCCTGCACCCTGCAATATACATAAATCTATCTAATCCAGTTATCTAGCTTTTCAGCATTTAATTCTCCATCATAGATTGGAAAATCAAACTTTACATCTAATTTAATCAAAAATGTTTTCTTCTTTTTCTTTTTAGGGCTAGGAGATGAGGATGACGGAGGAGATGGTGGAGGAGATGATGGAGGAGGCTTTTCCCCTTTCCCTTTTCCCTTTGGGGCATCTAGAGAAGGTTCTTTTTCTCCTTTATCTTGTTTGGAGGTTGAAGTACTTTCACCTCGACCTTTCTTTAATTCTTGATACATCTCTTCTACCATGGTCCTCATGGCCATAAAACTGTCCATGAATTGAGATTCTAATTCCAATGGGACTTGTGCTGCCATTTTCCTCCTAGGATAGACTCTTCCAATTTCTGGATTAGCCTCAACCAATTCTCCTTCTCCTAATTTGAGCTTTGACCTAGTTAACATTCAACAATCCAGCACAAGCTTGTCTAACCTTAGCAAACCTAAAGCTCTGACACCACTTGATCTGAAAATGATGATCTTAGATTACTTTTAAGGTATTACAGACTCATGTGCATGGCTTTGCCTATATTACTTAGTGCAATGGATCGATAAGATTTCAAATAACATAGACAAGGAAGCAGTTAAAGAAACATAATAGACAAACACACATAACACAACAAGTTTAATATGGAGTTCACCCAAAACTCTTGGGCTACGTCAGCGGGTCCAGCCTTCAGTGGTGACCTCTCTATTATGTCTTTAAGAGCAGATTTTTACAAAGTGTGAGCTTAATTTGAGCCTCAACACAACAGATACAAACAGCATGAGTTTTCTTGAATCCCTCAAGCCTCTCTGAGTACACAAACTCTTTCTCTCCTTCTCTGGCTCTGTTTTCTCTCTGTCTCAGCACTGCCTTCCCCTGTCCCTGTCAGTCTGTGGCTTTAAAGCCAATCGGTGTTTTCTATTCATTTCCACTTCTCGGGCTCTCTGGCTCCTGGCCTCTGTCCGCTTGAATCCCCTTCTGACCATTAGCAATCATGGCATAACATCTTCAGGGGAGGTGGCCACCTGTTCTGCAACGGAAGGGACCATCAGGCCTTTGAAATCCCCAAAAATAGCATTCTTTATTTACACAGAGAAACACTGTAAAAAACGGGAAAATTCACCAATCTGTCGTTTTTCAGACTTCAAAAATCATTAATTCTGCCCTATACTCCTATCGGGTACGCCTGTAGTCACTATCGCAAGCTGCAATGCCCCTGCGTCGTGGTTCCCTTTGTATTTGTAAAAGTACGATAAAACACTGAAAATCTGACGAAGGGATTTATGGCAGATTTCAAATAATTATGCAGCGGCATTTACAAACCCTTTCGGGTCCGGTTTCATCGCATCGATGCATTCCCTTCGCATTTCGTTTATTTAACAAAAACGCGAAAATACATAGAAAAATGTCATTTTCCAGATCTCAAAATATATTATATTTGGTCCATAACCCCGTCGAGTCCGGCTATCGCAAGTCACATATACATATGGCCCCGCTCCTTTGTATTACTTCAACGCGATTTTGCGATGCGACTTGTCGCAATCGCATATCGCATAAGCCCCAGGCCATTGGTAAGCGCTTCCTTGTGTTTCTACAATGTGATATCGTGTGTTAAACCCCAAGCCATCGATATGCGTGCTTGATCGAGGATCCTCGTTGACCACACTGATCATTGTCGCAATATTTATGTGGTAGCCTCCGATAGCCTCCGTTGATTGCGATATGCCAATCGGATCTGGACCGTTGATTGGCCAGATCTGACGGCTCCTGTGCATCACTGTCCCAACCTCTGATAGCTCTGTTTTTGGTCATTTCTTCGTGTTTTTCACTCCCGATAGTGTTTTCCGCCTTTTCTAAGAGTTCTTATTTTGTGATAGTTTTGATCTTTAGAAGACTTAGAGGGTGTTTTGGATCCATTTTGGATCAACAAGCATCTTCACCCTCTTCCACTAACACAACCCTTACTCATACTCATCATCATACTTCAAAAGGAACTAGTAAATCACCTTTTTTAAAACTTGATGTTAAATTTGAGTTGCCCATGTATAATGGTGAAGTGAATGTAGAGAAGCTTGATAATTGGATTCGTCAGTTGGAGGTCTATTGCAGGATTCAAAACCTTCAAGAGGATGACATAAAGATTTAGTTAGCTTCCTTGAGAATGGAGGGTGCAGCACTAGTATGGAATCAAAGACCCAAGAGGAGATTAAAAAACATGGTAAGATTTCAATTTCTTGGAATGATTTCATTGCTACAATCAAAAGACAATTCCACCCTCTATCTTATATGCAGAAAGCCATCATGAATTGGTAGAACTTTAGACAGCTTAAAGGTCAAAATGTGCAAGATTACACCCAATAATTCAAAAAAAGGTCTTTGATGTTAGGTGTAGATTTGCAATCACAGGACACATTGCTTAAGTACATAGGGGGTTTACACAGTTACCTTAGGCATACTATCTTAATGTTTAATCCCAATAATCTAGATGATGTGGGTGTGGAAGCCACTCATCTTGAGGCAAGAGGGAAAAACACTCCAGAAGAAGGTAGTAAAATGTTATTTAAGAGTAAAGGGAAGGAAAAGGCTTTCAAAGGGAAGGCAAAGAAAAATGCGTCTATCAAAAATGGAGAGAAAATTACATGCAAACATTGTTCCAGAGAGGGTCACAATGAAGCTCATTGTTGGAAGCTTCATCTTGAAATGAGACCAAAGAAAAACAACAACAACAGAAAACAAAAAACAACTGCAACCACTCCACAGATTTGGGATTCGAATCAGTTGATGAAACTAAAATCAAAGACATGGGGTTAAAAGGAAAAGAATCCATTTCTAGAACTAGTTCTTCAAACTCATAAAATGAAACTCCAAATGAAAAGAGGAGAATAGAACTTTTTCACATAAGGGTGATATTAAAACACAACAAGATTGATACATTGTTTGATAGCGGCTCTCAAGCCAATCTTATCTCTGAAAACATTGTCAAAAGTTTAAATTCGGAAACTGTTTCACATCATAAACCATACCCACTTGGATGGGTGTGTGACAATGTGCAATTTCAGGGTACGAGAAAGTGTAAACTGAAATTTGACATTACTACAAATTTCATAGATGAAGTGGAGCTTGACGTTGTTGATCCAGGTGGATCTTCATATACAATGGCATGGAAAATCTCAGAAATCAAAGTGATAGGAATAAATTCAACTCAAGATCAGAGCATAGACCTCGTCATCCTGATTCCAATGGTGTGAACGACACTTCAATCCGAGTCCAGATGATGGAGTTATCGCACAAGGAAGGTTGCTTTGATCCTTAAGAAAATGAGGATTTTCCTTTGAAAATGGGTTTTGAGCCTTAAAGGAAAAATTGCAATCGAAGGATGCATAGAGGCGGACTTAGGAAAGGTGCTAAGGAAACCTCGATCGTCGATCTCTGACTAAATTGGATTGGTGGTTCGGCGGGAAAATGGATCGGAGGTCATATATATATATATATATATATATATATATATATATATATATATATATATATATATATATCGATGAACGGGCAGAGCGATCGGCGATCAAACAATCGGCGGGATCGTTATCAGGGCACCGGGCAATACGCGAACAAGATGTCGACACCGATATTGGCGGTCAGTCATTCCCATTAACAGGACTGTGCACCCCGTGATATGCCGATTGCGATAACAGGCCGGACCCAATAATAATATAAGCCCGATTTTATATTTTCTGAAGTTCAGGTAAAGGAAATTTTGCCAGATTTTAGTGGTTTTGCGGGGTTTTCTTGTATCATCGGTGCAACGATAAAAAGGCCAGTTTAAGAGGTGGTTATGTCCACCGATCCTTCCACGCTACCAACCTCCATTGTGAACCAGACAGCCCGACTTAAAGGGGATTCTATCCAAAAGCCATTATAAAAACACGATCGATGGAAAGAGCAGGGAGGAGGCATTTTGGCAGCACGTTGTTTCATTTAGTAGGAGGCCAAGAGTGCATATTTGTCTGTTTTGGACAATTTTACATGACTCCAGCCCCTTCATTGCTATAGACACATTGGTGCTGCTTACCTCTCCATATCAGGCATCCATTTTCACAACCATCTTTCAGATTGGAGGTATAAGCCTCTTGTGGACAGTTGATGATTGTAATTCTCTTTACTTTCATGCCATTTAATAAGAAAGGCCTCCCCATTGTTGATCTGGGCCCGAAGACATAGTCTAAATTGGATGAACTCCATTATCAAGCCTTGGTGTCTTCTTCTGTGCCTTTTATGTGTTTACTTCTTCTTTTCTTATGTGCACATTTCTGTGTTAAGCTGCAATTTTGTATGTGATTCTTTGTATACATCTATAAGCGAAAACATCCTGGATCAAGTGGTATTAGAGTAGGGCTTTTTAGATGTGAATTGCATGTTTTCATGCTAACAAAATTTAGGCTTCAAAGAGGCAAATGAAATCTAGAACCTTTCGATCCAGAAGCAGGGCATGCACCTCGAAGGAGAAACATGGCAGAATATGAAGCTCATCTTGAAGAGGAGCGTAATTTCAGAAAGAATTTTTATTCAATGGCAAAGAACATCAGTCAGCTGGTTTTAAGACTAGAGAAAGCAGAGGAGAGAAATCTAGAAGGACAAGGTTTAACACATGAGAATGGTGGAGAAGAACCCCCTCCTTCTCCTTCTGGTAGTGAAGGCTCTCCTTCCTCTCCCCACCATAATCAGAGAAATCCAAAGGATGCATCTAAGAAACCTTTTTTTTAATTACATGTTAAATTTGATCTTCGTATTTTTAATGGTGAAATTAACGCAGAGAAGCTTAACAATTGGATCAGGCAAATTGAGGTTTACTACAGGATTCAGCAAATCGTAGAGGATGAGGCGAAAATCTAGCTGGCCTCTCTATGGATGGGCAGCACAGCTCTCATTTGGTGGGAGAGCAAATTGCAGAGCAGTAAAAATGTGGGTAAGCTCTTTTCCTCATGGTCTGATTTCACTTCTGCGTTAAAGGAACAGTTTTATCCCTTAGGATACAAACAGAAAGCTTTAATGAATTGGAAATATTTAAGGCAAGGCAAAGGGCAGGATGTTCAGAGTTTTACAGAAGAATTTAGGAAGCAAGCACTGAATTTGGGTATTGCACTTGATGCACCTGAAGTTGTAACTAAGTATATTGGCTCACTACATAGTTATATTAGGCATTCATTGTTATTGTTTGAACCAACCACTATTGATTTAGTCAGCTAAAAGCAATTCATATTGAGAACAGGGGCAAGAATGAAAGAGAGGATCAGTCCAGAAAGCCACCGTTCAAACCTCCCAATGGAAAATCCAAAGCGAAATGGAAAGGGAAGGAGAAGAAAACAACAGCAACCAAAGAAGGAGAGCAGCCTTATTGCAATCACTACAAGAATGAAGGCCACGATGGCGATCACTGTTGGAAGAAGCACCCAGAAATGCATCCAAACAAGTATGGAGGGAAAGGGAAGTAGAAAACAATGGCAGCGACACAGCAAGACCTTGGATCAGATTCGGGAGATGAGGTGTTGGTCACAGTAGCGGGAACAAAAGGTACCCTTACACCTCCTGTTGATTCTAAATCGCATGAAAGCACCAGTTCTATAGATGATTCCCTTTCAAATGATAGAAAAAGAATTGAATTATTTCATATCAGAGTTGTAGTAAATCATACCAAGGTTGAAACTATGTTTGACACTGGGTCCCAAGCAAACATAATTGCATAATCCCTGGTAAAGAAGCTTGGCTTAGAGACAAAACCACACCTAAAACCTTACCCGTTGGGATGGATACATGATAAAGTGAAATTGAATGTAACCCAGCAGTGCAAAGTCAAATTTGTGATTGCATCTAAGCTAGTAGACGAAGTAGAGTTGGACGTAATACCACTGGATATTTGTGGCATGGTATTAGGGAGCCCATACCTGTATGACAGAAAAGCAATCTTTTTCCACCATGAGAATAAATATCACATCACCAAGGATGGGGTAGAATACATAGTGCAATCTCATCAAAATAAAATTAATGTCAGCCTCGTAAGCGCTCAACAAATGAAAAGACTAGTGTATTCTAGTAAAACATGCATGCTTATGGTTGTAAGGGAGAAAGAGGCCGAATTCGTGGATGCGTTCCAGGGCTGCAATGGGAAGCATAAACAAGAATTGATAGAATTGATTTCTAATTATATTGAATTGTTTCAAGAGCTAAAGGGATTACCTTCAAAGAGGGAAATCCAACATGAAATCCATCTAATTCATGATGCCCCTCTGCCAAATATCGGCATGTATAGGATGTCGGCGATTGAAATGGAGGAGATCAAGAGGCAAGTGCAGGGACTGCTGGACCAAGGCACCATCAGGCTGAGCTCCTCTCCATGTGGTTCACTGATTTTTCTAGTGCCAAAAAAAGACGGCAGCTAGAGGATGTGCGTGGACTACCACATGCTCAACAAGATATTGGCGAAAAATCGCTATCCCCTCCCATGCATAGATGATTTATTAGACCAATTAAAAAGTGTTGTTTATTTCACAAAGTTAGATTTGCGCAGTAGCTATCACCAGATCAGAATTACGGAGCAGGACGTGTGGAAAACCGCCTTCAAGACCAAGCAGGGGCTGTTCGAATGGATGGTGATGCCATTCGGGCTTTGCAACGCTCCAACCACCTTTATGCAAGTTATGAATTATATATTTCAGCCTTTCATTGATGAGTTTGTTCTCGTGTATTTAGATGATATACTAGTTTTTAGCAAGAGTTGGTTTGAACATGTGAGTCATGTAAAGAAAGTGCTTGATGTGCTGAAAAAGGAAAAACTTTTTGTAAAATTGTCAAAGCGTGAATTCAAGAAAACCTCTTTGGGTTACCTAGGTTATATTGTTGGTCATGGTCAGTTAAAAACTGATCCCTCTAAATTTGAAGCAATTGTAAATTGGCCTAAGCCTACTAGTGTAACCGAGGTCCGTAGCTTTTTATGTGCAGTCCAATACTGGAGGAGATTTATTGCTAATTTCTCTGTTATTGCAGCACCTTTGCACACATTGACAAGTGTGAAATAGGTCTTCCAATGGGGAGGAAGACAGCAGAGGTCCTTCGAAACCTTGAAGGAAAAAATTAGCACCACGCCAGTCTTAGCCTTACCCAATCTCCAACAGCCATTTGAGATCGAAACCGATGCCAGCGGTTATGCCATGGGAGCTGTACTGATGTAGCAAAAGAAGCTGATTTGTTACCATTCTGAGAATTTTTCTCAAGTTGTGATAAACTATCCCACCTATGACAAGGATCTTTATTCCTTGGTGCAGAGTGTGAAAAAGTGGAAACACTACCTGATCGGCAAGGATACCATCATCCATACAGATCATCAGCCATTGCAGTACCTTCAGTCACAAACCAAGTTGTAGCAATCTCGTCATTTCAAGTGGATGGGCTTTCTTCAACAGTTTCATCTGGTAATAAAGTATAAGAAGGGCACTAGCAATAAAGTGGCTGATATGTTATCTCGCCCTCTTATTTCTGCTTCTATTATTTTGCATAATGCTACATTATCTTTTGAAAGTTATGTTGAACAATATGCTAATGATGATGACTTTAAGGAGGTTTATGCAAAACTAACCCATGGTTCACAGGTGGATAACTATCACTTGCAGGGGAAATTGTTGTATCACCCTGGTAAATTGTGTATTCCCATAGGAGAAAGAGTACACGTAATTCGAGAGGCCCACACCTCTCTTCTGTCTGGACACTTTGGTGTCGAAAAGAATTTATGTCATGTACAAAGATTTTGTTTTTGGCCTCATATGAAAAACATTGTGACTCGCTATGTAAAGGGTTGTGTGATGTGTTCTGTTTCAAAGCCCTCTAATAGAAAACTTGGGCTCTACACACCACTCCCTATTCCGAGTCATCCATGGGAAAGTGTGTCAATGGACTTTGTAGGAGGTTTACCTTTGTCTATGAAGAGTCACGACTATTTTTATGTCGTCGTTGACCGTTTCAGCAAGATATGTATTCTTATGCCTTGTAAAAAGAAGATTACTGCAGAGTAGACTGCTTCTCTTTTCTTTCAACATGTTTGGGTCCACTTTGGATTACCCACATAAATTGTGTCAGATCAGGACTCTTGCTTCCTTAGAGAGTTTTGGACTAGCTTGTGGAGGATGATGGACACCAAATTGAAAAGAAGCACGACATTTCATCCGCAGACCGATAGACAGACAGAGGTTGTTAACCATACCATGGTACACTTATTACGAGGCTATTGTGGGAAACATCCCAAGTTGTGGGATGAACATCTCCCCTATATACAACATTCCTACAACCGAGCAGTGCATTCATCTACGCAGCGTTCACCATTTGAGACATGTTTTGGTTACCTGCCAAAGGACCCTTTTGATATGGTCTTTGGAAGGGAAGATGGCTCCAATGGACGTAATGATAGGGACAAAGCTCAACAATTCATTCAGCGAATCCAATTGATTCACCAAGCAGTGCAAGAGCAGTTGGAGAAAAGTCAAGCCCGTTATAAGGCTCGACATGATAAACACTGAGTCGACCATCAATTCCAAGTGGGCGACAAGCAAGGATAATTTTAGGGGCGAATGTTCGCCCTTTGGCGAAATTAAAGGGTTTTAAATTTTTAGTGGGCGAATATTTTGCATCATAGTACATTTTTACAAATCACCTCAAATAGCCCACCTTATTTTAAGGGAGAGGGTAAAAAAGGTAAATTTATCCCTTGAAATTAGGAGTTACAACCTTCCATTCGCCCATTTTCAAGAATAGGTTTTATTTAAGTGAATCCATTCGCCCATTTTCAAGAATAGGTTTTATTTAAGTGAATCCTATGGGCCAAATACCATATTTATAAAAGAGGTATGGTAAATTAATAAAAATATAAATAAATGAGAGGTATGGTAAATAAATAAAACATTTTTTATATTTACTCCATAAGTCACTTGGTGTAAACAAATAAAAATATAAGTAAAGTGGAGGTATGGTAAATAAATAAAACGTCTTTTTATACTTACTCAAAAGGTATGGTAAATCTTTTTATACTTACTCAAAAGGTATGGTAAATAAATAAAATTATAAATAAACTAGACGTATGGTAAATAAATAAAACCTCTTTTTATATTTAGTCCATAACCCTCGTAGGCTCAAGAAAGAGGTTTTATTTAAGTGAATCCTATGGGCCAAATACCATATTTGTAAGTAAATTAATAAAAATATAAATAAACAAGAGGTATGGTAAACAAATGAAACATTTTTTTATATTTACTCCATAAGTCACCTTATATTTAGGAACACTCAAAAAATGGGTTATATTTAGGTGAAACCTATGGGAAAAATACTATGGGACAAATACCATGGACTAGATTGTGTTTAATACCATGCAAAAAACCATTATTAACCCTAATATTAGAATTAATAAAAATAAAAATGGCACTTGGTATTCACCAAAATGGCACATGGTATTGACCCATGGTATTCTTGGTCAAGAGTAAAAATGGATGTTGTAATTTAATGTAGGTTAAACATTTTAGGTTGGTTAAAATAAAAAATAAAATAAAAATCAACTGTTAATTTTATTAATTTTTATAAATTACTAATAGTAATTTTTAAGCTCCATGTTTATGATAACCCATGGTATTGACCCATGGTAATACCATGGTATTCATGTGAGCATAGACTATTTAAAGGGGAAATTCTATCGTCTTAGATCCATACAAAGTTTTATTATTTAGTGAAAGACTTGCCAAGATCTTACAAGATTTTATAATTGAGTAAAATATTCGCCATGCCTGGTGAGAGATTCGCCAAAAAATTATATATACATATTATATTATTGATAAAATCGCCTTCCATTTTTCCTATATACCATGGAGATTCGCCCATTTATTATATTTATAAATTTAGGGGGGGTTCTTAAAATTTTCCCTGGCGACAAGGTGTGGTTCCACATCAACAAAGATAGGATGAAGGGAGAAGGAAAGAATTTGCGGCCAATCCAGTATGGACCTTTCACCATATTGGATAAGATTGGGAACAATGCCTTTCATATTGACTTGCCGGTATATATGCAGATGTACTCAGTAGTGAATGTGGAGAACCTAAAGCTGTATGAACCACCTTTGATCATGGACACTAACGAGGTGGGAATAGTTCCTACAGTTGATGATTTTACACCAGAATATCTCGATGAGTTGCCCGAAGACATCATCCTCGACAGAAGAACCAGGAATTCACGGCGAGGAAATGTAGAATACCTTCAAGTTGGATTCAAGGGAATGCACCCCAGCAAGGCTAGATGGCTGGAGAAAGAGAAATTGAGGGAAGAGTTCCCTCACTTGCCAATTGACTAATGAAAAGCTTTTGGCGGTCCAAAATCTCCTCAATGGGCAGGATTGATCCAAGTGGATCTTCAAATGTAATGGCATGGAAAAGCTCAGAAATCAAAGTGATCAGAATAAAGTCAAATCAGGATCAAAGCGTAGATCTTGTCATCCTGATTCCAACAGCATGAACGACACTTCAATCCAAGTTTGGATGATGAATTTATCGCACAAGGAAGGCTGCTTTGATCCTTAAGAAAATGAGGATTTTCCTTTGAAAATGGGTTTTGAGCCTTAAAGGAAAAATCGCAATCGGAGGATGCATAGAGGTGGACTTAGGAAAGGCGCTGAGGAAACCCCGATCGTATATATATATATGTATATATATGTATATATATGTATATATATGTATAGATATATATATGTATATATATATATATATATATATATATATATATATATATATATGTATATGTATATATATATATATATATATGTATACATATATATATATATATATAAATGTATATGTATATATATGTATATATGTATATATATATATATATATATATATATATATATATATATATATATATATATCGGCGAACAAGCAGAGTGATCTGCGATCAAAAAGTCGGCGGGATCGTTATCAGGGCACTAGGCGATACGCGAGCGGGATGCCGATGCGATCGGTCGACACCGGTATCCGCGACCGGGAATCAGCGGCTGGTCATTCCCGTTAACAAGACTGTGCACCTCTCAATACACCGATTGCAACAACAAGCCGGACCCGATAATAATATAAGCTCGATTTTATATTTTCTGAAGTCCGGGTAAAGGCGATTTTGTCGAATTTTAGTGGTTTTGTGGGGTTTTCTTGTATTATCGGTGCAACGATAAAAAGGCCAGTTTAAGAGGCGATTACACCCACCGATCCTTCCATGCTACCGACCTCCATTGTGAACTAGGCAGCCCCAACTTAAAGTGGATTCTGTCCAAAAGCCATTATAAAAACACAATCGATAGAAAGAGCAGGGAGGAAGCATTTTGGCAGCACATTGTTTCATTTGGCAGGAGGCCGAGAGCGCATATTTGTCTATTTTGGACAGTTTTACATGACTCTAACCCATTCATTGCTGCGGACGCATTGGTGTTGCCTACCTCTCCATATCGGGCATCCATTTTCACAGCCATCTTTCAAATTGGAGGTATAAGTCTCTTGTGGACAGTTGATGATTGTAATTCCCTTTTCTTTCATGCCATTTAATAAGAAAGGCCTCCCCATTGTTGAGCTGGGCCTGGAGACGTAGTCCAAATTGGACGAACTTCATTATCAAGCCTTGGTGTCTTTTTTTGTGCCTTTAATGTGTTTACTTCTTCTTTTCTTATGTGCACATTTTTGTGTTAAGCTGCAATTTTGTATGTGATTCTTTCTATACATCTATAAGCGAAAACATCCTGGATCAGTTGTGTCGTTAGATATCTGTGGCATAGCTTTGGGCAGCCCGTACCTTTATGACAGAAAAGTTATCTTCCATAGACATGAAAATAAATATCATTTATTCAAAGGTGGAGTAGAATATATTGTGAGAGCTCATAGCAAGAAAATAAAGATTTCGCTTGTTAATGTAGGGCAGATGAAAAGACTACTGAATTCGAACAAGAATTTTGTGCTTCTAATGATCAAACCCAAGGATGATGTTGATAATGAAGCTTTTAAAGGTTATGATTCAAATTTGAAATCTGAATTGATTAACGTAGTTAACCAATATGACGAGATGTTTCAGGAACCAAATGGATTACCTCCCAAGAGAGGAATCCAACATGAGATACAATTGCAGCAAAAGTGTCTTCTTCCTAACATTGGAATGTACAGGATGTCAATAATGGAAAGCGTAGAAATTAAGACGCAAATCTAGGGATTGTTGAATAAAAGGATCATTTGACCTTCTCCTTTACCATGTGGTGCACCTCTTGTTTTGGCGCCCAAGAAGAATGGTAAGCATTTCATTGAATGGGATTCAATAAGTGGTTTTCATCAAAGTAGAGTTGTTGAAGGAGATATATGGAAGATGACATTCAAAACCAAGAAAGGTTTGTTTGAATGGCTTATTATGATTTTCAGTCTTTTCCATGCTCCTACTAATTTCCTACATATGAAGCAAGACGAATTGAAGCCATTTCTGGACATAGTCTACTTAGATGACTACTTAGATGACATTTTCATTTTCAGAAAATTTCATTATGAATATGTCATGTGTGAGAAAAAAAATGCTTGATGTCATATGTCAAGAACATTTGTTTCTCAAGATGTTAAAGTATATCTTGGATAAAACTTCTTTGATGTACTTGAGCCTTGAAATTGGTTCTTTCAAGCACGATACTATAATTACAGCAAGTGGGATTTGTGGAAGCTGCAGATCTATCACTCTGGGCTCCGTTCCAGTAGTCCGCTTGGCCATAACAATCTGTGGTGGTATTGACTCCATTCCTACCAAAACAGGTGAAAGAATTATACATCCTCGTGAAGCTACAGCTGCCTTTGCTCTAGTCGCAATTTATGCAGGCAAGCTCAAGATAGTCATTTAGATAAGAGGTTTTTTCGGAGAAGCCCAATGTTGGAGGAGATATTTTGTTTTTTTCTTCTATTTTAGCTCATTTGCATTCATTGGCAATTATGCAAAAGGTCTTCCAATGGGAGGCAAACAACGAGAGGCATTTAATGTTTTAAAACAAAAGATCAATTCAACCTTTATACTTACTCTTCTAAACTTGAAAAAATCATTTAAGTTTCAGGTTGATGCATGCGACTATGCAATGGGCGTAGTCTTTATGTAACATGGTAAGCCCATTTCTTTTCATGCAGAAATTTTCAATGGTGAAGTGTTTAAGTTGTAGCAACAAAGGCACTTCCATTGGATTTCTACTATTCCACTCAGTCAAAAGGTATAAGAAAGGTATAAGCAACAAGTTTGTTGATGTACTTTCTAGGCCTATAGTTTGTATAACTACTTTCCTCAAGCATCATTTTGTTTTACATGAAAGTTATGTTCAGAAGAATACATACTTTCAAGATGTACATTCAAGCTTGAGTCAAAGGAATCAAGTGGAGGAATTTGTTTACCATTTGCATCATAATGTATTGTATCATCTTGGTAAGAAGGATGTTGCTACTGATAGTAACATGGACAAAGCCAAAGATTTCATTGAACGACTCCAAATGGTACATCAAACAATGCAAGAACAACTTGAAAAGGGAAAAGGCAAGTACACAGCAAGGCACGATAAGCATCGTGTAGATCACAAGTTCCAACTCAGTGATAAATGGATCGAGATTGGAAAGGTGAGGGAACTGTACCCTCACCTGCTGGACAATTGAAGGTGATCTTTTGGGGTCCAAAAGGCTTCTAGTGGGGAGAAGTGATCAAGTGCTCAAAATCAGGCTCAAAACTCTAAGTGTCAGAATATCTATAAAAATTATCTTCAAATTGAAGAGCTCATCATCCTGATTCCAACGATGCGAATGGCACTTGAATCTGAGCTCATATGAAGAAGTTAGAGCAAGTCAAAGTTTAGGTTTGACTTGGACAGATGGCAGGAAAAGATGATGTGGCAAGGCTCTTCAGCGAATGGGGAAGTGCCAAGTGGCAAGCCGCCATTGGCCTTCGCATTTCACAAATTGCATGTCGCAGGTGGGTTGGCGTTAAAAATCAACCCCGAAACAAGCCAAGGTGTGTTGCGATAATCACAATCGCACATTGCAACAGGGCAGGCGGAAAGGCATTAAAGAATCAGCCCCGACAAGTGCGATGTCACGATCAGCCCCTGAGAAGGGAAGGGTTGTGATGCGATAATCACAATCACAGATCGCAATCGCACACCATAGAAAATAGAGTCCCACATATATAAGACCGTCGATACTCCACTGATTATGAATTACGAAAGGATCCCAGATGCAATAATTTTATGAGTTCTGGTTAATAGTTTTGTCAGGTCCACCATATCGCAATCGCACATCGCCCCCCGTTGGTTCTCGCCAATTGCGATTTGTGATGGGACAGTAGATGCCGACAGATTACGGATCGCCGCGCAGTGAAATTTCCGTTCGGTTAGCACTTTTTGGAGCCAATTTGTAGGATCATGCTGGATTTGGAGAAATTTGGGGAGCGAATAGTGGGAAACTAGTAGAGGTCATAAATTCTTCAGTTTTCCACCAAATTGGATGCAAAAAGAGGCTAGATAGCCATTTTTGGACATTCTAAACTCATGGAAGTAGGTTTCAGAAGCATTTGAGCATTGTAAACATGCCTTTTTACACTTTTGAGCATAAGAAAGAGGCCCAAGCCATTGGAAGCTGGACCAAGGAGACGTAGCCTAGGAGGGGTGAACTCCTTTATCATGTTCCTATTCTAATGTGTTTCTAATGATGTTCTGTACATTTTATGTTGTTGTTTAGGCTCTTATTTATGTTAAATTGTTCATAAAATTAACATAAAAATCATCATTTCACTTGCAAAAAAATTCATGAATCCTTAAGCACAATGAAAGCATTTTGTTTCTAATTTGAGGAGGATCTTAGCACAGCAATCGAATATTCTAAATCAGATCAAGAGTAGCATACAAGAAGGATGTTGTTGGTGTGTGATTGGGTGAAGTATTGCAGCCTTATGTGCAGCACTTTGATGGACAAAAGTGACTGCTAGATTGACATATTGGAGCCTGAGACTTGGGTGTGGATAAGGACTTCTACCGCAGATGATGGGAAGTCCTAGCCCGTGTTCATTGTGGGAGATGGATATCTTATATTGAAAGGTGGCAGCCCTTCATGCCCTATGTTAGTCTTCATCGGTGCAGTGCAGGAAGACCATAGTGGGCTGAAGTCCCTGAGTAGTTGAGGAGCAACAGTGGGCAGATTGAGAGTTGTTCACAAGTGGAGTTGTGAACAACTCGACAAGAGTCTCGATGTGTTGTGACCTTGATGGATGAAGGCATAACTAGAGAGAAAATTCGATAGCTGAGATTCAGTGGCCAGATGGACTTGGAGCATTGATAAAGGCACGAGTTGCAGATCGGATGCCAAAGGACCGGGTAGCTACAGGATACAACTGAGGGGAGATGAGAGATTTGACTACGTCAGCCAAATGGTCAGTGTATCTTGTTGAGGGCAGATTGGTTATCGATGGACTGACACCAAGCCCCAGTTTTCTATCTTGTACTAAGGGCCATTGTCCCTGGTACAGGAGCCCTAGACTGTTGTATTATATGTTGTTAATATAACGAAGTTGGGTTGAAAAATTGAAAAGTTGTCTATGTTTTGTACATGTGTGATTTACTGCTTTATATTTCCATTGAGCAAAGTAGTTTATGGTTGAGATTCTTGGTTCGGTAGTGTCAGTGATTTTAAGACTCTAACCTAGAACCAAGGTCGTGGAAAATCAACACCAATATCTCATGTAGAGCCCTGCTGAGTTGAAAAAATAGGGTCCTCCCTTGAAGATATGGTCCTTCTCCTCTAGCAGGTCAAATATCACTCTGAAGAACCCTTTTGAGCCAAGCTAGTGCTTAATTCCTCCTTCCAGCCGCCATTTTGCTTGGATCCACCAATGTACATCTTTCTTCGCAAGACAAAAGCCCATAAATTTGCAGATGATTATGTGTTCCTGCATGTGTTCTCTTTGAGCCGCAACATACAGATCCTCTATTTCTAGAGTTGGTATTTTCATGGTCTTTGGTTTGCAGGGATTTTTTTCTTGTGACTGAGTTGTGGGCTTCCCACTAGAGCTTGTAAGCTGATTGATTGGATTATTATCTAACCCCTTTCCTACCCCTCCCTCTCTCGAGTTATTGGCAAGTTGTTTCTTGAAAGCGTTGTAAGTGTTGAGTTTGGTGAAGAAGGAGGATTCCTGTTACTTCCCTTTGCCAGCTACAACTTCACTGAAGGAGGAGCCACCTGAATCCCCTCCTGACACTGCCATGGAAGGGAACAGGACAAAACCCTAGGACGTGATCAGAAGATTGTCTCTTGTGCCCGATTATTAATTATATTTTAATTTTATTTTCCATGTTTTTTTAATTTAATTTTTTTGGTTATTTTATTTTTCTTTTTATTTTTAAATTTTTCTTTTAATTTTTTTTTTTAATGTTTTTAATTTTTATTTTTTTTAATGTTTTTTTTTGTAATTTTATCATTTTATTTTTTAATGTTTTTTTTTTCAATTTTTTTGTTACAAAATTTGTATTTCAATGTTTTTATTTTGATTCTTTTTAAAAATAATAAAAATAATAATGTTATTTATTTATTTATTTATTTATTTTTTATATGTTTCTTCTTCTCTTCTTTTCTTTTTTTAATTGTATTTTTTATTTTACTTTTAACATTTTTATTTTTGTTATTTTTACTTAAAAAATTTATGTGAATCAAATTTTTTTTAAACTTCAAATGTCATCATTTTTTGGTATAAAATTCATAAAATTTGTTATTTTTCCAACTTTCTCTATTTAATTTTTTCCATATATATATATATATATATATATATATATATATATATATATATATATATATATATATAGTGAAAATGTCCTAAAATATGTATTTTTTAATTATATAAATATGCAAAATTTATTTTTTTGTGTTTTTAAAATTATTATTTTTTAGTGATAATTATTTTTTGTGTATTGAAGTATTAATTAATGATATATAAATATGTAAAAAATTCCTAACTTCAAAATATTAATTATATATATATATATTTTAAACTTTGCAAAACAATTTAAAAATTTTGTTAGAAAAAAACATTGAGAAGAAAAACAAAAAATACAAGTTTGGAAAACCCTTAAAAAACAAATATCTTAGGATGAAAAACAAGAAGAGGAATAAGTCAACTTGAAAATAGTTAAATAATAAACATTTGAAAAAATTTGTGCATACTTAGGACATAGGAAAAATTAAAATGTCAAAACTATGCCTCAAGAAAAAAGTTGATGTTGCATGAATGTTGTTCAAAATCCACATGAAAATCACCAACATTTAAAAAATATATATTCATACTTAACATATCAAAAAATTAAGTGTCAAAAATAAGTCCATGAAAAAAGGGGTTGATGTTGCATCAACACTTTTCAAAATTGGCATGAAAGTCGCGAACATTTAAAAAAAAATAGATGATTCTGAATCAACACTTTTCAAAATCAGATGATTTTTTACAACCTCTAAAAAAGTGAGAAGTCAATACAGTTCTTGTTTGGTTGGTAATTGTGTTAACATTGTTGTTCAATGTCTCGATTATTTGTCATTCAAAAATATACGTGAGAATTGACATATTTTCATAATTTCTATACTTTTTTTTTTATGTTTAATATCTAACCTTTATGAAATCTAAGCGTCTTTATTTTCTAATGCAAGGTTCAAGATCTAGAGAATTTGTTTTTTGTGACCATTATACCTCTTTCAAGGTCTCAATTACTCCGAATTTTATGCCCCAAATATCACAGGCATCTTTATTGTCAATCTTAGTTGCAACCTCCTCCTCGCAACCTCCTCCTCATGGCTCTTAGTTCTCTACCATAATGAACATTGGGGATACATTAAGAGTGGCCCTCTTTCCATAGTAAATGTCCATCCATAGTCAAAAGTCAGATTTCAAAAATGGTACCATTAAAAAATTTCACTATGTTAATCAAAGAGGCACATGCGTTAGAAGGTCTCAATTGTTTTCCAAATTTACATTCTCAAAGCAAAGTAATTAATTCCCAGTACCTATGAAGACACCCTAGTTAGTGAGCTGAACCCACAATTTGTTCCGTTAATACTAGTTTGCCCATTTTCCCTTTTGTGGTCTACAACATAACAATGAAGTTTGTAGATTCAAATAGTGCAATTATTTGGTGTATAATAACACTTTTATTAATATTTTTACATTGTTTCTAAGTATCATTATGTTGTGATAGTTACCTTAAAAAAATCCAAGCTGGTGTACCACAATCAGCCTCTCTTGCCTCAAGCTATTAGTGGTTTGTATGTAATAAACCTACTATCTCACCACTTTCAAACTTAGGCTTTTGTTTGGAGAATTGACGCAATATAAGTATCAATATTAGATAGAGTAGGTGGTTGGTTTTGATAGGATATGTAATATAAGTTAACATGACATAAGTTACATCGAGTGGATGTCATTTGGCTTTGACAATGATATAGTATAACTTATATTACATAAAAATCTAAGTGTGGTTTGGTTTTGATAGTGGATATAGTATAAGTTGATATTACACAAAGATCTAATAGAGATAGATTTGACACTATCTACAATTCTGTTATGGTACAATTTTATTGTGTTAAATATTCAAAGATAGATTTGACATTATCTACAATTCTATTATGGTACAATTTTATTGTGTTAAATATTCAAATATACATGAAGTACCAACTTGAAAGTTACGTACTATGTGAAATTTATGTAATCATTGTATTTGGAAAGAATTTATGATCTTTACAAAATGCAGATATGTTTCTTATAATGCTTGACTCTATTAATAGCAAGATCTTTTCACAATTATCACCATCATATTTTGTTTTTGGTGTGATTCGGAAATCTATGATGCATTTACCATTATTTGGTTGAAGCTTTTCCTTGTACCATTCATTTACCATTATTTGGTTGAAGCTTTTCCTTGTACCATTCAAATAAGTTTACTGAGCACAAAAAAAATAATCATTATTTCTCCCTTCTCATTAGTTAGCTTGACACAATATTTGTCATGCCTTAACTACTTTGTTAAAGAAAGTTTGACATGTGAGTCTTATGTATCCATTAAATACATTTCCAATTATAGTATTGTTAGGATCTTGAATTGATATAGGATTAGATGTCAATTGTTTTTCTTTGTTCATGAGCATTTACTAGAAATTAATGCTTGAATAAAGGATGAAGCATTGGGGGCTACAATTAGCATGACCATATAGTCTTGAGTGTTGTTTTAATTCGCCGAGTCTCTATCATTAAAGCACATTTTCTATTGAGAGGTCACAAGTTCAATTATATCGACACTCTATGTGGTTGAGTTGGTAGGAAGTGACCCCTTCGGGTGGATTTGCCTGATACAAATATTCCGTGGATGTAGCAGTTACCTATCTCTAGGGTCTGTGTGTAGAAATTCTACAAATCTCGCTCCTCTGAGACCATAGAGAAAATTTGACTGTAGATTAACCCGATAGTGCAATATAACGAAAGAAAAATACTATAATCTACTTCTAATATCAAGCAATTTGCGGAAGCTTAAAGATTGAGCAAGATCGAGCTGAACACATATAACCAAAAGAAGAAGAATCAATGCACAATACACATGAAAATACTTTGGGGAAAGCCTCAGCGAAAAACCCCACTATTTGTATTATCATACAAGGTGGAAATGCATCATGAATTATACAAAGCCTTAGCTCTCACAGCTAGCCAGCTCTCAGTACAATCCTCTTGGATGCTCACAGGCAATCAAAGCTTCTCACAAGCCTCCTCTCTGCCCTCCAAGCTCCTATTTCCTTGTGTTGTTTCTCCTGGGTGATCCTCTTGTTACCAAGTGGAAAACTCTCAACCAAGTGGAACACTGATCTCTCACATTGATCTCACACCTTGTCAGAATTGCACAATCCTCAAAGAACCTTACCTTGACTACATGCATGAATTTTCTTTATAGGAAAAAACATGCAACTGATAGTACACTGTCCTTGACATTTAGCTCAACTGGGTCTTTCTCATAATAGACATGCATGAGTTTCTGATGAGGGAATCTTCAATTATCTGGAGTACACTAGTTGAGTGCATGCATGCATCAACTGACTGATAACTCACAATTAGTTCCTCACATAGTTTGGAACTAATTTAACTAAACTTAACTCAGTAAACTGAGCCAGCTAATTACAACTAAAATATAACTCGATCTTATCTCCTTAATTAAGGGATAATCCCCTTAATTTAAGGGATAACTGTTGCATGACTTCTGAAAGACTTCTAACTTGAATTTCTCCAACTAATTAATCCATAATTAATTATTTCCAAGCAACGGGTGAGACTAAATTTGATTTTAATTCACAATTTTAATTCAAAGACAAATTAAAATTGGAATATTCTTGTTGCCACATTTCAACACTGTGAACCACATAGAAAAAAAATAACAAGACCATGTATCACATATCATATATCAAATATCAAATAGATTAGAGATGCCTAGTGTCTTATTAATGTTTCTAATTTTCTAAAATTAACTTAGAAATTGTTATAAATTAACCCATGAAACCGTGAAATTAAATATATGTATTTTTTAGAATATTTTTCCCTACCTTTATAGTTTCACTTTTGATTTCCCTTTTCTTTTGCCATTTTGTTTACATGATCCATTCAAATACTTCACAAACAAAAAATAGAAATTAACGAAGAAGAAAAAAATTACTAATTTTATTAATATGCATTTTAAAAAGTACAAATAGATTGACATTGCATTAGGGAATTGTTACGTTCCTTACCTTTTCCCACTGTTGCAACAAATCTAAAGAAAATAAAATTTATTTAGTTGAATTTCACTAGAAATATTGGTAAGTGTACCAATGTCTCCTATCATTATAGTGAACCTTGTGTGGCTAGGAAAGGTGAGAATAGTATAGCATGAAATAAAATCTCAATGTTGAAGGAGAGATCCTTATCCTTCTGTTTGAAACATTAATATGATAAAAAGATAAAAGAATAAATGTTTAATTTTAAAATTCACTATCAGTGTTAATAGAATTTTGTTGATAATTATTTTTTAATAGAAAATATGTAAAAGTTAATATAAAATTGACAAATTAAAGATTCTATACTTTGCAATAAAAGACTAGGCATTTTCCTATTAGGATTTTCAATGATGACCAAGAAAGTTCATTGTAGTTGTAAGTTCCAACCCTTGGTTTTTCTCGGGGCCAAATTTAGCTAGCCTAAGTCTGAAAGAGTCGATAATGTTCTCTTTCTACTAATGCTTTAAATTGTGCATTTAAAATCTCAAGGAAATGTAAAAATGGAAATTTTGAACTATCTCTCTCCCCTTCTCTCCTATTGATAAGTGTATGGCAACAAGCAATTGAATAGCCACATCCTGCACTCTAAGAAACTCATCATTATCAAACTTCACTAAAAGATCTACATATAGATAGAACATATGTCCACAATATAAAGGATTTAAAATTCTTTGTGTTCAATTAAGGTAAGTTTGCTTTATTTAATTACCAAGAGGGAATCTAATGTTGAAATGATTTGAAAAGCTCGTGAATTAATTAGTGAAATACATCTTGTTTAGGAAAAGTTGAGAAATCTCCAATTAATAGTTTGAATTATTATTTGTGGTTTAAAATTTAAAATCACTATGACTTTGTGTATTTCTTTAAGTCTCAAGACAAATGCATTATAAGATTGATACACTATTGTAAAAATTGTAATGGGTATTTGTATAAAACATTTGACAATGAGAATCTATAAAAGTTATTTGTGAAATATTGCATAATAAATTGCATATATAGCATTACAGATTGAATCCCACTATTCTCAAAAGGAAATATGAATAGCAGTATTTCACTTAATAAAACAAATAAATGGAGGGAAGAAAATCAATCTCATGAATAATGCTTATTTCCCTTAAGAATGCATATATATGTGGGTGGCCTAAAATGTGTAAATTTAGAACTCTTATAATTGGAATTGCTTAATGCTTCTTTTCCATGACCATGGTCGTGATAGTAAGTCATGTACTCTATCACACAATGATTGCCAATAGCAGATACTATCAAACAAAACTAAGCTTAGCTTCTTGATTTCATCTCCAAGTTGCATTGCCCTTTCGGTTTCAAGATGGTACTCGAGGTAAAACCAAGAATCTTCAAGGCACAAGTCCTGTCAACAATAGGGGTTGAAGCCATTGCATAAATATACTTATTAAGAGTGCCACATGTTGTAAGTGAGAATTGAACCTAAGAGGGAGAATAACAATCATTCCCCTCAACCATTTGAACTAAAACTACTTAACATGTGTGCGTGTGTTTTCTATTACCTATTGTATAGAGTGAAATAATGGCTTTGTTAGCATGATATGTCACTCTAAGATTTCAAACAATTAATTTAGCACAAGGATGATAGAGTAGTTATCTAACTTCTTAATGCATAATTAATTGATCTTTTTGAGATCACTAGTTATATAAGATAAGCATATTCGCTTTGGCTTTACTTATCCATGAACACTTATTTTGTGGATTAAGGGAAAAAGAAGAAAACATTATATATTTTTTCTCAAGTCAAGCTCAAAGTAGAAGACCTAAAGCATTAAGAGAAGTTATGACTTTCATGCTATGCCTATGGGTGCCAATGAACTTTATATTAACACAATTATGCATTTTGTTTGTGAAGTCCAAAAGAATATAGGTTGTTAAAGTTTAAACCTTGAAAGGAATAGTATTGATCTCACTTCTAAGTCTTTATTCTCTACGTCCCAGTTAAGTGCTCGGATGATGATGCAAAACAAAGAGCTTGAAAAAAAAAAGAAAAAAAATGAGTCAACATCACCATGCATAGAGAGCATAAAGGGTCTTGTTGGATATGGGATGTGGAGGTGAATTGAAAACCAATAATGTTGATTAAGTGAACAAGCCCCTATTTTGTTTGAAACTTCAGATGTCGATCGTGATATTAGTAAGCTGTGGGAATAATGAATGAAGTACATGTTGGTAGAGTATATCTAATAGTTCGATTAGCATAAGAAAATATTGGAAAATCAACTATTATAACAGCATAGTCGTAGCAAAGCAAGTCAAAAAGATGTATTAATTAACTTAGTGAATTAATTAATTATCTTCAAAGAGTGAAGTACATATATAACCAGAAGAGATGTGAAGCAGCAAGTCCTTGTTAGTGTACTTGAAATAACTTAGCTAACAACTAACCATCCTAATTAACAGTACTGCAACGAAAAAACTTATTGCAATGTCAAATTATATCGAAAAGCGTTGTTATATTATAAATTGAAGAGTATAGGTGTAAAGCAGTTTCCTTAAACTTCTATTTAACAACTTACTTAGCTAGAGATCACAGTTTACAATGACTAAAAGTTTTGAAAGGCAAATGATATATCCAACTGAAATCGCTAGGTTGGATCAAAAACCCTCTGATCGTTTTCAATGTTGACGAAGAGCAATCGAATCATTAGCTTCCTTTAGTCTAGTCCAAGAGTAGCATAGCTAGTTCCAGGTCTTTGGTTGCAAATTTATTCAATTATGCTAATTTATCCGATTATGAGCGACTTCGCTAAGGATATAGGGTTTATCCATGTCAATTAAGTGTAAACAATAAAAAAAACACAACCAAAAATTTCTAACATATTGTTCTCATATGTTACTTGTTAGATGTCACCTTACAGACTTTGTTTGAATTTTTCAATATGACCAATTTTTCAATATGACCAGACTACTAGTAAAGTGCTTGAAATTTATTGATGAGAAACATGCTAGTTTGCAACCTATATGTCTGGCTGGCGTAGTATAAATCATAGAGTGAACATGCAATGACATGGAACCTGCAGTCCTATTTAAATTTATTTGATCTTTAACGAAACTACATTCCTCCATGCGAAGCTGCCTTGAAAAGACTCCTAATCCCTTTTGTACACACTGGTGGAAAAGCATAATTCCATTTCAATATTAGACAACCACGAGAATAAACAAATCACTGTTGAACTGTACAATCTAAGACTTGTACTACTCGCTGAAAACAGTCTTCCATGGCCTCAGTGCTCAATGTTAACAATGATATTCCAATGAGAAAATAGCTTTTTTTTCTTAAAACAACATGCCCATAAACAGGGTAGTTGACAATGATCTTCTAACGAGAAAAGAGCTCTTTTTTTCTCAAAAGAAAACATGCCCATAAAAAGGGTTTAATAGCATAGACAGCCATAAGGTTTCATCATGTTAGAGTTACGACAGTTGTGGGACTCGTCTATATCTTTGGCCAAATAATAAAATAGAGGTTGAAAAATTAGCATTCTAGTTATGTCTAAACTTTAGGTTCCTAGCTGCAGCAGCAAAAGTTTGAAATGACAGTGCATATTTACTATTATTTTTCAGGGTTTTAGTGAAAAATGTCGGTGACTCTGTATCCCACTCATGGTAGTTTAGTTGCTATCTCTGAAACCAGGTGAGTGTAAATGGCAAGCAACATTACTGATAAGTTTGGTTGTGACGGTTTCCACCATCCAAACTACTCTTTTTGAAGGAAGGATTTGTAGAGATTGTAGAAATTTCCAGAAACTAAGTTTTATGTAAATTTTAAAAATGCACCTTTTATAAAGGTTTCCATGATATAAATTTTTGAGAGCATTTTTTTTAAGGTGGGGTGGGGATGTAAGATATATATTTTATTAATAGAAATTCAGGAAAGTATGTAGAATATTTAAACCGTTTGAACTAATTTTTGGACTGTATCCTAGGCAGGCAGAGCATAGGTCAAAAATACTTAAGAAAGTGTTAAAAGGTTGCTTTAAAGGAAACTAGGCTGAATAAAGTAGGGCTTGATATACACAAATAATGGTGGGCTTTCAAAAATGGAAACATAACCTAATAGAGGACTCAATTTGGCCAAGTCATTAGTCAGAATATCAATGGAATGCTCTTCTCTGTTTAAAGTTGCCTGAATAACTAGAACTACATTTTTATTTGAAAGTAAGGCCCAGAGGGTGAGGAAAAGTCTACCCTGCTTTTCCAACTGATCCAAATGATCCTGAAGGTCCATACTCTCAGCTTCTTATCCGGATTGTGTGAGCCACAAACAACTTTGTATGCCAATATAATTCCAATGTTTTGAAAAATTTTGTGTCACGAGTGTGACTGGTGCCCAAATCAGGAATAAATTATGTCATATGCTTGTTAATGTTCTATGCCGGGAGAGAAGCTCTCTTAGATTTTACTTTTTCCTGCAACAAGTCCCTTATGGTAAAAAAAAGTCCCTTATCACAAAGATTTAAAGGCAACAATCATGTTATATCCTACCATATCAATCAAGAAAAATAGTAGCCATCCTTAGGGAAAATGATTTTTTCAATTTGATCAAACATTTGACCTTGGTCATGAAGTAATGCATAAACAAATTTCATAGGCCAGACAATCTCAGGCAATCCAACCACAAATGTTGCTATAACAAGAATGTTGCTATAACAAGTATACCTAACAGTGTTGAAGCATGTTCTCGTGGCTATTCATGTTGATGGTGTATCTTTGTGCATGATTTTGAAAGGTAGAAGACTCGTCAATATAGACCACTTAATTAAGTTGGCATATTATTCAAGTATATTGAATTGAAATCTTAACAAATTATGAATTGAATTGAAATCTTAACAAATTATGAATTGGTTGACTTACACTGTGAGTTGAGTAGTCTATTTTTTTAATGGTTTAGGGTTATTAAATTAACTTCTAATCTGAATTTATTGTAGGATTGACTACAAGTCAAAACCTCGGAAATGAATTGATTGATAATGATGAAGGTGATATTGGAACTTCTACAATAAAAGAATATTGTTATCCTAACTATGGTTTTCTCAATATGGGATTAGGCTTGATCAGAAGGATGTTGGCTTTGTGCCTTCAGTCGACATAACAACCCTGGCTTTTTTTCCATTTGATGGATCAACATCAACTCGATAAATAGAATAAAAAAGCTTTGGCTTTTTGCCTTTGTAACTGCAAGGTCAAATTTGTGATTGCGTCTAAGCTAGTAGACGAAGTAGAGTTGGATATAATACCACTAGATATCTGTGGCATGGTATTAGGGAGCCCATACATGTATGATAGAAAAGCAATATTTTTCCACCATGAGAATAAATATCACATCACCAAGGATGGGGTAGAATACATAGTGCGGGCTCATCAAAATAAAATTAATGTCAGCCTCGTAAGCGCTCAGCAAATGAAAATACTAGTGAATTCTAGTAAAACATGCATGCTTATGGTTGTAAGGGAGAAAGAGGTCGAATTCGCGGATGCGTTCCAGGGCTGCAATGGGAAGCATAAACAAGAATTGACGGAATTGATTTCTAATTATACTGAATTGTTTCAGGAGCTGAAGGGATTACCTTCGAAGAGGGAAATCCAACATGAAATCCATCTAATTCATGATGCCCCTCTGCCAAATATCGGCATGTACAGGATGTCGGCGATTGAAATGGAGGAGATCAAGAGGCAAGTGCAGGGACTGCTGGACCAAGGCGCGATTAGGCTGAGCTCCTCTCCATGCGATTCACCGATTGTTCTAGTGCCAAAGAAAGACAGTAGCTGGAGGATGTGCGTGGACTACCGCGCGCTCAACAAGATATCGATGAAAAATTGCTATCCCCTCCCATGCATAGATGATTTATTAGACCAATTAAAAAGTGTTGTTTATTTCACAAAGTTAGATTTGCGCAGTGGCTATCACCAAATCAGAATTACGGAGCAGGACGTGTGGAAAACCACATTCAAGACCAAGCAGGGGCTGTTTGAATGGATGGTGATGCCATTCGGGCTTTGCAATGCTCCAGCCACCTTTATGCAAGTTATGAATTATATATTTCAGCCTTTCATTGATGAGTTTGTTCTCGTGTATTTAGATGATATACTAGTTTTTAGCAAGAGTTGGTTTGAACATGTGAGTCATGTAAAGAAAGTGCTTGATGTGCTGAAAAAGGAAAAACTTTTTGTAAAATTGTCAAAGCGTGAATTCAGGAAAACCTCTTTGGGTTACCTAGGTTATATTGTTGGTCATGGTCAGTTAAAAACTGATCCCTCTAAAGTTGAAGCAATTGTAAATTGGCCTAAGCCTGCTAGTGTAACCGAGGTCCGTAGCTTTTTAGGTGCAGTCCAATATTGGAGGAGATTTATTGCTAATTTCTTTGTTATTGCAGCACCTTTGCACACATTGACAAGTGTGAAATAGGTCTTCCAATGGGGAGGAAGATAGCAGAGGTCCTTCGAAACCTTGAAGGAAAAAATTAGCACCGCGCCAGTCTTAGCCTTACCCAATCTCCAACAGCCATTTGAGATCGAAACCGATGCCAGCGGTTATGCCATGGGAGCTGTACTGATGTAGCAAAAGAAGCTGATTTGTTACCATTCTGCGAATTTTTCTCAAGCTGTGATAAACTATCCCACCTATGACAAGGATCTTTATTCCTTGGTGCAGAGTGTGAAAAAGTGGAAACACTACCTGATCGGCAAGGAGACCGTCATCCATACAGATCATCAGCGCTTGCAGTGTCTTCAGTCACAAACCAAGTTGCAGCAATCTCGTCATTTCAAGTGGATGGGATTTCTTCAATAGTTTCATCTGGTAATAAAGTATAAGAAGGGCACTAGCAATAAAGTGGCCGATATGTTATCTCGCCCTCTTATTTCTGCTTCTATTATTTTGCATAATGCTACATTATCTTTTGAAAGTTATGCTGAACAATATGCTAACGATGATGACTTTAAGGAGGTTTATGCAAAACTAACCCATGGTTCACAGGTGGATAACTATCACTTGCAGGGGAAATTATTGTATCACCTTGGTAAATTGTGTATTCCCACAGGAGAAAGAGTACACGTAATTCGAGAGGCCCACACCTCTCTTCTGTCTGGACACTTTGGTGTCGAAAAGAATTTATGTCATGTACAAATATTTTGTTTTTGGCCTCATATGAAAAACATTGTGACTCGCTATGTAAAGGGTTGTGTGATGTGTTCTATTTCAAAGCCCTCTAACAAAAAACTTGGGCTCTACACACCACTCCCTATTCCGAGTCGTCCATGGGAAAGTGTGTCAATGGACTTTGTAGGAGGTTTACCTTTGTCTAGGAAGAGTCACAACTATTTGTATGTTGTTGTTGACCGTTTCAGCAATATGTGTATTCTTATGCCTTGTAAAAAGAAGATTACTGCAGAGTAGACTGCTTCTCTTTTCTTTCAACACGTTTGGGTCCACTTTGGATTACCCACATCAATTGTGTCAGATCAGGACTCTCGCTTCCTTGGAGAGTTTTGGACCAGCTTGTGGAGGATGATGGACACAAAATTGAAAAGAAGCACGACATTTCATCCGCAGACCGATAGACAGACAGAGGTTGTTAACCATACCATGGTACACTTATTACAAGGCTATTGTGGGAAACATCCCAAGTTGTGGGATGAACATCTCCCCTATATACAACATTCCTACAACCGAGCAGTGCATTCATCTACGCAGCGTTCACCATTTGAGACATGTTTTGGTTACCTGCCAAATGACCCTTTTGATATGGTCTTTGGAAGGGAAGATGGCTCCAATGGACATAATGATAGGGACAAAGCTCAGCAATTCATTCAGCGAATCCAATTGATTCACCAAGCAGTGCAAGAGTAGTTGGAGAAAAGTCAAGCCCGTTACAAGGCTCGACATGATAAACACCGATTCGACCATCAATTCCAAGTGAGCGACAAGGTGTGGTTCCACATCAGCAAAGATAGGATGAAGGGAGAAGGAAAGAATTTGCAGCCAATCCAGTATGGACCTTTCACCATATTGGAGAAGATTGGGAATAATGCCTTTCATCTTGACTTGCCGGTATATATGCAGATGTACTAAGTAGTGAATGTGGAGAACCTAAAGCTGTATGAACCACCTTTGATCATGGACACTGACGAGGTGGGAACAGTTCCTACAGTTGATGATTTTACACCAGAATATCTCGATGAGTTTACCGAAGAAATCATCCTCGACAGAAGAACTAGGACTTCACGGCGAGGAGATGTAGAATACCTTCAAGTTGGATTCAAGGGAATGCACCCCAGCAAGGCTAGATGGATGGAGAAAGAGAAATTGAGGGAACAGTTCCCTCACTTGCCAATTGAATAATGAAAAGCTTTTGGCGGTCCAAAATCTCCTCAATGGGGAGGATTGATCCAAGTGGATCTTCAAATATAATGGCATGGAAAAGCTCAAAAATCAAAGTGATCAGAATAAAGTCAACTCAGGATCAGAGCGTAGATCTTGTCATCCTGATTCCAAAAGCATGAACGACACTTCAATCCAAGTCTGGATGATGAATTTATCGCACAAGGAAGGTTGCTTTGATCCTTAAGAAAATGGGGATTTTCCTTTGAAAATGGGTTTTGAGCCTTAAAGGAAAAATCGCAATCGGAGGATGCATAGAGGCGGACTTAGGAAAGGCGCTGAGGGAACCCCGATCATATATATATATATATATATATATATATATATATATATATATATATATATATATATATATATATATATATATATATATATATCGGCGAACAGGCAAAGCGATCTGCAATCAAATAATCGGCGGGATCGTTATCAGGGCACTAGGCGATACGCGAGCGGGATGCCGACGCGATCGGTTGACGCCGGTATCCGTGATCAGCGATCAGCAATTGGTCATTCCCGTTAACAGGACTGTGCACCTCGCAATACACTGATTGTGACAACAAGTCGGACCCGATAATAATATAAGCTCGATTTTATATTTTTTGAAGTCCGGGTAAAGGCGATTTTGTCGAATATTAGTGGTTTTACGGGGTTTTCTTGTATTATCGATGTAACGATAAAAAGGCCAGTTTAAGACGCGGTTACACCCACCGATCCTTCCATGCTACCGACCTCCATTGTGAACTAGACAGCCCCAACTTAAAGGGGATTTTGTCCAAAATCCATTATAAAAGCACAATCGATAGAAAGAGCAGGGAGGAAGCATTTTGGCAGCACATTGTTTCATTTGGCAGGAGGCCGAGAGCGCATATTTGTCTGTTTTGGACAGTTTTACATGACTCTAACCCATTCATTGCTACGGACGCATTGGTGTTGCGTACCTCTCCATATCGGGCATCCATTTTCACAACCATCTTTCAAATTGGAGGTATAAGTCTCTTGTGGACAGTGGATGATTGTAATTCTCTTTTCTTTCATGCCATTTAATAAGAAAGGCCTCCCCATTGTTGAGCTGGGCCTGGAGACGTAGTCCGAATTGGACGAACTTCGTTATCAAGCCTTGGTGTCTTTTTTTGTGCCTTTAATGTGTTTACTTCTTCTTTTCTTATGTGCACATTTTTGTGTTAAGCTGCAATTTTGTATGTGATTCTTTCTATACATCTATAAGCGAAAACATCTTGGATCAGTTGTGTCGTTAGATATCTGTGGCATAGTTTTGGGCAGCCCGTACCTTTATGACAGAAAAGTTATCTTCCATAGACATGAAAATAAATATCATTTATTCAAAGGTGGAGAAGAATATATTGTGAGAGCTCATAGCAAGAAAATAAAGATTTCGCTTGTTAATGTAGGGCAGATGAAAAGACTACTGAATTCGAGCAAGAATTTTGTGCTTCTAATGATTAAACCCAAGGATGATGTTGATAATGAAGTTTTTAAAGGTTGTGATTCAAATTTGAAATCTGAATTGATTAACGCATTTAACCAATATGACGAGATGTTTCAGGAACCAAAGGGATTACCTCCCAAGAGAGGAATCCAACATGAGATACAGTTGCAGAAAAAGTGTCTTCTTCCTAACATTGGAATGTACAGGATGTCAACAATGGAAAGCATAGAAATTAAGACTCAAATCTAGGTATTGTTGAATAAAAGGATCATTTGACCTTCTCCTTTACCATGTGGTGCACCTCTTGTTTTGGCGCCCAAGAAGAATGGTAAGCATTTCATTGAATGGGATTCAATAAGTGGTTTTCATCAAAGTAGATTTGTTGAAGGAGATATATGGAAGACGACATTCGAAACCAAGAAAGGTTTGTTTGAATGGCTTATTATGATTTTCGGTCTTTTCCATGCTCCTACTACTTTCCTACATATGAAGCAAGACGAATTGAAGCCATTTCTGGACATGATAGTCTACTTAGCTGACATTTTCATTTTCAGAAAATTTCATTATGAATATGTCATGTGTGAGAAAAAAAATGCTTGATGTCATATGTCAAGAACATTTGTTTCTGAAGATGTTAAAGTGTATCTTGGATAAAACTTCTTTGATGTACTTGAGCCGTGAAATTGGTTCTTCCAAGCGTGATACTATAATTCCAGCAAGTGGGATTTGTGGAAGCTGCAGATCTGTCACTTTGGGCTCCGTTCCAGTAGTCCGCTTGGCCATAACAATCTGTGGTGGTATTGACTCCATTCCTGCCAAAATAGGTGAAAGAATTATACATCCTCGTGAAGCTACAGATGCCTTTGCTCTAGTCGCAATTTATGCAAGAAAGCTCAAGATAGTCATTTAGATAAGAGGTTTTTTCAGAGCAACCCAATGTTGGAGGAGATATTTTGTTTTTTTCTTCTATTTTAGCTCATTTTCATTCGTTGGCAGTTGTGCAAAAGGTCTTCCAATGGGAGGCAAACAACGAGAGGCATTTAATGTTTTAAAACAAAAGATCAATTCAGCCTTTATACTTACTCTTCTAAACTTGAAAAACTCATTTAAGTTTCAGGTTGATGTATGCGAGTATGCAATGGGCGTAGTCTTTATGTAACATGGTAAGCCCATTTCTTTTCATGCAGAAATTTTCAATGGTGAAGTGTTTAAGTTGTAGCAACAAAGGCACTTCCATTGGATTTCTACTATTCCACTCAGTCAAAAGGTATAAGAAAGGTATAAGCAACAAGTTTGTTGATGTACTTTTTAGGCCTATAGTTTGTATAACAACTTTCCTCAAGCATCATTTTTTTTACATGAAAGTTATGTTCAGAAGAAAACATACTTTCAAGATGTACATTCAAGCTTGAGTCAAAGGAATCAAGTGGAGGAATTTGTTTACCATTTGCATCATAATGTATTTTATCATCTTGGTAATAAGGATGTTGCTACTGATAGTAACATGGACAAAGACAAATATTTCATTGAACGACTCCAAATGGTACATAAAACAATGCAAGAACAACTTGAAAAGGGCAAAGGCAAGTACACAGCAAGGCACGATAAGCATCGTGTATATCATAAGTTCCAACTCAGTGATAAATGGATCGAGATTGGAAAGGTGAGGCAACTGTACCCTCACCTGTTGGACAATTGAAGGTGATATTTTGGGGTCCAAAAGGCTTCCAGTGGGGAGAAGTGATCAAGTGCTCAAAATCAGGCTCAAAACTCAAAGTGTCAGAATATCTATAAAAATTAGCTTCAAATTGAAGAGCTCATCATCCTGATTCCAACGGTGCGGATGGCACTTGAATCTGAGCTCATATGAAGAAGTTAGAGCAAGTCAAAGTTTATGTTTGACTTGGACAGATGGCAGGAAAAGATGATGTGGCAGGGCTCTTCAGCGAATGGGGAAGTGCCAAGTGGCAAGCCGCCATTGGCCTTCGCATTTCACAAATTGCATGTCGCAGGTGGGTCGGCATTAAAAATCAACCCCGAAACAAGCCAAGGTGTGATGCGATAATCACAATCGCACATCGCAATAGGGCAGGCGAAAAGGCATTAAAGAATCAGCCCCGACAGTTGCGATGTCACGATCAGCCCCCGAGCAGGGAAGGGTTGTGATGCGATAATCGCAATCACAGATCGCAATCGCACACCATAGAAAATAGAGTCCCGCATATATAAGACCGTCGGTACTCCGCCGATTATGAATTACGAAAGGATCCCGGATGCGATAATTTTATGAGTTCTGGTTAATAGTTTTGTCAGGTCCACCATATTGCAATCGCACATCGCCCCGCCGTGTTCACAAACCATAAGCCCGTTGGTTCTTGCCAATTGTGATTTAAGATGGGACAGTAGATGCCGATAGATTATGGATCGCCGCATGGTGAAATTTCTGTTCGGTTAGCACTTTTTGGAGCTAATTTGTAGGATCATGCTGGATTTGGAGAAATTTGTGGAGCGAATAGTGGGAAACTAGTAGAGGTCATAACTTCTTCATTTTTCCACCAAATTGGATGCAAAAAGAGGCTAGATAGCCATTTTTGGACGTTCTAAACTCATGGGAGTAGGTTTCAGAAGCATTTGAGCATTGAAAACATGCCTTTTTACACTTTTGAGCATAATAAAGAGGCCCAAGCCATTGGAAACTGGACCAAGGAGACGTAGCCTAGGAGGGGTGAACTCCTTTATCATGTTCTATTCTAGTGTGTTTCTAATGATGTTCTGTACATTTTATGTTGTTGTTTAGGCTCTTATTTATGTTAAATTGTTCATAAAATTAACATAAAAATCATCATTTCACTTGCAAAAAAATTCATGAATCCTTATGCACAATGAAAGCATTTTGTTTCTAATTTGAGGAGGATCTTAGCACAACAATCGAATATTCTAAATCAGATCAAGAGTAGCAGACAAGAAGGATGTTGTTGGTGTGTGATTGGGTGAAGTATTGCAGCCTTATGTGCAGCACTTTGATGGACAAAAGTGACTGCGAGATTGGCATATTGGAGCCTGAGACTTGTGTGTGGAGAAGGACTTCTACAGCAGATGATGGGAAGTCCTAGCCCGTGTTCATTGTGGGAGATGGATATCTTGCATTGAAAGGTGGTAGCCCTTCATGCCCTATGTTAGTCTTCATCGGTGTAGTGCAGGAAGACCATAGTGGGCTGAAGTCCCTGAGTAGTTGAGGAGCAACAGTGGGCAGATTGAGAGTTGTTCACAAGTGGAGTTGTGAACAACTCGACAGGAGTCTCGATGTGTTGTGACCTTGATGGATGAAGGCACAACTAGAGAGAAAATTCGATAGCTGGGATTCAGTGGCCAGATGGATTTGGAGCATTCATAGAGGCAGGAGTTGCAGATCGGATGCCAAAGGACCGAGTAGCTACAGGATACAACTGAGGGGAGATGAGAGATTTGACTACGTCAGCCAAATGGTCAGTGTATCTTGTTGAGGGCAGATTGGTTATCGATGGACTGACACCAAGCCCCCGTTTTCTATCTTGTACTAAGGGCCATTATCCCTGGTACGGGAGCCCTAGACTGTTGTATTATATGTTGTTAATATAACGAAGTTGGGTTGAAAAATTAAAAAGTTGTCTATGTTTTGTACATGTGTGATTTACTGCTTTATATTTCCGTTGAGCAAAGTAGTTTATGGTTGAGATTCTTGGTTCAGTAGTGTCAGTGATTTTAAGACTCTAACCTAGAACCAAGGTCGTGGAAAATCAACACCAATATCTCATGTAGAGCCCTCTTGAGTTGAAAAAATAGGGTCCTCCCTCGAAGATATGGTCCTTCTCCTCTAGCAGGTCAAATATCACTCTGAAGAACCCTTTTGAGCCAAGCTAGTGCTTAATTCCTCCTTCCAACCGCCATTGTGCTTGGATCCACCAATGTACATCTTTCTTCGCAGGACAGAAGCCCATAAATTTGCAGATGATTATGTGTTCCTGCATGTATTCTCTGTGAGCCGCAACATACAGATCCTCTATTTCTAGAGTTGGTATTTTCATGGTCTTTGGTTTGTAGGGATTTTTTTCTGATGACTAAGTTGTGGGCTTCCCACTAGAGCTTGTAAGCTGATTGATTGGATTATTATCTAACCCCTTTCCTACCCCTCCCTCTCTCGAGTTATTGGCAAGTTGTTTCTTGAAAGCGTTGTAAGTGTTGAGTTTGGTGAAGAAGGAGGATTCCTGTTACTTCCCTTTGCCAGCTACAACTTCACTGAAGGAGGAGCCACCTGAACCCCCTCCTGACACTGCCATGGAAGGGAACAGGACAAAACCCTAGGACGTGATCAGAAGATTGTCTCTTGCGCCCGATTATTAATTATATTTTAATGCTTTTTTAATTTAATATTTTTGGTTTTTTTATTTTTAAATTTTTCTTTTAATGTTTTTTATTTTTTTTTATTTTATTTTAATGTTTTTTTTTGTAATTTTATCATTTTATTTTTAAATTTTTTTTTTTCAATTTTTTTGTTACAAAATTTGTATTTCAATGTTTTTATTTTGGTTCTTTTTAAAAATAATAATAATAATAATGGTTTTTTTTTAACATTTTTATTTTTGTTATTTTTACTTAAAAAATTTATGTGAATCAATTTTTTTTAAACTTCAAATGTCATCATTTTTGGGTATAAAATTCATAAAATTTGTTATTTTTCCAACTTTCTCTATTTAATTTTTTCCATATATATATATATATATATATATATATATATATATATATATATATAGTGAAAAGG
The DNA here is from genome assembly GCA_031772625.1 of Pinus tabuliformis. Lineage (NCBI taxonomy): Eukaryota > Viridiplantae > Streptophyta > Pinopsida > Pinales > Pinaceae > Pinus > Pinus tabuliformis. Next base: position 551,705,020 of record CM062804.1, read on the forward strand.
TCATAAAATATGTATTTTTTAATTATATAAATATGCAAAATTTGTTTTCTTTTGTGTTTAAAATTATTATTTTTTAGTGATAATTATTTTATGTGTATTGAAGTATTAATTAATGATATATAAATGTCTAAAAAATTCCTAACTTCAAAATATTAATTATATATATATTTTAAACTTTGCAAAACAATTTAAAAATTTTGTTAGAAAAAAACATTGAGAAGAAAAACAAAAAATACAAGTTTGGAAAACCCTTAAAAAACAAATATCTTAGGATGAAAAACAAGAGGAGGAATAAGACAACTTGAAAAATAGTTAAATAATCAACATTTGAAAAAATTTGTGCATACTTAGGACATAGGAAAAATTAAAACATCAAAACTATGCCTCAAAAAAAAAGTTGATGTTGCATGAATGTTGTTCAAAATCCACATGAAAATCACCAACACTTAAAAAATATATATTCATACTGAACTTATCAAAAAATTAAGTGTCAAAAATAAGCCCATGAAAAAAGGGTTTGATGTTGCATCAACACTTTTCAAAATTGGCATGAAAGTCGCGAACATTTAAAAAAAAATAGATGATTCTGAATCAACACTTTTCAAAATCAAATGATTTTTTACAACCTCTAAAAAAGTGAGAAGTCAAAACAGTTCTTGTTTGTTGTAATTGTGTTAACATTGTTGTTCAATGTCTATTATTTGTCATTCAAAAATATACATGAGAATTGACATATTTTCATAATTTCTACACTTTTTTTTTAGTTTAATATCTAATCTTTATGAAATCTAAGCGTGTTTAATTTCTAATCCAAGGTTCAAGATCTAGATGAATTTGTTTTTTGTGACTATTATACCAGGTTTCAATGGCTCAATTACTCTGAAGTTTTTGTGACCCAAATATCCAGCACTCTTTATTGTCAATTTTAGTTGCAGACCTTTCCAGAAACTAAGTTCTCTGTAATAATAAAAATTGCACCATTTATAAAGAACATGGGGATAAATTAAGAGTTTTTTTTTAATAGTAAATGTCCATATATAGTAAAATAGATTTCAAAAATGTACTATTAAAAAATTTGACTAATGTTATCCATAATCAAGGCAGGCAGAGCGTTAGGTCAAAATTACTTAAGAAAGTTTACATTCTCAAAGGAAACTAGGCTGAATAAAGTAGGGCTTGATATACACAAATAATGGTGGGCTTTCAAAAATGGAAACAAACCTAAAAGGATCAATTTGTAGATTCAAATATCAATGGAATGCTTTCTCTGTATAATTGCCTGAATAACTAGAACTACATTTTTATTTGAAAGTAAGGCCCAGAGGGTGAGAAAGTCTACCCTGCTTTTCCAGCTGATCCAAATGATCCTGAAGGTCCATACGCTCAGCTTCCTATCCGGAGTGTGTGAGCCACAAACAACTTTGTGTGCCAATATAATTCCAATGTTTTGAAAATTTTTGTGTCACGAGTGTGACTGGTGCCCAAATCAGGAATAAATTACGTCATATGTGTGCTAATGTTCTATGCCTGGAGAGAAGCTCTCTTAGATTTTACTTTTTCCTGCAACAAGTCCCTTATGGTAAAAAAAAGTTCCTTATCACAAATATTTAAAGACAATGATCTCATTATATCCTACCATATCAATCAAGAAAAATAGTAGCCATCCTTAGGGAAAATGATTTTTTCAATTTGATCAAACATTTGACCTTGGTCATGAAGTAATGCATAAACAAATTTCATAGGCCAGACAATCTCAGGCAATCCAACCGCAAATGTTGCTATAACAAGAATGTTGCTATAACAAGTATACCTAACAGTGTTGAAGCATGTTCTCGTGGCTATTCATATTGATGGTGTATCTTTTGCATGGTTGAAAGGTACTCGTCAATATAGACCACTTAATTAAGTTGGCATATTATTCAAGTATATTGAATTGAAATCTTAACAAATTATGAATTGAATTGAAATCTTAACAAATTATGAATTGGTTGACTTACACTGTGAGTTGAGTAGTCTATTTTTTTAATGGTTTAGGGTTATTAAATTAACTTCTAATCTGAATTTATTGTAGGATTGACTACAAGTCAAAACCTCGGAAATGAATTGATTGATAATGATGAAGGTGATATTGGAACTTCTACAATAAAAGAATATTGTTATCCTAACTATGGTTTTCTCAATATGGGATTAGGCTTGATCAGAAGGATGTTGGCTTTGTGCCTTCAGTCGACATAACAACCCTGGCTTTTTTTCCATTTGATGGATCAACATCAACTCGATAAATAGAATAAAAAAGCTTTGGCTTTTTGCCTTTGTAACTGCAAGGTCAAATTTGTGATTGCGTCTAAGCTAGTAGACGAAGTAGAGTTGGATATAATACCACTAGATATCTGTGGCATGGTATTAGGGAGCCCATACATGTATGATAGAAAAGCAATATTTTTCCACCATGAGAATAAATATCACATCACCAAGGATGGGGTAGAATACATAGTGCGGGCTCATCAAAATAAAATTAATGTCAGCCTCGTAAGCGCTCAGCAAATGAAAATACTAGTGAATTCTAGTAAAACATGCATGCTTATGGTTGTAAGGGAGAAAGAGGTCGAATTCGCGGATGCGTTCCAGGGCTGCAATGGGAAGCATAAACAAGAATTGACGGAATTGATTTCTAATTATACTGAATTGTTTCAGGAGCTGAAGGGATTACCTTCGAAGAGGGAAATCCAACATGAAATCCATCTAATTCATGATGCCCCTCTGCCAAATATCGGCATGTACAGGATGTCGGCGATTGAAATGGAGGAGATCAAGAGGCAAGTGCAGGGACTGCTGGACCAAGGCGCGATTAGGCTGAGCTCCTCTCCATGCGGTTCACCGATTGTTCTAGTGCCAAAGAAAGACAGTAGCTGGAGGATGTGCGTGGACTACCGCGCGCTCAACAAGATATCGATGAAAAATTGCTATCCCCTCCCATGCATAGATGATTTATTAGACCAATTAAAAAGTGTTGTTTATTTCACAAAGTTAGATTTGCGCAGTGGCTATCACCAAATCAGAATTACGGAGCAGGACGTGTGGAAAACCACATTCAAGACCAAGCAGGGGCTGTTTGAATGGATGGTGATGCCATTCGGGCTTTGCAATGCTCCAGCCACCTTTATGCAAGTTATGAATTATATATTTCAGCCTTTCATTGATGAGTTTGTTCTCGTGTATTTAGATGATATACTAGTTTTTAGCAAGAGTTGGTTTGAACATGTGAGTCATGTAAAGAAAGTGCTTGATGTGCTGAAAAAGGAAAAACTTTTTGTAAAATTGTCAAAGCGTGAATTCAGGAAAACCTCTTTGGGTTACCTAGGTTATATTGTTGGTCATGGTCAGTTAAAAACTGATCCCTCTAAAGTTGAAGCAATTGTAAATTGGCCTAAGCCTGCTAGTGTAACCGAGGTCCGTAGCTTTTTAGGTGCAGTCCAATATTGGAGGAGATTTATTGCTAATTTCTTTGTTATTGCAGCACCTTTGCACACATTGACAAGTGTGAAATAGGTCTTCCAATGGGGAGGAAGATAGCAGAGGTCCTTCGAAACCTTGAAGGAAAAAATTAGCACCGCGCCAGTCTTAGCCTTACCCAATCTCCAACAGCCATTTGAGATCGAAACTGATGCCAGCGGTTATGCCATGGGAGCTGTACTGATGTAGCAAAAGAAGCTGATTTGTTACCATTCTGCGAATTTTTCTCAAGCTTTGATAAACTATCCCACCTATGACAAGGATCTTTATTCCTTGGTGCAGAGTGTGAAAAAGTGGAAACACTACCTGATCGGCAAGGAGACCGTCATCCATACAGATCATCAGCGCTTGCAGTGTCTTCAGTCACAAACCAAGTTGCAGCAATCTCGTCATTTCAAGTGGATGGGATTTCTTCAATAGTTTCATCTGGTAATAAAGTATAAGAAGGGCACTAGCAATAAAGTGGCCGATATGTTATCTCGCCCTCTTATTTCTGCTTCTATTATTTTGCATAATGCTACATTATCTTTTGAAAGTTATGCTGAACAATATGCTAACGATGATGACTTTAAGGAGGTTTATGCAAAACTAACCCATGGTTCACAGGTGGATAACTATCACTTGCAGGGGAAATTATTGTATCACCTTGGTAAATTGTGTATTCCCACAGGAGAAAGAGTACACGTAATTCGAGAGGCCCACACCTCTCTTCTGTCTGGACATTTTGGTGTCGAAAAGAATTTATGTCATGTACAAATATTTTGTTTTTGGCCTCATATGAAAAACATTGTGACTCGCTATGTAAAGGGTTGGGTGATGTGTTCTATTTCAAAGCCCTCTAACAAAAAACTTGGGCTCTACACACCACTCCCTATTCCGAGTCGTCCATGGGAAAGTGTGTCAATGGACTTTGTAGGAGGTTTACCTTTGTCTAGGAAGAGTCACAACTATTTGTATGTTGTTGTTGACCGTTTCAGCAATATGTGTATTCTTATGCCTTGTAAAAAGAAGATTACTGCAGAGTAGACTGCTTCTCTTTTCTTTCAACACGTTTGGGTCCACTTTGGATTACCCACATCAATTGTGTCAGATCAGGACTCTCGCTTCCTTGGAGAGTTTTGGACCAGCTTGTGGAGGATGATGGACACAAAATTGAAAAGAAGCACGACATTTCATCCGCAGACCGATAGACAGACAGAGGTTGTTAACCATACCATGGTACACTTATTACAAGGCTATTGTGGGAAACATCTCAAGTTGTGGGATGAACATCTCCCCTATATACAACATTCCTACAACCGAGCAGTGCATTCATCTACGCAGCGTTCACCATTTGAGACATGTTTTGGTTACCTGCCAAATGACCCTTTTGATATGGTCTTTTGAAGGGAAGATGGCTCCAATGGACATAATGATAGGGACAAAGCTCAGCAATTCATTCAGAGAATCCAATTGATTCACCAAGCAGTGCAAGAGTAGTTGGAGAAAAGTCAAGCCCGTTACAAGGCTCGACATGATAAACACCGATTCGACCATCAATTCCAAGTGAGCGACAAGGTGTGGTTCCACATCAGCAAAGATAGGATGAAGGGAGAAGGAAAGAATTTGCAGCCAATCCAGTATGGACCTTTCACCATATTGGAGAAGATTGGGAATAATGCCTTTCATCTTGACTTGCCGGTATATATGCAGATGTACTCAGTAGTGAATGTGGAGAACCTAAAGCTGTATGAACCACCTTTGATCATGGACACTGACGAGGTGGGAACAGTTCCTACAGTTGATGATTTTACACCAGAATATCTCGATGAGTTTACCGAAGAAATCATCCTCGACAGAAGAACTAGGACTTCACGGCGAGGAGATGTAGAATACCTTCAAGTTGGATTCAAGGGAATGCACCCCAGCAAGGCTAGATGGATGGAGAAAGAGAAATTGAGGGAACAGTTCCCTCACTTGCCAATTGAATAATGAAAAGCTTTTGGCGGTCCAAAATCTCCTCAATGGGGAGGATTGATCCAAGTGGATCTTCAAATATAATGGCATGGAAAAGCTCAAAAATCAAAGTGATTAGAATAAAGTCAACTCAGGATTAGAGCGTAGATCTCGTCATCCTGATTCCAACAGCATGAACGACACTTCAATCCAAGTCTGGATGATGAAGTTATCGCACAAGGAAGGTTGCTTTGATCCTTAAGAAAATGAGGATTTTCCTTTGAAAATGGGTTTTGAGCCTTAAAGGAAAAATCGCAATCGGAGGATGCATAGAGGCAGACTTAGGAAAGGCGTTGAGGAAATCCCGATCATATATATATATATATATATATATATATATATATATATATATATATATATATATATATATATATATATATATATATATATCGGCGAACAGGCAAAGCGATCTGCAATCAAATAATCGGCGGGATCGTTATCAGGGCACTAGGCGATACGCGAGCGGGATGCCGACGCGATCGGTTGACGCCGGTATCCGTGATCAGCGATCAGCAATTGGTCATTCCCGTTAACAGGACTGTGCACCTCGCAATACACTGATTGTGACAACAAGTCGGACCCGATAATAATATAAGCTCGATTTTATATTTTTTGAAGTCCGGGTAAAGGCGATTTTGTCGAATATTAGTGGTTTTACGGGGTTTTCTTGTATTATCGATGTAACGATAAAAAGGCCAGTTTAAGACGCGGTTACACCCACCGATCCTTCCATGCTACCGACCTCCATTGTGAACTAGACAGCCCCAACTTAAAGGGGATTTTGTCCAAAATCCATTATAAAAGCACAATCGATAGAAAGAGCAGGGAGGAAGCATTTTGGCAGCACATTGTTTCATTTGGCAGGAGGCCGAGAGCGCATATTTGTTTGTTTTGGACAGTTTTACATGACTCTAACCCATTCATTGCTACGGACGCATTGGTGTTGCGTACCTCTCCATATCAGGCATCCATTTTCACAACCATCTTTCAAATTGGAGGTATAAGCCTCTTGTGGACAGTTGATGATTGTAATTCTTTTCTTTCATGCCATTTAATAAGAAAGGCCTCCCCATTGTTGAGCTGGGCCTGGAGACGTAGTCCGAATTGGACGAACTTCGTTATCAAGCCTTGGTGTCTTTTTTTGTGCCTTTTATGTGTTTACTTCTTCTTTTCTTATGTGCACATTTTTGTGTTAAGCTGCAATTTTGTATGTGATTCTTTCTATACATCTATAAGCGAAAACATCTTGGATCAGTTGTGTCGTTAGATATCTGTGGCATAGTTTTGGGCAGCCCGTACCTTTATGACAGAAAAGTTATCTTCCATAGACATGAAAATAAATATCATTTATTCAAAGGTGGAGAAGAATATATTGTGAGAGCTCATAGCAAGAAAATAAAGATTTCGCTTGTTAATGTAGGGCAGATGAAAAGACTACTGAATTCGAGCAAGAATTTTGTGCTTCTAATGATTAAACCCAAGGATGATGTTGATAATGAAGTTTTTAAAGGTTGTGATTCAAATTTGAAATCTGAATTGATTAACGTATTTAACCAATATGACGAGATGTTTCAGGAACCAAAGGGATTACCTCCCAAGAGAGGAATCCAACATGAGATACAGTTGCAGAAAAAGTGTCTTCTTCCTAACATTGGAATTTACAGGATGTCAACAATGGAAAGCGTAGAAATTAAGACTCAAATCTAGGTATTGTTGAATAAAAGGATCATTTGACCTTCTCCTTTACCATGTGGTGCACCTCTTGTTTTGGCGCCCAAGAAGAATGGTAAGCATTTCATTGAATGGGATTCAATAAGTGGTTTTCATCAAAGTAGATTTGTTGAAGGAGATATATGGAAGACGACATTCAAAACCAAGAAAGGTTTGTTTGAATGGCTTATTATGATTTTCGGTCTTTTCCATGCTCCTACTACTTTCCTACATATGAAGCAAGACGAATTGAAGCCATTTCTGGACATGATAGTCTACTTAGCTGACATTTTCATTTTCAGAAAATTTCATTATGAATATGTCATGTGTGAGAAAAAAAATGCTTGATGTCATATGTCAAGAACATTTGTTTCTGAAGATGTTAAAGTGTATCTTGGATAAAACTTCTTTGATGTACTTGAGCCGTGAAATTGGTTCTTCCAAGCGTGATACTATAATTCCAGCGAGTGGGATCTGTGGAAGCTGCAGATCTGTCACTTTGGGCTCCGTTCCAGTAGTCCGCTTGGCCATAACAGTCTGTGGTGGTATTGACTCCATTCCTGCCAACATAGGTGAAAGAATTATACATCCTCGTGAAGCTACAGATGCCTTTGCTCTAGTCGCAATTTATGCAAGAAAGCTCAAGATAGTCATTTAGATAAGAGGTTTTTTCAGAGCAACCCAATGTTGGAGGAGATATTTTGTTTTTTTCTTCTATTTTAGCTCATTTTCATTCGTTGGCAGCTGTGCAAAAGGTCTTCCAATGGGAGGCAAACAACGAGAGGCATTTAATGTTTTAAAACAAAAGATCAATTCAGCCTTTATACTTACTCTTCTAAACTTGAAAAACTCATTTAAGTTTCAGGTTGATGTATGCGAGTATGCAATGGGCGTAGTCTTTATGTAACATGGTAAGCCCATTTCTTTTCATGCAGAAATTTTCAATGGTGAAGTGTTTAAGTTGTAGCAACAAAGGCACTTCCATTGGATTTCTACTATTCCACTCAGTCAAAAGGTATAAGAAAGGTATAAGTAACAAGTTTGTTGATGTACTTTTTAGGCCTATAGTTTGTATAACAACTTTCCTCAAGCATCAATTTTTTTACATGAAAGTTATGTTCAGAAGAAAACATACTTTCAAGATGTACATTCAAGCTTGAGTCAAAGGAATCAAGTGGAGGAATTTGTTTACCATTTGCATCATAATGTATTTTATCATCTTGGTAATAAGGATGTTGCTACTGATAGTAACATGGACAAAGACAAATATTTCATTGAACGACTCCAAATGGTACATAAAACAATGCAAGAACAACTTGAAAAGGGCAAAGGCAAGTACACAGCAAGGCACGATAAGCATCGTGTATATCATAAGTTCCAACTCAGTGATAAATGGATCGAGATTGGAAAGGTGAGGGAACTGTACCCTCACCTGTTGGACAATTGAAGGTGATATTTTGGGGTCCAAAAGGCTTCCAGTGGGGAGAAGTGATCAAGTGCTCAAAATTAGGCTCAAAACTCAAAGTGTCAGAATATCTATAAAAATTAGCTTCAAATTGAAGAGCTCATCATCCTGATTCCAACGGTGCGAATGGCACTTGAATCTGAGCTCATATGAAGAAGTTAGAGCAAGTCAAAGTTTAGGTTTGACTTGGACAGATGGCAGGAAAAGATGATGTGGCAGGGCTCTTCAGCGAATGGGGAAGTGCCAAGTGGCAAGCCGCCATTGGCCCTCGCATTTCACAAATTGCATGTCGCAGGTGGGTCGGCATTAAAAATCAACCCCGAAACAAGCCAAGGTGTGATGCGATAATCACAATCGCACATCGCAATAGGGCAGGCGAAAAGGCATTAAAGAATCAGCCCCGACAGTTGCGATGTCACGATCAGCCCCCGAGAAGGGAAGGGTTGTGATGCGATAATCGCAATCACAGATCGCAATCGCACACCATAGAAAATAGAGTCCCGCGTATATAAGACCGTCGATACTCCGCTGATTATGAATTACGAAAGGATCCCGGATGCGATAATTTTATGAGTTCTGGTTAATAGTTTTGTCAGGTCCACCATATTGCAATCGCACATCGCCCCGCCGCGTTCACAAACCATAAGCCCGTTGGTTCTTGCCAATTGTGATTTGTGATGGGACAGTAGATGCCGACAGATTATGGATCGCCGCATGGTGAAATTTCTGTTCGGTTAGCACTTTTTGGAGCTAATTTGTAGGATCATGCTGGATTTGGAGAAATTTGTGGAGCGAATAGTGGGAAACTAGTAGAGGTCATAACTTCTTCATTTTTCCACCAAATTGGATGCAAAAAGAGGCTAGATAGCCATTTTTGGACGTTCTAAACTCATGGGAGTAGGTTTCAGAAGCATTTGAGCATTGTAAACATGCCTTTTTACACTTTTGAGCATAATAAAGAGGCCCAAGCCATTGGAAACTGGACCAAGGAGACGTAGCCTAGGAGGGGTGAACTCCTTTATCATGTTCTATTCTAGTGTGTTTCTAATGATGTTCTGTACATTTTATGTTGTTGTTTAGGCTCTTATTTATGTTAAATTGTTCATAAAATTAACATAAAAATCATCATTTCACTTGCAAAAAAATTCATGAATCCTTATGCACAATGAAAGCATTTTGTTTCTAATTTGAGGAGGATCTTAGCACAACAATCGAATATTCTAAATCAGATCAAGAGTAGCAGACAAGAAGGATGTTGTTGGTGTGTGATTGGGTGAAGTATTGCAGCCTTATGTGCAGCACTTTGATGGACAAAAGTGACTGCGAGATTGGCATATTGGAGCCTGAGACTTGTGTGTGGAGAAGGACTTCTACAGCAGATGATGGGAAGTCCTAGCCCGTGTTCATTGTGGGAGATGGATATCTTGCATTGAAAGGTGGTAGCCCTTCATGCCCTATGTTAGTCTTCATCGGTGTAGTGCAGGAAGACCATAGTGGGCTGAAGTCCCTGAGTAGTTGAGGAGCAACAGTGGGCAGATTGAGAGTTGTTCACAAGTGGAGTTGTGAACAACTCGACAGGAGTCTCGATGTGTTGTGACCTTGATGGATGAAGGCACAACTAGAGAGAAAATTCGATAGCTGAGATTCAGTGGCCAGATGGATTTGGAGCATTCATAGAGGCAGGAGTTGCAGATCGGATGCCAAAGGACCGAGTAGCTACAGGATACAACTGAGGGGAGATGAGAGATTTGACTACGTCAGCCAAATGGTCAGTGTATCTTGTTGAGGGCAGATTGGTTATCGATGGACTGACACCAAGCCCCCGTTTTCTATCTTGTACTAAGGGCCATTATCCCTGGTACGGGAGCCCTAGACTGTTGTATTATATGTTGTTAATATAACGAAGTTGGGTTGAAAAATTAAAAAGTTGTCTATGTTTTGTACATGTGTGATTTACTGCTTTATATTTCTGTTGAGCAAAGTAGTTTATGGTTGAGATTCTTGGTTCAGTAGTGTCAGTGATTTTAAGACTCTAACCTAGAACCAAGGTCGTGGAAAATCAACACCAATATCTCATGTAGAGCCCTCTTGAGTTGAAAAAATAGGGTCCTCCCTCGAAGATATGGTCCTTCTCCTCTAGCAGGTCAAATATCACTCTGAAGAACCCTTTTGAGCCAAGCTAGTGCTTAATTCCTCCTTCCAACCGCCATTGTGCTTGGATCCACCAATGTACATCTTTCTTCGCAGGACAGAAGCCCATAAATTTGCAGATGATTATGTGTTCCTGCATGTATTCTCTGTGAGCCGCAACATACAGATCCTCTATTTCTAGAGTTGGTATTTTCATGGTCTTTGGTTTGTAGGGATTTTTTTCTGATGACTGAGTTGTGGGCTTCCCACTAGAGCTTGTAAGTTGATTGATTGGATTATTATCTAACCCCTTTCCTACCCCTCCCTCTCTCGAGTTATGGCAAGTTGTTTCTTGAAAGCGTTGTAAGTGTTGAGTTTGGTGAAGAAGGAGGATTCCTGTTACTTCCCTTTGCCAGCTACAACTTCACTGAAGGAGGAGCCACCTGAACCCCCTCCTGACACTGCCATGGAAGGGAACAGGACAAAACCCTAGGACGTGATCAGAAGATTGTCTCTTGCGCCCGATTATTAATTATATTTTAATGCTTTTTTAATTTAATATTTTTGGTTTTTTTATTTTTAAATTTTTCTTTTAATGTTTTTTTTATTTTTTTATTTATTTTTATTTTATTTTAATGTTTTTTTTTGTAATTTTATCATTTTATTTTTTAAATTTTTTTTTTCAATTTTTTTGTTACAAAATTTGTATTTCAATGTTTTTATTTTGGTTCTTTTTAAAAAAAATAATAATAATAATGGT